>OX376711.1:24151434-25526434 GCA_947389935.1 Agrilus cyanescens
AAAGAGTTCATATACAAACAGCCCATTAAGCACCCCATTAACGACAATTTTACAATAAAATCTCCTGTACACGTTCTTTCATTTTCAATAGCTCAAATAAATAAATTATTTTGTATTATCGATTATTTCTAACCAGAAGGACATTTAAAAAAAAAAACAGTTCAATGGAGGACTGGTCCCAATTCCAATACTGTAGATACGCCTTTGAAACAGTTACTGAATACTTCCAGAAATTTTGTTTGTGAATAAACATGACAGTGAGTACAGTAGGTAGGTTATTGATAAACATTGATCAATAACCACTTCATCATTCATTATATTATATGCTGCAAAAGGGCAATGCTGTCAATGGATGTAATAAGCAATTGGAGCGACGAAAATTACATGAGCGGTTTACAGGTGCAATCGTGTACATAAAATAACAGAAGTATCAGGTACCGCCTAATAACATGCAAACATCCTTTAACATGATGTGTTCTCAAAACGTAGTTTCAGTGGTATCGTCGCAAGGTAATAAATGTCTTTCGATTATAAGCATTGATTGATCGACACAGACGACTTCCCTAAAAGGCTAATTAGTTCTACTATAAATGTAGATTAGTATCTCAGACGAGATACAAACATGACCTTTTCCAAAGTCTATAGTATCGCTCGAAGAATTTCCTTGTAAAAAAATATATATAGAACGATCTAAATCTCTGATCTCATAGATCTTTTCTCTTGTAGCGAGTTTCCTAATCTAATCGTTAAAAACGCGCCTAAAATGACTTACATATAACGATGTAGATAGGTGATTATCCCATGTAAGAGATTCAGGCCATATCTGATCCTTTTTATGGTAAAATTTTTAAGGATCATATATATCTATCAGTCTTCCAATGCCCATGAGTGGGAATATGGTTGGAAAACATTTCTGTTGTTTTTTTTTCTCAATGTTTTACAACGAACTCATTGACTGAGAAGAGAATAAGGGTGACAAAAATGGAGTAGAAAGTTCTAGAACTTTCGAGAAACTTCCTGAACAACACTGCCAAAGTTTCTCCAGTTTTGATGATTCCTGAACTTTCTAGAATTCCCTGAAAATCCAGAGGTCTCAAAGTTTTGTTGAAAAATCAAAGATCATTGTATAAATGATAATTCAATTGCTTTGAAAACTACAAACTGTTAATAGTAGGTACCTAATACATCAGATGCTGCAAAGTGTTAACTGGAACTTTGATCAGATTCGATCGACTTTATTGACACGCGATGATCAGACGGTTTGACAAGAGACAAGAAAATACTGGCGACACCTCGTATACTTTACCAATCTGTACTACTGCTGCTGCTCTTGCTATTAATGATAAATGTAATTGAGTGCGAACAAGAACAAATTTATAACCGATTTATCTCGATGAGTGATGAGAGACGAGTGCCGCAGTCCAACCACAACCGTATCACGGACGCACAATAACTCTCCTCTTAATCTTAATCGTACCCAAAGGTCAAAAATAATAAAACTTTACCAATTTGAAGAAATTTATGACGTTATTTAGAGTGGGTGTTGTGCTACATAGAGTGTAAAAACGTAAACCAACCAAAGTGAAGGAGTATCGACGGTTTAGGGAGTTTTTCGTTAAATCGAATGACGTTAAATGGAGTTTAAACTGAAATTGAACCGATTGCCTAAATTTTTAGTAATTTCTTGTAATGACATCATTAGTAGTTGCGTTCTTGATTCATTTTAATATTGGATGCATGTTGTATTTGTTATTTTTAGATTGAATAACGAACCGTAGGTTATGCGGTAGTAGGTGTGGGTTCGTGTAAATGCACACGTCCACGCCTACACTATATAACCTACTCGTAGTACGCTAGTATAAATATAAACAATTCCTCGTCAACCGTTCCTTAATATCATCTTAACATAAACAGTAAGTACATGGTCGCAAGATTAATTAAACACAAAAATACAAATACAAATGATGTCATTATCGCGTCGGTACACATACACATTAAAGACAAATTGTTGAAAATTTAGAAGCTCAAAAATTGTGCGTAATTACCGTAATTATTATAATCCGAAGTTGTAGTATTATAAGGAGGATATTTTAAAGAAAAAAAATTCGAGTTCAAATTTAGATTCAGCATTCGTCGTGTGGAGTTAAAGTGTCCCAATTGACGGCGCTGTCGAGCGTGTCGCACTACAATTAGATCACATCTCGCCGTTGTAAACGTCCAGAAGAGTCGCCCACGAGAACTTGTTTGTCGCGAGACAAACTTTTTTCCCTGTTATCTAATGAACTAGAAAGATACGGTTAATAAAGTCGAAAAAAAAAGAAAGAATGAAGAATAAAAACAGGACGAAACGGCGCGACGCTGCAACGCCTTGGTTATTAACATCAGTAGTACAAACAGTGATTAATACCTGATATCTTGTCAGCAACACAACATTTAAGATCCAGTTTGCTGTGCTGTCACCACTCGTATATCAGTTGATCGACGTGGGCTTTGACCAATTAGAAGAAAAGAAAAGACTGTACAGTATCCATCCTTGTTGCTTTTTTGGTTCTATTCAGTCAAGTTCAATTATATCTAATGACTCCGCCAGTGGCGGTCGGTTGTAAGGTGCGCCGGTGCGCGCGCACTACCGACTGTTCTAGTATATGATGTGCGCTGTTTAAGAACGTACGAGACGGAATTTGGCTGAGCCCGGTCGAGTCGTCGCGTCGTATTCTTATAGTTATAATTTTTGTTTATGGGGCACCCCCAGTCAGTCCGCATGTAATGATTTAAAAGTTTTGCTTCAATAAGACACCAAATTTATCAAACTAAAACATAACTAGAATAAGTGTTATGAATATCAAACACTCGAAGAGTCCCTAAACTTCTGTTTGCAAAATTACGTAATTAATAAATTCAGTGAAAGCAATTATCGAATCGACAGAATTATTCGAGTAGTTCCTTCTGAACCGTCACGTCTGTCAGCTGCACCACTTGATGAATGTTGACAAAGAACTTGATCCATAATTTCAAACGTTTGTACTATCGATAGCTGTAACTAACTAACTGTATCGTTAAACAATCCAATATTCCATTTACAGCACTAAATGAAGATGATGAGTAAACTTTACTGGACTTTGACTAGTGTTAATTTCAAAATCACTTAAGTACTTAAAAGTTCTGCAACGGTTCGTTAAAACAAAAATAAATATCTTATATGTAGTTTACAATACTGAGGAAGTCATCTGAAGAACATAAAAAATTTACTGCAAAATCTTTTGAAAATTACGTACGTAATATGTAGTTCCACTATTGGGTAACAGATCGCTGTAGTTGTCGATTTCATGTAACTACATACTCATTAAACGAAACCGTAAAATCTCCTCTAGACGAAAATAAACAAACAAATTATAAGATTAATAGTTTATTTCGCCCTTAAACGACTTACGTCAAGCAAAATGTTTTGTTATTCGTTTAGAGGTTCTATAAAAAAGGAGTCGCATTGAATTCATCGAAAACCTCTTTCAACAGTCCATAGAGTCTTCTTTCTTTTTTAATATACATTAATAAAATTCAAAGGCAAAAAACCTATCCGACTGAACAGACTCGATCTCGACTAATTCTTACAATAGAAATCGGTACGACGACGGAACGGACGGTTCAATTTTTCATCGGATTCCGACGCGATACAAAATGACATAATTGATTGTGAAACGCTGACTAATATTGTCCGCAACGTTTAGAAAATCACGCCTGCCTACATCCGACATTATATTTAACAGACAGGGGGCAGGGAGAAAAAATAGAGAAGAAAAACATAACATGCAAGTCATTTTGACTGTTCAATATTATATTATTAGTTTAGTGCAAAGAGGCTTTCGTATAGCAAAAGAGAGAGTTATTTGGGATACTTTTAATGGCTTAAAATTCTGCTGACGTAACCATTTGTTTTGCTAAACGGATTTAGGTAAAAAAAAATTTCAAGGAACAATTTATGTCAGAGGTGATCAAAGGGTCCAATAATACAAGAAGATTTTTAACAAACAAGGGAGAGTAGTTTGCGGAGCAAGATAAAGAATTTTTTCCAAAGGATTCAGAATTAGGTATCCTCTTAATTTTTGAGATATACTGGGGGAAAAAGAAGAAATGGATGCAGTTCCCATTCGTACGAAACGTTGGGTATTTGTAGTCCTTGATGAGACGTGAAAATCATCTATAAATACAAATGTTATGAAAGGTTAGGGTACGTAATGTGGTATATGTAAATGTATATACACCGATCCTCTACCGTAACCTTTTGCAGTACACACAGAAGAATTACGACAGTTTTTTTTATTTTTAAAGCTCAAAACCAGAATGAAGATGTCATAAAATATAAAAAAACTATTGTAATATTTCGGTGTGTATTGCAACAGGTTACGGTTCAGGATGGGTTTGTTTACATTTACATACCCCTCACTTTTTCCCAACATTTGTATTCGTAAAACACTAAGAATAATCGCTATCAAAGTTAAAACAAACAAGCAGTATCATGTATCACCATTTATTAAAGACTATAAATTATTCAGTATCTAATCTACAACAATTAACACTACACGATCTCAATATTCGAATACGTCAACAAACCACTACTATCTACTAATGTCAAGAAAATCGGAAGAGGGTAAGTAATTGTAAACAATTACCGGATCAACTACATCCTGGAAAATTATCAGCTTTCTAGTCAGTTTTTTAAGATTATGTATCAAACTTTGTCACACTGTGTATGTACATGTCTTGTACACCATATATGTATGTATCTATAGGTAAGTCTTTGTGCTGGTTTTGAAGCACATGAGCACATAATACGTACATACAAGTACGTTGCGGTCTAAAAGCTGACTTCCACGCCGTCCTCACGCGTCGTATTCTGAAAACCTCTTGACACTTATTTCATATGCAAATCATTGGGAGCGTTTATTTGTGGATCAATTAGTGAAATATTTTATCTGCATTCAACCTACATTATCCGAAAGTGCCAGCTCGCCATCGTCGGTAGAAGATCGAGGAGGAAGAAGAAGAATGACGAGAAGAAAGAAGAACATGAGACATGTTGGTACGGTTTGCGCTCGTCTGTGTCGACATTTAGTTCGGTTGATTTAAATTGTACAAACAAAATTAACTTTCCATCAACTGTACCGAGAGATGAAATCGGGTTGAACGACCTCACGTGTCTGTGATTTTTTTTTTTAGTTTCTAAATGACCCTTTTATTAAACAACGTGAATTACATTTATTCATTCGATCAGTGATGGACAGACGTATGAGGATTCGGAATATGTATTTAAAACTTTATGGAGAGGTACTTGCTGACTAGCGAAAGTTACCGGAAATGTAGGTACAGTATTATAAATTAGAAATTATGTAAATGTACTGGATAAATAACTATTACATTTAACTACTAAAACAGATAAAAAATCCAAGAAGTGTTAAAGTCAAATTTAAAATATATTATAATTTTGGATTTACAGATTACAGATTCTTCTAATGATTACTGACAGTTGAGGATTCAAAACCATTTTGAAGGCACTAAGCTTGTTCCATATTTGTCCACAATTTCGTCGTAGTCTTGTGTCCAGTTACATTGTAAAATCCTCTCAAAAAGATTGAATTTGCTTCTGATTATAATTACCAATTTTTTCAATAATAACTGATGGTGAACGATTCAATAGCAATTTAAAGGTTCACAAAAACATTTATTTTTCAAAAAATCTCATGATAGTTTCGACTGAACGTTCTAATGTTTTTATAAATGAAAGTATGTAGGTACTTGTTAAGTTTTAGCAAAATATGGAGTTTGTAGATATTAAAAACATTTTGTATTTTGAGAAATTATTTTTTTTTTTCAGTTTTAAGCTGACATAGTGGGGACCCAAATTCATAGGTACTCCATTTTATAATAAAATTACCAATAACAGACAGGCTTAAGAAATAAATTATCCAGACATTGAATTTTACATAGTTATTAGCCAGAGATAAATTTCTCGTAAATTATAGACTACATTTAGTTGTTGAAATATTTTTATAACAGGTAGCTTACGCCTGCGCAATTTTCATGAATAATTAATGTCAAAAACAAGTGAATTATGTCGTGGGAACTTGGTGGACATTATAAAAAGATCTGTTTAATATTTAACATATTACAAAAATATCTTTAATTCACATAAAATGGCCAATTTTACATTCTAGGTAGGTCACACATATTTAAATGTTCTTTAATGTGTCATGTTATGGTAATAATTTTTTGTCGATTACGAAATGCTATAATATTTGGTATATTCTATAATAATTTTATTTTATTATGCGCAACACGTGTAAAATTCTAAAAATCTGTATACCACTTCTTTGCTTTACAAACTAGCAAACAACATAAATATCAAAACGATTACTTTCAAATTTTGTGAATATTTATTATGGAAAAATATAAGCATAGTTTGAGATAAACTCAAAACATAAGTAAATTTCCTACACCCACTACAAGCTTTAAATTGAATTCTAATGCAAGGATGTTTTGGTCCTGAAGAAGGTCAAAATTTAATAGGATTTTAAATTCACGAGTACAGTCAAAAAAATTTTTCAAAAGATTGGTTTGTTGAAGAACTGACATCCGACGTTTCGCCTTTATTATAAGTTTTCCTCAGGGTAAAATTTATGTGACATATTGCAAATTATTTATTACAGTTCACATTTCTGAAGAGGGATGGTACATACATACATAAATACATATGTACGTTTGAAATAGTGTGTGTGTGTTTGTGTGTGAAAGAGTAGAGATGAGCATAATCGGAAGGGTTTTAGATTCCGACCGCATTTGTTCATGTCAAGTTGCCGCTAAGAAGACAGAAAATAATTCATTAAGTATCGTTATCGCGGCTCCTAAAATTAATCATAGTTAGCGAAGGAGCATCGCGGGTATCACACCTCCCATACGTGTTTCCTATTTTTGTGCAGGCCAGAACTGTACATGCTAATGTACTTTTACGATAACAAAAATATGTTGAACACGAGCTGGACGTTGTACCGAGACTGATAGTAATTTATATTAAAAGTTTTAAATTTCGTCGCATTTACCATAACGTACCGACGCAGACGTTGGTCGCACATATTGCCGTGAAAATCCAGGGCTTTCACGCTAAGACCTGACGCGACGCATAAAATTAAAATAATCCCACAACTACACGCAACTAACTCAAAATAGAACGTCTAATCCTAAATATAAACCCTGAGTAAAGCACGGTTTACGTCTCTCCGACACCCATCCGTATTGCGTTCGTGAATCTGAATCTTTCATTATTAATATCCTTCAAATTGACAAAATACAAAAGAGAATACCTAATTCAATAATGAAAAATAGGACAGACAAAAAGTAAAGGAACAGTCATAGTACCAATTGACTGTTTTGATTAAAAAAATTGGCTAAATAAATTGAAAATAAAGGCTAAAAAATATAAAATTTCCAATTTTAAAGTCGAGAGAGTTACATGGTAAAATCATACCATAAAACTAGAATAATTCCACCAACAAACACAGAATATGATTTCGTAAACCTAAGCAGTAGCCTCTGAGTAAAGTACGGTTAACGCCCTTCCGACACCCAACCGTATTGAGTTCCCGAATTTTAATTCTTTATTTATAACTTTGAAATTTGCAAAATGCTAAGATATTTCTTATTAAATAATAATCAATAAGACAGACAAGAAGTCAATGAACAGGAATAGCAGAAATTGACTGTTTTTATTAAAAAAAAATGAAATACGTGTGGCACTCGGGGACTGCCGCGGTAAAGCTATTGCATAGTTTATCAACTTATGCAATTATAATATTTATGCAATTTTTTTTTTTCTTTGATATTAATATAACAATAAACCTATATACTTTCTCATAAACAGCTGCTTACGTATTCGTCCGATTTCGGAGCAGCTCGTCTCGATCCGTGCGAGCTTCGTACAGTCTACACGCATACGTCTAGTCGCACGCACAACCCGCACCGCTCTGCCGGTCGGAGTGGGGGGTGTTAGGTTTTTTCGTTACGGAATTTCTTGATTCGATCGCCGCGCTCAAAGCCCGCGATAAAAGCTATGCAATAGCTTAAAAATATTTGCTAAAAGAATTAAGTATATTGCATAGCATATTGTCATGAAAATCCTAAAATCTGACGCTACCATAAATTTAAAATAATCCCACAAAAAAAAAAACATTTTCAAAATACTGAAGAGATTTTATTAAAAATAATAGCCAACTAGATAAACAAGAAGATAAAGGTTAAGGATGATAAAGTTTACTGCTCTTACAAAATAATTGTTTTAAATACAAAAATCTGAATGCATTGACTAAAAGAATATTTTAAAGACGATCTAAACATTATATTGATTGGAAAACACCTTTAGGATGAGACAAAAATGTCGAATAACTACGAATTAAATGTTGTACTGATAGTAATTGATGTTAAAAAAATTTAATTTCGTCGAATACCTATCACAAATAGACACACAAACAAAAAACTCAAAGTATATTTTTTTTATGTAGGTAATAATCTCTAAGTAAAGGACGGTTTAAGTTCCTCCGATATCTAACCGTATTCCGTCCGTAAATTTATCTAAAGAAAGTGCAACATTATCTGCTCTACGTATGCCTTATTGACTTAGACAATGTTTTCGCGCTCTTCATTCTTCTAGCTTTTTAAACCCAATTTTCAAAACCTTGCCTTTACCTACATAATATTGAAGGTTATCTCTAGTTTCCTTTTGCTACGCCACTGTCTAAATATAAATGCTCGATACTATTGTTACGAAGTGTGTGAAGAGTATCGTATATTGATAACGAATTGTTACCTACATTATATCTTTTTCCACACAGAACTCTTTTGTTTCTAATTATATGCACAAACAATTTAACAAGAGTTAAATAATGTTGTTAGAAGTAATTATCTACCCGATTATCTAGAATTGATTGCCAATTAATTAGCGCCAGCTTTAATTTCGAAGACCTACATATAACAAGTACGTTAATTAATGATGATAATCAGTAATAAATTTCATTAATCAATCAGAGAAGAAACTAATTATTTATAATCGAAGGATAATTACAATCAGCAAGTAAATTAAAAAAAAAAAAATAGATATTTTGTGATACAACGGGTTTCATAAAATAGAAACAAATAATTATTTATAAATAATTAAAAAATTGTTTAAACGTTCTTACCTTCTTAATCCACGAATTATTTGTGGTTGTCTCTGTAAAAAAAAAAAAACTGTTAGAAATATTTTAAATACGAAAATTGACGTCAAAAATTGTTATAAATATTTTATTATTTAAAAAATATTATAAATATGTTTATGCCAGACACTTTTGTAACTAGTGAAACTATTTGGTGAAGGTGTTTGGCATAATTTCCACGAAATAAATTCGAAATATTTTTTAACTGAAACAAAATGCCATCAGGATCATTCCCTTGCATCCCTTACAGAATGTGTTTGAATAATTTAAGATATACATCATAAAAAAAAACATTTTTTTCTATTTTGATTCATTTGTAACCAACATAAATCTTTCCCTTATTTTGTAGAGAGTTTTTGGGGTTAAGTTTTGAGATGAAATACTCCCTTCTTTCTCAGCAATTCATTTCCATCAGGAAACTTTGAAACTCAACTCTAAAGAAGTGAGTTTCAGAAATAAATAAAAAATCTTTCACACTTTTTTGAGAAATAGGGGAAGGTGAAATTTAGATTTAGTTGTTCTGGATTATTATTATGGTACCTATCTGTCTCTTCGGGGTAGTTTTCTTCACTTAATTTTTCGTTATACAAAAAATCCGTTTCATAGTCAATTATTTCTTTTATATTTCACGATCAGGGCCGTATCAGATAAAATTGCCAGCTATTTTACTAAAACATCTGTTCTACTTCCAGTTTAATAATAAATAACAGACAGAAAATTATTTCAGTATTCATCGCTCTCAGATTGGACGAATGATAAGTTCACAAGTTCTTCGTGTGTGCCCATTAATTATTTCGACACCCCAACAGATGTCAATGTGAGAGTCTGATAATATTATTCCCCATCACTTTTGATATTTATCTTTATCTACTGGTACGAAGATATGTTTTTAGCGTCCACGGGTTCCCGTGTCAAAAACCGACCCTCTTCTCCTTTGCTTTGAATAAAACAAACATTTACAACACCTTACAAATTTATTGCACACGAACCGTGTCCATTGTGACGCCCGGGGTACGAAAATACAAAATTATGTACATATTCTATGAGTTGTGCTCTATGCTCTAAGCTTTATCTACCATCTCAGCGCCGGAATACAAACCAGAAGCCGACCACTGATCTGCAGGCAACTGCCACTTCTTTTCAAAACCATATCCATTGTTACATCAGACCAAAACGTCGGTGTACATACCAAACAGAAAATTGCTTATGCTTTGTTTAACAATGACCAAAAAAATAAATAATTGTTCAAACAGGAATATTTTGATTTAGCAATCAACCACAAAATAGACGAAAGAGATGAGGTTCCATCGACGTCAAAGACAAAATGAAGATATGATCTTATCAAAAGAAGTATCTAAACTTTTTGGCACAGAATAGATCCAATTACATTATGATTTACTTCCACAGCTCAATTATAATCTGTTCCTATATGGGTATGGTAAAAAGTACAATAAGTGTCTAGTAATGAATCCCATTCAAGTTTTCGAGAATGGATTTCTAACAATATTGTTCGATTTTGGATAATCTGGCAATTAATCTGAGCTTCTGGGAAGCAAATGGTAACTCTGCAGCAGCTGTTTGTGAATTGGGTGGTGTTGTTCATACCTGGAGTTCTCAGAATTTTGCTCCACTTGATTTTATCTAAATTGGTAAGATAAGAAAAGAAAGAAACGAGTCAAAAATTGAACACGAAAATATAGGAAAACGAATATTTTTGTACTGTTGCTGATGATGGGTCAGTTGGTACTGAGCTGGTCTGAGGTCCATTAGGCCCATGCCTAAATCCAGGACATGGAACGTGGCGTAAGAAATCACCAATTATCCATGAGAAATATCAAAAAAATCAACGAATGGAGTTAAAGCAGAGATTCCAGTCGTGGAATCCACTTTAAGGAAGAAGATTCATCATAGTTCATCAATTTCATGACTTTGGTCGAGGAAATAAAGCAATAAACCTTCTATTATTTGAGCAGTAAGATGGATTTCAATGGGGTTTAGTTTGTTCACAAGTTTTATGATCTAAATTGATCAATGCATTTTAAAAAACTACATTTCTGTATAAAAATATGAATTTTGTGCTTTTGCTGATGATGGGTCAATTGGTCATGAGCTCGTATGAATCTCATATATCCCATGCCCCATGCCTAAGTCTGGGACATGGAACGTGGCATCAGAAATCACCAATCCTCCACGAGAAACTTCAAAATCAACCAATAGATTTAAAATAGGGATTCCTGTTGGGGAATCCTCTTTCTGGAAAATGATTAATCATGATCCATCAATTTCATATCCTTTGAGCAGTAAGATGGATTTTAATGAGGTTTTGATGAAATTGATAAATTCATTTTGAAAAACTGCAGTCTTGCATAAAAATATGGACTCTGAAAGTACGTCTCGAAGAGGCAATAAATAATAAATTTACAACTCTGTAAATGTTGATGGTGTGAGTCCTCGTGGATTATTGGGTAAGCTGAACACGAATGTCAGCGAACTCTGAAGTACCTGTTGTCCAGGATGAACAGTACGAACGTCTTCTCCCAAAGTTCTATGGGAATTTGTAGAAAATGCAATAATCAAGACAATTTCACGAGGCGACGTTCGTACTGTCCATCCTGCAGATATTTTAATTAGGTAGAGAATCAGCTATTACGTTATTTAAATTTTCAATATTAGAAGATTTCTAAAACTATATTTTTGACTTAGATTCAAAAAGTGTTACATCCGCCTCAGTTGGTAGTGTCTTGAAGGGAATCGCCTCAACTCAAACCATCTTTGTGTGAAAAACTTTTTGGCGTTTTCGAACTCAAACTTATTGAGATTTTGTACTAGAAAGTTCTTTTGGAATCATTATCGTTATTATTAAATAGAGGAAGTTGTCGTGAAGTAATAACGTTTGGAAAAAGGGGTACCAACTACAGCAGTTGGTTAATTTATCGTCGAGGACGCGATGGCACCGTGTGGTAATATTATTGCTCTTCCTCTATCCATAAAACAAATTAAAAAGATTTACCCGTTGCATGTAGCCACCGGAGGAGAGAGAGAGCCACTGCGAGGCATCAGCAGTCCGATACGTTCGTTCCACTTGGCTTCGTGAACTGATAAGCCACCATGTTCTTGTACAAAACACACCAATTTTACAGGAAATAACTTGAGACGATCGTACGTATACCACTGGACCCATACCTACCGGTATTATTGGACTGCGCCGTCACGTATCGCCGTTTTTAAATCGACGATAAGATCGGCAACAAGCGGCAAGAAAATCGCTCTAATGGTCACATCTCAGGTCGTCGTGTAGGTACATCTATACGGGGATACGATAGAAAAAATTTAAAAAATTACCAGATGACCCTCTCGCGTTACTTCTTCTTCCTGATTTCTACTTCCAAGTAAGTAGATAATTTTAAAGAAAAATAACGGCTTTCATAGGGCGAAGAAAAAATCAAAATTTTACAGATGATTACTAAATCTTCTGCCAAACAATATCCAAAAGGATTTGACTCATGTATACACCCCTATCAATAGATAAATCTTCCGAGTAACAAAAGTAATGTTTACAGAGTTGTAAATTTATTATTTATTGTCTCTTCGAGAAGCACTTGCAAAATTCATATTAATATACAAAAATCCAGATTTTCAAAATGCATTGATGAATTTAGCCGTGAAATTGATGAATCATGATGAATCTTCTTCCTCAAAGTGGATTCCACGACTGGAATCCCTGCTTTAACTCCATTCGTTGATTTTTTTGACATTTCTCATGAAGAATTGGTGATTTCTGACGCCACGTTCTATGTCCCGGATATGGGCATGGGCCTTATGGGCTTCAGATCAGCTCACTACCAACTGACACATCATCACCAAAACTACAAAAATATTCGTTTTCCCATATTTTCGTGTTCAATTTTTGAAGTATGAACAACACCAACCAATTCACAAACAGCTGCTGCAGAGTTACCATTTGCTTCCCAGAAGCTCAGATTAATTGCCAGATTATCCAAAAACGAACAATATTGTTAGAAATCCATTCTTGAAAACTTGAATGGGATTCATTACTAGACACTTATTGTACTTTTTACCATACCCAGATAGGATCAGATTATAATTGAGTTGTGGACGTAAATCATAATGTAATTGGATCTATTCTGTGCCAAAAAGTTTAGATACCGTTTTTGATAAGATCATATCTTCAAAAGTTTTTCAAAATTCATTGATCACTTTATATCACAAAGTTTATGGACCAACTAAACGTCAATAAAATTCAGTGGACTTTACAGACGAAAAACTGGAGGTGCGTTATTTTAATTATGCAAAAAAAGATTATTTTTTACATTTTTAATTTTTTTTCTGGACTCTTTTTAATAATGAAATTCGTATTTTTTATATGTATAAATAGGTTGTAACTTAAAGAAGAATATTCACCCAGTAGTTTTTTTCGATATTTTGTTTTTTTTTCATTGTATCCGACTTTACCTTTACCGTTACCTTTCGTAACGTAAATTAATCGAAAACGAAGTTATTCGTGTTTGAAGTTTTTAATCTTCAGAATTTCTTTCTGAACACCCTGTATAAAAAATTAAGTTCAAGTATCTATTATAAGTTTAAAAACTGTAAATTCGATTCTTTAATAAAAATTGTTCAGAAAACCATTAAATCGTTAGCGCACGTTTAAATAAATTTATACTCCGGCGGTTTCCCGGTGTGCGCCCACAGCTGGAGCCGCCACTGGAATAAACATATGTTGACTTATTGTTTCTGCGACCGCGGTAATTCTTCATGGTGCCCGTGGTAGTTATCGGGTTGAGAGCTGGTGGGAAAGTTTACTTACAAACCGAGATTTTGACTGTTAAGGAAATAACAAGTGCTTCTAACACGGCATCTAATTCCTACAACGCCGCTGCCTCATTTTCGAATAAATCATAAAAATAAGCTACACGGACAACAACGCACGCAACACTGAACCGAACCGAACATTAATTTATTTTAAGCTCGTGTGTATTCCTACCAACAAGATTAGCTACATGACTCGGTATCTGTTCGTTTTTTTTTTTCCAAAACAACCTGAGACAGTTAGTTAGCGTAATAAGGACTGACCAGGAACAAACAGGTCGCAATAGCAATAGAACGATTCCAACTAGTATAGTACCTAATACTGCATTTATAGATCTGTGAGAGATAAACTTGGTAAAAAAAAAATTGAACGCTCCCAAATTCTTTTACCTCCTTCATCAATGGCTTAAATCGATTGAAAATCAATTGCGGAATCATAGATATAATGGGTACGTAAACGTGCGTGTACGTGTGGTACATTTACGCGTAGAATATTATCCTCGTAACCACTACCATACGCCTACATTGTAAATTATGGAATGTTACGCTTGGAGATCAACGTGTGACACCTTTTTACATACAAATGGCCTAATTAAGTGATCCGATCTGTTGCAAATTACGATCAACAAACGAATGCCGATATCGACCGATTACTGCTATTGCCCATAAAATTCAACATCTGTCCGCATCTTTGCAACAACAACTCTGACTCGTCGAGAGAATCAATAGGCCGCATCATCGTGACCATGAGAATAATAAAGCTGATTAAATTTCACCACGAAACGAATCTCGTTTAAGTAAACTAGAGACGAAATTAATCCTATTTGATGTTCTAAGTATGTACTAATCAAGTAAAGACGAGTCAATGCATTATGCGTATATCGAAAGATAATAATTATCCGAATTTATTATACAAAACCTAGCCATTGTAACTTCATTCGGTAGGTAAAGACGAGTCAACACACATATGGAATGTAGAATGGCTTGTTGCGGAAAGACGAGTCAATACAAATATAAAAGGATAATATAATTACATATATTAAATATTTATGTATATAATACGTACCTGGTGTAAATCCATACACCAACGAATCTTACAGAATGACTCATTTCTGAAAACTTATGAGATAAAGACGAGTCAATACATCCCTGAAGATACAATAACTAACGGGCATATTTACTTAAGAAGTAGTCACTAACTTGGAATACTTACCTCTAGAATGACTTGTTTCTGAAAGACGAGTCAATTCGGAGAAGGGAAAATTGCTACTATCCTAAACATTTACGTATTTAGACTGCTATAACTTCATACGTCAATAAATCTTACTGATTGAATCAGTCCCGCAAGGTTATGACGAGTCACTACATTCAGGGAAGTATAATAACTATTAACTATCTAAAATACTTACTTACATGAAAACAACTATCTGTAATTTTATACGCAAAGAAATGTTTTTAAAATGTCTTGTTACTGAAAGACGAGTCAATACAAATAAGGGGAGCACTAATATCTTAAATATTTACGTATATGGGCTAAAACAGCAACTTCATACGTGAATAAGTCTTTTAGAATGAATCAGTCCTGAAAGCTCATGAGATTAAGATAAGTCACACTCATGAAATTATAATATCTTCAATATTGACATGAAAACTAGTCACAGGAACTTCATAGATTTTAAATAACTGCTTCTAAAAGCACTGGTAGTTGAAAAATCATGAAACCAAAAGACGAGTCAACGTATACTTGGAGAAGTAGTTATTATTTTAAGTAATTACAAAGAGTGTTTATACTGGATGTCATACGTATGTACCAATTTATACATTGACTCTTAGCTGAAAGCTCATGAAGTAGAGACAAGTCATTACATATATGGGGAAATTGTAATCATTTAGTAAAGAAATCACAAAAACTATCCACTGTTATCTTCATAAGTAAATGAATGTTTTTTTAGAATAACCAGTACGTAGTTGCAAATTCATGAGGCAAAGACGAGTCAATATACACTTCTAAAAATAGTATCTAATTGTTTCAAGTAATTATAAAAAGTATTTGATACTGGGATTCATTCAGGAGTAACAATTTTTACAATGACTCTTGGTTAAGTAAAAACTAAAGACGAGTCATTACGTATATGAAGAATTATAATCATTTATCGAGGCGATAATAATATCTTACCTCCGTAACTTGAAAACTCATAAGGCAAAGACGAGTCAGAATGAGTAATGACTTAAGCTCATGAAGTAAAGACGAGTCAATGCTTGTATTGAAAAGTAATAACTATCTAAAATAAATATCAACATAACAGCTAATCATAGAGATTTTGTAAGTAAATACATGTAGGTACTTTGAAGGTTTGAAGTAGTGTTTCTGGGAGATGGTGAGTCAAAATCGATTTTCAATTATTGATCAATTACTAAAAAAGGAATTAATTACTCAACCGTCTTTAAATATTGGTATGTTTAGGTATAAAATTCTTTGGTACCTACAACATTTTTGACTAAAACCAAAAGATATTGTAGTCATAACTAAAAAAAATATTTTCAAATTCAATTCCTCTTTTATTCATTTTATAATTTTGATTGTAAATTCATGTTTATAATCGTGCATGTCCCATTTTTGGTTGCCTTGATGTGGCCAAGTCTCCAACATATGCATAATTAGTGTGGTGTGGGTGGGTTGTGTAGCAAAATTAATCGAATATCGCAATGAACCCACAATTTTCCTTGCCTCACTTCCAGGTGTCATTATATCCATGCGATGAATAGCCGCTGAATTATTAATTCAATTTGTTTTGCCCACATCGCCTATCCCGTCAACGGCTTATTATTTCAAAACACTTTTTGAGTAATCCAGGCCCCGAATGGTCATAAATCATAAAGATGTATATAATACACACACATACACAATATAGGTACGCGTAAGTGTTATAAAAAATGACTTATGAATAATTATGCGATACACGATGGTAACGCCAACTACTTACTATTATTATGAGTACACGACTATGTAGAGTAAGACCATCGTAATTTAACGAACATGGAATAATCGGTTTATTGTGTTTGTCATTAATGATAATGTCGAAACTGATATGAAATCTAACCATAGAGATACAGGGTAAAAATAGTTGAGCATATGGTCAGAAACAAAAGCAAGACGAAAGGAAATATTTGAGGCGGAATAGTACCATCGGTTTTATTGGCTTCCATACATTTGAGGTGGAACAGTAGATACCGCAAATTTAAATGACAACTAAACATTCAGGGTGGAATAGTACAATTAAGTTTTATGACACAAAACATATAGAGCTGAATGGTACCATAGACGTTAAAGATTACGAAATAGTCAGAGTGTAATAGTACCATCGAGTTTAATGACACCAAGCAACAGTTCAACCAGCTCCATTACACCCAAGTATTCGGGAAGGAATAGTACTATCGATCTTAAGAACACCAAACCAAACAAAATTAGTAGCTTCAATCCTTCAATGACATTGAACTAGTGGAGGTGGACCAGTACCATCGATTGCAATGTTATCAAACATTCTGGGTGGAAAAATTATATAAGTTTTTATGACATATAGGTAAGCATACGAGGAGGAAATAGTACCATCGATCTTAAGAACACCAAGTGGTAGTACCTACCATAGATTTTAATGATCACAAAAAATTCAAGGTGAAATAGTACCATTAAGTTTAAAAACTGAATAGTACCATAGGTTTTAATGATTACAAAACAGTCAGAGTGGAATAGTACTGTCTAGTTTAACGACAGCAAACATTCACAACTAAATGGTATCCTGGATTTTAATGACTTTCAAACGTTCAGAGTGGAATAGTCCCATCTATTTTGACTACACCAAACAACTTGCTAGAAGGAACAGTACCATCGATCTTAAGGACACCAAATATTCCAAGCGGTAGTACCTACCATAGATTTTAATGATCACAAAACATTCAGGATGTGATAGTACCATTATGTATTACAACACCAAACATTTAGAACTGAATACTACCATGTATTATAATGACACCAAACAACCTACAAAGTGGAACAGTTTAAATGGCATCCACAAGAACAGTACTACCGAACTTAAGGACACCAAACTTTAAGAGTTAAGTAATACCATCAACTTGAACGATCTTTAAACACTAAGAGTGTAATAGTACTATCGGCTTTAGTGTTACCTAACATTCCAGGTTGAATACCCATCGCTTTTAATGAAATTTAGGCATTCAAGGAAGAAATAGTACCATCGACCTTAAGAACACCAAATATGCGAGGCAGTGTAGTACCTACCATAGCTTTTAATTACTACGTAAAATATGAAAGGTGGAATAGTACCATCTACATAGTTTAATGACATCAAACATTTGCAGTGGAATTAACATACCTACTTGATTTTAATGACACCAAATATTTGGAACTGAATAGTACCATCGATTTCAACGACACCAAACGGTTTTATCTTGTTTTTATGAAATATGATCTAATCTCATTTACTTTGTTTAACACCAAATTCCAAAGAATCCTAACGCGGCATTATTTTTTTATGTGACCCAACTGAATCCCTATTTTATTTTTTTGGGATGTACCTAATTTCGGCCGCGGAAGCTTACTGTAGATTACAGTCTACCTAATGCATCGTCTTTAAGTGCCATGATTCAATTACCGTTAGTCTTCTTCATTTATGACATCGTTATAATATGTAGGTACTTGGTTTATAATGTAGCATTCATTAAACGGCATCACGAACTCGTACTTTTTTTTCCCTCTTTTCCTTCCCCGTCCTCTCCCGTTTCCCCACTCGTCCGACTCAAACAACAAACAATACCTATCCATACCTATCCTATTGGTAGGCAACTATTACCTGTATTATATTATAATAAAATAAATTGGCAATCGCTTTTATCACTGCGATTGTTCTGAGCAGATAATCTACATAGATCACACCGGGAATAAAATGCAAGGACTTACGAAAGGTCATCTCGTTATTATACTTTCATTGCAACTCTGTTCGCTTGTTTACTTGTTGTTATTGTTTCTTACTGATGTTACTGCATAAAACACAAACATATTCATCATTACATGTCGAGATGGTACGTGGAGAAGAACAATTTATTGTGCTCTGAAATCTTGGATCTGCTATTATTATTATTTTTTTTTTAATAGATACCAATATGTATATAAATCTGCTTTTCACACTGTAATTGTTTATACAGTAAATGCAATTGCACAATATTTTTTTGTTTAAAACATTTTAATGCACTTTATATTACTTTTGAACACTTCAAAGTATGTATCTTCTTCTTCTGAAGGATATGAGGAGATTCCAAATCATTCTAGAATGTTTTAGAACATTCTATGATGTTTTTAAATATTTCATAACATTTTACAATAAATTTCGCACATTCTGGTCGCCTTCGAACAATATAGAACATTTAAGAACATTCCGGAATATTCTCAATCATGTGTGAACTATTGTGGTTACCCTGGTTGGTTGTATGACGTTCTCAGGCTTTTTGGAAAACTTTTTAGATTTCAGATCATTTTCGAATATTACAGAAAAATCTGCGAAATTATAATCAAAATAACTGACCATTCTGACATATTCTTTAACACCTTATCATTGCAAAACACTTTTAGGAATATTCTGGATCATTCTCGAAAAATCTGGAATACTTTAGATTATAATTCAAGACTTTTGAAAAATTCCAGATTAGTCTGGAATGCTGTAGAATATTCTACACTATTTTTGAATATTCTTTAACGTTCTAAATCATTCTCGAAGAATTTGGTACATTCTATTACATTTGAGATCATCCTGGAACATTTAAGAACATTGTAAGGCGTTACTCAACGTTCTGTGACTTTTTTTTAATGTACTAAAACATACTAGAAATTTTTTGTACATTTTACATCCTATTTTTGAATTGCTAAATAACATTTTCTAACTTTTTAAAACTAAATTTTTTAATAATTTTTTAACGTTCTAAATCAATCTCGAGCAATTCTTCTTCATTCCAAACTATTTTAAGAAAATCTGAGATGTTCCTTCTTGCTCTCTATAACTTCTCTGTATTCTTAAACATCCTAAGGTCATTCTCAAACATTTCAGACTATTTTCGAAAAATTTCGAACATTCTGAAACATGGCAGATCATTCTGGAATTTCCTAGCACATTTTTTAACCTTGTGGAATATTTTACAGCAATGTTCGTGATAAGGTTTGCAGCCCACGTTTTTTAATATTTCTTTTTCTATTTTCTCAATGTATTTTTATCTTTTTACATAGGTAATTTTATTGGTTAATTATTATCGATTTTATTTCTTAATATATCGATATTCGTTCTTTTATTACAAAAAATATAGGTACGAAATCTTTACCTGGTGTCGATCTGTTCCCACCAAAAGCTGATGTAAGTAATTCAGATTGCTATCAATTAATTATCAGATGCCGATAAATAAACAAACACAAAAAAAGCAGGAAAACTTCAGACCGATTAGCAAATTTGTCGGTATTTAAGACAACATTAATAGTGCGAAGTGGAGATACATTTGTCAATGTATATCACGAAAGAGCGGATTAACGAAGACAAATTTATTTGCGTTAAGAAATGAATCAGGAAAGACACTTAATTTAATTAAATTTCGACTGATTCAAGGTCGATGTAATTAGATACAAACGCTTGAAAACGAGCTGGATTTATTATGACAATTATTCAAAGTCGCCGACCACGGAGCACACCGATCTAATAGGTACCAAGACTTTTTTTTTTCGTTTTCTCTTACTCCGGGACCAGGAAGTGGCTGCTAGCTGAAGAATCCCACGGAACATAGATTTCAACTTAATTTTATGACTCAATAAAATGCAACATACGAACGTCATTATCTTTAAATAAATCAACAATTTACTCACTATTTCAGTAATAATCAAACAACTTGTCCATAATAATATTCTTTCACTTTAATTAATTATACAGGGTGTTCAAAGTATATAACATTTTAAAGCAGTTAATTGAATAAATTAAAACTAAAAAAAAAAGAGTTGCATGATATGTGTGAGGTCGATTAAAGACTGAAACAGTAGTTTAATATAATAATAGCAAACGAATTTTTTTTTTTCTGCCAATTTACCGTTTCGCGATTTTAATACGTCGCATTCGCCTATAATTGCGTGCGCCTTTCAATGCAAATCATGCACCTGTTACAGACTTGATGATGATGACCTTTATAACCGTTGTTCATAATAATATGCACTTGTTGATGCGCTCGCATCACTTTTATCTCTCGCGCGCTAGGCCACAAAGAGAATAAACGAACGACGGAAACGGTATTATGGAATAAGGACGTGCGAGAGACGGAGACGAGAGACACGTTTTCGAACCGCCAAGACCAATGTCGTGAAATAATTAAAGGCATCCATTATTGGCTATCGCAGGTACTTGCCCCAAGGGTCTTAGTTCAACTTTAAATCGAATTTTTCTCGTAATTTAATTTGCATGCAAATTAGTCATATACATTTGCCCATAACGACATTCCCTACGGAATTTGAATATTCAATAGATACATTTGTATTACATAAACTGACTGCAATATCTGGCGTTTTCCTGGCAAAAAATTTGTCGCATCCTCATATACTTAAATTCTCGGAAATTCTTTAGAAATTTAAAAAAGTTTTTGGAGAGTTCAAAATATTTTCAGAACTTTTGTGGTACATTCCCTCTTTTGGATGTAAGGATAGTCCTATTCATGGAGTGAAAAAAAATCTAAAAGAAGTTGGCTATAAGTTTCTGGAGCTGACCCTGACCTAATCTAATAACCAGATCAAGTTTGAGTTCCTTTCAGATTAATCGAAGCATATTTGACGATGTGTTAAGGATTTTTCTGAAGCCACTTCATTCTGTTCCATGACAATCACTTCTTCTGTTCTCAATTAGTGACCATTTGCCCAACCCTTGAACATAATCAGCATTCTCGGCTTTTTGATTCACCCAAAATATCTATGGAACAGTTTGAGGATACGTTAGGGATTCTTCTGAAGCCTCTTCTTCCTGTTCCATGACAATTACTTCTTCTGTTCTCAATTAGTGATCATTTGCCCAACCCTTGAACATAATCAGCATTCTCGGCTTTTTGATTCACCCAAAATATCTATGGAACAGTTTGAGGATACGTTAGGGATTCTTCTGAAGCCTCTTCTTCCTGTTCCATGACAATTACTTCTTCTGTTCTCAATTAGTGATCATTTGCCCAACCCTTGAACATAACCAGCATTCTCGGCTTTTTGATTCACCCAAAATATCTATGGAACAGTTTGAGGATACGTTAGGGATTCTTCTGAAGCCTCTTCTTCCTGTTCCATGACAATTACTTCTTCTGTTCTCAATTAGTGACCATTTGCCCAACCCTTGAACATAACCAGCATTCTCGGCTTTTTGATTCACCCAAAATATCTATGGAACAGTTTGAGGATACGTTAGGGATTCTTCTGAAGCCTCTTCTTCCTGTTCCATGACAATTACTTCTTCTGTTCTCAATTAGTGATCATTTGCCCAACCCTTGAACATAACCAGCATTCTCGGCTTTTTGATTCACCCAAAATATCTATGGAACAGTTTGAGGATACGTTAGGGATTCTTCTGAAGCCTCTTCTTCCTGTTCCATGACAATTACTTCTTCTGTTCTCAATTAGTGATCATTTGCCCAACCCTTGAACATAACCAGCATTCTCGGCTTTTTGATTCACCCAAAATATCTATGGAACAGTTTGAGGATACGTTAGGGATTCTTCTGAAGCCTCTTCTTCCTGTTCCATGACAATTACTTCTTCTGTTCTCAATTAGTGACCATTTGCCCAACCCTTGAACATAACCAGCATTCTCGGCTTTTTGATTCACCCAAAATATCTATGGAACAGTTTGAGGATACGTTAGGGATTCTTCTGAAGCCTCTTCTTCCTGTTCCATGACAATTACTTCTTCTGTTCTCAATTAGTGATCATTTGCCCAACCCTTGAACATAATCAGCATTCTCGGCTTTTTGATTCACCCAAAATATCTATGGAACAGTTTGAGGATACGTTAGGGATTCTTCTGAAGCCTCTTCTTCCTGTTCCATGACAATTACTTCTTCTGTTCTCAATTAGTGATCATTTGCCCAACCCTTGAACATAACCAGCATTCTCGGCTTTTTGATTCACCCAAAATATCTATGGAACAGTTTGAGGATACGTTAGGGATTCTTCTGAAGCCTCTTCTTCCTGTTCCATGACAATTACTTCTTCTGTTCTCAATTAGTGATCATTTGCCCAACCCTTGAACATAATCAGCATTCTCGGCTTTTTGATTCACCCAAAATATCTATGGAACAGTTTGAGGATACGTTAGGGATTCTTCTGAAGCCTCTTCTTCCTGTTCCATGACAATTACTTCTTCTGTTCTCAATTAGTGATCATTTGCCCAACCCTTGAACATAATCAGCATTCTCGGCTTTTTGATTCACCCAAAATATCTATGGAACAGTTTGAGGATACGTTAGGGATTCTTCTGAAGCCTCTTCTTCCTGTTCCATGACAATTACTTCTTCTGTTCTCAATTAGTGATCATTTGCCCAACCCTTGAACATAACCAGCATTCTCGGCTTTTTGATTCACCCAAAATATCTATGGAACAGTTTGAGGATACGTTAGGGATTCTTCTGAAGCCTCTTCTTCCTGTTCCATGACAATTACTTCTTCTGTTCTCAATTAGTGATCATTTGCCCAACCCTTGAACATAACCAGCATTCTCGGCTTTTTGATTCACCCAAAATATCTATGGAACAGTTTGAGGATACGTTAGGGATTCTTCTGAAGCCTCTTCTTCCTGTTCCATGACAATTACTTCTTCTGTTCTCAATTAGTGACCATTTGCCCAACCCTTGAACATAACCAGCATTCTCGGCTTTTTGATTCACCCAAAATATCTATGGAACAGTTTGAGGATACGTTAGGGATTCTTCTGAAGCCTCTTCTTCCTGTTCCATGACAATTACTTCTTCTGTTCTCAATTAGTGATCATTTGCCCAACCCTTGAACATAACCAGCATTCTCGGCTTTTTGATTCACCCAAAATATCTATGGAACAGTTTGAGGATACGTTAGGGATTCTTCTGAAGCCTCTTCTTCCTGTTCCATGACAATTACTTCTTCTGTTCTCAATTAGTGACCATTTGCCCAACCCTTGAACATAACCAGCATTCTCGGCTTTTTGATTCACCCAAAATATCTATGGAACAGTTTGAGGATACGTTAGGGATTCTTCTGAAGCCTCTTCTTCCTGTTCCATGACAATTACTTCTTCTGTTCTCAATTAGTGACCATTTGCCCAACCCTTGAACATAACCAGCATTCTCGGCTTTTTGATTCACCCAAAATATCTATGGAACAGTTTGAGGATACGTTAGGGATTCTTCTGAAGACTCTTCTTCCTGTTCCATGACAATTACTTCTTCTGTTCTCAATTAGTGATCATTTGCCCAACCCTTGAACATAATCAGCATTCTCGGCTTTTTGATTCACCCAAAATATCTATGGAACAGTTTGAGGATACGTTAGGGATTCTTCTGAAGCCTCTTCTTCCTGTTCCATGACAATTACTTCTTCTGTTCTCAATTAGTGATCATTTGCCCAACCCTTGAACATAACCAGCATTCTCGGCTTTTTGATTCACCCAAAATATCTATGGAACAGTTTGAGGATACGTTAGGGATTCTTCTGAAGCCTCTTCTTCCTGTTCCATGACAATTACTTCTTCTGTTCTCAATTAGTGATCATTTGCCCAACCCTTGAACATAACCAGCATTCTCGGCTTTTTGATTCACCCAAAATATCTATGGAACAGTTTGAGGATACGTTAGGGATTCTTCTGAAGCCTCTTCTTCCTGTTCCATGACAATTACTTCTTCTGTTCTCAATTAGTGACCATTTGCCCAACCCTTGAACATAACCAGCATTCTCGGCTTTTTGATTCACCCAAAATATCTATGGAACAGTTTGAGGATACGTTAGGGATTCTTCTGAAGCCTCTTCTTCCTGTTCCATGACAATTACTTCTTCTGTTCTCAATTAGTGATCATTTGTCCAACCCTTGACCATAATCAGCATTCTTCGCTTTTTGATTCACCCAAAATATCTATGGAACAGTTTGAGGATACGTTAGGGATTCTTCTGAAGCCTCTTCTTCCTGTTCCATGACAATCACTTCTTCTGTTCTCAATTAGTGACCATTTGCCCAACCCTTGAACATAACCAGCATTCTCGGCTTTTTGATTCACCCAAAATATCTATGGAACAGTTTGACGATACGTTAGGGATTCTTCTGAAACCTCTTCTTCCTGTTCCATGACAATTACTTCTTCAGTTCTCAATTAGTGACCATTTGCCCAACCCTTGAACATAATCAGCATTCTCGGCTTTTTGATTCACCCAAAATATCTATGGAACAGTTTGAGGATACGTTAGGGATTCTTCTGAAGCCTCTTCTTCCTGTTCCATGACAATTACTTCTTCTGTTCTCAATTAGTGATCATTTGTCCAACCCTTGACCATAATCAGCATTCTTCGCTTTTTGATTCACCCAAAATATCTATGGAACAGTTTGAGGATACGTTAGGGATTCTTCTGAAGCCTCTTCTTCCTGTTCCATGACAATCACTTCTTCTGTTCTCAATTAGTGACCATTTGCCCAACCCTTGAACATAACCAGCATTCTCGGCTTTTTGATTCACCCAAAATATCTATGGAACAGTTTGACGATACGTTAGGGATTCTTCTGAAACCTCTTCTTCCTGTTCCATGACAATTACTTCTTCAGTTCTCAATTAGTGACCATTTGCCCAACCCTTGAACATAATCAGCATTCTCGGCTTTTTGATTCACCCAAAATATCTATGGAACAGTTTGAGGATACGTTAGGGATTCTTCTGAAGCCTCTTCTTCCTGTTCCATGACAATCACTTCTTCTGTTCTCAATTAGCGATCATTTACCCAACCTTCGAACACAATCCGCATTCTTGCCAACACAGCGACGAGCACTACAGTAATATACACATTGATGAAAACAAGATGTTATATTCTCATCGTATGATGAAGAAACCCATCAGTGATAGCGCCCAGAATTTTATACCACATTGAAAAACGTTAATAAACCAACCCACCTTGATTAGATCGCCTTTATTTATAGGATTATGAGCGTCTATTGTATTGCGATCAGCCGCAATTGGCGCAGTATTGCACTATGCACACGTACGTATATTTGCATCTATGTACGTTACATGAAAGGTTCGTACTCGTGTTCATGCCCGCATAGATGTACCACCCACATGCATGCAGGATTATTACACGTATCTACCTGCTCCCATGGTGGATTACAAGCTTGAATATTGTTACAAAATAATTATTAATCGATCGTTTTATTTTGACTCACGACCGTGACGCGTTACTCGATATTATCGTTTTGTTATTAGATCCAGCAAACAATGACGACCGATGAGAGCATCTACGAATAACGAAACGTTTCATTAGGTACTTCATTCTTTTCAGGATCTTCACGAGGAATTGGGAGATTTAATGTTCGCCAACATTGATGAGAAATCTTGTAAAATCCATTTAGATTGAGTCACATCAATCGAGATGTACTGAGAAAGAAAAGTCAAGATTTCTTCAAAACAACCAAGAGGACTTTCAGTGCAAGGTAAAGCAGAGTGGCATATGACCTCCGCCACTCTGACGAGGAGATGACATCCAGTCAGTAGAAATGGCTCTCTGGTTATAAACACTTGGAAAATGGAATCAATCCTCACAGTTGTCTCTCTACAGGTAATATGAGGACTCCTTCTGGCCTTCTAATATCTCTATGACTTTAATTATCCCTTCAACTTCCAGAAGGCTCCCAATTCCTACCATCCTGTCTATCCACACCCACGTTATTGTCGTCAGCCATCTTTCAAACTTCCTCTCATCCTCAGCTTCGCCTCCATGGAGAGCCCTGCTCCAAACATGAACCATAGTGACCTTTCTCAAATCTTCAAATTGACCCTTCGCGAACACGTCACTAACAACAAGAGAAGTGTTTGCTTAGGGTTTATCACTTCTGCAGAGATTTCTTATTAAAGCCCTTGAAGAACATATTGAAGATTCATCAGAAGCCGATATTTTTGCACTTCAGTGTTACTCGGCTGCTAGGTCATAATGGTAATCATTCTCGACTGCAAAATTTGTAGGTAACACGAAGTGGACACGTAGCTACGTGTACCTAATAAATAGATAGGAAGGTAGGTAAGTAAGCTAACGCAGGTTTAGTAATTGCTCTTGGCAATGATTAACGCCTGAGAAATTTTCCGGCAATATTTCTTAAACAAACAACTTAAAGCGCTTAAGTACAGTATATAGATATGGCAAAGATTAGCGTGGGAAGAAGCAGGTGACAAAGGTGCCATTCAGATGGTCTTAGTACCATCCATCGCAATGCTGGACCGGACCATAAATATGTAGATTATTTTCGAACGCAAATGGATATTATTCTCATGCACGTCCGATAGCTTCATCTCACATTTTTTTTTCTTTCGTTAATTCATTTCTTGGTGAAGACTTTAATGGTTGAGTGATTTGCTGATTAAACCGTTAGAAAGTGCAATTTAAATTTTAACAAATTGTTTTTTTTTTTTTTGACATGCAATTCCATTGAATTTTTTTATATTTGAGTTGAAGACATGGACCCAATATTTATTCGTTGCGGTGTAATAATTTTATTAAGAAGTGGGTGGAACCGTGGCGGTGCATTCGAACGGCGCGCCGCCAAAGCACGTTTCTGGAGCGGCAAGTGCATGCAATGAGTGTACAAGAAGGCGCAGACCAAGGGCCGAAAGACATTGCCGCCATGTAATCCTGTAATTACCGCAATTCGCAATGGTTATTGCACGATGTCAGAGGTCGTGCGAACTGTCCCGGTTGGTGATTTGTCGCGTTCTTCCTCTCGAATTGACCAAGCCGTTTCACCCACAATGTTTCAATGATAAATTACAATACCATATACGGATTTAACGTACATAGGTACCCATAGAAGATCATCCACTACACAGACACTCTACACCAGCTCCGAAGGATTTTCCATTTTCGTCATCCAGTGTTAACTAATCACATTTTCTTGTTTCTATTATTATTATTAATTATTTTATTTATAAAAATTTTGGTTTTTAGTTTCGACATCTACGTATGTTCTTATATGGGCACTTTCAGAATTCGAGACGTCATTGTCGGCGATTAATTATCATAAATCTTAAACGTAATGATTTAATTGTAATTAGTTTTATAAAAAGTTTGAATGAGATATTGTTGTAAACAGAGATACGTATAATGTTACATAAGGTGAGTTATAATAAATTGTTATGCACAAGCGACAGCTAGCATATGGTTTGGGGCTAAGAGCTACGCATACTGACGGACGTACAGACACACACATGGATCGTTAGTCGTAGCCCAATGGGCATTCTTTGTGCCAATTGAATACTATCACCTTTCTAACGATTAGAGATTAATGAAACGTCGGAACACTTGTATGCGTCGCTTAAAAATTGGTATTTCAGTTATTAATTACGCTTTAAATGTAACTATAGGTATTAATTTCACGTGCCAATTTTTAGACGATGGATGTTTTATAGATGTTGGCATCTATATAACAAACTGCGTGTGTTTGTACATAAGTGCCTGTTAGAACAGGTTGAAAAGGTCATCGAGTGTGATATGAGATTTTTAAAACGGCTATCAATTTCTCCTTCTCTCCGCAATTCTTTTATGGATTCGTTTTTCTATTGTATTGACTAATAGATAATTATTGTGTTGAAAGTTGGCTCACACTTGATGATGGAATGCCCGTGTGGAATGTTATAACAAAAAAAAAAAACAAGGAAACTCAGTCGCTAAAGTCCAGTGCACCAATAGAAGAATAAATCAAATGCATTGTCTAGAAATATTTTTTCTACAAATCATGATATTTGGGCAATAATCCCTATAGTCCCCTTTGGATGCACGTTTGTCTTTTATATAATGAATCCTCTTCAAAAGATAGAAAGAACTTTACGTGACAGTTCCAGTACGACCAACTTTCAGGGGCGCGTTTTGGAGAGCTACACTTTTTCATCTGATGCTGATGCTCTCTCGGGATTCTGTATGTACCTTTTTATCGAATGGTCAAAAACAATTGTGATAACAATAAAAATTGTGCAACCCGATTAGACGCCCTACTGATTGCAATATCAAGCGTTTTAGTCGAAAAATTTTGGTGTCAATGGAACGAAAGGTTGCATTTGATGTGTTTCGCAGCGACATCAATTCTTTAAACATTCCGTGGCTAAGCGATTAGAAGAACATAAAGAACGGAAAGTGCCTTACGTAAATCAGAAAACCCAATTGACCTATATAAACATTAACAAACAATAGTACTTGATAATTATACCTAGCTGAATCGTATTGCATGACATAATCTTCGTAATGCCACCAGAACGACGAGCGACATACCACGACGAGACACAGGGAATTTTATGTACGGTATACACAGACATGTAAAGGTTGTTGGTAAGTGCTTAGCAATAAATAACAACAATGGCATGGGCGTATTGTACGCACGCGTTCGTTTGTCGCTTCGTCGACTTTGAAACCAGTTCAAGGTCCGTCTTGATCTGATTTTCGAACGAAACGAGAACGCGTCGATTCCCATGTCAATTACCATTTAAATACCTTCTTCCTTTCTGCCGGTGCAATCCGTCTCCTGGTGTCACCTCCCCCTCGTTCCGTGCATTCTCCGAACTAAACCACGTTGTGCCTACGCAATTTTGCCATGTCTTCTGCTCCTACGCATTTTTACACACTGCACATTGCAACAATATACGACATAGTTGGTTATCAGAATGCAGAAGGCCTTGTATCCACTTTACAGGTACCTGTTTCGTAGATCCAATTACTGCTAATTCCTCTAACAATCCACTTTTACCATTAAGTAGTCGTGAACAGATAATGTAGATAATATTTTTGTAATCGTTAAATATTATAGATTATTTGACTTCCTAATTTAACTACTTCCTTTTTTGGTACAAAACCATTTTGGTGTCATAATCACTGAGTCACCTCTTCATCTTCCCATTCTGGGCCAAACTTCTAAATTATCTCTTCTATAGATCGTTTCCCTTTTTGTCCTGTTTCTGCCTCTCTATTTCTTTATTGACTTCCATATAACTTCCTCCTTTGTGCTATTTGTTCTTCTACTTCATCTAAAACCTCTTCATTCCCAACGTCTTCTATCCGCAATATTTTCACTAATCGTCTATAACACAACACCTCAAACACTTTTCAATTTCCATAAATTCTACCGTCCTTCATGGCACCTTGGAATTTGGGACACAAAAATTTGGAAAAGGAGGGAATGAGGAGGTCAACAAAATAAATCCCTCTTTTGATACAGCAAACATCGAAATGTGGTTTATCTAAACGCAAAAGGGAAGTCGAGACCTGAACCCCACTATCCCTCAGGGATCGCTCTATAAGAACATGTAGCAGTAAACACACAAAATCAAAATTTTATTAAAGGACAAATCAGAATCGAAATAAATCATGATTCCAAAAGAAACTTAAAAATGATATAACTAGACTAGCCTTCTGTAATATATAATTAATTAATCTAATTTCTTCAGCAGCAGAGGATGTCGTCCAATAAATCTTCAACTTTATGAGTAAATCGTACGTGAATAAACTTCTCTTGACTGTTCTTTTTACAATCTGAATAATACTTTAATTTACATTCATAATCGTAGTTCCGTTATAACTACCGCTCTTGGCTACTGCCTCTCCGCTTCTCCGGTCTCACCCGTGTCGAAATCGACCACGCCGTTCCAGCGCAAACTCCCTGCTTCAGTTGCGCGATTCACACCACCACTTATAGGTACCTTTCGTACACTTATATAAAGATGTGCACATCAAACATTGGACACACGGCTGAAGAGGACCTGAATTAATAGGTTTTGTACGGCCTGAGGAGGAGAGGTTTTAGTCGGTAGGCGCTCTATCAGGGTGAATCCGACACTACTCAGTCGCTCGGGCGGCTGGGTGTCTTTTGAAGATTTCCCCTCTTCCACGGAAACAAACTTCTGTTTTATCACTTCTTTAGTTGAAGTTTGAACGGGTCCATCATGTTGATAAGAAGTATAAGTAAATTCAGCTTGGAAACGGTTAGCAACTAGAAAAATTATTCATGGGAAATAAGTACGAAATGGAAATTAGGATGGTACTCGAGCTTTATTTGCCATTGAATTGACAACGTCCTCAGTAATATCAACAACTAATGCTTACTTGTACCTATTGCGGGTGTAGAAATACAGTAATGCAGGTGTGAATTACATATGTCTATTTTGATTATCATCATATCTCCCCTTAGGCCGAATAATAATCTCAATGTGTTATAATATTTCACACACGAAGGCCTTGTGCAAAACACTAGTGGATGAGTACACACTTGGCCAAATATGGAAAGTTTGACGCAAAAGAACTCAAATTTTCACAACTGGTAATAGATATAAAAAATACACTCAGAATGAGACCGCAGTGTTAAAATGTTAATTACAATCTACATAATTCTTAACAGTATAATAATAATAAATAAAATTATTTTGTAAGATGACCAGCTCATTAGTAAAGTATGCACATAAGTGTCAATTTTCGTACTTCCGTACCCATCACAAAAAGTATTTGCTGCTTGTTATCGACTCTATTAATTCATCTTGAGTTACCTATCTCACGATTTGTTTACTTTTCAACTTTCCATATATGGAAGATGGAACCAACAAATGTTGAAGTAATTACATGAGTATAATTAATTATTAATGTATTGTTTTTAACGTGAATATTCATTTAAAGTATTTCCTGGTAAATGTCCACAACAGCCCAGGATTAAGACAAAATTTTTAAAACCGTGGGAAATATCTAACACTATTCTTCGACGATTATGATGATGGTCGTATTTATTAATTATTAATTAAATAATATAGGAATAATCGTGAATATAAAAATATATATATTTAGGTTTAGGTAAGTATAAAAATACCTATTAAAATCTTGGATGAAGATACTATTAGAATTTGCTGGAGATTTTGTGATTCTTGATTTATTTGGATCCACTTAGCCAGCGGACGTGTCTTTGCACGTACGTATCATTTCGATAAGAGTACGCGCAGCTATTTTTTAACAACATCCCTCTCGTAATCCAACCAACTTCGACATGTGCCAAGTTAACAATGGTCCTTGGATCAGTTCAGACAGTATCACTCACAACAACATGACCACTGAGCTCACTACGTAATGACGTCCGAATTGCATCTTCTGATTTTTGACGCTTTTTCTGGGGATTTTGCCAATTTGTCCCTTTATCTCTTCAATTTTTTTAAGTAGCATTTTTTGACATCTTATCCAATTTAGCACTGTCGAAAGGATTATAACAAGTCTTTGAATCCTTAGTACTTGCCATTGCTTTTATCCAATAAATCGCCAAAAAAAGGGTGTGTCGTGCTATAAAATCCCTCGTTTAAGTTGTGGCATTCTTAGGATTTCAAACCTTTCTGGCTTAGTTTTCCTTTTTGGTATCGAGTTCAATGTTTTTCACGGCTTCATCATGGTTTTAGGTACGGTCGGTGTAAGAACGATGACGACAAAAACGGTACCGCGATGACCCGGCAGGCTCGTCCGTGCCTAATCACGTGACCCTTGACAAGGTACACGTTTTCCGAACGCGGTGCAATAATTCGCCAAATTAGCCGTGTCATGCGCACGGGATGTCGCGTCTCACGTAACAGATTTCGTCTCGATGACCATCCGTGATTTTGCGCGAACACGTCTCGTCATCGTCATCTTCCTATTGCTCCCTTTTATCTCCAACCGAACGTCTACATCACCCCTTCAAGGAATCAAATTGCCATTCCTGCTGAATACGTACAGGATGATCCAGAGACTCTAATCGATGGTAAATTGATAAATTTTGGTAAAAAAATTTAGATGCATTACACTAATGGAAAACCGCCATCCTGCGTTAGGGACTCAGTCTCTAAAGCCACCATTCAATGTAACGGAAATCCATGGATCACCAAAGGATCGAAGAACAAGGAGTAGAGTGGGTGACCAAATGACCAAACCAACGCCTAATCTTGCGTCATAGGTGTCTCTAGTTACAATACCTACTGCCCATAGAACCGCAATACCACAGACTCAAACTACAGAGCTAATAGCTGCACGTCTCTCTTGAGAAGAAGTAGAGCCAATGGATGTACAAGACGTTACCAGGCTAGTTACTCAAAAGCTATTTTTCATTTGGGATTTGGAAGTTTAAAGAAGATACATGACCAAACAGGGGATTTCGAAAGATTACCCATGAATCTGGGTTAATAGGTACTACCCAGTTTATGAATATTTAACTTTTACAATTAACAACCCTTAATACATAATGTTCTGTTTATCGCTCTACCAATTAGGAATGTTATGGGGTCATGAAATGTGTACAAATATTTTTAGATGTGTGTATAAGGTGGCGATAATTAGCCATTATCAAGTGTCTTGGGTCAATGGATTATTAAACTGACAAATATTTTACGACTGGCGAAACATTAGTGCGATTGGGTATCCAATTGCAAATGAATAGCATTATCATCGTAATTTATCTAACGCCTAAAGGAAAATACAAACAGGAATAATGAATCCTTAACAAGGATTTGCATAATCCGTTCGTGATTAGTATACAGAGTGAATATGTAAGCAGACATTGACCCAAAAAGGTTTTACTTCATAAAAAGGAATAGTTTTTTGACAATATAATCAATGAATTATTTGTCAATGTTGAAACTCTCATATCTACAAAAATCCGCCATCAAAATAATTTTTGTACGATGTATCCCTTGACTATTAGACTAAAAGGGGTTCGTACAATCGCCTACTTACACCGCCATGTCTGAGTCGTTACGTCAGAGCTGCTAGGCTTTACGTTCTCGGAGGTAACGTATTGAGCCACTTCTGTGCGTATTTGGATGCCGCCAAATTTCTTGAAACTATTGCTTGGGGTTAGAAACGCAATTATTGTCGTTTGTTCGTTCTTTATTTGTTTCTTTCTTTAATTGTATATTAACCTCCTTCACCTGAATGACCGCCACTGTCGTACATGTACAGTTATGGAAGCGTGAAACCGAATATGGACTGGTGCTAAACATTACCATTAAATATTCATTATATATTTACGGATACGGTGGCGGAGATGAATACGCTAACGGGGTCCCGGCCGTTCGTTCGTTTGGTTCGTGTGGCTCTTCCCCGGCTCTTTTATGACCTTTTGTTTGACTTTTTGCCACACTCGACGGACGTTCGGCACCTGCACCGACCAATGCAACAACAACGTCATAATTGTTGTCAAACGATACTTTGTGTGAGTGTGTTGTTGTTGTTGTTGTTGGCTGATGATCACCGCAACATTGTACCATTTCATTGTTCTTTATTGTACGTACCCGGAATATTTGACGACTCTAACTTACTGATCAACGGCAGACTCCGACAGATCGTATTTCTTCGAAATATCTAAGGTGCGTTCGAGTCAGTGGGGTAATAAAATTTATTGTTGTTCAAAACGAACGAGATGAAAACGAGAAAGAAGAAGAAGAAGATGCGTTTGCTTGTAAGTGGCACTCAAATACAGAAGGCTAAACGGAAATGACTTCTAAAGAAGGAAAATCCATACAAGAAGTGTTCAAAGTTCAAACTCAACGTAATAGTTGGATGACTGAAACTCAATGTGTCCTTTAGCGATGTTTTGTTGGAAATTTCAAACTCAACGTTCCATGGGAAAACTCCGACTCAACGTTGTCAGAAAGGTCTGAAGAGAACCTTTAGTTGGAGGATTCAAAATTAGCCTTTAAATGGATGAGTCCAACTCAGGGTTAATTGAAAGACTCAAACCCAACGTTCCTTTGAACTATTCGAATTCAGTCTTTTGATTCAACGACAGTTGGAAGGTTTAAACTCAACGTTTACTTGGAAGATTCCAAACCAACCTTAGCTGGAAGATTTCAACAAGACGTTTAGTAGGAAGATCGAAACTTAGCGCTTCATTGGAAGATTACAAATCTTACGATTCCTTGGACGACTAAGACTTGAGTGTTCAGTTGAATAAATAAACTCAACGTTTCCTTTGAAGATTCCAAATCAACGTTAACTAGAAAATTTCAACTGAATCTTTAGTAACAAGATTCAGTCTTAAGATTTAATTGCTAGATTCCAGTTCAACGTTGGATGGCTGATGGATATTCAGTATTTAGTTGAAAGTTACAAACCAAAAAGTATCGTTGGAGTATTCAATGTTGTGTATTCCGAAACTTTAGTTTTTACAATAATAGTTTTGTTTTGTTTTAACTCTCAGTCATTTCGAACCGCCCTGTATACGTGGAAAAGTGGCATCTTTAGAAATTTTCGCACGGTATTTTCTACGTACATGATAATGCGAGGATCGTAAAGATTTCGAGTTGGAAACGATATCGCGACAGTGTCAATGGAAACTAAAAATCCATTTTCACGGCATGCCGAAGTCCATTGTGTTCGCCTAACTGGACTGGACGTTTATTCGTCGTTAAGATGGAATTTCATTTGCCATTCAGTTCCGCGGCAATACCTTTCACTTCCTTCACAACAATTCAAAGGGATTACGGATTAGGTACACACACCACAAAGACGCACACAGACACATCCACGCGCGCACATACCATACACACACACACAATGAAAACGAACTATGCAGCAAATATTTTTTCATTCTTTAAAAAAAGGATAGATGTGCAAACATTTGAAATTTTTACAAAATAATTTACTGTAAATCAGCCAATTAATCTATAAGCGTTATACAAAACAGGCGTTTTTCTATTTGTCCTCACTATTCTCCATGACTACCTACTGCCTTCCACTCTAGATTCTGTTGATAGATGACCAATTGATTTGAAATCGTTTTGAGAGCCGTTTTGTATACTAGAAAGTAACAGTGACGTTTTAGAATTATCTAAAAAGTTCTAAAAGTTGAAGGAATCCTTCAAAATATCTTAGAATGCTCTCAAAATTCCAGTTTGTTCGAGAATGATCTGAAATGTCTCAAAATGGTCTAAAAATTTTCGAGAATGGTTTAGAATATTCAAGAGAATGGGTTAAAATATTACAGAATATTCTAAATTCTTTGGAAATGTTTTGGAATATCAGGGAATGATCTGGAATGCTCCTAAATGTTTCCGAATTTTCAATGATGTTTTGGAGGGTCCGAGACAAGAGAGAGTTTTTGGAACGTTCGAGAAATGACCTTACATATTGCAAAATTAACCATATTTTTCGAAAATGATCAAAAATGTTTCAGAATGCTCCCAATTTTTTGAATATGTTTTAGAATATTCAAGGGAATGAGCTAAAATATTACAGAATGTTCCAAATTCATCGCAAATGTTTTGAAAAATCAGGGAATAATCTGGACTGCTTCTAAATGTTTCCGAATTTTCAATAATGTTTTGGAGGCTCCTAGAATTTTTTTGAATATACCAGATTTTTCGAAAATGATTTGTAATGCTGGATAAATGGCCTAACATATTGCAAAATGAACCAAACTTTTCGAAAATGACCTAAAATATTTCTGAATGTTCGCAATTTTTCGATAATGAATAGGAATGTTCGAAATGATGAGCTAAAATGTTATAGAATGTTCCAGATTTTTCGAAAATGATTTGGAATGTTTGAAAACGACCTAAAGTATTCTAAAATGTTCTCGATTTTTCAACGAAGTTTTAAAATGTTCAAAAGACAAAAAGTTCCAGATTCTTCCAAAATGATTTGCATTATCACAGAATGATCTAGAATTGTTTCAGATTGTTCGAGAATTATTTAAAACGTTCTAGAACATTCTGAAAAGGTTCCTAATGCAACGATACCCCAATAAAATTATCTTTTTAAAATAAAACTTCTTGAACGTCTTTTTTTCCTTTTACTCATTGTTCAGAAAAGTTTCACACAATTTCCAATATACCGTTCGTACAAAAGAATAATGGGTAATTGGTCATCGGCATATGTACACGGATAATAGATAAACGAACAGTACCCGAGTTCCATCACCACACGTGTGCACCAGGAAGCGTTCATCAGCTAATAGACAATGATTGTGCACGCAAACGTTACAGCTGTTTCATTTTCATCGCCATCATACAATAAAATGAATGTTCGAATCTCGACTACCGGCTCATAATACTTTCGTCCCGGTTGCTCTTTTCCTGTGTATTTAGATCACGAAATAAGCGCGCGTTGGAACAGGGGGCACCCAACACTAACACTAATACCCCATTCTCTGCCTACCGACGCTAATTGTCCACGAACTCTAATGAATTTCCTTCGCGTCTGCAGGCTGTGATCACAAAATTAAGAGCAAGCGGCGCGATGCGATGCGATCCGATCCGATCGCGAGGAGCTGAACGTTTTGCCGCGGCCGAGATCGTTAAATTATACCTTTGCCGCAGCCGACGCGCTCCTTAATCGACTACAATGAGGGAAGCGGACGATATTACGATACACGAAACATTGTTATATAGGAAACGGCCGTATGTTGCTATATTCACCGCTATCCTGTATATACAGGGTGGCCCAATGACGATCTTTGTATATGGCAACTCGTTTACCAAAATCTTTTTCGAAAAATGCGTAGGTACAGAAAAGAAGAAGACAATTATTCTATTTTACCAAATAACCAAAATATTGACACAAAAATTCAAAAAAATCAACGACCAAAAATTTTTTATGAACAATCAGAACATTTTAATTATTTGCATTTATTCAGGTAAACCCGGATGATTTTAAATATTAAAGGTCAAGAATTCGCAAAATGTTCCAAAACAAGGTCTCGTAGGTTGTCCTATTCGTGGTGTTGTTATGTCAGTCTTTTTTTTAATATTTATTTCAAGGTGCGACAAGTCTATTCGAAATTCAGTCGTGTAATTTAGACTTTAAAATTGGAATTTATTGTCAAATCAGGTTCTTCGTAATGTTTGTGTATAAATTAGTAGGTACAATTTCAATATGAACATGACCTGCGAACGAATTCATTCTTAACTCAAAACAATGCCATGAAATGAACTACAATGGTATTAAAAAAAAAAGTGAACGAATACATTTTACAAAAAACTTTTGGAATAAGGAATCCCTGGAACACGTAACTCGTTACTGACGTTAGTCGTCTGATAAGGAGTCCGCTTTACTTTACATCCGCCGATTGAACGACTGAATTGTTTTTGCAATTTATTGCAGACATTTGCGAACAGAACCGGCTTCAGTTCTGCTGCTATTTTTTCCCCCTTAATTCAAACCTCTAAATATCTGTACATATTCCAGTTACACCCTGTATATTTTTTCTATAGGTAATATGTACGTGATGAATTCCAGATAGGTAGGTACCTATATGTACATAACACGAAAAATTAATATGTAAAGGACCTCGAAAAACGAATTGTTTAAAATGTGAACGGCGTTTTATAAAAATGTATCAGGCATATCGAGTGTAAACAAGCCGACGAAGAATAAATAAGCGTCCATCAGGAGCGGACGGACGGACGGACGGACGCAGGACGAATTGTACGTAAATTTATGCAGGGTAAAAAACTAATAAATCCGTGTAAAGATCATTAAACGCGATCGATTTAAATTCCGAGCGCCGTTCCCTTTAATCTGACTCATTTCATTGTCTCCGTTCGCATATTAAACGCCGGTCATGTCCCGCTCCGGACATTCGGATCTGTAGCGCGTCCGGTCTCGAATACGGCCCTGCATAACGATCGAAGCCGCGTCGTCGAGTTGATTATAAAACACGCGCCGCGCATCGACAACCACGTCGCATCCTGTGGGATCAGCCGTGAAGGCGTGCACACGACGCAAGATGGACACTGTGCGAGAAACAGCAGCCAAAAACAAACAGAACAAAATGTCACAATTTTCCTTGTTTTTACGAACGAATTTAAATTTTTCTAATTGTATTCGATTTTCGATTCCAGAGGAATTCTTGAAATTCCCTAGTCATTATTCAAAATTGTCTTGAAATGTGTAGCAGAGTTTTACAAATTTTATTACAGTATCTCTTTAATTTCCAAATATATACCAAACGATACAGGTTTAGGTACTTCCTTCCAACGATATTCTAATCTACATCTAATTCAGAGTCAAGATTTTCAAAAACTGTGTTAATTTTCAAACAGTATCTCAAACTTTTTAGCAATACGTTAAAATTCATTACAATTTCCAATTTTATCCTAAAATATCTAACAATAGATACTCCGAAAGCTTCAAAACGACAGTAATTTCAATGGTTTTTCAAAAATTTCAACAAAACCCAAAAAACTTTCATCACTAAATATCTAGCAACACTTTCCGAAAGGGTATAGCCGGATTAATATATGAAATCTGCCCCCATGGCTTTTTTGGCTCGCATTCAGGGGATCGATTTGGTATCGAATAAAAATAATTCACCTTAATTTTTAGCTCTTTAACTCGAACGGTTATCGAGATTTTCAAAAAAACCTGTTGTTTTAATTTTATTTTTATTTTTATAGTAAAATTCAAAATTAAACAACGCTGATTTTTTTCCTAATTCTTAGGAGTCTAAAGCATAAAAAAATGATATGATCTTAATTTTTAAACGCAGATCCGATTTTTGGTGAACGAAAAAAAATTAAAATCATTTTTTTTCAGCCTTCTTGAAATATGTCACCCACCAAAATTAGTCAGAAAATGTCTCTCATACCCCTCTACATACAGGAATTTTTTCGAATTTTTTGAAGTGGTGGAACAATATGAAAAAAATCAAAAACCCATTTTTTTTAAATCTTGCGTTTTAAATATCTTATATTTTTTTTTTAATTCGAAAAAATGCGTAGAAAATATTTTTTTATTTAAAATAACGTATTATAAGATAACTTATTATAACGCCATCTACCGGGATTTCTGGTAACCAGAAATCATATTTGTTAAAGTTTCTCTTGTTTAGGTAACCTAACAATTAACTACTCTTCATTGTTAATGTCATTATATGTATTAAATTGCAATTAACCCTTCAATAATTTCAGTTGATATATATTGATTTCCGTTTTACGATCAAATAACACTAAATTATCATTGTTGTTATTTTATCTCTTATCATTATCATAAAATATTATTTCTTATGGTTAAATAATTTGAAAGTTGTAGTACTATAATAACTAAAGTAGGTAAAGTTTTATATTTAATCTGTTTCTATATTTCTAAATTCTCATTATATAATTCAAATCTTTGCTTCAGGATGGATTTTAATAAAAAATGCATTAATTGTAAAACATATTTGCGTAAAACAATTGGATATAAAAAAGTTTTAACGACAATTGATGAGGCTAATATTGCAACAGAAAAAATTGGAAAAAGAGTTTTTATTAATGATACTTTTTGTAGTAAGTGTCGAGTTATTTTAACAAGACCACCTAAACTTAAAAACAGTGAAGATTCATCTGCAGATAGAGTGAGCGTCGAAAGCCAGCCAATTTTTTCTCAGTCCTCATCCACTACTATTTCGTCCGTGTCATCAACTGAAGATCCTTCATATGTTACTGAAGAAAAAATGCAAGAAGAATTAGAATTTGTGGAGTTGGGTTTTCCTCGAATCATTGCGACTCACAAATACTGTTGCATTTGTGGATCATCAACAAATATTACAATAATTCCGTTTAATGCACGCAAACAAGTGTTTTCTAAAAAACGACTTTTTATTCCTGAAGGGAATCGGTGTTGTAAAGACCATCTTATAAGAAAGCGTTTCTATGATGAAGACATTAACAATTTTCGAATTTATTCGAATAACAGTATATTTGAAGTTCGTGATTTAGAAAAATTACTTGGACAGCTAGCTATTGGGACTGATTCGTCTATAATTGATAAAATTGGAGATCACTCATTTTCAGAAAGACAGTTAGAGGTATTCACGAGCTTTACCTGGGAAGAACTAATAAAACTTCGTGAAATGTTAACATCGATGAGAAATTCAGTGAATCGTAATGTCATTCAAGCTCTTGTTATTTTCTTATTCAAATTACGAACCGGAAATTCGAATGCCGTTATATCTTCCGTTTTTGGTTTAGCTCGGGAACAAATGGTATCTGACTACTGTAATGAAGTAATATCTTCGTTCGAAAAAGATGTTTTGCCTCAGTATTTTGGAATTCATGCTATCAGTAGGGAGACATTACTCACTAATACGTCAAATACTGCAAAAAAATTGTATCAAGTAAAAGATGACCAGTTGATATTCATTTGTGATGGAACATATATTCGCCATCAAAAAAGTGCAAATAACGAATACCAAAGGAAATCATATTCTGGTCAAAAGAGAGTTCCTCTGTGCAAACCATTCACGATATGCACTACGAATGGTTTCGTTATTGATATGTTTGGACCATATACGGCTAACATGAACGATGCTGAAATTATGAGAGTCATCTTGAATGAACCCGATAGTCTGATTAAGTTGCTGAAAAAAGATGACATTATTGTAGTTGATCGGGGCTTTCGTGATGTGATTCTATACTTAGAAAAATTAGGTTTCAAAGTGCTAATGCCTGCTCTTAAAGGAAAACGCAATCAGCTGACCACAGATGAATCAAATGAATCTCGTTTCGTTACCAAAGTTCGTTGGGTTGTTGAAGCTGTACATGGTAATATTAAACAGAAGTTTAAGCTATTAGATCATAAACTGGATAATAAATTGCTTTCAAAAGCTCGTGTTTTTTGTCGAATCGCTTGTTTTCTACACAATGAATTTGGTACAAGACTTGATTCTGATCTTGATCTTTCAGAAAAAATTATTGCTGCCATGAACTCAAAAAAAGATCAAGATAATACTTTAGCTTTGGAAGTAGAAAACAATCGTTGGGCAAGAAGAAAAGTTCCCTTTGCGACAATAACTTCAGACCAATTAACTGATTTTACTGAATTAACGGAGCAAGAACTCAAAATTCTTTTCACAGGATCATATCAAATGTCTCAAGCTGTATCGTATTTAGCTGAGATGATGGATGAAAATGGAACAATCACATTCCATTATTTAAAAATTACTCCTAATATTATAAAGTTTGAAGTCAGATCTCGACATATTAATTCGAAAACATATCGTTGTTTTATTGAATATCAGCCAGATAAGAACGATATTTCTGGGATAAGTCGATATTGTTGTGACTGTGCAAATGGTAGACGTACTGTTGGGTGTTGCTCACACATAGCTGCTATCATATATTATTTATCTTACGCTCGATATTTGGCAAAAATTGTAAAACCTGCTGAGATACTGAGTCGTCTGTTTATTAATGAAAAAGTTAGTGTAGTAGTTAATGAAGACAGTGATGAAGACTAATCTAGTTACATTTTTCATTATAATTTTTATGTTTGTTGTATCAGTTTCAAAACAGTTTCTTATTAAATATGAAAAAATATATAAGTATCAGCTTAAAGTGTTCTTTCAGTCATCAATAACCCTTCTAATTACTTTAACCGGTATATATGTATATAATTTTTTTTAAAATAATTTTTATGTTTACTTCTGACAAGGGTATATTTTTTGTAAAAAAATATTTCCTACGCATTTTTTCGAATTAAAAAAAAAATATAAGATATTTAAAACGCAAGATTTAAAAAAAATGGGTTTTTGATTTTTTTCATATTGTTCCACCACTTCAAAAAATTCGAAAAAATTCCTGTATGTAGAGGGGTATGAGAGACATTTTCTGACTAATTTTGGTGGGTGACATATTTCAAGAAGGCTGAAAAAAAATGATTTTAATTTTTTTTCGTTCACCAAAAATCGGATCTGCGTTTAAAAATTAAGATCATATCATTTTTTTATGCTTTAGACTCCTAAGAATTAGGAAAAAAATCAGCGTTGTTTAATTTTGAATTTTACTATAAAAATAAAAATAAAATTAAAAAAACAGGTTTTTTTGAAAATCTCGATAACCGTTCGAGTTAAAGAGCTAAAAATTAAGGTGAATTATTTTTATTCGATACCAAATCGATCCCCTGAATGCGAGCCAAAAAAGCCATGGGGGCAGATTTCATATATTAATCCGGCTATACCCTTTCCAAAAATACCCGTATACTTATAAGAATTCTATAAGAAGTTTTCCAAAAATATTCTGACTCCACAAACTTTCCTAGTATTTTAACGAAGTATCAAAATTTTACCACAATATCGTATTTTCTCCAAAAATTTCGCCAGCTTTTCCAACGAAATTTCATATTGTTATTCAAAATTTTCAACGACATATTTATTACAATTTGAAAGTTTAACCCAATCCACAGTAGGATTCTAAAATATCCAATAAAACCCAAAATGTTACTACACACTTTAAAAAACTCTCTTAGTATTCTAACATTGTCTAAAAAATTCCCTCAAAATTTCATAATTTCGAACGATACAATCTCAAAATCCATTCAAAAGTACTTTAGAAATTCTAACAGTATTTTAAGTTATCATTTCACAAAATTCCAAGAACGTTCTTAGTTTTCTAACGTTATCTCAAAAATTCCATCAATTCTTCAAAATTTCCATGAATACTTAAACAGTAAAACTGTATAACAAATTATCCAAAAATATAACGACAATTCTGGACGGTATTTCAAAATTTTCAACGTTACTCCAAAAGCAGTACTAGTACTATTAAAAATGCTACCACAATACTGTATTTTATCTAAAAATTTTGGCAGATTTTCCAATGAAATTTCATATTGTTTTTAAAGTTTTTAAACGATATTTTCATTACAATTTCAAATGTTATTCCAATCCAGTAGCACCCCAAAATATCTAATAAAAGCCAAAATTATACCACAAACTTTAAAAAACTCTTAGTTTTCCAACATTGCCTAAAAAATTCCCTCAAAATTTCAGAATTTTGACGATATACATACTACAATTTCAAAATCCATTCAAAAGTATTTTAGAAATTTCCAAAAATTCCCGGAATTTTACAAACCTTTAATAAATTTCAGTATGCTCCCACAAAATTTTCAATAATAGGTACCAGAAGTCGAATGTTATCTGAAAAATTCCATCAATTTCTGAAAATTTCCAACGATATACTGATACAATTTCAAATTTTATCTCAATATTAAAATCCAAAATTTCTTCGCAAGGAACACGTCAAAATTCCTATAATTACCTTACCGACGTCTTTGCATTGCCCTTAAACAACAAAAATAATTATCGCATCTTTAAGGCGAATTAATCTCTTTAGCGAACGTATGCAACATTTTATTCGTCTGTATGTACGAGCATCCTTAATGAACAGCTGGCATAATTAAGCATAGTGTCGAGGCGATCGTGTAACACGATTCTAATAGAGTGGCTCTTCTCTATGCAGTACCTAAACACGTACACGTACACGTACACGAGTACACCTTCCTCTTCATGGGCTGCATTATCAATTTCATAATGCACGTAATGTATAAATAATTATGTGCTCATACGAGCTAGGATTTCGGTTCTTGCCTTCGGAATAAGACGTTTCGAATTTTTCAATGATGAAGAACTCGCTGGCTCTACTCTGCCGGAACAGAATTATTAGATGAAGCAAGCAACTGCATCTAATCCATACTCGTACTCGTCCCATGTCCCAATTACGCACTGATGAGGATAGATTAAAGGTTACAAGTTGTGGCAAATTTTGAACTTCTTTTAAATTTTATAATTTAATGGCTTATTAAAAAAAAAAAAAAAAACAACAGCTGACCCAACAAGAATAAAAGAAATTAAGGATTTTTGAAATATTGGTAGAAATTTTTGAATTTATTTGACAGTCAAAATAGAACTAAAAGAAAATTTGTATTGATCTAAAGAAATTTAAATTTAAAATTCTGTTGTGTTTTTTTTAAATTTAGTTCAAAATTTGCAAATTGTGACCAGCTACTTCAAAATTGGAAAAATGCCACAAATTTGTAAGAATGATGGAGGATTTTTGTATTCTCAAAAATTACTTTATAGTTTACGCACATTTGGAACACAATTTGAAATTTCGAAATACCAAAAGAAAAATTAAATAAAAATTTAGGAATTCTAGGAAAGCATTTGAAAATACTGTTAGAAAATGTGAACTATAATTATAAGCACAAAAATTTGAAAATCCCAATGGAAATCGAGGAAAATTTTAGGATTTCGGAAACAATTGGATATTTACAAAATTCAAAAAAACTTTGCGATAGGTACCAATACCGTCAGAATACCAATAGGGCTTTTGAAATTTTTGAAATGGTTTCGAAAATTTTGTGTGGATATAGTCATAAGATTTTAGAATTTATTGGAATTTTTAAAATACCGATAAAAATCAGAAAATGTGGTTTGAAATTTTGAAATACTATTTGAAAGTTTTGAATATCTTTTTGGAAATCGAAGAGACTGTTCAAGAAAATTTTTAATGTCCCCAAAATATCTAAACTTGTGCCATTTATATTTCACTTAGAATGCCATTAAAAAACTTTGAAAGCTGTTTGAAATTTTGGACGAAACTGGAAATTCTAGGTACAAGAAAGCTCTGAAAAACTTTTTAATTATCTGCTATTATAAAATTTAAAACATGCAACCATAAAAATATCATAAATTTGGAAAATTATGGTACTTAACAACAATTGTTTTTTTACCACCAGAATTAGAAAAGCTTCTCTAAACTTGCTCCTCTACCTACAGCCTCACCTTTTTAATAGAAGCTTTGATTAATGTTAATCTTTGACATTAAACAAAGACCACACAATCGTTTATAATGGGTGGTACATAACCTCAAAATCTAAACATCATTAAACAGAGAAAATCAATTAGGAAAGCATAAACGCAACGTCGGTGTCGTCTTCATAATTAATGTTTTATAAAGTACCATTGGGACCATAGAGATACATGCACAATGTCTAATAATAATTATAGACAGTTATCAAATGCAAATTGAGTCATTTCGAACGAGACGGCGTGAACTTTTCTTTCTCCCAGTTCGACAAACGACTCATTAGTGAGATTTAAAGTTCGCATTTGCTTAAATAACAGATGTGACAATGATTATAAAGTGTTTCCTGGCAGATGCGGCCGGAGACAAATGCTCCACGTCGATCAACTTATTCGATAGGCGCTTTTACATCGATTTTAATCACTGACACCCATGAGAACTGTCTCTACGAAGCATGCTCGCCTAGCAGTCGCGTCTCGTATCGATACGTACGTAGCGCACCGGTCAAATTGGGAAGGCGAAGTCTTAAATATTGTAAAATATAGAACTGTCAACGCTTTTCTATTACAACACAGTGATCCTTGGGATGTTAAAGTGTTAAAGTACATATATACTAACCCCCAAAATGTCAATGTAAGTATAGTCTTTGATAAAATTGTTTCATTCCAATTTCGCCTTCCCAATTTGACCCGCAATATAATTCACCTTTTTCTGTTTTATTCGTTACTTGATTAGATATTTAATATTTTCCTTGGCGTCCACGCGAAACTCATTATGCGAGATCTAATGAGGTATTAAAAAAGAACACATAATTTTGCACAATAATGTAATATTTCTGTGTTACGTAAAGCATGTGAACGCCGTAAATTTTATTACATTTGTACACATGTATAGAGCAGGATCTTGAACGTGTTAACGGATGTGTACCGATATGTAATGCATCTAAGTATTCGTGCTCTTGAATATAGTATTTATCTATAATGTAACGTACATAGTTTCTTAAACATTGCATCATAATTACATATTTATATACTATAAAGTTTTAGGATGACCACATGGTACAGGTATCTCCACGAGTCTATCATTACCAACAACTAAGCTGCTCCACCTAATTATTTAATTGTAAAAAGTTAATTAGGAATTGTCATCAAAAGATGCACATCTGCAAAACTTTTGCACGTTAAATACCTCAGCTATAAGATGAAAACAGTTCCTCACGAGGACCTTCCTGCATGACGTTGCGCGTTAAGCGCTCTGGCCTTCAATAACGATGGTAACGGCCACGTTCACATTTACTGAAGGCCAGAGCACTAACGGGCAACGTCACGTAAAGAAGTCCACACATCTTAGTTCAACTCATAAAAGAATCTTCAGATTTTACACCCTCTGACCAAATTTCATCAACTTCTTTTTGATAAATTACCCTCCCTCTGTTATTAACCCCATTTAAAGAATATTTTCTGCTGTTACTTTCCAAATTATAACGAACAATATTTATTTCTTTACTTACTCCACTCATTGTTCATTTCACTCGTTCGTTCGTTCGTTAAACAAAAAAAAAAAAAAATAGTAAACCACTCGTCCGAGAACGCATTTTCAATTCCGTTTTTTCGTTTTGCAATTTAATTGACCGAAGCACAATGGGCCTTTATAAATCGAGTGCTCAACTTGAATATCACAAGTGACATCCGAAGAGCATCCGTCAGATTCGAGGCTTCGCAAGCCATCTCGTTTTTTCTAAGAGCCTTGTTTTCTGTTAGTTGGAGAACAGTAGCTAAAAATTTATTTACTGCTCTTTTCAACAGTTTTCAGCACGTCATTGTTTATAATAATAATAATAATCCATCGTTTTCAATTTCTATTTTATTTGTCATTCGAAATCGTACAGAGCTTTTGAAAATTCAACGAAAGCTCTCAGAGTCAGCTGCCAGAAATCCAAAGCAAAGAAAATCGTTTGATTTGCTGAATCCATTCATTTCTAACTAGACGTATATCGCGACTTGAAGCTTGTTGGTTCTCATCAGCGCGTTATTAGCAGTTCCGATAGAGGACGGCCAAGCAGAGTCACCCTGTAATGATCAATATAATCCCGCAGACAGCACGTAAACGCCATCTGTACTAGCAGATTAGCAACAACAGAATTAAGTTACAATGTTCTGTTCTTGTTTGATAGTAAAAAAATTGATTAATCACACCTAATTATAAACAAATAAATAATGTACTTTTTGTAGTAGGTTTGTACAAAAGTTAATTTAATTTGATGACGGCGCACGTAAATACATTTATCAAAATCAACAAAATTAGCAGCTGCAATTACTAAAACGAGCAAAGAACACTGAAACAATTGGTTAGTAGGCACATCACCAACCTTTGTATTGTTTACGGAATTAATGTGTCCATGATTGCGTTCTAGGGATAAATAACAACAACAACAATTAGTAAGTTGTCAGGCGCGACTAACAACACAAATGTGATGTAAAACAATCATTGATTGATGCCAGACTGAATGACAGTCGATAATTATCACAGTGGAACATCATCAAAAATATTTCCTAATTTTTATTCATATAATATACACGTATCTAGTCGTACTTTTGAGGACGCAAGCGATTATGACTTGAATCTAGTGAAGATAATTGTTTTTATAATAGATAACAATAAATAATTATTATAATTATAGCTTAATTGTATAGAACAAAACTTAGTTGGTGGAAAATACCCAAAATAATAACTATGGTGAACCAACAGTCATTTTCTCCAAGATCAAGACCAAAATAACTATGGTCTCAGTTTTGCAAAAATAATCTCAGTTTTGGTATTGGTCAATCGAGTCCTGTTTTTGATTTTACATCGACCAACCCCTATGGGGTTCATTAATTATTTTTAACAGTAAGTTTGGAAAAAGTCTTCTTATGAGTCTTGGTCTTTCAGAATTGGGTCTTGGTCTTGGTACTGATTTTTTTTTGAAGTAATACCATATTGGTCTTGGTCTTGATCTTGATAAATTTACAAAGCTTAATTATTTTTTTAAATATCAAGCTACGTGTAGCTGGGGTTTTCTTTTTAGTTTATTTATTTTCTTAATTTCTTGTGCATCACCTGGAGTTCTTTAAAATGTAGTTAAGGTTTCCGCAAGGAGATTTTGGGATAAATGTTGACCATTTCGTAGGAAACCGTGCAAAATTAATCGCACCACCTCATTGATCATTCGACAACAGCAAGCAGATGCGCCACTCCATTATACAATATCTCCTAATTTCCAGCTCGTTGCACTTTGATCAAATACGTGCTGGAGCATCTCTCAGTTGTAGTCCCATTATTCACACCATCGGGACTACGACATTATTGTATTTATACGTAACGCACAGAACGGTAATAACAACAACAACAAAGTCAAATCACTCGTCTCAAAAACCCATAAATTCCCGGGGCTTGGAACGAGCGCATCCACGTATCCCATTGGACAGTTGTTGATAACCTAACCTACAATGGAATTAATAGAACATAAATCTGCGATCCAAAAGTCAATGGATGAATGAATGGATGGATGGGAAGGTAAAGGTATAAATATATACATTGGAGGACCGACCGTGCGCGTCTGTCGATTCGCCTATGACAATACGTTTTTATGAAGCACTACAGAAACCAGGTCTCAGGATCTCATTCTCTCTCTCTACTGTCTCTATGTCACATATGCTTGCAAACATTGCCCGGGACGTCGCATGCACAAATACAAAACATGACCGCGTCCCATTGTGCGTCGTGTCAGTACGTCATTACAACACCGCTGAACTAGATCCCAAGGGTTCGAAAGTATTATGGTTCAAACTATAATCGCAGAAACTCATGCGGAAATACCCGTCACCAACAGACCTATGCCGCTCCAGCACTAGACTAGCGCACACATCAATATTTGCTTTTATAAATAATTTCGAGGGGTTCCATAATTTTTTTGTCGCGGATTTTAAAATTTAATGTTCCATAAAATTTTATAATATCCATAGTGGTTTTTTTTTTTCAAGTCCCTATAACTGCCAATTTTTTTATGTTGATTAATACAAATAAAAACCTTTAAATAAAGTGTACCTACGTACATATGTTTTTCGCAATAATAATTTAGAGATTTCAATTTTTATCTATAACGATAACTTGACACAGAAGCCACAAAGCTGCGATGATAAATTGGATAAGAAGTCGAACCCAAACCGGCCAGTGAGAGTAATCGTATTAATGCAACTACTCTCTAGTGGCGTGCGGTTTTTAATGCGCAGTGAGAAATCTTTCTTACATACATAAATTTCAACGAATGACCCCTTACGTGTCGCATACCATCAGACACCCTAATAAACAACAATTTCTTCTAATTTCTTATTTAATACACGTGTAAGTATTTTGCCAAATTTGTTCCTGATTCCCAATTCGTTCGCAAACTTTAAAATTGTCATTTTCACAATTAAAACAAATTTTAATAACTAATTATTTTGGAACACCACAGAATTACGACGTATATATATTATTATTGCTCCATTAGACCAATTTAGCGCAACAGTAAAATATTCGATAGAATTCTGATTCTACAACCTAATCCTGAATGATGCTGATGATGGTGGTTCATTAAAAAAAAAAAAATCCCCCTATTGGTGATGATATTCACAATAAATGCAGTCGAATTCTTCCTAATTCCAATTGGTTAAATTAAGGTGAATCAGATTTCACAGTTTGAAGACTGATTTACAAAATTTGATTAAATAATTTAATTTTTTAGTAAAAACCATCTGCCTTTCATGGGATCTTTCATTAATGGTCACACTCTAGCTGCCTTCTCCAAAAGCCAAACGTTATTTCAAATAAAAAGGACCAACGGGCACCCTTATAGGTGACATTTAAATAAGTAACACGTGATAAATTTCATTCTAGTGAAAAATGACGAAGGGAACCTTTTTTATACGCTTTATTAAGTGCCCTATTTACATAGACTTCATTATTAGAGACGTTGAGTCAGTTATTTGACACCCCACAAAAAATTGACAAAACAGAAAGCAAATCTTATTCTTTATACCGATTTAAAGAAAAATTTAAAGCATTTTCGCTACCCTTTACGTCACAATTACTACAAAAATATTTCCAAATCACTGTATCTAGCGTCAAAAAAATTCTGTACACATTTCATTATGTTTGTCCACCCCTGTCGCGATTTTCTAACTAACTACATCGTAAGTACGAACTAATTATAACAAGGCAAGGATACAAATGGGTAGATGGTTGGCACATATACCGATGTAGATTAAATAAATGGTAACACATTAGTATAATGGTAAACATTAGCGAAACCAGAAACAGTTTACAATCATTATTAACAATCGAGGCGTACGAGAGAGGCCGTTAAATGGTTACGTATTTGTCATAAAACGGTATTAAGTGCAAATCGTGAGCTGGCATTAATTTATTACCATTAGAATTGTTGCATTGCCAATTTACATATGTACGTATCTACACACATGCGTACATAAAGTTTCGCCAACTTCTCAGAGGATGAAATGTCCTGTAGGTAAAGAGTCCTTACGCCGTATCCTACTGTAATAATCCAGTCCTATCCCTCTTTATACTTACTGACTTCCACGGTGTCCTTTGTTCTCCTCTTTGCATTAGTAACTCTAACCTAACTTTTTAAATTCACCTTATTTTCTTCGTTCATCTAAAACATTTTTATTCAACGCTTCTGATTTTTCGTTTCCACCCCTAAAGAGGCTTTCAAAATTTCATTGAACGAGTTTCTGTTAGATGAAAGAGTTCTATTACTCACTAGTCGTACTATTTTTTACATAATCATCCATGAGCGATAAGGCTTTTTTTGTGAGAAGTATTTGATGGGGTAAATTTTTACCTTTACCCTTATACATATATTTGACTTCTTCCCATGAACGTATGCTATTGATGTGGTGACCAACAAGTTATTAAAAACCACAGAAATCAGATAAGTAAGACATTGTGAGTCCAAATATAAATGTTTTCGTAAAATTATGAATATATTTGCACTGTGATTTGTCTAAGCCACAAGGACCAACCAATATGAAGGTTAGAACCAAATAGTGTTTAAAAAAACAATGGCTAACGTTCAAAAAATCCTTCAATGCAAAATCATACCACAATAAGGAATCTAAGGATAGAAGGATGACAGGTTCAAAAAATTTTTTAAGAAATATAGTTTAAAAATTATTGTACTTGTTGGTATAATTTTTACTCAAGTTACACGTCTATGAAATGTTCCAATTTTTATACTTTTTTTAGTCAATAATTTCCAGTAAGGGTTGTCAAACTTCTTGTTTATTGTTTGGACCATGAAGGTACATCTTCATAGCCTTCTCGGCACAATACAATATTGTTAACTCGTCGCGTATTATAATCGTTACCCTTTCGGACATTTGTCAACCCCAACGGTGACCTCAACGCCGCAAACCCTTGCTGTTTTTACCACCAGAACATATATCTCTTTTTTTGCCACCGCGTCATGAATAAATTTCAACTTAAACTGAAACACAGGACAGAAGAGGGTCCCACCAAAATCGGATTATAAATATACGCCATGCGGGCCAAATGATTCAAGGCGATAAATTTTGAAAAAGGTCGCAAACAAATGGTCGAAACTGGAAGCTATTGAAGACTTCGTAGAAAAATACCTGAAATCTAAACGGTATTATACATAGTGTCCCAAAATGGTGGGCTGTTACAAAAATCCGTAATGAAACAAAACTTGAGCTAAATTTAAACCAATTTCTTCAATGACATGGTACAAACGTCTTTTATATTTTTGACCACTACTTTACCCCTATAGGAGGAAAAAATGGTAGATGATTGGTCTCTTGTAAAAATCGTGATTCTTCAATAGTTCAAAAAAAAAAAAAAAAATGACGTTACGATAAACGGTTCTGTTTGTAATCTGTTCCTTTCGAAACAATTTCAATTTGAAGAGAAAAAAGGAAGGTGATGAATGGCCGTCAGTTTTTCTCCTCGCGTGCAAATAAATACCCCGTTAATTACCCCATAATTATCGGTAATTAGTTCACTCAAAGTAATCGCCTTCTTATCTGGCATTTCATCACATTTTATATAGACGACCTCATTTATCCTTTAGTAATATATTAACATCATTTGAAGAATTATCTGGTTATTACTCTTCTTCGAAATAATTTAACGGATCGACTCGTCTTCACACACATCAACATACATACATGTACCTACACGTAAGTATGAGTTTGAAGCAAAAAAAGTAACGGAATTTGAAATTTATGATCCAATTTTTTTCGTAACTTTTGAAGTGAAATACAATTTGCTACAGTCACGTATTATTGTTTCGATTAATTTGTAAATAAATCATTTCGATTTTTAATACTAGTACTCTAATAAGTAGGTAATTAATAACGAATGCAGTCTGATATAATTAATGAAGTTAATAAAGAAAATGGAACAAATTATGCTGGAAGATTTTTGGATAATCAATTCGCTTTTGCAAAAAAAAATTGATAAATTTTAAAGCGATAAATTGCCTAAAATATCAACGTATAATCCAACCCCCTGTATCCAAAAACTTTATTGTAAGTACTTAGAAATCTTTTGGAGTGAAAAAGGGGTCTAGGGTCAAGGCACAAATAAAATACAGAGTCCAGGAATTTTGAAATTTTCCACTGTAGAATTAGGTATTGGCAATCCTGAAGGGGTGAGACGGGGTTAATAGTTTTATAAATGAATATTTGAAGATCATTCTAAACTCAAAAATTTATTAATGGATAGGTGACCAAGGCGGTGATAGAATTTACAGAAAATATTTTTGAAAACTTGATATAGGTACTTGGGCCTACAATGGGGATTTCCAAATTTGGAATATCGATACACAGTCAAAACGACTACAATGAAATATTAATTAACACGAAATGCAATCTTCCAAGAGTTGTCATTAAGGGATTAGGGTTGGAAGATTTATGAAAGATATTTTTTGGAACTACAGCTACGATTTCAAAGGATTTTTAAAAATTAAACCGTTTTTATTGTCTATGGAATCTAGGGTGTCTGGTAGATATTCGGCGCCAAGTCAACATTCATTCTCATTCTCTACTACATCGCGCTCTCTTTAGCGCGTTCGCCGAGTCTAGAAGTACTATATACAGGAAAAATATTGTGTAACGTCATCAGAGAATCTTCAGATGCAAATATCTCGCTAATATCTGGTACAATGTTGCAGTTTCAATTCCTTTTTTTGCAATGGGAATTGGCGTAAATTTTTTGTCTGTTGTCATTTTATTTCAAGTTCAGGTGTCTATAACAGAAATTTTTGAACATCACCCAGTTTATCCTCCATTGTCGTTCGAATGAGACAAGTATGTACCTACCCATGACTGTGTGAGTACGTGTATGTGAATAGTGCAACGGTTGTCTCGTTATACAGGATGATATGCAGAGAGAGAGACGGAATGATTAATGATTTGCGGTTTCGAGGGCACAACATAAAGAAAGAAACGAAAGATAACTGACGTCGGTGGACACAAGTTTATGTTTTCCTTTTCGAAAAGAAAAGAAGAACGGCACACGGTGCCCTTTTGTTACCGGAAGTATTATTATTGTTAACGTCCTTAAAGTAGGAAGAAGTAAAAGAATCGACTGACTGACTGACTGACGAGACGGTAGGGACTGACTGTCTCTCGGTCGGTATTCCAGGCACTAAAAGATTATTAATGATCCAGTTTGGATTATTGGATGGACGGATAAATTCCGGATCGGAATGAATGTGACGATTTCTTTTTACGTAACGATGCGTGCAATGGAATATAAAGGTGACTGTGGATAAATAGATAGATAGAATGTGAACTACGTAACTAAATGATCGAGTCAGTCGCAGATGCTGTTTCCATTAAGGCCCTATGAGCACTTATAGGGATACAATAATAGAATGCATTAACCACATAAATTAATAAAATAGGTAGGTATGTCGTGTTTTGCTTAAATAATACCACAAAAATCACTGACGAATTGATTTTTCTTATCAAACTTTATCAGGTGACAAAGAAACATCAATGATATGAGAAAAACATTAGTTCTGGGGGTTTAAGGGTTGTCCACCCATCAACAGGGATAAGACAAGAGTTTTGCTCAGTAAAAAAGAGAAAATCAACTTAGTAGTAGTTGGGACAATTGGGACCATGTTTGGACTTTGCAGTGGTAGTAACCATTTCTTCATGTAACTTCTTATAAAAGCTGTTTATGGGCAACTTCTAACAGATTCAGAACAACTTAAGAACAGCTTTTAAACAGCTTCAGAACAGCCCCTATATAGCTTCAGAGTGCCTTACGAACAGATTTTGAACAGCTCATGAAAAGCTCTCAAACTGCTTACGAACAACTTCACCACAACTTTTATAGGACTTCAGAACATCTCATGAAAAGCTTCCAAACTGATTAAGGACAGCTTTTAAAGGGCTTCAGAACATCTCATTAAAAGCTTCCAAAATGCTTAAGAACAGCTTCTGTACAGCTTTTATAGGGCTTCGGAACATCTCATGAAAAGCTTTCAAACTACTTAAGAACAGCTTTTATAGGGCTTCAGAACATCTTATGAAAAGCTTCCAAACTGATTAAGGACAGCTTTAATAGGGCTTCAGAACATCTCATGAAAAGCTTCCAAACTGATTAAGGACAGCTTTTAAAGGGCTTCAGGACATCTCATTAAAATCTTCCAAACTGATTAAGGACAGCTTTAATAGGGCTTCAGAACATCTCATTAAAAGCTTCCAAACTGATTAAGGACAGCTTTTATAGGGTTTCAGAACATCTCATGAAAAGCTTCCAAACTGATTAAGGACAGCTTTTAAAGGGCTTCAGAACATCTCATTAAAAGCTTCCAAAATGCTTAAGAACAGCTTCTGTACAGCTTTTATAGGGCTTCGGAACATCTCATGAAAAGCTTTCAAACTACTTAAGAACAGCTTTTATAGGGCTTCAGAACATCTTATGAAAAGCTTCCAAACTGATTAAGGACAGCTTTAATAGGGCTTCAGAACATCTCATGAAAAGCTTCCAAACTGATTAAGGACAGCTTTTAAAGGGCTTCAGAACATCTCATTAAAATCTTCCAAACTGATTAAGGACAGCTTTAATAGGGCTTCAGAACATCTCATTAAAAGCTTCCAAACTGATTAAGGACAGCTTTTATAGGGTTTCAGAACATCTCATGAAAAGCTTCCAAACTGATTAAGGACAGCTTTTATAGGGTTACAGAACATCTCATAAAAGGCTTCCAAACTGCTTAAGGACAGCTTTTAAAAGGCTTCAGAACATCTCATTAAAAGATTCCAAAATGCTTAAGAACAGCTTCAGTACAGCTTTTATAGGGCTTCGGAACATCTCATGAAAAGCTTTCAAACTACTTAAGAACAGCTTTTATAGGGCTTCAGAACATCTCATGAAAAGCTTTCAAACTACTTAAGAACAGCTATTATAGGGCTTCAGAACATCTCATGAAAAGCTTCCAAACTGATTAAGGACAGCTTTAATAGGGCTTCAGAACATCTCATGAAAAGCTTCCAAACGGATTAAGGACAGCTTTTAAAGGGCTTCAGAACATCTCATTAAAAGCTTCCAAACTGATTAAGGACAGCTTTTATAGGGTTACAGAACATCTCATAAAAGGCTTCCAAACTGCTTAAGGACAGCTTTTAAAAGGCTTCAGAACATCTCATTAAAAGATTCCAAAATGCTTAAGAACAGCTTCAGTACAGCTTTTATAGGGCTTCGGAACATCTCATGAAAAGCTTTCAAACTACTTAAGAACAGCTTTTATAGGGCTTCAGAACATCTCATGAAAAGCTTTCAAACTACTTAAGAACAGCTATTATAGGGCTTCAGAACATCTCATGAAAAGCTTCCAAACTGATTAAGGACAGCTTTAATAGGGCTTCAGAACATCTCATGAAAAGCTTCCAAACTGATTAAGGACAGCTTTTAAAGGGCTTCAGAACATCTCATTAAAAGCTTCAAACTGATTAAGGACAGCTTTTATAGGGTTTCAGAACATCTCATGAAAAGCTTCCAAACTGATTAAGGACAGCTTTAATAGGGCTTCAGAACATCTCATTAAAAGCTTTCAAACTACTTAAGAACAGCTTTTATAGGGCTTCAGAACATCTCATGAAAAGCTTTCAAACTACTTAAGAACAGCTATTATAGGGCTTCAGAACATCTCATGAAAAGCTTCCAAACTGATTAAGGACAGCTTTAATAGGGCTTCAGAACATCTCATGAAAAGCTTCCAAACGGATTAAGGACAGCTTTTAAAGGGCTTCAGAACATCTCATTAAAAGCTTCCAAACTGATTAAGGACAGCTTTTATAGGGTTACAGAACATCTCATAAAAGGCTTCCAAACTGCTTAAGGACAGCTTTTAAAAGGCTTCAGAACATCTCATTAAAAGATTCCAAAATGCTTAAGAACAGCTTCAGTACAGCTTTTATAGGGCTTCGGAACATCTCATGAAAAGCTTTCAAACTACTTAAGAACAGCTTTTATAGGGCTTCAGAACATCTCATGAAAAGCTTTCAAACTACTTAAGAACAGCTATTATAGGGCTTCAGAACATCTCATGAAAAGCTTCCAAACTGATTAAGGACAGCTTTAATAGGGCTTCAGAACATCTCATGAAAAGCTTCCAAACGGATTAAGGACAGCTTTTAAAGGGCTTCAGAACATCTCATTAAAAGCTTCCAAACTGATTAAGGACAGCTTTTATAGGGTTTCAGAACATCTCATGAAAAGCTTCCAAACTGATTAAGGACAGCTTTTATAGGGTTACAGAACATCTCATTAAAAGCTTCCAAACTGATTAAGGACAGCTTTAATAGGGCTTCAGAACATCTCATTAAAAGCTTTCAAACTACTTAAGAACAGCTTTTATAGGGTTTCAGAACATCTCATGAAAAGCTTCCAAAATGCTTAAAAACAGGGCTTCAGAACAGCTTTTGGACAGTTCACGAAAAGCTTTTAAACATCATACGAACAGCTTCAGGAAAACTTTTAAATTACGCCTTCAAAATGGTTTACGAACAGTTTTTGAGCAACTCACAAAAAGCTTTTAAACAGCTTCATAACCGCTTTTATAGAGATTCGGAATAGCTCACAAAAAGCTTCAGCAGAGCTTTTGAACAGCTTGCGGTTCCTGTACATTGTTGGTGGAAGTTATATGAGCTCCACTACAAAATAAATTATAAAAATAAAGAACTTTTTATGAACATCTTTCTCCTCACCACGAAATCAAAGCAAAATCAATTTCCAAACCGAAAATCAAAATCCTTCTTATTCATCACATGAACGATAAATCACTTCAGCACTTAAGATGCGGATGTGTCCGGAATCAATTTATATTTGTAGTATTAATTCATATACGTATGTACGTATGTTAGTATTAAATGTGGCGATAAGTAGGTAGTGATTCCGGTCATGGGTCTTTAAACAAAAGAGATTAATTATTGCGAGATCTAGTTATCAGTGCCCGAGGTACTGTTTAACATGCAAACCGCGCTTGTCCGACTTAATCGGATTATCTTTTTGTTTACAAAACAATTTGTCACAGTCAAGATAAGCCTTTTAATGCCACAATGTGCCACTACTTATTGTAACAACCACAGTTTAATGTTTCTGTTGCATCAGATTCGCCCTATCTAATCCATATCTCACACGTACACTAACTCACAGACGTACAGACACCCATATAACCAGCCACTCACTATACAAAAACAGTTACACTAGAAACAAAAAAGGGATTCAAAATAAAAAAGTCAGGGAAGGAATTTGAATTTTTGGGTTAAATTTTGACAATCACATTCTGTTTTAAAATTCGCGCCACAATATCCAATTACTGACTGATTTAGCAATCCAGAACTCAAACTCATGGATATAGAGGATTGAAAACAAATATTATATCCATCATAAACGTATATTCTAGACCAAGGGTCTGCAATCCTTTTAGGGATCCGAGCATATTTTTGAATACAACACTAATCCCTGAAAAACTATAACTCCCCCAAAAAGAACCCAATCTCTGCAAAGACATTTTTCGATACGATTCTCGAAAAAAGGATCCACAAATCGAATTCCTTATCTCCCTTCAAAACTTCTGGCACTAAAATTGAACGTACCAGAAGAATAATACTTCCTGGAAACACCCTCATAACCTCGTACAAACATCTATCACTGAGCAGGAGCTCAAAAAATGGCCCCAGATCCCTATAATAACGTGACTGTAGGAGAGTTTTAATTGGGATGTCATTTCTAAAGGGAACTTAACCCTATAAAAGACAGACAGTCGTACTGATGGCTGGCTCTAAACTACTTTCAGCCAGGAGAAGATCAGTTTTATGCTGGGTTCTCTCTCAGCGCTTTAGAGATCCGAACTCAGCGCCAAACGGACCAACTCGTGGCTGAGGATGTACTAAAAGGTGGAACTGGCGTAGTAGCCACGAGTTGATTGATGTTGTTTTGGGTTCGGCTGGGATTATCAGCGTAAAATAGACCATCTCGTGGCTGGACATAAACAAAGATGATACGTTCAATATGCCATAAATGCTCCCGAACCCAGCACTAAACTGACCGCGATCTGGATCGAAGACCAACGAAGAAGTAGAAGATTCGATTCCAGTCCATTTTGCTCTGAGTTCGAGAGCACTTTTGGCATGTTGAATATAGAATAATTGCAAAGCAAATTTAATGGGCAATTTGTGTAAAAATGTTAAATTCATGAATAAGCATAATGAATAAAAATCTTCTAATAGACTTTCCCATAAAATTTCACCTCCGTTTAATTTTTATGAACAGCTTTTAATAAATCAAAAAGTAATTGTACCACTTATAACAGTTATGTTCCTCGCCAATAAATTAAGCATTCATGAATGCGAAAATAGAAGAAACTATTTGTATACAATACATATTTTATTCGTACCTATGTACACATCCATAGGCCACAATCTGTTATTATCCATAAAGAGTTAGTGGTTGTCCTTAATTAAGCTCAGGTACGTCAATTATTGTGTTCAAACAAATAAAGCTGTTACATTTGACGTTCATAAGCTTGTACATGTAGGTACATAATATTGTATACAAGTTTATTAAGTACCTAAGAAATTAAGGGAGAAGAATTCGTTTGAGAGAAACATCGCCGTCAGCGTCATAAACGGACGGAAGCATTTGAAGGATTTTCGACTACTAATTACTGTAATTACGGAATTAACAACGTGTTAGTCGGACGATTTAGAAGAAATTTATTTAGCAACAACGTTCAGGTTAACCTGCTGTTATTAATTGGTAGGTATTTAAGGTTGTGTACGTAAAATGTGGTGATTTTCGCAATTAACGAATACTAAAATTACCTAATACAAAGAACTTCAAGTCCCAATTAGCAGATTCAAACTAATATTTAATATTTCAGTCTCAAATTAGGTATAACTTTACAGTAGACATCCTCGTCTTTGTTCGTTTTTATTCCACCAACTGCAAATTTTAATTAATTGCCAATCAATCAAGATAAACGTTTGATAATTTTCGTTTGATAGTGTTTATTTTTTGTCTTATCGTTGTGGGAATGGCGGTTGGAACAGAGGGTGACGTTTTACGTCTTTTGCACATCACATCACACTACCAGCATAATTTTTCGGCCACCTTGGCATCCAACCCTTTTAATAAATAAAATATACGAACGTTCATACATACAAATATGGCCCGGTGTCTCGGCCAGACTTCTTTCTTTCTTCATCGTTGCTTGCATAATCCGAATCCGGGCCTTCAGAAGTAATTAATCACCCGACTAAGCCTAAGCTTTTCTACCACCACGATCTGACTTGACAAATAGTGCGTCTTAAACGTGTCAAATAGGGCGATACAGGACAGTAAATCTCGAACGACCCATCCACGATAATGGGTCCATATTATTGACGAGGGATCCATTGATCTTGTTTTCCAAATTGTAGCAAAATGCTTGTGATGGTGTGATTTTTTGGGAATTCTAAATGGATTTTAAACTTATAACCAGTTTAGCAGTAGCGAATTCTATAAAATTTTGTGCAAATATTTTGCAATCAAAGTTAAGAAAAAACGCTGGTTTTTGTTGGTGATTTTGATGTTGGTATTTAAATGAATAAATAAACAAAATATTTTTTTCAGACGCTACTAGCATGCAAATGGTTGGCGGCGCTCAAAGAATGGAGGAAGATCGCAGCGCTCAAGACACGGAGGATAGCAGCGATTAGAGTACTGAAGAATATCGCGGTGCTCAGAGTATGGAGGAAGATCATGTGTCTAAGAGCACGGAGAAAGATCACGGAGCTCAGAGCACAGATGAAGATCACGAAGCTCACAACACGGACGATAGAGAATTTTCAGAGCACAGAAATATCACGGCTCTCAGAGTACGCAAGAAAATCAGAGCACAGAGGAAGATCATGGCGCTCAAAACACGGAGGATAGCAGCTATCAGAGCACGGAGGAAAATCACGGAGGTCAGAGCACAGATGAAGATCACGACGCCCACAACACGGATGATTGAGAATTTTCAGAGCACAAAAATATCACGGCTCTCAGAGCACGCAAGAAAATCAGAGCACAGAGAAATATCATGGCGCTCAGAGCAAAGAGGAAGATCGCGACGCTCAGAGCACAAAGGAAGATCGCGACGCTCACAACACGGACGATAGCGGATTTTCAGAGCACAGCAATATCACGGCTCTCAGAGCACGCAAGAAAATCAGAGCATAGAGGAAGATCATGGCGCTCAAAACACGGAGGATAGCAGCTATCAGAGCACGGAGGAAAATCACGGAGCTCAGAGCACAGATGAAGATCACGACGCCCACAACACGGATGATTGAGAATTTTCAGAGCACAGAAATATCACGGCTCTCAGAGCACGCAAGAAAATCAGAGCACAGAGAAATATCATGGCGCTCAGAGCAAAGAGGAAGATCGCGACGCTCAGAGCACAAAGGAAGATCGCGACGCTCACAACACGGACGATAGCGGATTTTCAGAGCACAGCAATATCACGGCTCTCAGGGCACGCAAGAAAATCAGAGCATAGAGGAAGATCTAGGCGCTCAGCGCTCTAAGGAAGATCGCGTGGCTCTGCGTATGGAGGAAGACCACGGCGCTCAGAGCACATAGGAAGATCGTGACGCTCAAATACGGACGATTGCGTCGATCAGAGTACAGAGGATGATCGCGGCGCTCATAGCAGGGAGGAAGATCGCTGCGCTCAGAGTACGGGGGACGATCGCGACGCAGTGTGTAATTTTGTGCGAATACTTTGCAACTACAGTTGAGATACAATGCTGACTTGCTAGTGATTTTGATATTGGTGTTAAATTTTTCTTAGTCCTCAGAATCTTTCTAATGTGCCTCAAACAAAAAAATAAATTTAAAAAAAATTGTAAATCGTAACAATAGAAACCTTTGTTTCCCATTTTTTTGTTAAGAATTATCTATCTTTAAAAAAAAAAACTAACCTAACCTAACCAGACCACATTTCCAGAAAAAAAATATAACTTAACTCGTTCCCACCATAAACTTCAACATTCAACCCCCCAAAAAAAAAAAAAAAAAATTGAAGCAGTTGCAAAGTAAGTGCATTATCGAAACAATTCGATACAGTCTAAGTATAATAGCACTGCATGCAATAATGTTCGGTCGGAATGAACGAGTACCTGGCTATCAAATTTGCATTTCACTTGAACAGGAGTGGATCATCAGCATCAGGTAAACACAAAAAAGGTCCGTGAAAGAAGGCCGTCATAAAAGATTATAACAATTTATTATGCCACTTATAATTTATTATCTGCACCAGGAAAAAAAAAAAACGAACTCGTTATCTACTTCAGAGAGAGTTTAGTTAGTGATCCGTTGTCATTGTACTGGGTAAGAGTGCACACACATGTAGAACATACGAACACATATTGACATGGTTGTTGTTGTATGTATAAGAGGTACATAAGATCGTTTTGTGATGGGTGTTGTGGAAGAAAAAAATAATAAATAAATGAAGGTGACAATGTCGAACAAAACGGCAACAATCATTAATAATAATGCGTATGGTGCAGCTTCCAAACGAGCTATTGAGGAGGTGACCTAGCATTCCGAGAGATGCCTAACGAAATTTCATTTGCAAATTCAACTGGCACTAATTTAATTTTCAAAATACATTAGATATTGAAGACCATGACATGCACATGGATCTGATAAAAAAGAAAACGAACAAGGTCTGTACCCCGAGGTATACAATTTTGTTAGATAAGGTTGGCACAAATTATATTCAGCATTATTTTTTTCTATGGGACATGCCGGGGAAACGAAGCTTCTGGATAAAAGAATTCCATAACTTTAGCACCCTGTATTTATAAACCGGAACACTTTGTGTATCTATGTACTGTATTTCCCCAAAAAAGTATTATTTCCTGTCCCATCATGAATTGGAAATTAACTTGAATTGATGTTAGTAAAATAGCAATCTCATAAAGTACCTAACCTTTAGAGGTCATCAAAAACATGTTCTACTAACACTAATTTGACGGAAGATTTTCGCCATCCAAGCAGGCCAGTAAGTTATTCGACAAGTGGTTGATGAAGACAGAAGACCATTGTATCGTCATACAGACTGCACTGGCCGAAAAGAAAACAAAAAGTCAAACGTCTTTAAGACACTGATGTCATGAATTTACCGACTATACATGGACATCATCATTATCATCATCCTGCATCATGCACACATAATCTGGGTCTATGACCCTGACACCCACCATCGCAACACCATAGCGACGTTTTCTCGTTGTTACCTTATAAACAGATAAAATCTCGCGGTAATAATTGCGATATAACTGTGCGGCCATGCTCGCGTACAAGAGTCGAATTAATATTTTGCACTAAAATTGCACTGGCACTGGTCGTCTGGTGACAGCCACTTTACTGCCTACTTCGCAATCAACATCTCGGCAAATAGTAATTTTGTAGATACTAACAATGTAAACATACCAGTCGATGGTATGTTACATCCCGTTTTACTACCCCTGGCATTTACGACTTCATATTGTCAATAAATCCTAAAACTAAACAGCTGCAGAGCTGCAAAACACATTTTTGAATTTTATGGAACATGCCATATCATGATCGAACATTTTGAAACATACCAAACTATTCGCCAACATTTGTAAACCTACTGAAACATTCCTGTAAGTTATTGGCATTCCCGGAAGATTTGCATTTATCGTAGCGCTGGTGGCACGTAATTGGATCGCAGCGCCAAGAGCACGAACGAAGATCACTGGCTCAGAGCACATCGGAAGATCGCGGCGCTTAGAGCACGGACGAAAACTGCGGCGCTCAAAGAACAAAGAAGGATCGTGGCACTCAGACCATGGAGAAAGATAGCGGCGCTCAGGCCACGGAGGGAAATCGCGACGCTCAGAGCACAGAGGAAGATCACAGCACGAAGAAAGATCGCGGCGCTAAGAGCATAGAGGATGACTGAGAACTGAGAAAACAGTGGAATATCGTGGCGCTTAGAGCACGGGGAAAATCTCGGCGGTCAGAGAGCGGAGAAAAATTGCGGCGCTTAGAGTACGGAGAAAGATTGGCGGCACTTAGACCACGAAGGAAGATCGTGGCGCTTAGAGTACGTAAAAAGATCGCGGCGTTTAGAGCCCTTACTAAGATCGGAACGCTCAGAGCAGGGGGCAAGATCGCAGAACTCAGACCACGGCTCTTACAGCATGGGGGAGAGATCTCAGCGCTCAGAGCACAGAGGAATATCGCGACACTCTAAACACAATGGAATATCGCGGCGCTAAGAGCATGGAGGAGGGCTGCGGACTCAGAATGCAGTAGAAGATCGTGGCGCCAAGGGCACGCTGGAAAATCTCGATGCTCATAAAACGGAGAAAGATCGCGGCGGTTAGAATACGGAGAAAGATGGCGACACTTAGACCATGGAGGATTATTGTGGCGCTTAGAGTACGTAGGAAGATCACGGCATTTTTAAGCACTTAGGAAGATCGGGAAGCTCAGAGCAGGGGGAAAGATCGCTGCACCAAGGCCACGGCGTTTAAAGCACGGGGAGAGATCGTAGCGCTCAGAGCGCGGAGGAAGATCGCAGCACTCAAAGCGCGAAGGAAGATCGCGGCGCTAAAAGTACGGTGGAAAATCTCGGCGCTCAGAGAACGGAGAAAGATCGCGGCGCTTAGAATACGGAGGAAGACCGAAGCGTTAAGAACGCGGTGGAAGATTGCGGCGCTTATAACACACAGGAAGTTCACGGCGCCCAAAGTACAGAGGATAATCGTGGCGTTCAGAGCTCGAATGGAAATTGACGAAGACGAGAAAAATTGAAACTATTGCCCCTAAAATTTAAAAAAGATACATAAAACAATTATTTACTAGAAAATTCCATGATTTAGTGAAAACTCATTTTAAGCTCTTACTGACAGACAAGACAGGCAGCTACTGCGTCTGATAACATCCCTCAATCTTCAGTATGTAGGTACCGATACGGAATAGATAAAAACAAACAGCACCGGCTGCTGTTATTCGAGATGAAAATATTCCCGTCTTAATTTTTTCACAATAAAACTGACAGCAAAACTCTGTATAATAGCACACGCTCATTTATAACGGACTGATTAATGTGAGCCGGTCGGGAAGACTTAATAAACTCTTATTCTTCATTTACACCTCTACCCTTTCGACGTTTCGTTATGACAATACGCATACGAACGTACGTACGTGTGTGTATGAGTACGTTGTATGGGACCCGAGAAGAAGCACAGCACATCGTTTGTCATGCTGATTGAGTCTGCCTCTCGACATGATGCAAATGGATGTGGCAGATACGTGAAGGGATTGACTGGCCCAAAACACTTGCCAAATGCAACCATAATCATTCTTGCATTTACCATAGATATACCTACGTGAAAACGCATTAACAGTTGGTTACAAAAAAAGTATAAGCAATATTCTGCTAGGAAATTATTTTTTTAAAAATGATACTGAAGAATTATCTGAAGTATTCCGGAGTATTTAAGAAAGATTTGGAATGTTCGAGATTGTTCCAAATCCTTCTTCTTCTTCAGCTTTTTTGAGAATGATTTCAAAATGATTTAGATCGTTACAAAAATTATGCAATCAAAAAACCTCAAACATCCCTACCATAGGCATTTTATCTAAAATAAGAAACCAAAGCATCATTTTTTTTGTAACCAACTGTACTTGAAGATAAATACAAACAGCGAAATATTGCATTGAACGTCGGTACGGATTGAAATTAACCTTAATTATAATTTATTACCATTATAAATGCCTGAAAGTGCATGATCACAGCCACACATTCAAAAGAAAATAAAATATAAAACCGGGGATGCATTTGCTACTTCAATGCGAGAATCGTGACTCTACTTTTATCTTTATAAGTAGGTAGAAATTATAGAATTGACTATTAATTAGGCACACAGATATTTTGGACTTTAAATTTATTACCATCACAAGAGTCAATTAATTTCTAATTACATCAAACATTGTTTGCAGTTAATTTTTTTGAAATCTATTTTCCTTGAATTAATTGTTTGCTGGACTTTTTCCTTACTGCCGCACATCACTGAACCACCCACACAACCTAAAACTCGATATGCACAGCGGCATATCGTTACAAATTGAATTCGACATCGCTGATCGTCATAAAGTTTACGAGGAGCGAAATAAATTCGAGACTGTTCACATTAATACTTGCATCCAGGTAAAAGACGTGCAGTTCCTCTGCATGAGAACGTCCATAAACATCGTGGTTCGCGAATAAAGAAGCATACACTCTTCTTCTTCTTCTTCTTCTTCTTCTTCTTCTTCTTCTTCTTCTTCTTCTTCTTCTTCTTGTACTTCTTGTACTTCTTGTTCTTGATCCCTGCACGCACACGACGACACTGCTGCCACAACACAACAGTAAACTTGTTCCCGATGAAAATTCTGATTAACGATATTTTATTGGTGGCAAAGGCCATAAGTCGAAAGAAATCGCCGATGCGGTTATCAAATTTATCGTACAAAATAACGACATCTATGGGCACTCCACGCTTATTAGCGGATCAGCACTATTAGCTCATTAGAATTTAGATTTGGCTTCAACATTTTGTCGATGAAACATCTCAGGAAACAAAATATGTCCCAGAAATCATTAAAAAATATATTAACAGATTTATCAAGAATACTTTATTGCCTGGTCATTTCTCAGGATTTCCATGTTCAGTTGGTCACCTGCGTTCATAATTTCTGAATAAAATTATAATTTTGGTCCATAATTACGCACGCAGCTGAAGACTAAGTCAAGACTGTCGTCATTCAAGACGCACATAACACTAAATCGCAGCATGTCACATAATATGATTATAAAAAGAAATAGGAGCGTTTTGGATTCCCTCATCATAGTGGTACATTTTTAGATGTGACCATTCCACTATACTTTTTTTTTTCTCGTTCTCTTCTTTTTAGGAGTATAGTTTCAAATCGAATAAATAAAACGGCCATGTCCCGAAATGACTTAAACGGAGCGTCCCGCCGAGGTGCAGTGACAACTCTAATAATTTACCAGATTTTATACCACGATAACTTCTTATGGAATTTTCGTTGGTACATAAATACAGGGTGTACCTACTATGTGGACAAAATATAATAACTAAATAAACAAACAACTGACTCGTTTTTCTACAAATATCCATAAAGCTTTTCTGTACAATAATACCTTGTACCTGTCTTAAAAGAATTTTAATTACTCAATTATTTTAGTATTATTAATATTCTTACTAACAATAAATTTTACATCTAAACCTAATATGATAATAGTTTTCTTTTTTTGAAGACATTCGAGTAAACACCCTGTAAAACACCATCCCTCTACCACAAAAAACGTTTTTTATTTTGATTTCATCTCTGGAATTGGAATTATTGTTATTTTGTGAGTATGTGTGTGTCTGTCTGTCGTTATACGCTGTCGGAATTCAGTCAAGTACCATTGATGTCGTCCGTTATTGATGATAAGTGCAGGTCATAGTCAGGTGCACACTAGCACGGTTCTCACACCCACCCAGCAGGGGCCACCCCAGCAACATAACAATGACCAACCTGGAGAGCACCACTTGTAAATTCCAAAAACTGTACGTATCCTATATATAAGTCACGGACAATGAGGGTGGAATATATAAACAAACAATGCAATCCTTGTCCCGAGACCCGGACGGACGATGCAGTGACACTACGAATTAGAACAGTAAATCGTTGAAACAAAAATGACGTATAAAAAATAGGGTAGTCTACCTGTAACGTAGACAATGAGGGACAGGAGATTTTGTGGAGGGCAACAAAAATAAACTCCAAAAGAACGTTTCTAGAAAATCCTTCCTGTAATATTTACACTCACAATTTACAAAGAAAAACAGTTACAAATTCCTTCCCTCTAATCTAAATGCAATTCATCATGGTTTTCTATTTTTTACACGCAATAGATGCGTCTCTACGTAACCTAACAAATTCTTTCTAAGTGCGTGCAAGATTTGCTGCAACTAATCATAGTTCTCTACTTCTCCATGCTAAACAAGGTAATAACCCTTCATAATCTGTACCCACAACTGATTCTACCTACGTGTAAAATTTGACAATATGCTTTGATGCAAATCATCGTACTTCTCTCTTCCTTACACGTAGTACGTCTCCATGTAAAACGAGCTAACGTACTCTATCCTACATAAAATGTGGTCAAAAATGATTCCACTACGTGTAAAATTTGGTGATATTCTTTATTGAAAATCATCGTAGTTCTCTCCTTCTTACACGTAGTACGTCTCCATGTAAAACGAGATAATGTACTCCTTCTTACACAAAGTGTAATCAAAAATGATTCCACTACGTGTAAAATTTGGTGAGATTCTTTAATGAAAATCATCGTAGTTCTCTCCTTCTTACACGTAGTACGTCTCCATGTAAAACGAGATGATGTACTCCTTCTTACATAAAGTGTAATCAAAAATGATTCCACTACGTGTAAAATTTGGTGAGATTCTTAATTGCAAATCATCGTAGTTCTCTATTTCTTACACGTAGTACGTCTCCATGTAAAGCGAGATAACGTACTCCATCCTACATAATATGTAATCAAAAATGATTCCACTACGTGTAACATTTGGTGAGATTCTTTATTGAAAATCATCGTAAATTTCCATTTCATACACGTAGTAGGTACGTCTGCATGTAAAGCGAGATAAAGTACTCCATCCTACACAATATGTAATCAAAAATGATTCCACTACGTGTAAAATTTGGTGAGATTCTTTATTGAAAATCATCGTAGTTCTCTCCTTCTTACACGTAGTACGTCTCCATGTAAAACGATCTAACGTACTCCATCCTACATAATTTGTAATCAAAAATGATTCCACTACGTGTAAAATTTGGTGAGATTCTTAATTGCAAATCATCGTAGTTCTCTATTTCTTACACGTAGTACGTCTCCATGTAAAACGATCTAACGTACTCCATCCTACATAATATGTAATCAAAAATGATTCCACTACGTGTAAAATTTGGTGAGATTCGTTATTGAAAATTATCGTAGATCTGCATTTCTTACACGTAGTACGTCTCCATGTAAAATGATCTAACGTACTCCATCCTACATAATAGGTATGTAGTGTGATTCTTCCTGCGTGTAAAACTTCTGAGATTCTTTTTTACATCCCACCGTCATCTATTTCTTACACGTAACACGTCTCCATGTAAAACCATTTAACATATTGCTTTCTTCATAATTTTTACAAACAATTGATTCTTCCTAGGTGAAGAATTTAGTCAGATACTTATTTTTATCCAATTCAACTTGGTAAAAATGAGTATATTACATGTAAAATCATCGTAAAAAAATAAAATTATGTGAAATGTCAAATTGAAATGTCTGTATAATCGAATTTTTTAAATAGACCTCAGAATATTTTAAGGATCGTAACATACAATTTTACTGTAAAAGACTTTGTAACGGGTATTACTACACGTAGTAATAGGAAGTAATTTTGTGATAAAAGTTTAATGTCTAATTTCTTGACATTGATCAGTCTTAAGAAGGAAAAAATTGTTTACATAGCGGTTTTTTATTTTATCTAAATACAATAGTGATGAATTGCTTGGATTCAATGTCAAAATTTATATTCTTACACATCTTCCAAAAGATTTCACGGCATCTGATCGTAAGTGACAAATACTTCACTTAAGCTCTCAAAATCGATGTAAACACACATTTACTCAAGACAATTATTTGTTTCGTTTCGTTCAAGGATAAATGAACAGGTAAACAGTTTACTTGTTATAAATGTCTACCACGTAGCAAGTAAGTCGAGTCACTGGACGAAGGTAAACTGAACTCTAAACAAACCGATCGTTTGAAAGCACATCCTTAAAATGGATTACAACTCTGGTATTTTCTATAGTCAAAGTGAAATTTAGGAACTCAAAAAATTGATGATGGAAATAATTTTAAAATTTTAATACCAGACAAAAATTTATGTTAAAAAGAAAATAGAAATCTGCGGTCACAAATCTTCGATAAATGACTTCTAGTACCTACACAGTTTCACTGAGGCTTAATTTAGTTAACCTCGACTATAATTTGTATGGAATCTCATACAAATTTCTTTTTCGCCAGATAAAGTGTGTTACTATAAGGAAATACCGTGACAGAAACAAATATGTAAGAAAACTTGACGTCTTGCCAAACAATGAATATTAATGGTCATCGAAAATGACGTTCCCATTTGACATGAGGATTTTGAGTGACGCTCATTCTCTAATTAGCACCGTCGACGTTTTGGAATTGTCTGATGGCACGGTAATTATATGACCCGAAACTTTATGACGTACACGGAAAATTGGAACTCGCCAAGAAAAAAAATTAATTTAAATAAATAATTATTATCTAGGTACATACGCCATTACGTTTCGGAATATTACTTAATTGCGTTTGAATGTCGTCCGATTCTTCTTTTTTTACCAAAAGAAACGCTAGAGGCTTGAAGATCAATATACAAATCAATACAATCGAAAAAGTATTGACGAATTTGATTACTATACCGTACGAAATTACTAGAAAGAAACTCGCTGTTATAGCTTGATATTTCACAAATAACTTGACTTTATTTGAAAATCAAGCTTTTGACTTGACTTGGTCATTATTTGACTTGTCATTGGAAAATTACTGAGTGGCTTGGTTTCAAGTCAAGTCAATGTGCTAATCATTTTGGCTTCTGTTTGTTAGGCATAATATTCAGTGGCAACCGTCAGTCACAACAAGTAAAAGATCGTGGAACGAACGACCTGGGGCGCCTCTCACTCTTTCTCATTCTACCAACAATACAATAAACCGAGACAGTTTAGTGACAAGAATGGGTAAGCAGCAATCCATTGTGCCATTAGAGGTAGGTAACCGAATTGATCGGATTAACTCGGCTGGCTGCTGCCGTTTCTTCATGCTCAGCTTCTTGTGTCGTCCTCAGCCTCGGACTCCCGTCGCGAAGCCAAATGACGCTCTAATGAGAGCATTTGCTGTGGTTTTTACGAAAGTCAAGTGAATGGACCCCGCAAATTGACGTCATATTTCACGGGTAGGATTTAACGGCGGGATGTAGCGTTATTAATTGTTTTGTTTTCTAAACCAGTTCAGGGATGCCATCTGGACCGAACTTCTGCCATTATCATCACTCACTTCTGCTATCCTGGCGGTTACGTAATATCTTTCCTATTTTTTTTTCTCTCTTTCACATTGCATTTTAAGTATTAATTGCACTACTAGACCAACCGTTTGATTTTCGCAAAACAGATGGCTAAATTACACACACAATGACCCACCTATTCGTAACTGAACAAGATAATTAGATTTTTATATAAATTAGTACATGTCTCAGTGGCACTAAGTAAACCTTCTTAAAATTGGTTGCAAAAACCCAGCGCCCAGTTGCAATTTTTAGTTGCATGGATTTTTATGGGAGTGCACTCATATGCAACTATAATCTCTAGCACCTAAACAGTTACAAAGTGTTCATAGTGGTCTATTTGAGAATCAATTCTTTATTTTTATCAGGTAGGAGCATAGGGGCGTCTCCAGAAGTCTTGTTAGGGGTGGCCATGGCAAAAGGCAATAATAACATGTTTCTGGAGCGCTCTACCGCTACCATCGTGAGCCTACTTTGCAGGTGGTTACGTGATCAGCGCGCAGGCCTTGTCTCACGACGATCTTCACTTTTTACACGTACGCTGGGTTGCCTACATTCTACGCTGTCCTTCGTTTACACGTGACAATAATAAAAAAACGTTTCAGGGGTGGTCTACATGGTAGATTCTACAACATAAAAGTGCTACCACCACTAAACTGAAATTACTAGTACGGTTGACTTTTAAGGGTGTATTTGGGGCAGACAGGTGCATTCCTGTACTATTTAGCTCATAATTTTTTGTATCTTGCACACATGTAAGTTGATTCAATGTATTTACAGTATACACGTGCGCGACGTCATGGTCAGTTTACTCTGTATGAAGTTCAATTGGTCTCTGATACAGTTGCACTGCACAGTTCGAGCATACATTAACATAACTGACCGTATAATGGTCCAATCATTCACACCACTAAGTTGTTGAGATCACTCCGGGAGTTCTCCATTCTTTCCACTCACTCGCCACCATTCGATTAAGACTCAATATGCAACTAACAGAATTTTTGTTGAACTACAACTCAACTGATTTATTTAATAAACCTTCTAATTATTTGTTGAAGGGTTTTTGGCTTCATGTAATGTTTGTTATTTTCAGATTAGTTAAAGAACCATTAAATGGGTTTGTGTTAGGTTATGGTAGCGGCTGTGTATATGTGTCTATAGGAGATGTGATGTTATCGTCAATATGAATTTCAGGTGTTTTAAATGTACCTATCTACTATAATTGACCATTAGAAAAGAATTTCTCTTGCTGTAGGATATGACATACAAAGTTCATTATTGATTTCTCTAAGACTCTCGAGCGAATTGACCATTGGCGCTAAATAATTTAAGCCCATAAATCTCGACCCATTAAGGATAGACGCACACACTTACACGTAAAAGAGCCACAGAACATTATTTATTGCAGTCCAATTAAGCAAACGGGCGGTACTTTTATTTTTCCCAATATGGGCGTTAATCTAAGACTCTCCGATGCCCGATCGTTTATGCGCTCTCTATATCTCTCTCTCTCTCTCCCTCTTCCAACATTATTAACTAATTTCCGTTAATGAAGTCAGCATCGTACACTAATTGATTTATACGAGGCAGATAAGTGCAAAATTAAATGTCGTGTATACCGGCATTTCACGGAAAGAACTTTCAATTAGCCGACTCTATGGATATGGTGTAAGTATATAAATGGTACGCTTTTTGTATTAACGACGCCGCTACACGAGATTGTAATAAAAACACTCATTCACTGGGAAAACATGTCACTAGTGACACAAATACCTCGAGATACATTTATTTAAAAAAATTTCTTACAAAGGACCAATTAGGTACCTTATCAGGACACTCAAAATACATCTTTGTACGATTGTCACACCAAAATCCCACAAATCATAAGTCCAAAATATGTAATGAGATTTAAAAATATATTAAAACGAGCCGCCACTGACTGACTTAATCAAGTATTGAGAGTACCAACTAATAATAAATTATAACACCAAACACAAAATAGAATCGTAATGAAAATATAATGACCGTTTTATAGTTATCTATTAGAACTTACGCGGATTTATAAATAGCAATAATTTTTATGGGTCACAGGAATATTTGCGTCCGCTAATGTTCAAATAGTTTTTTAATGAAAGTTTTTCTAATGAATAAACTCATTCAAATTTATTTCTCATTCAGTTCAACAGATTAAATTTTCACCAGGCACTTAAATAACAATTTCCTATTTAGCAGGTGAACAAACTGCCAAAATTATTTTCGTAATTGTAATTACATATACAATTTGAAACCCAGTGGCGTGCACTCCTAACGCCATGCAGAAAGGTCAGAAATTTTTGAAGACCTCCCATTTCAAAATCCTCATTATAATCAATATTTTAAAACTTACTTGGTTTATTTTTCATATTGTATTCACGAGCCGCTACTGAGTGCACCTACTGCCTCCTAGCGGTTACAAAACGAAGCAAAACAAAGACTCTTCGCTTCTTCACAGAGCAAAATATCTTATTCCCCTGAAACGAAACAAAAGAATATACAATTGGATTGGATTCAATACTCAAGACAAGATTTTCTCAAAAGTGACATGAAATACTATGTGCCTAAATCTATCATCTACACACGTTTGATTTGAAGAAATTCCTACAGTGAAATATTTACATTCCCACCAGAAGGATTTGTAGATATAACGGTGACGAAATAATGATTAGTACGAATTGATTAGCACTTTATTTGGATCATTCGCGATCAAGGATCGCATCGAGGCCAACCATCCCAATGATGTCTTTTAATGGTTGCATTCCATTAAAGTGTACAAGTTCTCATCGGAAACTTTATGCATTCATATACGTGTGCATTATATTATTATGTTGAGTGAAAGATGGGCTTGGAAAGATCGGAATGGGCCGCGAAGACTAGACCCCACGCTTAATCTGTCGCTGCATCACACGTTGGTACAAATACCATATCAAATGACGTAATGAAAATTGGAGTTTTTTGGAATGGTTTTCGTTCAAATTAATTTTTTAATAAATCCGCAAATAAACTAAATCGAAGTGTAGGTACCGTCTATCATGGTAAAATCCTAAAAGTTATTTAGAGTCATTTCGTGACCAAGAACCACTGTGCGTTTGCATTGTTAATGTAAGAGAACTATAGATATATGTATACGCCTGGTGTACGAGGGTGGTTCAGATTGTATCGCAAAGAGGTAGTGCCTCAGTCGACACGTTCGCGCGGAGATACTGCGATGGCAATTCGGATAATGTAGAGAAAGCAATTATAGAAAAGTTTCGCCCTCGACCAAAAGGCACATTCTAAACAGGAAGTAAACTTCAACTATATTGAAAGATCTCTTTTTTAATTGCAACTTCCAGATAAAAATAATTATACATATAGAATTTGATACAATAGAAAACTCCAAAAAGAAATATCCATTTTTGTTACATTTATCTTCTACTCTAATTCCTTTCTTGTCGTCTTTAACCTCTTCCATTTCACCTCATATTCTTTGAGCTTCCTCTAACTCTATTTTTTTTTTGTTACACTTAAAGCCATTTTTCATTCCCCCACACCTTCCTTTCTTCCTATTTGATTCTCTTTCATCAATCGTTTCCATTTGCTTCCCCACTCTCCTATTTGACATCCTCATTCAATCTCATGCCACCAAATATCTCCACTGTTTCTTCCACTATTACCCAAAACCATAATGTATTTTTTCTTCACCCTCTGATCAATATCATTATTACTGATAGGAAAGTTTGGATTTCTTCCGTGAAAACCCTTCGTCAATCGACGTCTTTCACCTCCATGATGCGAGGTCCAAAAAACTAAATCCCAGAGAAAATGAATAGCTCTTTCCACTTCTTTTTCACAAAAACTTCAGAAGGAGCTAACGGTGAGCCATGGTTTGTTTCTGTGGTGTTGTAGTTTCTCATGTCCATTAGAATAGTCACCAGAAAATTACACATTCTTTAGACGTGAGACTGAGAAGTTTTTTCCAATTTCTGCATTTCCTGGAAGAGGATTAAGGCTTTCCCAGTCCCAGTATAGTTTTGCGTCAATCCAATCTCTATCATCCTCTTTTTGGATCAATTGAACGATTTTGGCACTCATTTTGGAAAAGTTTCTTTAGCCCACTTTTTTGCCAGGAGCTCACAACAGTACAAAATTGGTTTCTATTTGTGATGCAAGATTGTTTAGGGTTATGTGGCAATCACTTATTACTCTGGATCTTAATGAATACCATCAAAAGTACTTTTACTAGCATTATCTTCTCCTTCCATTCTATTCTTCCTATTATCCTCATTCCTTCCTTTTCTCATTTCTAGTCTGGCAATCTTCAACGCAAGTCCACAGTAAATTGTTGCAAGTTCAGCAGGATAAGTCTGAACTGCTACTGTTGATCCACACGCAATCGACGGTTGCGACTCTAATTAATCTACTTTACAAGCACCTAATTAAGCTGATTTCATCAGCGAACGGCAGGTGACGTATTGGAATGGCTTCTGATCAGTCACTCCAATACACAGTAGTTCGTTCAAGTTATTCATTAATAATAGAAGACCGTTCTGCCAGCTCACAGGTTTGTCTTGATTGGGATCAGTACAGACCCATGATTGATGGTTATTTATTAAATCATTAGGATCAAATGACACTGATGACGTATTGTGAATTGTCGTGCAATTTTGTTTAATTCGTCTTCTTTTTGAAGATTTAATCTTGATTGAGAGAAGTAGACGGAGATGGAGAGAATTAAAAGCCACATAATTCGAGTAGGCGATACTCCGTGGTTCTGTTATTATAGCGGCAGATCGGAGATTGAAGAACATGGCGAATAAGCTTGCGAAACGCTCAACGAGAGCGTGGTTACAACGAATCGGCAGGCAAACAACCACTAAAAACGACATACACTACAACGCGATTAGTTCAGGATTTCTTGTCTATATGGGTGGCCAAACTGACTAACTGTCTGTCTGTTTGTTGCGTGTCTACTGAATAAAGCGCGATTTCATTGCTATCAATGATCTCAAAATTGTACACCAAAATTGAGACTACTGAGGAATTCTCAATTGACCAAATTTTCTGCTCAGTTACATGACCCTCATCTTCAGTGGCACGTGGAACGAAGGCTAAATGTTCTTTTTTTTTTTGATATTTTTTTTTTTCAGGAATTCTATTAAACAACGCAGTCTTTAAAATCGCGCAGGTATCGTGCAAAAATGTTTTTTTTTTATAAACAGAACTAGACGTAAACAATTTGTCTGACATCATGTGAAAGGAAAACGTTTTTTAAAGTATTTTGCATAACAAAAATTTCCTCGTTAAATCCACACTTTGATTGGATAATTTATTCTGAATTGATGAATTAATATTCTTTCAAACATCGGTATCATCCTATAGTTATTTATACCTATATAACATAAATGTCTACGTAACACATCCTGTTTTAATGTCTCTAAGGTAACGCGTTATTAATCACTGACCGTAATTTTTATTATAGTTGTATACGCGTAATCATCACTTTGTTATGCATATATACATCCAGGTAATCAAGCGATATTAAAAGTACTTCTCATAATTTTTAGTGAACGTCGCATTTTTTCTATCATCACATGTGATCACAATGTACTCAAGTGTTTACTACTCTTCTATAAATAAATGCTAATTGGTAATGAACAAGTACTTTGTCATCTATTTTTAAAGAATAAATAAAAGCTACAACTCTGAAACGCTGCAAAAGTGCAAAATGCCGGCTGAATGAATGTTTTGTACGTCGGGGGCCACGTTTTCAATACGACTTCTCTGTGAGCGTTAACAGTCTCAAGTGCTTCGTCCAAGATGTAATAAAGGGTCTAAAATCGTCTTGTGTACACTATACACATAAATAATATTCATTAGAATAATGAAAACATTCCCAATATGAGATAAATTCGTTGATCACTGATCTCTCATCATCTCGTCCGTGCGTTTTTAAACTGCGCACGTCATATGTAAACGATTCACCCATTACTTTACATTTTTTTTACATTATCTATTGAGATTGTTGTTATTTGTAACATAATCCAGTATCGTATATCACTGTTTAGACAATTCGATTACAAGTTCTGTTTTATTACTGTAATTTTGGACCATTTTCGCGCCCCGGTTATGCACGCTTGGAAAGACAAAACGGCCGTCGTAAATTTGGAAGTTTTATTAGAAAAAAAGTGCAAAACCTGATGCGATAATGCTCATATGAGAGCAGGCCGGTGCCATAAACAAGACCGAAGGCAGAAAGGGGGCCCTATATGGTTTACAACATTACAAGACTTCGGTCCATAGATACGGTCTCACTCTCTCGACTCAGAAAAAAATATAACGACAACGTGGCCATAAACAATCGAAAAACAACACGTTCCATGTGCAGCTACGCGTGTATAAAATTACAGCAAAAGATACAAAACGCGAGTGCATTCTTGAAATTTGGAATCAAATATGATAAAATCTATTTATGGTCAGATGCTGTCTGCCAGGTATGTTGGGGGACACGGAACGAAGCTCATAAAAAACCTGGCTTACATTGCTGACATACAATGATAGATTACAATTTTCCAAAAATTTCTAGAATTCCTGAATATTCAAGAATATACGAAATGGAAACAAGCAAGAAGAACAGCTTCAATTGTGTAAGACTTCGAAAATGATCCAGGATTCCAGGATATTCAAGAATGAATTGGAGGATGTTCTAAAACATTCTAGGAGAACTCAAGATTTCCAAGAGCGATCTAGAATTACAAGACGTTACAGATTTTTCAATAATCATTTGGAATGTTCGCAAATGATCTAAAAAGTTATAAAATTTTCAGGAATCATTTAAAAAGTTCCAGATCTTTCACGGATGATTTGGTATACTCAAAAATGATCTAGAATGTTCAACAATGTGGGTCATAATTCCATCAAGAAGCCCATTATATTTCATGTATATAATTTGACCCGGACATACGAATCGACTCGACTGTTAATTCTTCTCTCTAGGGGACTCCTCATGGAGTAGTTTTAAAATAGAAAGCATTTAATAAAAATTCCTCTGGACATCAACCCATAGAGTTTTGTTTCAGTTTATAATGTCCAAAATAAGACACCAATGACATAACTACAATAATATAAGAGTCACTGCGTCTGTAGACTGGGAGCTTTCGAAAGCACAATCCTTCGGTTAATACAATTTGACCTTATGGTTGTCTGGAAAGTCGTTGGGCCCGCGTTTTTAATTTACGGACGGGCGACATTTATGAGCGCGCTTTGAAATAAGAAGGCTGGGGCAGAAGCGCTGTGCAGTTGTTGCTGATGTTGTTGGTGTTGTGTTGTATGGGCAGATATGGAGCCACATATTCTACGAATGTGTACCACCTAGCAGAAGACGAAGGAGACAAACCCTGACTTCGTGGGAGCAGACGGCGTGATCAACCCAGCTGTATCGTAAACTTCTAATGTTACCTTTTTAAATTTCAAAAACCATAAACCAAGCAAAGTAGCCAAGAAAATGAAACAATAAAACACATCGTACACGTCACATAAAAATATATTTGGAGGAAATTAGAAATGGCTACATCATATTTTAAAAAAAGTATTTCTTATAAAACGTTTGATGAGTTTTAAAGAATCACCTCAAGAGTTCTTGAAAATAGAATTGAGTTTCAATCTAATCGATGATTAACAAATTGGGAAGACACAGTCATCCTACCCCAAATGGGCAAAAACTAAAAAAATAAAAGTGGTTGATAAACTTGGCCCAAGATTTGATTCATGTTCTTGAGCTAATCCTCAAATGAAGACATATCCAACGCTCCATTAATTTGAATAAAATCCTCCAGTCCTCTTTGGACATAACGAGGGCGTAGAATCCCTCGACTGGGTTGAACTGATTCTGAGACTGTTCCACTAATTGCTAACTGAAGCTCTCCAACCAAAACAGTGTGTCATAAGCATTCGTTCTGCACCTTATACCACTCTGGTGGAAACATGGCATGCAACCAGCAAGAATGACTCCCCTAGATGAATAAGATACCTGCCAGGTCATTGCCAAATTTAGAAATCAAAAGTTCATCGAAATTTTCAGATGTCGAACATGACCATATTTTTTTTTTTTGGGCATCGTTTGGACTGCTTTTAACATTCAGCATCCACCCAGGATAAATAATCTGAGGATCTTCCAATGTTTCGCAAACAGGCTGTTGCAGTCATTCATGGTCTCTCAATTTCAGATTCTCTTGGGATGGGATTTCAGGCTTCCATTCAGGGATTCCGATCTCTGTAGGGTGATTTCAGAAACTATACCACAGGTTTCTACTGTCTGCAACTGACAACTAAGAGACTGTAGTCTTTCTTCTAAAGACTGGAATCTCGGTGACTACAGTCTTTCTCTTAATGACTGAACGTTTCGACACTACTACAATCTCGCTCAATGTCAAAAGCAGGACTCTTCCATAGACTCAAAGTAAGTCTCTCATTCCGAGACTTGTAGAGACTGATAATTTTAAGCCAAAAATAAACACCCTATATATTAAGTGACTGCCGGTAACTAAATTAGATGCCCACTTATTTATACATGTACGTACACGAATAATAACAAAGTAACGTTCTTTTGTAGATACACATTTGCCATCCTATTCAGCAGCTTATCTCTATGGACATATTGCGATGGTAAGCGTAAACATTACAGTGCGTTTCGTAATTCCGGTGTCCATTTAATTAAGCAAAATTGAGATTCAACAAGCGAAAGAAAAAAAAAAGACGAAGTAGAAAGAAAGGCGAACCTGTCTACCGAAAGGCATCATCATCCATCGCTAACTTGGTCGCGCAACCCGACATTAAGTCGTTACCTATGGAATTTTCACAGACTACAAATGATTTTAACGAACCGATTTTAAATAAACACTTTAAAAATTGATGGAACCCGAACCCCTCTCTCGTCGTTCTAGTCTATAATGTGGACGTATAAAAACCAGTAGCGTCGACAAAAAAATGTGCTCAAGTGGCACACTACCGTTCTCTAAAGTTATATCCAAAATGTTAAATAAATACAATCATGAAGTCGAAGATTATTACGTAAATGAATACTTAGCGGTATAAAATTACATATATATATGAGTAGCAAAAAATACTTAAAAAATATATTAATGATAATAGAATAACAAACTACATAGTCACTAATGACGCAGATAAAGTCCCAGTCGAAAAATTAAACCAGTCCAAAAATGGTGAAAGAAAAACGATCTCGTTCTCATCTTTTGGTTAAAATAAATAAATGCTTAAGTTTAGATTAATTCCAGTCTTCAGTGAAGTCGAGGATGAAGGCCAATGGGCAATATTAACAGCAAACGTGGTCTCATTGGGTAATTGGTCTCAATCTGTAGACTATAACACCCCGAGTTTTGGTTAAATGAAACCATTTTCTTGAAAGACTGGAGAAATAGTCTTTAGGGAGCTTCAAAGTTGGAAAATCGAAGTTAAAAAATCATTTAATTAAGATGTCCAAATAAATATATCACGTAGATCTTATTTTCATCTTTATAACTTCAAAAGTTGTGAATAGTTTTGTGACTAAAACCGCATATTCTCAGAACAACGAGGAAGGGGTTGGCAGGCCCCTGCACTACTCAGTGAAATGTTTCCATTACGAAATGGCGTCAGTTCCACGCTCGTGTGCATCAATTCAGAATTTTTATACCGTTCTCTTCCACTCCCTTTCTCTCAGATCCATTCCCTCCTGCTTATTAAGGGTCAAATACTCGCAGAAAGATTGGATCCGAGACGAAGTCGAAGCTATGTAAGTCATGTGAGCATTCTAAATCACGTTTTCAAATTTGTACCTACTACTGTCATCTCTAGGATATCTGGTAGATAATTTTGTTTGTAAATTCCTCTCCCAAAAGAAATTCCTTTCTCGACGCCACTGCTAATCACGCATCAATGTACGTATGTAGAGTTATTCATGCACAAGTACGCACAGTGAGATGGTGACTGTGAATTATCGAGCCTAGTTGTTCGGCTGAGTACCTCGTCCATTTGGATACAATCGTTCGCATTACCCACCAGCTGTGCTAATCGTAAATAATAGGGTCTTAATGTTGAAGCTTCTTCGGCAAACCAATTCTATATATTTTTCTTCTTCTTTACGAACCCATTCGAAGGGTTATTTATCTACAATATTTGTCGTGGCTAATTTCGAAAAATTAATTCCATCACAAATCGTCCATTGTAACGATAAACGAAAAAATCGTTTTCTGGGGCATATATCAGCGACAAGAGGCTAAATAAAATACTTTTTCACAAGCCATTATGACATAATAAGTTAAACAAGAAAGTATCGTTTATCGTTGGGCTTAGTGTAGATGGGTAAGTGAAACTCAAGTATGAACGTTAAGTGTAGACATTTACAATACGATAATTTACCTAGTTTGTTATAATTACATCACAAATACATGGTAATCTCCATAATGAGCGTAATTTTATTCATTGCTTCAGAGAAATCAAGCAGGCTTGAGTGCATTCTATTACAATTAATAATTAAAACGATAGAAAAAAACGCTATTCAAACGAATATTTAATAGAGTTTATCGAGCATTAGTGTTGATCTGTTCATTGCATCATCGCATCAGCATTAACATAAAAGAAGATGAGATGGGGGATTTTACAACAAATGTAAATTCCACAGATTTAAAACGCTGTCTACTGTCAATCGATGTTACAATACATATTTTAATACTTCTTTTCTAACGGGACCTTATTCTTTGAAGTATTAAGAAGACACCATAATTTTTTCAAATTTTTAAATTGACAATTAATACCATAAAAAAAATAATTTATATAATGTGCTTAGGTCAGCGTTAAATTAAAATTAGTGATGATGGAGATAGAGTTTCGGGAATCAAAACTTTTTTATTAGAAATTTCCTCCCCTTCAAGGAGATTTTTACTAATTTGCGCTATCACTTATGGTATTTGGGTTATTTACCAAAAACTAAACCCCATTATTTTCTCATCTTAATTTGTTTGTAACTTTTGTAATTTTTTATGTGCTAATTTAATATTTTATCCAGCTTAAGCAAAGCCATGAAAGCAGTAGTAATACGCGTTTTATGTCCGTTCTTTCCGAACGAACGCTAGCCCGTAACCGACGAGTACTGTTGCCCAACCGCCGCCGGCCAAATAAAATTTGGATGGTACCTATTAATTATACTAGGGATGCGGAAAGGCGGTACATTAAAAATGCATCTATAATTTACTAAATAATGTTGCTAGTGCGCGCGCACCTGCGCACCTTATGACGCACCGCCACTGGGTTGAAGTAAAACGCAAATATTCAAAACGAAACTTTATTTTGACAACGAACAAAAGATGATTTCCTATTTAGCATATTCTTCAGCTGCTTGTATATGCAATAAAAAGTAAAGTGGCTTTTGATATTTGTTAATCAGCAGAAATAACCATCGTTTGCAATTATTTGCAGCCATCAGTGGCCTCTTTCTGACTTCACGCTTTATAAATATAACTTATACTTAAAGAATTAAAGTCGGGGCTCCCGCAAGCAGGTACTTACATACATGTAATATTATTTCATTTGATAATGTGTTTGCTTTCATCACAGACGACGACCGTTTCGACGTAATTGCTCGTTTCGCCTTAACCTCAATTCACAATATTCTTCTTCTTACCATTTTTGTAATTCTATTTCTTCTTCCTACTCGCCAATCGCATTATTGTTATTATAATATTACAATACCGTAATTACTTCACGTTTAGAATTACAAATAAACAAAGTCAACTACCTGACACTCAGCTCCTATTTAGTAGATGTACAATCTTACAAATGAATTTTCATTTGATCAATTAAACGTAATAAACTTTAGACACCCAGTATAAGTAAGTAAATTATTTTATTAAATAGATCACGAACGTTTTGTCGTTAAAGCTTTAGTAGCAGTATAACAAATCCATTTAAAAAGTAACGGCTTTAGGAGGAAAACAGATTAACTATCATTAAATAATACTTGACAGTAATTTTCTTACATGACTGGTATAAAGCAGCACGCTTAAATTACCCAAGAAACAACAGATGCAACGATTACAACCAAGAAAACGACGAAAACCGCGGACATTTGTAGGAGGAGAGCGTAAATTATAAAACTTACTTATGCGTTTATACCACTACAGTACGTCACAAATTCGAGGATACAACAACATTTAATCCAGGTTAGGTCAGGTTAAAGCTACCTCAAACTCAGTTCATTTAAATCAGTTAACCTTAAGCTAGATTAACCCAACGTATGTTGGGTTAGGTTCATTACCAATTCCATACTTCTTACGTTTTCGTATTGAATATATTTGTGCCACGTTGTACACATTGAAGACGACATACGTTGAAACGTATGGGTACGTGAAGTAGATTTATGCGCGACTGAAGCGGACGTTAGACGTGAATTAATCTTATTTTTTTCCTGTGTCAAAAAGACGGACAAATATATACTATTTAACAATATTTACACGGCCGTAATGGAACGACGAGACGCTTATTAGCAAGACCAGGCTCATTGGACATTAGTAATTGTACAAGCGCACGTATATGCGTCAAAAGCGCACGTATCTTTGCCTTTACGTCGCTGTCTTTTAACCATCCTGACAACAAATTCCCGCTTTCGTATCAGTTTTCATTGCTTCTACGCGAAATGTCCCAAGATTAACGAAGTCTGTAATAAATAAACCAGTTCGAAACAGAGTTGGCTGACCCTACCACTAATGTAAACTAAGAATTACCACATTTGTTCATATCCATCACAAACAAGAGGATTACTTATAGGTACCTTTCAAAATCATAATATGATAACATACTAAACTAACATCTTACTTATTACATAATATAATACATCTTTCTTTATTCAGATAGCACTGAATCTGTCCGAGTATTGGACAGCGACAACAATAATGAAGAAAAATATATACTATATCGCCAGTCCCTATCCTGCAGCTGCTGATACGAGTAATCGAATAGACTCAGTACTATGCAGCCAGCAACATGTGTCTGTCAAACCCTACGAAAACGCGACAAATCCTCGAAAGTACGGCTACTGATACGAGCAAATACGAGTCCTCGCTGCAGAGCGATACAAGATGGTGTCAAACCTCCAAATGAACTTCGAGCTGCAGCATAATGCAGCTGACGATACGAGAAACAGACAAGTCCTTGTACAATACCACTGCTGAACGATACAAGAGAACAGCAAGTCTGTATCTCACAACTCCCGATACGAGTGAGCTTCGAGGCTCCGTATTATGCAGTTACCGATACAAAAGAGCGGCGAACTCCTGTATAATGCGGCATTTTACTGAAGTAATCACGATGTTTCTACATGATGTTGTCTGTGCAGCGCTAGGACGCGGTAGTCAGCTCTCGTATAATGCAGCTAATACGAGTAAATACGAGTCCTCGTTACAGAACGATACGAGATGGTGGCAAGGCTCGAAATGAGCTTCGAGCTGCAGCATAATGCAGCTGACGATACGAGAAACAGACAAGTCCTTGTACAATACCACTGCTGAACGATACAAGAGAACAGCAAGTCTGTATCTCACAACTCCCGATACGAGTGAGCTACGAGGCCCCGTATTATGCAGTTACCGATACAAAAGAGCGGCGAACTCCTGTATAATGCGGCATTTTACTGAAGTAATCACGAAGTTTCTACATCATGTGTCTGTGCAGCGCTAGGGCGCGGTATTCAGCTCTCGTACAATGCAGCTAATACGAGTAAATACGAGTCCTCGCTACAGAGCGATACGAGATGGTGGCAAGGCTCGAAATGAGCTTCGAGCTGCAGCATAATGCAGCTGACGATACGAGAAACAGACAAGTCCTTGTACAATATCACTGCTGAACGATACAAGAGAACAGCAAGTCTGTATCTCACAACTCCCGATACGAGTGAGCTACGAGGCCCCGTATTATGCAGTTACCGATACAAAAGAGCGGCGAACTCCTGCATAATGCGGCATTTTACTGAAGTAATCACGAAGTTTCTACATGATGTTGTCTGTGCAGCGCTAGGGCGCGGTATTCAGCTCTCGTACAATGCAGCTAATACGAGTAAATACGAGTCCTCGCTACAGAGCGATACGAGATGGTGGCAAGGCTCGAAATGAGCTTCGAGCTGCAGCATAATGCAGCTGACGATACGAGAAACAGACTAGTCCTTGTACAATACCACTGCTGAACGATACAAGAGAACAGCAAGTCTGTATCTCACAACTCCCGATACGAGTGAGCTTCGAGGCTCCGTATTATGCAGTTACCGATACAAAAGAGCGATGATCTCCTGCATAATGCGGCATTTTACAGAATTAATCACGAAGTTTCTACATCATGTGTCTGTGCAGCGCTAGGGCGCGGTAGTCAGCTCTCGTATAATGCAGCTAATACGAGTAAATACGAGTCCTCGCTACAGAACGATACGAAATGGTGGCAAGGCTCGAAATGAGCTTCGGGCTGCAGCATAATGCAGCTCACGATACGATAAAAAGACAAACCCTAGTAAAATACGACTGCTGAACGATACTAGAGAATACCAAGTCTGTATTTCACAACTCCCGATACGAGTAAGCGCCGAGACTCAGTATTTTGCAGCTACCAATAAAATTAAACGGTGAGCTCCTGCATTATGCAACATTTTGTAGAAATGATCAGCAAACCCCTCCACCATGTGCCTCACCAGCGCTAGGAAGCAGTAGTAAGCTCTCGTATAACGCAGATACCGATACGAGCAAATAAGAATCATCTCTGCAGAACGATACGAGATGGAGGCAATCCTCGAAATGATCTGCAAGCTTCAGCATATTACACATTACGATACGAGCAAAAGACAAATGTTATATCTCACAGCTACAGATACGAGTGAGCGCAGAAGCCTAGCCTCATGCAGTTACTGATATAAATGAGCGGCGAGCTCCCGCATTTTGTGGCAAGTCTTTCTATCGTGTGTCTGTCCAACGTTAGGAATAGGCTGAAAACCCTCGTATAATGCAGCTACCGATACGAGTAAATAAAGAGTCCTCAGCAGCCGAGCGATACGAGGTTATAAGTCTACGTATTTTGCTGGTACTGATACGAATGAATGACAAGCCCCTCCATTGTGTAGCTTACAATACGAGTCAATGATATGTTGCTTCTTGCAGCTGCATGCTCTCGTAATGCATCTTCTGATACGAATCCTCGGCTGGTTAGCGATACGAGATGGTGGCAAGCTTATATACCTATACAGCTTACAATACGAGTCCCTGTCTTATACGAGTCCCAAGTAATACGAGAGAACGGCAAGTCTATGTACCTTACATCTGCTGATACAAATAAGCGTCACACTCCTGCATGATGCGTCATTCGATACGAGTGAACGAAATAGACAGCAAGGACTCATAAAATACGGATTGAGTGCAGAGTGAGTCGCCGTAATACGAGCATACAGCGAGTCACTGTATCATTTAACTGCCAATACGAGCTCTCACTTGTGACCACGATAACCAACAAACGTCAGCGCACGCTAAAAAAATTGTAATACGAATTGGTAAGAACATTATCCGGTTGCGTGTGGTTGTGTGTGAGATCCACCTAAATTTCCGATTTCACCTGCAAAGAATTGCATTGTTGTATGCTAGTGTAGTACTCGTATACGTAGGTACGTATATGGAAGGTGTCATCCAGTTCTTCGCAGAAGAGGACGGGACACTTTTCAAGCCACGGGCACTTAGAAACTTCGGTCAACAACAAAAGTTGAATATGACCAGCAAACGCACACACATCCATATGGATTTATGTACACAGAGACTTACTTGTGCGTTATTTGTTCAAGAAGAAGAACCGTTTCACTCTTGTACCTTACTATTCACTCGAGGCTAATGTGTCCCGCAAACGTTTAATTAGCGCATGTTTTCAAATTAAACAAAAGTAATATTTTTCTTTCTTTCGCCTCGTGTTTACCGAAAGACAACTGAATGACAAATGTCGAGATTTTAATTCGTTTCACACCCAGACGACAAAACAAAATGGAGCAAGGTCTACGGTCCACAAAGACGAAAAATCACTGAAAAAAAATATTTTTTTAACCACATTTTTCTGCTAACTGACAATCTACTCCGAATCCAGAAGTGAAAAGATAATAATTTGAGGAAAGAACTTCTACTGATCATTTGTTTATTTAAGTTTAACAATTAAAAAAAAAAACATAAAAAATAGATGAAATAATTACAAAATAGAAACACTTCTTCTCGTCTCAAATGCTCACTCACGCCTTCCATGCGAATCCCTTACATCTTCCACGTAGTCAAACCATACACACCCCTTTCCTTTCGTTCATCCCCTTATTGATTTTCCCCCACACACACGTTTTACAATTCCTACACATATCTACATATGAAAACTATGGCATTAATTATTATTTATGCACTTCTGCCCACGAAGACGTTGAGGTATTTGAAATAATTAAATGACCTAAGGTAATTGATTTGTCAATAAGGTTGGTTACAACGCATATTTGTTCAGTCAGATTCTATTACTTGTTCGAGTTGCGAGTTATTTAGATCGTTTGCTTTCTTTGCATCACCTGTGGGAGAACAAGTCTACCATCAAGGATACTACAGTGGGACTAAAACCCATTTCTAGAATGAATGATCATTGAAAAATACCTGCATCTTGATAAACATATACATACTTGATTGTCTTTTTTTTCCATTTTATTTAGTTTCATGGTACAAAACAGTAATAGCTGTATAGAGGTGTCCTGGGTTAAATGAGCTCATGGGTAAATCGAATTTATTAAATCACTACGATTCAAGATCAATTTATACCAGTCTTGGAATACATTCCTCCATTTCGATTTTACTTCATTATAATTATTCATGTAAATAAAAATAAATTGCTTCAAGTATCAATAATAATCATTAATTATTATGTATCTGAGAATGGCTCAGTTGTAAATTTAGAAATTTGGATAGAATTCTTGTAGGTGTTCCAAAATGTTCCAGAATGTTCTTAAATTTTCCAGCTAGTTCGAGAATGATCTGAAATGTCTTAGAATGGTCGAAATTATTCGAGAATAATTTGTAATATTTAAAATTGTCCTACAATGTTCCAGACTTTGTGATAATGATTTGGAATGTTCAAGAGCAGATGAAAACACCTCAGAATGGTCCATATTTAATTGAGAATGATCTGGGATAACTGAGAGTGACCTTTAATGTTCTAGTCTTTCAGAGAGCTATTTGGAATATTCGAGAATGATCTAAAAAGTTCCAGAATGTTTCATATTTTCTGAGAATGAATCAGAATGTTCAGAGTGTGTCTAAATTTCTCAGAATGTTCCTCATGTTTTTAGATTGATCTCCAATGGTCGAGAACGATCTAGAATAATCCAGACTTCTCGAGAATTATTTAGAATATTCGAGAAAAATATAAATTGTCCCAAGATATTTCATACTTACTGAGAATGATTCTGAATAATCAGAATCTTTCGAAAATGATTTGGAGTGTTCGAGGATGAGTCAAAACTCCTCCAAATGTTTCATATTTTCTGAAAATGGTCACGATTTTTTGAGAATTATTGCAAATGTTCGAGAGTGATCTAGAATGATCCAGACTTTTCGAGACTGATTTGAAATGTTCGATAAAAACCTTAAATAAATCCAGAATGTACCAGATAACCAAATTTGTATACACGACTATTGTTGATTGAAGATTGAAATTGATTTCCAAATTATAAATGATCCAATTTTCCCCGATCTCGCCTAATCGACTTTTGTTTTTCCAATACCTATGTAGGCATACCATGTAGTTCATGTACATGTACGTATTACAATTTTGTGAACCACATCATGTCGTTAATAATAACGCCTACTGCGGACGGTGCTTGTTCAAACAATGGAATTGAACTTTATTTTTTATATACCAGAGCGGTCAATAGCATCGACTTGAGGAGGTCCTGACGAATTAAATCGGTTCACGTCTACTCTTTCCTGTACACATTGTCAACTTTATCCATACATACACATGCCTAATTATTATGTACGTGCTCTCTTTCTTACTTTAAAAATACTTCGATATATATCGTATTCTAATAATATTAACGAGTTCGTTTTTTACACTCTGAATAAACGTTTTTAACAGACTGTACCTAACAATAAATTTTTATTTGTAGAAAAGTAGTATTAATTAATGACTAGAGTAGACAGATCCAGGCTTGCTAATACAAAACGTCAACGCTCCTTTTAGACTCCCTTTGCAAAAAGAAATATTAATCTGAATGGTCAGAATTCTTCGAAAATGATTTGAAATGTTCGAGAATAAGTCAAAACTATTCAGAATGTTCCATATTCTAATGAGAATGGTCTGGAATATTTGCGAGTGATCTAGAATTATCCAGATATTTCTAGAATGATTTGGAATGTTCGAGAATAATCTAAAATGTTCGGGAAAGTTTCAAATTTTTTGAGAATGAATCATAGTGGTCAGAGTTTTTCAAAAATGATTTGAAATGTTCGAGAACGAGTCGAAACTCTTCAGAATGTTCCATATTTTAATGAGAACGATCTGGAAAATTTGAGAGAGTTCTCGAATGATCCAGACTTTTTAGAATGATTTGGAATGTTCGAGAATAGTCTAAGATGTTCTGAAAAGTTTTATATTTTTTGAAAATGAATCAGAGTGGTCAGACTTTTTCGAAAATGATTTAAAATGTTCGAGAACGAGTCGACACTCTTCAGAATGTTCCATATTTTAATGAGAATGGTCTGGAATATTTGCGAGTGATCTAGAATGATCCAGACATTTCTAGAATGATTTGGAATGTTCGAGAATAGTTTAAGATGTTCTGGAAAGTTTCATATTTTTTGAAAATGAATCAGAGTGGTCAGACTTTTTCAAAAATAATTTAAAATGTTCGAGAACGAGTCCAAACTCTTCAGAATGTTCCATATTTTAATGAGACTGTTCTCGAATGATCCAGACTTTACTAGAATGATTTGGAATGTTCGAGAATAATCTGAAATGTTCTGAAATTAAAAACCTGAAGAAGACACAAATTGATACCTACAAATTGTCACGTAATAATTAAGGAAATAAATATCGAGAAAAATTCATACATAAACATTATTTATATCCATCTATATTGATTCAGTATAACAAACTTTTCCCAACGGTAAACAAAATTTTCTAAAAATAGAAAAATCTAATTGTACCTACTGGACTCCGCTCTATGGAAATTTATTACAGTAAATAAACTTAGCTGTGGGATATCCATGCAATTTTCTAAGTGTACCTCATTTAAATTTAGAATTAATTAACGTGTGAAAAAAAAAAACTATTCCAAAAATACTTTGTTCATCAACATAACATTACAATGGTTAATAAATAATATGACAGCAAAAATATACGTGTGTGGGTAAAAGCTGCGATAGAAACCAAACAAGGCCGTAAGAGCGTTTAGATTTGACTTCAATATTTTGTTGACGCAGTAAAAAATCCAGAAAACTTTCTGAAATAAGAGATTGTGTGAACTTCCTTTTGAGGCACTTCTAAATTACACATTTTAATTGGATAAACGTCGCATTTTCGTATCGATGTCTAACATATGGAACCAGAACAGGTAAAAGAAGAATAAATTACTAGACGAGAGCTCATTAGAATCCAATCCAGTTTTATATTTAAGTCGCTTCAGCGCCCATAAAACACGCTAAAGAATAATTAACGATCCCTCCGATAATTTAATTGCCACCATTACCCTCACAATAATTCAAACTATCGTAATAACGAATACCGATCTTCCTACCTGACTCCATTTCTTTAATCTGGTGTTAACAATAAATAAGATTATTACAATTCACCGAATGCCACATGGACGCATATTAAACAGTTCCTTCCAACTAGATTAAAGATTTCGTTTTAAAGAATTCAGCGTAAATACCAAAACTACATAATACTCCGAGGGCAAACGTCAATTCCTTACAAAAATTTACGTGACATCAACTGGACACATTCAACATACATATAAGTTCTATGGAGCAAAATCGACTTTGATGTCAAAAGTTTCATTTCTTCATTTCATCTAGCTCATTGGTTCTCAATCCCTCTCTATAAGAAATGACAGTAGCAGGTGACTAAACACGAAAGAAAGGTCATAAATATTTTGATGGTCATTTCAAAAATAGTCCCTACACTACACACGCATTTTTTTAAGGAAAATCCAGTGGCATATTCAGATTTTTCTTCAAATTTAAATGGAAATCATTAACGACAATGGTAAATAGGGTGTGATTGGAACGTTAAATTTTCCATAGTTATGGTATACATATCCATGACATTATTATGTGTCAAAAGTATGTAGATATAATGTATGCCGAGCGGGAATTCTTAGCGCGAAACCGTGAGATCCTTAAACATTGGGAGCGTCTACAAATAATATGTAAAGCTAAACGTACATGAGTATCTACAAGATGCAAAGTATCGGAATGTTTGTCGATCTTTTGCGAAAGTTAACCGTAATTTCGATTTCCGTCTCTAATTATTCGAAACAATGGTAATTAGAAATGACAATTGCTACATCAGTTTCTACTTTTCGATTGCATAAAAACGGAACGCGTCTTTCGCTTCCTCCGAAGGATGTTTGTTACCTAATTATCCTAGAAAAACATTACCCATCGGGTGGAACGCGTTCGTTTTAGGAATTCACACATAGCGTCGTCCATAAAGTCCCTTTTCTAAATTTCACAAAATACAGGGAGATCTAATTCTAAAATACGACCAAATTAACAATGCAAAGTTGTTTAGCAAGGTTGAATTGCAACAAAAATTGACTCCTAATGACTTTTACTAACTTTCAAAGTTTCCTTAAATACTCGTGGCACGAACAATAAACGATACGATCGATTTTGATAAAAACACAACAAATGGTCGATTCCAGGAAACAAATGAAACTCAAATAAAAATAAATAATTGGGTGCAGCAGCTCAAAAGTCAAAAAAAAACAATAATAATAATGGCAAAAGAACTCACGGTTATTACTATTAGGAGCCAAGCCCCTGAAATCCATGTGTAAGAAGTACTGGGTATGTACCTACAATACATCAAATAAGAAAGTATTGTACAATCGAATATTGTTTTTTCCATCTAGCACACAAAAATTGTTTACTTTTGTTCAACAAACTTTATTTACATAAGTCGCGATGCATAACGAGCGTGAAAAATCAAATAGTTGCACGACGGACGTGGCGCTAGCGAATGCTAAAAAACGTCCCAGTTCTTAAAAATTTCAATGCCAACATGAAAATAAATAACTAGAGTAGACAAATGTGACAATGCAAAACAATAATTACTATTTTTGGATTGTATTAACTGAAGAAGACATCATGACGAATACGTGACGAAACAGGAATACTTATGGACCACCCTACAAAAATCTTTAACAGTCTGGTAATTGTTTTTGTATTTTTTTTACGCTTTGTATTGTTTTTTGTCTATTCCAGTAAAACGATAAAATAAACACAAAAGTCAGGTAGTCATAAGACGAGAAAACTATCACGAAGCTCGAAAATTATTCAACTCGTCCTTTTTTACATTAAGCGCACGTATTCCGCGTGTGTTTTGTTAATGCGTGTGTGTGTGTGTGTGTGCTACCGTTTCCTCGACAACGGACGTTACGCGACCAAGCGAGCAACCATCAGCAGTAGCATCGGCGGCAGCGCCTGTTTAAAATGCCGATTTTGTTTGTTTATTAAAATTGCCATTTGAAATCTCTCGGGTTCATGTGACGTTGACTATTTAGTATAATGCACAGCGTGTGGACGTTTTCATCGTTGATTTATAACGATGACCGCGGGGCGGACGCATCGTTGCGTCCGCTGAATACGTAACCAAGCTCGAACTGTGCGCCGCGCCGCGCGCCGTCCACGATATATTGGCATTCAATGTCTGCACTATTTTATATAACAGGACGAACAACGCGCCTCAGTACACTCAGTCCTAACCAAAGTCGAAAGAAAATTTTTTAAACTAAAAAAAAATTTAAATTATGGTTACTTTTTTTTGTCTTCAATCTGCTTCATGATAAAATTTCTGCTTTTTCTTATATTTTCAACCACACACTATGATTACCAGAGGGCACCACCTTTCATAATTCCAAACGTCCCATTTAAAATTACTCCAGTACGTGCCTGATCTTAAACGTTTTGCGTCGAAAAACTACGTTTGAGCTATAAAGAGTTGGCTTTTTTCAAGAGTCGCCGCTAATTCTTCACGCGTTCGTGACATGGAATAGTACGTAACATTAAAGGAAATGAGACCCAGAAGCTACATTGACTTATACAATACAGTAGAAAATAATACCATATATTGTGAAAATTAGTATCCACAATAGAGGCGAGGATAACGGCTCAATTGGTTAACGCACACGATACGAATCTGAAAACACGAGATCGAACCCCGGCGCAGAAAAAAAAAAAGAAATCGCAGGGTTACAAAACTGAATAAAAACCCGAGTCTAGTTTCCTTCAGGAAAAGGAAAAAGTCGATATGGAAAACGAATTCGTGGAAATACCAACTAATACGCGAGATATTAGTTCGTTCACACTACGGAAAATAAATTTCACAATGACCGCGCGTAGTATAAGAAATAAGAATAAGAACGCGGTCGTTGAAGAAAAGAGACCTCTCTCAGGTCGTCTCTTCTCTGAAGAATAGAGCATCGTTTCGATGCAAAGTACGAATGAAAAGAAAGACGAAGAAAAGCCCAAGTGGTTAGTGGCTGTCAAACGCGGCAGCAGTAAAGTGTTCTTCAGAAGTCGCTTGAAGAATAAGTAGCCTTTCTTGTCAGCAGACGGATGGACGGACGGACTGATGACCGTACCGTACAACAACGTACGTACACGCAGGGAGGAAAGACTGGGACATGGGCAAAGACAGGGACGGACTGACAAGCCTGTCGCCCTTCAATCACACACGTTATTACTGTGCAATACATTTTTTCAGCGGACGCCGCGCCGGCAGAGTGCACACAATAGACCATATATTACCCACGTACCGCGCACATAACCTACACACGATGCATGCATTACTATTTCCAGGCAGGCACAGGCTGCGCGACACCGCACCGTGCGGCATCGAATTCCGAACGTACTGAAAAACATTATTTCTTCTGCAGTGCATATGGAGTAGAATATTGAAATAGCGATTGAAAGTTTTGCTTAGCTTACATTAGAAACGACTGTTGGCAGTTCAAAAATAGGAGTTTTTATTTTTCAAAAAATTAGACTCTTTCACGATTTATCACACGAGTTCCTTGACTTCTTGAACTTATCTCTACATTTATCTCTCGAAGGTTATGTTGTTACATTTATTACTTATTAGGGAAAAAGTGTAACGTGTCATTGTTAAATGGATCCCATTGAAACGTCTTCGCATACCAGCCCAACATTTCATTTTGCACGACTCGATTTCACAATGTACACGGAGACCAAAAATAGGTCATAACATTTACAAGATCGAGTACCTAGATATACGTACGTACGTACATATATAGTTATTCAACAAACAAAACTATAGATAGATATGTACTTATACCTATGGTAAGTAAGTACTTTACATATGTACCATACATATATGTATGTATTGTCACGTACTTACTCGTAAAAGATTGCATCCTCAAGGTACATCAATATCGTTCGGTAATTGCACCCATTGTGTTTACCGTACCGGCTGTTATACATACACAAATGCAAATTTAGTTCGAAAATATGCTCTCCATCAATTTTATTAGCAATAAATTCCACTGACAGCGGTATTATATGCTAATGGCGTAATTGTAAGCGTCGAATATTCCGTGTCCACTTGACTACGATTCAGACTACCTTTTTCTTCTCTCCAGCGTATGGTGGATCCTTTTTGAACGATGCAAACGTAATCGGCAAAACAAATCAACCGAGCTATCTTAATAAACTACAAACATTTTTGTTTCGTGAATCGTCACCTATAAAATGTAACCATTTTAAACCCATAATCACGTAAGAATAAATTCGTGTTTCGTCACCCCTGTTAAAAATCATCAGACTTAAAAAAGTTAAAAATAAAGACGAGTGTGATTAAAAAGTTTGGTTCTAAATATCTCTCTATAAGCAGATGCAGTTTTAAGTGACGAAACACAAATGCTTTCATTAAGGAAATTTCGTAGGCGATGAAACACGAAAAAAAGGTGATTAGGTGATGAAACATGAAGTGATCAAACATGAGGTAACTAAACGAGAAGTGGCGAAATAAGAGGCGACGAAACAGAAAGTGACGAAACGAGAAGAGGCGAAACAAGAAGCGACGAAACAAGAAGCGACGAAACAAGAAGCGACGAAACAAAAAGTGAAGAAACAAAAGGTGACAAAACAAGACGTGACCAAACAAGAAGTGATGAAAAAGGAAGCGACGAAACAAGAAGTGACCCAAAAAAGGTGAAGAAACAAGAAGTGACCAGACAACAAGTGAAAGAAAAAAGAAACGACGAAACAAAAAGTGACGAAAACAAAAAGTGACGAAACAAAAGGTGACGAAACAAGATGTGACCAAACAAGAAGTGATGAAAAAGGAAGCGACGAAACAAGAAGTGACCCAAAAAAGGTGAAGAAACGAGAAGTGACCAAACAACAAGTGAAAGAAAAAAGAAACGACGAAACAAAAAGTGACAAAACAAAAAGTGGCGAAACAAAAGGTGACGAAACAAGATGTGACCAAACAAGAAGTGATGAAAAAGGAAGCGACGAAACAAGAAGTGACCCAAAAAAGGTGAAGAAACAAGAAGTGACCAGACAACAAGTGAAAGAAAAAAAAACGACGAAACAAAAAGTGACGAAAACAAAAAGTGACGAAACAAAAGGTGACGAAACAAGATGTGACCAAACAAGAAGTGATGAAAAAGGAAGCGACGAAACAAGAAGTGACCCAAAAAAGGTGAAGAAACAAGAAGTGACCAGACAACAAGTGAAAGAAAAAAGAAACGACGAAACAAAAAGTGACGAAAACAAAAAGTGACGAAACAAAAGGTGACGAAACAAGATGTGACCAAACAAGAAGTGATGAAAAAGGAAGCGACGAAACAAGAAGTGACCCAAAAAAGGTGAAGAAACGAGAAGTGACCAAACAACAAGTGAAAGAAAAAAGAAACGACGAAACAAAAAGTGACAAAACAAAAAGTGGCGAAACAAAAGGTGACGAAACAAGATGTGACCAAACAAGAAGTGATGAAAAAGGAAGCGACGAAACAAGAAGTGACCCAAAAAAGGTGAAGAAACAAGAAGTGACCAGACAACAAGTGAAAGAAAAAAAAACGACGAAACAAAAAGTGACGAAAACAAAAAGTGACGAAACAAAAGGTGACGAAACAAGATGTGACCAAACAAGAAGTGATGAAAAAGGAAGCGACGAAACAAGAAGTGACCCAAAAAAGGTGAAGAAACGAGAAGTGACCAAACAACAAGTGAAAGAAGAAACGACGAAACAAAAAGTGGCGAAAACAAAAAGTGACGAAACAAAAGGTGACGAAACAAGATGTGACCAAACAAGAATACACCAAACACATATTAAAATTCAAATGTGGTTTAGTTTTGTATGAAAGTCTTCAAATTTGATTTTTGGTTGTTAAACGATTAAACCCGGAAGTCCTGTTTCGGGATTCTGAGTGAAAATCTGGAGATACGTACTTCAACTTCCCCAAACATTTTTAATAAACGATTAGATGTCTTCAAATGTTCCACTTGATGATATCCTGCCTTCAGAATTTCTGTGACCCAAAAAGACCCGACACAAACCCTGATTTACTTTAATATTTTCGGTTTTTTTCAAATTTCGTTCTCTAGTTTATCTAACTTCACACTAAATAATGACTATTTGTGCTATATTATCGTTGTATTGTTTCGTGGGATGTTTGTCGTGTATCATGAGAATGAGGATAGATGGCGTCATTTCTCGATCCATTTCCAGTAGATAGTAACGACAAACGACAACTGCGATTCTCGTCGAGCAAAGACGGTACGGTGACGCGACGATCGTATGCAGTAAACAGAAAACCGAAAGAAACGCGTTCGAAAATTTATCGGCAATTAAATCTATAATCCTGTGATACACGTTTATGGGCCTTGTTACCGACGCAATATTGTGCACGCGCGGGGCCATAAATGTGCATTTAGCTGAACATATTGCGTTTTCGAGCCGGCATACGAATGCGCGGTGAAATATAATACTAGAAAATTATTCCTGTCATATAAAACGGACTTTCCTCCCGCGCCGTAAAATTAATTAATGCCCAGACCGACCACTTTTCCTCTTCATTCTCCTTTTTTCAAACGAAACGTCGCTCGCTGTTGTTGTTGTTATTATTGGGATAAGCCAGCCTTTTGCACTCACTTGTATGTACTCACAACCGCAACGTTGGCAACGTAAATTGCCCTATAAACTTTGATATTAAAGGCCAACATGCTTTTGCAGCGATAAGGGTCTTTATTTCGTTGACGTTTTTAAGCGTAAAACGAGGAGGCAGATGGTCGCCTCCACTATCACTGATATTATGCTTCTCCGGCTTCACAAAATATCTAATACCTAACTAATTAATATGCAATTAACAGAATATTAATTATTTTATGAGTTTTCTTTATTAATGTAAACTCCTCAAAGCATTTTTACAGTTCTGTATCAAACATTTTCCTATTCTGAACCTCCTCCTATTGGAGAAAAGAGAATTACAATTACATTTGATGAACCACTGTGACAAAATTGAATGCTTCCAAATATATAAATACGTAAAAGGAATTTTTAACACAGATTATCTATAAGATACAAATATATTGCTGTCTTTGGTTATTTAGTTCTATGAATGAAACCAAAATGATAAAAATATTTACAATTTGACTCCAGTAACATTGGGAAGATTTTCGTGCTTAACCAAAGTCAAAATACAAAAGAAAATTGGGCTGAATCAAAGGTGACAGTTAATCAGAATTTTATCTTAAACACAAATTATCCAAATTTTGATAAATAGACAATACAGTGGATTTCCAATAACTATTCAATAGCAAACAAGGGTAAAAAAATTCAACGGAAATTTACCCCTTACCTGTTCCAACTTGAACAAGCAACCCAACAAGGTAGGTAGTTATTAGAATTTCTGACCTATGCAGGACTTAAGTGATTTTAAGAAATTGACTATTATTAGGTACATGCCTGGATATCGCTTAACAAACAGAATTATCCATATTAAGTGATTAGTATCACGCTGTGAATCTTTAAGTTCGAATAATACTTTTATATTAACAGATGGGGTCATAAATATGTCACAAGGGCTTAAACTTATAGTTACACTTTGCAAAACTTGTTTTATTATAAGATATTTAAATACTTTCTACTATTCTGGAGAAATGTTACTTAATATGGATCATTTTTGATTAGCATTTGGATTTTAAAAACGACCTTTAAAAGATATTTCAATAATAATTTATAGGTCGAAAGTAAACAGAAATAGTAAGGAAAAATGAGTCTTTCTCATGGCGCCATATTTTTACGAATAATTTACTTCTTCAAGGATGGTCAAGAAGAAGAAATAACCGATGCCATCGTTAGAACAAACAGCTGAGAATAACAGTTACAGCAGCCTTTGAGTGTACCGACAAAGAAAATCGGTAAAAGAACACCTCACGTAGTTTTTGGTCTCGCACTCTGTCGCGAAAATCTTCATTCATAAATCTACATTCACTCGTCCACCCACTGATCTGTTTTGTCTACCTGACGGGATACCGTTAGTACTTAGCAAATAAGACTTTAAGCACTGTGCAAACACACTACAAAAACTGCAATAAAAATTAAATAAGGGCATTCAAATAGCACTTTATAAAAAATTAATTAACCAGTTTTACCAACACGAAGCTCGAATTTGATGTGCGAACGAAAAAAGCGCTAATATGCATTCGCACATACGCCTACCTTTATCCATAAAAATAATTGTTTAATTTTTACAACCAATAAAGTATCTTCATTGACCAGATATTTTTTACTGTACTGAAGTAAACCTGCGTTAAGTTAAGTGAGACCCAGTTGCGTGTACACGCATTTGAAGCCAAATCTTTAAATAATCGAAATTTTATGTTCATTGATCCATTGATCGATGGCGTAACGACGCTTGCACTTGGGCGTCCATCGTCGTAAGCATGAAATTCGCGAATTTCTTCGCAAGCTCGTGCGGAACAAACACGCATTATAATGGGCTTTAATAATAGTAACGGCCAGAGTATGTGCTCGGCAAAAATTCCGTTCTCGTGATACGGATGGACAGACGGAGGAAAGTGCGGCAGAAAATGCGCCAGAGCAGCGAGCGCGTGGGCAGCTACACAAAACCAACTTGTAATTATACGTACGAGCGTTTTAATTGTAAAGGAATATAGCCAGAGTTGTATATGTATAGAGGATGTTAAAGTCGAAGTACCCTACGGTTCAAAATAAACCAACAAAAAGGATAAAACAAAAGAGAAATTCAAAACACGTTCCCTATTTCCATCAAAACTAGACTAAAACCAGTGCATTTGTGAGCGATGCTCAAACTGGGATTGGGTTAGCCAATTCGTGATCCAAAACTGGACAGAATTGCCAGACCAAGAGTTACTAAGAGCAAGAATGAGCTTGCAAGACTCGGACTTGGATTGGACTCACTGTTGAAAACCGAACTGAATTGCAAGACCAAGAGTGACTGAAACCAGGAGTTGGCTTGCATTCAGACCATAGTCAAACTCACGACGCAAATCTGGACAAAATTGTCAGACCAACAGTAACTAAGAGCAAGAATGAGCTTGCAAAGACTCGGACTTGGATTGGACTCACTGTTGAAAACCGAACTGAATTGCAAGACCAAGAGTGACTGAAACCAGGAGTTGGCTTGCACTCAGACCAGAGCAAACTTACCACTCAAATCTGGACAAAATTGTCAGACCAAATCTAAATAGTCCTGGAAAAATCAAACCTTTGGACTACCAACTCACAGTTAAAATCTGAACAGAATTGCAAGATCAAATGTTACTGTGACCAGGAATGGGTTTGGATGACTCAAACTATAGTTGGGTTAGCAGACTCATGATTTAAGCAAGAATGAGTCTGCAGGACTCAGGATTCGATTTGACATACAACTCACGATTGAAAACTTCACTGAATTGCAAGAACAAGAGAGACTGAGACCAGGAGTGGGCTTTCAAGACAGAACTGCCAGACCAAGAGCAATAAAACCCAAGAATGCGCTTGGAAGACTCACACCTTTGGGCTATCAACTGACAATTAAAATCTGAACTAAACTACAGGCTGGAATTGGGTTAGCAAACTCGCGATTCTGAAGTAAGACTGAAATCTGGAGAACACTAGCAACTCGGGATTAAAATCTAAACTGAATTACAAAACAAGGAGTGACTGGGAATAGCAATGAACTAGCAATAAGGTTCATACCAGGATTGAATTAGAAAATTCATAATTAAAATCTCAACTGAATTGCTAGACCTGGTATAACTAAGACCTCTACTGAGCTTTCAAGACTAGGACTAGAATTGGATTTGTAAGCTCACGATTAAAATCTATGTAAACTTAATTTGCAAAACCAATCACACCGAAAACAAACAGTTGGCATAGAAGAGCCAGGCCAGGATTACATTAGAAAGTTAACGATTAAAATTAGAACTGAAACGCCAGACCAAGGGTAACTAAGACCGACCAAAATGAGCTCGCAAAGCTTCAACCAATATCAAATTTGTAAACTCAGGATTAAGGTCTAAACTAAATTGCAAAACCAAGAATACCAAATACCAAAAGGGGATTTGAAAGACTTAGACCAAGAATAGATTAAAAGTTTATACCTATTGGATTTGGAGACTGTGATTAAACTTAAGAGACCAAGGCTAAAACTAAAATTGGATTGACCAAGACTTTGTTGTAAGAACAAGACTAAAAGAAAGACTACAAGTGAGCTTGGAATGATAAAACCAAAGCCAGATAACAACTTGGAAGTAAAATTTAGACCAGTCAGACGTCAAAAGCGAGATTTCAAACAGAACTAGTCTTGTAATGCAAGGATTAGGTCTAAAACCACAATTGAAACCAAAAGACGATACCAAGGACCCAAACAGAAAAACAGTCTTGGTCTTTGGTATGCTTATGCTTTCTCCCATCTTTTTCTAAGATATCAAGATCATCAACATCAAGATTTTGAAACCAAGTTTGAATGGTGGTTAAATTTTCTGGGAACATGATGGTACATATCTATGTCCTTCCGTAGTGTAGCGGGTCCGTTCAGAGGATGATGATGAGCACGGTACGGACCACGGGACCCCATCGCATCCGCGGGCTCGGCCGAACCACGACTTCGCGCTGCTCTTCTGCAGGTCGGTAATGTGAGAGAGGTGAAGGGGTCACCCCGTGTCAAAAGCCGCATATTCACCACGCCGAGCCACGCGAAAAACCGTACACATACATACGTACATATATGGGCACAATATAATAATACTATCCATTGGCTAATTTACAAAATATTTTACTTCCGTAAAGCAATCTCAAATTTACTGGGCGTCCAATAAAAAAATCCAATACCTACATATGTACTTCCTGAAGAAAATTTTCGAATTACCATTTGTTACGTTATTAGGAATGAAAACCCTAAATAATATTTCGATATCCCAATGGCAAATTAACAAAATATTTTTCTAGCAGTTAAATTATTTTGACTGCACCCAGAAAAATTATATCTAGGAATAAATATGGAATTTTTAACAACAGAAGCTATTGTCTTTGTGCAGATAATAACGCCAACACGATTAATTAATTAATTAATTATTCAAATCTAAACGTCAATTACGAATTCTAAGAAAATGTTGCACATACACATTAATGCGTAACCTTATAACACCATCACCTACATACCATGATACATAGAGCAATTATGATTTTAAAAACGATACCGTAATACAATAATTAAGTAAGGGCGAATGTAAATTGCAACTGCTTTCTTTTGTAAATATATTTCGTTTTCTATCCCCAAAATTCTCAGGCTAAAATATGTGAAACAATCGACACAAACACGAAAGGAATTTTTTTCAAAGACATTATAGAAACAGAAACGTAAGTAGTGTCAGCGAGGTCTCTAGAAGTGTCAATGAGGTTTCTAGAGGATCTGTGATGTTCTCAGAGAACTCTAAGGAATGCATCTTGAAGATGGCATGTCATTTCTTTCTAGAAGTCCTATAAGGTTTGCCTAAGACTCCAAGAGGTTTTCAGTCAACACTTTTGATCAACTAAATCTTTAATATGTGAAGTTTGTGAAAGATTCTAATATTCTGTTTAGTGTCTGGAGGGTCCTTGCGATTTATAAAGGTAATTGCAGATGATTTAATATTCGGTTTCTAGAAGTTTCTGAAGGCTTCCAGAAATTTTACTATCAATGGCTTTACGAGGTTTCCAGAAGTATCAATGAGGTTTCTAGAAAGCCTGTGTTGTTTTTAGAAAACTCTAAGTAATGTATCTTGAACATGACATGTCATTTCTTTCTAAAAGTCCTATAGGGTTTTCTATAAACCCCAAGAGTTATTGAATCTTCATTTTTGATCAAATTTATAAATTTATAAATCTATGAAGGTTGTGGAAGATTCTAATATTTTGTGTAGTCTCTGGAGAGTCTTTTGCGATTCCTAGAAGTCTTTATAGATGATTTGATAATTGGTTTCTAAATAATTCTATGAAGTTTCTGAAAGCTTCCGGAAATTTTACTATCAATGGCTTTACGAGGTTTCCAGAAGTATCAATGAGGTTTCTAGAAAGCCTGTGTTGTTTTTAGAAAACTCTAAGTAATGTATCTTGAACATGACAAGTCATTTCTTTCTAAAAGCCCTATAGGGTTTTCTATAAACCCCAAGAGTTATTGAATCTTCATTTTTGATCAATCTATGAATCTATAAATCTATGAAGATTGTGGAAGATTTTAGTATTTTGTGTAGTCTCTTGAGAGTCTTTTGCGATTCCTAAAAGTCTTTATAGATGATTTTATAATGGGTTTCTAAAAGATTCTATGAAGTTTCTGAAAGCTTCCGGAAATTTTACTATCAATGGTTTTACGACGTCTCCAGAAGTATCAATGAGGTTTCTAGAAAGCCTGTGTTGTTTTTAGAAAACTCTGAGGAATGTATCTTGAACATGACATGTCATTTCTTTCTAGAAGTCCTATATGGTTTGCTATAAATCCCAAGAGTTATTGAATCTTCATTTTTGATCAATCTATGAATCTATAAATCTATGAAGATTGTGGAAGATTCTAGTATTTTGTGTAGTCTCTTGAGAGTCTTTTGCTATTCCTAAAAGTCTTTATAGACGATTTTATATAGGGTTTCTAAAAGATTCGATGAAGTTTCTGAAAGCTTCCGGAAATTTTACTATCAATGGTTTTACAAGGTCTCCAGAAGTATCAATGTGGTTTCTAGAAAGCCTGTGTTGTTTTTAGAAAACTTTAAGAAATGTATCTTGAACATGACATGTCATTTCTTTCTAGAAGTCCTATACGGTTTTCTATAAACCCCAAGAGTTATTGAATCTTCATTTTTGATCAAATTTATGAATTTATAAATCTATGAAGATTGTGGAAGATCCTAATATTCTGTGGTCTCTGGAGAGTCTTTTGCGATTCCTAGAAGTCTTTATAGATGATTTTATATAGGGTTTCTAAAAGATTCTATGAAGTTTCTGAAAGCTTCCGGAAATTTTACTATCAATGGTTTTACGAGGTCTTCAGAAGTATCAATAGAGTTTATCTGTCACCTATGAAATTTACGGATGATTGTAGGTATGTGTAAACTCTAGAAGATTCGTTGAGTTCTCTATTACATCCTAAAGTTGAATTTAGAAGATTTCTGGAAAATTGTATGAAGATTCCAAATGTAATCGAAAGTATTACAATTAAAGGTTTTGTGAGGTTTCCAAAAATGTAATGAAAGTTCCAGAAAATTAGAAAATTCTGTTAAATATCTAGAAGATCCTATGTCCTTTTTTAATAGGATCTCTGTAGTTTTGTATATAGAAGTTGCTGTGTCCTTCCTTTCTAGAAGACCACTGAAGTTTTTGGTTTTCACTTTCGATTAACTACATATTTAATCTATAAATTTTATGGACGATTGTATCTATAGTCTAGAAAATTCTTTTATTTTTTTTATATGTTCCTATAGATAATTTTATAGGATTTCTAATATTGATTTCCATTTTCATTTACATGAGATTTCTAGACGGTTTTCACCCAAAACTCCTGAATGTAACAACTTGAAATTTTTAATGGAATTTATATTTAAAAAAAAAATGTATATACAGAAATTTTAGAAGTTGTTACAATTAACAGGATATTTGATAAAGTACCTAACCTTCATCACGAAATTCGATCTCGCACTTGCCTCGTATTTTTTTTTTTTAGATTAGAGCAGCTTTTATAACGTAGAGACATAGTGAGATCTGCCTGGGCTGTTCTTGGACAGTGGACAGGTACCTCCCGCGTAGCCGTTTCCATCGGACGTTGTTTACATCAAGAAGCCTAGTCTCTTGTTTGTCGTTAACATGTAAATTGTACTAACGAACGAATAGAAGCAATAAAAGAGAATCTGAATACAGCCCGGTCAAACAAACAGAATAAAAGCATTTACGACATCCTGCTACAATTTTAAAACTGTCCAAAATATTCGGCCCATTTCGAATAACAATAAAATCCAGCTCAAAGGGGCCGACACAAGAGTGGCCCATCTTCACATCAATTAAATATCTAAACACATAGATACCTATTGTCACTTTGTGTTATATTATAATTTCTATTTTGAATTCCTAAATTTATTTTGGCAAAGAAAATACAAATATGACTTTAGGCTTTTGATACATTATCCAATATAACACCCTGTATATTATATGTATATGTGTATTGCATACATAGAAGTGTATGGTACGTGTGTGGTTGTTCGTTACTAATATTTCCATTATTTTACGTAGCATAACTTAGAAATAAAATTCGCTATAAATCATCGATTCTCTCGGGTCGGACGTTTATTTTCCTCGCAAAAGATAGCGAAGTTAATGGTACATTGCACCTATTAGGCAAGAATGGGATAGTAAATCACAAGTTACAAAAAAAAAAAAAACACCTCGACGAATTTTATGAACGCACATTTCTGTGGTTATATTAGCTCTATGTAATGTGCTCGTCTTATATTACACAAGGCGTTAAACGATTTTCTATATGGTGCTTAAGGACCTTATTGTGATACAAATAAACAAATATTCTATGGACAAATAAAAAATATAAACCAGTAATTTTGAATTTCTGCAAACAGTTTTCTTGTAGGTCCTCACAATTCCTCATGACTGCAGTCTGCAATGTTATGGAGTATTCCAGATTGTTTCAGGATGATATAGGAATTCAATATATTTAGAAAATGTTTTCAAATTTTCTGAAATGATTTAACAAATATTGTGTAACGTTCTAGAACAAACCAGAATGTTTGGGAATGATATCAATAGTTATTTTTAATTGATGTTTAAAAACAAATTCTCGTCTTGAGGATTTTCTGACATTGAAAATTTCATGCTTTCTTTCCCCCTTTAGTTGACAAAAACAAACAAATTTTTACGTGCTTTTAGAATTCGGATTTAACATTCTTCTTCTTCACATAAGAATTATTTACGTGGTTCTTTTAAAATTTTCTAATCTAAATAGATGGGCAACGGACGATTGCACGTCAACGAACGGTCATTCCAATTCACTAATGTACAGTCATTTTTCAAAATATTGAAATATTTTTTAGTTTTCAGTTTGCAATATCAAGAAAACAAACACCCTGTAGGTAACTCTGAAATCTAATTCTCTATAAGTGGACTTCTTTTGGAAGAAACTTGACCCTGTTTATTTACAATCGCGCCAAATTTACAACTAAAAAAAAAATGTTTTCGCCATATATCCTAATTATTCGTCTGCGCACTTCCACCGGAACGGTAACTATTGTAAAATATTTAGTGTGCCTAATTGAAAGAGAAATCGGCACTCATAGACCGGACAAGGTCAAATTTTAGGTAATAAAAAGCACCTAAAAACAGTATTTTTTTTGTAACGGTCCTAAATGGTCCCGTTTCTCAATAATCCTAACCTAAATATTTTTGGGGGAGGTTTATTGACGGCTTTTAAGTACCTGAAAATCACCCTCATAACTGCTACGGTCATTATTATATTGTCTGTTCTGTAAACAGCAATCATATTATTACTTTTCGTGTGTAATCTAATTATTACCTACACTAATTAGCACTGATAACGTTTCAGCCTATTAAATTTAAATTAAAATTAAATGACTTACACACTTGTACATATACCTATCTAACAAAGTTGTTGTTTGTTTCGTCTATTAGTTTTGATTTATCTTAATTATTAAGTGCAAAATTTTGTACATGCACAACTGTGATAAACAATGTCTATAGCTATTATTAATTATCCAAAACTATACAAAATTTTTTGAAATGAAACAATTGAAAATATCATACTGGGATTGCTATTTAAGGCTTTTGAAACTTTATATACAGGGTGTCCCCTCTCAATTGGAAAAAACTTCTAGGGCATATTGAGGAACCATAGACAAGCAGTTTGAGATATTAGACTGATGTCCGGAAGTGCATGGTTTTCAAAATACAGGGTGTCAAAGTTTTTTTCAAAAAACTTTTTTTTTATCAATATCTCAAAGGCACGTTGACCGATTTTCTTGAAATTCGCTGGTGATGTAAGCTTTAATAAGACGCTCAGTTAGCACTAATTAAATGGTAATTATTACTTCCAGTGGCGCCCTGGGGGACACTGTCACGAATAAAAATGACCGAAAAATGTACGCCACTGACTTTTTTTGAAAATTTTATATTTTTTAGAAAGCTCAGTTAAAAGTACAACTTTTTAGTCACTTGATATTTTTTCGTATCTCTCTCCGTTTTCGAGAAAATTTTTTTATTAAAAACTCTATTAAAAGGTTCATTATCTGTTAGGAAAATAACTTTACTTTAACTTATTATTAGTGAAGCAAATGCTCAAAGTGTTCACCATGCATTTCGATGCATTTTCTGCACCTGTCGACCCAGGATTCGCGCACCCGAGCAAACACTAAACAAAAAAAAACTTTGACACCCTGTATTTTGAAAACCATGCACTTCCGGACATCAGTCTACTATCTCAAACTGCTTGTCTATGGTTCCTCAATATGCCCTAGAAGTTTTTCCAATTGAGAGGGGACACCCTGTATATATATATTTGTTTTTTTGAACGACCTGTATAAATTATAAAGCTTAATTTTGGAAGCCCTAAGTCTCTACTATAATTAGAAAAAATTGGAATACTCAGAATCAATTTTTGTAAAAGTTATAATTTTTTAAAGTTCAGGTTGTGGTAGTAAATTATTTTCTATAAATCAGAACTGTTCATCGCAGCTTTGGGCTGGGCCACCCTGTATATTATTTAAACAGGGTGATAAAAGAATTACGCCATATTTTAACAAACAATAAGTTAATTATATAATTTAAACATTAATAAAATAATTTCTGTGTTAGACAAGAGACCTAACCATTAGACGTACGTTTTACTAAACTGTTACGTCTTGAGAAATTAAACATCTTCATTATTTTAGAAAATGTTTAACAAAATTTATAATATTTTTTTGCTTTCTGTCCTACGACATATCAAAAAACTGAATAGTGTATTGAGGGACTTCACAGAAATGTTATGAATCATGATTCTGCTACCTGACACAAAATGGACAAATCCTTTTGAGCTTTGAGACAAACGAGCCCATGGGAATAGACCCACCCATTAACCTTCATCAATAAACATTACTACCACTTTGCAGAAACAGTTCTTAATTTGGTCTAAATACATGGGATGAAAACGATAATAAGTATTATTTATTTACAAATAATTTGGATTTTGAATTGGTTTTTCCAAAGTTAATCATAAACTAAGAACTCGTAAGAATTTTCTGCTGAGTTGAAATTATTACTAACTAACATAAGTAGAAAACCTTGATTTGATTATACTTAAGTATAAAAGTATATGTACTTAACTAATACAGTCAAACGATTAGTTTTTATTTATAAAAGACGTAGTTAATCAGGTAGCAGATTTTACTTCCGCAATGTTTAATGACACAGAGTGTGAAGATGATCTCTCTCATCTCATCTCATCTCTGTCTCTTGCTCACTCTTTCCCAACGCATCATTGAAATCGCCACAAAGAACATTACTAATATTACTAATATTTATTTTTAGTAATTTTTCATCAACATTCGTTCCATTAAGTAACACAATTGGCCCAAAGTAAAAAAGTACACGATAAATAATTAATCGAATAAACTTGAATGCTTATTGATTATCATCTATATTTAGGTCAGACTGTGAGTTATTAAATTAAATTAAGCAACACAACTAATCGAAATTAAAGCTCAATATATAGGTATATTTGTGCCTTTTATGTTCTAGACTCGTTAAGCTGTCTTATGTAATTTATATTCCTTGCGTATCATCCAGATGACATTCGTCTTAAAATATGCTCAATTAGGAACATAAAACATAATCAGAATAAACCGTAACCTGATGATCGAAAAAATGCACGTTAGGAACGAACATATGCTTCTCAATCCCATACTGATATATCATAGACATCGGTATTAAATCGTTGTTAATGCAAGCAACAGTGACGGATCTATGGTGGAAGAGGTCCAGAGTCCAGACGATATTAAAAGGACCAAAATTCGAATACACATTGAAGATAAATACAAGACATGTAGGAGTTCAAAAACAGAATGACATAATATTTTTTTTTTCAAAAAAATTGAAAGGAGATAAGCTGTTGCAACAGATTTTATACCAGGTTCCCTAGATCAATGAACAAAACAAACCCCAAAACGCCTTAAAATAATATAAAATAAGTACAACAGGACTTGTTGCAGTTCCAGTTCAATTCGATAAATAAATTCTTAATAATTTTCCTCAGAACTCCCCAAAATATACAGTAAGTAAATCAAAATTCAGTTAAGTCTGAAAATTTTCAGTGTAAATTATTTGTTCTTTGGTATCTTCAAAAATTAACAAAGATTTTCCAAGGACCTGTGGCAATGGAGATTCAGTTGAAACTTTCCCTAAACAATTTCTTTTCTTTGTTTTTTTTGTCATTTACTGCAGATCAAAACGCTCGTTACCAAAAATGCTGCCAAGAAAACCCACAAAAGTTCACGTTTTATTGATTATCTAACTGAAGGGATTTCTACCTGAGCTGTTACCAATGTTATTGAAGGCCAGAGCGCTAAATGGCTACGTCATATAAGGAGGTCCTCGTTTTTATCTTATAGATGAGGTATTTATTGTGCAAAATTTCTTTTGATCGCGGATTCTTGTAGAGGAAGATCAGAAGAGCATTTGGGAAAATTTTTAGCATAGGCAAATAATTGTTACTATTTTTTATTTAACGTTAAGTTTTGCAGAACGTGTTGTTTGACCTTTCGACGTTTACGTAGCCAAAACCGTGATAGATAAGAAAAAAAGTATATGGATCTTTTCGTAAATAATTAAATTTTCTACAAAAAAATCCGGGACAGCACCTATCTACCTTTTATAGATAAAAAATACAGCGTTTCAAAGACGCGCTTCAACACGCAACGTAGCGCCTGAGCGCTCATGTAGTGCTGTTTCTTTACCTATAAAAGATAGAGGGGTGCTGTCCGGGACTTTTTTATATAAAATTCGATTATCTACAAAAAAGGTCTTTATACTTTTTTTCGTATCTCTCACGGTTTTAGCTACGTAAGCGTCGAAAGATCGAAAAACACGTTTTGCAAAACTTAACGCTAACTAAAAAGTAGCAACAATTATTTGCCAGCTTAAAAATTTCAACAAATGCTCCTCTGACCTTCCCCCTCAAGAATCCGCTGGCTGTTAGATTAAAACAGTACCCTACGAGGACTCCCGTGTATCTAGTAGCAAATCTGGGCTTTTTTTAACTCAAATGCATCCCCGACTACGGGTTAGTACCTACGTCTGCCTCAGTTGGGTATAGTCCCCAAGTTGTCAGCGACGTGATGCCAGAGAGCTGACACAATAGCACGCGGAAAAACGCATTTCCTCGTGCGGCGCCGGCGACCCGCACGCTCTACACCTGGACCGCGATCCTCGACAACAATCTCGGCCGAGTGTCGGTCGCGGCAGCACCGGCCGAAGCCGCGCACACGACCCCTCCCCAAAACCGTACCTACACCAATGACTTGGATCTGACGACATAAAAATCGCGATCGCCGCTCGGAACGCGACATTAATTCAAACAACAATATTTCACCCCACTTTGCGCCCCACCAGAGAGTACCTACCTGGCGCGACGCGACGCCGAAGACGACGACAACAACAGGTAGAGTACCGTCCCCACCAGAGGCGTCATCTCTCTCTCATCGATTCCTGCAAAGGAGTTCCTCCTAAATCTCTCATTCCTTGCCGGATCAGACAAACAAGAACGCAACAGCGCTCGCTGGCAGAAACTTTTCGTTAACGCTCACTCACTCACTCACTCACTCACTCACTCGCTCGCTCGTGAGAATTTGATTCTTAGTGTGACTTATGCGAAAGCACCGGACGGTTTCGAGTGTGACTCACTTGGCCACAGGACCACCCCAACATAAGATCGCGACGTGCGCTTAGGCGAGTAACCCGGTCGATAGTGCGGATAGGTGCCTGAAAGTTAATAAGACGTTTCGAGTGTTTATTTTTTCCCTTCTTCGTCTTGTTGTGTGTACCGCAGTATTTTGTGCGTTTCATAAGTCAATTATTGCAAGACAAATTGTGAATGTTCGCGGTGGGTAAATGACTGTGCTGCCCAAAGACGTAAGGACTCATATCGGTGCCTTCGCTCTCAGGACTAACAGAGACAATAACATCGAGGTATGTCACATATTCATCAAAATACATAATTATTACAATAATGGTAGAAGTTTAGGGTAAGAAAGTACAACCCCTACTATATACCTATAAGTATCGGCACGATTCTGTTTATTTTATTTATATAAACGTTTTCGTCAATGTTCTCGGTTAAATCTACTTATTATCCCCTTGAATTAGGGGTTTAAAATAGGAATTTAACAAGAGACATCGACGATAGGTCAAGCGACGAACCCGAAGGATGCTACATATGAAATTGTTCCGACGGAAAAGCTGATCCTGTTTCTATTAATCACTAAAGAAATCGCTTTCCATAATTTAATCCCTTCTAATAGGTAATTATTTTATTGGCAATTTTTTAATTTCGTTCCTATAGTTAGTTTAGGTAGGAAAATTTGTGAAAAATCTTCTGTTGTAAAAATATTTCCTTTTCTATGAATTAATACCCCCTTGTTCAGTTAATAATAATTAATTCATTGAGTAGTTCGCCTTCCCAATCTGACCCCTATTCATATAACGTTTAGAGTCATTTTAATCAAAGATAATTGTTGAATTAAAAGAAAAATTAAAAATAGTAAACGGTTATAGTGATTTGAGCCCCTCGGTTCTATAGGTACCTACATAAATTGCCAAAAAATTTTATTAACAAATAATTTATGGTACCTTCAATTGAGCTCAAAACTATTCTAGGGGATTTTGACATCAAATAATCGAATCTTATTCCATATTGAAATTGGCAATAATTTTTGATTGGTTAAATTTTGGACACATGCCATACTAATCTACATTAAAACACGTCCGATAATCAGTGCAACAATTGAACTAAATTATTTTATAACCATAGAATTTCTCCGTAGGTAATCTTAGTATTAGTAAACAAATGTATTCATATTTTCTGTATTTTTTTTTCCAAAATTTCGGTAATAATTTCTTAAATAACTTTGAACTTAACTAAAAATTATAGTTAGTTATCTAAAACCTCACAACAAACACTTGCTGAAAATTTTTTTTTTTTCTAATTTACCCCTCCAAACTAACCCCCATATACCAAATTCTTTATTTGCGTTATTTTTTTATGTGTTGGTCACATTACTTCAAACCTGTAACATGAGGAGATAGTACTGGATTTGGGTTCATGATTTTCTAACTTATGCCTCAAGGGGTACTGAAATATACCCTAATAAAGTTAAGTAAAATAAGAAAAAATTTGACCCATTCTCCCTATGGCATTCACCGTGAAAATTAGATTTCCATTTTTGAAAAAAATGTGAATATTTTAAAGTTGTAAAGAAAATTGAAGAATTTCCATGATTTTTTCACCGCTGGCCAGTAAAAGGATGAAAGTTTTTACCCTAAAGGACAATTGGCATTAAGGCTGCTAATGGCAAAAGATCATTTCACGAAAAATTCGTACAATCGACTTTCCTTCAGTTAAAATATTCCTTCGTCATTAGCAGCTTTTATGCCAATTTTTTAATGAGTCCCTAAGGGTGAAAACTTTCATCCTTTTACACAGCAGTGGTTAGAAAATCACTTAGCACTTATACCTAAAATTCGATACTTTCCTATCAATTTATGAAGGTGGCAAAAGTTAGAAAATCGTCTCAGTTGACAAATTTTTATTTTTGCAAATGGAAATCGAATTTTCACTTGAATGGGCAAAATTTCCTCTTGTTCTACTCAACTTTAGGGTATCTATGAATGTTGTTTCTTTTAATCAAAATTCCTCATCCATGAACTTCCGTAAAATAATTGTTTTGTTCAAAATTCTACCGAAAGCCCAACCACGAATTCCGGTAGGTATCAGAAATTTGCACCCCCTGTTAGAGCTACTAATCCGTTGTCTATGGAAAAGTTAAACACCGCATTCGATGGTATTGTACTCGAAACCAAAATCCGGTAATAAACATCGTCGCAGGTCATTTTACAAGAATTACGATTTGAGACAGTTCGCAGTGAAAGGGGTCGCCCTGTGGGAGTCTATCCCGTCGATAATCTGCCCATTTCCACACCACGAAGACGACAATTTTGACAAATTTACGACCCTCTTGCTTCCTATCACATGCCTTTCGCATTATATGACTGACTTTGAGTGACAATTAAGATTTCAGAATGCCATTTTAAACCACCATATTTGAATATTATGAATGCCAACTTCGAACGCCAGCTTTTATACACAATAAGTTATCAACCATTTAGATAAATATGTATTTGTCATTTCAATAAAACTGACTTTTGATTAGCTACATTAGCCATCTAAAGCATTAACGACGCGTATAAATTTGCACTCATCTTACTTACTCATCGTATCAATTCAAAATAATTTTTTTTTATACAAAAAGGAAACATAAGTATACAAAGATCAATTTTGCATTCGATTCTTGAATAATATTTTTCTGCAATGCATTTCATCCCCTAACTACATATATGTATGTGAGTTTATATAATACATACAGGGTGGCCCAAAAAAATGTGGCTACTCATTATGACCAAATAACGTCCTGACACCACAATTTCTTTTCCTACAAATTCCAAATTTAGTTTAGTAACTTATCGTCACTTATTTTAAATTTTCTCTATGCCAAAAGCGACACACATTGCGTAGGTTCGTCTAACCAAACCTAACGCATTCAGTGCTCTGTTTTGCGTGGGAAGTGTGAAAAAAAAATCACACAAGGTGTGTCCAGGTGATCAAAAACATAAACCGAGACGTGTCTTCCTTATACAAGAGTAAATACGTATAAAATATCTGAAACATCGAGATTTTAACTCTCCTACACAATGTACTTTTTCATGTAATAACAAATTTCAAACTGTTGCATTTTATCAAAACTTAAAATTACAACTTTTCGTCAGATGAAAATTAAATTTATTGTTTTACTAGACACGTTTCGCCTAAAGACTGTAAGCTTTCTCAATGGATTTTTTAAAAAGTCAATCAGGGTCCATAAGGATGTCTGTGGCACATACAAAATTTCATTGAATTTGAATTTAAATTTTCACATTTATACCAGGCAACACCCTGTATCTCCAGTTTAAAGAGTGTCTATTCTACCCCTCTGGGACACAAAAAATTCATATGTGTATCTACTAAATTCGAATAATTATTCTGTTTTTTTTCATTAGGACTAACAGAACCTTAAAAAAGAACTATTTTGTACGATTGGTGTTTAAACAGTCAATAGTTTTCTCTGCCAATGATGGCTTTCACACTAAACGCTTAAGGCTTGTATAGATTCATGTTTTATTAATTCCAAAAGAAAAACGTTAAGAACGCTTTAGCTCGGTAATTTCTCCTTTTTACCATCCAACTAAATAAAGGAACTTAACATATGAAAGAAGCGTATATTACGCACCAAACAAAAAAAAAAAGGAAAAGCAAAGAAAATTAATGTACAACAAATAGAAACCGGTGACAAATATGGTCAAATTATTTCAAAAGTACAATCTTACATGATTTACTTATTCTGCAAATAATTAACAAATCTGAATGGAACTCACATGAAGAGAGGGTTACAAAATTAAATGTGACCCACATTTGTCTATGATAACTGAAACACAGAAATTTATGTGTGCCAAAATTTTAGTTTAATTGATTCAATCAATAGATTCGGGAAAAATTGGCTATGACAGATAGACAGGCAGATAGACACAACGAGTGACCCTATAAAGGTTAATGAGTTGTGAAGAACCCTAAAAATCCCGGATAAGCACAGTCAAAACTTCTTTAGCCAAGTACCAACCCAAAATAACCAATTGGAAAATCCAAATATGTATTATTAATAAATACGTCGAAATTTTTAATATTTACCTTATTATCATTCGCTCCAAGTGCAGAGATTTGCTTATTATTACGCATATTATTATGAAATTAGTGTTAATTAGTTAATTCTAATTATAATTGTACTTATTAGTACATACATAAACTTGCAACAAGAAACAAGAGATTCAAACAGTGGATATGAGTTACATTTATTTTTTCTTTATATGAATAAAAAATTCGAAACAACTTCAAAATAAATTTGGACAAATTTTTATACTAGCTGACCACCCTTAGATAATACCCCAGCGACGCCAATGCACACTACACTACGAAAGCTCACTCGTTTTTAGTCAATTTCATCGTTAAAGAAGGCCGAAGTGTTGATTTATGACGTAATATACGGAGGTCCTCGTAGGGAACTGTTTTAATCTAATAACCAAGAGATTTTATCGTTCAAAAAATTTTTGATCACTGATTCTTGTAGAAGATCCGTGATCAAAAAAAAATTCTGCACGATAAATACTTCAGCTATTAGATTAAAACCGTATCCTGAGGAGGGTCCTCACCTTATATGACGTTGCGCGTTAGCGCTCTGGCCTTCAATAACGATGGGTTTAACTCGGCTCTTTCGAGTTCGCCCATGAAAAAAAGTTTTCACTTCAATAAAAAATAAAGTCAAGAAATGAAGGCATTGTATAATATGTGATTGGATTGATTAGCTAATTAATTAACTAAAATACATTTTTATGGCATTCGTCCACAAATTAAGAAAAAAGTAATTTTATTACTTATTTTTTATAAATGAATGGACAAAATAAGGAGACACAATAAAAACTTGCTACTCATTCTCACCTGTTGTTGAGAAATCCGTTTCTTTATCGATTATTAATTTACTTGTTACACGATTAAACCATTAAACTTAGAAAGGCTTGACCTAGCTAAACAAATACCCACTAATGAATTATGAAAGCACGAGATAAAAAAATCAACGGCGGTGAAATGACTTATTTTACCTGATTTAGCGCAATCCGCATTTTTAATAACAATATACATAAATATTCCCCTTTACTTTATTGTACTAATTGTAAGAGCACCTGCTACTGTCATTGCTCATAGAGAAAAATTGAGAACCAAAGGGCATCTATGAGCTAAAGCTCTACGTTTGTGAATAAAATTATTTTTAAAATTGTTCCTAATTATATAGCAACATCAAATAACACATTCGCATACATTAAACAATAAATAATTGGACATTCTTGGACATCTATTGATAAGTGGTAATAATTGCTGGATAATTAAGAAAACTATGTACCTACATAATACAAACAAAAACCCTGTTAATTTGTAGGTTAGGTTAGGTTAGGGTAAGTTAGGTTGGGTTACAAGCAACAGTAGGTCTAATCGTTATGTTATTTGCGATAACTTTTTACTCACAATCAGAGTCTTTATTATTAACTTTTTTGTTTCGCACAAATCCTAAGTCTGGATGAAGTGTGAAGAAGGATCTTTAACCGGGGTGACGAAACACGAATTTATTCGTACCTGAACATGGGTTTAAAATGGTTAAATTTTATAGGTGACGAATCACGAAAAAAAGTCTCTGCAAGTAGGTAAATTAGGTGGCGAAACAACATTCAATCTTTAATAACTACTCGTCAGTTGAGGAAATTCAGCCTCAGTTAGTGTTTTCCCAAAAAAATATCGATTATTTCACCCTAGACCCAACATTATTTTATTGTACCAACATCTTCCGCATTTCGAAATGGAAAAGATAAGACCGAACTAATTCCTGTGCAAAACGATTGAACACGAGTGTGGGTAGGAGGTATGTCTTCTTTCACATACACTCATTCAAAAGATAACAATTCGAAAAGCAACGGTGCGGCACAACGTAAAAGAGATCGAGTGATAAATTCGCGAGATATTCAACTACATATTCGAATCGGCGAATCGTCCAAGCAACCAACGAACGAACGAAAGGAACGTGAAGAAAACTCGACTTCTCCGCGTACCTCCTCGGCGATGATGATTGTTAAACCTCATTTCAACACCTTGCGCTAGTCAGGCCTGCAGATCTCGTTCAGAACCACTTCTTCATTATCGTAATGGAACTATAACTGGTTCGGAAATTACGGGGTATCACGTAAAAAGTGAAGAAGATAAAGAAAGGAAAAAAACAAGGGGGATTATTCTTCGGTAGTTATCTAATAATTTCAACCTCACCGCTCCTTTGTACTTGAGACTTAAGAGTTAACATTTTAGTTGATAAAAAACTGAATTGAAAAATAATTCTATTAGTTTTATGAACCAATTAAGACTACTATAAAATAATTAATTATGTATGCATATGGTTATTTTAAGGACAGAAAACGCTTCCCGGTTTTTTGGGTTAGTAATGTTTTTTTTTTCAGCGAATTCAGCTGAAGATTGCACTCATTAAAACCAAGGATTTAATCCGTGATTAATGGACTTGGTTTACATCAATTAATTAAGTTGGTTAAACAAAATTAGAGCTGCTCTTACAGCAAGCCGAGTTTTATTCTTATTATTATTTCTATTATATTTATTTGTCAAGGTTAATTGTTCCTTCGGCATTGACACGACAAGTTAATTTCAAAATTTCAGTTTTGTAACACTTACGCACTTCGCTCTTTTTTTTTTATCTTTAACTGATAGGAAAAACTAAAAGTAGGTAAAACGTTTTGTAAATTTCAACAGATAGGGTTAGTTCCAGTTCTACAATTTTTATTTTGACATACATAGAATTTAGAATATGAATTAAAACATGAAAAAGATTTTTTTTTAATGCAAATAGAAACTCAATAATTTCGAGGGGAATTTTTTTATGCCATCAACAACAAAAAATATCGAATTCTAGGATTTTCATCGTTCAAAACATCCTAAGAAATAAACGAATGATCAACTTCTGATGAATGAAGTCATTCCAAAAGTTATTGGATTGGGAATCCCCAGAGATAAAATGCAAGGCCCAATTCCAAAACAACATTAATTATATAAAAATCCATACTTTAGATTAACTTTGCAAAAAAACAAACTTAAACGCGTTCTGAAATTATCATTTCTATTTTTAGCGTCTGTCTGTCGGTCGGACGCGGCGGATTTCCTCGAGAATTAGAGCCTTTCATACTCAATTAAGAAGGTATAACGATAATAATGAGTAATCCCACGTTTTAATGGACACGTTCTGTACAATGACGCCACGCTGCCATCTTAATTGTTATAAATTTAGTTGTAGTTTATACCTTTCAATGAAGGCCGAATATGTGTAAACAAACATTCATTTAATACGTGTAGATCACATACATCCTCTCACCATAAATGCATCACAAATAAAGTTGCAAACCGATTTTATGTTTATGGAAGAAATATGAAGGATATTAAGTGAACCTTTTCTTTATATGTAGATGACGTACACATGTTTATGTACAATCAAGTTCGAAATTATCGTCCTCCAGTGCCATATTGGCTTAAGAGATTACATACAGAAATTTCGTCGACAAAATCCTGAAGCCAAATCTAAACCACTCTGATTCAGAAACAGACATAAGACATTCGTGTTTCGTCGCCTACTACTGCCATTGCTCATAGAGAGGAATCGAGAACCAAAGGGCATCTATGAGCTAAAGCTTTACATTTGTGAATAAAATTATTTTTAAAATTGTTCCTAACTAAATAGCAATATCAAATGACACATTCGCATACATTAAATAATAAATAATTGGACATTCTTGGACATCTATTGATAAGTGGTAATAATTATTGGATAATTAAGGAAACTATGTACCTACATAAAACAAACAAAAACCCTGTTAATTTGTAGATTAGATTAGGTTAGGTTAGGTTACAAGCAACAGTAGGTCTAATCGTTATATTATTTGCGATAACTTTTTACTCACAATCAGAGTCTTTATTTTTAACTTTTTTGTTTTGCCAATCCTAAGTCTGGATGATGTGTGAAGAAAGATTTTTAATCGGGTGACGAAACACGAATTTATTCTTACCTGAACATGAGTTTAATAGGATTAGGTGACGAATCACGAAAAAGTCTCTAAGTACAGGTAAATTTTTATTGGGTGACGAAACACGAATTAGTCACTAAATGTAGTTAGGAGGTACTAAAGAAAAGCCTAATTTTTTTACAATTAGGGAGCTTTGCATTTAGCTATAATTTTTTTAAAAAAAAAATTTTATTTATGTAGGTGCGTCAGTATCGTATCCTCGGTTATATTCTTATCCAATTCGAATCACACCTTCGCAATTGGTTGCTTAATAACGTACACGAATCCATAAATTTGTAACCAACAAGTATCAACATTGTAAAATTGCGCAATAAACATGAACGACGGTTATGTTCGAATAAATAAATAAAGAAATGAAAGAAAACACTTGACATATGATTTAGCTTACGCGAACGGTTAATAATAAACGAAAATGAGGCTTCGCGAATTCGCACTTCTTGGATGTTAAAATTTAACATTTACCAATTGCTGTTTTACATATGTAAATGTTAACTAATGAAACCTAATAACGTCTTATTGTAAACATACAAAACACGTTCGTAATGCGAAATACCTTGCAAATTGAACCATTATTTTTAATGAGCTTTCTAAAGTACCAGCATTCTCTTAAAATATTAACAAACGCCTTTAAATCAACACTCTACCATCTTCGCCATCGTTCTCATAAAGAACAAAAAATTATAATAAACCATTTGTCTTCAATGTGTATGCGTACCAACGCGATAGTGACATCATAAGTACTTGTATTGTTGTGATATTAAGGAACGGTTGACGAGGAATTGTTTATATTTATACTAGCGTACTACGAGTAGGTTATAAAGGGCGGCCAGGTGGCCGCGAGGCAATGATGATTAACCGAGCGACTTGAACAGCGGATTACCGCGCAGGTCGTTGTCGGTTCGAACCCGGGTATGGGTATTAGCTTTAGACGTATTCCCGTAAAGCGGAAACATTAAAAAATAAGACGTTAGATCGGTTATATGGTGTAGGCTTGGACGTGTGCATTTACACGAACCCACACCTACTACCGCATAACCTATGCATAGTTCGTTCTCTAATTTAAAAATAACAAATACAACATGCACCCAATATTTAAATAAATCAACAACACAACTACTAAATTGAACCAACCAGTTAATAAATTTCAATTTCAAGACATCGTATTTGTAGAATGCTCGTATTCAGCAACCGTATCTTCACGTATTACACATACATTGTATTATAATTTGAGTAACGGTCTCATAACTGGATACGCACAAATTAACATAAAATTATATTGGCGTTACTGAACCAATACAAAAAAGCATTTTCAATTTAATTTACTTATTGTAAATGACAAAATTTTTCACTCTACTAAGTATATTTACTTACTACTTTGTTAAATTGTCAAAAGAATAATATTCTAATTGTTTATTCTTTTCATATATTGTTACCAACAGCCGGTAATACATTGCCTTGTTACATATACACGCATGGCATGACTATAACTGCCTTTAAGTTGGCTAACTGATCGCACATGAACAGAATTAATTAACCAATAAACTAATTAAGAACTACTGTTAGGTACACACATATTTATTATCACTTTGTTAATTAATTAAAAATACTTTTTTCTTGAACACCGCCAAAATACAAAAAGGAATTATAAATAAATTTTTGTAAGTTAAGTTTAAGTTTAAAAATAAATTAGAGATGTAACATTTATACTTCGAAAACTTTTTCTATTTATTAATAGCAAAGAATAATAATAATTATTATTTTTTTGAGTTGAACGGAAAAAAGGCGCACGTTCTAATGCCCCAATCATCTGTTACATAATAGCGACTAGTCGTAAATCGTGTAAATAGCTTACACATCCATGACCGAAATAATTTCAAAAGGTCTTCGTAAAATTATTGTTCTAGTAACCTGTACGACACCTGTTTAGAAGAGCAAGAGAGAGAAAACGAGCATCACCTTCATTAAGAATGGTTCATTACGGCGAACTCGGGTAATTAGTAAAAAAAAAAAAACCGTATGAACCAAGTGAAGAAACACATAAAGAAGGAGCACACGGTTCGCGCCAGTCACGAGCACCAGAGCGAGCCTTGAAAACCTAATGGCTCTAGAACTGTAACACGGAAGACACACGATTAACATGACATCATATTTTTCCCCTCGTCTGCGATTACATTATTATTATTATTACCGCGTAATTTTATGAATTCAAAATAACATGTCGAGACCTTCGCATACGAAAAAATATTGCTCTTGCCTAATAATTAGACACTAATGTACGTACAAAGTGTACTGAGCACGTTGCTGAAATTTAATTACCCACCTACATACCATTTGACTTTTAAAAAACTAAAGCAGAATGCTTTTGTTCCACTAAAATTGTTGCATTTTAAAATTTCGACCTTTCTACTTGTTAAATACGTTTGTTCTTGTTGCTAAAAGCCACCCCACCCCTAGATACCTTAGATAGCATCCTACCTTTGGAGCCATTCAACATAACCTCCAACACATTAGGTTAGGTTAGTTTTTATCCTAAACGTAGCCTTAGTAGAGCTAGTGCAAGACGTAGACCTAACCTAACCTACCATTTCTCTCTCTAATCGATATGTTGTTGCAAATTTGAAAAAAAATCACAATTAATAAAACGTACAACTAAATCTTCAGTTAGATTTCAAAAGAAATTTTTTGTTAAAAATTCTTCAAATTCAATACAGTGACATTACTAATACTTCTAAGGGTGTGCTTGAAGAACTGCCCGAAATTGTGGCGATGGTGACCGTCAACCCCCTGTCCTAATGGGCATATATCAACTGAGGCGACTCTTATTAGGTGCGTTCAGTAACACGACAGTCAGGAAGGAACGTTACCATCGTTATTGAAGGCCGGAGCGCTAACGCGCAACGTCATATAAGTAGGCCCTCGTAGAGAACCGTTTTAATATTATAGCCGAGGTATTTATAGTGCAAAAATTTTTTTGATCGCGGATTCTTGTAGAGGAACATCAGAAGAGCATTTGTGCAAAATTTTAGCATTGGCAAATAATTGTTACTAATTTTCAATTAACGTAAAGTTTTGCAGAACGTGTTGTTTGACCTTTCGACGCTTACGTAGCGAAAACCGTGGCAGATACGAAAAATAGTATAAAGACCTTTTTGTAGATAATTAAATTTTCTACAAACAAGTATGGGACAGCACCTGTATACCATTAACAGGTACAAAAATACAGCGTTTCAAAGACGCGCTTCAACGTGTAATGTACCGCCTAAACGCTTTTGTAGTGCTGATTTTTGTTACCTGTAAAAGATAGAGGGGTGCTTCATGGGACTTTTTTATATAGAATTTAATTATCTACGAAAAAATACTTTTTTACTTAATTTTTGGACCATAAAATCTTTTTGACGATTATATTAAAACAGTTTCCTACAAGGATCCCCGTATATTACGACGCAAATAAGCACTCTGGCTTTATTTAACGATGGTAACGGTAGGAACCGCCCTAATGATTATTTCCAATCAATTGTAAGCGATAAGAGAAAGTTCGGACCAATTATTTTGAAACGTTTATCTAACTACCGTAATGGACATAAACATTGTACACATCATACAAAGTGCAAACATATCAACGAACAGGTCTAAGTGATATATAAAACAAACCCAAGGAAAGTGAAAACCATTGTTTATTTTCAATTGTTCGCTCTCATGACCTAGCCACAGCCAGCTTGCCTTATTTTCATGCATCGCCTGCTATGATACTTACCGCTACCTCCCGCACGACACAATAAAAAAAAAAAGAAAAAAAAGTGTGTCATCGCACGCCAGTTAACTATCGGAAGTTGAGGATTTTTCCAAATCGATTTGGTAATTCTAAGATGTCACTAGGAATTATCGTCCCGCCATTTACCATACTTTGTAATTTCCATTTTTTTTTTGTATTGATAAATTAGAAAAGTATCTAAAGGAAACAATTCTATAGATCTGCCTCAGAGTTTGGTCTATGGTATTTTCAAGCATAAGTCAATAATATTGATCTGTAAGTTCTAAAGAAAGTCGGTGCCAGTTTAAACAAGATCGCCCCTTTCGCCAAGTTCGTTTCTGTTTGACGTAAATGTTTATCGATATTATTTAAACAAATAAAAAGGCAACATGCGTCTCAAACGTGTATTGCCCGACGACGCTGTTTGCGCTAATTTGGCAGATTTCGTTCAAATTCGATCTCGAAAAGGTCGTCCCACTTTTGCTCGCCAAAATTAGCGACCTGCATGTGAAATCGCGAGCAAGTAAACACAGAAAATTTACACAATTTATACTTAAAAAAAAAAAAAAATTCTTACCTACACTGAAGACGAGTGAGAGTCAACAGAATAGGTATTTGAAGATCACAAGTGTTTATTGAACTTGAGCTTTTTATTTACACTAAAATCGAAACTTAACAATTCCTAATTTATTTGGGCCAAGTAGGAAAAAATAACCCGGATGTCACCTCCAAAAATAAAAACAGAAAAATGTTCGAAAAGTCTTTGGAACGTATTTCTTTAACATTATTGCAAAAGGTTATGGTAGAGGATGGGTGTGTTTAAATTTACATACCCTACACCCCGGCTCGTTTAATATGTTTTGATAAAAATCATTGGTTGATTTAATGAAGTCGTATCATAATCAACAATGAATTTTCCTCGCTCCATAAATTCGTACGTTCACGGTCAACCGTTTATACCAACAAACATTGCGATGGACGGCGTGTTCCGCTAGAAAAAGCTCACTTTTGATTTCGCAGCAGAGCTACCGTGTCGAGCGCGAGAAATTTACACAACAAAGACTTTCCATTCCAGATATCACGGTCAAAGCGATTATGAGATAATGCTCCATATACTTAAGACCAAGGTTCCCTATTTTATCCTATTGTTGTTATTACTGGCACCACAACGCTATTATTGTTATTATATTATAATAATTTTTGTCACAAAAGACCCACCTGAGTCACATACATGAGTCAAATACGAATAATTGGCGAGAATTTCAACAGAAACCCATTTTCAATTGAATTCAATGAAAATTAATAAACACTCAGTTAATGTTCGCCACTACAGAACTGAAAACACATTTTTTTCTGCAGTCACTTTGTGTTTCGTCACCCAAAAAAAATTTAGCTCATAGATGCCCTTTGGTACAAGAGTACACCTTAAAATCTAAATGAGACAACGCAAGTTTACTGAGGATGTTTCTGTCTGATCTGACCTAACCTAACCTAACCTAAATTACCTCAACCACTAATCCAATTCTTGACGAGTTCTCACTAAATATTTTTCTGAATTATGTATTTTAATTGAGGGTTATATTGTTGATCAAGTTTTAAAAATATTTTTATTTTTTATATTTCAGATGAATCAAACTTGTAAAGTGTGCGGAGAACCCGCGGCTGGTTTCCACTTTGGTGCCTTCACATGCGAGGGATGTAAGGTGAGTCAACTTTTTTATTTTTCACTTAACTTTATTTATAAATTATGATTCACAAAATTGCCAAAGTTGCCAGTAAATACTTCAATAAATAATTTACGAATTTACATAGCTGTATCCAAAGACTTCGCCTTCTGAAAGTGACCCGACCATTCAAATGCTATCCAATTCCATATTCAAAGTGATATAATAAACGAAATGAAATACGTTGACTTTAATTAATGTTTTTCTGAATTAGCTTTCAAAATTCAAACCTATGGCTTGTTTACTTTAGTAGGTTATATTAAAAACAGTACCATCGTCCAATATCTTGTGTCTATATCGAGAAATTTTACGGATATCAAGTTTCATTTTATTATATTGCAGTTTTCTCGCAATAACTTCTGCTGAAACCTGAGATTAAATCAACAGAGAAATTAATAATTTATTAATTAATTAAAATTCATACCAGGAACAAACCAATAATTTAGATGTGGTAACTGTTCATCTAATGTATGAGAATTAAATGTATATAAGTAATTTAGATGCTGACGAATATTTTCGACTTTTTGTCCAAAAAAATGAAGTACTTAATTATTGAATTATCATCAAAATAAGTATATAAATAATTATGACGACTTGAGACGGTTAAGTTAGGTTAGGTTGGGTTTCTTTATTTATGAGTGCCTTTTGATTTTTACCCCTCTACCTACCCACTGATGTTTTACGACGTACACGTGTTTTTTAAAGACAATTCAAGTCTCATATTCCCTGAATTAAATGACAGCGATCATTAAAATTTAGACAAATTATCAAAACAGTTTCTGTTTTTATTTATTGCCCAGTTCGTCACAGAAAAACCACAGATCATATTTCTTTCTTTAAATAAACGACAACCTGACAGCAGATACGTACCTATGTCTTTATGTCAATTATAATTAAAGATTTTACAAAAATTGTTGTTATTATTTTGAACGTAATACGATAGCGAAACGTATGCGTGGTATAAATAGCACATTATAGTATTTCTAATGTACGCCATTTTTGCATGTCTCCTATTTCTCTTCGCAATGGCTATAAAATCGTTTCTATCGTATCAATTTTCGAAATTTGTGAAATATAAATAATTTATTATAAGATAGCTACTAAGTACCTATGGTTTTTTATTGTTCAAATTTCTTTAGACGATTCCGAAATTTATATTATTGGTTACCATAAACCATAACGATTGCTTTACAAACAATTAACTAAAAATTGGTTAATTAAAATAAAAATTACCAATCATAAAAACAACAGCCAGCCGTCTTATTAAAGATATGTTCTTTCTTTTTTCAAGAAATATTTTTTTTTTACTAAATACCATAGATTACTGTGGGAATAAATTAATAAACAATCGATACTCGGTCGATAAACTTATCGAAATCAATTATTTATCCCATTTAATTAATAAATTATTATACTTTCTGTAAGAATGACGTAAACAAGTCAGTTTTGGCGGTCGTGGATCTATTCAGGCCTTTATTTTCGATCGATGAATGATTTTAGTTTCATTTCGAGTTCCGATTATTTCGGTTGCAATGTTTCGCAAAGGTTTCAAAAAAGTCGGCCAGAAAAAGCGTCTTTATGCAAATAGTTTCCATTAAAAATGTAACTAGATTACCGCAGCAGCTCATGCGTCTTATTTCTCAACGGACATGAAAAAATACTTTTTGTAACTGACGGTGCACCGATCGAAAGAGCAATTATTCGTGTCAACAGTTCCAAGTAAATTAGTTCAAAAACGCGGGTTTCCGGCAAAAACCGACAAGGCCGTATTTCAATTTACAAGACATGTCAATTAGCCTCTATTTTTTTTTTAATTTCTTTCAACCAATTAAACGCCTTATCATCGGCAACGTGGCGAATTAACCGTACAAATCCATTATCGGACAAGACACTAGAAAATTCGAAAATTCTCATTCGTATGCAAAAAAAAAACAACGTTGAACTCCATCCATTCTTATCTTACCACACCACATTTTGCAATCCAAATAACATTCCAAAATTGGAATCGAAATTTGAGGGTAGGATAGAAAAGGATTGAGTAAGCCAGAAGCAATATGAGAAAACTGAAAAGCTCCCTCTTCAGGGGGTAAACTTGTGGAAGTCAATAGGGAAAGGAATGATAAAAAGGGTAGGAACCCTCTAAGACATGGACGACTACTTCGGGACTTATTGGTGATGGCAGATGCCAAAAATAGAAGTAAAAGGGACAGAGGGAGACCTGGAATAAATTATTATTCGTAATTAGTTGAGTGTATTCACGGGGAGAACCAAACGGTGGCGATAATTGCGATGATGAGATGCACCTGAATCATCCCTGATCAATCATCTTGTTATTACTCCTCTAAAGAATACTTCTGGATAGGCCTCTTTTGGAAAATGTAAAGGAGTTTTGTATCCAAGGCCTGAACCCCTGAACCTACGATTTTTGCAAACTTGATAATGGAATGCCCTCAATTTCAACGTCGTTTGAGGAAATTCCTTCAAAAATCCCACAAAGATATCTTCTTCTTCTTCTTCTTATTTTAAGACAATGTCTTGTTTTTTTCAAAGCTGTAGCCTAAGTTGTGACTCCGATGTCCAGCTTTCGGACCATCGTTTGGGGGGTCTTCCTGGAGGTCTACGTTTGGTTGGTTTCTCCTCTTTTGCGATTTTGGGTAGTCGACTATCAGCCATTCTGCCGACGTGGTCTCTCCATGCTCGTCTTCTTGTTCTGGACCATCTTACAATGTCTGGTATGTCACATTGGGTTCTTATATCGCTGCTTCTCACTCTGTCTCTAAGCGTTTTGCCCGTAATTGATCTAAGCGTCTTCATTTCGGTTGTTCTTAGCAGTTGTTTAGTAGCGGCTGTTTCTGCTCGTGTTTCAGTGGCGTAGGTCATAATAGGTCTTACACACGTCTTGTAAATTCGCGTTTTCCTGGACAAAAATATTTATATCCAGGAAAATAATAACCCTCAGGAGGTGTTCAAAAACCAGTATGAAGACGGATTTCAATAAAATTAAACGAAGAAGCTATAAGACCACAACTTGGTGCCTTGTGGAACAAGATTTTTACCTTCAAAGATATAAATTTAATTCCCCCTGAAATTTCCACCTGAAATGTGTACCTACCCTATAGTTTGCCTCCACCTCTCTTTAGACTTTTGACCTACGTATGTTAGTGTAGAAAACAGTTCTTCAGAAATACTTTCACTCTAAGATTCAAACAAAAAATTAAATGAGTCTGTGGCTGCGTCTCCCACGAGAATCGCTATTCAAAATTAGAGTCATTATTCAATTACGTACCCATCTTTAATTCTAGAATAATAAGGTTAAGGAATAGATTGTGCGTCGATTAGAAGTTAATAATTTCAAGACCGGAAACGATACCTACCGTTAAAAAGAAAAAAAAATACAACAAGAATGCAGATAAAATCGTTACATTAAACCGCGTCAAGAAGTCCGGTATTAACGAGTTTTTTCTTCTTCTATTTTTTTTTTCTGTCGACAATTGACAGAGTCAAGGAGCGCGTAATTTGGCCGAGTTTTCACGCAGGACCGAATCCGAAATCAAATGTGAAAATGACGTAACCCGGTGGCCAGGAAACGCCTCGAGCATGCCACCTCCGCTCCGCTCGTCAGCAGGTAGCACAGAGTTAAGGAACCGTAGCGACCGCGACTATTTACGAACAACAAACTAACATTATAACTGCTTCCAGCTTGCAAGCGATATCATTGTTACGAATGCGTTCAATGAAACACAGTAGCGTATCGTACGGAGCTGTCCAAAGGCACAATTACGTTACTCCTTTATTCCTCATACAAATCGAGATCTCCCTTTGCCTCTCTTTACTCCTGTTTCTGTTTCTAATATATTTCTAACTAGCTCTCATGTCTCAGACGAGTCTATAAATTTTCATTTACGTTCTATTCTTTCTAATACCCGATCCACAATCCTAGGTATAGTCCTCGATCAAGATAAGACCACTGGTTTCATCTTCTCTATGGATGTACTCTTTAATCTAAATAAACCAATTGGTCGATTCCTGGTACATTCTCAGTTGGATTTTTAATCAGGTCGCATTTCCTCATTCTTTTTTTGATACCTAAAGTCCATTAATTAAAATACGTTGACAATTTTGAGGAGCGTCAGAACCCTTAAATCAGTAAAGTATTTCTATCTTCTCCTCAGATTTAATCGAATTAATAAATATCATTTACAACAATCTCATCTGTTGTTAAATACTCAAATTGAAGATTATATTCTTCTTCATTCCCCAAGATTCTTCAGAATTCAATAACTTCATCTGTCATCTTCATTAGTCTTTGATCCTTTAAACGTTTATGTCCAGTAAACTTCTTTGATATTTTTGAGGGACTTCATCCTTGGAAGCCAATCTAATGGCCCATGAAATCTATTTCTTTATTCGACTCAATTAACTGGGATATTTAGATATCATTCCTCACCAGAAGTCAGTTTAGATTGAAGAGATCATCAGGTGAAGATGATGATGAAGATCTACCTGCAGCATCTTGAGAAGCAAAATCATGAGGTTCTATTTCGATCCATTTCCTCGCTATTCGCAGTCATCTCATCTGTTGTTAAATCCTCAAATTGAATATTCTATTCTTGTTCATTCCCCAAAATTCTTCAGACTTCAACAGCTCCATCTGAATGAACCAGATACTCTTCAATCGATCGATTACTGATACTTTCTGAGTGAGATCCTTTATTAGATCGGATCTTCCCGTTTGTATTTGATACTTTAAGCGTTTATGTCCAGTAAAAGTCTTCGATATTTTTGAGAGGCGTCATCCTTGGAAGCTAATCTCGCGCTCTACAAAATCAACATCTTTTATCGCCTCAGATTTACTAGGATAAATAGATATCTATAGCAGAAGAAGTTAGTCAGGTTAGATTAAAGAATTTATCAGGTCTTGATGATGTCTGCAGTATCTAGAGAAGCAAAAAACATGAGGCTCTTTTTCGAACCATTCCCTCACCATTCTCATCTATCCAACTTTTCAACAATCCCACCAGTTGTTAAATCCTCAAATCCTCCCTCTAGATAAGCCAAAGACTCCTCGATTGGTTGATTCCTGATATTTTTTATCATTTGGGTCAGTTATCGGATCACATCTCCTGATTTGTTTTTAGTACTTAAAGTCATGAAAAACACAGAGATTATCGGATGATGATCTAAAGCACCTGCTGTTGAATCCATTCCCAAAATTTTTCGGATTCCTAAACCTCCATCTCGTACAGTACGTTGCAGGTATCACATTGTAACAGATCTGGCTTGCATAGAGGTCCAATTTGAATACAATTACGAACAATTAGTCAACAATTACACACTTGGGCAGTGGAGCGCGAGTCGGTGCCGCCGCCGTTTCGGTTGTGGGGAAAGTGTTAAGTGCGTTCGCTGCATTTAAATCCGTGCGGCATCGAAGAAGGCAACGGTGCGCCACGCCGCGCCGATACGTCATGCCGCCGCACACGGCACGCCACGGCAGCCGTTCCGACGACGACAGCGGCGGCCACGGTTTACTTACATCACACCGCTTCCGACCTAGTGCTCCAAATGTCCAACAGTCCGACCAGCCCAATGACGCCCTTTAGCGCAACAATAACTTCTGCATGCACAATTTCACTTTTATTGTGGCATTGTGCCAGCAGCGTACGCGAGCACTCTCTTACGCAATACAACGAACAAAACGACGCAACTCCGGAAACGGGCAATTCTTTTCTTATTAACGTCCGACATACGTCGATTTATCGTATAAGCAAAAGAATCCGAACGACTCTTCCTGTCTTCCTTCACGTAAAGAGATCTCTTTGATAGATCATCAAGGATTAAAAAAAAATACATCAAAAACACTGTTAAGGTTTCTGGCAACAGTTTTGGTTGAAATGAAATGTCTTTAGGATCTGTCACTACCTGGACCGAATTCGATTCTGTTTCATTAACAAATTTATTCTTCTATTTCAGTCGTTCTTCGGCCGTTCCTACAACAACCTGAGTTCGATATCGGAATGCAAAAACAACGGAGAATGCGTGATCAATAAGAAGAACCGAACGGCATGCAAAGCCTGTCGACTGCGAAAATGTCTTTTGGTTGGCATGTCAAAGAGCGGATCTCGCTACGGTCGCCGCTCCAACTGGTTCAAAATCCACTGTCTCCTTCAAGAACAACAGCAACAGCAGCAGCAACAACAGCAGCAGCAGCAACAGCAACAGAACCAAGTCACGGGCGGCGGTATGACCAACGTTAAACCGCCACCAGCGAAAACGTCCCCTCATCATCCACCCAACGTCAATTTCGGTCTTCTCGGTTCATTACCTCCGTCTCCTCTCATCCACTTGCCCAGGACGAGAGACGAGCTCATGCTCCTGGGATTCGACGAATACAAAACGACCGCGTCCCCTTCGGTCAGCTCCCCCGAGTCCCACAATTCCGATTCGTCAGTGGAAATGAGCGAGGGTCGTAGGAACCACCCTTTGCCGTTCTTTCCCAACCTCCTGCCGCCTGCGTTCCTGCCACCTCCAGGTTTCCTGTTTCCGTCCGGTTACCCGCCCTTCTATCCGGCAGGGCTCCTTCAAACTACCACTGCGAACAACAACAATAATAACAATAGACTAATCAGAAACCACAATCCAGGCGTGGAAGCTATCAACAAGCGCATATTTCTGGACGCCGTCCTCCAATCGCAAAGGACGCCGACGCCCGACGAGGTAACCAAGGAAACGATTATCCAGGACACCCCCATCGATCTTAGTATGAAATCGTGCAGCGACAGGGGCTCCTCCCCTGTGCATAGCGAACGATCCGGCTCGGAAATGACCGAGAGAGGAGCCGGAAGTGAAGCTGACGAAGAGGAAAGCGACTGTGATTCAGAACACGAAGTCAAGAGGATAAGTCTTCATCGACCAACCCCTTTGGACCTCACTACCAAAGTGTGATAGCGTGCAACAGACGTTTACACCGATGTGTTCCAATTAGTGTACCTGCGTCAATGCAGTTTAGTTCGACTCAATTCATTTTTAAACGAAACCTGCATGAATGGAATTGGTCACTAAAATCTTTGAACTTTATCCAAAAAATAATTTTAACTGCAGTCAACTTATGATATGTAAATGAAGTAATCCTCGATGAAGAAGTGTCAACGATTGACCTACCAAAGAATCGGGTTAAGTCACACTAATAATTGAAGGTTAATAATGGACTGAGATGGAACATACGCTTTCATGCTCTTGTATCCTCGACTTCTCCTCCATAACAAACGATTTATCTGTCTATCCAGTTGATTCAGTCATTGTTATTGTTGCTATTAGTATTCTTCAATTAAAAAAAAATATTTTTTGAACAATATCGTTTTATGTCGTTCATAACGAAATAAATGTGGTGCTTTGTCGACGATCTTTATAAGATCGAATATGACTTTACGGTTAGATATTATTATACAATAAATATTTATCAAAGGGGCCAGTTAATGTTACAATAATACTGTTGTTATACACCAGTTGTTACCTATTATTTATCTATATATGTAATTAATTCAACATCAACAGGTGCTGCTTTGGTCGAACTGACCTTTGTTTTCTTAGATTTCTTTTTTGATATTAAATACGATTATTAATAATATTATCTTTCTGTGTTGTTGAAAAATTATTGTATCTGTATTTGTAAATATGTAATTTTCGTTTATTTTTTTTTTGTGACATCCTCAAGGGATATAGGCCAGTTGTGCGTTTATCAAGTGTGTATGAGATTAGCAAATTTATAATATTGTAATAAATAATTTAAAGGTTTTCTGCTGTTTATTTTTTTTTGCCTATTACCAAAAAAGTTCATGATTAGAATTTCCGAATTTTAATCTGGTATCGATTTTTAAATTATTTTAATTAAAATTTCCTTACTATTTTCCTTTAGTTGTTTTGCATATTCCAACTTTATACTTTAAGTATTTTTGACGTTCAATCATTTTTATAGATTTTTAAATCAATTAAATTAATGTCCTCAACACTCTCTTGACCCAGGATTTCCGAATTTTAATAATATTTGCTGAATAATTTCCCAAAATACAACCCAAAGTGTTCTGGTAAGTATTCCACACATTTTTTATATCCATTCATTTTTGTCGATTTCTAAATCAACGTTTTCAACTCTCTTGACCCAGGATTTTCGGATTTTAAATTGTGTTTGGTGAAAATTAAGAATTTCAACTTTAAAGTTTGGGTATTTTTGATATCCAATCATTTTCATCGATTGTTAAATAAATTAAATGATTTTAATCAACGTCTTCAACTCTCTTGATCTTGATCCTCACTGAAGTATAACACAAAGTGTTCTGGTAAGTATTCCAGCTTCAAAATTTGCACATCTTTTATAAATCTTATGTGATACTTCTTCGTGTACTTGTCTTGATTTTTTTTATCCGTTGTTTAATAGTGTTTAAAAGTGAGTACCAAGTGCTCTGTTGGTACCTGACTAATTATTTATGACAAAAGAAATGATTTTCTCAATTAGCTGGTTTTCTTATCTAGTTAATAAAGATGACTTTGAAAAACCACAACCATTACTGAAAATGGTGAGAGGTCGCCAAGGTCTACCAGAGATTGCCAACGAATAGATAATAACAACAAAGTTAATAAAAACGAAGATGATGTCAAACAACTTTTCAGAAACAACACGTGTATATCATTGTACATACATATAGATCTATTAAAAATACACTTAATGCTCGCGCTGGAACGTAAAGTAAATAAAAGAATCATTAAAATATTTTTATTTTGACAAAAGGACGCTTTGCTATAACTAATTAAAATTGTTGTTACCACCTTGGAAGAAGCAAAAAAAAAAGACTAAATGAAAACTAAGATCATCAATCCAATTTACTAACAATAATAAATTATTTAAAAACTTATTTAAATATTAAGAGAGGTATAAACAAAATTTTTCACGTGAATAGTTTTTAAAATTTAAATTAGAATAAAGCCTAAAATTCGCGTTTCGTCACCCCAAGGGAGGTTTTGAGAACTAAAAGGGAATGTTTTCTCACCCTATGTACATTACAAGAACGTTAAACTTTCCATATTAACAAAAATCATTAGACACCACGAATTTATGGTTATTTACGTTTACGTTTTATGTTCTAATTGAACTTGTTACAATAACTCTTATACGTTTGACTCCTGTCATACAAAAAACCTAATTAGCAATTAATTATAACGAATATGTAATCAAAGTCCGTACCCGACAATGCACCGGAGTACATTCAGTCTAAAAATTATTATAAATTTAGCTCGTTCAAATTTAATTTAGACTAAAGTCGATGATGTAACTTTTTACTAAATAATACAAAAGGACAATTGGTACCTAATCGTTAATATTCTCGTTAGGACACCAACGTTCCATTTGCATAAACAATAAACGAAAATTATAAAATTCACTTATTCCACACACGTACGAGTTACAACCGGTTCTAGTAAACGAAATAATTATATTGCATCGGACTTAATTCCGATCATTAATTGATTGATGAGATCGATTAATGAGTGCAAGGCGTAAGAAGGCAACATTGAGAAGTCATGTCATCGACACTATACGACATGACTGTGACGAAACTTTTTTGCGTACTAAATCCACAAAAGGTTAAGGGTCACAAGAAGACACGTGACCACTTATGTCCAGTCAACTGAATCAAAAAATGTATACCTGGCTCTGGTCAGAAATGTTAGGGGGTGTCTTTGACGAACCATAACAGAAAAGAAGGATAAATTGTTCTATTTTATTTTAAATTTTAATATATTGTAACGAGCGTGTATGTGTGCGAGAGCGGCGACGAGATCCGGGAGCAGATAAGCGGAGTTCAAAGAATACCGGCGTCGGTCGGCGCTTTGATGACAATAAATAAGGCCATAAATCAAACGAACACGAGTAAATTCTAGTAGGTCATTCTCGATCTTTCTGGAATTATTCTACGTCTCTATAAATACTTGTTGACGTGGTCAGTGAGAGTAGTTTACAGTTAGCCTCCGAACGAGTAACATAAATACCGAGTGATATAAATACGCATTTTCCTTGTCATATAAATAAGTTGTTGAATTGTTATTAGTGTTTAAGTGTTAAATAAATAGTTGTAAATAAATATCCGTTAAATAAATAAGTTAAACTAGAAAAGTCGTTACAATATTATATTCAGCAGTAATACTCGGCGCCAAATCCACATTCATTCTCTTTTTCTACCTCTACTACATCGCGCTCTAATTGGCGCGTTCGTCGAGTCTAACAGTAGTATATACAGGAAAAATATTTTGTAACGCCATCAGAGAATCTTTAGATGCAAATATCTCGCTAATAACTGCATATTGTTGGTAATGAATACCGATAATAACCTTAAAAATAGATTGTTGTGGTTTCAATTCTTTTTTTGCAATGGGAATATCATTTGAGGGGGATTAATAAATACTATTTAAAATTGAGACGCAAATACTTCTGGCACATAAATTTTTCATTAAAAAAGAAAAATACTAAACAGTTTTCTAGTGTAAAAAATTGATAAAGTGGTCTAACTTGTGTTAATTATGCAAATAAATTTCGAAAAGCCGTAATCGCTGTAAGAATCTTTACAACACAATAATGCATAAAACATCTATTCTAATAACCATTACAGATGACCTTGCTGGCCAATTTTATGAAACCGTACAAGTTTTTCCGCAAACATTAACAAACCCATAGATATAAAATTATACTTATAAGCAAAATCAACACTAAAAGTGGAGCATTTTAGCCATGACTCTAATTCGGCTCTATTCTGTTTTATGGACCAGATTGTGTCACATGGCTGTACAAGGTTTCGGTATTACCATTAAGTACCATTTTATTATCACTTTTATTCCCATTTTTTCGATGACAAATCGACAAAATCAAGTTCAAGTTATTGCGTTCCGTGACAAATCGGAAATCTATCCATCCATCTCGCTTTCCTCTTCGGCAATCGAAATTAGGAAGGACAACGCAGAGACCTGATTTTTATTCTAAATATTTGGAAACTATCGCGTTTGATATTTGCAAAAGTGCGGTTTGCGTTTAGGAAATCGCAAACTCAAATTACAGAAATCTATTGTCTAATTTATTTAAAGATTTATTTAGTTAATTGCCTCGTTTTTGTAACAAATGCTTAACGAGCTTTAGTAAGAAAAAGTAAAACTTTTTCATCCAATTATGAAATTGGTACCTAAGTAGGTATAATATAACGTAACAGAATTTAAGTATTAGGTACATTTTTTAACGTTCCAATTTCCGCTTGTTTTAGACGAGTTACGAAAATTTCTATTATTAACACAACTATTATGTTAAATTCTGACTCCTTTCAAGGCTCAATAAACAATTATAATAATAAATAAATAATCTTTCACACTAAAAAAAAAAACTAACTAAGTAACTGCAATAATAATTATCAGAGCCAAACCAAATATCTACAATACAATATAATAATTTAGAAATGAATTAATTTCATAAATAAATCTGTGACCTACAAAACTGCACACCCAAAAAAGGATAGAAGCAACACCCTGTATATCCACCCAGATTAAACGATTTATTACCAGATATGAATGAGTCGAATAAAATCCTCTGGCGAGACAGAAAAAATTCAACCTGTCACGCTCATCCGAAATTATTATAATTAAAGTGTACCGGACAAAAAGTTTATTGAGTCGTACATTCTGATCTTGGAAAATACGGTGTCCCATTTACAGAAAGGTCAACCCATTACGACCAGAATCCAACGAATCTTGGATAAAACTACCAGTTAAAATACAATGGAAATAAACTACAGATAGCTACGTCATATCATAAAACAGAAATGATTTTTTATTTTGGGAAGGAATTATAATACTTGATTTTTTTAGTTTTAAGTTTTTCTTAAATTTTTTTAAGTAACTTTCAACTGATTTAAATATTATTAAAAAATATATAGGTGATTATCAAATCGTGTGCAATTTTCTAAAAGATGCCACAAGTGCTTTTGGTTTTTTTTTTTTCAGATTTTTTAGAAGTCAATTCAGTAACCTACAGGACATCAAAGTTGCTATTTTTGATATTTTTCCAATATAATGAGAAAAGTTGGTCCCAAAATCTCAATTTCCAAAATCGGAAAATAAACATTGAAAAAGGAACAAAAATTGGAATTCAATCCAAGATTTTGACCTCTAAAAATTCAAGAAGATAGAAAATAATAAATTTCATACAATGTTTTTTTATTGAAATTATCGAACGCGTGCCAAAGTTTAAATTTAGCGCCAAAAATTTTGAAAAAAGTTTGAAAAGTTTGTTTTTACCTTTAACCCCCAATAAGAATTTTTAGAATCGGTTAAGAAATGGCGGAGATCTTTCAAAAACCAAAATTTACTATTTAGGGCCTATAGCAACCTCATAGGTAGATTGCGGTCTGGAAAACTTTTCAAAAATTTTTTTATTTTATTTTAATGCCAATTTTTGTTCCATTTTCAATGTTTATTTTCCGATTTTGGAAATTGGGATAATATTTTTGAATCTTGGGACCAACTTTTTCTAAAAATTTAATTTCTTTTTTATTTGTTTACTAAAGTGTAGGTATCCCTTGAGCTTTAAAAAATCTATATTATTTTGCAAACGACTTGGTAGAGAATCACCCACATATTTGAAATACTCGAAACAAATCATTTAGTTTGATATGTCACATCGTACAGTTAATAAAAAAAATTTTTAATTTCCTAATTTGCAATCCAAAGTGACTCCCATATTCAAAATTTTGTATTTACGTACGGAACCCTAAACAGGCAATGAGAAGATGATCATATCAGGGCAAAAATAATGAAAACATTTTCCTAAAATTCATAGAATCTGAATTGATCCTTTCGATTCCCTATAGAAGAAGAAAGCGAATCCTAAAAGTCCTGGGCTTTCTCGTTCCCGATTACTAATTTATATATATAAAAAAAAAATTCTTTCGATTTATCGTTGTGTTTGGCAACACCGAATTTTACCATCGTTCCATGGCGTACACAGGATCGAGCCGGCGCGGCGCGGTGGGTCGTTGTGGCTCTCTTATTACGCCTATGAATTATGTCGCTACTAGAGCGCATAATTTTCTTTTAAATTCGCCATTATATCCGACGACCTTTGCGTTTAGTGCGCGACATGGACATAACTCATACTACAAATCACCGTGATTTTTAATGCCGCAAATGCCCACATTCGTATGCTAATGGCCGTCTGAATTGTCACGCTGCCCGCACGGGTCATCTTATTATATAAACTCCTCGCGCTCTCTCAGTGTGTACACGTCCGTGTGCGCGCAACTTTTACAACGTCCCCATCCTTGTGCCCGTGTGATCTACCGAGAAAGCTTAAACGCTGCGTTGTCGTACACTACATAAATATCACGTACATTGATCTCCTTCTCTGTCTCGCTATCTCTCCCAACTAACAGATGGCGTTGATTTGCTTTCTGCTGTAATTCATTAATCCGCCTGATACCTGTCAGTTTAACCGAATCTTTAAAGGGTGCAGTTGTTTATTATAAGAGTAAATAGTAGTTATGCAATGAGATTAAAGCGAAAATGGAACTTTTCTTCAGCTACTGTTGCAGCTACATCGCTTTTTACACTTTTACAACAATTACAGTGACTATAATCTGTGACATTACGCTTGCATACGTCCCTCGACGCATCTCGTTATGGTTTTTAATATCTACATTCTACATCTCGACGGAGGACATTAAAATATCAAAAAGAATTTTCGTTTAATATATTAGGCTCCGTCTTAACGTTCTTATACGTCTGCTCCGAAAGTCAACTTATCGTTATTATTATAAATCCGAGATATAAGCTTCGTTAGGAATGCCATTGCCCCCCACACCATCGTCGTATATTCATAATTTAATTAAAACGATCGCGGTCGTTAGTAATGTGTAACGAACAACGATGGCGCGATATCATATTTTCCTTGTCATCGTTAGCATCTACCAGGTGCAAACGACTTCTTATTACCCACACACAAAATACTATACCAGGTGTATGATAGAAACGGGTGGACGGTATAAGAAGGGGCAAGACTTTCAGGGTGGATAGGAAGGGATCGAGACTCATGGGGCTGGTGGGAGCAAGACTAACAGAGTTGGAGGGAACGACACAAACAAAACCACAGGCTACAAGTGTCTTCCTCTCATGGAGGGAGGAAGGCAGTTGGGGCGGAAAGGAACGAGACGAACAGGGTAAAGAGTACAACACAAACAAGACTATAGCTAGGATAAGAAGAAGACAGTCAATGGAGAAGGGCGCCAAATGGTTAGCACTGCAGAGAACGTTACAAGAATGGTGGAGGATCTGAAATTTCAGAGGGTGGATTGTTGGGATAATTTTTTTTTAAATTTAAGATACTATTTGAATGCACCTGGTATATGTTGGTTTTGATTGGTGAGATAAAGGCTATACACGATATCGTTTTACATTTGAGACAAAGATGATATTTTTTTAACGGATCCGTCCTGAAACATCTCGCTCGAGTCTTTTAACTGAGCCCATTAAAAAGTTAGTTTAGAGGTATCTTAAAATACTGACGCACAACTCGCTCCTGACGTTGCATACGGGCTTACATACGAAGACCTGCGAGCAGAGCCTTGTCTCTTGAACACATTGTGACCTTACTGCCACATTAAATTAAATGATAATATCCGAGAACAATGTTCTTATGCCTACTATATTTTTAACAGTGGCGGATTTCACCCCACATTAAGGAAAAAGTACCACAAGAACATGGAGGCAGTAGTTCTCCTGCAAGTTTTAATGACATACCACCAATTATCCATTAAGTTATTAATGGATTTTTTTTCGGGATTGTAAAATGGGGGTTGCTAATAAAATTTGATAAAAATTATCACGATTTTCCTATTAAATATCAACTCATTAATGATTATTATAAGAGATTTCATACACATTGACGACAACGATGACTTCAACCATGAATGTTCCCTTCCTAGTGCGAGGGGTAGAAGTGATTCAGTGTGCAATGTTACTTTCTGAGACGTTGTAGATTATTCGCGAACATTGCATATAATTATCAAAATAATTTTGGAAAGTTTTAGATCATTTTTGAAACCATTCTCTTGATTTTCTAAAAATTCTTGAAAAATTGGCAACTTTATAGTGTATTGTCGAACATTCCTAGTCATTCTCGAAAAATCTGGAACGTTCTACATCATTCTCAAACATTCCAGATCATTATAGATAATTCTAAAACAATCTGTAATGTTCTCGAGAAATTTGGAACATTATAGATCGTTCTCAAAGGATCTGGAACATTCCGAAACACCTTAGAATATTTTCCAACATTCCAAATCATTCTGAAAAAAATTGGACCAATCTGAGAACAGCCTGGAATATTTAAGAACATTCTCACACTATAAACAATTCTTACAAAAAACATTAGGGAACGTTTTAGATCATTTTTGAAACCATTCTCTCAAATTTCTAAATGTTCTTGAAAAATCAGCAACTTTATAGTGTATTGTCGAACATTCCAAGTCATTCTAGAAAAATCTGGAACGTTCTACATCATTTTCAAACATTCCAGATCATTATAGATAAATCTAAAACAATCTGCAATGTTCTCGAGAAATTTGGAACATTATAGATCGTTCTCAAAAAATCTGGAACATTCCGAAACACCCTAATACAATATTCTCGAACATTACAAATCCTAAACACTTCAAATCATTCTGAAAAAATCTTAACTATTGTGAGAACACCCCGGAATATTTAAGAACATTCTCAAAAATTCTGGAATATTCTGGAACTGTTAACCTCAAACTCAATTTTTTTCAGATTTTTATACAAAAATTTTTGTTCGCCTTTATATTTTTAATTAGCACACCCTATTTGAAACGGACGTTCCGCCACTGCCTTTTGGTTTACAATACCTGCGCACTGATGACAATAACAATACAACGACGGTTGCGGTCAAAAGACCGGCTGGCCACAGCCACCGTTGACATCTTTATGATAATATGGCCAAGAAGATGTATCAAAGTTGTCATTCACTTCCACGAGATCTCAGTGTGCGCCGCTTTGGACATAATACAACACACACACAACGTACAAACACACACACACAGTCGGACAGTCAGTTGCAAAAGATTATATTTAGTCGATTGTTATTGGGGTTTAGTCAGAGATAAAACCGCCACGATAACACATATTATACATTTACTTACTTCACTACCGATCTTATCAGTGGATGTTCTTATATTATCTTATAGGTATCTGTAGCAACTCATGTATGTGTGCGTATGAAACCCGCTTTGACGTACAATTAAAAATAATTTAATAATCTCGATGATTATCGCCCTTCGTGCTGTGAATGTTTACTAAAAAATGTCGACCGCATCCTAGACCAACGAATCGATTAAATAATTCACGTATTTTATTAAACGTATTTACAAGAATGGTATTTACATGCGGCTTTAATTAAATTGTGTAACTTTTTTTTAAACTGTATAGGAAACTACAACCTACCAAACAATGACTTTTATTTAGAATTTTACTTCAATTTTCAACTATCCATTGTGAGAAAAAAGTCTGCATCAATTAACAACAATTTTCTAAAGCTTTTCCTTTGAAATGCCAATTTTTTTTTATTTTCAACCTTACTACAGAATTTCAGGACATGCAGGATTTTTGTAATTGGAAGAAATACAGTCTCCTAAAGCTCTAAACTGCTGAGATTTAACTTTTGTGTGGAATCTGACCTGAAGCTTTCATCCTTTTAGTAATAAAAAGCCTACTGTTTACTGAAACTCACAGTACTTCTCTCTAATAGGAAGTAATACAGTCTCCTAAAGCTCTAATCTACTGAATTTTGTCTTTTTTTGTTGAATCTGACCTTAAACTATTATCCTTCTAATAGAAAAAGTCAAATGATAATTAAAACTCGCAGGACTTCTCCCTAATAGGAAACAACACAGTCTCCTAAAGCTCTAAACTTCTGAGCTTTAACTTTTGTGTTGAATCTGACCTTAAAATTTCATCCTTTTAATAATAAAAAGTCTATTGTTTACTGAACATCACAAGACTTCTCTATAACAGGATGTAATACAGTCTCCTAAAGCTCTAATCTACTGAATTTTGTCTTTTTTTTGTTGAATCTGACCTTAAACTATCATCCTTCTAATAGAAAAAGTTAAATGATAATTAAAACTCGCAGGACTTCTCCCTAATAGGAAACAACACAGTCTCCTAAAGCTCTATCTACTAAGTTTTGATTATTTTGATTAGTCTGACCTTAAACTTTCATCTTTGTAATAGATAAAGTCAAATGATAACTAAAACTCACAGGACTACCCTCTAACAGGAAGCAACATAGCCTCCTAAAGCTCTAATCTACTGCGTTTGGATTTTTATGTTGAATCTGACCTTTCATCCTTATTCTTATAGAAAAATTAACTAATAATTAGAAATTTACAGGACTTCTGCATAACAGGAAGTAATACAGTCCCCTAAAGCTCCACTCTACTGAGTTTTAACTTTCTTGTTGAATCTGGCCTTAAACGTTCATCTTTGTAATAGAGAAAGTCAAATGATAATTACAACTCAGAGGACATCTATGTAATAGGAAGTAACACAGGCTCCTAAAGCTCTAAATTGTTCGACTTTAACTTTTTTTGTTGAGTCTGACCTTAAACTCATTCTTTTAATAATAATAAGTCTAATCTTAACCGAAACTCACAGGATTTCTCTCTAACAGGAAGCAGTGCTGTCTCCTAAAGCTCTAATCTACTGAATTTTGATTTGTTTTGTTGAATTTGATCTCAAAGTTTCATAGTTTTAATAGATAAAGTCTAATGTTAACTAAAGCTCACAGGACTTCCCTCTAATAGGAAGTAATACAGTCTCCTAAAGCTCTAAACTTCTGAGCTTTAATTTTTGCGTTGAATTTCATCCTTTTAATAATAAAAAGTCTATTGTTTACTGAACATCACAGGCTTTCTCTCTAATAGGAAACAACACATTCTCCTAAAGCTCTAATCTACTGAATTATGATTCGTTTTGTTGAACCTACTGAGTTTTACATTAATCTTTTGTTGAATCTTTCCCTTAAACTTTCATCATCCTTTTAATATCATAAGTTTAATAATTTTTTATTCCATAAAGTTCCCGAAATGCTAAAGAGTAATACAATCTAATCTAAGCTTTAATTCCATGTTGAACCTGACCTTAAAATTTAACCATCCTACTCCTACCCCTAATCTTAAATTTCCAAAGTTTACCTTAAAACAAATTCCTATCTACTGTGTCGAAAGCTGCATTAAAATCTATGAACGCGACGTAAAGCTTTTCTCTTTTTATTTTCTACCTAATAAGAAATAATTCAGTCACTCCTGAAGCTCAAGCCTCCTAAACTGTAGCTTTCATTTGGAATCTGACCTCTAACCAAAAACTTTTTTTACCATAACAAAATCTAATGTAGGGAAATAATAAGACCCTAAAATTTAAAGATTTAAATGTTATTCCAATTCTGACTGTAATATTTCAAATCTTGATCTAAATAACCCATTAATTAACGTTTGATAAAGAAGTCTAATACAAATGATTTTAAGACGAATATTCTACGGTACATGTATTGCTGGGGGGTCATGACCCGCATTTCCCTTTAATTGCGAAGATGCTCCCAACTAGCCAGCAAACACACGGACACATAAGTATAAAAACGTACAATAAATAAACTGGTATATGTTTTCGATCAATTGTATGTAAGCACACATATATACATACATATGTCCGGAGAATCGCAAATAAGCTTTCACTACCTTTGACCTTTTCTACTTTTCTATATAATTAAGGTGTGCTTAACAATGTTTAATACTCGTAGCTTGCATCTACTTGTGTGTATGTGTAAGTTTGTCTTCTATTTAGCCATTTAAACAAGCAATATCGGTACCTGTCTTAAGAAGACGACATCAGCTATTCCGATTTTTTTAGTCGCACCCTCCGAAGAAAATTTAAAAAATTTTCACGGGAAATTACCGACTATACTTAACTATTATTATTTATTTTCACTCAGAAAAATGCGCGGTGATTTATGTATTTAGAAACGCATTATTATTTTAATGTTAATCCGTCGAAGCAGCCCATGGCTTGCTGGTAAAAAGAGTATAAAGACTGAGAATGATATCACTTAACTCGAAATTTGTATAGTGGCGACATCCATCGTTTTTCAAAGTCACTAACTAAATTTAAATTATTTATCACCATTGGTGGCGAGAAAGGGGATTTAAGTAAACTCAGCGGAGTATCTAGAAGTTTTATTTCGTCCTCCTCCCCTCATTTGATAATCCCCTATTGATTATTAGAAAATATCTTTTATTCTAACACCAAAAACTTCAAAATTCTACATTTAACAATAGGCCGGCAGTACATGACGTCACGCGTAAGCTGCCAGGCCTGTAATCTCGGTGATAATCAAAAACATCCGCTGCTGTAGACCAGTCGTTGTAGAGTATTTGTTTTAGTGGACAGCTTTAGGTCTTTAGAATTGTTTAAAGCAATTAATAACATAAAAGAGGATGTATATATTTATGTGGAAAATGAATGTTATACAATCTTCTTGATGCTACACATTCGTCGTCTCCTCAATTTGCATAATCTAACGATTGAATTGGAGACAACAATAAATCTTAAGCTGGTAGTGAGACAAAGACAGTTTGCTTTATAAAGGCCATTAAACATGCCTTATAAAGGTTTCAGTGACGAATTAGCTTCCATAAACCCTCGCCAATCACTATGAGAAATTGTCTCTTTTTTTTATTTATAATATACAATATGCATTTGCCAAAATTACCGGATAAATAAATATTTATTTCTAGTTATATTGTATTACAACGCCAATTTATTACGTGGTATTTGTTGTCGTTGGTGGGATATGAAAATCCCCCAAAAAAATTTTTTTGGCGAAAATGCATCATAAATTTTTTAGGTTAGTTTTTATTTTAAGAAAAATAGCTCAAAATGACTTATTTTTTAAAAGCATCGAAAACGTAGTTGGGACGTCTCCTTTTCAACATCTTTTTTACAAATAAAGGTCGAATTTTAATATAATTAAACCTTTGCCCGAATGACAGTTTGAAAGCTTTTTGACAGCAACAACTGTCACTGTTCGGGAGTGATCGGGAATTGTCGGATTTAATTGGTGATTTGAATTGTTGAACTGTTGTAGGTAAACAAATAGCAAATTGTAACGATTTTCGTGTACATTAACGTTTAATGTGGTTAAGTTTTAGTTCTTTAGATGTTTTGACTTCATTTTATTGTTAGAGATTAAATAAACATCAACTCATAACCTAACTTACTTTCAACAACACAAACAACCGAATATTGCCGACGACTACCGAACAGTGACTGATGTCAAAATGCTGTCATTCGGACGTACATTTAATTGCATTAAAAACCGACATTTTTTTACAAAAAGAGGTACCGAAAGGCCTTTCTCTCAATTATTTAATTCAATTTTTAATAAATAAGCCATTTCAAGCTATTTTAAAAAAAAAACTACTTTTTGTGGTCATCATGATACGAAAGTTTTTGCCTTTAAACTCCCATAAAAAATTTGTGGAGCATTTCCACCTCAAAAATTCTTTGGGGGATTTTCATGTCCCATCAAAGACAATAAATATGCAATTTTCGTCCCTATCAGAAGTGATCGCTTAAAGAAATTAGATTTGGGGTTAGAATTCACTATTTGCCTCAGACATATTTTTTAATTATACAAATACTTATAGTAGCTGACATGAATATCTCTGGGGCACTTTACAGTGATAAAATTGCGTTTGATTACGAGGAAAAAAAAATAAAAAAACTGGGCGATTGCGAAAAAATATCTCGAAAACAAAGTAAAGTATCGAAAATGTTTATTTTCCATTTTCGTCTCATATTGATCTGATTAATCAAAAAGTGTAATAAACTGGGAAGACTACAATAATGTTCATAATATTCCCATAATATATTTAGCTCCTATTGTAAATCCTTACGCACGTCACTGGCTAAGCAAGAAATAATGAAAATTGATATCCCTAAATAATATCCACAATCGAAATTACCAATGTATTAGGAATTAAATATCCAATTTGGAAAATAAAATAATACCTTTACAACATTATTAAATAACTAATCATCATGTGTAATTACTTACATAAAAATGTTACAAAAATGGCCGCTCACCAACCAGAAATCTCGTTGTTCATCACCGACCATGTAATACCTAAGTCCAAAAATAATTAACGATCGGTACGAGTGTCTTTATTAACGATTTGACATCGCACTTGCATTAACTAATTATCAGTACAATTAATTATATTCTGAATAAATAGTCACTTTAATCACACACATACCGACGCGAATCACGAACCCTTACGACTGACACCCGCTGTGAACTACATACCGAACAACAATTTTCAGCAAATGGCCGAATTACGTCATTTGAGGGCAGTGGTCGGTAGGGCCTGCTCCGTGGTAATATCATAGAATTGTTATTCCACAATTGACGTATACTTTGTTTTCCACAGAGTAATCGGTCATATGGTTTAAACGTATTTAAATGTTAATTATGTAATTAAATTTAATTATTTAATAAATACAACTGTAATATTGAATATTGTTTTACTAAAAAATAAAATATGATGTACAAATTCAAACCAAATATCCATAGACGATTTCTGATAAATGCCAGTGGCGGCGTTTAAAGATATTACGGAAAGGTTTGAGTGGTGAAAAAATTAATTAAACTTTTAGTACTGAGCCCAACAATACAAAATGTAATAAACAAATTAAAAATAAAATATGATGCACAAAATCAATTAAAATATTTTTGACCAATGTCAGTGGCGTAGATTAAAGATATTACAAAAGGGTCTGAGTGGTGATTATTTTTTGAAATAAAAAAAAAAAGCTCAAAAATACAAAAGCGTGATAAATTAAAAAGAGTAAGGGAGGCAAAAAAGACAAGAAGAATTATTTTAATATCTTTAATCGAAAATAACCTAAACCCACAAACACTGACAGTTGATTGACAGGTGACATTTTAGTAATTAACCAGTAACTAGATTCGGTGCGACAACCCCAAATCAACAAATACACCATAGGTTACCAAAAATTGGGTTGGAAAACGTCAAATATACTTAAAGAAAAAATCAATTTTTTTTCAAAATGGGAATATTAAAGCAAGGGAAAGGGATGGTAACGTTACCTTATATTAGGCCAGCGTAGGTTAGGCTAGTTTTTCCCCCACTGAGGCTAGATGTAGGGTAAAAAGCTTAAACTAACCTACTTAATTTTTTGAAATTAGGGAGGAAGGTGTTGGTGGCAGCATGATGGCAGCATGAGTCTAGGGGTAAAGTAGTCAAGGCTGGTATTGGAGGTGGGGGTGAAGCTGGTGTAAGGAAAACAGAATTTAGGGATGCTATTATTGTTGGTGGTGTCTCCAGGGATGAGGTGGCGTTGGGGGCAGCACCAGCGTTTGGCACCGTCATTAAAGGTTATGTTCAGGGTGGGGATGGCAATCTTATCCACTTGAAATGAATATGTGAGGTGATGTGAGGTTAGGATACGTTAAAACTAATGGCGTCCTTACGAAATTTATCAAAACCAAAAAACAAAAGTAAGAAATAATGAAAATAAGGAATGAGAACTATAACGAGGTCTACATAGGACAGGCGGACAGAATTACGAATCACAGAATTATAGAATATAAAAAGAGAATTGTGCTAGTAGAAAGTCTAGCTTTAGGGTGGGAACTACAACCAATAAAAACTAAATGTCCCTAAATACAGTGAAATGTTCCATTCGCTGTTTTTTTTTAAGTAAAAGGAAAGTTGGCATATTATTATTGTTACGTAAAACTATAAAATGGTACCTAACTTCCGAGGATGACATGATTTTTTTATGTATGATTGAATAGCGTCAGCGTTACCATGTTAACCCGATGCTAAGCAGTAAATTATCGAACTATTACAATAAATTTCTATTTTATTTTACAGCTCACAAATTACAAGATATACATTTACCTAATTAGATACCTATTTAGGGACATTTAGGTATATTAAGGTTATCTTTTTATTGGTCGTAATTCACATCCTAAGTGGGTGTTCGAGAGTAAAGCAAAATTGCCTCTCCACTTCAAGGTGGTTTCTACTGACGGTCTTGGTCTTTTCTCTTTTTTTCTTTTTCTTTTCTTCTGCCATCCTATGATTAATGACGTAATATAATCTTAAAATCGTTTTCATATAAATAATTATGATGAAACGCGTTGTAAAAACAGCTTTTACGACGTTAAAGTGATATTTCCTTATGCCGTGTTAGATAATTTTGCTACTTATACTGCCTAAGCAATGGGCATCCTTTATTTTTTTCTTATAAATTAATACCATCGCATTAACGTTCGCATGTTAATACAATTTATCTGTCGTTTTATATCGTGTAATATTATTTGCAATTGCTTATTTTTTTTAAATATGTAAACCAGTGGTAGGTAGTCAACAAAATCACAGGGAGCATGTGCCCTGTCCTACTTTTTGGAAAATGGGTGCTTATTTTCATAATACGTATATTGCAATAATTAATTAAAAACCCCAATCAAAAAACAAATGATATAAATGTCAATTAACATATCATCCATAATCACCACAGAATTTGATTTTAGTTATCAGAAATATCGATAAATAGACGATAGCCGAATATATTCAGAAATCAATTAATATCGATAGTTATCAATAATGCTATACATCAATAATGATCTAAATATCGATATTTTTGCCCTTAACTAGTCGAGGTTAGAACTTAAAAAACTTAAAAAATATTGATACATACGATAATAATTGATATTACGTAGTAGTTATCAATTGCTGTTATTGTTATCGAAATTATAAATAATTTTTAATTGTACATCGATAGCAGTTGTCAATATATCAATATATTTATCCAAGACTAAGACATAAAATCAGCTCTAGTTAGTCTTCCTCGATAACTGGTTTTAGCTATCGATTATCTATAACAAAAAGATACCAATATGTCGATTATATCAATAAATCAATGAATATCGAATATATCGACGAATCAATAAATATCAGTGCCTATTTTAATTTTCGACACATCAATATTTATCGATATTTCTATCCAGGACTAGTTTAGTTAGCAGTTCTCGATAACGAAAACATACGAATTTGTCGAATATATCGATAAATCGATGATTATTTATTTATTATGTCGTAGACTGTCGATAGTACAACATCAATTGCTGTTAGTTGTCGATATATCGATATTTTTGTCAGATCAGCTCTAGTCTTTAGTTATCTGTTGAGCCTCAGACTGACAGTATACTCCAAGTGATTTTATTGTAGATCGATTATTTTATTATTATTTATTAATTTTTCACATGTATCTACATTTTGCCACTGCTTTACAACTTATTTAACAATCTTACACTTTCTATGCTTATTATCTCTTAAAATCTACCTTTATTTTCCCTTAATTTCTTCGCACAAATCACGTATCTAATTAAAAGAGTTTAGCTCCTACCGGGATTTGAACTCACAACCTAGTGGTCGCCAATCTGTAGCGCTAACCGTCCGGCCACTGTGCCTCCCCTAGATCAATTACTTTTTTTTATGACAAATTTACTGACCACTCAATGGTCTATACTCAATGAATTCATGTTAATAGTTGATGCTAAATTTTCGGAGATAAATTCGCCTTATCAGATACTCGATCTTTGAGTTGTTTAAGTTACGAGTTAGTAAATGCAGATTTTTTAGAGTCGATCAACAATTTACTACGCGCTGTTTAAGCTGTCACGCGTCTTTAGATGTTATCAGTGCAGTTAGGAAGATACCGATTTCTAACGGTGTCTGGCACAATGCATAATGCCAATGTATTTATTTATAAGAAAGTTACCCGTACATAATTGCTGGTTTTGTACATTAATTGACGTAAAGATGTCAACGGGGATTCTTTATCTGCCGCTGTAAACGGGGAAAGTACATACGTACGTACATATTACACGCAGAGAAACATATCTGGTATAATTAGTAAAACAAATCACTCTCGTCTTTTGTGATTTTCGTTTTTTATCTAACCTCGTAGTTGTGTATAAATATATTTTGTAAAAATCTGAAAATTAAAACGTAAAAAATATAAAAACTGTAAACATACCAACCCTCTACCGTAACCTATTGGAATACACAAGGAAGTGTTACAAAATTTAAAGAAAATCGGTAAACGATTAACTAACTTTCTTTTGTTTCAAAAAAAAATTGAAGGGGTTTATTTTCCAAAAACAAAAAAACTTTTTTCTTTTGTTTCTTTGTTTGAGTAAAACTCTGTATTTATTTTGGTAGGTACAATTACGTAATTGTTAAATTCCGAAGGATTATTGCAGAAGGGATTTTTTAAAATTTTACTAAAATGAAATAGAAATTAAATAATTTTGCGGCCGATCCCGCGGTGTAGTCCCATCGTTCGGGCTCATATCTGAACTCAACTGAACTGAACCGAACCGAAGTGAACGCGAGGAACGTTATAAATCAGACCAAAAGCAATACCAATACAATGCAATATGTAATAGGTGGTGCGCTGTGCTGTGCTGTCTGGCAGTCGCACCGTGTGCGAGATGCGCCTATAAAGAGAACGAAAGCACAATAAATCGTTTGCACTGCGAGCACTCCGCTCCCTTTAGCTAATCGTTAAGTCGGTTTGAATGATAGTAGGTTGGAAAATCTGTTTTCTGGCAACAAATCATCGCGGGAGTGTGAAATCGACCGGCTGGACGCAATTGTTAGCGACAAATGACGGGGAGAGGCGCGAGACTCCCAACCGCGTCGTGTACATCATAAATCGCGTGCGCCCCATGAACTCCGGGTAATTACCGGGGCTGATCTATGGACCAGGGCCACGGTCCCGCTCATATACCACCCCCATGCGCACCACATACATATTCCTCGTATCGTACAGAAATTATACTCGTACGAATGTTGAGAATGGTATGTGTGTGAATGATATGGAAAAGAATAACGAACCACTTGTTTCGTGCGTGGGTTTTTAGTAATGTTCGTCCACATTTTTTAAGTAGGGACGTGACCGAACACCTATAATGCGAATATCGTTATAGGTAGGAACCTACATAACGAACTTTAAAAACACAGAACCGTAACCATGACTTTATGTAGAGTGAACGTAAGCGTTACGGAACTAGCGCTGCCACTTCCATAGATATGCAACTGCCGACGCCGTTAAGGGACTATATCGTCAATGTCGATTGTAGAGCCGTAGAAGCAACGTAGACGTAATAAAACTTGTGTATCATAGACATACTTAATAATAATATACCGCTAGCACGTTTAGGACGAACGAATCAATAGTAGGTACGGTTGTAAACGTATATGCACAAATGAATGCGTTTGTGTCTGTCCGGTGACTAGAGCGAGTGCGTGAATAATCTTACAACTTCAGCATAACTTAACTTATCATATGATCATATTTTAAAATAATTTGCTTTGTCTTTTTGTTATTAGATTTTTATTTTAATTACTTAATTATAATTTGATTTATTTAATGGGACATTTACTCAAAACGCCTTTTTTTACTCCTGTTTCTGCCTCTAATACATCCCTATCCAACTCTTTATGTACACATCTCTCATTTTTTTATTGACATATTATTACATATTTTTCTGTTTTTATTTGATATTTATGTAAATTGTTTTTTTCATTTAAAGTAAATGTTATTAAAAATTCATATTCCTTGAATGAATAGAAAAGATTTTATTTTATATGATTTTTTTTAGTATTAAGTAGGTCGTTTAATACTTGAACGAATAATAAAAGACAAAAATTATTTATTTGTTTATAGCATAAATAAAATTTTATTATGTAGGTACATTAATCCGTTTGCCTAATTAGATACATTTAATATGTTAATTACCTCCGCTGTCGTTTTACACAGCAATTAAAATGTTAAGATTGAAACAGAAAATCGTTAGAAAAATGGAATTACTTTATCGTAGTAGTGATGACTGATGAAAAAGTTACCGAATTAAAATTATTTAATTATTAAAAGAATATGCATTTTGAATAGATTTTTAAACAATTTTAATATATTTAAGGTAGGTTGTGCCATCTAACGAGTTGTGTTCGAAACAACTGGAAATATTTACACACCAGGGTGCCATCTTTAGTAATACTTAAAAAGTATTATAAAAATTATTGTTTAATTAATATCAGCTAATTATTACTTAAACAATGTATCAAACTTAGTAATTATTTATAGATATTTAATATTAAACCCATAAAATTAACCCTTACATTTTATGGTTTCAAATAACAATTTCCCAATGGCGTATCAAGAAGGTAATGATAGGGATCACTTAAAACCATTGAAATAATTTCTTTTTTCACATCAAAAAAAATTAATACTGTTGTTAACTTTATATTAAAACAAAGTCATCAGTCTAAAGACTAATTAGGCACATACATCGACCTTTTCTAATTTTTTATGTCTCCCTCTGCCCCTATTTACTCCTGTTTCTCCCTTTAATGTATTTATAATATTTTTAATAAGTTTGAATACAAAAAAAAAAACCGAAACTCGAGTGTTTGTCTATTCGAAATTTTGTGAGTGAAATACTGACGTGCAACGCAAATAAAAAAATTCATCTGGGGTTAAAATTTTTGAGGCAAATTAGAAAAAAGTTTTGCAAACTGTACCATGTGACATATCAAACGAAAGGACTTGTTGTAAGGGTCTCAAATATACTATTTTTTTTTTTTTTTAATAAATAGTTCTAAGGTTATTTAAGTAAATTGGTGAATTTTTTTTTAATAGATACATAATAAAAATACTTTTGGTAACTGCCTAGGTATTGATTATTTATCATTAATTAAAATATGTATTACAAATAAATGTACACCTGTGAAAACACACCTGGGTTAGAAGCGTTAGAACTACTGATTATTTTTTATAATATAGTTATTAATAAATGACACTTGTTAATCTTCATTCATTTTTATAGTAAATTATTCTATATAGAATAACTAATTTTTAAACAGCATAATTAATTGCACAGGTGTGGATACTTAATCAGGGGCGTCACATATTTTTTTTTAACTTATCCTTGTGTTCAAAAATATTTATAATGTAATAAAAAATATTAACGAAATATTTCATTTTAAAACTTTTTAATTTTCTAAATAATTTTTCCTACTATTAAATATTTTGATTGGAAAATATTTAATAGTTCCTAAAAACCATAACTCCTACTGTGGTCTTGTAAAAAAAATTAATATAAAATACGCCACTGGCTTTAAATTTTTTAATGTTTTAATAAATTTGAACAGTCCCATTCATTTGTATCTTATCAGAATACTAATCTTTAAATAGATATATAGTATTTGTAGTACTTTGATTTGATCCTATAAATTGTACCTAGCAGCTTAATCACGATCAGTATTTGAAACTATTACTAATTATAAGAAGCACGTTAATAAAATTTGATTAATCAAAATGTACATGTATTTTATTGCCGGTCTTTTTGTATTGGTTGCTGTGGAAGGCGGTGTTATAAGCAATTTAGATTTATGTAAGTTATGTATTTTAAATTATTATTATTATAATAATTAAAAAATGCTTTAAAAAATTGATCTTTTTTAAAATTGATATGTGTATAGGTGACAACGGTACTCCCCTACCCGACTCTGTAGATGTCTCTGGTTGTACCACACAACCCTGTCCCCTTGTTAGGGGGTCTAATGTTCAACTAATCTTAAACTTTACAGCACGTAAGTGGTCAATTTTAAATATTTTCTTAAGTAATTTTTTAACTGTTTATTTTAAAAATTCTAAAACAGTATATTTAAGATCCTTACAATAAGCTCTTTCATTCGATATGTCACAGTTGTGTATAGAATATACACTACTACAGCCAATAACTGCCCGGTATCTTAGCTAAGCACATTATCAAAAGGTGGCGCTCTTGGTTTAATTTTTTAAATTATTATTTTTCAACGAAAACATTATTTTTAAACTTTTTGTATATTTTTCATCATTAAAGGCAAACATAATCTTTAAAATGATACCTCGAACATTAGCTTTTGTAAAGTATTAAGGGAGATATGGGCAGTTGAGAAAAGTAACTTTTCGAAAAAATAATACTTCTTTTATAGCTTATGAACTTGCGACTTTTAATGCTACTGTAAGGGCATCTTATGGTTTTATTTCTCTTACCTTCCCCCTTCCGGACCCAGTTGGGTGTAATTCTTTAATTAACACAAGATGCCCACTGGAAGAAGGTGAACCAGGATCTTACCAATTGGCCATGCCCGTGAGTTCTGCATACCCAGCGGTAAGTCATAAAGAAATGTTTTTTAACTATGTATTAAAAACTTCTTTTTTGTTTAGGTTAGTAACTTACGTCTTACTTTCGCGCTTGTTAATCCTCAAAGAGAACGTTTTGCGTGCTTTATAATAACAACGTATGTGACGTCTGGTTAAAATTAGACAAAATATTTTAATTTATTTTAATGTAAAAAAATCCAAAAATCAGTGCCTTATTATTTCCCAAGAGAGCACAAAGGACTTCCGAAGACTAAGTTATATTAATTTGTTTAATAACTACCGTATGTTTGATAATGTAATGAAATAATTAATAAATACTATTAAAATCATAAATGGTAATTATTTTGAATATTTGGGAACCTAGCGGTCATAATAAAGAATAAACAAAAAATTTTAGTGCTAAAAGTTCAATCCTAGGCCCCAAAAAAAAATTAAACGCAATAAAATCGTCTTCTAGACTCGAAAAGTCCCAACATTCAAAAACTATCATTGTGGAGACATCTAACGTGACTTTTTGTATTTTGTTGTAGAAAAAACGATGCATTGTATAGAGGGCAGCACCATTTTACCGACTTGGAGTTGACCATCTATAAATATTTATTATCAAATTATCTACGAACTTAACCTATATCTGGCTGACTTAACCTATCTTTTTTTCCGCCAAAATAGTTTAAGTTTAGTTTTTTGTAGTTCGGTTTAAAAAAAGTGTTTCTGTTTGTTTCTTCCACACGATATCATCATGAATCTGCCAAAATTAACAGAAGGAGCTTTAAAGGTACGTTTACTTTATTACATAAACAACGTAAATATAAAAACGTACAATATATTCTAGACTATTATGAACGGGGGCACTGTAGACGACCCTATAATGCAAATTCTGGGCAGCAAAAAGATAGCGTCGGGAAGCTCGGACAAAGAACGTTACCGAGTGTTACTTTCAGACGGAAAATATTTAATATCTTTTGCAATGCTCTCCACTCAAATAAACGAGTTGATCGTTGCAGGAGAATTGCAAAACAATTCGATAATTAAAATAAAGAAGTACATAACAAGCGTTATCAATAACGTTGGAAGAGGTGACAAGTAAGAAATATGTACTTATTCTTTGCTTGAGTTGATATTAAAATACTGAAACTTAAAGTATCAAAAATTTTGCGCTGCTTTTATAGTAAATCAAGCTCTCTAGTGTATAAGTAAGCCCATTTTTTTAAGGCGGGTCTTAGTAATTCTCGAATTGGAATTGTTGGTACCTGGAAACACTTGCTCTAAAATTGGTTCTCCTGTACAATTATCCGATGATGAAATGTCCGGCGATTCAGACCGAAAGACCAACGGAGCCCCTTATGAGAAAAGAGCACGTGCAGATAATACCATTACCAGTGCACCTCAATCAAGTACAATGAACAACTCATTAAATACATCATTACAAGACTCTATAACTCATCCAATTTCCAGTCTAAGCCCTTACCAGAACAAGTACGTTTAGAAATATATTAGAAAAACTTGTACAATATTATTATTAATTCATATAAATTGTTATTCATTTTATTTATATGTCAGGTGGGTTATCAAAGCAAGAGTGACAAACAAATCCCCCATTCGAACATGGTCTAATGCTAAAGGGGAGGGCAAGTTGTTTTCCTTGGATTTACTGGATGAAAGTGGTGAAATAAGGGCTACAGCCTTCAGAGATCAAGTTGATAAATTTTATGACCTAATACAAGTATTTGAATCATACTATTTTAAAAAACCTACACCAGACAATTACATAATTACTTTCAGATTGATAAAGTCTATTATATAAGTAAATGTCAACTGAAAATGGCAAACAAACAGTTCTCAAACTTGAAAAACGATTACGAAATGACGTTTACAAATGAAACTGTTGTTCAGGAATGTTTTGATGATGTTCAATCTATTCCTCTAGTTCAGTACAACTTTATACCTATTAATCAAATTGCTGACATGGATGTGGGATCCTTAGTTGGTAAATTTTTCTCTTAACTAATAATCAATGCCAGTAATTAATTTTAATATTATTTAAGATATCATTGGTGTTTGTAAAACGGCATCTGATGTAGACACTATCAAAGCTCGATCGACAGGCAGGGAACTCAAGAAGAGAAGTATACAATTGATTGATCAGTCAAACACTGCAGTACGTAATTGCTTTATTTAATAATATATTAAACTGGGCCACACTGTACTGTATTGTCTTTTTTCTACAGATTGAAGTTACTTTATGGGGGTCAGAAGCTGAAAATTTCGACGGTTCTTCCCAGCCAATAGTAGGGTTAAAAGGAGCTAAAGTTGGAGAATTTGGTGGAGGAAAAAATGTTTCTATCTTTGGCAGCACAATTATGAAAATAAATCCCGATATTCCTGAATCACACCGTTTGAGAGGATGGTTTGATAATGGAGGATGCAATAACACGGTTACTAATTTGAGCACACGGTATAATGCCTTTGTATGTCGTTAAATTAATTATTTTTTTATGTATTTAAATTAATAGATCTGGATCTGGAGGAGGAAGTCTTTCTGCACCATGGATGAATTTTGAAGAAGTACAGTTAAATAAACTGGGCACTTCCGAAAAAGGCGACTATTTCGTGGTTAAAGCCACAGTTTTGTTTGTCAAGATGGAAAATGCCGTTTACAAAGCCTGTCCCACTGAAGAATGTAACAAAAAAGTCGTTGACATGGCAAATGGAATCTACAAATGCGAAAAATGCAACAAGGAATATACTAACTTTAAATATCGATATATCTTAATGGTAAGTTTTGCTAGATGTTTATGAAATTTTGGGCCGTCTTATCGTCGTCTTTGGAATTAATTTGTATTTATTTGAAGGCAAACGTGGGCGATTGGTCAGGCAGCCATTGGATTAACATGTTTAATGCAGAAGCTGAGAAACTGCTTGGAGCAACTGCGCAAGAGGCTGGCGAAGCCATAGAAAACGGATCCGAAGCAGTTTCTGCTATTGCAGACAGGGCAAATTTCAGGGAATTTATGTTGAAATGTCGAACCAAATCAGAAGTGTACAATGTAAGTCAATCTTTTTTTTTTTGTTTAGTAAGTTAACCGCGTTTATCTTGCAGGATGAAAATCGCTTGAGGACGACTGCCGTAGCAGTAAGTCCAGTTGACTTTAAGGAGTACAACGCACATTTAATCTCAAAAATACAGAATCACTTGAATAACTGAAATCCTTCTCTTTTATTCTCAATCGTACCGCAAATATTTATTTTTTTAACTTTAGTTTTAGCTGAATACATGATAAGTTCTCTTTAAATTAAGCTAGAATTTTATATTTTGTTTCTTTGATAGAAATATGTGTTTTGATGTTATTTTTCTTTAATTGATATTATCTCAACAGAAAACTTAATTAATAAAATTATTACATTTAACTTTTTATTGGTTTATCTATGTAGACTTTTTTTAATTACTTTGGTGCTGAAACGACGCATTATTTTGAAATATTTAAAAACAATGTAGAACATACTGAAACATTCTCAAACTTTTACAAACTTTCTGGAACATTCTAAAACCTTGTCAGACTTTTGGAAACGTTCTAGAACTTTCTGGAACATTCTAAAACCCTGTCAGACTTTTGGAAACGTTCTAGAACTTTCTGGAACATTCTAAAACCTTGTCAGACTTGTAGAAACGTTCTACAACTTTCTGAAACATTCTAAAACCTTGTCAAACTTTTAGAAACATTCTACAACTTTCTGAAACATTCTATAACTTTATCAGACTTTAAGAAACATCTTAAAACTACAACACTCTAAACTACACAATTTTTATTTAAATTATTTAGTAATAATGAAATAAGAGATATTATAAGAGAGATTAATTATTTACTGTACAAAAGGACTACATGTTGCTTGTAAATTAGGTCATTGACTTTTAGATAACAACTATAAGCTACATTATTGAAAAATACTTATATAATAATTATTACACTTAATTGTATTGGTTTCATACTTAATATGGACAGTTGGGAAAGTCTGAAAAAACGCAATTTAAAAGTAATTGTTCTGAATATAAGAAAAAACTACAAGATTACCTTCTTATATATGTTCCACGGTTGCTCTACTTCGCGAATATGCTCCCAGACAGGCCAATATTCCAACAATACTTATCAAAAGTCCCAGCATAAGAGCCACGGTGTCTCCAAAATCAAACATTTTCTTATTTTGAGTTTTAAATTTTTGTTTTGCTCGCAAATTTTTTAGGTTATGTTTTGAATAATCACAGAACATAAACATTGTCAGATTAGTTTCTCCTTCAGTCGCTGGAGAATCAAAAGGCGGTAGTGCTACCGTATTGTTCCATAGATATAAAAAATGAAGTGATTATTCGTATTTGTATTTAATATTCGGTGAAGAAATAAAATGAATACGATCACAAAAGCTATATCTTTTGCCTGCCGTTCCACGAGTTTGGTGAAAGGCCTACATTTTCCAAAGCTTTGCTTTTCCTCCTCCACTCAATAGAGGGTCGAATACTTTTATTTATGACCCTCTATTTTTTATCTATGAATCCGATCTAACCTTACTCTCTATTAATATAACCCCCAAAAAGTCTTAAACCTAATTTTTCTAGTATTTTTAAAGTTTATAGTGTTTATTTTACGAAAGAAAATACTAATATAATGTCTTATTCTTCTACGTAAACTAGGCATTTATTATTGTGTAAATCAGTATAATATTGTAAGTTTATTATCTGATATAATTGCAATGGAAGAAGCATTTACGAGAGTGGTTGAAAATATATTCAATAATTGGACAGCAGTAAATTTAGCAATAGATAATGATATGGCTGGACCTAATAGTGCGCAGGTAATTCCTCAATTTTTATAAACACTACTGGCAGATAAACAAACAATAGCATTTTGCAGACCGTTCTTGAATGCATCGACTATATGGTGCAGTACTGTTTATATGAAGAAAACGTACAAATTAGTGACATAGCAGAAGCCTTAGAAGACATACTAGACGAGGAATTTAATACAATTTGTGAAGATGGTTCTCCAAAAGGTAAGCAACATTTCTTTAGCTAATATTTCATGTGAATCTTATTTTTTTTTAACAGAAGTAGCAAAAGTGTTATTCAAGTTTTTAAACTTATTGAAAGAAGGCAATTTAGCTCAATTTGAAGTAGAATACAACAGTTTACCTTCAAGTAAAGCAAGTCTTTCAAAGGCTCAAACCACCATTACTCCTCATCAAGGTCCATCGGTAAGTGATCACAGTTGAACAGTTTAAAAAAATGTAATATTTGATAATTATTACCATAGACTTCCCAAGATGACGTTAAGATGGAATATGATGGTAACAAAGCAGTAAATAACGAATCTGAATGGACAGAAGTAAGGCCACGAAGGAGACAATAACTTAATTTATAATGTAACATCATGTAAGTTCCAGCTGTAAATTTATTCTTAATTATGTGTTGTTAGATCACATATACCCTTGGGTTTATTAAATTTCGCCTTTTTATTTGATTTGTTTTTTATACTTTTTAATTATTTTTGTTAACAATCTTAGACGCTATTATTAAAGTATAAAACAAAATTTTTAAAGACCAGTATATTTTTAGTTTAATAAGTATTTTAGTTGACATCTTCTGGTTCTACATGTACTGATAAAATTTTACTCCCTCTAATAACTTTCATTTCTAAAGTAGTGGTTTTTACATCAGCCAGTATAGAGTAGATGTCTTGTGCACTCTTCACAACTTTCTTATTTATTTCGATCACTATGTCTCCTGGTTTAAGACCTCCACTAAAATTAAATTAAATTAACAAATATGAAAAGAGCAATTTAAATAAAATAATCAGACCTATAAGCTGGCGATCCAAGAATAACTTTCCAAACTAAAACACCGAAACGCACGTCCGGGGGGATCTTTTGATTTCTCAGTTGCATCTCCGTCAAAATTTCCGGGGTCAGGGTCAACATTGTGATACCCATATATTTCTTCTTGTTTTCTATTACTTTCGGTCTATCTTGGGTTTTCATTAAAAATTTTTTAACATAGTCTACAAAAGGATTTCTTTTTCTGTTTGATTTCATGTTACATAATGACGCTAAACTTAAATAAAGTTGGACTAAACTACTGAAATAAAATTAAAGAATATAAAAAGGAATTTTTTAAAGTTTCCAATTGGTTCTATGAAATTTCTAATATCTTTAGTGAGGTTTTAAAAGGTTCTATGAGGCTCTTTTAGATTCTTGAACTTTCTGTAAAGTTTTCAAAGAGTTCTACGAAGTTTCTATGAATTTTAAAGGTGTTGTCTGGTTTCTAGAAGGTTCTTTGAAGTCTCTAAGACGTTTCTTGATGATTTTATGAGGTTTACCTACCAATAGGAATAGCAAAAGATATTCCTGCTGTAACTTTCATACTATTTATTCCAATAGCTTCGCCGTCTAAATTGACAAGAGGACCCCCTGAGTTGCCAAACGTAATAGCAGCATCTGTCTGAATGTATTCCATGTTTTTACCATGAAGCCCCAATTCTTGCGAAGCACGATTAGGAGAGCTCACCTGAAAATCTGTTTCTAATATAACGCAAGCAATTAATGTTTACATTTTTTGACTTTTAGGAGAAACTAAAACTAAAATTGAATTAATATTTCGCATATACGTTCAATTTCTCAATAAGACTACATTTTTCTTTGTTTAATTTCAACTTACCACCCCTGAAGTAACAGTATTGCTTAGAGACAAGGGACTTCCTATAGCAACAACAAATTCGCCAGGCCTTAATTCAGACGAATTGCCCAACTTCATTATCGGTAAACCTTTGGCGTTAATTCTAACCGTTGCCAAATCGCTTTGAAGATCGATATCTTCGACAACACCCTTGTATATAGTTCCATTTTGCAAACGTACCTCAACAATCGAATGAGGTCTGCTAGCTACCACATGGGCATTGGTTAAAATTAAGCCATCTTCTTTTACAATAAACCCTGAGCCGTTGGATACTGTAGAAGGTCTACCTGTGAAAAAATCAACCCTTCTGCTGTCTTTAATTTCGATGTAGACTACAGAAGGAGCAGATTTTTCAACCACATCCGCTATAAAATTATATTGCGATCTTCTTCCGTGCAGTCCGTCTATTATACTCACTGCCTTTACTTGAGGTAGCAATTTTTCGCGATTCAATAACGAATAACCGATTAAACTAGCCCCAAAAACGATAAAATATCTAGACCTACGTTCCGTATTTACCCCATTATTATTCTTAAAATTGTCTTTGGCACGCAAAAGTACACTTGTAATATTCCTACGTATTAATTCACTAACACTATTATTTCTAAATAAAACTTTTACAAACATATTTGTATAATTTTAAGTTTTTTTTAGTTTAAAATAGAAAGTTAGGTTATATTGACATACTTGTTTCTTTAATTCTTCTTTTTCCACTGGATAAACCCAGCCTTTAAAGCAGTGATGTCCATATAGCCACAGCAATGACCGTTTTGTATATACAGTACTATGTAAAATTTATGACAATTGGCGGCAGTTTCAAAAACGGTGAAATTTGTAAATTCTACTTTTTTTACTATAAATCTAATTCATTTAATTTTAAAATAAATTAGTTTTTTTGTAGAGTAATACACCGATATAAAAATTTTAAGCTAACTGAATATAAGATAAAATATTTTCATAATAATAAAAATCAAATAATATATACTTCAACATGTGTATTTTTAATTATGAATACATAATAATTAGTATTGATATACAAATTTTATCACAGCTAATTCTAGAATTTAAAATAGGAAAATATAAAACAAACTAAGAATGAGTTAAAAGTGTTTTCTAATACCCTCTAATAATAGACGTGTAAACTTTTGAAAATTTAAAATAAATAAACAAAATATTTCCAGACACTATTTACAAAACTGAACGAATACATAAAAAGAATCTATGCAAAATAACTGGAGTGTCCTTAATACACCTATAATATGCAACTTATGGGAGAATAAATAAAATGCTATTTATTGAATTAACGAAAATTGGAGGACAATTTTAATAAAAATTGTTGGCACTGTGTCAGATATGAATAGTGAACTCTTAGTATAATAAAATTCCCAAAATTCGTTCCTTAAATTAAATAAAATACTGTTAAATAATAATTCAATGGAGGCCCTTGATGAAACTACAGACGTAAGGTTTAAAATAGCAATACTGTAACAATTTTGTGTATGCGATATTATTTTAGAGCTAAATCTTGTGATAATGTGATGCCTCGGCCTTTTTCCTAAGCGTGATGTATTATTATGTGTACCATAAAAATTACAATATACAAAAACATCAAGCGGAAACATTAAATTTTTATCACTGTAACGTAATACTAAAAATGTTAGTAAAGTTGTCCGTTTGAAAAGCTCCTATCAGTCTTAAAACTGTAATAGGGTGTTTGACGCTATTACCAATACATTATTAAATAATATCAACACACTGGGAAAAAGTTAGTAAGGTAATTAATTTCCGGTTTAAGAAAATACTTCTGAAACGCTCCTTCAGAATTAACAACAGCTCCACAAAAAATAATTATATTTGCAGTTAAAAAAGGTAAATTTTAATTAACAATCATAAGTTTGCATTAAAAATTTACCTATTTTTAATTGCAAACATTTAATTAATTTTAAACTTTATATTGAAAGCCTGAACTTAATTTCCGCGTTAACTTCATTCCACTTTAAAATACGACGACTTATGTATCGAATTAACAGAAACTGAATTTTTAAATTCCTGAACGACAAATCACAAAATGCTAAATAAAATTTTTTTTAGACTAATAGACCGATGTCAATTTAAAAATAAAGAGTCAAATACCCTATTATGTAATAATAATAATTATTAATAGATAAAGCGCAAATTAATTAAAGCATTTTTGTTTTGTAAGAATTAATACAGGAAATAATGTACATTTGTAAAGGAAAACAAGATGTTTTGCAATTTAATTTTTGTTTTCTTATTTGATATTATTTAATAATCGATTATTTATTTAATTATCTGTTATATCGTCGTGATTGCGCACTTTCGGTGGTTAGACTTTTTATATGTATCTAATATATATTACGTAGTTTTTATGGGAATCATCTTTGCTTCACAGCCAACAAAAATGTTCTACGACAATAATTAAATATTAAAATTAAAACTTAAACGATTCCAAAAAAAATCGTGCAAAAAAGAATCTTAAAAAACTGCACATAATCTTTTTGAAACTACTAAATATGACCTTAAACTTCTAAGGAGTTTTAGAAACCTAATACAACCTTCTAAAAAATTTTTTAAAACTTTAGCGCTCTTCATTTATTTTTTTACTTTAATTTTATATCAATTATTTTAATTAAACAACCAACTTGTAAAAATTAAAAACTGAATTAAGCATATTTACCTTTTGCATTGATTACGTCGTTTCTTTGTCCTAACATGTCTATACTACTCGAACTTGGTCCATTCATTTTTACTTTTAACTTTACTCGTACCAACGCCAAACGGATCAAATACATCGATGTTACCGCCAAAACTGGATCCGAAATTTTTAAAATTGAGCCCGTATTCTTGAAGCAAATCCTGGTCATTTTTTACATCTTGAGTATCGCTGCCGGGAACATTACCGTTCTGTCTATTATTATGCACTTTTGGAATCTCATAAAGATTATAAAGGGGGTTCGCTAGACTTAGAGGCGCCCCGTTTTCTGGACTTGTATCTTTCGATTTTAGAGGATCGAAATCGTCTATTTCCGAAGATGTCGAATCAAGACGTATCAAATCTTCAGACTTCTCTTTCTGCGAAGTTAAATAAATAACAGCGTAAAGAAGCCATTAAATGTAACTTCATTACTCCCTCCAACCCTTAAACAACAAGTAAAACACACCCAACAAATTTCTCACCCTTTACCACAACCCTTTCGTTCCATTTACCTTTTTCCGTGGCGAAGCAGTAGGTGGAGACAGTTTTACCACGTCTACCGAATGATGATTAGCAACATAAAAGACGGGATCACCGTTTTCGCACCGCCCACCACCGACAACAAACGGTGTTGTCCCGAAGAATTCCTGTCTACTAGTTGTAGGCCGTGGGGGAGGAACTGGTGGCGATGATAAAACGTCATCGGGAGAAAGCAGAAGATTTTGCGTCTCCTGCGATTTGTTACTGTTCGAATGAAAGAGACGTGACGAAGGTGAAAGTGCGCGTGCGCCGGAACGCGAGGCGAACGTCCAATGTTCCGGACTCGAAATTGGAGAATTCGAGTTTCTGAAGTTCTCCAAGCTCCTAACCGGTTTTAACTGCAAAAGCACAACACCAGCATGTGATGATAACAGAACACACGACACCCATACAGCGAAAATTAAAAGCGGAACACAATGTGATAAAATTAGTCAAAAAACATATAATGTATGGACAAATTACACGCTAACAAATATTATATTACGAAACCATCCTTTTCTTTAAAGTACCTTTTTTTAAAGACATTTATTTAAATTTTTTGACCTACAAAGAAGAAAAATACGCATTGCAACATAAAACAAAAAAAAATTAAATGGGAATCTAAAAGTTGATTTACAATTCTACTTACCGATCTATCAACGGGGGGAGTATCTAGTCTAAGATGTAAAAGGTCTTGCATTTCGGACATGAGGTCAATAGGCGCTATCTCGAGGCCAGGAGTGTCGCTACGTGACCTATCCGACGCTTCTGGTGACGTCGCGTGAGAACCAGCACTCAAAGGACTGTAAGGCCTTATAAAATATAAAAGTAAATTAAAAAATCAAAAGAACGAAAGTAAAAGAACTACATATTACTTACCTATCACTGGAGCTGTTTCGAAAGGCTAAAGAATCCTTTCTGTACGTGGTTGTAGGCACCGTGAAACCAATAGTGCGTCGTTTTCCTGTAGGAGAATTGGGAGCGGACCTCGGCTTATCCCCAAGACCTTCCAGGCCATTATGGAACTGTGTGGGACTGGGATTATCTCGAAGAATCGCCCTCAGACCCTTATAGGCCGTCTTAACGCCCTTGCCGCCATCTTTCACCTATTACAAAAAAAATTACACAAACGAAATTACAAACTAAGAATAAGTGACAATTTACCGTTCTTACTGCGGACTTCATAGCTGGGTTAGCCTGAAAGACAAGTCACAATAAGCTCAGAATCTCACACAAGTAAGCACATAGAAAACAAAAACTACAGTTAATAAAAAAATAAGATATTACCTTGTCTTTTACGCTCCTGAAAAAGGCTGTTCCCTCTTTCTTCATCGTAGACGTCCATTCTTTGTACTGCTGCTTCAAATTTGAACTCGATTTTTCCGAATAACGACACGCCTCAATTTCAAATTCGTCAGAAAAACCTAGGCCCGAGTTTAACATTTGCAAGCGCTCTTCGATGAACTAAATAATTCAATTTATTAATCAAATCTACGACTATCCGAAAGATTCTTATATACCTGTTGAAATATTTGTAGATGGAGCATCTGTTTAAGAAACGGTTGCAACGAAGGCGATCTCGTTTTTATAAAGTTAGCTTCGTTGAAGACGATCTCTTTGCTCGGCTGTATTTCTAAAGCGTCTCTGTAGCCACCTATTAATTGCACAAGGGCTCGCAAAAATGCTCTGGAGACACCGTCGCCTAACAACGCCGACCTGTTTTTAAGTTGTTTCTTTAACGAACTCACCTAAAAAAAGAGACTCAAATTTTCTATTGACAATAAACCTATCATTTGAAAACCTACCACTTCTTGTGGTAAACTATTGAGGTCATCAAATGGGGTTTCGACTTTATTTGCATCTGCATCCAAGACGACTACATCCCCAATTTCACTTCGGTTTACTTTCTAGATAATGTAAAATTTGATATCTGCTTATTCATATTGACAAAAGCAACCAAAAACGTAGTTTTCTTTTTGACATTTTTCAAATAATTTTGAAAAACAACACATAATTGAATACCAATTAACAATTAAAAGAAGCATGACACAAAAGTTGATTTCATAGAAATTCTTAATTCAGTAATCAACACAATTATCGTATGTACACGCAGTGTGGAATTTACTGATATCATACCAATTATACGTAAGAAATTGGTAAATATTACAAGGAAATTAAAAAGCAATCGGGTTTAAGTTCGCGAAACTCCAGTCGTATTTATTATTATTTTTTTTTTTTTGAGAACAAACCTTAAAAACGTCTTCAGGTACACCAATTAGGAAAGGCATTGGGGCAAAAATGTAATCGATTAATGCCATGGGTAGAACTGGCACAAACAAGTGTTGCCATATCATCGGATAAATCACATCGTTTGCGGACTGTACACAAGCACTTAATCGGGATAATTTCTTTGACGTAAATATTATTCTTCTTTCAAACAACATTGAAGCAAAAACAGTCATCATATTATTAACATCAACAGCATTATAATATTCAGTTAAATTTCTCTGAAATTGGATGAAAACCAATCAATATATAATTTAAAAAAATAAATACAGAGTAGAACTAGACTCACATTTTCTGGAATACTGGGAAGTCCAAATGGTTTTGGGCTTTCTACAGTGAAAGTCTAGAAATAGTAAGTTTGTTAAACAATTTTCTAGTAGGATTTTAATGTAAAGTAAATTTACCCTTTCACCCTTGCTAAAAGGAACAGAAAACGTTTTTCCCGGATCCGCCAATTTTGTATTGTAAACAGTCTTTAAAAATTCATCTAAATCTTCAGCCCTCGGACTGTGCATCAAAACAGCAATTGTATCTAAAAACCTTCAAAAACGTTACATTAAAAAAATAAATTAAAAAATTGGTAATCTCAAATTTTATTTTAGTTGCAAGTTGGAGAAATGATGGGATTAAATTAAAAGGGAAAAGGTAGAAAGGGTAAAACCTAATTAACATAAAATTTTCAAAAAAGGGTTAAACCTAACGTAAGACGATTTTTCTTTCAAAAACAAATTGGGAAGTTTAAAAGGGTAAAATCTAATTTTACCTTAACTGCCAGTAAATAAAAATGGGGTAAAACCTAACTTAACCTAAGAAATATAATATAAAAATTACTTGTATAAAGCTTGATGCCATGGTAAATAGCTTAGGACAAGAATTGCCGTTTGAGATTTGGGATCATGTCTGCAGAATCCAAAAGTCCATTTTGATTTAATATCAGTCAACACGAATGAGTAATGTTGTATAACAACACTAAAACCGAAATAACAAACAATCTCTCTAAATACCACACATACAGGTATTACTTACTTTTCAAAAATACAGGGATATGAAAATTTAGGAATAGACTTTAACACTTCTTCATCTCTGTAACTTTCAGGGTACTGTTGCAAAATCCAAGCATCCCTTTCTGGTGTGGGTGGCACAACTTCACAGAAACATTCAAAGAAATGTTTCACATTTTCCCTACATAAATAAATGAACGCATAGTGTTTCAAGTTTAAAATTTGCTACATAATGAAAGAAAATTGACAAAAACACACCTGATTCTGGAGCCCATATTAGCCTTCAGTTAACTGAAATGCACATTGTTTCAGGATACAACTTTCTATGACAGAGCAATTATCATTCTCTTCTTGTTAAGGTCGCAAAAAGTGTTGGAAAATATTCCGAAAGTGCAACATAATGACGATTAAGTACGCAATCCCACACAATTAAAAATTAAATGTCAGAACAAATGTCACAATAAATATCATAGAATACTAACGAGAATTTGATAAATATTACTAACTATAGACATAAACGCTTGGAATCCACAGGATATCAAAAAATGGCGAAAAAGAGAGGAAGAGAGAGGCTATAGAGAAACCAAATTCTTTCTAGATTTGCAATTAATTTGCCATATATAGTTAGAGAAAAAGTACTATCCAATTTTACAGTAATTAAATTAATTAAATGTGATGTTTTTCTATGATTTAATACAATTACATTGCTTAAGCTTGGAAGAGTAGTATAAACTATTACACGAATTTAACGAATTCATTTTTGCTAAATTTAGAAGTAGGAACAACCCATGAGCTACAAGTCGAATATGAACCTAATAGTTAAAAAGGATATATAATTATAGAAACTTCGCAGTTATAAAAAGCATTAGTTAGAAAAAGGCATTCGCTGTGTTGGAATCGAATATACATTCAAATGAAGTTACCTCCAAATAAAGGCATTCTACTCTCCACTGTCTGTCATGTTATATACAATACTCTATGGTGTTAATGCAAAAACAAAAAGATGTTGACGATGTTGACGTTTGACAGTTTTTAAATAACCGGTAGAAGAAGTTGCTAAACATTTATAATAAACTTTTGTAGATTTTAAATAATTCAGGATAATCATGGCTTGGTTACCGTTGGAATCAAATCCAGATGTAAGTCCCTGTACTGATGAAATTTCAATTGTAATTTTATGAAATATAATTTTTATTTTTTTATACTTTTAGGTTATGAACAAGGTAAGTTGTGCATTATCATTATTTTTCAAAAAGGATTAAATTAAAGATTAATCATAGTTCATGCAAACTTTGGGGATTGAAGACAAATGGAATTTTGTTGACGTGTATGGATTGGATAGTGAAACATTGCAGTGGGTTCCACGCCCCGTTTTGGCTGTTATTCTTTTATTTCCATGCAACGAAAAGGTATACTAATGTCCATATATACAAGTAAATTTAAAAATTTATTACTTGTTTCAGTTTGAAGAAATTTCCAAAGAAGAATGTCAACAAATAAAACAAAAAGGCCAAACAGTTTCTCCGTCTGTTTATTTTATGAAACAGTTTGTTTCCAATGCTTGTGGAACTGTTGCACTTATCCATAGTATTGCAAACAATCTTGATCAGTAAGTTTTTTGGGTTAAAAACAAATTTAATTGTTTCTCATTTTTTGTTACTCTTGCAGAATAAATATTTCAGATGGATTGTTTAAGAAGACTTTAGAATCAAGTATGAACATGACACCGGAAGAAAGGGGAACAGTTTTAACAAATACTGGGGGCGGTATAAGCGAAATTGCTGATTCTTTAGCTAAAGAAGGTCAAACAGAGGTAAACCTAACCTGACATATCCTAACCTAACCTAACCTAACCTAACCAAAAGTTCTCAAACATAACCTGAATTAACCATTCGGACCCCATAAGTTTTGACTTTTAACAGTAAAGAAAGGTCAATGCTCTGATGTTCTTTAAACTAAATAATTCCCCTATATTTTAATATCATATTGCAATAATTGATGTTTAAGGTGAGTCCAAATATGAAGGTATGTCACCATTTTGTTGCATTTGTTTGTAAGGATGGAAGCATATATGAGTTGGATGGAAGAAGAGACTTTCCCATTAATCGTGGTCCATCCTCCTCAGAAAAACTACTAGAGGTATTAACTGTAATACTATTTAGTTCCCTGTTGGTATTATTTATTTGTGCTTTAGGACGCAGCAAAGATTTGTAAAGAGTACATAGAAAGGGAACCTAATGACGTCAACTTTACGGTCATGGCCCTGGCTGCATCAGAAAAATAAAGAGATCTGACTCCTGCATATTCTATTTAATAACTGTCGATGTTTGCTTGTAAGGGAGTTTTAAAAAACATCGCTATATAAGACTCGCACGCCTTTCCAAAAATTTATACGCTGATATTTGTACCAATTAGAAAACATAAAGCCAAATTTAATTAAGTATAAAAAAATATTTGTATACTCACTTATCAAATATAGTCTATTAAAATATACGATTATGTTGTTTGAATTTAAAAAAAAAAAAGTACTTGTAATGGTAAAATGAAAGAAAGATTTTTTTTTTCATTGGCTAAATGACAAAAATACAGCGCAAGGGCAGTCGTTATCTATGGATAATAGTTTCTGACGTAACCTTAAAGGAAATCTTAACCTAATTATTTATAAAAATAATTTTAAAGTTTATTTTAAGAAAAAAATGATTCGTGCTGTGTTAATTGACTTGAGTGGCACGTTACATATCGACGATACAGCGATTCCTGGAGCAGTAAACGCTTTAAAAAAGTGAGTAATGATGTAGGAACTCGAATGGTACATTTATAAAGTTGACATTTTATTAGGCTAAGAGAAACAAATCTTTTAATAAAATTTGTTACGAATACAACGAAGGAGTGCCGAAGAATACTTTATGAACGTCTTACAAAATTAGGTTTTGAATTATCTCCTGATGAAATTCACAGTTCGTTACAGGCAGCAAAAGCCCTTATACTCAAACGTAATTTAAAGCCTTTTCTTGTAATTGCCCCTGAAGCTCAAGAAGACTTTCAAACCTTAAATTATGCGGTTGAAGATCAACCGAACGCCGTCGTTGTTGGTTTGGCACCTACTGAGTTTCATTATGAGAAATTAAATAGTGCATTTAGGTATATAACTCAAGTAAACGTTGTTATTATGGTGATTAGTTGTTTGTCTATTTGAAGGTGTTTATTAAATGGCGCGCAATTAATTGCAATCCATGCCGGAAAATACTACAAAAGGAAAGACGGGCTCGCTTTAGGTCCTGGATGTTTTGTCAAAGGTTTGGAATATTCCGCACAATGTAAAGCTGAAGTTGTGGGAAAGCCAAACACCAGCTTCTTCCTGTCAGCTCTTGGAGATATAGCACCTCAAGATGCTGTTATGGTCGGTGATGTAAGTTTTTATTTTGTTGCTTTCTTATAATTTAATACCGGACGTAAAGGAAAGCGGGTCCGTTATCAGACGACTAACGTAAACATCGACAACGCAGCGGTCGAAATATAATAAACAAATCAAAACAATTTATGATACCTCGTCCTCTTTAATATGATAAAAATGAGAAATATAATACGTAATTTATAGTCAGTTCCAAAATAAGAAGAATTAATCTTTTAAAGGATGTAACAGACGACGTTGAGGGTGCCTTAAAAGCGGGTTTGCAGGGGATTTTAGTTCAAACGGGTAAATATCAGAAAGGCGACGAAAATAAAATAAGCCCTATGCCTACTGCGGTTGTTCCCAGTTTCGTAGAAGCTGTAGAAACGATTTTAAAAAATATACAGTAATAAAATATATAAAAACTATTTATTTGTAGTTTTATAAAATGTTGTGTACATAATAAATTAAATAAATAATTAAGTAAATAATACATGAAGCAAATAATGTACAGTCTTTTTATGTTGCTAATAACTACACGTTTTTTTTAAATCGCTATTTCAAAGACTTATTCCTATTTATTGTTGAACTTGTTGGCCTAAAACAATAAAAAGTTGTAAATTATCTACATACTTTTTGCTTTATCCACTTTATCTACTCACGCTTTTGCAATAGGTAGCAAAGATGTTCGACATCTATTTTCTTTAAATGTAGCATTTTTAATATTTTCACATGGAGGAATAAGTTTACTTTTAGTGTTACTCCTCTCATTAGATTTTGTTTTAGGTTTATCAAAACGAAAAACGTTGGTTTTTAAACACACTGGAATTTTGCTACTCTCTTTTATTGTTATGTCAAGACTTTTGCGTTTTTCAATTTTATCTTTGACGTTCTCGAGGTGCTCGGAAGAGTAAAAACTCGAATGGCGTTTGTTTGGGACGCTAACGTTTGTGCAATTTGACTGGAGCGTTTTCATGCGAAGTTTATATTTGTCGTCGTCGGTTACGTTTAAACATATATTCTGGTCGGACTCCTCAATCGGGATTTTCCCTTTATCTAATATGATTGACATTGAACCTTTGCTATCATTGTTATTACTACTACTGCTACTACTACTACTACTACTACTACTAGTACTGGAATTTGGAAACACAATGCCTGCGTCTACGTAAAAATGCTGTTCTAAGAATGTCATGTCGCTAGAAGAAAAACAAAATTACCAATGGAAAAGCAGCGAAACTGTATTTTATACTAATTTTTTAATTTGAGAATAAGTTAAGTTACAAACCCTTTTGGAGTACTTAAGTGTGACGTTATCATTTTATCATGACCATTTTTTACACTGCCAGTTGAAGATCTGTTTCCATTTCCGGCAGATGCAGGTCTGTTTGCTTGGCTAATGTTTTCAGTGGGCAAAGTTGTTTCTATTCAGTTAGAATAAATTATTTAAATTAGAAAACCATTTATACTTCATCGACGTTTGTATTAGATGAGCGGTATATTTTCAAAAAGGCAATAAAAAAATCTCTAAAACCTTCTAAAAAATCGACCTACATTATTTGGAAATCAAAATGTAAATAACATTCCCAATAATGTAACAGATCGATTCCACTTTCTGTGAGAAGTTTAGTGACTTTTTCTTCACTTCTTTAAGGGCGCACTTCTCAAAAGTACGTACTTTGATATACAGTGTCGCTAATTCTTCTCAAGTACATCGTCTGCTCTGATTCCTGCTTCTTTCTTTCCGCTTTGGCCATAGCTTCCATGAGCGCTGGTGATATCGGTCCCTCAAGATCTTTTTTGTTAGCTTCAAAACATCTCTTCACATCTTTATCTTTCTCGTTGAATTTTAACTTTTGCAATGCGTTACTGAAGAGTTTATGTAAGACCGAATCTTGTGGCGTGAGAGTCAATCTCATTCGAGGCATCAACGTAACGATACCGAGACGAATATTTGGCACTTTGTCGTCTAAAAAAAAGGAAACGATTTCAAATAACGATACCATGAATAAAAAGAAAATAAAATACCTATTAGTGATATACAAGGTATGAAGAAAAAGTCTTTGAAATATTTGCTGACGAATATTTCCAAAGCATCTGAGCATAATTTTACGAAAATTCGTCGGGAATAAAAACAACGAGAATAACATAGATTTGTTATCAAACTGTCTCGTAACCACTGTCTTTGCGTTTCTTTGACGTTGTTACGTAAAAACCATAAAAGTGTACGACAAGCCTCCACTCTAACAGGTTTAGCTCTCTGAAAACAATATTTTCCACGCGTAATTATTACATAAAACCTTGTTGGCTAAGTGGCAAACTTACCCCGTTCGTTGCAATATTTAGTATAATAGGCGTAAAATTTTGATGAAGGTAGTCAGAGGGCATGCAGTTGGTTAGGTACTGCAGTCTGTTTAAAAAATTAGTGAGCAATCGCCAATTGTTGCCTTTCAACAGATGATTTTGGCATTTGAGTAAAGCATTTCCTATTTCCATTGTCATGGGTTCCAAAGCTTTTTTTGAAAGATAACGTTGCGTTGTAAATGTTTGTAAAGTCATATCTAAATTCATCACTAACGACTGCACGATCTCGTCAACGTCATCTTTTAATAAATTAATAAGTTCTGGCTTCAAGCTGTTGTTTCTGCTCCCTTAAGAAGTTTTTATTTTTTTAAATTCCAATTAATCATAACAATAATTAATTAATTTACCTACTAACTCTGACACTTTGTGGAAATGTTCAGCTACCGTGCGTCTTATAATATAGCAGGGATCCCCCGCTAAACTTTTAAATGTTGCGTAAAACAATTCAAACCTGTTTGGAATTTTTGCTAACGTTATTTCTGCTAACGTGGGCAAATTTGCAGCAGAATGGTCCCTACACATAACTGCCTGAAGCAAGTATAGAATAAAGTTTGTGACCAATAATGTAATAAGAACCTCTAAGTGTCCTTCAGTTGTATACATTATTTACCTGAGATATTAAAGTCTGTCGAACAGATGCTGGCTTTCCCTTTGAAGCTAGAGTTTTAAAAGTTTTCAAATACCATTCAAAAACCGTCGGAGATAAATATGGTTCCACTGTTCTTATTATAACTCCCATTTCTTTGGCTAACATAACAGTTGTTAAATCTGTTGTTTCTGTATGTTTCTCGTACAGCCGTCTTACAAGTGGTACTATAGTCTCTTCAATAATTTCTATAATATTTGTTAATTAATTATTTACTTTAGGTAATGAAACAACGAATTTGTAATTGTACCGTTAGAAAGAAGTGGTAAACAACCGACTATTGCAGATACTGCCGCTGATCGAACGGTATCATTCTCATCGCTGGCTAATTCCACTAGACACGGCAGTAGGACAGAGTTTTCTGGACTCAAGCCTAATCCTGCATCGACAAAAACTCCCTCATCAAAGTTTTATATTAACCACAAACATGTTTTGCTTAAACAAATACCTTTCATAATGAGCGGAATTTGAGTGGCAATTGCACTCCTGACTTCTGGAAGGCAATCCTGACATAAGCTTTGTGCTGAAGGTAAAACTTGTCTTTTGACACTTAAAAAAAAACAATTCAATTCGTACATCTTTGAAATATTCCATCTTTTAAAAAAAAAAAGTTAAATGCAACGTGGATGTCTGTAACAAAACAATCGACGCACGTAGAGGAAAGCGGGCCCGTTATCAGACGGCCAATCTAAACATCAACAACTCGCTTATTTATCTACAGCGACGTTAAATGTTCCAGAAACGATACAGAAAAGGTGAGTATATTACAAAAATTGTTCGAAAATAGAACCACGAGCTAGAAGAGCGACTTCAGTTTATAAAAAACCTGCGGAATTTGGCATCTCCATCAACATGTTGTTACATAAAGAACGCAATGCGGCGTTGCGAGATATACTTTTAAAGCAGAGGCGGGCCGGTTTTTGTCTGCCTTTTCAAAACCGCTTTTCCCAGAAACTTTCAGACGTACCCTATATAATGGAATTACAAAAACACATACAAATTCAGCCACCAGCCTCTGAAAGTTGAATGCGGACAGTTTAATTGACTTACTCAGCTGTTGAAAATTTTGGATAACCCGCTATTGCTCCAAATATTCTACAGCTTGCCAGTCTGTGATAAAGTGGTTGCTTTGATTGACATTTATCTCTGGCGAATGGCAGGACCTTAAAATAATAGTTTACATAAGGACAATTTTATAAAAAAAAACTCAGACAAGAAAATTATAGCAGAAATTATGAAAGAGTTTTTATAGCTTTAAAAGTTACTTGAGATTTACTACAATGAAATTAACATTATTGCAAACAACTTATAGTCATAATACACATGATCTGGGCTAATATTTTTAAGTTTGATGGCAGTAGAGATCACCTAGATTACGAATTAAGAGTTTCTCATTAGTGTAACCTTAAATCATCAAAAGGGTGGGCGTTAAACGACATAAAAACCAAATAAGACGAAATAATTATACCTTGTCTATCACTTGTGCCTCATCTAGAATGTTTACAACATCAATTAATGTGTCAAACCAAGCATTTGAAACCACAGGATCTCGAGACTCAATTCCCTGATAAACTGCGTTCATTGCGTCGATAAGTACTTTTTTTTGAATCAATGTTTTAAATGTTTTACTGACAATAATGTTAAATTCAGAAGAGGAGTTTGGCAGATCTTGCTGAATTTTTGGAATAACACGTGTATGCACTGCTTGAGGATTTGTGTTCAAAAGGTGAGGTAATGACTGAATGACGCTAATTTTCTGGATATCATCTCCTTGTCTAAAATGGAAATAATTTAGGTATCTGATTTAAATCGTAAAAGGGGTACAATATAACTTAAAAATACCTTTTAATTCTAAACGGTTTTATTTTCTTATTTTAAATCATATTTGATAATTAGCACTGAAGCGTAAATAAGCAAAAAAGAGTTTCAGTTCATATATTATTAAAATAATTAAACTTAATGAAAATTAGAACGAATAAATAAAAAGGATACATAACCACACTTTCATTTTTGTAAATAAACCAAAGATAAAACATAAATCAGAATGTGGTTACAGTAACGTTGAATTTAATTCCCGTTTTTACTCTCCAGTTTACAGAAGTAGCTTTTTTTTTAAATATAAATAGTTACCTACGTTAATAAATGTAATGCTCGTTCTATCGGTTTAGCTTCTAACAAAGGATCGATGGTGTGTTTAGCAATTTGTTCTTCACTCTTAATTATAAGGGAATAGAAATTAATTGTTCAATTTTTGAAGCATTCTTAGTTACCTTTCCACGTTTTGGCTTATCGAGTTGCAAATCTTGAAGTTCATCATTTAAAAGCATGTTAATATATGTTGTATATTAAAATGTAAGTATAAGATAATATTTAACAACGTTAAAATTACCTAAACTGTTTTTAACAAGTCAAAATTATTTTTGACTTTCTTTCCTGTCTCATACTTGATGAGAACAACCTTGATATTTTGTTTATAAGCAAACAGCATTTTCTTAAAAAAGTATTTAAATACTAATACAAATATTTCGGGGTTGTATTTAATTTTTTTTTATATTTCCTTAATCATTTTTACTTTAAATAATTTAAATAGTTTTTTACCATCAAAATATAAATAAGTACAAAAGAAATTGCACTTTTGTTTTAGACATATTAAGAAATAACAAGAATAAAAATATTTAGAAATTGTTCATAAAATTAAATAAAATGAAAAGGAAGTTATATTTAATTACAAATAACAAATACTTTTATTGAAAAGTAATTAAAATCCAAATGCCAATGCTACAAAAGTATCCTATGATAGTATTTTAAATAATTTTATTCAAATCCTTTACAAATACAGTATGAATGTTTAGTAAATGTGTATATATTCTCGGGTTTTGGTACTTTAGACATTATTAGTTTTTATATGTTCTGTCAATTTTCATTTTATCAATTCTTTGAATCCATTTGATTTTTGATAATTACCGCCAAGAATTTGTTCCAGTGTGTCATGTTTTTGTTTTTAAGTTGTACTTTAAGGAAGTTGTTTTGTAAATAAGCATGCATTTTAAAAAGGGCTCAATTCGAAAAGTGACTGTTCATAATTTTGTGTAAGTTGATATTCAATTTTTGTAGGAACACTGCAGTTGTCTTATTTTCTTTTAGAACTTACACTTATGCTGAAATGTTTCCTGGCCCGAATTTGAATATGTTAATAGGTCCTAATGGTACCGGAAAATCTACGATTGTTGCTGCGATAATTTTAGGGTTAGGGGGAAGTCCCAAAACTGTAGGACGAGGACATAAAGTAAAATACCTTTGTTAAAAGTATTTATTAAGGTAGTTTAATAATGTTATGTTTCTTTAGGTTTCAGAGTATGTAAAACACAATTGTGAAACAGCTTCTATAACAATCCACCTGGAAGTTGATGAGAGTGAACAGTTATCAATTACACGTCAATTTGATTTAAGAGATAAATCAAAATGGATGTTGAATGACAAGGAAACAACATTTAAGGAGATTGATAAACTCATAAAAAAGTTTAATATCCAGGTGGATAACTTGTGTCAGTTTTTGCCACAGGACAAGGTTGCAGATTTTGCTAAAATGAACAAGCAGCAGCTTTTACAGCAGACACAGATTGCAGTTTGCAGGAGTGATCTAATTGAGAAACAGCAAAGTTTGATAAAGAAGCGAGAAAGGCATAAATGCTTGAATGCATCTTTGGAGCAGTATAAACAGAAGTTGCAAGAGTTGAAAGATGCTAATGTAAGACTAGAAGGGAAAATTCGCAGTATTAATAAGAGGAAGAAGTATTTGAAGCAAATAGAACATCTAAACAGGAAAATTGCCTGGTTGCAGTATGAAATCCTCGAACAAAAATTGGATGAGACAAAAGCTGACAGAAATAAAGCTGCTGAAATTTTGAAGCAGCTTCGTACCAAAAGTGAGCCTATTGAAAAGGCTTTAAAAAAGGCAGGGGCTGTTATAAATACTCTTCAAGAAAAAGTTATGACTTCTGTAAGTATTTACTTACATATGTACATTATTATTAAGTAAATGATGTTTTCTTCTTTAGTTTAAGCAAGTAACTGAAGCTGAAAAATTGACCGGTAGCAAAATAGAACACTTTGATGTCTTAAGAAAAAACATTAACAAAGCTATCGAGGACAAAAATAACAGTTTACAGCAAGTAAAACAACATAAAAATGAAATAAAAAGAACTTCTGACCAAATTGAAAACTTGAATCAAACAAAGGTAGACCTGTACAACAAGATTGAGAGTGGTGAGTTTATGTTTCAGAATTTTTAAAATTCAACTGTCAAATTTTGATAATTTTGTTTGGCGGTGTAGGGACAAAAACTGTATAACGAATTATTTCTACTTGGATTGCTTCCACTCTTTTGTTTCATGTTTAAAATTTCAGAGGAAAGTATTAATGCAAAGATTCAGTTATTAAATCAAAATATAAGAAAAATCAAATCACAAACGAACAGTTTGGTTGATAAAAAGAACCAAGTGGAGGATTCTAAAAGACAGGCAATGAGTGAAAAACGTCTTCACGAGAACGATTTAAATAGATTAGAAAACGTGAAAGAGCAACGCATGAAATGGTTGTACAGGATCGATAGGGACGCATATAATACAGTGAATTGGTTGAGATCTAACAAACACTTATTCAAAGGGGAAGTGTTTGAACCAATGATGCTTGAAGTAAGTGATTTTTAATAAAAAAATTCTAAAGTTTTGTTTTCAACTTTTTTAATTTTTAATTAATATTTAGTTGAACGTAAAAAATCAAAACCATGCCATGTTTGTTGAAAACAGTATCCCAATGAGAGATAAATTAGCATTTACTTGTACGGTTAAAGAGGACATGAATGTTCTTATTCGGACAATTAGAAACGATAAGAATTGGAATATAAACGTTGTTCATTCTGGAAATGAAGGTGCAAGTTCAGATTTATATCAGCCGAGAATACCATTAGACCAGGTGAAACATTTGGGCTTTTTCGCTTATGTTAGGGACCTGTTAACAGGACCGGAACCAATACTGAAATATCTGTGCAAGAACTACCACATTCACAATATACCAGTTGGAAATAACTTGACCAATTCCAAATTTGATCATGTTCCCAAGCAAATAACCAACTTTTTTAGTGGTAAGTTACTTAAAAAATATCTCAGCGACAATGCAGCTTGAAGTTTATTAACCAGTAATTTTTAAAAAATGTAATCAAACATTTTTTTTTTTAAAGATGTATATCACTTTTCTACCACATTTTCTAAGTATACGGGGGAGAAAAGTGTTCGACAAAATCAGATGAGGTCTGATGGAAGTCTGTCCAACTCCGTTGATACTGAACGTATCGAAACAATTCGTCAGTTGTATAATAAGTACCAAAGTATTTGCGAAAAACATTCCAAAGAACAACAGGGTATCGAAGAACAGGTGAACACACAAATATTACCCGTAACGTTCTAAAATTAGTATTAATTGATATTTCTACCCACTATTAGATTTCGGCGTTAAATGGAAAAAAGTCGTCTATACAACAAGAAATTGAAGCATTACAAGACTCTATAAAACAAATAAGAACCATAGAAACTAGAGTTAGAATTCTTAACAACAAATTAAATCAACTCCAAGCAACACCAATCGATGCGGAAGAAATAGAAAAAACGGCGCAGATAAAAATTAAAGTAAGTAACTTTTAAAATACATATTGTATTTTTTGTCACATTCGCACGGAAAGTTCGTCTATCTGTCGCTTAGTTCATGGGAAACAACACAGCGCATGCGTACTTTGCGACGTCAGGTTAATGTGATTAAAAATAATAGACGCACCTCGGAATGAATGTGTAATATTCTATTTTAACTTTAAATTGCTAGGAAATTGTAACAAAAATGGTAGCACATCAGAAAGAAATTATAAATGCTTTTAAAAAATATAGCGATTTATCTGTCACCGCTGAGTTGATGCGGCTCAATTTAGACTCGTCTCGAAAACAGGTCATACTTTTGACCAATAAATTAAGAGATGTACAAAAATTGATCGAAGCCGCAGAGGAAAGATTAAAACTAGTTAAAGATGCGCATTTAAGGAGTGTAACTGAAGCCAAAGTGGCTTTATCGAAGGCCAAAGATTTATCAAACGGTTGCATACCGACCGATCCTGGATTCGACGAGTTCAGAGAAATATACGAGCAACTCGGCGAAGATATCGACGAACTTGAAGCCAGTAAAGAGACGATTTTGTCGAAAATCGATTGTTTAAACATCGCAAGTGACGGCGAGTTGAGAGATTATGAAGAGCGACAAAGGAACATCCTTACAATAGAAGAAGCTTTAACGTCAGACAGAGCAGAGTTCGACCAGCTAACGGTAGAAATGAACACGTTACAAAATAAATGGCTCACGCCCCTGCATAGTTTGGTAGAACAAATTAATGACAAGTTCAGTGCAGCTTTTAGACAGATGGGATGTGAAGGAGAAGTCGAAATTTATACAGGTAGGTGTCCAAGTTTTTGTTTTATCGTAATGCACTAGCGATGGCGCCGTTTATACGTTTGCGCATGCTCAGTAAATGTATATGCGTGCGCATAACGACAAGATTTCGTTCTCTTTGCTTTTGTGTTGTTTGAACGTACATAAATGCGCCCGTTTTTAATAGGATGTAGCGCTTTTGTAGTTGTTTTATTTTTTAATTCCTAACTAGGTAACAATGAAAACGATTACGCGGAGTACGGGTTGAATATCAAGGTGAAATTTCGTCATTCGGAGCCTCTTCAAGAGCTAAACAACGCGGTCCAAAGCGGCGGCGAAAGGGCCGTAGCCACGGCAATTTTTATGCTTTCTTTACAGGAAATTACTCCGGTACCTTTCAGGTGTGTCGACGAAATTAATCAGGGCATGGACGCGAACAACGAAAGGAGAATATTTGAACTTCTCGTCGACTCGACTAGTAAAACGGACACCTCTCAGTATTTTTTGATAACGCCAAAGGTAAGTTATACGTTGGAATGTTTAATAACATTTTAAAATATTCTCTGGAACTTTGATTAGTTTTCTGTATATTTGTCAGTTGTTTTTGAATAATTTTAAATTTTCCTTGCAGTTAGTACGAGGTTTAAAATTCGGGCCTACAATGAAAATCCATATTGTTCATAACGGTCCGTTTGTTTCATCTCAAGATAACTGGAATAGTTGTACAAAGATATGATGTATACCTATATAATTAAGTCATTATTGTAAATAAGTATGTGCCGATACTGTTATATTATTGTCTTTGAATCAAGTTAACTGTTAGATCTCTATGTTGGTTAAGATATCGAGAACTATTGTTAAGAAATCGCCGGCCGTGAAGCCCTAGCGTTTTTACATGTTTTACTGTTGTAACGTTTTGTTAATTTACCATTTTATGTTATTGTTTCAATTAGAAAATAAATTGGAAAAATATTTTGAATACGACTATTTTTTACAACAAATAAAAGTAGTTTTACCCGACTGTCCGCTCGCAAGTACTCAACGGCTCAACCGATTTTGATAAACGATACGTCGTTGGATTCGTCTTAGTTATAATTGTCATTCCGTACATATTTAGTTTCCTTTAATATTTTCTAAGTAGTCTGATAAGTAATTTTCCATAGTTTAGTACAGGGTGGGCTAAATTAGACACATATATATAAAGGTAAAGTATGCTTTAAAGAGGAGATAGAGAAAAACCGATGTCGGTGTCTGAAGCTCAATTTTTACGACAAGTTCATTGGTGCAAACCGCGTCTCTTTACCTGTCCACATTTCAGAGATACAGGGTGTTTTTCAAAAATGTACGTCTTCGAAAAACCTCTATAACTTTTTCCCTGGTGAAAATTTTTTGTTTCTGTTAAAACATTCCCAAAGCACTTTTTTACAGGGAGTTCCATTTAAAGAGTGACTGTTTATGTTGTTTACAGCTAAACTATTCACTTTACAACAATTTACTTTGCACCATTGAATTCTACGTAAAGAAGTGCTACATGAATACTTTTACAGAAATAAAAAATATTCACCAGGAAAAAAGTTACAGAGGTTTTTCGAAAACGTACATTTTCCAAAAACACCCTGTATCTGAAACGGTGACCAGATAATGAGACGTGGTTGGCACCAATGAATTTCTCATAAAACTTGAGCTTCAGACACCGACATAGATTTTTGTCCATCTCCTCTTTAAAGTATAATTTGCCTTTAAAGGGTCTAATTTTGCCCACCCTGTACAGGGTAGGCCAATTTCGATGTTTCTGTAGGGGAACTCGGTAAGTATAAGAGATACAAAAAAATTAATGGCGCATTCTCGATCTCTTTTTTTTTTTTTGAGATAAAAAAAATTGTTATCGTCTTTCTTGAGTTATAAGAAAAATTGGAATTTTCGAGTCTTTTCAATATGCTCATATCTTGGTTGATTGTTAAATTAGAAAAAATGACTTTCACGTTTTTCAGACACTTTTTTTACAAGGGCATCGAAAAAAAATATAAAAAATCATTCTCTTTCGAGTTAGTTGTGTTCTTTTAAATGGGAATCATAATTGGCTGTAACAAAAATAATCTTTTTGTAGCTTTTTTTTGCTTCTTTGTATTTGGTTCTATCAGGCGTCAGCCATCTAATTAATTCAAAAAGTCATCGAAGATTACGAAAAGTATGGAATGTTAAAATTGATTATTTGCGTCCTTGAGTCCTTCATAATGTATCAAGCGCATGCCTTTTGTACCCCTCTCTTCTTAAGTACGAAAGCATGCTCTGGCGGTGCCGAGAAGGCCATCCTGTTATCAGTTTAATGCGTTAACTCGCGCGCGATGCAGTATGGTGTTAAGTGTAACACGTTTCGTCGAGTGTTGCAATTAGTAAAAACGGAGTGGACCTTTGTGTTTGTGAGGGTGACTTGGACACAAATAGCAAGATTTTGATGAACATGTACCCGTCTAAACCACTGAAGATATGTGGGTACCTACCTGCCTGTTTAGCACGGTGAGTTATTTTTCTTTTTGTTTATTGAAAATTGATGTACAGGGTGGGCCAAGTTGGGCACGTTTAAAGGAAAAGTATGCAGTATACAGAAGATAAATGAAAACCACTGTCGACGTCTGAACCTTAATTTTTATGGGAAGTTATTTAGTGAATTTTTGGTAAATTTTGCTTTCGATTTTGCCAAATTTTCTACTTACAACTATAATTGCTCCGTTTTATTATTCTCAGAATTGATCAAATACCCCCTTATCACCAAAATTAAAAAAAAAAAAAAATGAAAATTGTTGCTTCATTTCTGCTGTAACTCGATTAGGCCGCAAATGACGATTAATTGTGAACAGTAGCGACATATTACTAAATAAAGTAGAAATTTTTGAAAATCGACAATAATTTGCAAAAAAATATGGAATGACGCACTTCTTGCGTTCTATTCTGCCGAAATCAGTCATATGGACCTAAATGGCCCATTTTATGACCAATTTGTGTAAATTAATTTAAGGTACCTATCGCATCAATTTACACCAGTTCGTGTCTGTAGGTACAATTAGAGTTGTATGTTATTAAATTTTCTAAAATAGACCCCAATAATCGATATTCGTGTGTTTCCGTCTGTGTATACTTTAGTCTCCTACTCCTAATTAAATGTGCTAGTGTAGCATTTAAGTATTATAGCCTTATTCCATTAATTCCGCAATTATCTCATTTTCTCGGCGTCCATTCGGAATTCCGCTTGTTCCACGTGATTCTACGTCTCATTTTGCATTGATATGGACTTATAGAACGTCAAATGGACCGAAATTGAAGCTGCGCTAGCGTATCATTAATGTTTCAGTGCCTTATTCCACTAATTCCGCAATTATCTCATTTTCTCGGCGTCCATTCGGAATTCTGCTTATTCCACGTGATTCTACGTCTCATTTTGCATGGATATGGATTTAGAGAACGTCAAATGGACCGAAATTGAAGCTGCGCTGGCGTATCATTAATGTTTCAGTGCCATATTCCACTTATTCCGCAATTATCTCATTTTGTCGGCGTCTGTTCGGAATTCCGCTTGTTCCACGTGATTCTACGTCTCATTTTGCATTGATATGGACTTATAGAACGTCAAATGGACCGAAATTGAAGCTGCGCTAGCGTATCATTAATGTTTCAGTGCCTTATTCCACTAATTCCGCAATTATCTCATTTTGTCGGCGTCCATTCGGAATTCTGCTTATTCCACGTGATTCTACGTCTCATTTTGCATTGATATGGACTTATAGAACGTCAAATGGACCGAAATTGAAGCTGCGCTAGCGTATCATTAATGTTTCAGTGCCTTATTCCACTAATTCCGCAATTATCTCATTTTGTCGGCGTCCATTCGGAATTCTGCTTATTCCACGTGATTCTACGTCTCATTTTGCATTGATATGGACTTATAGAACGTCAAATGGACCGAAATTGAAGCTGCGCTAGCGTATCATTAATGTTTCAGTGCCTTATTCCACTAATTCCGCAATTATCTCATTTTCTCGGCGTCCATTCGGAATTCTGCTTATTCCACGTGATTCTACGTCTCATTTTGCATGGATATGGATTTAGAGAACGTCAAATGGACCGAAATTGAAGCTGCGCTGGCGTATCATTAATGTTTCAGTGCCATATTCCACTTATTCCGCAATTATCTCATTTTGTCGGCGTCTGTTCGGAATTCCGCTTGTTCCACGTGATTCTACGTCTCATTTTGCATTGATATGGACTTATAGAACGTCAAATGGACCGAAATTGAAGCTGCGCTAGCGTATCATTAATGTTTCAGTGCCTTATTCCACTAATTCCGCAATTATCTCATTTTGTCGGCGTCCATTCGGAATTCTGCTTATTCCACGTGATTCTACGTCTCATTTTGCATTGATATGGACTTATAGAACGTCAAATGGACCGAAATTGAAGCTGCGCTAGCGTATCATTAATGTTTTAGTGCCTTATTCCACTAATTCCGCAATTATCTCATTTTGTCGGCGTCCATTCGGAATTCCGCTTGTTCCACGTGATTCTACGTCTCATTTTGCATGGATATGGACTTATAGAACGTCCAATGGACCGAAATTAAAGCTGCGCTAGCGTATCATTAATGTTTCAGTGCCTTATTCCACTAATTCCGCAATTATCTCATTTTGTCGGCGTCTGTTCGGAATTCCGCTTGTTCCACGTGATTCTACGTCTCATTTTGCATTGATATGGACTTATAGAACGTCAAATGGACCGAAATTGAAGCTGCGCTAGCGTATCATTAATGTTTCAGTGCCATATTCCACTAATTCCGCAATTATCTCATTTTGTCGGCGTCTGTTCGGAATTCCGCTTGTTCCACGTGATTCTACGTCTCATTTTGCATTGATATGGACTTATAGAACGTCAAATGGACCGAAATTGAAGCTGCGCTAGCGTATCATTAATGTTTCAGTGCCTTATTCCACTAATTCCGCAATTATCTCATTTTCTCGGCGTCCATTCGGAATTCTGCTTATTCCACGTGATTCTACGTCTCATTTTGCATGGATATGGATTTAGAGAACGTCAAATGGACCGAAATTGAAGCTGCGCTAGCGTATCATTAATGTTTCAGTGCCATATTCCACTAATTCCGCAATTATCTCATTTTGTCGGCGTCCATTCGGAATTCTGCTTATTCCACGTGATTCTACGTCTCATTTTGCATGGATATGGATTTAGAGAACGTCAAATGGACCGAAATTGAAGCTGCGCTAGCGTATCATTAATGTTTCAGTGCCATATTCCACTTATTCCGCAATTATCTCATTTTGTCGGCGTCTGTTCGGAATTCCGCTTGTTCCACGTGATTCTACGTCTCATTTTGCATTGATATGGACTTATAGAACGTCAAATGGACCGAAATTGAAGCTGCGCTAGCGTATCATTAATGTTTCAGTGCCTTATTCCACTAATTCCGCAATTATCTCATTTTGTCGGCGTCCATTCGGAATTCTGCTTATTCCACGTGATTCTACGTCTCATTTTGCATGGATATGGATTTAGAGAACGTCAAATGGACCGAAATTGAAGCTGCGCTAGCGTATCATTAATGTTTCAGTGCCATATTCCACTTATTCCGCAATTATCTCATTTTGTCGGCGTCTGTTCGGAATTCCGCTTGTTCCACGTGATTCTACGTCTCATTTTGCATTGATATGGACTTATAGAACGTCAAATGGACCGAAATTGAAGCTGCGCTAGCGTATCATTAATGTTTTAGTGCCTTATTCCACTAATTCCGCAATTATCTCATTTTCTCGGCATCCATTCGGAATTCTGCTTATTCCACGTGATTCTACGTCTCATTTTGCATGGATATGGACTTAGAGAACGTCCAATGGACCGAAATTGAAGCTGCGCTAGCGTATCATTAATGTTTCAGTGCCATATTCCACTTATTCCGCAGTTATCTCATTTTGTCGTCGTCTGTTCGGAATTCCGCTTGTTCCACGTGATTCTACGTCTCATTTTGGATTGATATGGACTTATAGAACGTCAAATGGACCGAAATTGAAGCTGCGCTAGCGTATCATTAATGTTTCAGTGCCATATTCCACTAATTCCGCAATTATCTCATTTTGTCGGCGTCTGTTCGGAATTCCGCTTGTTCCACGTGATTCTACGTCTCATTTTGCATTGATATGGACTTATAGAACGTCAAATGGACCGAAATTGAAGCTGCGCTAGCGTATCATTAATGTTTCAGTGCCTTATTCCACTAATTCCGCAATTATCTCATTTTCTCGGCGTCCATTCGGAATTCTGCTTATTCCACGTGATTCTACGTCTCATTTTGCATGGATATGGATTTAGAGAACGTCAAATGGACCGAAATTGAAGCTGCGCTAGCGTATCATTAATGTTTCAGTGCCATATTCCACTAATTCCGCAATTATCTCATTTTGTCGGCGTCCATTCGGAATTCTGCTTATTCCACGTGATTCTACGTCTCATTTTGCATGGATATGGATTTAGAGAACGTCAAATGGACCGAAATTGAAGCTGCGCTAGCGTATCATTAATGTTTCAGTGCCATATTCCACTTATTCCGCAATTATCTCATTTTGTCGGCGTCTGTTCGGAATTCCGCTTGTTCCACGTGATTCTACGTCTCATTTTGCATTGATATGGACTTATAGAACGTCAAATGGACCGAAATTGAAGCTGCGCTAGCGTATCATTAATGTTTCAGTGCCTTATTCCACTAATTCCGCAATTATCTCATTTTGTCGGCGTCCATTCGGAATTCTGCTTATTCCACGTGATTCTACGTCTCATTTTGCATGGATATGGATTTAGAGAACGTCAAATGGACCGAAATTGAAGCTGCGCTAGCGTATCATTAATGTTTCAGTGCCATATTCCACTTATTCCGCAATTATCTCATTTTGTCGGCGTCTGTTCGGAATTCCGCTTGTTCCACGTGATTCTACGTCTCATTTTGCATTGATATGGACTTATAGAACGTCAAATGGACCGAAATTGAAGCTGCGCTAGCGTATCATTAATGTTTCAGTGCCTTATTCCACTAATTCCGCAATTATCTCATTTTCTCGGCGTCCATTCGGAATTCTGCTTATTCCACGTGATTCTACGTCTCATTTTGCATGGATATGGATTTAGAGAACGTCAAATGGACCGAAATTGAAGCTGCGCTAGCGTATCATTAATGTTTCAGTGCCATATTCCACTAATTCCGCAATTATCTCATTTTGTCGGCGTCCATTCGGAATTCTGCTTATTCCACGTGATTCTACGTCTCATTTTGCATGGATATGGATTTAGAGAACGTCAAATGCACCGAAATTGAAGCTGCGCTATCGTATCATTAATGTTTCAGTGCCTTATTCCACTAATTCCGCAATTATCTCATTTTCTCGGCGTCCATTCGGAATTCTGCTTATTCCACGTGATTCTACGTCTCATTTTGCATGGATATGGATTTAGAGAACGTCAAATGGACCGAAATTGAAGCTGCGCTATCGTATCATTAATGTTTCAGTGCCATATTCCACTAATTCCGCAATTATCTCATTTTGTCGGCGTCCATTCGGAATTCTGCTTATTCCACGTGATTCTACGTCTCATTTTGCATGGATATGGATTTAGAGAACGTCAAATGGACCGAAATTGAAGCTGCGCTATCGTATCAATCATGTTTCAGTGCCTTATTCCACTAATTCCGCAATTATCTCATTTTCTCGGCGTCCATTCGGAATTCTGCTTGTTCCACGTGATTCTACGTCTCATTTTGCATGGATATGGATTTATAGAACGTCCAATGGACCGAAATTAAAGCTGCGCTAGCGTATCATTAATGTTTCAGTGCCTTATTCCACTAATTCCGCAATTATCTCATTTTCTCGGCGTCCATTCGGAATTCTGCTTGTTCCACGTGATTCTACGTCTCATTTTGCATGGATATGGATTTATAGAACGTCAAATGGACCGAAATTGAAGCTGCGCTAGCGTATCATTAATGTTTCAGTGCCATATTCCACTTATTCCGCAATTATCTCATTTTGTCGGCGTCTGTTCGGAATTCCGCTTGTTCCACGTGATTCTACGTCTCATTTTGCATTGATATGGACTTATAGAACGTCAAATGGACCGAAATTGAAGCTGCGCTAGCGTATCATTAATGTTTTAGTGCCTTATTCCACTAATTCCGCAATTATCTCATTTTGTCGGCGTCCATTCGGAATTCTGCTTATTCCACGTGATTCTACGTCTCATTTTGCATGGATATGGCCTTATAGAACGTCCAATGGACCGAAATTGAAGCTGCGCTAGCGTATCATTAATGTTTCAGTGCCATATTCCACTAATTCCGCAATTATCTCATTTTCTCGGCGTCCATTCGGAATTCCGCTTGTTCCACGTGATTCTACGTCTCATTTTGCATTGATATGGTCTTATAGAACGTCAAATGGACCGAAATTGAAGCTGCGCTAGCGTATCATTAATGTTTCAGTGCCATATTCCACTTATTCCGCAATTATCTCATTTTGTCGGCGTCTGTTCGGAATTCCGCTTGTTCCACGTGATTCTACGTCTCATTTTGCATTGATATGGACTTATAGAACGTCAAATGGACCGAAATTGAAGCTGCGCTAGCGTATCATTAATGTTTCAGTGCCTTATTCCACTAATTCCGCAATTATCTCATTTTGTCGGCGTCTGTTCGGAATTCCGCTTGTTCCACGTGATTCCACGTCTCATTTTGCATTGATATGGACTTATAGAACGTCAAATGGACCGAAATTGAAGCTGCGCTAGCGTATCATTAATGTTTTAGTGCCTTATTCCACTAATTCCGCAATTATCTCATTTTGTCGGCGTCTGTTCGGAATTCCGCTTGTTCCACGTGATTCTACGTCTCATTTTGCATGGACATGGACTTATAGAACGTCAAATGGACCGAAATTGAAGCTGCGCTAGCGTATCATTAATGTTTTAGTGCCTTATTCCACTAATTCCGCAATTATCTCATTTTGTCGGCGTCTGTTCGGAATTCCGCTTGTTCCACGTGATTCTACGTCTCATTTTGCATTGATATGGACTTATAGAACGTCAAATGGACCGAAATTGAAGCTGCGCTAGCGTATCATTAATGTTTCAGTGCCTTATTCCACTAATTCCGCAATTATCTCATTTTCTCGGCATCCATTCGGAATTCTGCTTATTCCACGTGATTCTACGTCTCATTTTGCATGGATATGGACTTAGAGAACGTCCAATGGACCGAAATTGAAGCTGCGCTAGCGTATCATTAATGTTTCAGTGCCATATTCCACTTATTCCGCAGTTATCTCATTTTGTCGTCGTCTGTTCGGAATTCCGCTTGTTCCACGTGATTCTACGTCTCATTTTGGATTGATATGGACTTATAGAACGTCAAATGGACCGAAATTGAAGCTGCGCTAGCGTATCATTAATGTTTCAGTGCCATATTCCACTAATTCCGCAATTATCTCATTTTGTCGGCGTCTGTTCGGAATTCCGCTTGTTCCACGTGATTCTACGTCTCATTTTGCATTGATATGGACTTATAGAACGTCAAATGGACCGAAATTGAAGCTGCGCTAGCGTATCATTAATGTTTCAGTGCCTTATTCCACTAATTCCGCAATTATCTCATTTTCTCGGCGTCCATTCGGAATTCTGCTTATTCCACGTGATTCTACGTCTCATTTTGCATGGATATGGATTTAGAGAACGTCAAATGGACCGAAATTGAAGCTGCGCTAGCGTATCATTAATGTTTCAGTGCCATATTCCACTAATTCCGCAATTATCTCATTTTGTCGGCGTCCATTCGGAATTCTGCTTATTCCACGTGATTCTACGTCTCATTTTGCATGGATATGGATTTAGAGAACGTCAAATGGACCGAAATTGAAGCTGCGCTAGCGTATCATTAATGTTTCAGTGCCATATTCCACTTATTCCGCAATTATCTCATTTTGTCGGCGTCTGTTCGGAATTCCGCTTATTCCACGTGATTCTACGTCTCATTTTGCATTGATATGGACTTATAGAACGTCAAATGGACCGAAATTGAAGCTGCGCTAGCGTATCATTAATGTTTCAGTGCCTTATTCCACTAATTCCGCAATTATCTCATTTTGTCGGCGTCCATTCGGAATTCTGCTTATTCCACGTGATTCTACGTCTCATTTTGCATGGATATGGATTTAGAGAACGTCAAATGGACCGAAATTGAAGCTGCGCTAGCGTATCATTAATGTTTCAGTGCCATATTCCACTTATTCCGCAATTATCTCATTTTGTCGGCGTCTGTTCGGAATTCCGCTTGTTCCACGTGATTCTACGTCTCATTTTGCATTGATATGGACTTATAGAACGTCAAATGGACCGAAATTGAAGCTGCGCTAGCGTATCATTAATGTTTCAGTGCCTTATTCCACTAATTCCGCAATTATCTCATTTTCTCGGCGTCCATTCGGAATTCTGCTTATTCCACGTGATTCTACGTCTCATTTTGCATGGATATGGACCAATAGAACGTCCAATGGACCGAAATTAAAGCTGCGCTAGCGTATCATTAATGTTTCAGTGCCTTATTCCACTAATTCCGCAATTATCTCATTTTCTCGGCGTCCATTCGGAATTCTGCTTGTTCCACGTGATTCTACGTCTCATTTTGCATGGATATGGATTTATAGAACGTCAAATGGACCGAAATTGAAGCTGCGCTAGCGTATCATTAATGTTTCAGTGCCATATTCCACTTATTCCGCAATTATCTCATTTTGTCGGCGTCTGTTCGGAATTCCGCTTGTTCCACGTGATTCTACGTCTCATTTTGCATTGATATGGACTTATAGAACGTCAAATGGACCGAAATTGAAGCTGCGCTAGCGTATCATTAATGTTTTAGTGCCTTATTCCACTAATTCCGCAATTATCTCATTTTGTCGGCGTCCATTCGGAATTCTGCTTATTCCGCGTGATTCTACGTCTCATTTTGCATGGATATGGCCTTATAGAACGTCCAATGGTCCGAAATTGAAGCTGCGCTAGCGTATCATTAATGTTTCAGTGCCATATTCCACTAATTCCGCAATTATCTCATTTTCTCGGCGTCCATTCGGAATTCCGCTTGTTCCACGTGATTCTACGTCTCATTTTGCATTGATATGGACTTATAGAACGTCAAATGGACCGAAATTGAAGCTGCGCTAGCGTATCATTAATGTTTCAGTGCCATATTCCACTTATTCCGCAATTATCTCATTTTGTCGGCGTCTGTTCGGAATTCCGCTTGTTCCACGTGATTCTACGTCTCATTTTGCATTGATATGGACTTATAGAACGTCAAATGGACCGAAATTGAAGCTGCGCTAGCGTATCATTAATGTTTCAGTGCCTTATTCCACTAATTCCGCAATTATCTCATTTTGTCGGCGTCTGTTCGGAATTCCGCTTGTTCCACGTGATTCCACGTCTCATTTTGCATTGATATGGACTTATAGAACGTCAAATGGACCGAAATTGAAGCTGCGCTAGCGTATCATTAATGTTTCAGTGCCATATTCCACTAATTCCGCAATTATCTCATTTTGTCGGCGTCCATTCGGAATTCTGCTTGTTCCACGTGATTCTACGTCTCATTTTGCATGGACATGGACTTATAGAACGTCAAATGGACCGAAATTGAAGCTGCGCTAGCGTATCATTAATGTTTCAGTGCCATATTCCACTAATTCCGCAATTATCTCATTTTGTCGGCGTCCATTCGGAATTCTTCTTGTTCCACGTGATTCTACGTCTCATTTTGCATGGACATGGACTTATAGAACGTCAAATGGACCGAAATTGAAGCTGCGCTAGCGTATCATTAATGTTTTAGTGCCTTATTCCACTAATTCCGCAATTATCTCATTTTGTCGGCGTCTGTTCGGAATTCCGCTTGTTCCACGTGATTCTACGTCTCATTTTGCATTGATATGGACTTATAGAACGTCAAATGGACCGAAATTGAAGCTGCGCTAGCGTATCATTAATGTTTCAGTGCCTTATTCCACTAATTCCGCAATTATCTCATTTTCTCGGCATCCATTCGGAATTCTGCTTATTCCACGTGATTCTACGTCTCATTTTGCATGGATATGGACTTAGAGAACGTCCAATGGACCGAAATTGAAGCTGCGCTAGCGTATCATTAATGTTTCAGTGCCATATTCCTCTTATTCCGCAGTTATCTCATTTTGTCGTCGTCTGTTCGGAATTCCGCTTGTTCCACGTGATTCTACGTCTCATTTTGGATTGATATGGACTTATAGAACGTCAAATGGACCGAAATTGAAGCTGCGCTAGCGTATCATTAATGTTTCAGTGCCATATTCCACTAATTCCGCAATTATCTCATTTTGTCGGCGTCTGTTCGGAATTCCGCTTGTTCCACGTGATTCTACGTCTCATTTTGCATGGACATGGACTTATAGAACGTCAAATGGACCGAAATTGAAGCTGCGCTAGCGTATCATTAATGTTTTAGTGCCTTATTCCACTAATTCCGCAATTATCTCATTTTGTCGGCGTCTGTTCGGAATTCCGCTTGTTCCACGTGATTCTACGTCTCATTTTGCATTGATATGGACTTATAGAACGTCAAATGGACCGAAATTGAAGCTGCGCCAGCGTATCATTAATGTTTCAGTGCCATATTCCACTAATTCCGCAATTATCTCATTTTGTCGGCGTCCATTCGGAATTCTGCTTGTTCCACGTGATTCTACGTCTCATTTTGCATGGACATGGACTTATAGAACGTCAAATGGACCGAAATTGAAGCTGCGCTAGCGTATCATTAATGTTTTAGTGCCTTATTCCACTAATTCCGCAATTATCTCATTTTGTCGGCGTCTGTTCGGAATTCCGCTTGTTCCACGTGATTCTACGTCTCATTTTGCATTGATATGGACTTATAGAACGTCAAATGGACCGAAATTGAAGCTGCGCTAGCGTATCATTAATGTTTCAGTGCCTTATTCCACTAATTCCGCAATTATCTCATTTTGTCGGCGTCCATTCGGAATTCTGCTTATTCCACGTGATTCTACGTCTCATTTTGCATGGATATGGACTTAGAGAACGTCCAATGGACCGAAATTGAAGCTGCGCTAGCGTATCATTAATGTTTCAGTGCCATATTCCACTTATTCCGCAGTTATCTCATTTTTTCGTCGTCTGTTCGGAATTCCGCTTGTTCCACGTGATTCTACGTCTCATTTTGGATTGATATGGACTTATAGAACGTCAAATGGACCGAAATTGAAGCTGCGCTAGCGTATCATTAATGTTTCAGTGCCATATTCCACTAATTCCGCAATTATCTCATTTTGTCGGCGTCTGTTCGGAATTCCGCTTGTTCCACGTGATTCTACGTCTCATTTTGCATTGATATGGACTTATAGAACGTCAAATGGACCGAAATTGAAGCTGCGCTAGCGTATCATTAATGTTTTAGTGCCTTATTCCACTAATTCCGCAATTATCTCATTTTGTCGGCGTCCATTCGGAATTCTGCTTATTCCACGTGATTCTACGTCTCATTTTGCATGGATATGGACTTATAGAACGTCAAATGGACCGAAATTGAAGCTGCGCTAGCGTATCATTAATGTTTCAGTGCCTTATTCCACTAATTCCGCAATTATCTCATTTTCTCGGCGTCCATTCGGAATTCTGCTTATTCCACGTGATTCTACGTCTCATTTTGCATGGATATGGACTTAGAGAACGTCCAATGGACCGAAATTGAAGCTGCGCTAGCGTATCATTAATGTTTCAGTGCCATATTCCACTTATTCCGCAGTTATCTCATTTTGTCTTCGTCTGTTCGGAATTCCGCTTGTTCCACGTGATTCTACGTCTCATTTTGGATTGATATGGACTTATAGAACGTCAAATGGACCGAAATTGAAGCTGCGCTAGCGTATCATTAATGTTTCAGTGCCATATTCCACTAATTCCGCAATTATCTCATTTTGTCGGCGTCTGTTCGGAATTCCGCTTGTTCCACGTGATTCTACGTCTCATTTTGCATTGATATGGACTTATAGAACGTCAAATGGACCGAAATTGAAGCTGCGCTAGCGTATCATTAATGTTTTAGTGCCTTATTCCACTAATTCCGCAATTATCTCATTTTGTCGGCGTCTGTTCGGAATTCTGCTTATTCCACGTGATTCTACGTCTCATTTTGCATGGATATGGACTTATAGAACGTCCAATGGACCGAAATTAAAGCTGCGCTAGCGTATCATTAATGTTTCAGTGCCTTATTCCACTAATTCCGCAATTATCTCATTTTCTCGGCGTCCATTCGGAATTCTGCTTGTTCCACGTGATTCTACGTCTCATTTTGCATGGACATGGACTTATAGAACGTCAAATGGACCGAAATTGAAGCTGCGCTAGCGTATCATTAATGTTTCAGTGCCATATTCCACTTATTCCGCAGTTATCTCATTTTGTCTTCGTCTGTTCGGAATTCCGCTTGTTCCACGTGATTCTACGTCTCATTTTGGATTGATATGGACTTATAGAACGTCAAATGGACCGAAATTGAAGCTGCGCTATCGTATCATTAATGTTTCAGTGCCTTATTCCACTAATTCCGCAATTATCTCATTTTGTCGGCGTCCATTCGGAATTCTGCTTGTTCCACGTGATTCTACGTCTCATTTTGCATGGATATGGACTTATAGAACGTCCAATGGACCGAAATTAAAGCTGCGCTAGCGTATCATTAATGTTTCAGTGCCTTATTCCACTAATTCCGCAATTATCTCATTTTCTCGGCGTCCATTCGGAATTCTGCTTGTTCCACGTGATTCTACGTCTCATTCTGCATGGGGATGGACTTATAGAACGTCCAATGGACCGAAATTGAAGCTGCGCTAGCGTATCATTAATGTTTTAGTGCCATATTCCAATAATTCCGCAATTATCTCATTTTGTCGGCGTCCATTCGGAATTCTGCTTGTTCCACGTGATTCTACGTCTCATTTTGCATGGATATGGACTTAGAGAACGTCCAATGGACCGAAATTGAAGCTGCGCTAGCGTATCATTAATGTTTCAGTGCCTTATTCCACTAATTCCGCAATTATCTCATTTTCTCGGCGTCCATTCGGAATTCTGCTTGTTCCACGTGATTCTACGTCTCATTCTGCATGGGGATGGACTTATAGAACGTCCAATGGACCGAAATTGAAGCTGCGCTAGCGTATCATTAATGTTTTAGTGCCATATTCCACTAATTCCGCAATTATCTCATTTTGTCGGCGTCCATTCGGAATTCTGCTTGTTCCACGTGATTCTACGTCTCATTTTGCATGGACATGGACTTATAGAACGTCAAATGGACCGAAATTGAAGCTGCGCTAGCGTATCATTAATGTTTCAGTGCCATATTCCACTTATTCCGCAGTTATCTCATTTTGTCTTCGTCTGTTCGGAATTCCGCTTGTTCCACGTGATTCTACGTCTCATTTTGGATTGATATGGACTTATAGAACGTCAAATGGACCGAAATTGAAGCTGCGCTATCGTATCATTAATGTTTCAGTGCCATATTCCACTAATTCCGCAGTTATCTCATTTTCTCGGCGTCCATTCGGAATTCTGCTTGTTCCACGTGATTCTACGTCTCATTTTGCATGGATATGGACTTATAGTACGTCCAGTGGACCGAAATTGAAGCTGCGCTAGCGTATCATTAATGTTTTAGTGCCATATTCCAATAATTCCGCAATTATCTCATTTTGTCGGCGTCCATTCGGAATTCTGCTTGTTCCACGTGATTCTACGTCTCATTTTGCATGGATATGGACTTAGAGAACGTCCAATGGACCGAAATTGAAGCTGCGCTAGCGTATCATTAATGTTTCAGTGCCTTATTCCACTAATTCCGCAATTATCTCATTTTCTCGGCGTCCATTCGGAATTCTGCTTGTTCCACGTGATTCTACGTCTCATTCTGCATGGGGATGGACTTATAGAACGTCCAATGGACCGAAATTGAAGCTGCGCTAGCGTATCATTAATGTTTTAGTGCCATATTCCACTAATTCCGCAATTATCTCATTTTGTCGGCGTCCATTCGGAATTCTGCTTGTTCCACGTGATTCTACGTCTCATTCTGCATGGGGATGGACTTATAGAACGTCCAATGGACCGAAATTGAAGCTGCGCTAGCGTATCATTAATGTTTTAGTGCCATATTCCACTAATTCCGCAATTATCTCATTTTGTCGGCGTCCATTCGGAATTCTGCTTGTTCCACGTGATTCTACGTCTCATTTTGCATGGACATGGACTTATAGAACGTCAAATGGACCGAAATTGAAGCTGCGCTAGCGTATCATTAATGTTTCAGTGCCATATTCCACTAATTCCGCAGTTATCTCATTTTCTCGGCGTCCATTCGGAATTCTGCTTGTTCCACGTGATTCTACGTCTCATTTTGCATGGATATGGACTTATAGTACGTCCAGTGGACCGAAATTGAAGCTGCGCTAGCGTATCATTAATGTTTTAGTGCCTTATTCAACTAATTCCGCAATTATCTCATTTTGTCGGCGTCCATTCGGAATTCTGCTTGTTCCACGTGATTCTACGTCTCATTTTGCATGGACATGGACTTATAGAACGTCAAATGGACCGAAATTGAAGCTGCGCTAGCGTATCATTAATGTTTCAGTGCCATATTCCACTTATTCCGCAGTTATCTCATTTTGTCTTCGTCTGTTCGGAATTCCGCTTGTTCCACGTGATTCTACGTCTCATTTTGGATTGATATGGACTTATAGAACGTCAAATGGACCGAAATTGAAGCTGCGCTATCGTATCATTAATGTTTCAGTGCCTTATTCCACTAATTCCGCAATTATCTCATTTTGTCGGCGTCCATTCGGAATTCTGCTTGTTCCACGTGATTCTACGTCTCATTTTGCATGGATATGGACTTATAGAACGTCCAATGGACCGAAATTAAAGCTGCGCTAGCGTATCATTAATGTTTCAGTGCCTTATTCCACTAATTCCGCAATTATCTCATTTTCTCGGCGTCCATTCGGAATTCTGCTTGTTCCACGTGATTCTACGTCTCATTCTGCATGGGGATGGACTTATAGAACGTCCAATGGACCGAAATTGAAGCTGCGCTAGCGTATCATTAATGTTTTAGTGCCATATTCCAATAATTCCGCAATTATCTCATTTTGTCGGCGTCCATTCGGAATTCTGCTTGTTCCACGTGATTCTACGTCTCATTTTGCATGGATATGGACTTAGAGAACGTCCAATGGACCGAAATTGAAGCTGCGCTAGCGTATCATTAATGTTTCAGTGCCTTATTCCACTAATTCCGCAATTATCTCATTTTCTCGGCGTCCATTCGGAATTCTGCTTGTTCCACGTGATTCTACGTCTCATTCTGCATGGGGATGGACTTATAGAACGTCCAATGGACCGAAATTGAAGCTGCGCTAGCGTATCATTAATGTTTTAGTGCCATATTCCACTAATTCCGCAATTATCTCATTTTGTCGGCGTCCATTCGGAATTCTGCTTGTTCCACGTGATTCTACGTCTCATTTTGCATGGACATGGACTTATAGAACGTCAAATGGACCGAAATTGAAGCTGCGCTAGCGTATCATTAATGTTTCAGTGCCATATTCCACTTATTCCGCAGTTATCTCATTTTGTCTTCGTCTGTTCGGAATTCCGCTTGTTCCACGTGATTCTACGTCTCATTTTGGATTGATATGGACTTATAGAACGTCAAATGGACCGAAATTGAAGCTGCGCTATCGTATCATTAATGTTTCAGTGCCATATTCCACTAATTCCGCAGTTATCTCATTTTCTCGGCGTCCATTCGGAATTCTGCTTGTTCCACGTGATTCTACGTCTCATTTTGCATGGATATGGACTTATAGTACGTCCAGTGGACCGAAATTGAAGCTGCGCTAGCGTATCATTAATGTTTTAGTGCCTTATTCAACTAATTCCGCAATTATCTCATTTTCTCGGCGTCCATTCGGAATTCTGCTTGTTCCACGTGATTCTACGTCTCATTTTGCATTGATATGGACTTATAGAACGTCAAATGGACCGAAATTGAAGCTGCGCTAGCGTATCATTAATGTTTTAGTGCCTTATTCCACTAATTCCGCAATTATCTCATTTTGTCGGCGTCCATTCGGAATTCTGCTTATTCCACGTGATTCTACGTCTCATTTTGCATGGACATGGACTTATAGAACGTCAAATGGACCGAAATTAAAGCTGCGCTAGCGTATCATTAATGTTTCAGTGCCTTATTCCACTAATTCCGCAATTATCTCATTTTCTCGGCGTCCATTCGGAATTCTGCTTGTTCCACGTGATTCTACGTCTCATTCTGCATGGGGATGGACTTATAGAACGTCCAATGGACCGAAATTGAAGCTGCGCTAGCGTATCATTAATGTTTTAGTGCCATATTCCACTAATTCCGCAATTATCTCATTTTGTCGGCGTCCATTCGGAATTCTGCTTGTTCCACGTGATTCTACGTCTCATTTTGCATGGACATGGACTTATAGAACGTCAAATGGACCGAAATTGAAGCTGCGCTAGCGTATCATTAATGTTTCAGTGCCATATTCCACTAATTCCGCAGTTATCTCATTTTCTCGGCGTCCATTCGGAATTCTGCTTGTTCCACGTGATTCTACGTCTCATTTTGCATGGATATGGACTTATAGTACGTCCAGTGGACCGAAATTGAAGCTGCGCTAGCGTATCATTAATGTTTTAGTGCCTTATTCAACTAATTCCGCAATTATCTCATTTTGTCGGCGTCCATTCGGAATTCTGCTTGTTCCACGTGATTCTACGTCTCATTTTGCATGGACATGGACTTATAGAACGTCAAATGGACCGAAATTGAAGCTGCGCTAGCGTATCATTAATGTTTCAGTGCCATATTCCACTTATTCCGCAGTTATCTCATTTTGTCTTCGTCTGTTCGGAATTCCGCTTGTTCCACGTGATTCTACGTCTCATTTTGGATTGATATGGACTTATAGAACGTCAAATGGACCGAAATTGAAGCTGCGCTATCGTATCATTAATGTTTCAGTGCCTTATTCCACTAATTCCGCAATTATCTCATTTTGTCGGCGTCCATTCGGAATTCTGCTTGTTCCACGTGATTCTACGTCTCATTTTGCATGGATATGGACTTATAGAACGTCCAATGGACCGAAATTAAAGCTGCGCTAGCGTATCATTAATGTTTCAGTGCCTTATTCCACTAATTCCGCAATTATCTCATTTTCTCGGCGTCCATTCGGAATTCTGCTTGTTCCACGTGATTCTACGTCTCATTCTGCATGGGGATGGACTTATAGAACGTCCAATGGACCGAAATTGAAGCTGCGCTAGCGTATCATTAATGTTTTAGTGCCATATTCCAATAATTCCGCAATTATCTCATTTTGTCGGCGTCCATTCGGAATTCTGCTTGTTCCACGTGATTCTACGTCTCATTTTGCATGGATATGGACTTAGAGAACGTCCAATGGACCGAAATTGAAGCTGCGCTAGCGTATCATTAATGTTTCAGTGCCTTATTCCACTAATTCCGCAATTATCTCATTTTCTCGGCGTCCATTCGGAATTCTGCTTGTTCCACGTGATTCTACGTCTCATTCTGCATGGGGATGGACTTATAGAACGTCCAATGGACCGAAATTGAAGCTGCGCTAGCGTATCATTAATGTTTTAGTGCCATATTCCACTAATTCCGCAATTATCTCATTTTGTCGGCGTCCATTCGGAATTCTGCTTGTTCCACGTGATTCTACGTCTCATTTTGCATGGACATGGACTTATAGAACGTCAAATGGACCGAAATTGAAGCTGCGCTAGCGTATCATTAATGTTTCAGTGCCATATTCCACTTATTCCGCAGTTATCTCATTTTGTCTTCGTCTGTTCGGAATTCCGCTTGTTCCACGTGATTCTACGTCTCATTTTGGATTGATATGGACTTATAGAACGTCAAATGGACCGAAATTGAAGCTGCGCTATCGTATCATTAATGTTTCAGTGCCATATTCCACTAATTCCGCAGTTATCTCATTTTCTCGGCGTCCATTCGGAATTCTGCTTGTTCCACGTGATTCTACGTCTCATTTTGCATGGATATGGACTTATAGTACGTCCAGTGGACCGAAATTGAAGCTGCGCTAGCGTATCATTAATGTTTTAGTGCCTTATTCAACTAATTCCGCAATTATCTCATTTTCTCGGCGTCCATTCGGAATTCTGCTTGTTCCACGTGATTCTACGTCTCATTTTGCATTGATATGGACTTATAGAACGTCAAATGGACCGAAATTGAAGCTGCGCTAGCGTATCATTAATGTTTTAGTGCCTTATTCCACTAATTCCGCAATTATCTCATTTTGTCGGCGTCCATTCGGAATTCTGCTTATTCCACGTGATTCTACGTCTCATTTTGCATGGACATGGACTTATAGAACGTCAAATGGACCGAAATTAAAGCTGCGCTAGCGTATCATTAATGTTTCAGTGCCTTATTCCACTAATTCCGCAATTATCTCATTTTCTCGGCGTCCATTCGGAATTCTGCTTGTTCCACGTGATTCTACGTCTCATTCTGCATGGGGATGGACTTATAGAACGTCCAATGGACCGAAATTGAAGCTGCGCTAGCGTATCATTAATGTTTTAGTGCCATATTCCACTAATTCCGCAATTATCTCATTTTGTCGGCGTCCATTCGGAATTCTGCTTGTTCCACGTGATTCTACGTCTCATTTTGCATGGACATGGACTTATAGAACGTCAAATGGACCGAAATTGAAGCTGCGCTAGCGTATCATTAATGTTTCAGTGCCATATTCCACTAATTCCGCAGTTATCTCATTTTCTCGGCGTCCATTCGGAATTCTGCTTGTTCCACGTGATTCTACGTCTCATTTTGCATGGATATGGACTTATAGTACGTCCAGTGGACCGAAATTGAAGCTGCGCTAGCGTATCATTAATGTTTTAGTGCCTTATTCAACTAATTCCGCAATTATCTCATTTTGTCGGCGTCCATTCGGAATTCTGCTTGTTCCACGTGATTCTACGTCTCATTTTGCATGGACATGGACTTATAGAACGTCAAATGGACCGAAATTGAAGCTGCGCTAGCGTATCATTAATGTTTCAGTGCCATATTCCACTTATTCCGCAGTTATCTCATTTTGTCTTCGTCTGTTCGGAATTCCGCTTGTTCCACGTGATTCTACGTCTCATTTTGGATTGATATGGACTTATAGAACGTCAAATGGACCGAAATTGAAGCTGCGCTATCGTATCATTAATGTTTCAGTGCCTTATTCCACTAATTCCGCAATTATCTCATTTTGTCGGCGTCCATTCGGAATTCTGCTTGTTCCACGTGATTCTACGTCTCATTTTGCATGGATATGGACTTATAGAACGTCCAATGGACCGAAATTAAAGCTGCGCTAGCGTATCATTAATGTTTCAGTGCCTTATTCCACTAATTCCGCAATTATCTCATTTTCTCGGCGTCCATTCGGAATTCTGCTTGTTCCACGTGATTCTACGTCTCATTCTGCATGGGGATGGACTTATAGAACGTCCAATGGACCGAAATTGAAGCTGCGCTAGCGTATCATTAATGTTTTAGTGCCATATTCCAATAATTCCGCAATTATCTCATTTTGTCGGCGTCCATTCGGAATTCTGCTTGTTCCACGTGATTCTACGTCTCATTTTGCATGGATATGGACTTAGAGAACGTCCAATGGACCGAAATTGAAGCTGCGCTAGCGTATCATTAATGTTTCAGTGCCTTATTCCACTAATTCCGCAATTATCTCATTTTCTCGGCGTCCATTCGGAATTCTGCTTGTTCCACGTGATTCTACGTCTCATTCTGCATGGGGATGGACTTATAGAACGTCCAATGGACCGAAATTGAAGCTGCGCTAGCGTATCATTAATGTTTTAGTGCCATATTCCACTAATTCCGCAATTATCTCATTTTGTCGGCGTCCATTCGGAATTCTGCTTGTTCCACGTGATTCTACGTCTCATTTTGCATGGACATGGACTTATAGAACGTCAAATGGACCGAAATTGAAGCTGCGCTAGCGTATCATTAATGTTTCAGTGCCATATTCCACTTATTCCGCAGTTATCTCATTTTGTCTTCGTCTGTTCGGAATTCCGCTTGTTCCACGTGATTCTACGTCTCATTTTGGATTGATATGGACTTATAGAACGTCAAATGGACCGAAATTGAAGCTGCGCTATCGTATCATTAATGTTTCAGTGCCATATTCCACTAATTCCGCAGTTATCTCATTTTCTCGGCGTCCATTCGGAATTCTGCTTGTTCCACGTGATTCTACGTCTCATTTTGCATGGATATGGACTTATAGTACGTCCAGTGGACCGAAATTGAAGCTGCGCTAGCGTATCATTAATGTTTTAGTGCCTTATTCAACTAATTCCGCAATTATCTCATTTTCTCGGCGTCCATTCGGAATTCTGCTTGTTCCACGTGATTCTACGTCTCATTTTGCATTGATATGGACTTATAGAACGTCAAATGGACCGAAATTGAAGCTGCGCTAGCGTATCATTAATGTTTTAGTGCCTTATTCCACTAATTCCGCAATTATCTCATTTTGTCGGCGTCCATTCGGAATTCTGCTTATTCCACGTGATTCTACGTCTCATTTTGCATGGACATGGACTTATAGAACGTCAAATGGACCGAAATTAAAGCTGCGCTAGCGTATCATTAATGTTTCAGTGCCTTATTCCACTAATTCCGCAATTATCTCATTTTCTCGGCGTCCATTCGGAATTCTGCTTGTTCCACGTGATTCTACGTCTCATTCTGCATGGGGATGGACTTATAGAACGTCCAATGGACCGAAATTGAAGCTGCGCTAGCGTATCATTAATGTTTTAGTGCCATATTCCACTAATTCCGCAATTATCTCATTTTGTCGGCGTCCATTCGGAATTCTGCTTGTTCCACGTGATTCTACGTCTCATTTTGCATGGACATGGACTTATAGAACGTCAAATGGACCGAAATTGAAGCTGCGCTAGCGTATCATTAATGTTTCAGTGCCATATTCCACTAATTCCGCAGTTATCTCATTTTCTCGGCGTCCATTCGGAATTCTGCTTGTTCCACGTGATTCTACGTCTCATTTTGCATGGATATGGACTTATAGTACGTCCAGTGGACCGAAATTGAAGCTGCGCTAGCGTATCATTAATGTTTTAGTGCCTTATTCAACTAATTCCGCAATTATCTCATTTTGTCGGCGTCCATTCGGAATTCTGCTTGTTCCACGTGATTCTACGTCTCATTTTGCATGGACATGGACTTATAGAACGTCAAATGGACCGAAATTGAAGCTGCGCTAGCGTATCATTAATGTTTCAGTGCCATATTCCACTTATTCCGCAGTTATCTCATTTTGTCTTCGTCTGTTCGGAATTCCGCTTGTTCCACGTGATTCTACGTCTCATTTTGGATTGATATGGACTTATAGAACGTCAAATGGACCGAAATTGAAGCTGCGCTATCGTATCATTAATGTTTCAGTGCCTTATTCCACTAATTCCGCAATTATCTCATTTTGTCGGCGTCCATTCGGAATTCTGCTTGTTCCACGTGATTCTACGTCTCATTTTGCATGGATATGGACTTATAGAACGTCCAATGGACCGAAATTAAAGCTGCGCTAGCGTATCATTAATGTTTCAGTGCCTTATTCCACTAATTCCGCAATTATCTCATTTTCTCGGCGTCCATTCGGAATTCTGCTTGTTCCACGTGATTCTACGTCTCATTCTGCATGGGGATGGACTTATAGAACGTCCAATGGACCGAAATTGAAGCTGCGCTAGCGTATCATTAATGTTTTAGTGCCATATTCCAATAATTCCGCAATTATCTCATTTTGTCGGCGTCCATTCGGAATTCTGCTTGTTCCACGTGATTCTACGTCTCATTTTGCATGGATATGGACTTAGAGAACGTCCAATGGACCGAAATTGAAGCTGCGCTAGCGTATCATTAATGTTTCAGTGCCTTATTCCACTAATTCCGCAATTATCTCATTTTCTCGGCGTCCATTCGGAATTCTGCTTGTTCCACGTGATTCTACGTCTCATTCTGCATGGGGATGGACTTATAGAACGTCCAATGGACCGAAATTGAAGCTGCGCTAGCGTATCATTAATGTTTTAGTGCCATATTCCACTAATTCCGCAATTATCTCATTTTGTCGGCGTCCATTCGGAATTCTGCTTGTTCCACGTGATTCTACGTCTCATTTTGCATGGACATGGACTTATAGAACGTCAAATGGACCGAAATTGAAGCTGCGCTAGCGTATCATTAATGTTTCAGTGCCATATTCCACTTATTCCGCAGTTATCTCATTTTGTCTTCGTCTGTTCGGAATTCCGCTTGTTCCACGTGATTCTACGTCTCATTTTGGATTGATATGGACTTATAGAACGTCAAATGGACCGAAATTGAAGCTGCGCTATCGTATCATTAATGTTTCAGTGCCATATTCCACTAATTCCGCAGTTATCTCATTTTCTCGGCGTCCATTCGGAATTCTGCTTGTTCCACGTGATTCTACGTCTCATTTTGCATGGATATGGACTTATAGTACGTCCAGTGGACCGAAATTGAAGCTGCGCTAGCGTATCATTAATGTTTTAGTGCCTTATTCAACTAATTCCGCAATTATCTCATTTTCTCGGCGTCCATTCGGAATTCTGCTTGTTCCACGTGATTCTACGTCTCATTTTGCATTGATATGGACTTATAGAACGTCAAATGGACCGAAATTGAAGCTGCGCTAGCGTATCATTAATGTTTTAGTGCCTTATTCCACTAATTCCGCAATTATCTCATTTTGTCGGCGTCCATTCGGAATTCTGCTTATTCCACGTGATTCTACGTCTCATTTTGCATGGACATGGACTTATAGAACGTCAAATGGACCGAAATTAAAGCTGCGCTAGCGTATCATTAATGTTTCAGTGCCTTATTCCACTAATTCCGCAATTATCTCATTTTCTCGGCGTCCATTCGGAATTCTGCTTGTTCCACGTGATTCTACGTCTCATTCTGCATGGGGATGGACTTATAGAACGTCCAATGGACCGAAATTGAAGCTGCGCTAGCGTATCATTAATGTTTTAGTGCCATATTCCACTAATTCCGCAATTATCTCATTTTGTCGGCGTCCATTCGGAATTCTGCTTGTTCCACGTGATTCTACGTCTCATTTTGCATGGACATGGACTTATAGAACGTCAAATGGACCGAAATTGAAGCTGCGCTAGCGTATCATTAATGTTTCAGTGCCATATTCCACTAATTCCGCAGTTATCTCATTTTCTCGGCGTCCATTCGGAATTCTGCTTGTTCCACGTGATTCTACGTCTCATTTTGCATGGATATGGACTTATAGTACGTCCAGTGGACCGAAATTGAAGCTGCGCTAGCGTATCATTAATGTTTTAGTGCCTTATTCAACTAATTCCGCAATTATCTCATTTTGTCGGCGTCCATTCGGAATTCTGCTTGTTCCACGTGATTCTACGTCTCATTTTGCATGGACATGGACTTATAGAACGTCAAATGGACCGAAATTGAAGCTGCGCTAGCGTATCATTAATGTTTCAGTGCCATATTCCACTTATTCCGCAGTTATCTCATTTTGTCTTCGTCTGTTCGGAATTCCGCTTGTTCCACGTGATTCTACGTCTCATTTTGGATTGATATGGACTTATAGAACGTCAAATGGACCGAAATTGAAGCTGCGCTATCGTATCATTAATGTTTCAGTGCCTTATTCCACTAATTCCGCAATTATCTCATTTTGTCGGCGTCCATTCGGAATTCTGCTTGTTCCACGTGATTCTACGTCTCATTTTGCATGGATATGGACTTATAGAACGTCCAATGGACCGAAATTAAAGCTGCGCTAGCGTATCATTAATGTTTCAGTGCCTTATTCCACTAATTCCGCAATTATCTCATTTTCTCGGCGTCCATTCGGAATTCTGCTTGTTCCACGTGATTCTACGTCTCATTCTGCATGGGGATGGACTTATAGAACGTCCAATGGACCGAAATTGAAGCTGCGCTAGCGTATCATTAATGTTTTAGTGCCATATTCCAATAATTCCGCAATTATCTCATTTTGTCGGCGTCCATTCGGAATTCTGCTTGTTCCACGTGATTCTACGTCTCATTTTGCATGGATATGGACTTAGAGAACGTCCAATGGACCGAAATTGAAGCTGCGCTAGCGTATCATTAATGTTTCAGTGCCTTATTCCACTAATTCCGCAATTATCTCATTTTCTCGGCGTCCATTCGGAATTCTGCTTGTTCCACGTGATTCTACGTCTCATTCTGCATGGGGATGGACTTATAGAACGTCCAATGGACCGAAATTGAAGCTGCGCTAGCGTATCATTAATGTTTTAGTGCCATATTCCACTAATTCCGCAATTATCTCATTTTGTCGGCGTCCATTCGGAATTCTGCTTGTTCCACGTGATTCTACGTCTCATTTTGCATGGACATGGACTTATAGAACGTCAAATGGACCGAAATTGAAGCTGCGCTAGCGTATCATTAATGTTTCAGTGCCATATTCCACTTATTCCGCAGTTATCTCATTTTGTCTTCGTCTGTTCGGAATTCCGCTTGTTCCACGTGATTCTACGTCTCATTTTGGATTGATATGGACTTATAGAACGTCAAATGGACCGAAATTGAAGCTGCGCTATCGTATCATTAATGTTTCAGTGCCATATTCCACTAATTCCGCAGTTATCTCATTTTCTCGGCGTCCATTCGGAATTCTGCTTGTTCCACGTGATTCTACGTCTCATTTTGCATGGATATGGACTTATAGTACGTCCAGTGGACCGAAATTGAAGCTGCGCTAGCGTATCATTAATGTTTTAGTGCCTTATTCAACTAATTCCGCAATTATCTCATTTTCTCGGCGTCCATTCGGAATTCTGCTTGTTCCACGTGATTCTACGTCTCATTTTGCATTGATATGGACTTATAGAACGTCAAATGGACCGAAATTGAAGCTGCGCTAGCGTATCATTAATGTTTTAGTGCCTTATTCCACTAATTCCGCAATTATCTCATTTTGTCGGCGTCCATTCGGAATTCTGCTTATTCCACGTGATTCTACGTCTCATTTTGCATGGACATGGACTTATAGAACGTCAAATGGACCGAAATTAAAGCTGCGCTAGCGTATCATTAATGTTTCAGTGCCTTATTCCACTAATTCCGCAATTATCTCATTTTCTCGGCGTCCATTCGGAATTCTGCTTGTTCCACGTGATTCTACGTCTCATTCTGCATGGGGATGGACTTATAGAACGTCCAATGGACCGAAATTGAAGCTGCGCTAGCGTATCATTAATGTTTTAGTGCCATATTCCACTAATTCCGCAATTATCTCATTTTGTCGGCGTCCATTCGGAATTCTGCTTGTTCCACGTGATTCTACGTCTCATTTTGCATGGACATGGACTTATAGAACGTCAAATGGACCGAAATTGAAGCTGCGCTAGCGTATCATTAATGTTTCAGTGCCATATTCCACTAATTCCGCAGTTATCTCATTTTCTCGGCGTCCATTCGGAATTCTGCTTGTTCCACGTGATTCTACGTCTCATTTTGCATGGATATGGACTTATAGTACGTCCAGTGGACCGAAATTGAAGCTGCGCTAGCGTATCATTAATGTTTTAGTGCCTTATTCAACTAATTCCGCAATTATCTCATTTTGTCGGCGTCCATTCGGAATTCTGCTTGTTCCACGTGATTCTACGTCTCATTTTGCATGGACATGGACTTATAGAACGTCAAATGGACCGAAATTGAAGCTGCGCTAGCGTATCATTAATGTTTCAGTGCCATATTCCACTTATTCCGCAGTTATCTCATTTTGTCTTCGTCTGTTCGGAATTCCGCTTGTTCCACGTGATTCTACGTCTCATTTTGGATTGATATGGACTTATAGAACGTCAAATGGACCGAAATTGAAGCTGCGCTATCGTATCATTAATGTTTCAGTGCCTTATTCCACTAATTCCGCAATTATCTCATTTTGTCGGCGTCCATTCGGAATTCTGCTTGTTCCACGTGATTCTACGTCTCATTTTGCATGGATATGGACTTATAGAACGTCCAATGGACCGAAATTAAAGCTGCGCTAGCGTATCATTAATGTTTCAGTGCCTTATTCCACTAATTCCGCAATTATCTCATTTTCTCGGCGTCCATTCGGAATTCTGCTTGTTCCACGTGATTCTACGTCTCATTCTGCATGGGGATGGACTTATAGAACGTCCAATGGACCGAAATTGAAGCTGCGCTAGCGTATCATTAATGTTTTAGTGCCATATTCCAATAATTCCGCAATTATCTCATTTTGTCGGCGTCCATTCGGAATTCTGCTTGTTCCACGTGATTCTACGTCTCATTTTGCATGGATATGGACTTAGAGAACGTCCAATGGACCGAAATTGAAGCTGCGCTAGCGTATCATTAATGTTTCAGTGCCTTATTCCACTAATTCCGCAATTATCTCATTTTCTCGGCGTCCATTCGGAATTCTGCTTGTTCCACGTGATTCTACGTCTCATTCTGCATGGGGATGGACTTATAGAACGTCCAATGGACCGAAATTGAAGCTGCGCTAGCGTATCATTAATGTTTTAGTGCCATATTCCACTAATTCCGCAATTATCTCATTTTGTCGGCGTCCATTCGGAATTCTGCTTGTTCCACGTGATTCTACGTCTCATTTTGCATGGACATGGACTTATAGAACGTCAAATGGACCGAAATTGAAGCTGCGCTAGCGTATCATTAATGTTTCAGTGCCATATTCCACTTATTCCGCAGTTATCTCATTTTGTCTTCGTCTGTTCGGAATTCCGCTTGTTCCACGTGATTCTACGTCTCATTTTGGATTGATATGGACTTATAGAACGTCAAATGGACCGAAATTGAAGCTGCGCTATCGTATCATTAATGTTTCAGTGCCATATTCCACTAATTCCGCAGTTATCTCATTTTCTCGGCGTCCATTCGGAATTCTGCTTGTTCCACGTGATTCTACGTCTCATTTTGCATGGATATGGACTTATAGTACGTCCAGTGGACCGAAATTGAAGCTGCGCTAGCGTATCATTAATGTTTTAGTGCCTTATTCAACTAATTCCGCAATTATCTCATTTTGTCGGCGTCCATTCGGAATTCTGCTTATTCCACGTGATTCTACGTCTCATTTTGCATGGATATGGACTTAGAGAACGTCCAATGGACCGAAATTGAAGCTGCGCTAGCGTATCATTAATGTTTTAGTGCCATATTCCACTAATTCCGCAATTATCTCATTTCGTCGGCGTCTGTTCGGAATTCCGCTTGTTCCACGTGATTCTACGTCTCATTTTGCATTGATATGAACTTATAGAACGTCAAATGGACCGAAATTGAAGCTGCGCTAGCGTATCATTAATGTTTCAGTGCCTTATTCCACTAATTCCGCAATTATCTCATTTTCTCTGCGTCCATTCGGAATTCCGCTTGTTCCACGTAATTCTACGTCTCATTCTGCATGGGGATGGACTTATAGAACGTTCAATGGACCGAAATTGAAGCTGTGCTAGTGTAGCGTTGGTGTTTTATTGCCTTACTCCGCCAATTCCGCTTGTATCTCCTTTCAGCCTAACCTGACAACGATTTGCTCAGGGTATGAAAGATTGCAACAATAAATACGTTCAATCAGTTAGACATATACAATACAATTGATTTTTTATTCATTATTATTTCTTTTAAGTACATTTAAAAATCTAAAATTATTTGGTATCACACAGCAAGGCTACGCCCCTTAAAATCCAATGTTCTGGTGGTTTTATTGTTTGAAGCCACAGCATTGTAATGTAATTTAGACCAGTTCTCCTGGGTTTCTTGTAAACAGGACTCTAATGAAAAACGGAAAAAAGTGATGGAAAATAATTCATACGCAGATTGGGGTCGTACTTACTGTATAAAGCTTGGGGTCCTTAGGATCAGTTGAATAAATTGCATAGATGTGAATCACGGGTATCATAGTGAATAAAACCTTCAATGGTGATTCCGAAAGACGGATGTTTTTCTTGTCCCATCCTGCACCTTCCAGATATAGTCCATAAACGTACACGCCTTCCTGATAGCCAACATATTTTCCGTTTTATCTTTGGAATTCATTTAGGTAATTAAAATAAAAATACATACCGCCGGTGGTACTTTAATTTCTTCCCTAAATTGTTTCAACACGTCGTTGTGTAGGGACACCTGGTCCAGGGCCCAGCCCTTATGAGCCCTGGCTACTTCTTGTCTCATAGCCGTCAGGAAACCTTTAAATGATTCAATGATTTTATTAAGTTTATTTTATTCTAAATGTGAACCACATTATACCTTGAGGGTTGAAAAATCCTGTCATCCAAAAACTGCTGGGTCTTCCCCCAAAACACCATGTTCTGAACTGAATGTTTCTTTCCAAAAGTTCCGTATACCAAAACCCTAATGTGCTTGAAACCCAGGAGTCTCTTCTCCAAACAACGGGCAGCTGCGCATCGTATATGTTATCAAGGGCATCCCTTAATCCCTTTATAAAAAGAATTTTTTTTCATTAGACGTTTATAAAAAATTAATTATTTATGTTGTCGTACTTCGCTCATTATTATTGTTCCTTCAATGGCAAGCAAAAGATCTCTTAGAGTTGCTCTGACGAGACTGATAACTTTTTGCATTCGGTCAATCTCCTGCTTCAGGAAAATATTTAGAGGATTTAATATTCCCATAGCTTTCAAACTGAATGTAAAGATATTATAAGTTTTAAAATTTTGAAAATAAGCGCCCACTAAGTCAATTACCGATCTTTGACTTCATACATGTCGTAATTTGGTGGCAGTTTGCTTATCATATCCTTGGTCAATCTGACAACTAAACCTTCTCTGGTTTCCCCGCCACCTCCTGACGACTCTTTCGGTTGTATGGACAACATGGTCGAAAACATGGTGTTGGCAGTTGTGGTCATGTATCTAAAAATTGTGGCAACGTTTTTGAAACAAATGAAAAACTAAGGGATGGGATAACAAATTGATTTTACGATATGTCAGCGTTAGGGTGCAATCCATATGCTTGTGGAGGATCGGTGGCGCTCATGATTTCAAAGGCCGCCAAATATTCAGGAATATTTTTGAACTTCAGAATTTTGTATCCCTTGTAGAAGTTGAACTCGTCCAAGAACATATTGTCGTGGAACCACACTTTTGTAAACGTGTTCAGAAGGCGTTTGTCAAAGTCATCAGTGACGCGACCTCCATACTGTACCTCGCCGAGCATGTATCTGGAAATATGAAGAGTACCTTTTTGTTGACACCAGAAAAACATTTATTTTTAAAAGAAAGCGTTTATCCAAAACTATTTTGAATCATGGCTAGTATCTAGTTTCCTGAAGAATAATCCTAACCCTTGCTTAACGACCAGAAATCTAACATTAATTACCTTAATGTAACCCAGCTAACTCCTTTCTTGGGATCTATTTCCTCTAAATGATTTTGCACAAACATACAACTAGCGAGCCAATCGGCTGAGTTGAATTCGTAGGGTATGTTCCAACCCAGTGGTCCAAATTTTCGTCTCTCTTGAACCACAGTGTGCATAAATGAGATGGCATATATGAGAGGAAGATACTGCCACGCATCAGTGTAATCCAGCATATCCTGACTCATGGAAGTGTAGGTCCTCATCAATCCAGCTCTAATACCTATTGCATTACGTACCAAAGTAGTCAAAAGACAGTAGGTATCAACTTGTTTATTGGTCACGTACCTGCAGGAGGTTCCACAGTAAACTTGATACATATTTGTAAAAGTCCTATCGGAAATTTCGGATGAACCTCGGTTGTTATCCAGAACCTGAAGTCAGGATGAACTGCACCAACACCTTTTTCCAATTCCATGAACTGTGCCATCACTTCGTTCATGTAATCCAAACTTAAATGGCAGTTTTGTAACAATGACCAATACCCCTAAATATTACATTAATGTAGCATTTGTCCATTTGTAGTAGCTAAAACTTTTACCTCGGCCATGGCAGACGCCATCAACTTTCTTGCGTGGACTTCCTGACCTTGGCCCATGGAGATACTTTTGCTCTTGTTTTCCATTTTTTTCGCCAGTTGTTCAATAAATGGCGTGGGGTCGGATCCAATGCTTAGAAAGCAGATTATAGGGGTCAGAGGTCTGCTTTCATACAACATCGTTTCCATATTGAGGATGACTGGTTCCGAGAATTTTGTGCCCATGGATTGGGCTATATATTTTCTGCTTTGTGTTATGGATCGATCTGGACACCAAGCTCTGTGAAAAAATAAAAGGACAATATGTAAATCTTTCGGTTCTATTTGCTTACCTTATCAATAGTAGTTTTCTAAAGGCATCTAAATTTGAGTATCCATCAGGAATAACGGCCTCTTCGGGAGCTTCTTTGTCGAACCAAACCTTCCAAGCTCTTTCGTTATTTTCTATCTGAAAATGTCAAAAGTTTTTTTCTGTAACGTCCGTTTGTAGCAATCCTAAAATTGTACCTGTGTCAAAATATATTGGTAATGTCTCAGTTTTGATAACTCCACCAGGTTTAGCCACACCATATCCGTTATCCATTTGGAAGGTTTTGGTGGACATGCGTTCAGATCTAGGGCGGCACCTCCTTTTATGAAGTACTGGAATTCGTCGTACGTTATGTAGCCCCTTTGTAGATCCACCCTCAGTACCAAAAGTAACACGAACATGTATTTGTGTGCCTCGTAAAGCCCTCGTGATTTGTATTTGAATATTTCGTAAGTCAGGTAGTCACAAACGTTTGTCAGTCGCCTTTAATAACAACGATTTTTGTTGAGGGATTCAATGTATTTTTTATAAACAGTTTTTACCTAGAAGTGATGGGTGACTTTTCTGAATTGTACAGAGATAGATCGAATCTTTCCAAAAATTGTACTAAAGATGTTTGATACATGCAATTTACCATCGACATGCTAACGACCAAGAAGTATAGTACACTTCCTCTAGTTGCTATAGGTCTGCAGAGGATTCAGACAATAGTTAGACAAAATACTACCATAAATGTTATGGTAATTAGTTTTGGTACCTAAATTCTTCACGAGCAGCGTTAATTTTTATTTCTGTGTCTCTTGCAATCGCCAGTTTTTCTTTGACATCTTGAGCAGTGCTTCTGGTGGTGTTCAAGACCTCCAAAACCGTTTCATCATCAACAAGAGATCCTTGAGTGGTTGTTAATTTATAAAGTAGATTTGCCTCCAACTCAATCATCTTTCTCTTGTTAGTAGTGACATCTTTTATCAAATTTGTACGTTCGATTTCAAGTTCCTTCTTCTCCGTCACAATGACTCTTCCAAGCAGTTGGTCTTCAAGACCTGTCATAATCAATGAAGAATTCATACTAATTTTAGGTCGAATTTTTTTGGAAGCTGTGGTACTTACCTCTCATTGTAACTGTGAAATCGACGACAGAAGTTCTAGCAAAAATTTCTGGCGTATATGATGGATTTGCCAGTTTGGTTGTAATGTAAACTCGAAAATCCTTGTGGAAATCCACTTCTTTGTCGCCAACTTTAACCTTGTATGTGGTGCCTACTCTTATAAGATTCTTCTCCAGGACGTTGTCTAGCATGGGATCCAGTTCTTCCAAAATGTCTTCAATTAATACTGGCATTCCAAACGAGACTGCGTCCTCTATATGATTCCTGAAGATAGAAGAGTTGATGGTGGTAAGGAGTCTTATGTTGGGATGATTTACCTGAAATATTTGTGGCTTAAAGTGGTAACAGTGAGACCATTCTCCTGCTCTTTCTTCTTAATCCACGCCTTTCCTTGATTTTGGGGGTCGATAAGCAACGGATACCTTGAAGCTTTTGTGGCGATGATGCCGTTTTGTATGGACAAATCGTCCGAAGGCAAACCTTGTAAATTCCACTCGCCTATCTGTAATTTATAATCAAAATGGAATGAATGTGTGTTTTTCTGAAATTTTAAGTTCAAAAATATGATTAACATTATTTACCGTTGCTGTATCAATTAAACATTCAATAATATTAACGGTAGCTGATACTGGGATCTTCCTTTTGACGATGTCGTTCATCCAGGTTTTAATTTGAATGTTTCGGAATTCTTGATTGAATGGTCCAGAATATCCCAGAAATCCTGTCAAAATCAATATATCCCCCACTAGTCTTTCCGTTTCGGCCTTGAATTGTGCACATTGATCAGTCCATCGAATCCTCTCACCGCTTAGACCATTTATCAAACCAGTTGCTTGGTCCATTTTATTTTGGACTTTCATTGCTTCATCGAATACTTGCTGAACAAATTGAAAACGTTTTGGGTTAAAAATAAAAATCAAGATTGACTATATATACACCTGTTTGAAGGCCATGGCTGTGTCATATTCTATTTGGCATTGTCTTACTTCTTCCTCTTTCTTCTCCAACATTTCCATGGCATTGTGCAATTCAGTCTGAGCTCTTTCCAACTTTGCCTGTTGTATAGCCAAGTTTGCCTACCGAGCAAAAATGGATTTGGTTATTATGGATTCTTTCTATGCTTCAAATCCAGCTTACCTTTAGTGGCAATACTTCTCTGTTGACGTCATAAAATGAAGCCATTGCGATGGTCCAAGATATTAACCCTGCAACATTACCGCAAGCGGTTTTTGCATTCTCGTAAGTGTACAACGGATTCGAGAAATATGGAGTGAGGAGATCTACCATTTCCGCATTTATAGAATCTTTTGGATATTCTTGAAGCTTCGATAAGAATCTGGTATCTGCCATTACCTGAAATATTAAATAATGATTCCACAAATGAAATTTGAAGTGCTCCAGTTAGCAAAAAGGTATTTTTTGTACTAGTGTCAATATTGTTCTTATAAAAGATTATAGCTATTACTTTTAAAGATTCGCTCCAGGATGGCACAAAAAATTTCTTTTCAGGATCTGGAACGGTAGGTTCCAGACGCTTTTTGAAATAGATAATGACAGCGTCCATAATCAGCATGATCAAATACGGTGGCTTTCCCAATTTCCTCACCGTAGCTATGTCAGCTGCTTTAATTGTCTAAAATATTGCAGTTGGTTAGAATTGTCTTTGAAATGAAATGTGGATGACCAAAGCATAATGGACATGTTGTCACTGATGGTTTAAATCAGAAAATACCATTAGAGCTGCTTCTGCTGCATCAAGGGCTGGTTTGGCAGCTTGTAATTTTTGTTCAGCCACCTGCTGATCCACACTGATAATTGACACAAGAGCTTCTGCCCTGTCTTTCACTATGGTTGCCTCTTCTTTAATTTTATTTGCAACAGTTGAAGCTTCCATTACAGAAATCAGTACCTAAATTGTAAAGTTTTCTCGTTGAAGTAATGAAGTCATCGATACTTTTGTTTTGATCAGTAAGGGTACCTTTTCAGCTTGCTCTGCAGCTGCAGCCACTTCTTTGTTTTTCACCACCAATTCCTGTTTCAATATGTCGACGCTCTCAGCAGCTTCCACCAGTTTCGATAATCCTGTTTTCATTCGATTTGCCATTATCTGGATTTCTTCTCGTTTAGCTTTGTAAAGATCCTTATAACTCGCCAGGAAAGACAGGAACGTTTTTGGCGTTACGTAGGTCTGTCTCCGGAATCTTATTTAAAAAATGGTATTTTGAAAATCCTTTACATTAATAAGTAAATAATTCTTAAGCTAAGCATTCTACTTAGAAAAATCTTCTTCTTCTGAATGTCTTTTATGACGCCATAAAACAATTAAAATTGGAATCTTTATTATTTCACCTGTCGTAATAGTCCGAACATAAATCAGCAACGCTATCCTGTATTTCCCCCACAATGTATATTAGCGATCGTTTTACGTCTGGGGTACATTCCATCTCGTATTCTTTGAAATAATGATTTGAGACAGCCACTAGTGCATCTTTTGGCCACCTAAAGAACCAATCCATTGTTGTTCCAGAAATAAGTCCTGGGAATTTCATTGCCCTGTTTCTGAATTTTTCACCTACCTACAACATACGTGGATGGAAAAAGTTTGAAATGAGGAAGTACTATATTAGGAAGGGTTGGAGGACAAATAGCTCTATGGGGTTCAATGACGAAAAAGAAAGGCATAATGGTAGAAACTTTTTGCGTTATAATCATGACGAGAAAAGAAATATTTTTACCGGTGAAAAGCACAATACACAATGTAAATTCGATCTTGATCTACTGATGAAATAGTCATACAGATTGTCATTTGTTGGTGGTCGTTTCGGAAATTCCTTCTTCATGACAGATATCAATTCATTTTGAATTTCATCCAATTCGTCTTTGGCAAACAGGTTTGCTATTTCGCCGGAACTGAGAACGTTATTCAGCAATTCCAAAAAGTTCTCATCTTTTATTTCATTGTCGGTGAATATGAATGACACCCCTTGACCTTGTTGACCGGCAATTCGATACAAAACCTTCATGTCGTCCATAAAGTTGTTCAGGTTGTAAGCCCTAAATAAAATAAAAACTAAATCATTGCCAGGTTTTTGTCACGAATAGGTGTCGAAATTACCTCGTTAGTAGTATTTGATAAATGCGATAATTAGCTATGAAGGAGGCAAGTTTTGTTAAGCTTTGTTTTCCTGAACCACCGACCCCAACCAATAAGGCACTGCCTCGAGGAGTCCTTACTATTCTGGACACTATAATCAAGTGGACTATGCAATCGTGGAAGAAGACCATGTCCAATGGACTTCCTCTTACGTACTCATTGTAACCTTCCATGAATGCTGTAAACAAGACTATGGAGGAGAACTTAAATGATTCTAATAATCTTACAGTTTAATTTTTCAATCACAAAATCCCAATTAGGCATCTCTTCGTATACTTTGGGAGGAGAAAAATCGAAATCTTCCGGCTCATCTCCTGTTGCTTCCGGAGCTTCTCGTAGAAAATCGACAAAGTATATCTCTTCTTCAGAAAAGTGTTCATTATAGAAATCAGCACCCAAGTAATCCTTTGCTTCACGTCTTAAGTTCTTTACAAACCACTCTCGATCTTCGTACGATGTGAATCTATTTTATTGATCATGTTAGATCGATAAAAAGAAGAAGGTGAAGATTCTTTTAAGTCTACCTGTCAGAAATGACCCTCATGCATTCATGCTGCCACAATTTCAACAGAACCTTAATGGATTGACATTCTTCTCCATGAATTGTCAATATCCCTTGCCAAATCCTTGACAAATCTCTCAGATTAAACACATAATGGAATTTGGCTGGGGTAGGAAGCATTTTATTTTTGGTTTGTTGCCATACTTGACGGGTCAAAGGAATGAGTCTGGGCAAGAATTCCACGATGATTTCTTTGAACCTTTCGATACAGAAATATCCTACACCGATGCGACCTGGGAATAAGTAGGATTAAAGAGATAAGTCATTGAATGTGACATTTAAAGAAATTACTGAAGATCATATCCATGGAATTGATGCTGGGTATTGTACAATTGAAGACGCAGTACTGCCTCTTGAGCCTGTGAGGAATGTCATTCCTTCCACCACCAGGGTGAATCATAGCTGCCAGAAATAAGACATCCACGATGGTGGAGAAGTCTCCAGGTTTATCCAAGCTATAGAAACCTAGATGGACGTAATGGTAACTTAATGGGTTAAATTTTCATGGAAAATGCATTGAATATGTTTTCGATCATTAGTTGGGAAAGCCCAATTTTCTGAACAGATAGGTCAATCAATAGGTTTATACAAATTTAGCCCAAAATCTAAATATGACTTCTTGTAAGGTCTAACTAGATGGAATTACCTCCATTCTCTTGAAGTTGTCTGACGATTTCGTTTGTGATTTGATCACCCCAATCGTTCACGACGGGCATATTGATGTCGTCAATAAATACCGACAAAACTTTCCCTGCTGGTGGACCATACGTTGTGCCAACCCTTTTGTCCACGTATGACTCGATTATTCTCTACATTTGTAAAAATTAACATCAAATTGAATGCTTGGCAAAAATCCATAATCAAAAATAAGTCTATCGTTTTCTTTTGAGTCATGATTTATATACTGACCTGTACCATATTAGGAGTTGTAGCGTATGACATGTTGAAACTCTTACTGAGTTTGAATTCCGGATCAAATTCGTTGAGGTAGCCTTTAATCATTACAGTTTTGGCAGTTCCTTGTTCACCTTTAAGTAAAAGTTGATCAAAAGTTTATGGAATCGTAAAAATAATGAATCAATCACTAACCAATTAGTAATACTGCTTTTCCTTGTTTTGCAACTGTATGAATTAGAAATCCAGTCCTCACATTATCTACATTGGGCACTAAAATACTCGTGTATTCAATGATTTGATCAGGAGGATAAATAAATTCTTCGATTCGTTCTGACAAATGTTGCCACTTGCCATTCTCGTCTACGAAGTATTCAAAAATTGACTCCCCTTCCTTAATTTTGGGCCAGTCTATACGCCCCGGAAGCTTGATAGCATACTCTTCCCATTTAGCCCTGTCGTCTAATTCAAGAACCGCCCCTAGGGACCACATTACCGAGAAAACGAAAAACCTTTCGATGTGTCTGTCCGAATAAGTTCCTTACAATTGAACATGGCATTAGTATCATTCTAAAATATTTGGTCCAAATAAAACTCACTGGGCTCGTCACCTTCTTCTCCAATAAGAAGTCCTTGAAGGACATCGTACGTTTGACGAATATACAAGGCTTCCCTCAAAAACATTTTAGGTTTTAATCTTACCAATACAAAGTTCAGTAGTTCATCATAACACTTGTTGAACAAGTTTCTTAAATGATCTGCTTCCTGGGGACGAGTCTTAAGCCATGCCTTTGGAGTAGAAGTTAACGAAATAGAAGAAAATGGTGGTAAGTTCTATTTTTTGCCAAATACCTCCAATATGGGTCTCCATGGTAGCGCTGAAGCACTCATGAACACCATACCCATTCTGGAAACAGTAGCTGGGCTGGCATTATCTACATTGTCAGGCTCAAACACCAATTTGGAATTTGCTGCCATTACAATTCTATCCCCGTTAGCAAGAGTTAATGTTTTGTTGTCGTCCAAGACAGAATTTAAATTTTCTATCCAAACAGCGTCCACAGGGCCATCCAGGACCAGCCTGATGACCGCCAAGGCAATGTGTGAGTTAAATAAGAATAGAATCTCAGATGAAGAATGTGTCAATATTTTTGTATGAGTAGAATTCCAAAAGAGAAATGACCAAAGGAAGAGATTATGAGGTGATGAGAAAATTTTGAACTCACAATAAGATGAAATATGACTAAGAAACTTAAGAGAAAATGTATGATGTTGATTTGTTAAGAGCAACTTTGGATGATCAGAATTTCAAAAAGAGAACATCTACAGATGACTGATTTTAATTGAAGAAGTTTGGAAGGACTCTAATTTTAGATGAAACACCTCAAAGAGGATGTTGTAGTGATATATTAGGATTTCAGAGAATATGTCCAATAGTGGAATTCTGATGAGTTTGAATGAAGAGGTGGTAACATTTAAGGAAGTGCAGGCTTTGAGAATTAATTCTTTTGAAGCATTGAAGCAAATTGTGGTTTAGAATTAAATTGGTGCCTACCAGACGTAGTCCGTCTTTTTTATCTTCAATGTTCGTCTCCACAACGTGGAGAAAATACCATCAGTCCAGTCGTTAGTAGATGCGTCTAATCTTCCAAACATTTGGGGAGCTGTGATCGCCTGTTGATTAAAAAATTAGTAACTAAGCTTCCGGTTATAATAAAATTTAATATTAGATAGTATCCTCCTATTAGTAGTGCACCAATAATATTTAAATTGTCAATTGGTGTGAAAAGGGGCTAAAAGAATATCTGAGATAAAGAAGGTTTCGTGTAGATGTTGAACGAAGATTTTTATCTTCCTGAGTGATTTGTAAGTCCAAAAGATAAATTTTGTTCTTCTGATTCCACTTGTCAATTGTCAAGTTTTCTTTAGGAACCTTTGGAGTTACTAGGACGTCATCCATGTCAGAAATTGTGTATGTATAGGGAAGGAATGTCGTTTTAAAAGTTTTTGGTAGTTACTTTTGGATTCATTCTCATTTCTTTATGTGGCAAGCCAGTTTCGGTCATAGATCTCATTAATGTGTGCATGTTTCGGGTTTTACCAGCTCCTGTTGGACCTGGACATCCATAAAAGGACATGAAAGCAATAGAAATTACATTAAATTCTTTTTTTTAAGTATTCATATTTCTGAAAAGTACCTAAGACCATCAACCCATGGCGGACAAGAGATGTTTCGTACAATTGAATAACTTTTAAATTCCAAGATGGATGGTTTACCAGACCCATTTCTGCGACTTGATTTGAAATTGCCTTTTGCAGTTCTTTCCATGAATATACTGATAATTTAATTCCAGGGAACATGTCCTCAATCAGAGACAGAAATAAGGGCTCGTCTTCGTCTACCAATTTACTCAAATTCATGTCCCTTTCAATCGATAAAGACTCAATTAAATCAATGCTAATGATTCAAACGAAGGGTTGATATTTTGGCTTTTATTTTTTGAACTTGTGGCAGTAACCCTTGTGTTGTGTTTCAAAGTCTTTTTTTTTTTGTCTAAACCTACCTGAGTACTCTCATTACAATTGTCTCCTCGGTATCTCCAGGATGTGCCCTTTTTTGAGCTCCCAGGGTTCTCAACACTGACAAAATGTTTCGAAGACCAAAATCATAATGGACCTACGTAGATATCAAATGGATGTGAATCCTATTTCTTTTTGAAATTTAAAAGGGCAATATTTATTGAGTAACTGCCCTGAGGAATAAATTGCCCTCGTGTACATACACAGGGTGGGTCGTTTTAATCTATCTTTGAGAGTAACTCGAAAATAAAGGCTTAAATCGAAAAATTGTAGAAATAAAATCTATAAGATTTTAAGCCCTACATCAAATTATGACCTTGAACTTGACCTTGAGGTTGATTTTAATGGTGAATTCAACTAATTTTTGACCTCAGATTCCAAAACCATTCATCAATTGAGAAGATGCTTGAGATCGTTTGAAATAATCAACTTGCAAATCTGTCTCAATGTCAAACTTAAGGTCACCATTAGATGCCCCTCGAAATCCTACAATTATTTGGTTTCTAAATTTTTTCAATTTAACCCTTAATTTTCAAGAATAGATTGAAATGCCCCATTTTGTGTTCATAGCTCATTTTTACCTGTTTTGACAATTGTTCTTCGCAAAGAGCATACAAGGTATAAAACTTCCTTGACAGTATGACGTTATCGCGGAAACCGCACGAAGCGAGTTTCACCCTAATAATAATTTGTCTGTCGGGTACCATCATGGCGACACTTCTGAACATAATCTTCAGATTTTCGGGTAGTTCCTGTCTTCCGGCATAACCAGGATTCATTGTTAAAAATATGCCAAATTCGATATTCATCGCAACCATGTCGCCATCACTGTATAAAATTAAAGAAAATCCTTTTAGGAGATTCGTATGTTGCATGCAATTGCTGAATTCGGGCATTGACCAAAATGTTTTCCCTAAACGCGTTGTGGTGGTGGTGGTTATTTTGGTTATTGTGTCCTTTATACCAAAACTAACCCCAGACACGACGCGAGAAATTTACGACATCCACAACGTGTTCCAACTAAGGATTTCGGTTACTGTCCGAATTTGGCAATTACTTATCTTGTGAAATAGGATGTTAGGAGTTACAAAAAACACTTGAATTTCATTTTGACTGAAGATAAGTGTGGACCAGGAAAGAAAATAGTCCCCCATTTAGATTTCTGAGATGTCATCGAAATGTATAAAGGTAGAAGAAGGGTTGGAAGAACCATATTAAGTATAAAGACAATAGGATACCCAAAAAATTAGATTAGGTTGGAGGTCTTGCTGAAATTTTTTGACCAGAAGCCCAAAATTTCTGAATCAGCAGCATTAGATAAAACCATACTGTGGAAAGTACTTTGGGGGTGGGAATAGAAAGTTATTTGCAGAAAAACGATGAAGTAGTTATGACCAAGTTCAATCCTAGATTTGTAAATAATGAATATTAGATTTAGTTTGATGTGGACATGAGATTCTAAACGCATGTTGGGTTTCTTCCAAACGCATATTGTGGATTTTAGGTGTTTTAGTATATAATAAGACCCATAAAAACTTCCATTGATGAAATTTAATATACGTTTCGACACCTGAGGTCTTCTTCTTCAAATCTGAGGATGACCCCTGAGGTATTAAAACGTGATTTAGGTTTTCAGAAATTTTTTGAGGAATTTTGGGTGTGTAGTGTATGAATAGGTCAATAATTTAATAGGGAAATTATTACCTAAACAGAAACTGAGGTTTTCGTTCTTTCCTTGCTGCTAATACAATGTAAATTTGCTGTGCCGCCACTGATAACACGGGTAAATCAATTCTATTGAACTCATCGAAACAACCCCACGATCCAGACTGAGCCAAACCCTAAATTAATACATAAACGTCGATTGAATTTAACACTTTTTATTTTAAGTGTTGTTGGATCTTAAAAGGACTCCAAATCTACTTAATTGTATTTCATTAAAATACGTTATTAAGGACCTTAAATATTCTTCCTAAACCGCGGAAATCCATTTGATCTGAACAATTGAAAACCACAACGAATTTTCCAAGGGCCCGGCCCATGTCTTTAGTCGTTTCTGTTTTGCCAGTTCCAGCAGGTCCTGCGGGGGCACCACCCATGTTCATCCCTCAAAAAATTAATTAACGAAATATTTAAATCCTCTTTTCATTGGAATGAGCCGAAAAAAATAATTAGAATTTTTTTTAGATGGGCAAATATTTTAATTAAACAAATGGGCCTCAAATGAGTAAAAGCTCTTATCAGTTGTTTCACTGAACAATCGGATTTGATGGCTGTGGATGTTAGTTCTAGAAAGTTTTGAACTTTTGGATAAACTATTTAAACTGTCTGGAATTTTCTGGAATTATCTAAAAATCATTGTGATTCTGCTTCATTTTTTTTCCGTTTTATCCTTTTGAGATTTTGAAAATTGATGCAGCTAATCTATCTAAAGAAGCTGGGATTTTTTAACGAAACGTTGAGAGTTGGTGAGAAAATCCATTAAATTTTTTATTAAAGTTGGCAAATGGTAAAAAGGATTACGTAGTAGGAAAGAATTCCTTCTTGGGGAAGGGGCCACTTACAAATCGCCTGAGCAAGGGTTATGTAGCACCTATCAGTCAAAGGAGTGATGGCAAGACGTTCTGTGACTCCAAGATACTCATTTTGATAAATGAAAATGACATCAGTTATTCTGACCAAAAGTTCGTCATTGTCCTCGTAGTAATAGAATCGAGCCTGCTTTTGCCATTCGAAATCGTTCTCACTTCTGACCTTTAGACGCACAATATCGTCAAAAATATCCCTAAGGAAGTGGAAGTTATCCATATTATAACGAAATGTTGTACAATGTTTTATATTTTTTCTTTGTACAATTTTATGGTTTTACCTTTGATGAACATGAATTGTTATCATCGTTTCGTATCTCACACGCTGGAGTTTTGTTAAATCTTGGGATGTCAGATCGATAAGTTGATTAAGTAAGTCTAAAAATCTGGCATTTGTATTCTTCATTATCTGATGATCTACTCTAGAACGTTTTAAAGCAACTTCGGCCTCTTTTGTCCAAAGAACTTGTATTCCAACAAGACCAGCCTAAATAATTGAACACATACTTAAATTAGGTTGGGTTAGGTTAGGTTGGGTTAGATTGTCAGGTTTTTGACGTAAAACCAGGTGGATGGCTTTTGTCAGCCAAAATTTGATCATAAGTACATATTTGACGCCGCCAAAGTCGTTGAGGTTTTCATGTAAGCTAAAAGTTCAGCCACTTGTGGCGATATAGTCGTCGGTCACTATGTACTAGACCCTTGGAAAATAGAAAAAGTTAATGAGACTTGTGGCCGCGCCTAGACACTTGTAGTTGGTTACTGGTGGCTGCGCCTTCTGCTAGTGGCTTAGAAATTTCCAGAAACTAGTCGTCGCAATCACCTGCCTAGACTGGGTCATCCAATTGGTAAAGAAATGGCTCGAAGGAAGAACTGAAGATACACTTTACTAACCTGACCACAAAAATTAACAAAGCCCTTGATGAAGTCGTACGCAGGATCGACAAAACATTGACACATAGTGGCTATCACAGTCTTTACAGTGTCTCGTACAACAAAAAGCAAAGAATTGACCCAGATTTCAACTCCTCCTACACAATGGACTGATTTTTCCAGAGGAACCCTTTCACCTAAGTCAGACTTCATTGCTATAATATCCTCGTAGATTTCAGAGTGAAACTCAACCTATCGGAAAGAAATTAAGAGTTAAAAAATATGCTTAAGATTAAAATCAAAATTTGTAACGATTTGTTTGTTCACCTCTGCTACGTTGTCGAACAAACTTAGCAGATGAGGTTGTATCGAATGTGGATCTGAACTTTGACCCAATATTTCCAACAAAACTGGATCGGAAATGAAGAAGAAACGTGGAAATATAAGTCTCTTTGATTCTAAAATAAAATTTTAGTTACTTCCTTCATCAAAACAAAATTTTGGTACAAATTCTAACCCAGATATCCTGTTAAACTTTTCTGACACGTTTCCAACTGATCGAGAAGATGAGGAAGTAGTTGGCTCATTGTTTCGTCTGACGTACAACATTCTATCACGTTGGGTATATCACGAGCTCTGAACATAATCTTTACCCATGTCTTGTCAATTGTCTGAAATTTCAAAAAGAAATACATGTTTTTGTAGTTCTAGGATGTGTTACAATCTTTGAACATTTCGTATTAGTAAAGACCAAAAGCAAGATCATAATAATAGTTTAGAAGTGGTCTTGGTCTCTTTTGCCAAACGTTGGTTCTGTCCATGACATCTTTTCTGATACTTTTCTTGGCTAGTCAGGTTTTCTTTATAGGATTACCATTATTGGTACCAATGTGAAAAATAGGAACGAAAGATCAAAGTAAACTTCACGTATCACTTGAATACTTCCATGAGTGTTAGGGTTTCAGGTTGTTCCGCGAAGGTTTTCAGGATTCCCCTCTTGAGAACGTTCCTCCATTCCCTGCTGAGGCAGTCTTCACTGGAGACCGTTAAGGATGAGTAGTGACTGAAGATTAGCAGTCTTATCCAAAACATCACTGATGATACCATCAGAAAGGAACCGAGAAACGTTGGGGAGAGAATAATTCCATGGATTCCATTGAAGTTGGATTCGTCCATTGGACAAATATCCAAACGATGTACAAATACATTTGATTGAAATGCCTTTTTACGTACACTGAAACGTTTCGCCTCTGCAGGTAGTTGTCTGGAGATATCGCCTCCCACAAACACGGCTTCCAAGTATATCCAAAGATTTTGAACTTGTAACCATCTCTCTAAGATCTCTGAAGACGATACCAACCTGTTAACCCATAACTGGATGTCTTTTTTAAATGGCGCATTGTATCTGAAAACGATTAATTAAAATGGAGTTCAACAGTTAACCAACTAGAGAAGGAACCTGTTGCTCAGTAGGGAATTTAAAATCATAAGGCTGTCTTCCATGAGGGCAATGATTTCCCCCGTTTCGGCGCCCTTCAACAGTAATTCGCCACGACTCTTGAATGCAGCAAATGATAGTTCTACAATTGCCCAATCCGCTATAACTTGTTTGAGTTTTGCTTCAATTTCTTTTTCTTTGATGGCGCTTATGCAGATGTCCTAATAATAATCATATCCTACAGGAATTTTTTAGTTGAATAGTTTCGTCCTTACCTCAACATCATCTTTGTATTTCAATAGTGGCGCTTCCATTACGTTCTTTAGGGTAAACGTAGGAGAATCCACGTCGAATGGATAACCAGTGAGTTTAGACATTCTCTTCCAATGCCTATCTTTCATAGCCTGTTGAAGATTTACCCAAAATAATTTTTTTTTGTAAAGATTCAATTAGAATATTTCTCTCACCTTGTTGGCCATCAGTTCAAGTAAAGGACACGTTTCGTTGAAGTCATCAATTTTCTTCTTCAGATCCAAAAATGCTGGCCAATCTTTCATTGCCTTTGGTAACTTACGACACCTGCAAAAATGGGACATCATTTACCTGGAACCAAATTTTTGATTCCCTTTTAACAACAAACCTGTTTTGGAATTCGAGTAGCTCAGCGGCAATCTCTTCAATATCTATATCTGACCACAGGATGTCAAAGTATCCATCAATGGTGTGGTTAACCTGGAGATACAGTCCGTAGAGTTTATTGAGAAGGTTGAATTCCTTCTTCCTCTTGTGCAGGGCTGGATACTCGTGCACCTCCATTCCATAAAGTGATTCTCCGCTGCTGTACATCTCATATTTTGCCCATAGCTCATCAAATTTGGCTTGGAACAATAGCACTCGGTCGCTAGCTTCTCTGGCAGATAATCCAGGTACCATGGGACCGTTAATTTCGAAATCATCGTCGAACTTATCAACATCTAATATGAATTGTTCAACACCTTTGATAAGATCTTGTTGGAATGGACCTTGTTTCATGCACAGATCTTCTGTTACTTGTTTAGCCTGTTGATTAAATTGAGTTAGGATGATTGGATTGAAAGGAAGAAGAGATGAAAGGAAAAATAAAATGGAAGAATGGAAGAACAGTGATATAAGTACATGGTTAATCATATTAGTGAAATTGAAGCGCAGAGTGTCCACTCTGTCGATATCTTCTTTTGGAACGTCAATCTTAAATCTGAGGAACATGGCGTATGCTTCTTCCATTAGTCCTAAATCCATGTCCATTTCAATGAAATGCTCCCTGATAACACCCAGACATGCCATGGCAATTCTATGTGAAATACAAAAGAACAATTTGATGAACACCCAAAAGTTTTCTTTTAGACAATATTTTGGACTAAAATGAGATTAGTTACTACTAACCTGCAGTCATCCAAATCATTTATTGGTCTACTTAAAGTTTTCTCTTGTGTTTTAATGAAATTTACCATTTCATTTAGCTTTTGTTTATAAATGACTCCTAAATATTTACCCAGGAGATGCTTCCATGCTTCCGATTCAACAAGTAGTGCCAATTTATAATTTTCTGAAATGGAAGATTTCAGCAATTTTTTGTTTTTGTAAAAGTAGTAGGTTCATTTGAAAAGTTACCCATAATAATTCGAATCGCTCCGATGTCGTGTATCTCGGGTAAACTTCGGATTTCTTCAGCCCGGGCGTCGTATTTACTAAATTGTTCTATAATTTCCACTATCAAGGGATTTTTGTTGGCAAATTCGCTGACTTGGTCTTCCCTATTTTCAACCCACAAATAAGAGTAGGACAGATAATTCTAAAACGAATATTGGATTCTAATCAATATCAATAATTACAGGAAAATTTTGATTCATCATTGAAATTAACTCGAAAAAAAAAAAACGAAAAATTTGTACGATTTCGAGGGGGACATCAAAGAAGAAGAAGGTCACCAGTTGATGCTTCCCCTTGAAATTTTACAGCTTTGGTTTCTACTATTTTTTCGTTTTAAGCTTCGATTTTCGAGTTATTTTCCAAGATAGATTAAAATGGCCCACCCTGTATATTAATGGCGTAATATTTACATGGTTTACGTTACCTTTAAAAGTTTTTGGACGTCCGGTTGTAATAAATACATAACGCCTTGTAAACCCATAAAAATTCGAACAATTTCTTTCTGCTCAGACACTGATTTGAAATAATTTTTTGGTTCTAAGTTTTCTACATCTAAAATAATTTTTTAGAACGTTAATAGTGTTTCATCTTAATTGCCAACAAGGCTGGCATTACTTTATTAAGGTTTTTTGTTTTTATTTTACAGATTGATTTATGTGGAGTCAAGGTGAGGAAGTTCCTCTATTTCTGCGTGGAACGTGGTGAGTTTTGATGCTGTTTTTTTTTGTAGAGACTAAGAAATTGTTAAAACGTCTTGTCTTACCGTATTGTCTGTCTCCACTTTTTACCCTCTTTCCCCAGACAGTTACGTCTTTGAGTGTCTCTAGAACATTATTGAGTACTTGGGCAAAGCAGCTTTGTATAGAATCCAAAGTAGGATTAATATTGTTGATGGGAATATGAAGTTCCATCCAAGTTTTCATTAGTGGTGCCATTTTGTCCTCATCGGAGGTTCTTTGTAAATAGAAATTAATTATCAGTTAAAATAGAATTTGTTGGGGCTTAAAGTTGTATTAGAGTAACAACGATTGGTGTAAAGTGGAGGTGGTCTCAGTAGGTGTAGACCAAAGCAAGGGTAGTTTTTGGCAACCTCACGACATATTCAGATAACCACATTTGTTTTGGTGGACACCTTAGACCAGGAATGGTCAAAACGTCCACCATCTAAGTGTTTTTGGTCACCCATCTGACTAATATTTTGGTACTCATTTGACGTTTCCTCACACTGAGCCACTGATGATGGCCAACCGAAGGTTTAAGTGGCCATGTTTGAGCCACAACCTGTGACCAAACTTGTGGCAACAAAAGAGACATTTAGCTACTTGTGGTTGCGACTGGTGGCTCAGCTGAGGCACTAGTGGCAGGTGGTAGTCGCCGCCACCGATTACAACCTATTAACCCTTTGTTGGACCACCCATTTAGCCACCCCCTTTGTTAATTAGAAGTTCCAGTGGCGAATTCTAAGGTTTTACCGTAGACCCCTAGGTATCTGATGATTCTCTTTTTCTGAATGTTCATTTTTTTAAGGCCTACCCTGTGAATGTAGCCCTCTGCTTCAACAATTCCAATGATAGTTTAGTGCATCTGACCAAAGATTCAATAAATTTCATATTGAAATAGGCAAACAATTCTATGCAATCGGCGTGGATGACTGTTAAATCCAACGGGATATTTCTGTCTATTTCCTTAAAAGCAGCTGCTTCTCCTCCTGCTAAAAGCTTCGAAGAGGAACCGACTGGTTTTACTGCCTTTTCCGGTTCCAACCAGTCATATTTGTTTTCTTGTAGTTCTGGAGCTTTCATCATAAACAGGAATTTGTTTATTAAATCAACCACCGTTTTCTCCACGTTATATGACTTCAATTCGATTTCGGCAACTGAAACACATTTAAATATTTAGATTAATTACATTTTGAGTTTAAACAAATTTTTGGCCTTTGAGGAAATAGTTTCAATATCAATTTTTGATGGATCCAATCTGGAAGCACCAGATTTTTGATACTTTTTGGATTAATGGCCTATAAAACGTTCAAAGTGAGCTCTTCATGAAAACTGTACATTTTTCTGTGAAGATTATGGAACTTTCCAAATTTGTTATTAGTTTTCTAAGCCAAAATATTTTGGATCACAAAAATATCAAAATTAGAATCCTCAGGTATGGATAGGATTGCCCGAAAATGCATTTATAATTTCCCAATTAGGACAAGAGACAGATCTTCAATGTCCAGTGAAACACCGTTTTCCATTGTAGGGTTTTAATTTACTTACCAACTTTCTCCCTGTGTTGAAGGTTCAACTCTACGAATTCTGGAGGTAATACTGGTTCATGGGGAAGGTATACGAGGCTAGTGATTGCTATATTCTCCATAACTTCGTCAATACGTGCTTCTTTCATGTCAGTAACCTGATTAGAAAACACTACTGATGAGGGTGGGATTTGAAAGATGGGGTTCCAAAGTTGAAAATGGCCCATGGGTCATTTATTACAAGAAGATGAAAAGCAAAATGACTGAAGTCAAAATTTTTGTGCAAGGTTCTAAGTTTTCTGAAGTTTATGAGGAACAACTGCGAATATTTTGGGATTTTAAAAAATTTCTAATAAGCTACCATTAAATTTTTGATGACGTAGAAGTTAAAGCTTTATTTTGGCAACGGTACCTCTTTTACGAACATTTGAACATTGTCCAAAACGTTGGTGATTTCTTGACAAAATTGTGGAATTTTCATCGACGTCCATGTTATTGTGGAGAACCCGGGCATGAAGGCGTTCTCTAACTGTATCAATGACGATTTCATTAATGGTATAAACAGAGTTGGTATACTCTTTCTTATTTCGTTATTCCTCTTCACTAGACCTTTTATAAATTCGAAAGAATCCAATAACCTTTGCTTGGCAAACACTATAACTTCAGCACAAGGAGGATTTTCTGCAATTCGAATGAATTCCAAAATGTTTTATGTAAAAAATCATAGAATCAAAAATTAACACAGATTTGGTAGGAATGGTATTTTTTTTTGTTTCCTATTGGGTCCCTCATAACCCAAACCAATAATCATTTGTTACCAACCTAAGTTCAGTTTGTATATGTATTCTGCTTCTCTAATGCATTCTATAATATAAGGGTCAAAGTTGACTTTGTATCTTTTGGTTCCTGGTTCTTTCACTAGAACTGGAGAACTCAGTCCAGTCCGGACCTGTAGAAAACGGCACTATACATTTACTTAAACTTCTTTTTATTTTGTGTTATACCTGACTAACGTTGCGATACCATCCTTGATGGTACACTTGCTCATAGTGAACAAAAACGCAAGCCAAGGCGTTAAAAAGTTGGATACATTTTTGAGATTTCCGATGTCTCATTACCTGAGAGTATTAAAAAAAAAATAATTGTATAAATGTCTAAATTGGATATAGCATTGGAGAAATTGGTTTATCAAAAAATTTCGGGCACTACAAAAACCCCAAGGAAGAAGCTAATTCTGTATCCAAATGTATCAGTACATCTTACTCTGGTTTTGGGCCTAAAAATTTCCATTGGTTCTTCCATTCTCGCGTACAATTGTCTGATCCACATAATTCTCCCACTCACTGGGGGCATATTTCTTGGTAAAATGGGATCACGTCTGTCCTCGTTGTATTTATCCCTTAGGAATTCGATTTCTGCTTGGAGTATTTCGATCGCCTCAAGATATCTTTCATCCAAACGTAAGCAGTCCAATTGGAGCTTTTCAAATCTACAACAGCCCAAAAGAAAACAATTGGTTTCTTTGCTTAGGGTTCTTTGGACAAATGGTTAAAGTGGCCTATCATTTCCAAACATTTGGACTTTATTGAAATGTGTAGAAGCTGTTTTATTTTACTATGCCAAAATTGGTAGAGGACTGCAGAATCGCATCATGTGTAGTCTCAAAATAGTTTTATTTGCATTGTGGAAAATGAATAAAAGTTTAGCAGCACCTTTTCAAAAGTCTAAGAACGTTATCAATATCCGTCAGTTTTTCCAAAGATTGGCCCACAAACTCTTCCAATTGCCATTCTGTGTCTGCGACGTTTTTCTTGAATTTTGCGTAGTCCTTGTCGAAATAATCCTGACGATGGTTCAAGGCGTCGTACGTTTTCGTAGAAATCGTTTTGTAAAAATCGTCAAATCTGTCTGCATAATAGTCTATGTTCTCGATGGTACTTGCATGTAGAATCGAAAATTTCACTGTCGTATTCAAAACATCCACAATCTGTATAAATGCTTCAACTAAATCCAAATTCTTTGGATGAACATTTGGGAATCTTCACACGTCGGGCATGAAATTTAAGAGCAATCAAGGATTCATTCTTTGCCAAAGCATCATGTATTTTTTGCAGAACCAAATGAGACCAACGCGAGAAGATTCCCGAAAGGTTAGGTTAGGTTAAGCGATACCTCCTCCAATCTCTTTTTGAACGTTTCGAATTTGGCAAAGACCATCATCTCGGAGCAATTGAAAGGGGGTTCTCCAGCCTCTTCCATTGAATGTTGGTTTCTTTTGAAGCACTGGTAGTATTTTAGGTACAGGTCTAAACAAACCTTAACATACAAATGAAGGAAAAATGGATTACATTGTGTATAGATATTTGTGGTGTTTCCAAAAATAATGACGTAGGTATTGAAAGTATTTAGTGAATGCTGAACTTTTTTCAAGGGGAGTGATGAGCAAAAGCAAAACCAATACCATTATTGTTTTGATCTTAAATACTTGGGGTTAAGATTGACCTCAGTTTAATATTCAATTGTCAAAAACGTTGATGACCAAAACTTTTAGTCTGTAACTCCATTTCAAACAACAATTTAGCGGCCAATTTTACACCAACAAAAGTTTTATAACCAAATGGTTGTTTGAATGTTAGTTCTTCAACACCAAAATTGATTTTGATCATTACTAATGAACATTGAGTACAAAATTGTAGGAAGATCATTCGTTCTGTACCTTGATCTTTTCCAAGACAACATCTCTTGGTTGATTCCACACCGTTTTCGTTTTATTTACGTTCATGTAAGTTCGACAAACGTTTATCATCTGATTCGAAACTTTGACCAACATTGCGGTCACACTGGCAGTGTTATTGTAGTATCTGGACGTGGTAAAGACCATTCTGATGGCATAAATAAGACTGGGAATATAATCGGCCATTTGAACGGGATCGCAACGGTAAAGTGGCTCATAAAATTTTTCCAAAACGTACAAATATTTAACATTGTCGCAACATTCGTTGCGAGCATCTGTGACAGCGTTGTCCATCTTTATCCATTTTTTCTGAAAATGAATTAGAAAATCACCATGACCTTTAGGTTACCATTTTATGTCCCCCTCAAGTTTAGTTTCAATGTTTTTCGTTTGTTTTCTAATTATTCTAAAAGATATATTAAGATGGTCCACCCTGTATATGTGGATGGTCTTTTAAACACTTTTTTACCCTTATAAATCGTGATCTTGCGCCAGTCAAAAACTGCAAATGTAAAGTGCACTCAGGTGAATTGACAAATTCGATGATACTTGCAAATTTTGCCAATTGTCTCCTCCAATACTCAATCTCGACATAAGGGCCAACAAATTCATTTTCTCTCCTCAGTTGAGTAAATTGCGTAAGTACCTTTATGAAAATTAACATTTGCAATTAGCACTGCAATTAATTTTTGTATTCCTATTATACAATTTTTCCAATAAATTTTGAATCAACAAAAATTTTTTTAATTTTAATTTAATAATAATGGATCACTAAGGGTTAAGTGCAATTAAAAAACTATTAAATGAGTACCCTTTCCATTTGTTTGGCCCAAACCCTGGCGTACCCTTCTGCTTGTTGAACATGAACAACATTGCAATCTTGAAACAATTTTGGAACTTGTAAAACATTTTTGTAAAAATCCATATCAACATTGAATGTTACTATACCTTCCAAATCAATTTTAGTTGCTATCAAAATAATATAATCCATTAATTTTCAATTTAAATGATTGTTGGGCTTTGGAAAGTAATAAAAGGTACCCAAAATCATAGAAGGATGTTTGATACTCATTTTTTGGGTTGGTCAATAAAAAATGAGATGCTGAAGAAATTACAATGTATTGACGAAACGTCCAATGAATTTTTAAATATCTTTCTTTGAAAATTGAACTCGAGAAAATTGCAAGACTGTTTTTTTTTTCTTAACAAATTCTTCTGGTTAATTTTGGTTAATTTTTTGTTGTATTTTACCGTATAACCAATTGATAAAGGCTTCGAATTCATCGATAAAAAACTTCTTTATTTTTAACCCCAATTCAGTTTTGGGCATATCACCCCATTCCCTGGTTGTTACCAATGAGGGTCTTAAAAGATCGAAGAGAAAATTGTAAACAGCAGCAACAACGTTGCCATTCAAATGATCCATATCAAATGTTGTAAAAAATATATCCTAGAAAAGTTAAATTGGTTAAAAAGGGGCTACGTTTTACAATGGGGTAATAACTTTTGCAGTATTCAATTTCCGCCTTACTTCGACAAAGTTCGGCAGCGTTCGGTTCCAAAATTTGGTCGTTTTTTATAAAATTCCTGGTTTTCAGACTTACCCTTCGTCAGAATTAAATTTAATTTCAAATTTGGGCTTTGAAAAATATTTCTTTTTTTATTTTATTGTTAAACTCGATTCATTTTGTGTATATTGTTTTAATTGTTCAGTTTATTTATTCAATTCTTATAAATTTTAAAAGAATATGTATTACAATTAAAATAAAGTATAAAAAAATAAATAAAATAAAAAATATAAAATATTTTATTTTGAACTATACAAAAAACAAAAAATACAAAAAAATAATCTACATAGAAAAAAATTATGCAGCTGTATTAAAAAAAAAAAAAAGAAAAAATTACAAAAAAGTAAACATTACAAAAAACGTTATTTCTCAAATTGTTACTTACATCATATACATTTTTTAAATCAATCGGTTTTGCAGTTTGATATTTGTAAGCCACAACCACTTTTCCTTTTATTTGCCCTTTTGTACCATCGGTTACGTACATTCTATTACATTTCGTTTCTTTCGACAGAGCATTATGACGACCAGTTTCTGTACAAAATTAAATAATTAAAAAAGATCCTGAGATATGAATTATTACAGAAAACGCGCTGAGGATGATACCTCAGGTGCCGAAACGTTTCTTAGGTTTCTAAACATTTTACTGTTGAATTGAACGATTAAAAAGTTTAGGTACCTAATTCTGGTGGATCACTCGAATAATAATAAAATAGAAGTCCTTTTCGACCTTGTGCCCCTAAGAAGTCTTCGAAAAGTTCAACATGTTCATCAAAGTCAATTACGTTTTCGATTGCCTCATTAACTTCTATGCCAAGATAAGTAGAAACCAAGTCTAGTATTTGTCTGTGAGTCATTTGAATTGCTTGAGCGCGGGTCGATCTGGCGTCTCTATATTTTTGCTGATAATAAAATTGCAAAAGTTCAAATTTCTTAATAACTGGAGATACCTCCAATATCTAGCTTATCATCAACACCACCCCACAGATCCCACCCCCATTAATACTCATCACCCCTGGATCTACTCACGACATCTCTTCTTTCACCCCCGGAACCACCCCTATCCCACCCCCAGGGCCACCCCCAAAATTCATTCCATCTCCTTAAGAAACCCTACTCCCAATGCCACCTCTACTTCCAACACACCTCCACACCCAAGACCGGTTCCACCCCATATCCAGTGACACCCCTAACAACACACCTCCTCCTCAAAAGCTCAAAACTACCAAGTTTAAAAAAATTGATAATATGTTAAGTCAAAGAACCATATTGTGAATGGGGGTGGTTATAATTTTTTTTATCTTAATTATTGCTCTTACCATTTGCCCTTTTATAGCAGCTTGGGGTGTTATTTCTGCAGTTACATCCTGCTTTTTTTCAGACATACTGCTAATGTATTTAGCCACCCCCATAAGCATTTCGAAGTCATCTGTTCCTCCTCCTGCCCCCAACTGAGCTTCTGAGTTTTCTTCATCTCCTTGCTCTTCCTCCTCCATCAGAACACCCCAATATTAATCTTACTAAAAAGGTTTAAGATGGTAATAAATTGGTTTATTTAATAAAAAGGGCGTATTCTAATAATTGTCAACAAATTTATAAAATGTTTTGTATGACAAGTAAGTTTTGTTTATATGGTAAACAAATAATACATTTTTCTGTTTTTAATATGCCAACTATGGCAAAAAATGAAAAATCTGTATATATATTAGTATATAAAAATATTTATTTGAATAAGTTTAATTGTAACATGGTACCATTAATCGTGTGATCCTTTTTAATCCAGAAAACACTGTTTTTCACTGCTAGTTGTCTTTTAAATGATCAAAAACTAATTACACATGTCTATTTCAATCATTCATTAACGTAACGTACTTTATTACTTTTAAATTATATAAAAATGAGCTGTTGTAAGGCTTATTTCAAAAATAGGGCCAAAAGGGCCATTTCTTAACTTAGAATTAAAGTGCGCTGGCTGATTTAAGACTTTCTCTCAGAGACCATAAACATAGTAAGAAAAAGAAGAATACGAATGTAAACATTGGTTGTAGGTTAGGTTTATGAACAGTTCGACTTGTTTTTTAATAAAATTCCTGTTATTTTACAATTAGTATAGCGATAACACAAGTGAAATGGAAGCTGATAAATTAACTTTGATCAGACAGCGACCATCAAAATTTAGCAAAATAAAAGAGCTAGACTTTTTCCCAAAGTTAGATGAAACGTACAAAGAAACTTCACCAGTAGGAGGAACTGGTTTGTGAGGCTTATTGTAACTTTATTTTGTAGTAATTCGTTATCTTTAGTGTCGGTAATATGCTTTGGGATCATATTTTGGCTCATATATTCGGAAATAAACTATTATTTGCATAGTAAATTGATTTTCAAATTTGCACCTGATACAGACTTTAATGCTAAATTAAAAATAAATGTAGATATTACAGTCGCAACTCCATGCCAAGGTGAGTGCCTGTAACGTTTATAAAGAATAATTTTTATTTAAAATCAATTTTTCAAAGGTATCGGTGCTGATGTAGTAGACGATACAAGCGAGCAAATTATGAAGTCCAATTTTCTTAAAGAAGAAGATACGTGGTTTGAATTAGCTCCTAATCAAAAGCAATACTTTGATCATAAAAACTTTATGAATAGTTATTTATGTGAAGAGTATCATGCAGTGCAGGTATTTGCTTTAAATAATTAAGTAAAGCTAACGCAACCTAATTTTAATTCAACCTAGCCTAACTTAACCTAATTTAACTTCAACCTGCCTTACTTAACCTTATTTAACTTCAACCTAACCTAGCTTAACCTTAACACAATTTAATTCCCTATTTCTCATGCTCCCAATACTCAATTTTAAGTAAATTAGTATAATTGGGTTAGCTACAATTTATTACTATTAATTAGGACCTTCTATGGAGAAGCGAATTCTCTTCCGTGTATAGTGATATGCCGGAAAGAGATGATAAGCCTAAAAGGCCCCACGATGCTTGTAGAATACATGGGTCATTGATTTTAAACAAGGTCGAAGGTATATTTCACATAATAGCAGGGAGAACGCTAGAACTACCAAGGGGCCACCTGCATCTGAATATATTTGATTCTAACTTTAATTTTAGTCATAGGATAAATAGACTTAGCTTTGGGGATCCCAGCCCTGGCATTGTTCATCCTTTAGAAGGGGATGAGCAGATAACGAAAGAGAGTAAGTCGGTTTTTTCAAATTAAATGAATGTAATAAATTAAAAGTAGTGCATTATAATTATCTGTTTAGTGTACATAAATAATATTCGTAAAATACAGGGTGACCCTTTCACTTTAATAACTTTGTGGGGAAAGCCCAAAGCATAGAAACTTTGAAATGTATACTTAAGATATTCAGGCCTTCCCCTAAAAGTTGTTTAAGTGCTTCAAGTGACGACCCTAAGGTGTTCTTTAGCCTCTCTCATATTCCGTTTTCCGATTAAATACAGCGTAAACTCTAAATAGGGACACTTATGAGACTGCTCATTGTATGTCGTTAAATCGAATGACGTTAGATGGAGCTTTCACTGACTGTCGATGTTTCTGTTTAACGGAAATCACTTCACTTCGAAATAATATTACAAAACTTTAAGGTTTAATTTTAATGTTATAATTTAAAGTTTTATTACTACGTTCTTTTTTTCAAAATAGGCTTTAAAATGAGGGTCACCTTGTAACCTCAATCAAACGAGGATGTTTATACTAATTAATATACATATTTATTGACCTGAATTCCTTCACGTATTATTAATTAATGATTAATGTTGTGTATTTTCTTTAGTTACTACCCTATATCAGTATTTTATCGAAATTGTTCCTACGAATATTCAAACTTTCATGTCCAATATGGATACATTTCAATATAGTGTAAAATCCCTTACTCGTGAAATAAACCACGAGAAAGGGAGTCATGGTGCACCGGGGATTTTTTTTAAATACGACATGTCTAGTCTTAAAGTAACTGTACGACAAGAACGAGATCATTTGGGGATGTTTTTAGCAAGATTGTGTTCTGTGGTCGGTGGAGTTTATGTTTGCTCAGGTTTGATATCAAAAGGCGAATTCTGACGATGAAAATGAAATTTGTTTTTTTTTAGGGTTCATAAATGCACTTTTACAATTTATAACCGACCTAATTTTGTGTAAATGGGGGTTTAAAAAAGCAAATGGTGTAAATGAAAAGCCGAAATCAGTATTTCATGAAAACGTACCAACGCGTGTGTCTGACATTTCGAAAAAAATAGAAGTGTATTAATATTTAATTGATTGTAATAATTAATTATTAGGCATCACATTACGCGAGAATTTGTTACTTTATAGTGTCTTTGGTTGGAATAAAATTATTATAAAAAAATGGTTTTTTGGTTTTTTTTTAATACTGTGCAACTTCAAAGTATTTGAAAAAGTATTTTTTTGAGATTTTTTTATTATTAAACAAAATAGTTTGAAATTATAAAATAATAGAAATTGCTGAACTTTTGGTTTCTACACTTTATTGTTCATTCAAAATCCTGACCTTAAATCATCCTTTGACCTCTACCTTAAAGTGATATGGATAAACGTAGACATTTACACAATTTTTCATTACTTTTTAAGTATTATTATTTACGAGACTTAATTTTTATTAAAAAAATTCCTATTTTTAAAAAACTACAGTATGAAAATAAAAAATCTAAGTTAATGTATTATTTAATTTAAATTAAATTAAATATTTTATTAAAAAAAAATAAATTTAAGGCAAGTCAATAGAGGAATGTAAAAAATTGATAGTCTTTCAACACTTCCGCTATTATACGTTAATGATGGCGTAGGAAATAATTCATTGTCTTCAATAAACGTAACTTTTGTTACTTCTTCTTCTTTGACTTCTAAAAAAGAAAATAAAATCCATATTATATTGATATCAAAGATAGTTTTGGTGTTAGAGAACTAATATCAAAACTAGGAAATCCCTTTTAACTTTTTTCTCTTGAAGACGGTTATCAAAAATATTTAGTTGAAGTACGGTCCTGTAGGGGTGCGTAATGAATACAGTAACAGGAGTAAAGAATACAGAATTTGGAGTTAAGGATGTGTGAGATTTTCTAGTTTTTGAGGAATTGGTAAATTAACTCAAGGTAGGAAGGAGTGGTTGTTGGGTTTCAAATCAGTCTTCTGAGTGACGACTACAACTTATTCATATTATAGATTACTGATTACCAAAAAAATATCGGAAATATCAGTAATTATCGATATTTTTGTCACCAGAACCACTGACGACTCTTTGGTGATGATAACTGCTCTGGGATAATTTTTTAAACCTACCAGCTCCATCTGTTGCAAACTTGTAAGTGTTTGAAGGTTTCGACCAACCGAATCGATTTCTGGCAGTGACGAAAGCTTCATAAATTGTGTTTTCTTTTAATCCTTCAAAAATGTACATTTTCGAATGTGTGTATCCGGTACTCATTTCTGCTGGAATATACAATTTTTTCCATCTGTTGTTACTTTGAGATTTAAAAGACAATAGGTACTCTATTATAGGGATGTAACTATCGACTTCCCAAATCAATTTGTAGGAATTTTTGGTATTAATGCCATGCTGATTAGCCATTTTGAAAATTGGCGATTGTGGTGTACCTGAAACATAAAATCCAATATTGAGGTGCTCACGGCTATGAATTTTTTACAACCATTAAAACAAGAGGGAGGTTCTATTCTTGCTCTGGTTGGTTTTAGGAAAAATAGCTTTCGATATTAATTAAAAAACAAAAAATGGTACCAACCGGTGACTTGGATATGGACTTCCCCATGTCCCATTTTATTTCGTGCTCTGCAAGTGTACTCTCCAAAATCTTCCGATGTTACATTTCGAATTACCAATATGTGATGATTCTCCTCTTCTATTTCCATAATTCTGGAACTGAAATCAAGGGGTATGTTGTCTTTTAACCACTGAACGGTGGCTGGTGGGTCTGCTAATACGTCACATTTGAGTTCGACTTTTATCCCTGGAGCAGCGAATATCACTGAACGTTGAGTCATCAACTCTGGTGGATCTTAAAGATTAAATGATAAGACTTTTATTTATTTTTTTGTTTAATTAACTCACAATTAATAATTAGTTTAATTTTGGCACTGGCGGGATTGCCAACGCCATTTCTGGCGACACATGTGTAATTTCCGGACAAACTTCGGTCTGTGGCAGTAAATTTCAATAGTTCTCTATGATCCAAAAGTTTCAATTCAACCCCCTAAAAATTTAATTTCAATAAAACACTTTAAAGCCAAAAAATATACCCTATACTCACTTCTTTATACCAGTTCATAATTGGATAAGGAACACCTTGTGGTTTGCAGGACATCCACACCTGTTCACCTATTTTAACCCTTAACACGCCACTTATGGGGTCAGGGGCGACAGAAGGTGATTCTAGAAAGTCAAAAATATATTTTTTTATTTTCTTTTGGGTTTTTTATTGTTGGTTTTATTCCACAATACACCCTCTGATTTTTTTTTAATAATATTATTTATTCACTTACGTAGAACTTCAATGGCATGAATTTGTTGGACAGTTGACCATGGATATGGTCTTATAATTTCACATGTGTATTCTGCCGTGTCCTTAGGCTCTATCCTCACAACTTGTAAGGACCCATTTCCCCAAAGGGTAAATCTGTCTGGGGCAGGACGTTGGGGAACGTTGCTGTCCACCAGTAACCTACCATCCTTGTACCATCTTATTTTAATTGGAGATTTAGGGACATCTGCAACATATACGACCATATTTTATATACTAACTCAATTAAAAATAATTGAGTTTAACTACTTAAAGTTAAATTACTTGGGAATTGTTTAGAAACTCAAATCGTGAAGAGGAAAAAAAGAAACATTAGATAACAGATAGAAGAAGATTTAGATCGATTTTGGAATGAAATCAATATATATTTGTTTATGAGTTTGTTCTATTTTTAAATAAATAATTTAAATGTTCTAATAAAAATAATGGTGTTCTTCTGTTTATCCTCATTTTTCTCCATGGCCATTTATGCCATTCTCTTGTGGCGTTTCTATGTATAAATAAATTGAATGGAAAATGTTTTAGGGGTGTTTGGTGTGTCAGGCAATAACAGTCGTGTTTTAGAATTTTCCAGAAAGTTCTAAATAGATATTTCGAAAATTGTTTGTCATATTTGAGAATGGTCTAGAATGTTCCAGATATTTTGAAAAGGATTTAGAATGTTTTGAACTTTCTGAGATTGGTCTGCAATGTCGGAGAATAGTGTAAAATGTTCTACATCTTTCGAAAATGACTGGAAATGTTAGAGAATGATCTGGAATGTTCTAGAATTTACCAGAACGATTTTATATCTTCGAGAATGACGCAGAATGTACCAGATAGTTAGACAAGGATTTAGAATGTTTTGAACTTACTTAGAACAGTCTGGAATGTCGGAGAAAATGTTCTACATCTTTCGAGAATGACCTCAAATGTTAGAGAATGATCTGGAATGTTCTAGATTTCACCAGAACGATTTTAAATGTTCGAGAATGACCCAAAATATTCCAGATAGTTAGACAAGGATCTAAAACGTTTTGGACTTTCTGAGAACAGTCTGGAATGCCGGAAAATAATCTAAAATGTTCTATATCTTTCGAAAATGACTGGAAATGCCAAAGAATGATCTGGAATGTTCTAGATTTTACCAGAACGATTTTAAATGTTCGAGAATGACCCAGAATGTTTCAGATATTTTGACAACGAATTAGAATGTTTTAAACTTTCTCAGGAAGTCTAAAACATTCTGGTAACTTCTAGATTTTACTAGAACTATTGTAAATGTTCGACAATTACTTGAAATGTTCGAGAATGATCCAGAATGTTCCAGATATTTTGTCACGTATTTAGAATGTTTTAGACATTCCGAGAATAGCCTGAAATGTCAGGGAATAATCTAAAATGTTTTATATCTTTCGAGAATGACTTCAAATGTTAATGAATCGCCTGGAATGTTCTAGATTTTACCAGAACGATTTTAAATGTTCGAGAATGGTTCAGATTATTCCAGATATTTTGACAAGGATCTAGAATGTTTTAAATTTTCCGAGAATGATCTGGAATGTTGGAAAATGATGTAAAATGCTTCAGACTTTCCCAGAACGATTTTAAATGTTTTAAAATAGTTTGGAATGTTCGAGAATGGTTTAGAAAGTTCCTAATTCCTGTCAAAATTCTTCTAATTCTTGTTAAAATAAATTTAGAATGTTGTATATGTTCTCAAAAGTGTTGTAGAATAATCTAATATGTTCTGCATTTTTCGGGAACGACTTAAAATATTATAGAACGCTCTGGAATGTTCGAGAGTCTTCTAGAACGATTCTAAACGTTCAACAATAATTTAGAATGTTCGAGAATAAACAGAATGTTCCAGATTTTACGAAAATGTTCCATAAAGTTTTTTAAAACTATTCGAAATGTCTCAAAAATGATTTAGGACAGGTTTATATAATACAAATTATTACTTTTTTTAAAAAATGTGATATTTAATGACACAATGGATTAATGTGCTTAGGTAAATACCTACTGAAACAAGTATTTTACGTAATATTTTTTAATTCGTTATTGTTAGTATGAAAAACCTGTACTTAATAATATGTTTAGAGATGGTAAGGTTTAAATTAATTAGTATAATGATTGTTCACATATTATCTATAAAGTTTACCATCATTGCATATGGAATTATCTAAATTGTTCTTCGTTCAAAGTTGCACTTTTCTTACATTAAATCATAATACAATTAATAATATGACTTTATCAATAATTGCAGTTAAAAAAATTAAATTTATTACAAACTAATGTACGACCGGAACCGAACTAAGCAACACTAACCCCCTACTACAATGCTTCGTTCAGTTCCGGTTGTAGATATTTTAATTTTCTACAATTTGATAGAAAAATTTTGATGATACGATGATCATTTAATATACATAAAATAATAATAAAAAAAAAGCAAAGGAATAAAAGCCTTTTTGCTTAGTTTATTATGTTAATTTTAAGAAATAGAAACTTACCATCACTGTTGGTTTGTAAATAACAGGGTAAAAGCACTGTGTCGTTTTCCGGAGCTTTGACGGTGGTCGGAAAACTTTTGAATTCGCTGTTTTTGCTGAAAGCACAAGCTTTAAAAATGGCCAGGAGCATGATAGTCGTCCACATTTTATATAAAAAATAAAATACGCGAAAGTAAAGGAATTAAAAGAAGCAGACCAACTACCTACAAGATCATTAAAAAGATTACGTACACGGTGAAGCAAGTATTGTAGAACTGATGTAATGTGGTGTCGTATCTGCTAGTAAGCAAGTATATTGTCAATTAGAAGAAGTGGCTGCCACTTTAGAATGCCTCACTTAATGTCAATTAGTGTCTTCTGGCGATAATTTTTGGAATGAAACCAATTTAAATCGTTATTTATCGTTTCCAAAGATAGGGTTTTGTGTCTCGGAAATTTAACATCAATTTGTACAATTTTTGATACATGATGTATTTTTTTATGATGGGAAGCTTTCATGGATTACGACTAATTATAAGCTTCACTGTGGTACCATAAAACAAAGACCACTACAAAAAAAATTGATGAAAAATTGGTACAAATTAGTGCAAAAAATTCTTTTACTGTGGATTCTTGTAGAGGAAGATCAGAGGAGCATTTGTGCAAATTTTTAGCATTAGCAAATAATTGTTACTATTTTTCATTTACCGTTAAGTTTTGCAGAACGTGTTCTTTGACCTTTTGACACTTGCGTTGCCAAAACTGTTATAGATATGAAAAAATGTATATAGACGTTTTTGTAAATAATTAAATTTTCTACAAAAAAGTCCCGAACAGCGCCCGTCTACCTTCAACAGGTAAAAAAATACAGCGTTTCAAAGACGCGCATGAACGTGTAATGTACCGCCTAAGCGCTCTTGTAGTGCCAGTTTTTTACCTGTAAAAGATATAGGGGTGCTGTCCTGGACTTTTTTATATAAAATTCAATTATCTACAAAAAAAGGTCTTTATACTTTTTTTTGTATCTATCATGGTTTGGGTTACGTAAGCGTCGAAAGATCGAAATGCACTTTTTGCAAAACTTGACGCTAAATAAAAAGTAGCAACAATTATTTGTCAGCTTAAAATTTCAACAAATGCTCCTCTGGCCTTCCTCTACAAATATCTGCGAACAAAAAAATTTTTGGACTATAAAATCTCTGTTATTAGATTAAAACAGTTCCTTATGAGGACCCCTTATATTATCAGCAATCTGGCCTTCTTTAACGATGGTAACGAGCCGTCTCGGTCTCTTTATAACTGGTAATGCGAATTAACATTTTTATTCCATACTAAAAATCGCATAACGCGCCTGAAGAAGTTTTCACTTCAAAAAATGTCGAAACTTCAACATCTTCTAAATCAGTAAAGAGGCGTATACAGACTTAAGTTTATATGAACTTTTGGTCATGAAATATGCCAATAAAGTACCCTTTTGCGTGTATATGATATATATATATATGAATACCCTGTATAATCCTAAAAAAAATATTTTTGTTTTTTTGCTCGTTGCCATTGAAAATAAAAATAAAACGACGTAACAAGACGTACCTATTGTAATGTTGTTGGCCAATGGCCACTTATTACATTTAGTTCATGTACTTTTGTATTCAAATTTACGAAGCCATTCTTTCTTAATGAAACATTGCGCAAAGTGACTACTTGTTTGTGATGAATATTTTATTTGGTACTGTACAACCTAACAATAGATATATAGACAATACATCTGGTAAAAATACGTATTATTTGGTGTATTTTTAAAAAAAAATATTATTTTGGTAATTTTTTAGGTACCTACCTATTAAATGATATATTTCTTTACAATGTCTTAAATAAAATTTTTTGTAATGTGCAAATATCTATTCTTTTTACTTTCAATTATACAGGGTGTTTCACAAAAAAAGTTGCCCATGAATGTATGCCTGGAAAAGCTTCGTTAAATAAGTAGATGCACTGGGCCAAAATTTGATTTTTAATTTTTTCTCAAACTTAGAAAGAGATGGAAAAATTAATTTTGGTGAATATTTTTTGTTAACAGGATCAGGATCTTTAAAAAAAATTTATGACCCTAATTTTTTATTATATATATTAAGTATCTTTAAAATATCTAAACAACATTAACATAATAATTCACTCTTCATTATATTATTATTTATTAGGTAACTGAAAAATTAAGAACAATTCAAAAAAGGTCGACTAAACAATTCAGTTAACTAATAATTCAATAATTTTTGAATTTAGCATTTCCAATCCCTTAAAATATAATATAACAAAAAATGGTGCAGGAACAAGACACACATAACTTCCAACACCAACTTTATTGTCTTTATTATAATAATTTACTAAATTATTTTTCAACGTATTATTGGAGTCAAATTTTTTTATTTTGTTCTCAAATTTAAAAATAGATGGAAAAATTAATTTTGGTAAACACTTTTTGTTAACGGGATCAGAATCATCCCCTATTACTAAAAATTAAGAAATTAGCAACTTTTGTTTAATTTATTTTATTATTGGTACGTTATTTACTGGTACGATTTTTTTAAGTACATAAAAAAAATATCCCCTTAAAAGGTTATTTGTTTGGAACACTTTATGACCCAAATTTTTATGATATACTTAATTCCGCCGTGTAAATTAATTTTTTTTTTATTAAAAACGAGCAATTAGTAGTCATAAAATTTTCTAAATAATTCAAGCTTTTGAGAACAAATTTTTTAGAATTTCTTTTTCTTATTTTAGACTTCAGTATTCAGATTTTAAGTTTGGCTATTTAAATTTAATACCCTGTATAAAAGTATCTTTAAAATATCTACACAACTTTGATATAACAATTTACAATTTAAATAACTAAAAAATTTTGAACAATTAAAAAAAAGGTCGACTAAACAATTCAGTTAATTAATAATTCAATCATTTCTTAAAATAAACATTTTTCATCCCTTAATTGTCTTTTTAACGTATTTGATGACTTTTTTAATATCTCATCTTTTAAAATAATCATTATTTTTTATAAATAAATCATTAATAATCTGGCCAGTTCTGTGATACATGCATTGATATTGTAAATTCGCAGCTTAAATTATCATCACTATCATCATCATCATCAACAAAGACAAAGGTACACAATGATAGACATGCAGTATTTGATGATGACATTTCACACCCGAATCGTTGGTCATTTTTTTTTTGGTGCCACAAAGTGGTCACCGTTATGGTCATGTTGACATGCCGTCACATCCTCATTGCAACGATTTATTTTCATGCTTCGATTGCTTAAAAATTGAACAAGACATTATTTATTGCCTGTCACCCTTTAAACAGTTAACATGATGTCATTGTCATTTCTGTGACTCATTTAAATCTATTCATAGAAACTAGGTACGAATTATTCCATTAACTATTTATAAATAAATATAATTAATGAATAAACAATAACTGTGAGAATTAAGATAAAAAATGTTGTCTGATTATATTTGTATGTACCTACAGATAATTGATTTTTATAATGGTTTGGGGTTTTAAGCAAGAGAAAATGCTTAGGTTAGGTTAGGTTAGATTAGGTTAGTTTTGTGGTGGGGTGGATAGAAGTCGAGGTTAGGGTCGGTTGGGTGGTATCTCACTAACACCATCCCCATCTCTGTATGGTTGTGTGACCGAAATACAGAATTATAAAACTGAAGGGTGTTATGTGACATATTAAATTAAAGGACTTGTTTAGAGGGTCTCAAATATGGTTTTTTAATAATTTTAAAATAAATACATAATTAGACAACTTTGTAAATTCAATAAAATTAAACAAATATCAACAAACATTATGTAAAATTTAACATTTTCCCATGCACTGAAGCACACTAGATAATGAGTATTTGTATAAGATAATGGTATGCCATTGGAGTTTTTGTTAATAACTTTTAGTCAGTGTTAAATTACAAAATAGTAATTTTCTATTTACTCGTGTAGTAATTTTAAATAATCTGTACTTGAAACACTTTTGTTAGTTTGTATAACTAGCAGAAGTTGCGTTAAAAGCATATTCAAGTCATTCATAAAGATGTAACCACATATACATAAAATTTGTCTTTAGCACATTCCCATGTAATGGTAAAAGTAAGTGCTTCAGCAGTTAAGTAAAATTTAACGATTGGTTCCAATGGCGATTCCTTTGATGTGAATATATTAAGTAACATAAAATTGCGATAAGAAATTGAGAAAAAAATAATTACTCTGCTCGCGATTAGGCAATGTTCAAATAAAAACGGTTTTGGTGCCATTTAGTGCAGAGTACCTAAGCACTTCTTGCATTTACTTGATAATCTACGTATCATACGTCGGACAAAGTAAAAGAACGATTAATAAAAGGTACAGCGTTCCAAAGATATACGCTTAAACGGCAAAGGTTGCGCTGGAGCGCTGTAATTTTTTATCTGTAAAAGATAGAGAGGTGGTGATCTAAACTTTTTTGTAGACAATTTAATTCTCTATAAAAAATGTCTGTACATTTTTTTTGTATCTGTCACGGTTTTCGATACATAAGCGTCGAAAAGTCAAAAGACGCATCTTGCAAAATTTTAACATTAAATAAATAATAGTAACATTTTTTCACCAGTGTCAAAAATTTGCACATATGCTCTTCTCATCGACCTCTACAAAAATCTGCGATCACAAACTTTTTGCTGTATAAAATCTCTAGGGAACTAGATTAAAAGGATTTCGTAATTGGACTACTTGTATTGATGTCACGCGTAAGCTGCTGGGCCTTCTCGTTGGTAATGGTTTGGTTTTTTGGCCGTAAAATATCGAAAAATGGACCAATCTGTATGATTGTTTTTTTAAATTGTTCCATATTACGGCGGATTTATGATAAGAATTGCGAAATTTTAACAAAATCAATATTTTTTGTAGTTCTCAGACTTTAAATGACAAAAAAACAAATTTTTCCAAAAAAAAAAAACTATCCAATTATTTTTTCACGATTTCGGATAGCTTTTACATATTTTTTTTCATAATCTACTTGAAAAAAACAAATTGATAACAAAAAAAGTTGATTTTTCCATTTATTATCATTGATAATATAATAACAGAATTAAAACATTTGTTTCTAAATAATCCTCTATAAAATTGTTTCAAGAGTTTTTTAGATGGTTTGGAGATCGTTTCGAGGGTAAAGGCGTTTTTTGGGGGGCGCACCGAAGGTAGCGTTTGGGATAAGTGGGAAAGGTTTCAGGGGATGAGTCTTTTAGGAGTTGTTTTGAGGGTAGTGTCGGGATGAGGGTAGAGGTGGGAGTTGTAGAGGGTGGGGGTGGGACTTGTAGGGGATGGTTTCTCTTGTGATTATTTCGTTTATGTCCAGCTCATAGAAGTTGTGTTTGTGTGTGTGTGTGTATGTACATGTACAAACACCCACCCTCTACCCTAACCTTTTCGCTTTTAAATTGTAATCTTCGTTTCATCACCTTTAAGGATGCGATCTTGATCAAAATAGATGTGTAAAATATCAAGCGTTTGATATCTATGAGAAGTTTGGACAATTGTCTTAATAGATACAACAAAATTCGAACTCTTTTCAAAAATATTTTTTTGGTAGTTGCCCTCGTACTGTAAAGAACCTTTTCACGAATTTTTAAGCCTTTAAATTCAGTACTTTAAGTCTTTGCAAAATATAACAAGAAATGGTGGAGATGCCAGACATACTTTACTTACAGCTCTCGTATTTATCATCTTTCTTATTATCATTTGTTAAATTATACTTGAGTAATCAAATTAAACAATTATTCCAATTATTAATCACTTTTATAACGTGTACTTTAAATGGCCAAATTTTTTTAAATTGTTCATTATTTAATAAAACGTAACGAAAGTAATTTATTTATATTCGTCTTCTTAAAATCCCTAAGAATTAATTGACAACTTTCTCTCTGTATCGACAACAAGCATTAGAATAAACTAACGAAGATAGGTGATGTATAATCGTAGCGAAACTAGGCAAAAGTTGTAATGTCAGAGGTCAAAAGTTGAAACTTGGAACAATAATAAACAAATTAAATTATAAATGGAACGTAAATTAGATAAATAATAGATAGTTAGTTGTAAGTATGTTTTAAAAAGTTTTGTAGAAAGAGGCCACAGTGGCGTAATTTTTAGAATTCAAAAGGTTCTCACTCATGTAATCTTTACAGTAAGAATCAAAGTACCGTCGAAAGTATGGTACCTTGATTCTATCGTTAATTGAAATAAACTTCGGTTATAGCGTACTCCGGTTGTTTTGTAAAATAAGTACAGATTTTTTTAATGGTATTTTAATCATCATAATCATGTCGTAATCATAAAAAAAAACCCTGACACTAGTTGTATTGATCTGACTAATTAAAAAAAATACTCCACACTTACTAATGTTATGCGGTTTGCTTACTTCATTTAAATGAAGAGTGAACTACGTTATTGGAATGGTAATTAGTCGATAAAAATTTACGTTACGAATGACTAATTCCAGTCACGTCTTCAGTAATTCCACAGTTGGGTTGCCAGTGACCAGTGAGATCATGCACTTCATGAAAAATCATCTTCCTGTTGACAGGCAGTCCTATTTATGAACTTTCTAAAGTGAAATGAAACAATAAAAAATTGGGCTCATGTCGTATTTGTTATTTTTAGATTAGATAACGAACCATTGGTTATGCGGTAGTAGGTGTGGGTTCGTGTAAATGTACACGTCCACGCCTACACCATATAACCTACTAATGATGTCATTATCGCGTTGGTACACATACACATTGAAGACAAAATTACCAAAAAAGCTAAGGAAAAAATAGTAAAATGAATTTTATGAACTTTCCTGAGACAATAATGTACGTACATATAGCGGCCAAAGTAGTAGACCTATTAAAAAACGTGTCAATGAACACATACTTTTTTTATATGTTTAGGCGTTTATATGATATTAGGACACTCTGTATAATATAATTGGCGGTGAATGGGAGTGTGATGCGCACGCTCGCGATTCAAAATTGCTCTCAAGTCTTCGAATCGACGGTGAGCGCGCCCAGCAGCGCCCAGTCTCTGTTTGGCGGTACGTGTTGAGTGTGAAACTCTCATTTTATAATCCGCGCGTTCGCTAGTTTTTTTTCTGTTTGAATCAAACAACAGTAAATAATTAGTTTAACAACTTTTAAATAAAAGTCCACAATTTAGTGACTTACCTACACATATACAACATACTTGAATTGGATTAGGTTTTTATTATTAATTTCAAGTGCCAAAAATGAAGAAGTTTTTCACGCTTGCGGTACTGTTCCTACTCCTCAATACCGGTATGTAGAAAATACCATTAATTACGAAACAAAAAAAAATTAGGTACCTAAATTTATTTATCATTAAATTTCTAGACATCAAAAATTGCTAGTCGTTTTGATAAAGTTTACTTAATTTTTTGTTGTAGATAATACATAATTTAAGATAATCTAGAAAACTTTTGAAAATCAAATTTTTGATAACAAACTTTTTTGTTTCATAAAGGCAAACAAACTAATAATTATTTATTTACAACTATTACAGTATTAATATTTACTAATTTCAAACATAAGCGAGTTCATGTTATTTTCTTTTAAATCCACGCTTGAACTGTTCAGAAAATGTGATTAAAATTGCAAATCAAACCTTAACCTCTATACTGAAGAGTGAAATAGAACGAAACGTGTGTAAATAACTGCGATAAATAATACCACGTTGGACTCATTTAAAACTAATTCCTTGATAACACTTTTACAAGTCAGCAAATAAACGTTTTCTGTTCAATTTTTGTCAAAAAATACATGTACGAAAAATAAAATAGATCCTAGTAAATTAAGGGTTGTTTCCATTAGGAATATAAAAAAAAGTTCCCAGAACTGGAAAAGTGCCACAGTCTACAATTCAGCAGTTTAGCTTTTTTCTTTTAAATTTTCATCCCCATTTTCACCCCTTTAGGGGTAGATTTAGAAAAAATTAAAACCTCACGTACGTTCTCTGATGTCCAACTGACCACCTCTGTGCCAAACTTCGTCATAATCGGTCAACTGTTTAGCATTTCAGAGCATACAAAGTTTCATCCCTCATTTTACCCCTTGAGGAGTAGATTTTTGAAAAATTAGTAGCCTATATCAGTTGGCTGCTGTAAAACAATTTTTGAGCCAAATTTCATCAAAATCAAAATGCCGTGCGCAATTTGATAACGCACGAAATGCTGGAGAATAGTCCTACGATCAATAAATTTAGTCGAGCCCGGTCGAGTCGTCGCGTCAGCTCCTAGCTTCTTCTTTCAATAGATTCCATATACATATAGGTATAATTTAAAACGGAAGTGATAAGGAAAATTATACATATAGTTAGTCATAAATTATGACCTCACTACTATATCACCCTACAATAAATAAAAACGCTACTTCTGCATGTTTGTAAAACGATAATCGGTTTACGGTTGTGCTGTAAGCTGCAACATTTCCTGTAAGCCGAAGGAAGTTTTTACCTGGAGCAAAGGTGTCTTTATGCCACAGGTAATTCTTTCGCTCTTAAATCCGGAGACGACGAGACGTTGCTTTCGGAAACAGGTCTCTCGTGTCTCTCTGATAAAACATGCAGCTTGCAGACTGGACCCAGCAGCACAACTGCATCTTGCCCTTGTCTGAAATCACGACGGCGACGTTGTGACGACGATATGGCTAACGAGAACAGTAAACTACGTTAAATGTTCCTGCAATACCTTAAGAGGTATACGTTGGACAAACGAAAAGAACTTTTAATGAAAGAGTCTGCGAACCATAAAAAAATTTATTAAGGAAAAGCGAAAAATAAAAAAAGGAAAATTTCACAGAACGTTCTGTAACTTGATGCAATACCCGTTTCGTCACTGAAGGTGTCGTCTTCTTCAGAGTTTCAGTTTACAGGATATTACTGAAGATTGCAGCTTGGGTGCCGAAATTTGGTAATTACATATGTGCAATGGTTTTTAATTTTCTAAATTTTAAAAATTGTGTACATTTACGCGAACCCACACCTACTACCGCATAACCTATGGTTCGTTATCTTATCTAAAAATAACAAAGAGGACAACTACAAGAAATTTTAGAAAATTTAGAAGCTGAAAAACACCATGAACGAAATTGTTATTAAAACTAAACATAGATACCTAAATGTGTTTAGAAGTCAGGCCATTTATCGTTGCACTTACCATAGATATGATCTATTAAACACATCAAGACTAGCGACTGTAACATTTATGTGTATTACTTAAAGGTCCCTTATCAGGCAATTTTGAATGAGTTTATGTACGTTTTACTGATAAGAAAAGGCAACCTGGCTTTTCCGCCGTCTCTCTACTGGGTACCTACTATTAATAAAGGTCGAGTCGAGTCGAGTCGAATGATTCTCCTCTACGCAATACCTATCGCACTAACTTTGAAGTTAATTATCGCCGTGTAATTTGGGTTAATTAAATTTCCGCAAATAATACACAAGATGTCAGTGCCCTATTGGAAAAAGTTTCGCAAAGCAAATTCCTTCAATAGAACTTAACTAACAAGCCACAAACTTCCTCGGACTATTAAAGTAGAGCAGGTAGTAGGACCTACAAGTTAGCGAGTGTTGGTTAAATCTGAGAAAGTTTTAGGCCAGGGGTTCTGTATAAGAACAAGAGAGGCTTAATTTTTGCTTTGAGAGAATCAGAAGGGTGGAGAAGGCATCAAAATATTATTTATATGTTTAGGGGTAGATTGGACCCAAATTCGTTTGGGAAGTCCACTTTTTTTAAGAGTTCGAGTTTCAGACAAATGACGAAAATTTAGGTAAAATCCCCAGCAGAGTATAATTAATGTTTACTATTGGATCGAATGCCTGATACAATAAAAAAATGTATTTAATTATATTTTTATAAACAATAAAATTATCAACCTGGTAGTCTAACGATAAGCTATGGAACGTAAATTTTCTTCGTGAGAGTTGTTGGTTCATCTGCAAAACAAATAACATTGAAAACAACATGCATTGTTTTCCTCAAGGAAACTTGTTCTTGCTCAAGTGTTATTGTTTTAAGATGATAAATTGATAAGTAGGTATGTTTTTAAACAAGAGCTTGAGGAGAGATGTAGATGACTTGAAAATAAGAAAAGAGGGTTTGTTTGGAAATACGGGAATTTTTAAATGTGTTTTACTCTTGGCGGTTAAATTTATTAAAGAAAATGATTTTTAGCCAAAGAAAGCCAGCAACCAAACTGTTTAGTGGGCGAACTAACGTGCAACTTCAACCCAATAGTTGCTCAATTAAAAATTACAGCTTAGTTGTATCCACTCTCAGCGTACATTTTGCCATCAAACTGTTTAGTTGCTTTAAGTGGGCGCACTAATGTGCAACTACAACCCAACACTTGGTCAACTAAAAATTAGAGCTGAGTTTTGGACTAGTTGCATCCTAAGTGGGTGCATTAACGTGCAACTACAAACCCAAACAGTTGCTCAACTACAAATTACAAGTTAGTTGCATCAAATCTGAGCGTACACGTTGCGATTAAACTGTTTAGTTGCATTAAATGGGTGCACTAACGTGCAAATTCAACCTTACAGTTGCCCAACTAAAAATTAGAGCTGAATATTGGACTAGTTGCATCCTAAGTGGGCGCACTAACTTGCAACTACAACCCAACAGTTTCTCAACTAAAAATTACAGCTTAATTGCATCCACTCATAACGTATATTTTGCAATTAAACTGTTTAGTTGCATTAAGTGGGAGCACTAATGTGCAACTACAACCCAACAGTTGCTCAACTACAAATTACAAGTTAGTTGCATCAAATCTGAGCGTACACGTTGCGATTAAACTGTTTAGTTGCATTAAATGGGTACACCAACGTTCAGCTTCAACCCACCAGTTATCCAACTAAAAATTAGAGCTGAGTATTGGACTATCTTAAAGTTGACGTGAGTGTTGGACTAGTTGCATCCTAAGTGGGCGCACTAACTTGCAACTACAACCCAACAGTTTCTCAACTAAAAATTACAGCTTAGTTGCATCCACTCTCAGCGTACATTTTGCAATCAAACTGTTTAGTTGCTTTAAGTGGGCGCACTAATGTGCAACTACAACCCAACACTTGGTCAACTAAAAATTAGAGCTGAGTGTTGGACTAGTTGCATCCTAAGTGGGCGCACTAACGTGCAACTACAACCCAACAGTTGCTCAACTACAAATTACAAGTTAGTTGCATCAAATCTGAGCGTACACGTTGCGATTAAACTGTTTAGTTGCATTAAATGGGTGCACCAACGTTCAACTTCAACCCACCAGTTACCCAACTAATAATTAGAGCTGAGTATTGGACTAGTTGCATCCTAAGTGGGCGCACTAACTTGCAACTACAACCCAACAGTTTCTCAACTAAAAATTACAGCTTAATTGCATCCACTCATAACGTATATTTTGCAATTAAACTGTTTAGTTGCATTAAGTGGGAGCACTAACGTGCAACTACAACCCAACAGTTGGTCAACTAAAAATTAGAGCTGAGTATTGGACTAGTTGCATCCTAAGTAGGCGCACTAACTTGCAACTACAGTTTCTCAACTAAAAATTACAGAGTAAATGTTGACTAGTTGCATCCTATCTGGGCGCACAGCTAGCACTCAAACTATTTAGTTGCATTAGATTGGCGCTCACTTAACAATTACAGCTGAGTGCTGCACCAGTTGCATTATGTGGGCGCACTAACGTGCCTCATTAACTCAACTAAAACTTAAAGTTGATGTGAGTGTTGGACTAGTTGCATCCTAAGGGGCGCACTATCATGCAACTACAACACAGCAGACGCTCAATTAAATATTGTAGCTAAATGTTGGACTAGTTGCATTCCATCTGGGCGCACACCTATCGGTGGACCTGTAGATATCTGATTATTACACAATCAATAGATTTTTTTGTCTGACTAACGAAGCTTTTACAATGAGATGAAACTTCTAAATGTAATTTGACTTTGTGCTGTTCACTTCTATTGTGAATAATCGTTTTATTTTTGTCTTTAATTTAATGTTAAACAAATTTGTTTTTTTATTCGTCTCCCAAATTAGACCGTTAATGTATTTACATTGAATGGTTTTTACATTGGCCATAAGTTTGCCCACGAGTGGCCTTGACTGTAGAAATATACGCTTCGTCACTTTAAATACTATTGACCATAAATACAAAATTAAAATCGTGTCAGAACAATATTTAAATAATATTATGATTTATTGTATACTCAACTCCCGAATTCGTACATTGACCGAAATTTTTACGTGAACGCGTTGTGGATTTCGTAAATTTCTCACATCGCATTTGGGTCCAGTTTAACAGCACTTGAAATGTGATGGTACAACATCAGAATCCAAAATGTCACTAGGAACACGTTTCGACACCCAAAGTGTCATCCTCAGTTACAAGCTGTTTCTCACTATTAAAAAAAAATAGTTTTTGGTACAATTCTGTTTTACTATATGTAAAAAAAACTTCTTTGGTGCAATTTTTATTAGTTTTCTTGTTTACACAGTAAACTTTGAAACCAAACACATTTCTCAGACAAATAGAACCGAAGGTTTCCTTGTTTTCGTTTTAATGGGACAGTAAACATTTCTTATGTATCTCAACACTTTTTGTTTTCTTTTATTTTTATTTTTTCGTTTTGTTCCCTCTGGAATACTGTTTAATGTGTACCTACTTACGTCTCGGCTTCTTCGAGAGTCGTTTGTGAACGAACCAACCCAACGAATGGGCACATTTATAAGGTCTTTAGGCGGCTCTCGAGTGTTGAATGTGACGTTATTTTAAAGTAGCATTAAGGCGAAGAGACATTTGATAAAAATTAGGGTCGCGGTTCCCTGTTGGAATTTAAAACAGCTGTTTTTGTACGGACACATAACCCTTAGATGGCTTATTTTATTACTTTGTAAAATGTTATTTTCCACTTTAGATTGTTCAATTTAGAAGCTGTTAAACGATAGTTGGTATTTACCCAAAGCATTTTACGTGTAATTTAATTAATTTTATATGTAGCTATATCCTTATAAGAACCTTCGGTTTATACCTACCCTACAACCAGTGGCGTAACTGACAATATGTAAGTGCATCCACAACAACTACGACTATTGGTCACTTCTCTACTTAAAGTTCAAGTAGGGTATATATAGGGTTTTTTTTTTGTGGAGTTACAAACTGATTAGGTTAGGTTAGGTTAGGAAAATGGAAAGGAGAGACAGAATGCAGTGGTACGTGAGGGCAATTTTGAAACTTGAGATACTTATTAGTTTGAGACATGCATATTAGAGGCAGAATCAGGATCAAAGAGTGGCAAAGATCTAGGTTAGATTATTTTCGAAAATAGTTTTTTAATTTTGGGGGAATGCGAATAATGCCTCACTATTTAGGGGTTGGAATAATTATTTTAACCTAACTTGAAAAAATAAATTATAACAATAATAATTTTTTATTGAAACTTACACATATTTCTTCCAAAAAAAACAAAATTATGTAACTTAAAAAAATACCTAGTACATTTTACCTTACTGAGCTAGATACATTTACGACTACACGTCATGTTTTTGTGAATATTTTGATAAAATAATGTAAAATATGCCAAACTGATAAAGCCTTTGATAAACTCATTACGTACGTTGTCAGGTTTTGTTAATACTTGAACATATTTGTTGCAAATATTTTTGAAGTAATTATAGAAAAGTTTTTTAAAAAACGTAGTTGTACTTAACCCTTTTCCATTAAAAAAAAATGGTACCTATCTATTGTCATACGTATGATGAAAGCGTTTCATTTTTTTTATGTATGCCGAAGATTAAAGTTAGACAGGAGAAAATTGAGTCTGTGCCTGGGTTGCCGTTAGAGTATCCTGTTACTGTTCTTTGTTAGATATGATCTCAAAAGGACCGATCAGGTATGTCACTCGTGGGGGGTATAAAAAGGTACCGAATACCTTCCAGAATCAGCAAGGACGGAACTTAAAAGGTAAAATGACTTATCCCTTAGAAAAAGCATTGTATATTGTATACAGAAGTAATAAATTAGTTATACATAATTTATGGAATGACCTAAATAATATATTTTAAGACAAAATTTCTGTTTTGAAAAATAAATTAAAAGTTTTAATTTCTGTAAGAAATAAAAGAAATGTTTGAACGAAATGGCAATTTATATATTATTTCAAGACGGTCAAATTAAGTGTTGCATCCACTCATGCGTCCATAAATACCTCTAATGGGTAAGGGTGAGAATGGATATGTAAACGATATCTACCCAAAAGTGTGTAAATATTTTTTTAGGTTCCAGTAATACCAACAGAGTTTGTAGGATTTTAGTTTCCTCCTTAGAATTCATTTAAGTGATGAGTGTCTGCGATGAATTTTTGTATCAATTGATATAAATGATCTAATTTTTTTCTCTACTTAGGTACGTACTTTGTACGTACGTATTTGATCTTTGGATCATAGATAACAAAAAAATTAGTTAGTATTGTTAGAATGGTAGGTAATTCCTTAAAGATAAGCATATTATATCTCATACCATAGATAAGAATCATTGTAATTCTTATTACTTGTATGTATCTATAGTATGTATGTCAAACCTTGTAGAGTACTTAGTTTGGATTTTAGATCATTCTCGAACACTCTAAGTCATTCTAAAAAAATCTAGAACATTCTAGATCATTCTTGAAATATCTGGAGCATTTGAGATCGTTCCTTAATATCCCAAATCATTCTCAAGATATTTGGAACATTCTCGAGTATTTCAGAACATTCTGGAACAAATCGTTTTCGAAAATCTAAAAAATTTACGATCTGAAAATTCTACACCATCCCAGAATGGTGTAGAACATTCTATAACACCTTTTAATAACCATAAACATTGCAGATGACTCGAACATTCTAAATCTTTCTCGAAGAATCTGAAACAGTTCAAATTTTGTCTGATAAAATCAGATCATTCTGGAATGTTGCAAAACATTCTCGTAACAGTTTTTAATATTCTGGAACATTGTAGGTTACTTTCGAACATTCTCAAATAAGCATTTTTTTAAAAATATTGAACATTCCAGATCATTTTTTTTTTTCGACTATTCTAGAAAATTGTATATTCTTTCTCAAATAAAAAAGATGTGGAATATTTCAGGTCTCTTTTGACAATTCCAGATCATTCTAGAATCTTGGAATTTATTCTTTAATATTTTCAATTATTTTGAGATATTCTAGATCATTCTTGAACATTTCATATCGTTACCTAAATATCTGGAGTATTCTCCAATATTCCAAATCCTTCTCAAAAGAATCTGGAACATTTCAGATATCCTATGACAATTCCAAGTCATTCTGGAGTGTTGTTAAACATTCTGGAACATTTTCAAATATTGTAAGACATTCTTAAACAATCCATATCATCCCCTAACCATCTCCAATGTTCCAAATCCTTCACAAAAGAATCTGGAACATTTCGGATCTCATTTTCCGCTCTTTTCTTCTTCTTCTGGAAACCCCGGGCAATTCGTATTTTAATACTATATTTTTATATTACACTTTTTCGTGGTCAATAATCCTATTATTTGTAATAAATGTCATCAATTGATTCGTTAGGCACATACTTGCTTATTATGTAATAATGTTTTTTGTGGATACAAATTTTATTGTAAGTCTTCTTTGATTAATATCCCTCAATTTTTCTTCAACTGTAATTGCAATAACGAAATCAAACGCTCCCATATCATTACAATATTAGTCATTGTCTCGTGAAACATTCAATTACTTTTTTTTTGTCGGTGTATTCATATGATTAGATGTACGATATAAACAACCGAATTAATCATTCTGGATTTAATGAATGAATTTATGATGAGAAGAGCAGGAAGAACGATCGTTTGTGAAAAGAACGTGATGAGTAATTATTGCAGCAGTATCTTCTCTTCGGAACTTTGATTGACACGTTCGGTGTTAAACGTTACAAGCAGTTTTGTAATTAGTTGTGTGTGTCGTCTAGTTTATTATTTTTACATCTGTAAAACATGTTGTTGGTAAATGGAAAAAGTGCTGGACAGACATCTGTTTGCTCGATTTAATGCAATGCTTGCTCTGGAATGTGTAAATACGAGACGAAAGAAAAGTGGAACAAGCACATGTTGTGGAGTCTAGTCTCTTTGCCGAAACTTGCGCTCATATTTCGTATGCAACTGAAAAAGGATAAGCTATAACGTATGATCCGGATGATGACATAGTTATTTAGGTGATCCGGATTATAGTAATTCGGATCACCAGAGCTCTGTAGTATATCGTATTTTTTGGTGACCCAACCTAACCCAACCATTTGTGATCGATAAAATCTGATGTGGGTTGTTCTCTGACACTTTCTGCTCTTGCTTCTGCTCCTAATCTGCCTCCCAACTGACCTTGTTGAGTCCTAGAAGTTCTAGTGGCGGTGGGGTTGGTATTGGGGGTGGAACTTTTGTTGGATCTGGAGTAAACGATGAGATTATGAATAACATTATTACCTTCTACACCGTGCTCACTTTCAACACCATCTCCACCTTCGAATCCTTGATTGTAGGTCAGAGTGAAGCTGGTGTTGGGAGTGAGGGTGGTGTAGTGAGTAGGTTGTGGTCGTGGTAGGGATTGGTATTGGGGGTGGAATTTATGTTGGAGCTGGAATTAACGTTACGATTAACAATATCATTACTTACTACACCATCCTCACTTCCAACATCATCTCCACCCTCCAATCCTTGCTCGAAGCTTAAAGTGGAGGTGGTGTTGGGAGTGAGGGTGATGTAGTGGGTGAAATGGTTGGTATTGGGGGTAGTGTAGTGTATTGGGTGGTTGGTATTGGGGGTGGGATAGATGTCGGGGGTGGAGTAAACGTTAAGATTAAGAATGTCATTACCAATACGACACCATCCTCACTTCGAACACATCTCCACCCTCGAATCCTTGCTCGTAGCTCAGAGTAGAGGTGAATTAAGTTGGTGATGAGGGTAGTGCAGTGGTTGAGGTGGTTGGCATTGGGGGTGGGATAGATGTCGGGGTTAAGAAAACGTTATTATTTAGTCGTTACATTACAAAAATAATATTTTTATTAATAATGTTCCTGTTTGTTGTTTATAAATAAATTAATGTATTGGTGTTTGGACATCGGTCGTCATTTAAATAAATAATTACGGTTCTATTGCTGATGAGCTGGTGTTAGGTTTATTGAACTTGACGAAATAAAACAACAACAACAACGGGCCGTTTTGTTGATGAAATCTAAAACTTCGTGTAGCTTACCTAACGACTGTTTTGTTTGTGACTGTTTTCTTCTTCCGCATTCCTCCTGTTTCGCGAACAGATCCATCGTGACATTACTGAAATGTCTTCCGCAAATATTCAACGGAAATGTACACATACAGACACGTGACTTAAACAAGAAGACTTCTTAAGAGGAAATCCTAAAGTGGATTTCGTAAAATTTTCACGACGTACATGGGGTGGAATGATCAAAAAATTAAAATTTACGAAATCCACAACGCGCTGCGAATATAGTGATCGAGGAGGCTATTAGAAAATGGAATTATTGAAATTTTGTGCTGATATATTTGATGGTCTGTCTGTCTGTTTTTAGAAAGTACAAAATTTGCCTGTTTCAATTGCAGCCTCCGGATGATTTTTGAAGACACATTTCCTGCAGATTGCGTAACTGGAGTACAATATACAACGTTCGTTCTAAAATTACCTCACCGTCACCTTTTGCCCCAGTTTTTGGATAGAATTTTATGTCTGGAAGGATCACGCGGCTAAAATCGTCAAATTCGCATCTGTTTGACGGATTATTTGTATAAACTTCCTCATTTTTTTATTGTTATTCCGTCGATACACATGCCTACTTTTTACGGTGACTTTTTTTCATCTTTTTGAACGTGAAAGAACGTAAACCGTGGACAAACAAACGCATTTAGCCATGACTGGATATGTATACGTAGATATCTATGTCAATTCGTTTTCTCGAAAATGTTTTATTGGAACTATTTCCTGTCGTTATTACGCCAAAATTACTGGAAGGTAATTATTTGGTGCTAGTTAATGTCCACATACACATACATAGATCCTCATCAATGGTAAATTGGTTACCAGAAGAGATTATGTTATGGCTAAATGGGAAATCTTTTGCAACAAATATTCTTCTTCTGTTTTGCAATATTTTTAAGGGGTTGAATTTTTTTTGGAACTGGACACTTAATCAATCACTAACGCCCCTTTTATATCATCTAACAATATTTATGCCAAAAGATTTCTCTCATTCTTGGAGTTTCTAATTCAGCAAATCTTAATGAACCATCAAAGAAAATAGTGGCTTAATTTTATGACCCCCTTCGTGTACATGTGTGTGTGGTGTTCGACAAGAGCAAAAGAAATGGCGTTTCGTCTGGGGCGTGGATAATTACATGTCACACTGTCTGGAGCTCTCTCATTCCATCGGCACTGAAATCACAAACCACACCAAAGCCTGCTATGTACAAATTGAGCCACAAAGAAGCAGGGGGAGAGTGGGTGTTGTGAGTCATCGAATCGTTTTAATATTGTATCGATCCTGGACGAAACGTCTCTATTTAATTGATCGTTTAATCGTTGGTCACCCCAGTTGGAGACAGTCTAACCCACCCCTTTTGGACTTAACAGGGTCAGGAATTTGTCGAGTACAATCTGTACACGTTTCGAACTTGTTCAGAGACTTTCAAGAGTCTTTCTCTCCAGTCTTCAGGTGTTGACCATTTGGAGCAAAGAATTTCTGTTTGATGGGGGTTTTGGGTTTATTGAATTTCAGAACGAAAGACGAAATGGAAAGGCAGAAGAGGGTCAACCCTGGCCAAGAAACACAAAAGGAATAACTATAAATCTTGTTTGGGAATGGAGGAGGTAGTAGGGGCCCCCAGACCTGATACTGAAGGGGGTGGTTTGAAATTTTACGTTACGCCACTGACCAGATTTGTCTCCATTTAATAAAAAAATGTAGGGCATCACATTCTTACTGTTAACACGTGGTTAAAAATACGTTAACACTCCCTTTAAGTGACAGAATTAATTTTACTAAAATCTTTCTGGTCTGCATGATGAGACTCCCTCTAACTCATTCTAGTTTAATTTATACGCCCCTATCAAACTGTCTGATCAGATGTACATGTGTATGTTCAACCTATTAAATAATTAAACCCTGTGGTGACTTGGTGATCTCGTTTCTTTCTTTTTGGGCTGCCTTGTTACACGAATTCATTTCGAACGATACTGAAGGGGTGATGCAGCATTTGATAAGAGCTCAGTCAGTGGATACGGTTTATATTTACAATAATTAAGTTCGATTTAGAGATAGGGGCTACTTGCATATGCGTCATGTATAATGAGGCTTTATCTAAAGTAAATGTATGAGAAATAATGAGGCTCAGTGTAGGAACAATAAATCGAAGATGTCAAACGGGTAGCAAATGGAATGGTAAAGATCAATGGTACGATATTCAGTTGAAGCATAAATGGCACTCGAGTTTATTAACCCTGAGAAATTGATTTCAACATCGTCTCTTTTGAAAAGGGTGTTCAAAAAGGTCCTCTACTATTTACACGAAATTTTTACTTCAATTGATTGATAAATATATATGGTTTTATATGAAACCATGGTTAATGATTGAGCTTTATCGATGATGATAATCTATTGATTCAAATAAAGATTCTGCTAATACGAAAAATTTATTGATAATTATTGGACTTTGTTGATACTGATTCTATTGATTCTGGTGTAGACTCTATTTAAACCAGAATTTTGTGAGTAGACTCTGCTGATGTAGGAATTTTATTGATTCTATTGATACCTTTACTGTGTTGATGTTGATACTACTAAATTCTAATAAACATTTAGTCGACGATTGAGTTCTATTGAGGACGAGATCCTGTTGATTCCAATAATGATTTTGGATTGGTGATTATAACTCTACTTTGTTGATGCTGACTCTGTTGATTCTGGTATACATTCTATTTGGACCAAAAGATTTATAAATGTAGTCTACTGATGTTGAAAATTGATTATAGTAGAAGTTAGGGATGTCTTTATTTGAACTCTACATCAGACAGAGAAAATTATTGATACATTTTGCTCTGTTGATGATAATATTGTATTGTTAATGAACTCTACTGATATTGACGTTCTATTGATTTCAAAAAGTATTCTATTAATGTGTGGAATTTGTTGAAGGCTGTCTACTCTGTTGATGTGGAAAAGCTCTATTGATAATAGTAGGGATGTAGTCATACGAGCTTTTATTGATGCTGATATTCCATTGATTCCAACAATAATTCTGCATGACTATTGTTACTTTGTTGATGCTGACTGTTGATTATGGTATACATCCCATTGAAACCAGATCTTTGTAAAAGACTCTATTGATGTTAAAAATTGATTGTGGTAAAGGATGGGGGATGTTCTTATACTAGCTCTACATCAGCGTTGATAGTAAATGGGGTTATTATTTATACCAGAGAATTACTGACAACCTTACTCTGTTGATGTTGACACTTCATTACTTCTAATAAACATTGAGTTTACAAGAAAACTTAATTGCTGATTGAACTTTATTGATGCTGATATTCCATTGATTTCTGTTCGACTTTGTATCTGCTGACTGTTGATTCTGGTATACATTTAGTTTAAACCAGAATTTTGAAAATGGATTCTACTGATCACGCAATTCTATTTATTGGACTAGCGGATGGTAGTTGTAGTCGATGATGGAATACTCACTTATAGAAGATTATTGATAACTGTTGATGTTGGCACAATATTCTGGTATATACCAAAACGTGGTTAGTGATTGTGACCTACTGTTTATAACAAGGCTTCAAATTTTTGGATGATTACTGGACTTTTTGATGTTGACTATTGATTCTGGCATATACCAAATTTTGAAACCATTGATTACCTATAGTGGGAGCTGTTGTTGTATGAATTCTTTCTACTTATTCAATTATTTATTCGTATGATTAAAAGTAAGGATTCCAGAAAAGGTATTGAACATAAAGTTGACTCATTGTTCTTTGCGCATTGACCTCTGATTTTTGATCTCCCCCATTTGCAAATGTGTGTTTGGTGGTCGTTTGAATCGAACGTTGGTCATAAATTATTGCATTAAGCAGAAATATGTCAGTTGGCGGGGATTATAATTCGCGAGAAATTGCAGTTTGCATAATATCGCCGTTGATCGAAACAATGCAGTTGCTGTTGTTGCGATCAAATAAAATCACGGAAGGTTCATTGAAAATTCCTTTAGGGCAGGTCAATGAAAAGCAAAGCAGCTGTTCTTTTGTTCAAACCGGTTGTATTAGTCGGCAGACGATTTGTAAAGGTAGGTCTGACAACAGAAGGCATCAGATTTATATGTTGCGAATAATAGGGAAGGTAGAGTTACCAACAGACAAAATTTAATCACTAAATTATATGTTTTTTTTTTTAAGGGGATTAAAAACTTTTGTTAGAGCTCACAGTTTTGGTTAATTTAAAGTTTGTCTGAGTTAAATATTCTAATAGTGGAGTATTGAATATATAAATGTATCAGCAAAAGGTTCTAGAATATTCCAGAATCTTCTAGAAGCTTTTAGTAGAATGTTATGGAGTTTCCAAAAGATTTCAGACGGTCAGTAGAAACCTTCAATAGTTCCATATGTTTGTAGGATGCTCCATAATGTTGTAGAAACTTCCAAAATCTTCGAAAACGTTTTAAGATGTTTCTAAAGAAACGACAATGTTCTAGGGCGGTTCTGGATATTGAGGAATACTGTAGAATGTTCCAGAATCTTCTGGAAGTTTCTAATAGTGTTATTTACTTTTCAAAAAGAGTCTGTAGAAACCATGAATAGTTCCATAAGTGTCTAGAATGTTCCAAAATTTTCTAATAGAATGTTACTGAGTTTTCCAAAGATTTTAGAAAGTCAGTAGAATCCACCAATAGTTCTATAAGTTTCTAGAATGTTCCAGAATGTTGTAGAAACTTCCAAAGGTTTTAAGAATGTTTCCAAATATTCGACAATGATCTAAAACGTTCCTGGATATTAAAGAACACTGTAGAATGTTCCAGAATGATATAGAATCATCGAAAAAGTTTTGGTACGTTGTAAATGTTATTGAGTTTTTTAAAAAGTTTTAAAAATCCTCCAAGAAGTTTACAATGTTATAGATTCATCTCTTTTAATACCCAAGTTACTGTCTGCTTTTCTTATGGCAAATAATCTTCATAAACATGAGTCTTGCAGATTCTGTTCAATAAAATAATTGCTACTGTCGTATTAATGGTATCGAAGGCTGCAATTTTAATTCCTAATCCAATAGGTGGGTATCAATTAAATCATTAGATTTAGCCTTTGGTGAACATTTATTACAGCGCTAATTAAAATTAATGTTAAGCTTTATACTCTGTTGGTACTTCCTTTTTTTTTAATTCTTTTTTTATTGCTTACCTACCTACCTATTTATTAATGGTTGCCAGTTACTCTTGCCTCTAATTTTTTTTAATTAGAGGTAGTATGTCGTAAATTTTCTTTTATGCTCAGTGGCGGGTTATGGATATGGTGTAGAATATTAGTTAGTCAACAAAAAAAACAGGCAACTTTCTAGAGCGATTCTGGAATGCTGTAGAATATTCCAGAATCTTCTAGAAGCTTCTAATAGAATGTGATTGAGTTTTCCAAAAGATTTTAGAAAGTCAGTAGAATCCTCTAATAGTCAAATAAGCATCAAAAATGTTCCACAATGTTGTAGAAACATCCAAAGGTTTTCAGAAAGTTTCAAGACATTTCTAAAGATACGAAAATGTTCTAGAGCAGTTCAGGATGTTGGGGAATACTGTAGAATATTCCAGAATCTCCTAGAAGGTTCTAATAGGGTGTGATTAAGTTTTTCAAAAGATTTTACTGAGTTTGTAGAATCCCCCAATAGTTCCGTAAGTTTCCAGAATGTTCTAAAGGTTTTGAGCATGTTTCAAGATATTTCTAAAGATACGACAATGTTCTAGATTAGTTCCGGAGGTTGAGGAATACTGTAGAATATTCCAGAAACTTCTAGAAGCTTCTAATAGAGTGTGATTGAGTTTTCCAAAAGATTTCAGTGAGTCAGTAGATTCCCCCAATAGTTCCGTAAGTTTCCAGAATGTTAAAAAGATTTTGAACATGTTTCAAGATATTTCTAAAGATACGACAATGTTCTAGAGAAGTTCCGGAGGTTGAGGAATACTGTAGAATATTCCAGAATCTTCTAGAAGCTTCTAATAGAGTGTGATTGAGTTTTCCAAAAGATTTCAGTGAGTCAGTAGATTCCCCCAATAGTTCCGTAAGTTTCCAGAATGTTAAAAAGATTTTGAACATGTTTCAAGATATTTCTAAAGATACGACAATGTTCTAGAGCGGTTCTGGATATTGAGGAATACTGTAGAGTGTTCCAAAATCTTTTGGGAGCTTCTAATAGAATGTTATTGTTTTCCAAAGGATTTTGGAGAGTCAGTAGAAACCTTCGATAATTCCATAGGTTTCTAGAATGTTCCAGAATATTCTAGAAACTTTTTATAGAATGTTATTGAGTTTCATGTTGCGGAAACTTCCAAAGATGGTTCTAAATGTGTTTTTTTTTTGTGGAATTCCAGTTTTTAGTGTTTTTTATACACTAGCCGCCACTGTACTTTGGTTTACATCGGTAATTGGTATCGAGCATGGGTGGTGAAATGTTCAATTATGGCTTTAGGCCAGTGTCAAATTACATAGGCGTTTACTTAACAGACTTAATAAGTCGATCAAGCCACACGCAGTGTGTAATTTTGAAACGATTTTCTCTGCGTAAAATTATACACTTGCGTAAGTGAAACGGTCGCAGTTCTGCCAACTTTCCACTTCTCGTACTTATCCGTAGTTTTAATACGGTATCGATCGGACAATACCTTCCCAAGGACTTCCCTTGTTTCCATGAGGATAGATAACGATATGCGTCGGCTTACAAGGCTGTTACAGGGAACGTTGGCGTCGCGGAATGTCGTACTGATTTCGTTCCTTCAATTTTTGAGTTTGCCACCCCTTTCCAGGGGAAAATGAGACAAAATCTTCCTGTCGTGAAAAATCAATCAATTAATAATATTGAAAATATTTGACTAAAAAATTTTATCCCCCCCAAAAAGTAACTCGGAAAATTGCTGGTGGAATTTTTTATGGTACCTACTTGATGTCGTCTTGATTTATTTATCACATAAATTTAAGATCAGATCTTTCAGAGAAGTGTAATAAACGGGTGATAAAAAATTATCGAAAAAGACCATAAAGATAAAGAGAAAATTGTTTACAGTAGCACATTGAAATAAATAATAGGTACATGTAAAAAGTCATTGAGGGTCAGCTCAGAATTTTAAAAATGTAAAGAAATAGTTGAGCATCTCGATACCTGGAGACGTGATCTCGCTGGGCGGTATATTTTGTTGCAATTATTAACTATTACCTGCCCTTACCCAGCTGGCAGGTGTAATTTATTATTTATGACTCGGTGAACGAGGTAAACTGCTTCAGGATGTTTACAGTAAATTCTACTATGGAGGTAAAAGTGATTTGTGTTTTTCCACTATAATGTGCTGTTTCGGAATTACAATTCCATAAATTTGCTTTAGTTACGCTCACAAATCTACATTCACTCGCAGGGAATTCCACAAATGTAAGAATAATCATGGGATTGATTATTTATTTATTATTATATAATCATTAGTATTTACTTTCTACAAATGTAAACTGAAATGTATAGCATTTACATTTTAAATAAGCAGCATTTCCGACAGTATGATAGTATTGTGGGAATGATCTGGACAACAAGTTATAGATCCACTAATGGCGATGGCTAGTGTCTGCTGAGTTTCTGGATATTGCCACCATTCGCTGTCCCAAGTGGCTAAACGCAGTCACAAGCCGCTGGACGCAGCTACAAGTGTTAGACGACGTCACCAGTTGCAGTTACAAGTGGCTAGGCGCAACCACAAGTGGCTGAATGCAGTCACAAGTTGTAGTTACAAGCTTCTGGACGCAACCATATGTGGCTGGGTCACTTGTAACTAGTAGAAACTTCTAACTGTAACTAAATCGTGACTGCGCTACCTGCGTCTATAGACTTGTGAATTCAAACTGGTGACTGCGTTCAGCACTTGTTACTGCTATGTCTCTTGTAATTAACTGCGACTGGTGGCTGCGTCCAGTCACTTGTGTTTGCGAGTTGTAGTTGTGTCCTGTCACTTGTAACTGCGACTGGTGATGGCGCCTATAAACTTGTGATTGCGATTGGTAGCTACGTCTTATGAACATGTGGCAGCGATTGGTGGCTGCGTCCAGCCACTTGTGACTTCTACTTGTGGTTGCGTCCAGCCACTTGTAACTGCGACTGGCGAGGGCGTCTATAAACTTGTGACTGCGACTGGTGGCTGCGTTTATAGACTTGTGACTTCAACTGGTGGCTGCGTCCAGTCACTTGTGTCTGCGAGTTGTAGTTGTGTCCTGTCATTTGTAACTGCGACTGGTGATGGCGCCTATAAACTTGTGATTGCGATTGGTAGCTACGTCTATGAACATGTGGCAGCGATTGGTGGCTGCGTCCAGCCACTTGTGACTTCTACTTGTGGTTGCGTCCAGCCACTTGTAACTGCGAGTTGTAGTTGTGTCCTGTCATTTGTAACTGCGACTGGTGATGGCGCCTATAAACTTGTGACTGCGACTGGTAGCTACGTCTATGAAAATGTGGCAGCGATTGGTGGCTGCGTCCAGCCACTTGTGACTTCTACTTGTGGTTGCGTCCAGCCACTTGTGACTGCGACTGGTAGCTGCGTCTATAAACTTGTGACTGCGACTGGTAGCTGCGTCTATGAACATGTGCGTCCAGCCACTTGTGACTTCTACTTGTGGTTGTGTCCAGTCACTTGTAACTGCGACTGGTGACGGCGCCTATAAACCTGTGACTGCGACTGGTAGCTGCGTCTATGAACTTGTGACAGCGACTTGTGGACTGCGTCCAGCCACTTGTGACTTCCACTTGTGGTTGCGTCCAGCCATTGTAACTGCGAGTGATAAGGGCGTCTATAAACTTGTTACTGCGACTTGTGGTTGCATCCAGCCACTTGTACCTTCAACCATATATATATTATACATCAGACATTGAGCTTTCTTTTCGCAGTTTTAGGGTTTGAACTTTAAAAAATCTTTTCCTAGAAGTCTCGTAAGTTGTGTGAAGTACCTCTAAGCAAAAATCCAAGGATTTGGGCTTTATGTTGATATAATGTCAGTTGGCCAATTTATCCTTTTATGTTTAGAAGAAAGGTCCTTTTTGTATGAAAATGTGGTAATTATTTCATAATGTGTCTAATTCTAAGTATATGTCCTGTTATTGACCGCGAATATTTTTAGTGTCATGTCTGGTTCGTAATGTGTCATACTATGTCGTTGGTTGTTCCATAGGAGCAATCCTTTCAGTAAGTTGATTCTATGCCACATTTACTTCAAACAGTGGGTTAGTCTCAGACGAATTTGCTTCCAACTCTATTTTTATTTCATTAAAAGCATTCTCTTGTTCGTGTACGCGTGTACGAGCGTCAATACAAGTGGCACTTTATGAAGATGGGAGTGAAGTGTATTTATGTTATTAAGGTGGCAACCATAATTTCATTTTACCATTATTCCTTGAGGAAAAAACGGTTCACCCAGTCTCTTATTAATTTTCCAGGGGTCACGATGATTTATTTTCAATGGGTAATCGCTCGATAACGGATATTTGAAGTTGAATTATATACAGGGTGTTGAATCAGCGACATATTTGATGTTTATTAATAGTTGTGAGGTTGTAATCATGTTCGAATAAAAATAAGCATTTGTATATTGACCTGTTCGCCTTCCTAAAATGACCCGGGCATATTTGACTGCCTAATCTAATGTGACCCAACCCGGATTTTATACCTAGTCATACAACCATGGCTAAATGAGTTCATCGACTAGTTATGCAATTTTAAAACTATGGAATTCAGTACTGTTGATTTACTGCACGTTATGTCTTTTATCTATATCGTAAATGATCCGATTCTGTCGCCATTTTAGTAATTGACCACTAGTATCAGTCGTTATCAGTAAATTATGCCGTGTGGTTCACGTTCCTGAGCAAAATAAAGTTTACCGTAATACTGAATGGGTCCGCATACTTAAGAATTATCGTTTTTGTTGACATATAAGGAATGATATTAAATGCCATTGAAGACAGTCTGCAGAAATCTTTTTTTTTTTTTATTTGCAAGAAATATAATATGTTTGTATGTGTTTGTTGGCCAACTTGATTCTTTGCTCTTTATTGATCTTCATCAATACCCCATTATTTTCATATCATAATTTATTTGCTATCTTGCGTTTATGGCTAAATGATATTTTTATAGTTTTATCCTGTTTATTATACACAAATGAGAAATAACTGTTAATAAATTAAACTCCGTCATTTTTTTAAAATTTTTTTATTGTTTGGTTTTGACTTTTAAGACGAAATAAATCAGAAGGTTTGAAAAATACACTGGGCTATAATTTTTTCAACGCAATAACAACTACAAGAGGTATTCTTTTTTTTTTATAAGTACGTGCCAAATTTTGAATTTTTCTTTCTGTACGTGACCGATTTAAAAATAGAGGTTTGATTTATTGTAACTGTCAGTCCGCGAATCGTGTCGTGTGTGCCGTTTTTGAAGTATTATTGGGGCCTAAAACGTGAAACGAATACCAACTAATGTAATAAGAACGACCAAAGTTGGAATGAAGATGAATGAGTCACAGCAGATATACATAATTGTATGATAAAATATAACAAATAGGGAAAAATGGGGTAGATACCCTCGATATCATTATACAATCGAAAATTGCTATATACTTGCATATACTGTGGATATGCTATGGTAAAAAAGAGATGGAATTAGAAATAGTGCGTAACTACGCCTCAAGGGTGCCACAAGTACACCACAAGGGTGTCACAAGGGCGCTGCGAAAGATTTTAACGAGAATGCATCATAATTTTACGGGGAAACGTTGCGATTAGGGTATTACGCCACAAGGACGCCGAGAATGGTTTTGACGAGAATACGCCACAAGATTTCTGCGAAAGACTTTGACAGGGGTACGTTACAAGAGTCTTGCGAAAGATTTTGACGAAGGTTATTACGCCACAAGTACTCTGTGAATTATTTTGGCGAGATCAGATACGCCACAGGGTGCCACGACAGATTTTAGTGAAATAATTACGCCGCAAGAGTGTCACGAAAGATTTAGACGAGAATGCGTCATAAGTTTGTAGGGAACAATTTGAAGAAAGAACGCCACAAGGGTCTTGCGAAATATTTTGACGAGAATACGCCACAAGTATTCTGCGAAAGATTTTGACTAGGTCAGATACGCCACAGGGTGCCACAACAGACTTTGGACGAATATACGTCATAAGTTTGTAGGGAATGATTTGAAGAAAGAACGCCACAAGGGTATTGCGAAATATTTTGACGAGAATACGCCACAAGTATTCTGCGAAAGATTTTGACTAGGTCAGATACGCCACAGGGTGCCACAACAGACTTTGGACGAATATACGTCATAAGTTTGTAGGGAATGATTTGAAGAAAGTACGCCACAAGGGTGTCGCGAAATATTTTGACGAGAATACTCCACAAGGGCGCTTCAAAAGATTTTTTTCGATAATTCGTCATGAGTCTGTAATGAAAATTTTGACGATAACACGCCACAAGGGTACCGCAAAAGATTTTGACGAGAACACGCCACATGTGCGCTGCAAAAGGTTTTGACGAGAATACCCCACAAGCGTTCTGTACTAGTTTTTGACGAGAGTTCGCCACACGGATGTTCTGAAACATTTTGACGAGAATATTACGCCACAAGGGCGTCTCAAAAGATTTTAACGATAATTCCTCATGAGTACGTAAGAAAATATTTGACGACAGTACGCCACAAGGGTGCGGCAGAAGATTTTGACGGGAATTCGCCACAAGTGTGCTGCGAAAGATTTTGACGATAATGCGCCACAAGTGTGATGCGATAGTCTTTGACAAGAGTACGTCACAAGGGTGCCACGATAGATTTTGACAAGTGCACGCCACAAGGGTTCGAAGAAAGTCTGACGAGAGTACGCCACAAGGGCACTGTGAAATATTTTGACGAGTTTATAACGCCACAAGGGTGTGGCAAATGATTTTGACAAGAGTACGCCACCAGGTGCCACAATAATTTTGACGAGGGTGTTTTGCCACAAGCGTGTAGCTAAAGATTTTAACTAGACTACGCCACAGGGTACCATGACAGATTTTGACGTGTGGCACTATGGTGGTTTCTCTTTCTCGTTTCTTGCTAATTTTAGTATACTGCCAAAAATAAAAAAATTTAAGAACCACTTTTTTTTAATACTAGTGCCCCTTGTGGGTGTACGTCGTAATTTTTTATGGTACTGTCCTGGGTACAGTTTGAATTATTTCCTATAATAAAGTCACTCTCTTTTTTTTTTTACTCCCTAACCTATTAAGTATGTATTAATTCGTTTTGTTTTGCAACATGCGCAAGGAAATGGGCGTTTAATCAACAAGTCGGCTAAGACATACGTAAATATTTATGGGCTTATACCCATACACACGATATAGTTAGTTATTTTAGTGGAGTAGTAGATTTTCTCTGACAAAGAACTTGAAAGAGGAGTGGCTTTCTTAGAAAATATTTTACTCTTGCTAACGACCTAATCCGTTATATGATATTTTGTAACGTTTTAGATTAACCACTGTCTACCTCTATGGTTAATTACAATTTTCGTACCGGAATAAAAATGCTTTGTAATGTAATCGAACTGAATTAAAAACGGTACAAACTTATGCGTGCAGAAAATCCATTTGGCTTTTTAAATTATTTAATTAAACAGTCTGCATTCCTATTAAAGTAATCATTAATTAAATAATACACAAATTATTTCAATTTCTATTTGAATAATTTTGTGGGCATGCAACATTTTTTTGAATTGTTAAATTGTCTGATGAATAATTCTACGAGGGCTAATATTAGATAAATATGTATGCATACGTGTTCTGTCTAGCAGTTTATTTAGCTGATAAAACATAAGTATCACTTTTTCCTTATCAGCACAAACTTATCTATGTTCATACGAGATAATTTTCTTTCTATCTGTTTAGATACCTAACTATTTTCAAATATTTGTCCACCAAAGAATGATATTTATATCTTATTGTAATATAAAATAACTGTGTTGTCTTGTTTATACCTTTTGTGAAGTAGCAACTCAAAATTAAGTCAGAAAATGTAAATCAACTTTTTGGTACCATTGGACAGATGGCGCGTTAACAGTTGAATTTGGCGTGGGTACCACAAGGGAGTAAGCTGGGGCCTCTACTATGGTTTATTTTTTAAATGAGTGTTACTTATGCATAATAATTGTAATGATAGTCAAAAAGTATTTGTTTTTGAATTAGTTGACGGCTAATATGCTTTATAAATAAATAAATATCTTATTTAACTGTCAGAAACGTTTTTGGTATCGGTTTCCCCATAAAAAAAACCTTCAGTTATGTATTTCGTGTGGCTTTTCAATAACTATCCATAGTCATTTCAGACTTCCCTCCCTTTAACGAAGTCCCTGTCATATATCATCGATTTTATGACCATTTTTTTATTCCACCCTAATTGTCACGTTGAATTCTAAGTAAACAGAGTATTAACTGTCTCTCCTTTTTTTTTCAGGTACGTAGCATATATTTGTATTCTTACATCACATCAGGAGGGTTGCTTTAAGTGATGGAAAAGGTCCCTCGTACACGTAGCGACGATGACTAAGGTAAACTGTTGATTGGTATTTTTGTTTGGGTTGATATTATAAGGGGGTTCCTTGTGAATGCCCGAAACGTCAGTAATGGAATTAAGTAGCTAATAAATTTCTAAGTGTTTTCTATAGAAGTAAAAAAACGGTTTTTGTTGAGGATTTAAAATGTCATTAGTTCATATTTCATATCAATTGTCCGTTTGATGGGCATTTAAATGGAAGCAAATGAAATAACTTTTCTATGAAAACGAAAAGTTGTTGTCTTCTTTTAAAATTATGATGGTGATCTTCCGGAGATGCGCTGTCATCTTCAGAGATGAAGATTGTTTTGGAGGTTAAGCATTCATCCTTTGGGGTTGCATCACCCTTTCGCTAAGAGGATCATAAGAATAGATGTTTGGTTTATCCTGAGATTATTGTTAATTACACATGAACAATTAAATTTTGATTGTATTTGACCACAAAAAGTGGTCGACTTCCCTGTAGTGACATGGGGTGGTTAGGTTAGGTTAAATGTGTTTCTTTTAGTACACGTTTTAATAGTTTTCACTAAATAGAGTTATTATTTCTATTGCCTAATCTATGAGCAATTATTCTGTTGAACAAATAGTATAAACGTTTCTTACGCTGAAGAGATTTAACTGCAGTGCAGTCTGGTGTTTATTTCTGTTGCCGTCCGTCGTTTAAAATTATCTGGCACCACGGAGGTTTAAATTGGCAGTCTTCCATTTATTTTTCAATTCTTTATGCATACCTACCTAGACTACATGTACGAAGAATTTTATTTGACTTCATATACAGTAAGAAATTCTTATACTAATCTATTGTACGAACCATGCACAGTGGTCTTTTACTTTTGGATAGATTTTATGGTCATTAATTTCGTTACCAATATGACACAAGTGTTCTGCAAAGGTCTTTGACGAGATGCTGTAAAAAATTGGGTCGGAAGTATTGCGCCACAGGGGCTCCATGAAAATTCTTAATGAGAGTTCGTCAAACGTTTGTTGGGAACGTTTTGATTAAAGTGCGCCACAAGGGTAGCGCCAAAGATTTGGTTAATAACACGCCACAAGGGTTCTGTGAAGGTCTGCGACGAAGATGGTGTGAAATACTTTGACGAGAGTCCGCCACAAGGGTGCCAATAAAGTGCGCCACAAGGGCAGCGTGAAAGAATTTTGTTGAAAATACGCCACAGGGGTTCTAGAAAAATCTTTGACGAGGATGTTGTGAAATATTTTGACGAGAATATTGCGCCACAAGGGCTCCATGAAATTTTTTAATGAGAATTCGTTATACGTTTGTGGGGAACGTTTTGATTAAAGTGCGCCACAAGGGTAGCGCCAAAAATATTTTGTTAAGAATACGCCACAAGGGTTCTGTGAAGGTCTGTGACGAAGATGGTGAGAAATACTTTGACGAGAGTGCGCCACAAGGGTGCCACTATAGTGAACGTTTTGAATAAAGTGCGCCACAAGAGCAGCGTTCTGGAAAGGTCTTTGACAAAGATGTTATGGAGTATTTTGACGAGAGTATTGCGCCACAAGGGTATCGTGATAGATTTTGTTAAGAATTCGCCACAAGGGTTCTGCAAAGGTCTTTGACGGGGATGCTGTGTTATATTTTGACGAGAGTATTGAGCCACAAGGACTCCATGAAATTTTTTAATGAGAATACGTCATACGTTTGTGGGATACGATTTAAATAAACTACGCCACAAGGGTAGCGCCAAATATTTTGTCAAGAATACGCCGCTTGGTTCTGGGAATGTCTGTGGCGAAGATGGTGAGAAATGCTTTGACGGGAGTCCGCCACAAGGGTGCCACTATAGTGAACGTTTTGAATAAAGTGCGCCACAAGGGCAGAGTGAAAGATTTTGTTGAAAATACGCCACAGGGGTTCTGGAAAAGTCTTTGACGAGGATGTTGTGAAATATTTTGACGAGAGCATTGCGCCACAAGGGTATCGTGAAAGATTTTGTAAATAATACGCCACAAGGATTCTGCGAAAGTCTGTGACGAACATGCTGTGAAATACTTTGACGAGAATTCGCCACAAGCGTACCACTATAGTCTTTTGACGAGAGTATTACGCCACAAGGGTGCAGCTAAAGATTTTAGCTAGACTTTGCTATAGGGCGCCATGAAGGATTTTGACGAGTGGCACTACAGCGGATTCTCCCTGGATAGGGTTCGTTCCAGTTTCAAAGTTTGTTCCTTCTTAAGCAAGCCTCATTGTGCTGACACATGCTTTTGTGGCGAAATACACTAAGGTACTTTTTTAATTCCATTCATTAAAAGTATGACACTTGAGTGGTCGTTAGTAAATATTTTTAGCTGGAGCTATTGTTGCATATTATGAGTACATTTACGTTGGCCACATGTTATAGGTATGCAAATGTTGTGTTTGTATCTACATTAGCATGCTTGTGCATATGAATTACCAAAGGAATCATTCATCTCTAATAAATTAAGTAGTCGTCGTACGCCTATGCTAATTAATTTTCTAGAATCGATGATGTAGAGAGAGAGTTCAATATTTGGTCTTCCATTGACTGTATGATGATTGTTATATCGCTGAATGGTTTCGTCATTTGAAACACGTAACGTATCGGCAGGTGTGTTCCTTTCCCTCAGGCATTCACATTCCACCGCTAAGAACAGACCAACCGACGCGGTCACTATTTTGCATAAAGTGTTCATGATTATATGGACAACTAGCAATGCAAGAAACTCGAAACGTCAAGAAGAATTGTTGATTAGGTACATACAGGATGTTTTAGAAGTGCTTTCACGAAATGAATGGATTTTGTGGGGAAGAAGAGATGAAGAGGGAACATGATGATGAGATGGTAGGACATCTAGTGAAGCATGAAGGAAGATGAAGTTTGGAAGATTGGATAATTAAGGATGTTGAATGTTTTAGTTTTTGGGTAATGTCAAGGTTGGTTAATTAAGGTGAGTGGAGGAAGTAGAGTGTGTATGTTGTGTGGAGTATTTGGTTCAGGTTTTGATTGACGTCAATAGAGTAAACCAAACAAAAAGTGTCAGCTTTAATCCTGGACCTTCTGGTTTTGAAGGTTCTCAATTCCTTGCAGATGATGGATGTAACCAAAGTCTTCTTAAGAATTCGCCTTCGTTGAAACCTTTCTACAGTTTGGGCCAAAAGTCGAATTTTGGTAAGAATTGACTGTATTGACCAAAAAAATTGTGGTGATATTTACTCTTAAAGTTATCCAAAGGCTTCAAAATTATCCACTTTCTCTTCCTGACTTTAAAATTTATTTAACAAAGTGCCAATAAACTCTGATGGTGAATAAATAGTAAATGTTGGACATAATTTGGATTCTTAAGATTTGATATACATGTGGATTAATTAATTTTTCTGTATTACAAAGAACACTTTGCAGTTTCTTATTTCGTAATTATAATTAATGAGCGAAAGAAATAGTTGAGCAACTATAAATCATAATAATATGAGACGGTTAGATTTTGCGATCGCTATCTCAGGGCAAACTTGAAAGTTTTTTGCTGATTGCGTCACGTGTCTTGTTCCACAACATACCAATTGTTGCTACAAGCTCGTAATAAATAGATCGATAAATTAATATTCAAATATAGATCATGGAAAATTCACTGCATGTCACACTACAAGTTCACATTGTCAAACAATACATTGTATTTTGGGCCCATTTGGTTCCAGTTTTTTTTTTGACATAGTGTAGTTTCAATAACATTTGGACGTCACTGAAAACAAGATCTTCAAACTGATTAGATTACCGACTTCCATTTAAGTCATAGATTAAAAGGAATCAGGATAGATAATCCATATTAGTTCTATTTAAGTGGTTTTGGTCATGCATACTAGTCCATGGTCTTGTGAAATTGACCCTTACTTATGTGAAGAGTGTTTAAGGATTATCAAGAGGGAATGTTCCAAGGCTTAGGAATGATGTAGAATCATCCAGAGTTTGCAGAAATTTTGGATTATTGTGGATTTTTTGAGAATGATATGGAAGGTTTGAGGATGTTCGAGAGAGTATGTTCCAAATCTTTTGAGAATGATTGGAAATCTTTCAGAATGATCGGAAATGTTATGGAATACCTACTCAAAAATGGCAATGTTCTGTGACATTCCAGGATGGCCCCATGTGTAGTCTTTTCGTAAATTATATGGAATGTTCCAGTAGGACCTACAGAATGTTCCACAGTTTTTGCGAATGATTTGGAGTACTTGGGAATGATCTAGATTTCAGGATGATCGAGAGAGAATGTTCCAAATCTTTTGAGAATGAGTTGGAATGTTTGAGAATAATCTACAATCCAGAATATTCAAAACTGTTACAGAGTGTTCTAGAAATTTCCAGAATGATAGGGATTTGTTGCATTTTAACCATAGAATGTTCCCAATTTTTTGAGGATGGTTCGGAATGATCTAGAATGTTCCAGATGTTTCAAGAATATTCCAATTTTTTTAAGACTAATTTGGAACTTGATCTCAAGAACAGCATCACTGATTCCATAATACGATATGTATAAGTGATAGGTTTGGTTGGAAACATTTCGTTATAATTATCCAACTACGTAAAAGGATCAAATTTTTAACCTTTTGACGTAAAAATGTAAATGTTATCGTTAAATGTCTGGCGTTTGTGCCCTACAAATTCTTGCAATAGCAGTATTTTTGCTCAGGACCAGGAAATAGTGTAGTTGTTTTGTATAAACTCAAGGTTGTTTATATAAACGAGTGCATAATAATAATGCAAGCCTATCAGTATGCACACATCATTGCAATAAGCGATAATGTTCTACGTAATATTGTATATACAGTTAGGGCCAAAAGATCAGGAAAATATTTCCAGAATTACGTATTATTGATATCAAAATTGAATCTGAAGATTTTCTTGAAATAGAAAGACGTTTCAAACTATTTAAAAGGACATAGGAAACAGAGAATGAATTATACACGTATGATTCGGATTACGAAATCATTTGTTCATCCGGATTATGGAAATTCGAATTACTACAGTTCTGTTGTTGATTTAAACTGACTAGGGGATATCCCTTTATGTTCCACATTTAGTAAAATTTGAGTACCATGTATTTTATAGTTTTGTCCAAATTACAAGGACATCCGGATTAGTGAAGATACGGATTAACGAAATTTTACTTACTGTATTGAAGAATTTTCTAATAAAATCCATTTTCTGTGCCAATTCAATAGGTTATGTACATACATGCACGTGAGAGATTACAATTAACAATAATTACGAATATTATAATTAAATTAACATAATAACCAGGTCGTTTCACGAGTAGGTAATTAGTGGCCCTTTTAAGTTTACCGCAACTTATCGCTGTCGAAGGAACCAATTTAACGCCATGTTCGTCACCTTTTCGGCTCAGCGTTCTCCCCATTGAATATTTATTAAAAGTGACACGACAGTTTGGTTTTGTTTTTTTTTTTTTTTGACTTATTCATAGTCAAAGACATTATATATGCATGTATATGTTTACTACGACATGACAGGCCCCACCTATTTTGGAAATCAGTTAGTGCTGGTCGTTGAACTTCCACGAATTTTGTTTTGTCCCATTTGGAATAATGCAGCATCAGCTTGCTTGTCCACTCGTTAATTTGGTGAATTGGATTGTTTCGTCTCGAATTTGTCTCACTTGATGAAACGGACTATTTTAACATTCATAGACTAAAGTCTCATCTTTCTAGTTCATTATCACAATTGTTCTATTTTGGTTACACGCTTAATTAGAAAATTTAATGAGATTAAAGGGTAATTAAAAAATTTTTTTTTCCAGCGGATTCTTGAAGAGTTTGATGAGAAGAACATTTATAATTGGTGGCGTTATTTATTTAGCGTTGAAGCCAAAACCGTGGTTGATACGAAAAAATGTAAAGAGAACTTTTTTGTGGAGAATTAAATTTTCTATAAAAAAGTCTAGAGTGAAATACCTCTATCTTTTATAGGTAAAAAAATACGGGGCTGCAAAGACGCGCCTAAACGTGTAATATGCCGCCACTCCGAATTTTTGAGCGCTATATTTTTTATCTGTAAAATATAGAGGAAACCGCTCTAAACTTTTCTGTAGAAAATTCAAATGTCTACAAAAAATATCTCTTTATTTTTTTTTGTATCTAACACGGTTTTGGCTGCCTAAGCGTCAAAATGTCAAAAAACGCGACTGAATAGTGTTGACGGTTTTGCATAATACGTTCTTTGACGTTTTGACGCTTACGTAGCCAAAACCGTGGTATATATGAAAAAATTAAACAGAACTTTTTTATAGAAAATTAAATTTTCTATAAAAAAGTCTAAAGTGAAATCCCTCTATCTTTTACAAGTAACAAAATACGGGTCTTCAAAGACTTGTCTAAACGTGTAATATTTCGCCATTCTGCAATTCTGCATTTTTAGCGCTGTATTTTTTTACCTGTAAAAGATAGATGGATACCGCTCAAGACTTTTTTGTAGAAAATTCAGTTGTCTACAAAAAAGGTTTCTTTATTGTTTTTCGTATCTATCACGGTTTTGGCTGCACAAGCGTCCAAATATCAAAATGGCGTTTTTTTTTTTTACAAAAACAAAAACTTGCCAACATTCTTACTTCTCTGATATAAAATGATTATCTTAATTAATTAACTTCACTCTTATTTTGACGTTAAGTCGATTCTAAAGTAGTTAAACGAGGTTTTATTGTAAGAGCTTGAAGATTTGTCAAAGTCATAATCTTTTTTTATGGTCTTGATATCGAATTAATTAAAACGAGCTGTACTTAATGCTTATGGTATGATTAAGCTGTCGTCTAGCGAGGATTTAAAAACTCATGTATTGTGAGATTGTTGTATGTTGTACGTAGTCATGGAGTTCACGGACATTGAGCCAATAAATTCGTATTATCAAAAAGTCGCTGAACTTATTTGGTGTTTTACAAATTGTTTGTCTGTTGTGGTTGCAATTGAAACAAGGATACTTTTGGTCCCATTATTCGTCATGGTTTATAATGGACCGTTTATTTTCGGACGATGTAGTAAACATGATCTTGTCATATAAATCATAATAATCTTCTAATTTTATATGTGCATAAAACAGTAGTAAAAAGTTCCAATTTTGGTATTACGATGAATGAGTCATTTTGGCCTAATTGTTAAATCAGTTAGAAATGCGACCATAGCAATGCATGTAGCACTTCAGAATACAAAAGGATCGAAACGTCGTGTATTTTCTTATGGCATTTTTGAGGATGGTTGCCACACTACTTTCCCCGTACTACATAAAATGTAATCCTCCTTTTTTGCCACGTTGTTTTGACTTTCATGTCTCTAATTAAAAATTGCGCTCTAATTTAGTAAGCAAGCAGACGTAATTAGATCTGACCGGTTTATTTTTGGCCATCATTCCCAAGTTTGAGCTTCCTGTTCGCATTTTGGCATCGAACTCTGTTCATATTTTTTGTCTGTCTGGTGGATGTATAGGCAAAGTGTAAAATTACGTTCATCAATGAAATTGTATAGTCATATTTATATCGGCCAAACTAGAAGAACTCCAAAGTTAAGGTTCAGTGAACACAAAAAGGCTATTGTACAATAAGGGAAAAGTTTGACTTCAGTAAAAGTTTAGACTTGAGAAAAGTCACCATAAAAGAAACCAGTGGATTTTGGGGGTGTCCCCATGGTTCTGTAAGTATTCTACTAACGTACGACGAAATTGATTGCTTCTTCTTCTCCTCAGGTTTTTGAGGGTGACCAAAAAGGTGTTCTGTATTATACTGTTGGGGAGTAACAACTCTTATTTTTAAAGTGGGATAAAAAAGAGTTCTATGAGTTTTCACAGACAGCTATCAGCGTGTCTTTTCTTTCGGAGAAATTGAAAAACGCGGAATTGCAATAAAATTGCAAAAGAATGATCAGTTCTCTAGGTCACTCGATCTCCAATAACAGAGAGTTCGTAGAACAGTTCAACGTTCTGATAAAGGCGGCGCTTGTGATTAACTATTTACTGCTCTTTAAACTGGCCTACATACTTTGTAAAAGGCTACAATTAACGATTCTTGTGGAGAAATAAAAAGCAGATTCCGATTGTAAACTTCGCTCACATCAGGTAGAGAGATAGGCACCAATTTGGTAGGATCTATACGTTCACAGATTATCTATGGACTGTTTGTTGTAGCTTTAATTAAGCCTAACGTTTGCTTTGTTTTTTTTGCATGAGATTAGTTCAATGGAAGTGGCAGATCATCGTATCTATGACGTAACGAAACGTGGGCAACTTTTCGACCGATTAAAAATTTTTTTGGTCGCACTTTGAGGTGATGTACGCCAAATGTAATTTTTTCTGAAATGCATGCCAAACGAGGCTGTTTTGTTTCATTTGAATTATGTACATATTACACATTTTTCTATGTGCCAAGAGGCCTTTTCGTCACCTACATCACACCCACGTTTGCATAATGCAATATGTTGCAATAACTTTCTAGTTTAAAAGTTACTAGCGCCATTAAAACCGTGGTGTAGTAGTCATTAAATGGTTAAATTTATGGCCATTTATCGGAAAATGTGCACATTTGCCAGATTTGTTTACTTTTATAATTACTTAGTCTTATTTTATGAGATCGGATCAGTTTAAGAAGGCAAAGCTATTAGTAACTCAATAAACTGAAACAGCACTATTTGTACCCATACCTACGAAATAAACAAGAAAAAGACAGAAAATGTCAATTTGTCAAGTTTAGTCTCTATTTTGGTTGTTAAATGTAACAGATTTTTATCCTACTGATACATGTTTCATTGTGGTCTTCGCCTTCCGAAACTGACCCGACCATTGTTAATACTTTCGTGCGTCATTTATTCAAACGTTTCGATTAAATTAATTTTTCCTCTTATCAGCTTGATGATATTATTACTATTTGACGTCAATTCTAGTAGGTACATCTATAATTTTATGATGTGACAGTTTTAATAAAAACTCATACTGATAAAAAGAACTCATTTAATAAATTACTTATCTATGTATTAATTAATTATTATGGAGCTGTTGGTTGTAAAACAATTGTTACTTTTGAAAACTTTTAAATTATTGACTTGACGTACAAAGAAACATGCATGAGGGTATTAAAATGACAATAATTTTTTTTATGATGTATTAAGTTGTTTAGGAAATGTCATTGATGTTTATTTTTTTTTTTGTGATAATTGTTATAGTGTTGAACAGCTGTCAACATTACACTGTTGTTGGTTTTCATTGATGAAACCAACGATTCATTCATTTTTAATAGTTTAATAATAATTATCTTTCAACAGTTTGGCATTGAGTGAGTGAGAATGCTTTGTCGGTATTTTCGCGGTTTTCCACAAGTGCACAAGTCGATGAATAAACGAATAAATATCGAGTGTTGTGATAATGATTGGGTAATTAATGATTATTATTGCAAAATACTAGAAAAACATGACCTACCTGACCCACATTAAAATTATTTATTTATAAATATAATTTATGTGGAAATTTTATACACAAATATCGCTACGTTGGGTAAATATTATGAATATTGCTCCAGTAAATGAACATAGCTATTTTAAGTTCTATTGAGATTTACGTTTCAGTTTAACTTTACCCTTACTATAGGTACAATAAGGCGGGCCATTTCAGTTTTTCTCGAATTTTCAAAATTTTCAGACATCAATGTTTTTTTACATATAGAAAACTGTCCAAGTCGAAGTGACATTGAAATATTATTAAAAATTGACCTCAATGCCTTCATTTTTAGCACCCCTTTTTTTTTCGATTTATGCCTTTATTTTGAAATAATTCTAATTAGCTGACCTGACAAACCTTTGCTCTGGTGAAATTTGTCTTCAATTTTTCTGGAATTTTTTAATTTTCTGTACAGCTTTTCAAATTTTTCTTTTCATAAAGACCTTGTCAAACCTGGTCAAAGAATTATGCAACAGAGAAGATCTCATCTAGTGCTTTGATTGTTCCATGTTGCACAAAGTAAGTTGCATAATCCTGTTAACTAATTAATTGTAAGATTGCTGCATTGTCTTCATTATTCTTACAATATAAACAACCGCTTGTCTTATATTGGTTAAGTGGCATGTGTATATATTTAATTTAAAATGTGCAATTTATCATAATGCGTGTAATAACTACGTACCTACTTAGTTTGTAGCTCACGATCAGTGAGATATTTATCCCATTAGTTGTAATAACCAACAGTTGTTCGTGTACTTATTCTAATTTACCATTACGTATGTATTATAATTACACATATTTGTATAGAAATCAGAATATGGAACGCAGCTGGAAGCTTTTTTGTCAATTTTCTCATTTTCCACTTGATCGGTTTCAAAAAATTTGATTTTTTGTTCCACTTAAGACTAAAAGAGTATTTTTTTCTGAAGGATACTCAATGATGCGTTTCGTTGTTGGTACATGTGAATACCATTCGAAAGTTACACGCTTAATCATGTTGAATTAATTCTCTTATTATACACTTATGCATCCATAAAATGTTGGCGTGAGTCATCTATTAAAAACACAATTTATTTTCTTGTCTTTTCGTCATAAATATGTCAATTAGTTGTACAATAATACAAATGTATTGTTTGCATCACAAAACATTTAACTAGGTACAACATGAGCAAAAGATCAATGGGGTTTCTTTAATTGATTCATTGACGAGACCTTCATGGGTCAGTTATTCAAAGAAAACACTTCATCACCCTCTAATGTATTTTTAGTGTTAGTGGGCCTTCACGTTCCAAAAGATGTCCCACCATCCCTTTTCTCCTTTTAATAATTTTACTTCCTAGCACCCATGTTGAACTACCCATTGGGGAGTTATTGATATCTTCATCATTCCCTTATTCGCTTACATATAACCCTCAATCCACTAATCAACTTTTATGTTCCAAATCCAAACCCAAACAAAGTTTTGAAAAGTCCAAATTGGTGTAAAAATGGTGTTGATACAGACATTATGGTACTATATATAATCCCATTGCCTGATAGCTTGTCAGGGATATCCATGAGTCCAGGAACAGGACAGGGAGTCTTATTGTCAGTCAGATTTTGACAGATTTTCTGACTTGCCCCGTCTAAACCCTCAAGAATAGGAGGTTCTGGAGGGCAAAAAAACTGATAAGATTATGAAGACGTTGTTGGGTGTGAGTGGTTGCTTGATGACTTCCCAGCGTCCACGTTCAACCTTTTTTTTTGGGAGGGATTGATATCTTCATCAGTACCCTATTCGCTTACAAGTAACCCTCAATCCTCTACTCAACTTTTATGGTCCAAATCCAAACCCAAACAAAGTTTTGGGAAGTCCCAATTGGTGTGAACAGAGTGTTGATACTCCATCTAAGTCCTCAAAAATGAGATCTTGTTCAGGGCAGAAAGATTGATAGACGTTGTTGGGGTTTGAGTGTTTTCTTTTTGGATGTTGGTACCTATCAACTTCTGCACTAAAAGTTCTGCACTGGAATTCAATTCCTAAGTGCCTCCAATAATCCAAAACTCATATTGGGGATAATGGGCTGATTTCAAAGAGGCTCTTCAGTTATTTTGACTTTCATGACTCATAATAGTGCTACCAGAGTATTGAGATTTTCTTTAATAGTCTTTTTTGAATCCCTAGATTGACCACAGAGTTCTTTTCACTGAAAAATCTGGGATTTTTTCTAATTTTTGGTCTCCAGTTTTTCGATATTAATTCCAAGTCTCCAAGATACCTTTATCTGTTCTACTACATCAATAGTATTTTTGTTTTAATTTTTTGTATGACATAAAACAGTTCACAGGAACAACAATTAGGTGCATCAATTAATGGTATGTCTTTTTTTTATGAGCTATTTATAAATTGTTTTATTATCTTAATATCCTTCATCTCCAATGTTACTTTTTAATTGTTCTCCGCTTTGATGATAACATTACATCATCGTGCCCAATTTGACTTAAGAAAATGAATGAAATGATATCATTTGGAGGTATAAATCAGTCGTAAAAAAAGTTTTAAAACGATTTTATGGATCTAGGACAGCTGCCACTGACATGACCCGCAACTCCTACAGACATAACTCATTATTAGATAAGCTGGCCATATTTGTAAAAATTTGTATATTTACAAGGTTGGTAATGTAAATGGGTCTTCGTTGGTTGGTAGTCAGTTATATGATATTTGAACTTGTTTTTTACATGTGTTATGCTGATGGGAGTGTGTTGGTGACTTGGAAATGTATAGTATTTTGTATTCTGTATTTGTGACATGACAAAATTCCTTCACATATGTTTCATATTCATTGAGTCTTTTGTACTTATGATGCATTTTTTAATGCAGTTGAAATTCAAGGAAAGCGTTAAAAAGTTCTTGACAAATGAGACTTAGTTTAATGATTTTTGAAGATGTGCCCTCATTTAATCTCGTCCATCCCTTAGTGATTTCCCTTGTTCTCCTATTTTTTCCAACACTTCATTTGCCTAATCAGGACTTCATATTTCAAAAGGTCCTCTTATCATCTAACCTCTGGTATCTCATAGTGTCTTCCTTTGGTCTTCTACTTTTTCATATACTCCCTTTGTCTTACGAAGCTTCCGCCTTTCAAAAGGTGCCCGTCCCATCATTCAATTTCTCCTACCCCCTTCAGTGATTTCCTTTGCTTCTTCTTTGCCTAACAGTTTATTCCATGTTTTAAAGGTATCTAATAATCCAATCTCTTCTAACTCGCAGTGATTTCCGTTCTTCTCCTACTTTTTTCTAGCAGTTTCTTCGCCTAACATCGACTTCCTGTTTCAGAAGGTGTGCTATCATCCACTCCCTCATATCATCTAGTGATTTCCTTTGTTCTCCTTCTTTTTCTAACACTTCATTCGCCTAACTGGTCCTTCATCTTCATGTTTCAAAAATTGTCCAATTATCCAATCTCTTCAATCCCTTCGTGACTCATCGTTCTCCTACTTTTCCCAACATTCCATTTGCCTTATCAGAACTTCATGTTTCAAAAGGTTCTCAATCATCTAACCTCTGGGATCTATGAGTGTCTTCCTCTGGTCTTTGCCTAACTGGGCTTCCATGTTTCAAAAGGTGTCCTATCATCCAATCTCTCCTATCCCTTAGCGATTCCCTATGTTCTCCAACTTTTTCTATCTCTCAATTTACTTAACTGGGTCTTCATGTTTCATACTGCATTTGCTTATGGCACCACATCTCGAATGCTTCTTTTCTAAATAAATAATTTTTTCTTTTCAAAATGCTGGATTGGCTGTTCTCGAGCACAGTGGGTTAAATTATCGAGGTTTCTCCACAAAGTCTACATATATTTTGCTTCATTTGTAGAAACCAAAGAATTTGTGTAATTTCGTTTTTGTAATTCCCCCATTGGAATGTAATTATTACGTATCAGACAAAGTTATAATTTTCCAATTCGGTAATAAAATAAACGCATTATTAGGGCTATAATGGTCAATTTGTATGTATATTTATGCATATCCGAAAACGTGCCATTCAGTAAGTTATTATTACTTTAATGGCCATCCATATAACAGTTCCGAAGGTGTTTCTAGTTTGTCGGAAAATAGCCACTAACGATAAGCCAAGAGTGCGTGTACTTAAAGAAAATAATTGGTCGAGAACGTAAGTCCAAGGTAAACTTGCGATTGTGAAGAAATGCATTCCACAATCGTCAAGCTGGGGATTAAGTGGTTCGACAGCATGGGAGAGATAAAGCAGGTTTTCTTAATTCTCTTACGGATAACATCTACAGGAGATCGAACATTAACTGGACCCCAAGTGTAAAAACGATGTTTCTTGCGTTATTGTTACCTTAATACATGGGTCATCACAAAGCAGTTTGTCTCGACAGCAGCCGGGTCATTCATCAGGAAGCGAGAGAGTATATGAAAAAGAACATAAAACTTACTGTTCTGTTAATAATACAGTTTACGCAAGTACTCACCGGGGGTCCTCTGCCCCCTCACAATATTCATATGTCAGGAGCGTGATATCCAGTCATCATATCAACATTAACTAGGTTTTAAAGTTAATGATTACGTATTTTACATATTATCGTAGTTATCTTCAATCTTCAACTACTAGCTAGAGTCACCTGAAAAAGTAGAGGCTTCCCCGGACGCCAAACTAGTATTTGGCATCCCAACGATTGGATGTACTAAGCGAACGTATCTAACTTAATTCCACCCTTTCGTGTCAATCGTGGCGCAGTAAGATCACCCCAAACTTAAAGGCACACCACGAAGGAACCACAGCCATCTTGGCCGGGCACTCAGCGCGCCAGGGTTTCCAGTAAACAAATTCGATATCTCAAATATCAACAACAATACTTCTCAAAGTATTGTACTCAAAAGCTAGCAACACCATCACAAATAGTAACCAACATCACTCGAGCTCTGGCCAGACACTACTGACTCTTGTATCATTACTCTCTCCCTGTATCCTTTACCTGCACCCAATTCGTCGACCGGCTCAATATCTTACAAGGGTCTAAAGACATGGCCAACTCATCCCTTCACAAATAGCCGAAGCTCTATTAAAGAGAAATCAGGACCATTTTATACGTATATTGAACAAATACTATGTGGCACATTAAAAGTGAACATTTCAAGTGAACTACATATATTCTAACAATGGCATTATAAAAAAATAGGTTTTACACAAGTGTGATTTAAATTTGCCAGTCATCATAAAGTTTTAACGTAGGAAATTTTTTACGATCAAACACATCCAAAACCTGATTGGAAACACATCTCTAATTTTCCCAATATCTAATCCGAATCCTTTTGTGCTCTTATGTTTTTGCCTCTAATATGTTTGTAACGGATCCTTTATGTCCCAGAAGGTGTCCTAGCGTCATTTTTCTTTTTGACTTCCACACCGGTCTTCAATGGGGATTCTTGGGATTCTTTTCGGAATGATAAAAGAAAGACTCATAAAAAAGTGTGGCCTTATTTTTTTTTATTTGATTCCTCGAACCACTCTAGATGTCATTTTGTCTTTTACAACCTGTTACTTCTGCATGTCATATGCAGAGTTTATTTGCCTTATGAAAAAGAGTGAGTTGAAGATCAAGGAGGACGCGCGGAGACACTGCATTTGATTCAGTTGCGACTCGCCGATATAAAGACAAGAATAAATTAAGTGTCAGATATTTCAACGCATTCGTCGCGCATTAATCACTCAGCAGTAAACATTTATTGCTTTTCTTAACATTCTGTGTACACATTCTATTTGGACGGGTGGAGAAACTGCCTGGTTACATACCGCACACAATAATAAATTGGCGGATTTTCACATTCGGAAAAATTCGGTCAATCTATTTTAAACCTTTTTCTTATTTTGACTACTTTTCTTGTTTGATATGGGTACGATCCTTTGAAGATATTATCTGAAAGAAAAAGGAAACAGTTGATGTCTTCTTTACTAATGATTTTTTTAATCGTCATGAAGTTCAAAAGACCACAGAACGATTTGTTTGTTTGGTGGCTTATAGTAAGTCTTTAGGTTGTAGTTGCTTCTTTTGAAACTAAAATCAGGTCCAAAATTACCAGTGGTGAGCGAAAACAACTCCAATACGAGATTAATACAATTGGTGTTGATTCGTTGCTATTAAGAAACAATAAGGCCAAAAAGCTTATCCGTGACGCCAATATTAGTGGTCAAGTTGGTTCCAACGCTTTTGGAACGAAAACCAAAAAAGATACGACAAAAACTATACAAACCTTTTTTGTAGAGAATTGAATTTTCTACAATAAAGTACCGGACAGTATCTTTCTATCTTTTTCAGGTAAAAAAGTGTAGCGCTCCAAATACGGCTCAGAGGTACATTCTGCCAGAATGGCGCCTATTTGGAATGCTGTAACTTTTAATTTGTATGAGATAGAGAGGTACTCTTCTGAACTTTTTTGTACGAAATTTAATTCTCTACGAAAAAGGTATCTATAGTTTTTGTCGTATCTATCTCGATTTTTGCTACGAAAGCGTCGAAACCAACTATACCACTAACAATGGCACCGCGCTTGTGCATTTGTTTCATGCCCTGATTTGATTATAAGAAATTGCGTTGGAAGTGACGAAAGATCAACAATCTGACGTTTCATCTCGATCGCTGAACTGTTACTGAAGTTGACCCAATTACGTAGCCATTTGTTTATAGTCAACTGTAACGTTTGGTTAGCGTTTCTTCTTCATAAGCCCAGACTTTGCGCTCAGAATGCGTGTGTTTGTTGATGCAGCAGACCTTAAAAAATGTTATGATTTTGTTTGTTGCTATTTTCGACTTTGTGGAGAATAAAGACATAGCCATTTAATTCAACCATTTGCTACTTTAAATAACAACGTGTTGAACCACTTTCAGATTCCATCTGTTCCATTTATGAAGAAAATCGTAAACTTTTTTTATCTTATAATAGTTTTAAATGAAATTTTATAGCCGTTGTGGTGTTATATATATTTTTTTAACTGAAATGACAGTCATCACATTTTGTTATCAGTTTTAATAGTTGTGGTACAAGCTGTAGTACATACATTCATATCTTCTTTATTGGTGTTGAAGTTAAAGACGTTCCAGTAACAGTCACTTATCTTTGACAGTTTGAAGTGGAAGACCAGAAGCTTTTACTTTTTAATGCCATAGGTCATTCGATGTTACAGTGCTCAATTTATTTTGTTCTCATCGCCAACATTTGCAAATGGTTATTTAGAAATGGGTGCTTTAACTTGGAAAGTGGTCAAGCAATCTCCTGACTCTGAGTTCCAAATCTTTCCCAAAATGAAATAAAAATATAGGAACGTTAGAGTAATGTCTATGGTGGTGATAATCATGTCAGTAAAAGCTAATAAAATAGCTTCACGTAGTACGTAATAAATTTCATGATATTTTACCATAAACATCACCAGACAATTCAGTATTCCAAATGATATGCATGGATATCTGTGCTTCGTGAGCCAAATGTTTTCAAACAACCAAATAAGGACCGTGCATTAAGCGAATATTCATGCAAATATGAGAATGTACTATACGTATAAAAGTACGAGTGGTCATACATTAATAATTCATCATTTTCACGTATTACTGATGTAATCAAACTGATAAGCAAAGAAGAACAGCTGAAGAACGAATGTGCACTTAACCGTTTTACACTTTTATTGTTTAAGGATCAAATCGTGACATAATCAACGTACCATATACAGGGTGTCGTCCATGCCCATTAACACATAACACTTTTGCAACTTTTAAAATTAATTACAGTTACTTTTGATGGGATGTTTATTTATTTTATTGATTAAGAATTTTGTAAATCAACCCTACTTTTAAGGGCAGTTGTTTTACTTTGATAAAAGTCTGGAGATCTTCAAATTGGTCAATCTGTGAAAGAGTGAATGGATTTTTAACGACCTAATTATGCCTGAAAAGATTAACAAAAAATTTTGAAAATTTTTTCGAAGATGTCGTGTATATATGTGTGGTACATGGCACATTTTGTGTTGTAGTTGGCTATTTTATTACACTATAACGATCTAAATATACCACCCATGTGGGTCAGAAGAAACACTGTAAATTCATTATTTTTGTGTATTGGGATTTGATATTTAAATCAGTGATTTCATGTTCTTTTGAAAACAGCACAGTCTTACATATCTGCATATATTTAAGTTTGTATGTACTTTAACTATTTTTACATACTCCTCTCAGCCCCTGACCTAATTTTGAGCTTAAATTGTAATTTTGAATTCAACGATCATTGAACAAGTACGATCAATCATCTGCGAGTTCAAAAAAAAGCTGTTCTTTCTGTGAATTTATATTTATTTTTGTTTTGTGTAGTGGTATTATTTTTGTTAACCTACATACCTCTATACCTACACAATGTGCCATTCATTTTGGCAACGAATCGTTTATTTCCTCTAAAGCTTACTCAAAAACAAAAACCTTGTGTCATTTTCATTTTTTTATTCCAAGCTTTCAGATTTTCAGTTGGTAGAAAGGTTTTGAAATTCATTGATAAATATCGTACCATTTCAGTTTTATCTATTTGTAGAGACTACAGTAGGTCTCGTTGAAACATACACGATGACATGAGTATAAGTTCCCAATTTACCAAGAACCGAAACGTTTAGGGAGAAACGGTCAGAAATAGCGAAACTATTTAAACCCCGAGCATCTGCTGAATATAGTGTTTGAAAGTAAAAATATTGCGTCATTAGTGCTTCCGGTACAGCTTCGCGGAATATAAATCAAGAGACATATTAACATTCGCATTTACGAGTCAATGTACCGTCCGTGCTCGTAGTTCATTAAGACAACTTCAGCAACAATAACGTGGCTTTATAGTTACCATAAACTTCAATTTCTTTACAAATCAAATATTTGGAATTCCTGTCATCCATCCACCATCACCTCTACTCAATTCCAGACGATTAAGAGATCCACAAGAACTTAACAGTAGCAGATGATAATTGCCTTTAACAAGTCATTGGAGCACAGTTTCACAACGAATTTTAACGAGCAAAGCTTTAGTGCTACTCATATTGGACAAAGCTTCAGCTTCAATCATATCGAACACTCTGTCAGCACGAATCTTGGCGAGCATAGCTTCAACATACGTCACATCGAGAAAAGGTTCAGCACGATTCATGTCGAGCACAGTTTTAGCATGAGTCACATCAAGCAGAACTTTATATAGCGGTCATATCGGGAAAAGCTTCATAAAGAGTCAATGGAGTACAGATTCAGAACGAATTTTGTCGAGCAAAGCTTTAGTGCTGGTCATGTTGAGCAATGCTTCAGCACCAATCATGTCGAGCACTGTTTGAACACGAATATGGCCCAGCATAGCTTCAACAATACTTCGTATAGAACAGAGCTTCAGCACGATTCATGTCGAGTGCAGTTTCAGCTAGAATGTTATAGTATAAGGCTTCAACGTACGTCGTTTTGAGCACAGCTCTGTCTAAGTCATGTCGAACAAAACTTAAACACCAATGATGAAACTTGTCTGGCAAAACTTCACCATACGTCATGTCGAACAAAGCTTCACGAGTCATGTCGAGCACAGCTTCAGCACGAATCATGTCGAGAAAAGCATCAGCACGAATTTTGTCTGGCAAAACTTTAACAAACTTTAACATACGTCATATCGAACAAAGCTTCACGAGTCATGTCGAGCACAGCTTCAGCACGAATCATGTCGAGAAAAGCATCAGCACGAATCTTGTCTGGCAAAACTTTAACAAACTTTAACATACGTCATATCGAACAAAGCTTCACGAATCATGTCGAGAAATGCATCAGAACGAAACTTGTCTGGCAAAACTTCAACATTACGTCATGTCGAGCACACCTTCAGCACAAATCATGTCGAGCTAAGCTTTAGCACGAATCTTGTCTGGCAAAACTTCAACATATGTCATGTCGAGTAAAGCTTCACGAGTCAAGTCGAGCATAGCTTCAGCACGAATCTTGTAGAGCAAAGCTTCAGCATACAAACGTAATGAGCAAAGCTTCAGTACAAACAATGAGGAGCACAAGTTCAGCACTAAACATGTTTAGCAAAACATCAACGTACGGCATGTCGAGCAAAGCTTCAGCACAAATCATGTCGAGCACAGCTTTAGCACGAATCTTGTCTGGCAAAACTTCAACATATGTCATGTCGAGTAAAGCTTCACGAGTCAAGTCGAGCATAGCTTCAGCACGAATCTTGTAGAGCAAAGCTTCAGCATACAAACGTAATGAGCAAAGCTTCAGTACAAACAATGAGGAGCACAAGTTCAGCACTAAACATGTTTAGCAAAACATCAACGTACGGCATGTCGAGCAAAGCTTCAGCACAAATCATGTCGAGCTAAGCTTTAGCACGAATCTTGTCTGGCAAAACTTCAACATATGTCATGTCGAGTAAAGCTTCACGAGTCAAGTCGAGCATAGCTTCAGCACGAATCTTGTGGAGCAAAGCTTCAGCATGAGTCATGTCGAGCAAAGTATCAGCATGAATCTTGTGGAGTAAAGCTTCTGCATACGTCGTATTGAGCAAAGATTAAGCAGGAGTCATATCGAGCACAGCTTCCGCGCGAGTCATGTCGGGTAAAATTTCAACACGAGCTGAGTAACATACGAGTAGAGAAGACATGCGGATTGGCGCATAAAGATAAAATTCGCAGGAGTGTGTGATATCTTTATTAAACACAAATGTGATTTTGGTAAACATTGTCCTCCATAATACATTTTAACAGTTTTTTTGAACGACTCAATGAGAAAAAGGCACAAAAATCCTACGTATATTGTTTGAAAGATTACAATTCAATTTACAACTTACACAATTTGTCACGAAGTAAAAATAACTCTTACTTCAGAGTAAAAATCTTATGACTTCTTTGTCACGGTTATTTTTGCATAATATTTACCCTATATACGGACATGATGACCGTGATTACAGGACACTCACGTCATATTTAAATCTGTTGTGTGGAAATGCAACAGCATAAAATTTGGAATTGCCAGTTGGACTTGGTCCAATTTTTTTAGAATTCACTACTGAAAGTATGATCGGATTTCGTTTTCAGTTTTGATGATGACAGATAAAGTAAAATGTAATTAGCTGAATAAATTCTGTAATAATTCTTTGAATTTAGTTTCAGGTGTATAATGGGGGTCACAAATTTATTATTCTTTTTAATTTGAGTTTAGAAAGGAATTCGATAACTTTTTAAACTTATTGTTAGTCTTTTGAACTTTTTTCAAATTATGAGGTCTTCATTGATCTGTAGGTACATTTTACTTAGAGGTTTTCGTTTACTTACGTGTTATGCTGAATTCTAAATACATAACACTAACTAATAAGGCTAATTGCATAATTAGCAACGAAATGGCCTTACAACTTCACACACTTTTATTAATATATTTACACATACAAATGCGTGTAACTTCTGGTATGTTGTGGGTAATTACGTATACGTGTATGTATGTATTTTCCTAGTGCATGATATACAATTATCCTGATCAAATTTGTGTAACTAAATATAGGCGATGTGCAACCAGATGTTTCCTTGATTTCAATTTAAAGTGTCCGCCATTTCTTCTATTAAATTATAAACATCTCTGTCATATTGGGATCGTTTTGGCTTGTCTCCAGCTTCAGCGCTGCAAAACATCCCGGATAATTTACAATATTAAACATTGCAAATTTTAATAAATCGAACCGTTTATTAAAAACACGTCGGTCGGACGTGATGTCATTTCGTTTATTCTGAGCAAACATCATCACATAAAAATTTTATGATGGTTTTAATTTATGTTATATCTCTAGATACACACGCATTAGTGGTAGGTATTAAGGTTTAAACTACGTGCGTACGTAAGTAAGGAAAGGTAAACAATGCGTGAGTTAATTTGGTCCTTGATATTCACGCACTTTTTACGTAATTTTCCTTTTTGGGGTAAATAATGTGTAGAATGGTTATTCAATACAATTGTGGATAATGTTGATTCCTTTTACTTATTGACTTAGTTCCTAAAACTTTTGTAAAAGGTTTAGAAGGTTTTATTATCCTTGATCAGTGTTTTTGAGCTTTTTTGTGATCCTGAAAACATTTTTTTTGTTGAATGTGTTGAGTAAGGTTATAGTAATTGGGGCTTTGATCAGCACTATTTTGAGCTTTTGACTATGTTTACTTATAGTACATCATCAGGTTTCAGTTCCTAAAACTTTTCAACACCTTTCAAACATTGTCAAAAGCCATAGCAGGTTTTATCCTTCATCAAAGTTGTTGAGCTTTCAGTGTACCTGCAAACATTTTTTTTTTGTTAAGTGTGTTGTAAGCTTATTATAATTTTGAGCTTTGATCAATACACTTTTGAGCCTTTGACTTCTTTTAGTTATGGTACATATATATTCAACACCTTTTGAACTTTGTCAAATCCTTAAAAGCTTTTATCCTTGATCGAAGTTTTTGAGCTTTTCTGTGTAACTGCAAACATTTTTTTTTTTGCTAAATGTGTCGTGTAAGATTATAGTATTTTTTTGGCTCCTAAAAATATTGAACACCTTTTAAATTTTGTCAAATGCCTTAGAAAGCTTTATCCTTCAGCAAAGTTTTTGAGCTTTTCTATAACTGCAAACATTTTTTTTTTGTTGAAAGTGTGGAGTAAAATTTTGGTAATTTTGGGTTTTGAGCTTAAGTTTTGTATGTACCTATAGTGAAAACCATAACTAAGACCAATACTTCTATGGTCCAGTTTGGTCTTGTTTCTACTCATGCTGTATTTCCTTTGGTCTTAAATAGTTGCTGAACGTCTTGAAGAATAAGTACTGATTTTTGTCTTTTTTTGGTGCATGTTAAGAACTAATTAGTTCATTATCCAAAAAGAAATAAATTCTACTATCTAATTTGTTAATTTAACTGTTCTTCTTCTTCTTCTTTTTTTGGCTGATAGAAGCATTATGGTGGTCATGGAATGGGACTACTACTGCTGCTACTACGAACTAGTTTTCTCAATAAGGGTGTAATTTACAGTTACCCCATTACACTTAGTCTCTAATCTAATTTCATCACCGTATGATCATAAAAGTTTTTATCTCTTCTTTATTTCTTTACACGTGTGAAAATGAGGAGGAGCGCCTAGTGACATTATCCTGGACTACATACATATACATATCGTTGGTTAGTGTAAACTTTGGATTAAGCTCATTTTTAAACGGCCACCTAGATGTAGACAACCTGTAATGTAAACTATTTAAATTAGCATCAGCTTACATTTTTTTTTTATATACAACAACCAAAATAAACAAACCAAATATTTGCCTACAGTTGCTATTCTGCGAAACTGTTTGACGAGTTGTACTGATTAACAGCCATCACTCAAAGGTGTTTACATTAAAATTTCAGAGGGGTGTGTTGCATTAACTACCCTAAATTTACTTCTTCAGGTGCATTTGGTATATTTGTATGAAAAAAGGTGGGTTAGGTTAGGTTAGTTTCTGTCGATTTCAGGCAAAGAAATCCAACCGACCGCGACCGTTTCACCGCGCAAACTACCGAGGTCGATTTCACGTATTCAATGTTAATATTCCCTAGTTTTCCATAGATTGTACCAAATTTGGATAAAGATAAAGCCAGGCACAAGGTTCTTATCACTACAATTCATTGATAAGGTACATATTATGTGCTTACCTAAAATAAGCACCCATTGTTGTGTGTGTACGAATAGTTGGTGATAAAAATATTTAACTTATTCGTCATGGGTTTGTTTCGTGGTGGTATGACGCTTAATGTTTGTCGTGCAAACATTGTGTGGAGATTCATTCATGTCTTGTAACATAGCTTATTGACTAGAATGTTGAAGAAGATAACAATTATTCAATCTTAATGATTAAGACATCTGGAAGACTTTTACACATAGAAATGAAGACGTATTTCAAAGAATAGTTTTGTAGTGGATGATACTGATGTGCAAAGATTTCTTATGCGATTTAGGAATCCCCTTTTTACCCCATTAGGGGTTAAATTTTGGTGTTCGTCTACAATTTACCGGACTAAAATATCCGTCTCAGTTCCTTACGCTTGGGTTAATCTGTTCTTTTCTTAATGCCCTTTTTGTTTGGTTTTCGGCAAAAGATCAGTCACGTAACAATGCGGTGGGTTCTGGCAGGTAAGACACCCGTGAACAGCATAATGATTGGAGGAGGGTCATCACCACTTGGACCCCACATGATTTTCTCATGGATGTGACTGTACAAACTTGAGTGTTCAAATACAGGAAAGCGATGATGATGATGACGATTTGGAACAACCAATTGTTTAACTGTACACAATGCACCACAGTATGCATATAATATGTGTTTCTACATACATTCAAACGTGTAGGTAAACATAGTCATGTGTGAACAAGTAATAATGGATAATGATGACCGACTACCACGAAAATACCAATTACATGGCGTGCTTACAAATTGGTGAAAATGTTTTTTTATACGCTAAATTAATGTGTCAACACAACGAACGGTGGAAGCATAATTAATTAGACATATTTAAAAATCTAAGTAAATAAATATTAGTTAGTAACCACCCAGAATATAATAGGCAATGAATCACACCAATTTATTTTTGACAAACAGTTTAGAGAAATCCAAAAGAATTTTTTCTAGTCAACTTTGTGGTTAAAATTGGCAGAAACTGTCCAGTAAAATTCAGGCGGGTGCAACCCTTAATAACACCAGAACCTTCCACCATCTAAGAAATCATCAGGACCGCTCCAAAGTGGTTGGTAGAATGCTCTGTAAGGTGGCGCTCAGTTGCTATCTGTTGTGGTGTATTAATCTACTTGTGGGTACAGGAGGATATAAGGTCGTAACTGCCTATGGCACGCTGATGAGATATAAAAGCAGAATCTTTTCTTGCAACCCTTTCGATTTTATTATGTCTAATTATGTAATATAAAGTAGTCTAATGGGTGTATTAAATATTTTTTTTTTGTTCCAGGTAAGCTCCCAGAAATTTTCTACACACAATTCGTATCGTAAGTATTATGGTCTAATTTTTGAGTAGGGATGATTTTGATTCCTGTTTTTATTATTATAAATCGGTACCTAATTGAAATGTATGACACGAAAACATTCTATGACAGAACCTGCATGAAATTATGTTAAAACTTCTGTTTCCCATTTCGATTTCCGTGTAGATTACAAGCAGTCATTTTTTAAATTAAGTGAACCCATCGAATATTTTTTTTTATGTTGTACGTATCTCAAGAACTTGCGTTGCATACCCTCTTGACAGCCGTTGGTACAAGAACAAGAGTCTTTTATGATTTGGTGACAGCAGAAAAATCGACTTGCCGTAACCCGTTTGTGTTAGGTCATTACTCAACCTGTCATTTCGAAATGGAAAGGGTTTAACCGCCCTTTACATGCTTGACTTACACGATTTACTGTTCCGAGATAATAATACGGTACAAAGGACAAGCGTATGATGTTAGTTTTGATGTGCTGATAAACGCACTTCATGCCTAACAAGGAAATGTAATTTTAAGGTTAACTCAAAGACTTGAATTGTTTTTACTGAAATAGTAAGACTATATAAGGTTAGAAGAAAAGACAACTTTTTAGTGTATGAGTTATTTTTGAGATATGTACCATAGAGATAAATAATGGACAATATATGCGAAAGAAATGACTACGTTACAGAGTGATCAATATGGCGGACCATAACCGCCACGTGATCAATATGGAGGTCGTTAGCCGCCATATTGTCAGTAGGAACTTTCTCTCAATTCTCTTAAAAATTACTTGTTGAAACTTAACAAATAAGTCTTTTTAACGTAAGAAATAAATAACTTAAAGGCGCCCCTAGCCTTGTCACCTCCTGCCCTGGTATATTTATGTCCAAAAATATGAATAAACTCATAATTCGTAAACGTTCAGATTAATGACATTAAATTCAATTGGTAGGAATATTTTTATGATTTGTCTGGAGCCTAACGTCCTTAAACGTGGATCATAAACAGGGAATTTGGGTTAAGCAAACCGCAGCGAAAAGTTGTGAGGAACATTCCGGATGATCTTGAAAGGGGAACCCACAACCGGTGACCTAAAATTAAAAGTATCGACCCCTTGTGCTGTTTTAAAGATTGTTTATTAATAGCTTAGTATTCCCGAAAAGAATGCGTTCCAAACAAAACGTCTGGTCGCATCAGATCTCACTACTTTAGTGTTCCATAATGTTTAACATTTAGAATGGTTATGTAGAAATAGGTTAATGACATTTCTAATTAGCGTTAAGTTAAATTAATCTAGTTCAAGGATCTTCATTGAGTCATCGTTGCATCATTAATTAAAAAAATTGAGTCAACGTTTATTGTTGCTTATATAAAAATAGAAAAATGCATCTCTGACTTCCTGTTCATTGTAGATACCATGACGTACGAGTTTTTGAATGAACTTTTGGTAAACCTTGTACTTATGTACTGTGCGTGAGAATAAAACAAAAATGAATTTGAATTTCATAGTTTAGAATTTTTTAATGCTATTGTTATGTAATGGTGGGGTACTAAAAGTCAAAGTTCATGGGTAAAAATATCGACCATTGTAGATAGTTATCGATATATCATTAGATAACAATAATAATATCGCTACAATAATTTTCGATTAATCGATATTAACGATAACATACTGATTTTAGTTATCAGTCATCGATAACAAAAAATATCGATAGTTGATAGTTTATATAGGTACCGTTAGGAACAATCACAATTGTTAACTGTCGATATGTCGTCTACTATCGATAATTATTACCATGGGTATTGATAATTATCGATACATCGAACTTATTTGAAGGCTGAGCCTGAACTAATACCAGCTTTATGGATAACAGTAATAGCAACTGATATTTACCGATATATCGACAAGTATCGATAGTTATCGATGTATTTATATAACTAAAACCAGTCATCGTCTATGACTAACTAAAGATGGCCTGAAAAGTGAACCTGAACTAGTTCTAGCTATCGTTAATATTGATGTATCAATAACGACAATAGGAACTGATAAGTATCGACATATCAATGAGTATCGATAGTTATCGGTTTAATCAATGTAACTAAAATCAGTTACAGTCGATGACTAAGTGAAGATGGCCTGAAAAGTGAACCTGAACTAGTTCTAGCTATCGTTAATATTGATTTATCAATAGCAGCAATAGGAACTGATAACTATCGACGTATCGATGAGTACCGATAGTTATCGGTTTAATCAATATGACTAAAATCAGTTATCGTTAATATTGATCTATCAATAACAGCAATAGAAACTGATAAGTATCGACATATCAATGAGTATCGATAGTTATCGGTTTAATCAATGTAACTAAAATCAGTTACAGTCGATGACTAAGTAAAGATGGCCTGAAAAGTGAACCTGAACTAGTTCTAGCTATCGTTAATATTGATGTATCAATAACGACAATAGGAACTGATAAGTATCGACGTATCGATGAGTATCGATAGTTATCGGTTTAATCAATGTAACTAAAATCAGTTATCGTTAATATTGATGTATCAATAACAGCAATAGGAACTGATAAGTATCGACATATCAATGAGTATCGATAGTTATCGGTTTAATCAATGTAACTAAAATCAGTTACAGTCGATGACTAAGTAAAGATGGCCTGAAAAGTGAACCTGAACTAGTTCTAGCTATCGTTAATATTGATGTATCAATAGCAGCAATAGGAACTGATAACTATCGACGTATCGATGAGTATCGATAGTTATCGGTTTAATCAATGTAACTAAAATCAGTTATCGTTAATATTGATGTATCAATAACAGCAATAGGAACTGATAAGTATCGACATATCAATGAGTATCGATAGTTATCGGTTTAATCAATGTAACTAAAATCAGTGACAGTCGGTGACTAAGTAAAGATGGCCTGAAAAGTGAACCTGAACTAGTTCTAGCTATCGTTAATATTGATTTATCAATAACGACAATAGGAACTGATAAGTATCGACATATCAATGAGTATCGATAGTTATCGGTTTAATCAATGTAACTAAAATCAGTTACAGTCGATGACTAAGTGAAGATGGCCTGAAAAGTGAACCTGAACTAGTTCTAGCTATCGTTAATATTGATTTATCAATAGCAGCAATAGGAACTGATAACTATCGACGTATCGATGAGTATCGATAGTTATCGGTTTAATCAATGTAACTAAAATCAGTTATCGTTAATATTGATGTATCAATAACAGCAATAGGAACTGATAAGTATCGACATATCAATGAGTATCGATAGTTATCGGTTTAATCAATGTAACTAAAATCAGTGACAGTCGGTGACTAAGTAAAGATGGCCTGAAAAGTGAACCTGAACTAGTTCTAGCTATCGTTAATATTGATGTATCAATAACGACAATAGGAACTGATAAGTATCGACATATCAATGAGTATCGATAGTTATCGGTTTAATCAATGTAACTAAAATCAGTTACAGTCGATGACTAAGTAAAGATGGCCTGAAAAGTGAACCTGAACTAGTTCTAGCTATCGTTAATATTGATGTATCAATAACGACAATAGGAACTGATAAGTATCGACGTATCGATGAGTATCGATAGTTATCGGTTTAATCAATGTAACTAAAATCAGTTATCGTTAATATTGATGTATCAGTAACAGCAATAGGAACTGATAAGTATCGACATATCAATGAGTATCGATAGTTATCGGTTTAATCATTGTAACTAAAATCAGTTACAGTCGATGACTAAGTAAAGATGGCCTGAAAAGTGAAGCTGAACTAGTTCTAGCTATCGTTAATATTGATTTATCAATAACGACAATAGGAGCTGATAAGTACCGACATATCGATGAGTAATAGTTATCGGTTTAATCAATGTAACTAAAATTAGTTATCGTTAATATTGATGTATCAATAATAGCAATGGGAACTGGTAACCATCGACATATGGATGAGTATCGATAGATATCGATATAATCAATATAACTAAAACCAGTTATCGTCTATGACGTACTAAAGATGGTCTGAAATCTGAATCTGAACTAGTTCTAGCTATCGTTAAAATTGATGTATCAATAGCAGCAATAGGAACTGATAACTATCGACGTATCGATGAGTATCGATAGTTATCGATAAATCTAATATCAATTGTCACCCATGAGTAACAAGAGATAATCTTAAGTCTGAAGTTGAACTATCGATGGGTATCTTTAATATCGATACATATATATTCTTCTTTTTTGTTATCGACAATCGATAACTAAAACTCGTTATGACCCATGACTCTACAGTGAATCGGTTCAAAAAATCTAATAAATTTGTTTACTTATCCATTCTATTACAACTGTTAATTAATTTTTATCTTAAGATTCAAATTATTTCGAATCGTTTCTAATTTACGATCCCATAAAATCTTAATTCAATACCTAAGACACGTAATGGTCAGTACTTAGTACCTACACATTACCTTAAGGTGTTTTAAATGTTTGTTAGGTAGTTAGAGTTCTGTTTGTATATTCAACGGTCGCCTAATGCAGGAAGTTAGTGTGGCTTGGGACTAATTTGTTCCATGAATTTTGTTTTTATCGTAGAACCAACCGATTCCAATAAATTTAACAGCTCTAACGCCTTTCGTGGCGAGCATGTGCATTTTTTTTTTGTTGGCATTAAAACCGGAAACGCTTTTCATGCCGCAAAAGACCCAAAGGGACAAAAAAGGGTAAAAGACTAGTTAATTAAATGTAAATAAATCTATTTAGAAGTAGCAAGCAAATATGTACATCTATCTACGTACGAGCAGATGTTACGATTACGAAGAATGAAAGTTAATGTGTGCTTTAAGTTTAGTGTAAGTTGTTTTAAAGCTCAATAAAATTAAATGAGAAATGCGCCAAATTTAAAGTAGTCATTTATTTTAAGATTTCCATTAGTCGTGTTCGAAATTGGTAATTTTGTTAATGTCGAATGTTTTGATTGGCTTCCACCTTCAAAGCTACTTAAGAGTTTTTTAGAATTTTACCCTCGCCGCTTAAAGCTAATACATTAAAAAATGTTTTACTGCAAGGTAAAAGAACATAAAAGAGTAATTCGTTTTTGTGTAGTATTATTGTACGATGGATTCGTAGTGTGATCAAAAAGTTTTCATATTGAACTCATGGTAAGCTTTCTCCAATTTCCCATAAAGTTTAGGTGACAGTTTACGGTGAATGCGTGTTGTCACGATTGCGTCGTGATAGAACAAAGACAGGCCAGTAACACTTTTTTTAAACGTGAGAAAATGTGATTCGATCACTCAACATTATGACAAATGCTTTTAAAAAAAGAACAGGGTTAAGTAATTCTTCTGTGGAAGACTTTTAGTGTGCGCCATTGTTGAACAGTCTAAACTTGATTCTCAATATTATCTAAAAGCCGGAAGGCAGCCGTCCGTCAGATGTCCGTCAAAATCTTCAATTTAATAAGTATGTGTTTTTACGTTATTCGTCTGTACTGACGGTCAGCTTTTGTATTAATTTGATTACGGTATAAATCTGACGGATATGTGGCGGACGGTTGTCCTCCGTTTATTCACGATAGTGGGAATCAAGCTTTAGACGAGAGGCATTTGTATTAATTTGCTTAAAGCTTCATACCCACGGCCATATGGATGACGGCAGGTAGCGTCCGTGAGATGTCCGTCAATTTTATCACATTAATGCAACAGCTGCTTAGTAAATAGTTTGACGGAAGGTTATCTTCCGTCTTTTAGACGAAGATGGGTATGAAGCTTTAGGCATATGGATACAAATGTTCCTCGCATAAAGTTTGATTCCCACTATCATAAAAAATCGGAGGACAACCGTCCGTCATTTTTAAATCGTACTTACATTAATGCAACAGTACACCATCAGATTATACGAATAGTGTGAATACACAAAGCTTGATTCCCACTATCATAAAAAATCGGAGGACAACCGTCCGTCATTTTTAAATCGTACTTACATTAATGCAACAGTACACCATCAAATTATACGAATAGTGTGAATAGACATAGCTTGATTCCCACTATAATAAAAAATCGGAGGACAACCGTCCGTCATTTTTAAATCGTACTTACATTAATGCAACAGTACACCATCAGATTATACGAATAGTGTGAATAGACATAGCTTGATTCCCACTATAATAAAAAATCGGAGGACAACCGTCCGTCATTTTTAAATCGTACTTACATTAATGCAACAGTACACCATCAGATTATACGAATAGTGTGAATAGACATAGCTTGATTCCCACTATCATAAAAAATCGGAGGACAACCGTCCGTCATTTTTAAATCGTACTTACATTAATGCAACAGTACACCATCAGATTATACGAATAGTGTGAATAGACATAGCTTGATTCCCACTATAATAAAAAATCGGAGGGCAACCGTCCGTCATTTTTAAATCGTACTTACATTAATGCAACAGTACACCATCAAATTATACGAATAGTGTGAATAGACATAGCTTGATTCCCACTATCATAAAAAATCGGAGGACAACCGTCCGTCATTTTTAAATCGTACTTACATTAATGCAACGGTTCACCATCACATTATACGAATAGTGTGAATAGACATAGCTTGATTCCCACTATCATAAAAAATCGGAGGACAACCGTCCGTCATTTTTAAATCGTACTTACATTAATGCAACAGTACACCATCAAATTATACGAATAGTGTGAATAGACATAGCTTGATTCCCACTATAATAAAAAATCGGAGGACAACCGTCCGTCATTTTTAAATCGTACTTACATTAATGCAACAGTACACCATCAGATTATACGAATAGTGTGAATAGACATAGCTTGATTCCCACTATCATAAAAAATCGGAGGACAACCGTCCGTCATTTTTAAATCGTACTTACATTAATGCAACAGTACACCATCAGATTATACGAATAGTGTGAATACACAAAGCTTGATTCCCACTATAATAAAAAATCGGAGGGCAACCGTCCGTCATTTTTAAATCGTACTTACATTAATGCAACAGTACACCATCAAATTATACGAATAGTGTGAATAGACATAGCTTGATTCCCACTATAATAAAAAATCGGAGGACAACCGTCCGTCATTTTTAAATCGTACTTACATTAATGCAACAGTACACCATCAGATTATACGAATAGTGTGAATAGACATAGCTTGATTCCCACTATCATAAAAAATCGGAGGACAACCGTCCGTCATTTTTAAATCGTACTTACATTAATGCAACAGTACACCATCAGATTATACGAATAGTGTGAATACACAAAGCTTGATTCCCACTATAATAAAAAATCGGAGGGCAACCGTCCGTCATTTTTAAATCGTACTTACATTAATGCAACAGTACACCATCAAATTATACGAATAGTGTGAATAGACATAGCTTGATTCCCACTATCATAAAAAATCGGAGGACAACCGTCCGTCATTTTTAAACCGTACTTACATTAATGCAACAGTTCACCATCACATTATACGAATAGTGTGAATAGACATAGCTTGATTCCCACTATAATAAAAAATCGGAGGACAACCGTCCGTCATTTTTAAATCGTACTTACATTAATGCAACGGTACACCATCAGTTTATACGAATAGTATGACTACACATAGCTTATTAGTTTGAACATTTTGACGGATATCTGCCGGACAGCTACATGCCGTCGTTTAGATAATAGTGGGAACCAAGCTTTAGATGAGAGATGTTTTTATAAGCTATAAAACTAATTTCTATATGACGGCAGGTAGCCATCCGTCAGATGTCCGTCATTTTAATCTCGTATTTACAGGTACGTCAGTTATTGAATTAAATATTTTGACGAACGATAGTGAAAATCAAGCTTTAGACGTAGAAAAACAAAACTTTTCGTCTAATGTTTGACTCTCACTAACATAAAGAAGACGGAAGATACACGTCCGTCAGATATTCTTCAGATTTCTACACGTACTGTGAATTAAATGATGTTTTGACGGACATACGACGGACGGTTGCTTGCCATCATCTTGAACTGGAAATATAAATACTTCTAGTCTAAAGCTGGGTTCTCACTATCATAAAAAAGACGGAAGACAGATGTGTCCGTAAACTTTCTATCGCATTAACATAAATGCAACAGGTGACCGTCAGTACAGACCGATACTGTGACGGATGGCTGCCGGCCGTCTTCTCCATAGGGTGAATCAAGCTTTATACGACAAAACAAAACTGTTCGGATAAAAATTGGACATTTGGTAATCATGTATGTAATTCTTTTGAATTAGTGTGTCAGTATTTATCGTATAAACACGTGTGTAGGTATTTTGTTAATTCTAAATTCTTATAAAAGGAGTTCAGACGTGTCGCTATGCTCTTATATTCAGTAAGTAAGTAAGTGGATAGATATAAAGGCTGAAATTTAAGACAATCTAAAAAAAGCAATTTATAGGCGACACAGCTGTTTCTGTTGCTTTTAATAAGGCGACTGCTAACCATGCAACTGCAGCGTAAGCTAGATATACACACCCACAGACACACAATGTGCAGCTACAGACAAAGATTATGAAAAGAATGTTTTTCTCTTTGTTAGTCGGATGTTAAGGGTTAGAAGGAGGTTAAACTAAACATATTTTATTTGGGTCTTGGGGTAAAGAACACACATGGATTAGGTATGTGCGAACAACGTCGCTCAGCCACAATCACGTCGCGTCGTGTCGTGTCGTGTCGTTGTTGAAAGATTTACCGACTCGAGGCTCATGCCTTTCAAGGTATCGGTAGTGCTGAAGGATTTTTATTTCCGTTTTCCTGTTTGTGTTCATTGAAATGCTTTCAATTGTAATGAATGATACGATTGCTTTTTTATTTCAGTGGAATGGAAAGGAAATCGATGTTCTTGATGTCGCTTTAACTTTGTAAAAATTTAAAAAAAAAAAAAGTAAGACGTAACGTTGTTTTGTTACAATTGACATTAAATGTTCCAAAACTTTGTCTTATTTTCTGAAGTAAATATTATGGCTTCAATCGCTTTTAATAAATCAATCGATTGGTGGATTTTGAAATGGGTGAATTAATGGATGGATGGATCAATGGTAGGAAGGATGAATTAATGGATGGATGGGAGGTTGATCCGTCAACATTAATCCAATAATCCAACCATCCATCGATCCATCCATCCATTAATCCACTAATTCCAGTATCTATTCGTCCATTAATCTATCTATTCATCCATGCATTAATCCACCTATACATCCATCCATTAATTCACCCATCCGTCCATCCATTCTTCCATTAATCCCATTCATCCATCCATTAATCCACCCATTTATCTATTCATCCATCCATAAATCTACTTATTCCTCCATGCATTAATCCTTCTACACATCCATTCATTCATCCATAAATCTACCTATTTGTCCATCCATTCATCCATTAATCTACCTATTGATCCATACATTAATCCATCTATACATCCATCCATTAATTCACCCATCCGTCCATCCATTCTTCCATTAACCCCATTCATCCATCCATTAATCCACCCATTTATCTATTCATTCATCCATAAATCTACCTAATTGTTCACCCATTCATCCATTAATCTACTTATTCCTCCATGCATTATGACTCCTACACATCCATCCATTAATCCACCCATTTATCTATTCATTCATCCATAAATCTACCTAATTGTTCACCCATTCATCCATTAATCTACTTATTCCTCCATGCATTATGCCTCCTACACATCCATCCATTCATCCATTAATCTACCTATTGATCCATACATTAATCCATCTATACATCCATCCATTAATTCACCCATCCGTCCATCCATTCTTCCATTAACCCCATTCATCCATCCATTAATCCACCCATTTATCTATTCATTCATCCATAAATCTACCTAATTGTTCACCCATTCATCCATTAATCTACTTATTCCTCCATGCATTATGACTCCTACACATCCATCCATTAATCCACCCATTTATCTATTCATTCATCCATAAATCTACCTAATTGTTCACCCATTCATCCATTAATCTACTTATTCCTCCATGCATTATGCCTCCTACACATCCATCCATTCATCCATTAATCTACCTATTGATCCATACATTAATCCATCTATACATCCATCCATTAATTCACCCATCCGTCCATCCATTCTTCCATTAACCCCATTCATCCATCCATTAATCCACCCATTTATCTATTCATTCATCCATAAATCTACCTATTTGTTCACCCATTCATCCATTAATCTACTTATTCCTCCATGCATTATGCCTCCTACACATCCATTCATTCATCCATAAATCTACCTATTGATCCATACATTAATCCACCTATACATCCATCCATTAATTTACCCATCCGTCCATCCATTCTTCTGTTAATCCAATTCATCCATTTATTAATCCACCCATTTATCCATTTATTCATCCATAAATCTACCTATTTGTCCACCCATTCTTATATTAATCTACTTATTCCTCCATGCATTAATCCTCCTACACATCCATTCATTCATCCATAAATCTACATATTTGTCCACCCATTCATCCATTAATCTACCTATTTATTCATACATTAATCCACCTATACATCCATCCATTAATTCACTTATCCGTCCATTCATTCTTCCATTAATCCCGCTCATCCATCTATTAATCCATCCATTCATCCATTCATTCATCCAAAAATCTACCTATTCATCCATGCAATAATCCACCTATACATCCATCCATTAATTCATCCATCCATCCATTAATCCACCCTCTCATCCATTCATTCATCCATAAATCTACCTATTTGTCCACCCAATCATCCATTAATCTACTTATTGATCCATACATTAATCCACCTATACATCCATCTAATTATTCACCCATCCGTCCATCCATTCTTCCATTAATCTACCTATTCATCCGTGCATTAATCCACCTATAAATCCATCCATTAATTCACCCATCCGTCCATTCATTCATCCATAAATCTACCTAATTGTCCACCCATCCATCCATGAATCCACCTATTTATCCATTCATTCATTTATAAATCTACCTATTCGTTCATCTATTCATCCATTAATCAACCTATTCATCCATTCATTCGTCTATCAATCTACCTATATATCCAGCCATTAATTTACCTATTCATCCACCCATTCATCCATTATGATCCATTAATCTACCTCTTCACCCACCCATTTTAATTCTTACACTACTATGTTGTCAATTTTATTCGTGCTACAAATGGTTGATTATGTATAGATACAATGCTGATTCTTTTCTTGTAAATTTGTCCCTCTGTACTACTTTTTTCTTTTTTAAGTAGATAACGTTTACAACACTCTGTATATCATAGACATAGAACACATTACAAATATTGCACTTCAATGTTTCCGTTTTCAAAGAACACATTTTTTTCCAAACACAAAGCAAACTCTTAACAATTAGTAACGCAGAGGAATCACGAAAGTTGAAGGTAATTTACCTACAGAAAGGCAGGTGTCGTCTGAACAACTAACTTTTTCCAAGAAACGTAACCATAGGAATAATAATAGACAAAAGAATACAAATTCTTAACGGCAGTTATTCGAAATAAAGTAAGAAGAATTATGGTAGAAGTTCGATTTCCAGTGTGTCAAGGTGCATCTGGTAGGTACAGCCACTAATTTTTTTAATTTTTTATTTTGGATAACGTTTTAATTGAAATTAACGACAAATTACTCTTTAAAGTCTAAAGATAACTTGTGTATATGAACAGAGCGCCCTCTACAAATAGAAATCTACACTAAAATATGTGTTGTATACAGTATACTTACTTATATTATGGTATATATATTAGTCAGTGTCATTTCCAAGAACTAAAATATACACGCGAATATATTTTTGTATGATTTTAAAAAATTACATAAAATTATTCGTAGGAGCATAAATTAAATTAAAGTGGATGTAGCGATGAGATCGAAATCGTAAAAAAAGCAAAAAAATAACGTACACTATACGAGAACAATCCTCTTTTATTAGTCAGCTAGTTAGTTAGTTCACTTCCGCAATAAATTAAGAGCTGACAAGCCCCGAAATCGCCCATCTTCCTCCTCTAACGCCCTTCACCAAAAAACACAACATTGCCCACGTTTTATAATATACAACATTGTGTATATCTAATACCTGCAGTGCTGGCACAGCTGCCTTGATATGGTACGATACAACGTGTAACAACGAGGCAGGCCTATGCCAGGAAAAATGGTATAAAATTTATGTTGGCACAACCGGATGGTGATTACGCTACACATAATTTGACGCATGTTTAAACTCTACTTCACATACTTTATAAAACTTAAAATTACATCAAAAGTATGTATATAAACAAAGCGCCCTCTAGAAACTGAAATGAGTGTTAGGTATATACAGTACTTAGGTTGATATATACACCAAGTTTTGCCTAAAATAAAGTACAGTTTCAATGAACAAAACTGAGTTTAAAAAAATATTTAAAAAAATTATTGAATTCTACTCACGTTCAATATTTCAATTGTTTAAATAATAAGTACTTATTAAAACAACTTAAAAGCATTTTTAATATTTTATTCAAAGTGTGTTTACCACTTTGACGACCCTGTAATGATGATGTTGACATCTAAAAATAATAGTTTGGTGTCGTATGTAATATTCATTAAGCTATTAGTATTAAAATATTGTTTTGATAATTTAACAAAGCCAGTTGATGTTATTTTTGTATTATAAGGGAACACATTATTCCTAACATGTACATTACATAAGGTTATTAAATTTCCTTTTCATATGTTTAATTAATTAAAAAAAATACTAATGCATTTACATAAAATTGGTTTCAAAAATCGCCAACAGTAATTAACTTCTTCAGCAGACGAATAAATAGAATTTATAAACAATAATCTCATATTTATCTTTATTTAGCTTCTTTTTTTTTAGAGATTCCTAGTGGAATTCTGATTATCATGACTTTTATTTTTAAAAAAGGCGCTTGCCGTAGGCAATAAATTCTTTTATGTTTCGGAGTTATTGTTAATGGTGGCGCCTATCTTCTTCCCGATACATATGTGAATCATCACATTGCTTGAGTTTATTAACAAGAACAAAAATAAAGTGTTTACGATCTCGTATTATCGGAATCTCTCAGATAGCTTATTCAGAAACAGATTTTATAGAATTTCAGGAGCCATGCATTAAGTAAAAATTGGAATTTACCGACCAAGAAATTGTCAGAAGACAGCAAACACTGCAGTAGGGGTTGTCTAAAGACGAGGGTACAAAAAATAGTACAAGTATGATGGTAGAAGGTGAACATAACTAAGCAGAAAGTTAGGGCAAAAAAATTTTAAAGTTTCAAAATCGTTCATTCCGTCACCGAAAAATTCTTTCAACGTTTCGTAATTAAGGGGTTTGATAGCTGTCTCTATCTTGGGCTTCTAGTCAGGAGAGTCCTGAAAGTAATGAATCTTAACACCTCTGACGATGGAATGAATGTAATTATCAAGTCCTGGAATGTTACAAGATGGAAAAAATTGTACCCTTTCAAATTTGTCTTAATCCAGGACTTGCAGCCCTCTTCACTACATTGTCGAAGGTGTAATGATCATCCTTGAGGTCGTTCAAACTTCAGGTTTCTTGGAAGGTTTTTAGTTCTGCGCAAAACAAGTGCGTAAGGGTTGGCATGTTGCAAGGGCATTGGCTCCAATTCGACGTATTTCAGAATCTCGTACTCTTGCAACATAGCAACACTCGTATCTCGTGCTCAACTGATTGTGGAGAGAGCTGAAAGTTGCATCCATTACACACCTTCCTTATTCTCCCTACCTTGGGTTTCCATTCGGGAGAGACCTGAAGATAAGTCAATAATCATTACTCTTCTGACGATGATGTGAAGGCAATTACCAAGTCTTGGATTGTTGCAAGACGAGAGAAATTTCTTCTTCTGAATTTTCTCAATCCAGGACTTACAGCTGCCTTCAATACATCCTTCTAGGTGTAATGATCATTCCTGAGGTCGTCCAAACTTCAGGTTTCGTAGAAGGTTTTTAGTTCTGTACCAAAGGTGTGTTCAAGTGCTGGCATGTTGCAAGGGTATTGGCTCCAACTCCACGTCGAAGGTATTTCTGAATCTCGTACTCTTGCAACATGGCGACACTCGTATCTCGTACTCAACTGATTGTGGAGAAACCTGAAGGTTGAATCCATTACACACCCTCCTTATTCCCCCGATGTGATTACGGACTCAAGAGAGACCTGAAGATAATCAGTCTTTACATTTCTGACGATGGGGTGATGGTAATTGTTAAATCTTGGAATGTTATAAGGAGGGAGAATTATATTCTTCTAAATCTTTTTCAATCCAGGTATCCAGGACTTACAGCTGCCTTCACTACATCGTTCTAGGTGTAATGATCATTTTTGGGGTCGTTTGAACCTCAGGTTTCATAGTAGGTTTTTAGATCTGAGGAAAGTGTGTGCACAGGGGTTGGCATGTTGCAAGGGTATTGGTTGTAACTCTACGTCGAAGGTTTTTCAGAGTCTTGTAGGTACTCTTGCGACAACTGATTGTGGAGAGACCTGAAAGTTGAAACCATAACACACTCTTCTTACGCACTCTATCTTGGAGTTCTAGTCAAGAAAAACCTGAAGATAATCAATCTCTACATCTCTGACGATGGGGTGAAGATAATTAAGTATTTATCAAGTCGTGGTTTAATGAGAAGTTGGAGGAAGTTTTGGGTGATGGAATGCTGCACATTGGGAGAAATATATTACTCTTAACCCAACCTAACCCAATCTGACTAGCAACTCCCCTCAAAAATATGACCGTGTATAATGAATTTTCAGTAGGATGCTTATGGGTAGGTCGTAAACGTGCTGAAAGTGAAGCAATGGAAATAGATAATTTTTTTACTGACAAAAAAATCACATGTTATTTATAATAAACTATACAGGGTGTTTGGTCTATAAGTACAAAAAAAAGAACCACATGTTCCCTGTTGCATTTCAAACATGAATTTATACACTTTTTGACTTTTGAAATAAAAAAAAAAAATTAAAAATTATTTTGATTTCTGAGGCCGGCCCTGGTTTAGCGCGCTTATTCCCTAGAGAATAGTCGCCGGTGATAGATAACGCTGTTTCGTAAGTGGCGCTGCTCGTTGCAAACTATCAGTTACGAGAATTCGTATTTCGCCAGGCCCGTATTAAACCGAATTTCAGGGTCAAATTTTCGAACACGAATTGCGTACTTAATTGTCACTCGATTGAAAAATGCTTTTAGACTTTTGTTATTTATTGTGCAAGGAATCCATGATTCTTTTTTTTTGTACTTATAGACTTAACACCCTGTATATAGTCTCTAACATGTTTACATGTGTATTGATGACCATGTCATAATGTGCCCACGCGTTCGCGTCCAAACAACTCTGATTACATGTTAGAAAGAACTATTAATTTAAATTGAAACTAAATTGCTTGGGCGTTTGCTTGATTGATTTCCGAATAGAAATGGGTTCAATTCAGTCAGCAGGTATAGACACGGATACGGACGGTAAACTCCCTTATTTTATACATATAAACCAGCCAATGTGTATGTATATTTATTAAAGCGAAACGGCAGATGATTTTGTCCGCGAATAGTTCAAAACCAATGACCACATGTTCGTTTTTAGAATATAGCCACCTACCAAGCACGTGGGGCACATTAATGGGTTTTATGGGCTTTACATGTGCTTAGCTTCGTTAAGAGGGGTTTAAGGGGCGACTGCATATGCCTGTACACGAGTTTACACCGTAAATGACCAAATTTAATGAGAGATACAAACAAAAACTTCCTCCTGATTAACCAACTGATAAATTAGCCGAAATTTAGTCAACTGCGAGTGGAGTGTTAACGTCATTGTCGACAAATGGAAAAATAACGAATGTTGCAAAGTTGCAGAGGTGTGGGACTATTGGGGTGCATAATTAATATTGGTCAACTTTTCGGAGCTTTTGGACATTAGATATTTAACTATTATAACAATAAATTTTTTGCAAATGTTGGCATATATTGAAGACCAAGACCATAGTTATCTTGGTCTTGGTATTGGTCTTGTTGAAGTGATACAATATTGGTCTTGGTCTTGAAAATTTTGCAAGACCAAGAGACCAAGACTAATTTTACTCATCACTAAAAATTACCCATTACACGAAACGTCGAGTTAGAGAATTTAGCATCGTAGTTTTATTTTGTTTGAACAGTCGTCCTTTTGTATTTTTATAATCGTTTCCGTTAAACAAAAAGAGAATTTTTATTTAGTCGCGTCTCTTTATTAAAGTCGATTCTTTCCTTTCAAGGTCCGAACAATAAAAGGCCTTCGTCATACAATTTGGTGATGTAACAGACAGCATCTATTAGTCCTAATTGTGAAAATCTTCTTGGATTATTTCGGTTGGATGAATATTCTCATCTTGGTTAGATAGAGGTTTCATTGTGCCCTCCAAACAACACGACTGGGTATTAAAAATATACAGGGCGAAGTACTTCTTAATGCATATTTGAGAGACCTTAGAAAATAGTAGCAACAAAATAATTAAACAATAACAATTTGTCTTTGAAAATTATTTAACAGGTACCCACTTCCTAGTTGCCTCTTGTCCAAAATTTATCAGTTATTATCTTGGGGATTTGGGAAAAGTCATTAAGAATTTGTAAATTGTTTCTATTAAAAAGTGGACCATTTTTTTCGAGGGTTACATCAAATGGTGACTTTAAATTTTAAGGTTAGGTTAATTTGCAGCCATATGTAGTATTGTGGTAGGCATTAAATGGTCAAGATAGGTCGTGGTTGGTAAATAAGGGTCATTATACGAGTAAGTCACACTTTTTGTCGAATTATGTTCTTGCTCAACTTGAATTGACTTCAACCTTCAACTGAAACAGGAATTTCAATTAAAGGTCTCCATTTGATGCTCCTCTCGAGATCCTCCAACTTTGGTTTCTACAGTGTTTCGTTTTTTTTTTCTCTCAAAGATAGATTAATATGACCCCCTCTGTATATAAAATTATGATTTCTGTTGTTGGTCCAAATTTTCCAACTTCCCATAATTTTTTTTTCCTGAAAACTTTTCCTGTACCGAAAAACAAATTAGTTATGGTTTACAAATTAAGAGAGCGCTTTCAGATGTTTTCGAAGTTTCCAATTTTCAAGAACTGTATGTTCTATTTCATCTATTGTCAACCACAGTACACCCTGTATATACTGAAGCTAATGAATACAAAATGTATATCAGTTAGTAACAGTATTTTTCATGCATGTAAATAACTTTTAAATGACTATCTAATACGTCACAATTAATGAAGCAGCATGTCTCGTTCATCTTGTTCAGACAGCCGTCTCCATGATTACTAATTGCTGAAGGGCACGATAACGACAAGCCCTTCTCGTTCCTTCCTCCAATTCTTATTTACATAAAGATAAGCTTAGCTCAGTTGTCCTCCAGAAATTATTACGCCATGGGTACATTTCATTTATTATCCTGTGTATGTACTTCCGGGAGCTTCTGCGTTCCTGATATACTGGCACTGCAATTACTTTATTTCAAGTAACGACACCTATGTATCTGCTGTGGAATTTACGATGCGGGGCAATAGAACTAGGTGGCTATAATTAGGTGTGGCTCGCGTTTGTACTGAATATTTATCCAGTTCTAAGCACATAATGTTTTTGGATAATTTCTTGAGTAACTATTAATTTTAAGTACTCGTACTCGAAGATATTGAAGTCAACATTTTGGCTACAAAAGTGCAAAGAACTGTTAGTGTTATTTTAAACTTTAAAACATAAAATTTTGACGATTTCATAATTTTTATGGTTATTAAATATGAAAGCATCTCTTGCTTCATTCTGAAGTGCCAAGTCGGTTTGTAATTGTCATAAATCAACGAAGACACTTAGAAATAATTGTCCACAAAGAATGAACAAAAGGACCCTACCCGCATTGTTCTTTTAATTCCTGTCCATAATAATTCACATACACACAAGGGAGGAGACAACGAGAGACTTCAGTGGTTTAAGTAAAGATTGCTCAATCTGCGTTGAGCAGTATGTAATCTGACGCATTCTCTTTTATACAGCTTCTCAGAAATCATAATCGTAACTTGAAACTTAAAACTTTACGACCTTAGTAGGTAGTAGTAACTTAGGACAAAAAAAGCACTATGGTTTAAAATATTTTTTTTATTTGTTTATACTTGCTTTGTTTCGTTATTCTTTCTACTGTCAAAACAAAACGATTCATGTAGATTTTTCAGTCTTTGTTTTGGGAATCCGTTAAAAAGGAAACCTTTTTTTTAATGCTATGCCAGGTCTGCACATATGTGTTTTAGTATTTCGTTTGATGAGTAGGTTTATAGATTAGGGTAGGGGTGTGGAGGGTCATGCAATGACTCATCCTAAAATCTGGATATGACGTCTATCATAAGAAATAGTAATATTTTTTTTGCTTCTTCTTTGTGCTCATGGGCAAATTTTTCAGAGTAGATCCCCCTGAAGGGGAAATGTTCCTTCTTCATTCCTGTTCACCTCTCCTGGTTCATGCAAACTTGGTCAAATGTCACGTTAAGGAAACACAATAACAGGGTGTGATCTGTGGTTTTACATGAGTCACGAATCACGATTTGCAAATACACTTCTTGCATATGGCATAACAAGACTTGAAGTCCTGAAAATCTTATTATAAGTTTACAAAATATCAACTTGCTTTGTCAAGCTGAAGCTGCTCATGGATTATTGCCAGAAATGTCACTGACCCACAATATTATTTTCCTTATTACGTAAATTAAAAGCTAATTTTGTGATTCTGTTATCTTTGCCTAGATAGGTGCATGGTCAGAAGCAGAAGCCTCAAGATAAAGCCCAATTTTCGAATTATTAGAATCTGTCTGTTGGTTTGTTTGCATATTGAATTACTTTCGCAACTGTAAAACAACGAAATTTATCTCGTTCCCACACTAATCTTTATTTTGATTATGGACTTACTAATAGTATATTATATTTTATTTCTTACAAATTGTAAGTTTTTTTGATAACAGCCATTGATATTATTTTATCTAAAGTAAATATATTTGGTAACTGGGCCACGTCAAATCAATGGGGTTGAAGTAATTGGTATATCAGGATCTTCAAGAAAAAAACATCCCAGATATTTAGGGAAAAGACTATAGGCATTCGGGCACAACTCTGGTTTTCAGAGTTATGCCCTCTATTGGCAGGAGGTGTCACTAAAAACGGACGAAAAGCTCTGCATCCCTTTCTTTTATCAATAAGTATTATAATTTATAGTATTTGGTACAATCATCAAGTACATTTCCTCAAAGGTTTTTTAAATTTGATTCTCTTCAAGAAACAGGTTCCAAAAAAAAAATAATTATTATATTATACATTCTATATTTGTATTGAATGTTGAATTACAATTTATTACCAGTTTATTGCTTCATAAATATGTTAATTAACAAAAAAATCTACTGCAAAATTGCTATCTGCATATAAATTAAGTTTAAACAGTAATAAACCTACTACTGCTGTGGAATGTTGTTTTGCAGATTGAAATCATAACCTAATTTTTGCATTGCGTGATAGTGAACTTCCAATGGAAAGACGTTGACCCTGTAATTGATTTTCTTCGGATTCTCCTACAGTTTTTTCGTATATCAGCCGTTATTTACTTTCCCCTTGTTATGATATGAAAGGGCACAGCTGAATTGCACTTTATTACTTTAGTCCTCTGAAAGCTTTTACATTAGATGAAAGTCTGAGTAACCCAAATAAATGTTTTTTTGTGGAAAATGTTAAATAAAGGATTAAATATCAGGAAAACATGAACGTAAGGAGGTATTAGGTACTATTGGAGGCCAAAGGTGAATAACTAAAAAGGAGATTTAGAATAGCTAGGACATCTTTTGAGACTTGGAGGGGTAGTAAAAGTTCTGTGATGATGATTTTGATGAAAACTCCATTTTTTGTAAAAAAATTCCCTAAAATCAAGAACGTATTCTTAATTTGTTAATAATCTTGCAACTAATGATTAAGTAATAAAGTCTAGTGCAATTTTTCCACGTTCGATACGAACCATTAAAACGAGGGTTGGATAATTTATTATGTTGTCATGATCTAGAGGATGGATAATGGTTTGTTTTACTCACATTATTGGAAAAAAAAAACATCCATGCTAGCGAACTTGAAAATTAGTACTTTTTTACCCATTTAGAAGCACCTCCAAATTAATATTTTTTTGGCATGACAATTAATTATTTACTTACAGTAGGTATTTTGATATAATAATATTTAAACCACTAAAAAATTCATGAAACATTTCATAAATTAATAAGAATACTGCCAACAGATGCATATTGTGATTTCGAACTTCATAGTAATTCTCATGAGCACTCCATGTGCAGACAGGGTCTCGACCCCATTGAATCTCCTGCGTTAACGTGGATATTAATAAACCACCGCAAGCGGCAAGGAAAGCGCCATCTGTCGCTATCCCTAAAAATAATCAGTTTGGTAATGTTCAACAAGATTCCCTTTTTATTAAGGACACTTGGTACGTGTTATCTTAATTTATATAACACTTCGAGGGTGGTTCAAAATACAGTCATTCCGCGATTTAAATGAATGAACTGTTTGGTGAGTCAATGATGAGTGAGAAGCAGGTGCGCCAATGGTTCCAAAGATTCAAAGTTGATAACACAGGTTTTGGGGATAAATCAAAAAGAGACCACTCATCGACGACCACCAAGTAGTGGAAGACGACGATAAGTTTTGAGGATTAACCAGGAAGAGGCCAATCATTGAAAACCAGGCCCTTCTCCAGCATGTGGAAGAGCATGACAGGTTGTGAGGATATACCACGAAATGGCCAATCGTCTATGACCAGGCTCTTGTTCAAGTCATAGAAGAGGATGAATCAGGAATAGAACGCTCATCAATAACCAAGCCCTTGTTCAAGTAGTGGAAGAGCACGTCATATTTTGAGGATATACCAGGAAGAGGACAGTCATCGAAAATTAAGCCCTCGTCCAGCATTTGGAAGAGGACGACAGATTGTGAGGATAAACCACGAAGGTATCATTCATCCATGACCAGACTCTTGTTCAATCTATAGAAAAGAATGTCAAGTTTGAAGGGTAAGTCAGGAAGAGGCTACTCGTCGACGCTCATGCCCTTGTTGAAGTAGTGGAAGAGGACGTCATTTTTTGACGATAAATCAGGAAGATACTACTCATCGACGACCAGGTCCTCGCCCAGCCTGTGGAAGAGGACAAGTTTTGTGGATGAACCAGGAAGAGATCAATCATCCATGACCAGACTCTTGTTCAAGCCATGGAAGAGGATATGAATCTTCGAGGATGAATCACGAAGGGGCCACTCATCGACGACCAGGCCTTGTTCAGCCTGTGGAATAGAAAGACAAGTTTTGAAGATAAACCAGGAAGAGATCAATCATCCATCACCAAGCCATAGAAGAGGATTTCAAGTTTCGAGGTTAAACCAGGAAGAGTCCATTCATCGATAACCATGCTCTTGTTAAAGCTGTAGAAGAGGATGTCAAGTTTGGTGGATAAACTTGGAAGAGGGCAGTCATCAATGACTGGTAAACTTTAACAATTTGGGTTAGCTTGTGAGTGGAATCGATCGTTCGCCTTGAAGTAGGTGGGGACTACCGTCAAGAATGATTTTCGAAAGTTAATTTGAATCTATTTAAATGATTTTTTATTAAATAAAAATATCCAAACGATAACCTAACTTTAATTATCCATTAGCCTCAATAAATCTAAAATATGATGAGTATTCTACGTGGGTTCGAAAAATGAAACGAAGAATTTCAAAAAAAGAAACCGTCCTGTTACTCGATATCTTTTCTTATGAATCTTCTTACAGTTTTACCAAGAAAACCCACATCAAATCGAATGTGTTCCAACTTGTTACTGATGTGTATTTGGAAAAACAAAATTCTTATTGGGTTTAATATTTCAGTCTGTCCAGTTTTTCATGTTCGGTATAATATTAATTAAAACGAAAACTAATGACTAATGATCGTGCCAAGCGTGAACTTGGAAGTACTTTTTGCGCGCATGACCATGTACTTAAGTAAGTTTGAGAGAAACACGTTTTGTGTTGTTGTCTTTCTCTCTCTTTCGTTCTCCTGTCCCATATACACAGATATGGCAATGAAATAATTCATACCCGTTTAGCAAGTATAAACTATGACACGATACGATCGCATAAGGGAAAAAAGTCAAAAAATAAACAAACCCATCTCGCCTTGAATGTAATATGGTAATTCTTAATATAATTTACCAGAGGGAGGTCGATGGCCAGACGTGTTATTATTAGATAGCGACCATGTTATGGATGTACATAGTTCTATACATGCATAAAATCCTACATGTGTTGGTCGTTTTCTCTCGATTATAAAGACAGTCAAGTACCTACCATCATGGGATAATGTGGTCGCAGAATCCGTGATGATTGGACAAGAACTGGGTTCTCAGGACAACGTTTAATTATTCTGCCTTGATGATTGCTATGTATAAAATGAAGGAAGAATAGATAATAGTAGGGAGAATAAGAATAGATATAATTGCAGTTCAAGAGAAAATGGTTTGACCAAATTCTCGTGAAGAGGGATTTTCGGCCAAAGAGAGGAATCCTTCCTGAAAAAGGATTTGGCAAATAAAAGAAGAACTTTGAAAATAATATTATAATTCCAACCTGGAATTTTAGTTTTTATCATATTTTATTTTGTGACCACTTGTGAGGTCCAACTGATACACAATCAAGTTTTTTTTTTTTTGTTGAACGATAATTATAATCGATTTCTAATTAAAATGAGTCTACAAATCGTAGACCATCATCATTAATTTGAATAGAAATAAATGAAACTTGAAGAAAATTAAGCGTAACCATAACGCCCAATCATCAACTAGAAGTGGTAGGTGCGTTATCTCATTTACGATAGTTAAATTAGGCCATTAATTAAGGGAAAAAAATTAAGTGTCTTTCTCCAGTAAGTCATAAATTTACTTTCCGAGATAATGTTCTTTTAAAACCCTAAAAATAACCACTCCTTTTGTCCGTTATTCGTTTTGTTTCCGAATAGTTATCGTCAGTTAAAATGGTTTATGAAACAGCTTAATCTTGTTTGTTTTAAATGAGTTGAGGAAACGGAAAATTAAAGTTTGACAGGTTTGGTATGTCAGGTATATGTGTGTGTAATTACCTTTTGGTGGAATTCAACCTGTCTTCGGCTTTCTCCATTCTACATAAGTTTCTCCAAAACTCCTTAGATCAATTTTTATCTATAATCAATAAGGGTATATTCAATAATGGTTAGGAAAGGCAAATAAAAGTGGTTAATACATTTTTTGGAACTTAACAACATCAAAATAAGAATAGCAAAGCACTAGATTCCAAAAATTCCACAAATAATTAAAAAAAGTGACTTTTGAGGCTCAAGGAGTCAGCTTCAGTTAGAGACGTAGAATTTTGGGCTTTATTTAGGTTTGTTCAACACTAACTACTCCCTTTGTTGTTCTTGTATTACGAACCCAAAATTCCAAAAAAAAAAAAATTAGAAATCCCTAACTGAGAATGCCACATTGGAATGTCCAAACGAGTCTTAGATTTATTTTCTTGTTCTAAAATCCCAAATTTCAAACTCAGGATGACACCTTTGTATGTCCAAATGCGTCTTGGATTTCTAAGTGTTTTTAAAAGTTTTGGCTTTTGATGTCTGTATTTATGTTTGGTTTTGTTTCACAGTATTCCCTCCTCGTCATTTTCTTGTATTAAAAATCCAAAGTTCCACAAGATGTTTAGAAATTCCTAATTGAAGATGACATCTTTGGATGTTCAAATCTATCTGACATTTCTAGGCGTTTTGGAGAATTTATAGTTTTGGGTATTGTTATTCCACAGTACTCCCTTTGATTTTTTTTTACTAAAAACCCCAAATTCCACATAATAAATAGAAGTGCCTAAATGAGGATGACACCTTTGACAATGACTAAATGCGTATTAGAGTTCTAAAAACATATTTTGGGGAATTTGGGATTTTGAGGTTCGGTATTTACGATTAGTTATGATCGGTTGTATTCCCGTTGATTTTCTTCTACTATAAATCCAAAATTCCACAAAATGTTTGGAGGCTTCTAATTGAGTTTCACACCTTGGGTTTCAAGACGAGTTTTAGATTTCTAAACACTTTTGAAATTTTGTGGTTTTGAGTGTTGTTATTTGCTATTAAATATGATAAATACAACAAATCCGTAACAAAGGATGACACCATTGTATGACCAAACACCCTTTAGCACCCTAAACATTTTGAGGATTCTGTGGGTTTGAGTGTTGTCATTTACAATTATTTTTGGTACATACTCTTTGATTTTCTTCTACAATAATTCCGAAATCCTAAAAATGTTTAAATTTTTATAAATGAGGTTGACACCTTGGGATTCAAAACGCGTCTTGGATTTCTAAACATTCTGGGAAATTTCTGGTTTTGGGTGTCGTTATTTACTAATAGTTTTGATCCACAGTACCTTCGTTGATTTTCATATATTGAAAACCTAAAATTCCACAAAAGTTTTGAAATCCCTGACAAAGGATGACACCTTTGTATGTCCAAATACCTCTGAGCATCCTAAACGTTTTGGGGATCCTTTGGATTTGAGTATTTTTATTTATCTACAGTTAGTTTTGGTACACACTATTTGATTTTCGTGTACTAAAAACTTACAACTCTACAAAATGATTTGAAATTTTTAACTGAGGATGACGCTTTGAAATATCCAAACAGCTCTTTGAATATTCAACATTTTGGTGATTCTGTGGCTTTGAGTGTTGTCATTTACAATTATTTTTGGTACATTCTCTTTCATTTTCTTCTACAAAAATTCCAAAATCCTACAAGATGTTTAGATATTTATAATTGAGGTTGACACTTTCGGATTCAAAACGCGTCTTGGATTTCTAAACATTTTGGGAAATTTGTGGTTTTGGGTGTCGTTATTTATTATTAGTTTTGGTCCACAGTAGTTTCTTTGATTTCCTCATATGGAAAACCTAAAATTCCACAAAATGTTTTGAAATCCCTAACGGAGGATGACACCTTCGTGTGTCCAAACACCCTTTTAGCATTCTAAACGTTTTGGAGATTCTTTGGATTTGAATATTGTTATTTACAATTAGTTATGGTACACACTCTTTGATTTTCGTGTACTAAAAACCCAAAACTCCTCAAAACGTTTTGAAATGTTTAACTGAGGATGACGCCTTAGAATATCCAAACAGCTCTTTGAATCATCAACGTTTTGGGGAACCTGTGGCTTTGAGTGTTGTTCTTTAGAATTATTTTTGGTACACACTCTTTCATTTTCTTCTACAAAAATTCCAAAATCCTTCAAAAATGTTTAGATTTTGAAGATTCGATGCGCGTCTTGGATTTCTAAACATTTTGGGAAATTTCGTTATTTTGGTTTTGGTTCACAGTACATTCTTTGATTTCCTTATATTGAAAACCTAAAATTCCACAAAATGTATTGAAATCTCTATTAAGGGATGGCACCTTTGTATGTCCAAACACCCCTTAGCTTCCTAAACATTTTGGGGAATCTGTGGATTTGAGTGCTATTATTTTTAAATTAGTTTTGGTCTTTGATTTGCGTGTACCAAAAAACTCAAAATGACGATGAATTTGTACACGTTCTGTGTAATTTCGATTCTTGTTGTTTTTAATTAAAACATTACATTAATTAACATTTCTCCCAAGATTTTATTTATCTATTCTTTAATCAATAAGTATTTCTGCAAATCACTGTAGAATTAGTTATTTTATAAGAAACTGAATTTAATTGAACTTGAGTTAACTAACCACCAGTCATCTACATCATCTTTTTAATCACCTGTCTTTTCAAAGCTCATTTTTATTACTATTATTAACAAATTGCTTCTCATTTCGGAAAATCTTCTTTAATTATAATTTAACACTCGACTGACTGACTGATCAGCGTGGAGCCGTGAAAAGAAGCTTGTTTACGTTGCAAACTCGTCTGTTTGAATTTAATAAAGCTTCTATTTACTCGACATCAACATCGAGTCCCATCCTTGATTACCACGCGTCCGTTTTACTCACTTACTGATTATCCTGCGTGCCAGTCGTGATCCGATCGAGTGACCGCGACCAGTCAGTTGGATTAAGAGTGACACATGAGTTCGCGACTGGTATTGGTTGTTTGTTGCACTTTATACCGACCCAATGTTGATGGTACATGGTAATAAATGCATGGCATTAAAATGTCGACGTCGTGTGTCGTTAAAAAAAATAATGCAGTAATGTCTAGGGTGTTACAATGACCTCTGGGCAGTTGGTACTTTTACCATCTACGCCATTAGGTACATTTACCTGCCATGAAATCGAGACGTGTCTTTTTATCCAGTAGGCCGTAAGTGGACACAAATAAACATTAAAGGATAACATTACATACAACATTAACTGGAGTTGTTTGTTAATGCAGGATTATTTTGCTCCCAAGGAGTTTCATGTTAAGTGGTCTCAAGGTCTAAATTATGTAAAAATGAATGTTGATAAAAATGGAGAAAACTTCATTGAATATGTATGGACTAAATGGAAGGATTTGATGTTAAACTCTTCTGTTTGATAATGTAATAATTCTGCAACAAAATTGTCTGCTTCAATTTAACTCTTCTTTCGTAGCATTATCTCGAAGGTTCCCGAAGAAACCTTAAAAGTTTTCTCCATTTTTGGGCTTTTCCAGAGTTCAGGTTTTTTGTCTTTCGAATTGATATTTTGTCAAAAACTCTTGAGCATCTTTTCGCAAAAGAATTTTGTTTCAATTTGACTTTCCTCTCACATCATCATCTTGAAGGTTCCTGCAGAAAAGGCTTAAAAGTTCCGAATGACTTTTCTCCATTTTTGGGATTTTTAGGCTCCAGGTTCTTTATCTTCCGGAAACTTTATACATATTTGCATTGTCTTTCAAATCTTTTCGCACAAAAAATTTGTTACAATTTACTTTTCTCTCGCATCATTATCTCGAAGGTTCCATAAGAAACAGCTCAAAAGTTCTGAATGGCTTTTCTCCATTTTTGGGCTTTTTCAGACTTTCAGACAATTAGCATTTTTCTTTTTCTTATTGGTCCATTTCATGGGATATGCTTCTATGGTAGTCAAAGCCTTATGCTTATCAGTTGGAACAGGAAAAGGAAATTGATCCATAAATCTAAGTCAAGCGTTTAGGTATCAAGAATTCGATTCTTATCGAGCTGTCAATAAATAATTTGACAACGTGATAAAGGGGGCGATTCCCCTAATCAATTTTATGATCCTATTCAAAATTTCAGTAGGATTTCAGTGTCCATTGAGTTCTTCAAAGTCTGGAGAACATAATGTGAAGATTTTTTAGCAGCTATTAGGTACTCTACAAAATAATATGGAAGATTTGGTGGAGCATTAGTTCTTTGCCAAAATTAAAAACCAAGGTATTGGTACAATTTCCAAATTCGACGATTTGACCAACTGGAACCCAGTTCAGTAAAATGTTGAAGCTTGAACCCTAATTCTTCGTTTCTGTTCAGCAATCGTATGTTTTTTTTTTTGACTTCCCCACATTTTCAAGATTGTTTTTGGTAGTGGCAGTAGAGGTGGTCAGGTGAGATTAGGATGAGCTGAGGTTAAGGGAGGGAGATAAGTTCTGGGTTCCATTAGATTACGATTAGGTAGGGGCTGGAAAGTGAGATGCTTTTATTTAGAGTTCTCCAGATTCTGATCTTTATGTTTGTTTATTGGTTTTCGTCATAAAATATTTTTTGTTGTTTATTGGATTTAGGGTAATCGTGGGATAATTTAATTCAATTGGATACGTTGCGCTGGTATCGTGGGCAAATCTTCAAATGTCACAATGGAAGCTTATTAAAATTTTTCAAAAGATATCGCCATAATATTTATTTTTAGCGACTGATTGTCCGAATAAGGTGTCAGAAGAGAATTGTGTTCACGTAACGGTAGCTCATGTTCATAACGTTGAAACATCCGTTGTCGCCGGGGTGAAATGAAACGCAGTTATTTAAACGTTTCCGGGTGGGTGCGTGCTTTGATTGGCTTGACGTGCGGCACACCCAAAATATACGCGCAGCACCGAGATATAAAAAAAAAGTTGCCAGATTGTTAAGCACCAAACAACCGATTGTAAAAGTGCTCACACTCATGAGTAGTACAATACAACACGTTTGATGGTGGGTGGGTTATTTTCTTAAATCATTTTCTTATCTACGATGAGTAGATCCTCATTGAGACTGAAGAAGGTTGATGACTCTCGCAACTTCCGAACCGCCAAACGTGATTCCGGAAGTTATAACACTTACCTTCATTTAAATAACCAACAACTGAATACTTACCCAGCGTTTGCTTTTTGATGAACATTTTTTGGCTTTAATTGAGACTCTTTGGATGTTCTTAAACCCTTAACAATTATAGGCCCATCCTCTAGGAACTATTTATGGTACATAGTTCACACGTAACCAGCGTTTTGAACGCACCCTTGCCCTAAAGGGTTGCTTTCCTACTTTGAAAATGATTCTTTCGTTGCCTTCACAATATTTTGGACTAAGGGGATGATTTTCAAACGTGTGCCATTGAAAGTAGTAAGTGGCGCACACCAAAACAGTCAGGGTCGACCCAAGTCATCCCACATACCCACTTTTAACCCAGATTTATGCAATGCAATTCCTGACAATTCCAGACAATTCAGTGGAAAGACTTGGAGTCGGCTACAGTTTAAAATTTCAAGCCCTTGGGGATAAATTTCTACTACGTACACATATGATACTCATATAAAGAAACATTTTACAAAAAACTTTAGCTAGCTGCGCAAAAGTAGGGTTAAGGGGTTTGCCAATTACCTATACATACAAAGCCCTAATAGTAATTGCACTTTTACATTAAAACAAAATGTAGGTAGGAGATAATGGATGTTTAACAATTGGTTTCGTAACATTTTTAACCCTGTCAACACATCCACTCCCTTGTTTCGTTAAATAGACTTGGATTGTGCGCCATCCTCACACAATTACATTGTAGTGCTTTTCATATTTACTCAACGTGTTCCTAGTAATGGACGTATAAGTAAAACTAAATGTTTCCCTAACGTACTGTCGATAAAACACGTTCTAATTTAGAATAATGGGGTGGTTTTTATTCAGTCTGGATGTCCTCGTAATCGGCAGTTGTCTTTCTAGCATGACCTCATTCCACACGCTTCGACACGAGTCTCGTATATATGAAATGAGGGTGAAAGGTCGCATCTTTATTACGCAGAACAACAGTAAAATATGTATTGTAATCAGCACATAGCTTTGCCCATTTCCTCGACCCATATTACGTTCAACAAGTGGAAAATAACAATATTAACTATGGAAATTTGATTTCTATTACTTCTGCCCACTGCAATTGAAGAAATTAATTGGTTTTGAAATAAAGCTAATGAATTTAGACGTAGTAAATAATCTTGACCCAATAGGGCTCCAATAGACATCCAAACGACACCTGAGACTTGGAGCCCATCAGATGCCTTTTGGTCAAATCAATTCCATTATCTACTTCTTCAGTCTGCATTACCATCAAGCTATGCCACAGGACTTAAGTACCTAATTGTCTCGAAGGTTCGTGACCCTAAACTTTTTCAGAGATTGAATGAACTTTATTTCCTTGGAATTCCCCTGAGTATGGATGAAGCCTCTTCATTGATTCTTCTATTGATTGAAGATCATGATAAGGGGCCATCCACGGTTTCATCATCAGTACCAATTGAATCAAGTATTGCTTTTATTAGACCTCTCAGGGGGATGTAAAATAGAAGTAGTCTCATCTTGCACTGGCCTTTTTCATACTCAAATGTTTCAGTTTTTGAAAGACTCGTTGATTCTCTTCCTAGACAACGAAATTGTTTGGCTTACGTAGAATATGAAGACGTAGAGTTCTCACGTCTAAATGTCCAAATGTCCAATATGATTTTTGATGTTGATCCTCCCCCCATTTGTCAAAAAGAACTAGACCCTAGAAGGGGTCGTTTCTTGAATGATTTTGAAATTCTTTTACCATCAATTACTGATTATTACTGAATTTTTTTTTCTATTTTAGCCTACTTTGCGCCTAATACTAACGATGATTATGACCCCGAATTCGGGGAAGATGACAAAGACATGCAGAACGATAACGATGATTATGGGGACGAAGACGAAGGAGAAGACAGTTCTGACATACCAGAACCAACGATAAATACTATTGGACAAGACTTTATAACACGAGAAAATGAAACTGTTCAGTTGCCCTGTGATGCTAGCAATGCGGGTAAGCAAAAATAGAGACCAGTATTCCAATTAATTATTTCTCTCGAAAACACCATCAAACTTTAATTTTTTTTTGTCATTATTTTTTAGATAGTCTGGTCACATTTTGGAAGAAAAATGACGAGTACATATTCCAGGACGATATTCGATTCAATAGTTTCGGAAACAATTACCAACTTCTTCCCAACAGAACCCTGATTATAAAAAACATTGAAGCAAATTACACAGGGGATTATACATGTCTAGTGGTGAGAAGTAAAAGCAGTCAGGTGTCTGTAACCCACAGGCTCTTCGTCCAATCTTCACCCGCCATTGTGTCTTTGGAAGCAGCAAACAACAAGACGGTGGTAAGATACAATTATTGGAGTTGCATAGACGTATTTGGACATTGAGGTTTATTATTTATTTCTTTTCAGTATGAGCACGGTGAAAGATTGGTGCTAGTGTGCAAAGCAACTGGATATCCAAAGCCAACAATCATTTGGTCATTCAAAGGGCAAACGATCGTTGGGAAAGGTGACTCTGTTACCATTGATAACGTTAGTCACACTGATGCTGGTTCTTATCAATGTTTGGCTGATAATTCAATTGGGAATCCGGCTCACAAAGCAATCCGTATCAGTGTAGTCCGTAAGTAATTTGCTAATTTTGGGGTAACTATCGATAGGTATCGTTATATCGTTGAATGTCGAACTAATGATTACCATCGACAATATTATCGATAGTGATCGACAGACAACATATAATTTCCTTTTTTGTTTCTCTTTTCAGACAAACCTGTTGTAAAGATAGAAAAAATAACAGTAAATTCAGCTGAAAATTACGATTCCGAGTTGATATGTATAGTCCATGCCGTACCAGACGCAATAGTTAATTGGAAGAAAAATGACGTCAACATCAAACCTGACGATCGTATCACCATCACAAGGGATGGACATTCTTACGCCTTAAAAATATCCAAAACCCAAGTGTCTGATTTTGGTGAATACACTTGCTCAGCAGTGAACAGGGTGGGAAAAAGTGAAAAGAAAGTTGAACTGACAGGAACACCAAGTCCTGCAAGATACTTCAAAGGGTATGAAGATCGCGAAATGAAAGTTCCAGTTTTGTCGTGGACAATTGAGTCGAATTCACCAATCACAGAACACGTTTTACAATATAGGAAAGTTGGGGTAAGTTTTTCAACTATGTTTTCCTGTCCTATCTGTGTTTATTGTCATTATATTTCATGTTGTTTAGGACGAAAAATGGAATGTTGTCATGCCCGAAGTAACCAATCCAGAAGGTAACATATACAGTATCAAGCAAGCTCTGTCGAACTTAGGCCAAGGCCAATACGAAGCAAGGGTACGTTCGCGTAATACTTACGGTTGGTCGCAGTGGTCAGAAACCAAAAATTTCAATGGGGGTAAGTTTAACAGTTTTACACATGGTTTTGTTTTGCTTCTTTCTTAAATGCTGTACAATTGAGCATTCATTAGTATCTAAAAACCGTTCCAGCATGAAATGTATCGATGACATTGGATTCTTTGTGAATTTTTAAGACCTTTTTTCCTTTTCAGTTTTTCAATCCGACGTATAATTGTCGGGTAATTAGCAGTTAAAGATCAACCAATCAGAACGCGCTGCTTCCGCTGCAAGCCCAGCAGCTTATTTGTGATTCGCCTGCATATACTTGCAGAAAGGAAGACGCGTTATGATTGGGTAATCTTTAATTGCTCGTTACTCTGTAGTTACACATCGTATCGAAAAACTGAAAAGGAAAAAAAGACTCAAAATTTTACAAACAATCAAATGATGTTGATATATTTTCAAAAAAATCAAGGCTTTTACCTTTTACTTCCAGCTATACTCAATAATATAATTTACAATGATTATTTTTGACAGTTATTGCACAACGCACACATAAGCATCATTCGCATCCTCCAACCACTTACGATATAAATCACTCAGGTACTTCAACTTTTATTTTTTATTATTTTTATTTATTTATCTACATCTTTACTTTTGCTTGCAATTTCCTTTGATGCTCTGCGTTTGGTATTGCTATTGAACTATTTAAGGCATATTTAATTTGTAAAAAATACTTAAAAAGAGGAATTTAGTGCTCGAGGTTTTTATAACAGTGGCAGAATTTGGGTCTTAATGTCTTCAGGATTAAAAAGATCAAAATTTGATATAGGAATTATGTTTTTAAATCCTCATTTTTTAAGTGATTTATTTAAAATATATAAATAAGCATTTTTTGAAAACGTATGGCATATGTAATTATTTTTGTTGCATAAAAATGTTTTATTTTCAGGACCAGAAACCAAATCTTTAGAAAACGAAAATGTAAAAGAAAATATTAGGCAAGGTGAGTGATATCATTTTTTTAAAAAATTGCATACGTCGATCTTTTTGGATCTTTCTTCAAAACAGATTTTTTTTATTGTGAAGAAAAAATTTTTTTTCAGATGCAAGTTCCATAAACAGTGGACAAGTCAGAAGTTCATTATCTCCTTTAATATTCCTCAGTTTAGTTGCAGCTTATTTAGCAGCATATCACCAATAATATATATTTATAAAAGCGTTATTGTAATCGGATTAAAAAAAGCCCTCCCTTTCAGTGCTAATTTAAACGTGAAATAAACCAAAGTATTTTGTTGTTGAGTAGAACTAAGTTTTAACGGATTTTTTTATTGTACTGGATGGTATCTTTATTACTGGGTTTCACTCAAGTTTGTTCCTATTAATAGTGCAGCTTCCATAGGTTTTTTTAAATTTTTGTTGTCCTTTGGCGAATGATAATACATATTATCTAAATGAATTTTGAAATAAATAAAGTTCTTCTGTGATCTTAAAAAAACCGTCTTAGGAAAATCTTATACCTAGTGTTTTTTAATAGATTTTCTGGTCATAGAGAAGAATGAATTGAACTAATAATTTTAAGTACGAAGTGAAAATTTACTAAACGTCATAAATTTTGTTTCTTGGAGATTTCAAAAAAAAAAAAAATACTCAGTATAATTTTTTTTCTACAAATATTTCTCTGGGCGACTCAATATTAATATTAAATTTACATTTCGTACTATTTTTTTTTTTTAAAGAAATTTTGCAGCTACAGTTTGAACGAATAAATAAAATAAATTAATGTCTATACCCAAAGTGCTTCGGAAGTAGGTATCTCAAATTGAAGATTATATATTTTTATAAAAAAATACAGTAATTTCCCATTAAAACATTTAATGTTAATATAAATACGTACATAGTAGGTAGATTAAGTTTGTTCAGTATTTATTTAATTACACTTAAGCAAACGGAATCATTTTTAATGTACTTTTTAGTTGATTAATACTAATAATAATAATACTTTAATTATAACGTTAATTAATAGGATATCTAGTCCCAAGTATACACATAGATACATACATAAATGGCAAATGTTGCCATATTTCTTTTTAAAAATACCCTTCACATTTTTTTATCAAAAAAATATTCCTTTTTCATGTACAATATATTTTCACTGTAAATATACTCTTATATTAAGTATATACGTATAGCCAAAACAGAAATATAAAACACAGTACTTATAAAAATATCTAATTCTACATTTTAAAGACTTCTAGATTACTTGTAAATAAGTTGTGTGATGTGAGTGTAATTATTATCATTTATCTTCTGATTAATAGCCTTATATAATAATTGTCTACGTTTTTATGTACCTCAAACTAATTTAGATTTCGTTAGGAGATGACAATGAGACAAATGAGTTTCCCCAAGAGGTTTTCGCGGTGCAACGGTTGCCTTTTACAACCATAAATATACAAAATTTGCCTTTATGACTTTTATTTGTTTAAGGTAAGTGAATATGGTTTATATTTTAAGTTGAAGATCAACCTTTGCACCATGAACTATCGGCTTTGTTAAAAAATAAACCCAGTTATTACCGCTATTGTTTTCATTTTCTGCTACTATAAATAATTAAGTAAATATTTTTGTTTGCTATTATATATAAAAAAAATTATTTGAAAATGTAATTTCTTTTAGTTTTTCAATTAACAAATTGTTTGTATCTGTCTTTAGAACAGAACAAGGGTGCTTACAGGGAACAAACGAAAATAGAATATCATTTTTTTATCCATGTGAAACTACAAATACAAATTAACAGTACCTACATACATATTATTAATTAATGTTATTGTTTTTTAATATAATCTTTTTTTTTCTATTTATTTTAATTCCATTTCAAGTTTACTATTTCTTATTTTATTTTGTATATATAAAATATTAATTGCTTTTCTGTTAAAAGGAAAACTAATAGATATTGTATGTTAATGTAGAGCAAAATTAATAAAAGAGGCCATATTCCAAAAGGTTAAGTTATTTGCTCGTAGCTGTAAACCTTCCATTATTTTACCACCGATAATAAAAGGCCTAACAATTTGAGCGTTACGTCATTCGTCCAGGTCAATGTAGGGAATCATCCTATCACTTGTTTTCTTTTTTATTTGCAGGTAATTTTGTGGACCTGATACTGGGGCTGATCTTAAATATTCCAACAGGTAAGACTTCAAAGTTTAGTATTTTGCTTGTTACATTCCTTTTTATGAACATGAGTGTAGTCTATTTTAGGGTAGATTTTATTTACTTACCAAAAGTTGCACAATATAATTTTAAGGGGCATTCTTTGGTACTTGTGGTATGTCAAATTTAGAAGTACGTATTTATAAAAAGTGTGACAGTCCAAAGTCCCACCCTGAGGTAATCTTCACAAAGATTTTACATCTGCTTCTGCCTCTAGTATGTTTCTGAATATCCCTAAGATGGCGTCAAACCATTCTATCCCTCTTTTTTCCTTCTTGACTTTCATAGTGCCCTTTATTTATTTTATTTTTGGGAATAATTCGATCCAAATATATTTTCAGGAAACTAATCATTTCAATAGCAATTTACAACACATAATTTTCGAAATGGGGGGCGGGGGTGACAGAGTAGTTTTTCTTAGCATATTTATGAAATTGTTATAGGTCCATGATACGCCACTGTTTAGAGTATTATATTTTCTGGAACCATTAAATCTTTGTACTTGATCAATAAATATGTCTGGACTAAAATAAGACATTAAAGATAAATGTCCAATAATATTCTTGGTCTTCTTCCAAGAATCAATTTTATGTATGTCTGAAGATGATGAAAATGTTCTATCGTCACGATATTTTGAAAAATAATAACAAACGAAAAATTTTACGTTTATTTCAATTTTCTGTTTTACAAAACAATAATATTACAATCTCCATAAAAGCCTTTTTTTTTTAATGTCTGTTATGTCCCTCCCCATGATGCCGCTTTTCCTTTTTCTTTTTACTTCCTTTCTTCTTGGACTTCTGAGGAGTGTCCATAATGAGGTAGTGATGTTGTACAGGTCTTGCACCACAATCAACGAATTGCTACAAAAATGTACTTAGTTTTTTTAAAGGCCCTCACATAATTTCGAGAAAAAATACTTTCAAAAATTACATCTTCATCAATTGGAGCTATAAATTTAAAAAAATAATTTGTTGGTCCTTAAGACGAAATTAATTAAAAACTAAATTATTTATAGAAAAAAAAAAATCGTAATATTTACAGCTGCAAATTTGAATCCAGGTAAACCACAAGAAGTTAGCTTATAAATGATTTCAGAAATGGACATATCTTTACTTGCAGCTAGTTCTTTGATAAACCTCAAAAAATCAAAAAAATCGATTGCATGTGACCTGAAAAAAAAATTTTTTTTAAATTAATTGCTTTATACTAAAAAAATGATCTGCATGAGGGTGGAAGAAAATGTATGGTACGTATTAAGTATTCTATTCACGTCAAAAAATGGGTAAGAATAATGAATAAAACTCGTGTAATTAAGGGAGTGCCCTTGGAAGCACATGTAAAAGCATGCTTTCACTAAAGAATATTCCTAAGCCGAGCCCTCAAAAGCTAATTAAATGGGAAAATAATCAATAAGTCGTCGTTTTTTCATTATTCGCCAAACATTTTATAGTGTATCAATTAGAGTCTCACAAAGAACTCTTTGAGAACCTATTTAACACTATAAATACTCATTAAGTGCATATTAATTAAGACTACTTACCCAAAAAAAAAATTTGGCACCCCAGAGGAATCATAGCAAACATAATCGTTACAATTAAGAAACATTATGTCGACTTCGCCTTCCGAAACTGTCCCTACTCTACTTTAATACTATCTAACAAAAATACGTACTTAAATTTACTAAAATAAATCCCTGTATCACTCGATGTTACTCGCACACCATCTATAAGTCCAGAATACTTAAACCATTTGTCACAACCCTTAAGTGTGATTCTTTTCCCTTGCAAAAGAGGATCGTCGAACAGCGCGAATTCTCGAAAGTGTTCCTCAATAATTTTTAGATTTTCCATTAATATTAGATACTAAAATTTAGAACGACGAAAGACAAATATTTACAAATTTTTTAATTAATACAGAAGTCAAAAATTCGACACAAAGTTACTACGATTATTACAACAAATTTGGGAATTTTATATCTATATATATTTTGTCAATTATTTTATTTTTTTATGGAACATGTCTTATTGTTGGTCAAAAATACAGGTTTGGTAAAAAGGTCACGAAAGAACCAAATCGGTTATTTTATTGATTGGTTGGGCCATACATTCTGAATCATTTATAAACCAAAGGTGAAAAAAAAAATAATAAAACACGCAATAACGTTAAATACAATATGAAGGTGGTGTAGATTCAAAATTCAAAATTAGTTTCCAAAGATGATATTTTTTGCAACGTTTCGTGCATCGTTATATGCAGTATCTTCATGGTAGAATTAAAACAATCGTCAACAGAAACTCAAAGTGAGACGAGAGGGTGAGTTTCTACTGTAATAGATTATTTTGGGAACAAGTAGTTAAGATAAAAATAGAAATTTTAATTGTTTTTCTCATAAGACCAAGAATAATAGGCTAATTAGTTGACCTCAATAAACGTTTATTAAGGAACACGTTAGCTACGTGATGAGTTAAATTTTGTTGTAGTGACTCAGTTGATTCTCTCTGAGAACTGAGAACTTTGTTCCATTAAAAAAATATATATTTGAGACCCTCACAACAAGCTCTTTCGTTTGATATGTAACACGCAATTTTTTTTTATTTTTTAATTTGCCCTCCTCCCCCCAAAAGTGACCTCCATATTCAAAATGCATAGTTTAGTGAAATAATTTAATGAAAATATGTAACGATCAATAATTGTAAAAAAAAAAATGTTTAAGTGTGTCATTTGGCCACCAGAATTAATTATTATTTTTCCTTGTTTAATTAACTAATGTAATTAAAAGCATTTGAAAATGGTGAAAGTTCTGCATACGTATTTTTGCGGATTGCCTTCATTAAGTTGAAAATGTGTTCTTTGAGTGTATGAAACTTTTCAATCTAATAATTTTGGAAACGTGCCAAAGCCAGTACCAGGGGCGGATCCAGAAGCAATTCCTGGGTTTGAGGGGGGTTAACTATTCCTTAAAACCATATGTTTCTTATTATTTGAAATAGCATCTCGTAAAAAGTTTAAAACAACGGTAAAAAAAAATATTCCTGATTCAAATGAAGCACAGGGGTATCAAAATGTCTTCATTTTATAATTTTTTTATTTTATTAATATGAGAACAAATTTTCCACTGTAGGGGCCTTAAAGTGGGAATTTCCTCCATCCCTTCTCCTGTTACATATTTAATTACATTAAAATGGGGATCAGATGTAACATTTTTTGTATTTTATTATTTTATTTTTTCTAGTTCGTGTCTTCTGGAGGGAATTTTTTTGAAAGCAGATCCCAAGGAAGGGGGATTCATCCATTTTTCTACCCTGTAATGCATTTTTTAAAATTAGAACTGAGTTGAAAACTCAGATGTACCACTGTTTTCAATTTATTAATTTTTTACTTCATTTATCTCAAATTTTTCACAGCAAAGATCCAGGGGAGGAAATTTCCCCCATTTTCACTCCTGTGATGCATTTATTTACATTAGAACGAAGTTGATAATTCGGTAGTACTTATCACTGGTCTTATTTTATTTATTCTTGTTTGCGTCTACTGAAGGAGACTTTTTTTATAGCAGATCCCTTGGGAGAGGTATTCCCCCCATTTCACTTTTTTATGGAAGATCCCTTGGGAGGGACATTCCCCCCATTTTCCTCCCACATGATTCATCTTTTTACATTAGAACTGAGTTGAAAACTCAGATGTACCACTGTTTTCAATTTATTAATTTTTTACTTCATTTATTTCAAATTTTTCACAGTAGATCCAGGGGAGGAAATTTCCCCCATTTCCACTCCTGTGATGCATTTATTTACATTAGAACGAAGTTGATAATTCGGTAGTACTTATCACTGGTCTTATTTTATTTATTCTTGTTTGTGTCTTTTTTTTTTTTTTTTGGGATCTTCGCCTTTTTTTTTGTTGTTTCAAATATGGGTATATTTATGACTGAACTATCTTCGCTATGAAAAATGGTCGGTAATTTTTTTCTGCTTAGCTAGGGTTCGAACTCGTGTCCTTTCGGTTGCGAGCCAACACACTTAACCACTGAACCACCGACCACCCCTGTTTGTGTCTACTGAAGGAGACTTTTTTATAGCAGATCCCTTGGAAGAGGTATTCCCCCCATTTCACTTTTTTATGGAAGATTCCTTGGAAAGGGAAATTCCCCCCATTTTCCTTCCATATGATTTATCTTTTTACATTAGAACTGAGTTGAAAACTCAGATGTACCACTGTTTTCACTTTATTAATTTTTTACTTCATTTATTTCAAATTTTTCACAGCAGATCCAGGGGAGGAAATTTCCCCTATTTTCACTCCTGTGATGCATTTATTTACATTAGAACGAAGTTGATAATTCGGTAGTACTTATCACTGGTCTTATTTTATTTATTCTTGTTTGCGTCTACTGAAGGAGACTTTTTTTATAGCAGATCCCTTGGGAGAGGTATTCCCCCATTTCACTTTTTTATGGAAGATCCCTTGGGAGGGACATTCCCCCCATTTTCCTCCCACATGATTCATCTTTTTACATTAGAACTGAGTTGAAAACTCAGATGTACCACTGTTTTCAATTTATTAATTTTTTACTTCATTTATCTCAAATTTTTCACAGCAAAGACCCAGGGGAGGGAATTTCCCCCATTTCCACTCCTGTGATGCATTCATTTTCATTAGAACGAAGCTGATAACTGACTGGTACTTATCACTGTTTTCATACTATTATTTTTTTGGTGTTGCAAATTTAAGGAGATTTTTTTACTGCAAAGGATTCCCCAATTTCCCTCCCCTGTATACATTTATTTACATTAAAACTGAGCTAAGAACTCAAGCGCTATCAACGTTTTCATTTCATTTTATTTTTCCTGTAATGGCAAATTTTTCATAGCAGACCTCTTAGGGGGAGGATTTCCCTCATTTCCTCTCCCGCCCTCTCCGAATCGGCCACCACAACCACGTTACACTATAATAGTGTGTTTTAACTCAATGTTCGATGATAAAATCCCGCATGAGACAAGCAAATATTTCATTAGTTTTTTGTGGTGTTCCTCGGTATCTCTTGTTGAAGAGCGGGCTGAGTGCGCAGTTGCTCGCGGAAAGCCATCAGCAGGGCAACGTTTAGTACGTTTGTTTAGTACGATTTTCACTTTCACGCGCGCTCAAAGGAAAATCTTTCGTTCACTAACATTACAAATACATAAGTTGTTTCCGTTGCCATTTGAAAAAAAGTCGAGTCAACATTATCACCATCTATCTATTCTTACCAAGGTGACCAATTTCCTTTTGGAGAAGACAATTATCAATTACGACCAATAAATAAATAAATAAGTTCTGAAGGTAAGTTGTTTTTGACTTCGTACGATAATAATAGTTGTTTTGGCGACAATCTGACTAAACTCTTGCCACGCGACTAGAATAACTTACGATCACGCAAAGCAGAAATAAATATAGACAGGAAACTTTACCGATACTTTTAATAATATCTATCTAATAAAGAAAGTGAAAACAAACACATACTTTCTATTTTTTCTTTTTTTTTCAAAATAAGTACGTACAAAAATTTATTTACTTTAATAAGGACTTTTTGTAAGCTTTTAAAGCTTTCCTACATCCCAAAAACCATGATGTCATAGCTTTGTCTTCAACTTCCAAAAAACTTTTAGGACCACATCATCATAATTATCTTTTGTATGTGAGCAAAAACTATTTTGTTGAACGGTTTATTACAAATAACGTGATGAATTTATTTTTAAAGGTCGCACTTAGAACGCGTCGGTTTTTATTTTTAGCGATGATCCATCTTGTATAACATTAGAGGGTCACTGCAGATTTGGTAGACCTAGTGATCGATTTTTTCCCTGCGCATGCTACCCTTATGACGGGGTTGATTTTTGTAGTTTTTGATTTACTTAAATGGGCGTCAATCTACATCACAAAACTTTCGGTTCCAATGCGGACGATAAGTTCTAAAAGTATCGGTGACGCGTACGAATTAATTTTTTTTACAGAGATAATACATAAACAAGTTATGTATTTAAGTTTGTCAAGGTGCATTTTATCGTTATCAGTTTACTTTCTTAATAATAAACAAGATAATGTTTATTCTAAAGTATAAATCTTTAATAAAGGACTTTTTATTGTTTGACGAGCCACTGAGATAGGTATTTATTTATTTATTTTTTTGCGGATTTGTTGCAAAAATATAACAAAACATTTATTAACAACAATATCACATCACATTGAGTCTGAAGATTACCTTGTAGGTCGAAACAAATTTTCGAGAAAGTTATTCGAAAGTTTTTTATTTCGAATTTGTAATCGTTTACTTTTCTGATTACTCAGTCAATTTTTTAACAAAATTAATGGTGTTTTTGAGCTTTTAAATTTTCAAAAATGTCGTCTTTAATGGCATCATTAGTAGTTGTGTTGTTGATTTATTTTAATATTGGGTGCATGTTGTATTTGCTATTTTTAGATAAGATAACGAACCAAAGGTTATGCGGTAGTAGGTGTGGGTTCGTGTAAATGCACACGTCCACACCTACACCATATAACCTACTTGTAGTACGCTAGTATAAATATAAACAATTCCTCGTCAACCGTTCGTTAATCTCATCTTAACATAAACAGTACATGGTAGCAAGATTAATTAAACACAACAATAAAAGTACCAATGATGTCATTATCGCGTTGGTACACATACTCATTGAAGCCATTATTTTCCTGATGTTATGTTTATCTCTCTGTATTTTTGTTGAGTTACATCACAATCGAGTTATACCGCTAGATAACCTACAGAAAAAAAACGAACCTTTTCTACTATTTACATTTATTAACAGAAGATTAAACACGTCCAAGTTTTAAACCTAAACAGATTAACGTTGAAAAAAGTTTCAGTTTACAGTGACCTACATTTATCCCTTTAATTCAATTAGCACATTGTCTTTTTTTAAGTTTTACCTAGTCGTTAGCAAACCTTTTAGAGTTTCCACTTTGTATCTACATGTTATGTACATACATAACTGTAAAAATTTGTAGGCACCAAAGCCTAAAAAATATATTTTTCTCACGAGTACTCGTCTTAAAAAACTATTTTATATCGTTTTATCTATTTAATTCTAATTATTGTTTTATGGTAACTGCTTATTTTGAGAAACAATCACAATCAAATTATTTCTTTGTCGATCTCACCTTTAATAGTTAATCAAAATAAATGATTAAGATGTAATTTTAAACATTACCTTCCTTGCTAATGACAAAAAAGAAACAAATACTTTAAAATTAATTTTTTCGTTAAAAAAGACTTGTTGTAAAATCTTTCTTGCATAAAGACTGTAGAAGGCGCCATCTGTTGACAATCTGTTAACTACCTTTAGCTATAAGCTTTCTATGCGTATGCAAGTGCAATCTATTATGCAAATCAACCACAATAAATAACGAAAAAAAGATTTTGCTCAAAAAATATTCTTAAGTGCCAGATTTAGACAAAAATGAGTTATTTACTGTCGATAAATTTTCCTGATTAAACTTGAGATAAAAAAAAATAATAAATGCAAATAATGTTGCACATCATTACTATTTTTAGAGGTCTGTATGTATAATAACTAATGCACTTTGAAAATTTTAAGACTATCATCATGCACTTATGTACAAAGATAAAGTATTTGTTAAGTTAAGATATCGTCGACTTAAATAAATTAAAATGTACTTATTATAAACTAATTTTTTATTCGAAAAATCTTCACCAAGAATTAATTTTTGGAAATCAGCTTAAGCAATTATTTTTGTAGGTTTAAGTTTAAACAATGATTAATAATAAAAATAAATTAAATAATTAATTTTTTTTTAATTATAAATGATTTGAATTTATTTATATATTTAATCAAAGCGTGTTTTTTTTAATTTGTTTCTTTGATATACTCAAAAAAAAATTGTAATGTCTCGTGGTAGGTAACAATAAACTTTTATTTATCGATATATTGATAATTATCAGTAATTATAATTATTCTGAACTCCCAGTATAGGAATGTGATGATAACTGAAAACAAATTAATATATTATTGTAAGTAAACAATAAGTAATAAAATCAAGTTTTCAACCTTCACATACTTTTCATTTCTTGTCTCAAAATTATATCTTACAATCGCAAGAAATGGTCTTTTATTTTATTATGTTATTTATAAAACGTTTTTATGAACGTGATTATATCTAAAAAAAAATACTAATTCAAAAATTGTCTTGATAAATAATTAGTACAGCTAATCGTAAGATTAAAACCATATTTAAGTTTTAAGTAGAAATTCATAATCAGTTGAAATTATCTTACCAAAATAAAATATTTTGAAATATACACTACTATTATTATTATTTTTAATATTTGGAAAATAATTCATTAATAACATATATTTTACAATAATTTTTGATGTCTTCAAAAAAAGTTATTGTAAATAAATAATAGAAACCAACGACACATAAGTACACATACGAACAAAAAGTTTTAATTAGTTTGGTTAAAAAAAATAATATTCGGTAAATATTACATTACTCAGTTTAAAAACCACGTGAGCATGGCGTAAGTTTTGATTATGTCATCGTTGTATAACAATTTCTCTGGCTAATTATAAATCCACATTCACACTACAGGAGTCCAAGGCTAGTTCTTCAGCAAATTGCAAATACCGATAGTTAACACTAATATTTATTTTAGGCAAATTGTATCTATATGAATTTTTCATTACGTAACACAGTTTGTTTCTTCGTCAGCACTTGTCTGTCTGTTTTTAGTAAATATGGGAATATTTATTCATGTGCATATGAAATATTAGTTTAAAGTTTTTTTGGTATACATAATTTTTTAAAGTACCTGTAAGTATTTTGGCGTAAAGATTAATCTAAAAAATAAAAAAGTCACCCCTTCCCTTCATTGTACAGCGTTACCAGAGGTTGTATTTGGGGAGAAAAATCCAAAATATTTTACACCCTTTATGTACGTTTTGACACCTAAGGTGTTCTCCTCAGCTGGACTTTAAAAATATCCATTTGGGTACATATTTTAATTAAGTACTATACAATTTTTCAACCGAGACTTAACGACTAGATGCGCACCAGCAAACCCCGCCCTAAGAAGGTAGGTACAATGTTGGAAGGGGCCGGCACTCTAGCTATTTCGTTCAAGTTCGCGGCTTTGAAGTATGCAGGTATCGGCATACAGATAGAGAAGTTACACGTGATTGGCTGTCGGTTAAAAAATACAGCCCTTCGGTCTTCCTACATCTGACCGAATTCAAGTCTCAATTGAAAAATTTCACTCTACATTATTATCAAATGTGCTTTGTGCTGAGGAAAAAATAAAACAAAATTTCAACGAAGAATCGTAACCCATTGACTTTTCTGGAAATGGATGACAGATATGTCACCCTGGTCGAAAAATTTTTTGTCGAAGGCAAACCCTAAAAGTGTGGCAACATGTATACTGTCGGGCATCTGGTTGGATTACATCTGGGAGACGTATTTATGCTTCCGACAAGTCCGTTGTGGTCAAAAAATTTTTTTTGAGCTACGATTCAACCAAATCCTTCTGTTTTAGTTCAGCCTGACACGTAATGCAAAGGAAGTGCCTCGGAACATCGCCGAAATAACAAATCCCGAAATCTACTCTTTGTCACGGATGTACCACATGGACCAAATGAAATTGGGTTTCGCAAAAGATTTGTTCGCATTGACTGTCAGTACCGCCATAATCCGTCATGGCATTCTGGCCAAGGTTTGGGCGCTCTCTGAACGAATAACCCCGTTCAGGGGTGAAATTGGTATCACTTGGATGTGGTCTGTGATATTCACAACTGGCAGCACTTTTCTGTATCTTCCATTCACTCTCTACGAAACGTTCGTTTTGGAAAACAAATACGGATTTAATAACATCCCCTTCGAGATCTTCCTCACAGATGTAATAATCACCCTCATCTTCCTTCACATTCTCAATCTTCCTGCTTATGCCGTTTTCATAAGTATAGTCAAATTAAGTGGTGACAAAGTGGGATTGGTCCTCTGGATCTTGTCAACTCTTGCCCTTTTGGGTCTGACAGCTACCTTTCCAACTTTGATTGATCCAATGGACGGTTCTTTTACCCCTTTGCCCGAAGGAAAGTTGAAAGATGACATCGAACAATTAGCTCGCACAGTGGGGTTTCCTTTGGGTGGAATTTATATCAAAGACAGCTCTCAACGGACGAGTCACGCAAATGCGTATTTTGCAGGCATGTTTGGATCAAAACGGATCGTTCTCTATGACACCCTTCTTACTATTTGTACCCCAAACGAAATTCTAGCCATCCTGTGTCACGAATTTGGCCATTGGAAACATAAACATATAGCAGCAAGGATCGTAGCTTTCCAAATCTATCTCATCCTAGCAATTTCCATGTATTCGTGGACGTTCCGATTGCCAACTTTATATCAGGCCATGGGTTTCCCCGTGGGCGTTGAACCTGTGCTGATTGGTCTTATGGTCCTCACCAGTCTCGTCATGGTCCCCATAAATTCGTTGGCCACGTGTCTATTGAACACTTTAAGTAGACACCAAGAATACGAAGCTGATCAGTTTGCAGTTCAATTTGGAAAGGCAAACGATTTAATTGGAGCGCTCAAGCAACTTCATAAGGGAAATTTGGCAGATTTGGTCTACGATCCCCTTTACGTCTGCTGGTATCATTCTCATCCTCCCATTGCGGAAAGAATCGAAGCTTTAAGACAAAAATGATAGAAAACGTTTTTACAAATTATTACTTTTTTGGCTGTGTAAAAATTGATGTAAATTTGTCAAAGAGAATAAATATTCTTTTGAAATACTTCGTTTTGAGTCATTCAATTTTTTGAAATTCATCTAAGGGGATGTAGGAAGCTTGTATTTCCCATGACATATAAAAGAAGCTCTTTCAAGCTAATCTTCTTTTCGATTGTAGACTTTATTGTTTTTTTTTCTGTTTTCATTTCCAGATTTTGCAACATGTCTGTTGAAAGTTGTCCAATACCTCCTACCTCCGAGATTGAAAAACTTAGATTAGAAAATGGTGACGTCAATAAACCAGCTAATGGAGATGCAGCAGGTGACGCTCCATCAACCCCTACGAAAGCAAATGGAACTCCGACTCGTACTGAGTCCCCTGGATCTCCTGCATCGAGCTCATTCAAAGAAGCTTTTAGGGCTTTTTCGAAATTCGGAGATACAAAATCCGATGGCCGATTGATCACTTTGTCCCAAAGTGACAAATGGATGAAACAGGCGAAGGTTATCGATGGTAAAAAGATCACCACCACCGATACTGGTATCTACTTCAAAAAACTAAAGCAGCTGAAGGTCCCTTTCAATGATTACAACAAATTCCTGGAAGATCTAGCCAAAAGCAAGAAAGTGGATCTTGAAGAAATTAAACATAAAATGGCGAACTGTGGACAACCGGGTTTCTCTGGAGTTGGGGTGAGATTCCTAAATACTTTTTTTTAATGAGGATAATTTTTTTTGGTGTTTTATAGCCAGTAAAGGCTAGTACTACAGTTGACAGACTTACTGACGCTTCAAAATACACCGGATCTCACAAGCAGCGCTTTGACGAGACCGGAAAAGGAAAAGGGATAGCAGGACGAAAGGATCTCGTAGACGAGTCCGGATACGTTGCTGGGTACAAAAACAGAGATACATTTGACAAAAAGTAAATAAATCTCATTCAACGAGATTTATTGGGTTAATAGATATAATAGTTATTTTGACTTCCGGATTTTTATTTTTCGAATGAACAGAATCCGTTTGAAATTGAAATTAATTTTCATAAAAAAGGGCACTGCATTTTGTCTTTGATACCTATACAAGGCCTTTCCAATAAAATTAGTCATAGAATTTTTACGCTTATTTATTACAAATACTTCATTCATATAATGGACTTAAATACTTTTTACCTAGTGCCATTTAGAACTTCAATCAAAAACTGAATAGGTTGATATAAGTTTTTTCATCATAAATGATAAATATTATTAAGATAGTTACTTAAGGCTGAGACACACCTAACAGGTACCCATCCGATCTGACTCCGGTCCGATATTACGCCAAAAAACGGATCGATGCTGAATGGGAAACGGATGAACACATATACAATTCGTATACGTTTCCGTTTTCTTTCCGATTCAGTACCGATCCGATTCTTGGAGCAAACATCGGACCAGTGTCGGATCGGTGTGTCCTGGCCTTTATTCGTATTCACCTGACTTTTATCATTATTAGATAGAACTGTAGAAGTTAGTGCTACACGTAATGGTTGATTTTGATTGTGAATGAAATTCTCTCGTAGGAATAATATTTGGTTTAGTTAGGAAAGATTAGGCGACGTTACCTCAATGTTGTATATGTTGGAGCCTTATCAGAGATCACAAAATTCGTAATCTTCATTTAACTTTTGAGAAATATATTAATGTATATATGAAACATATATATTTGTACGCAACTTTTAATAAGAAATATTTGACTTTTATTTGGCTTCAAAACTTAACAATCTGTTTATTATTATGCAATAACGTCTTCGATAAGTAGAATAATTTATGCTTTTACATTTCCTTTTTTAAATAATATTTACTGTTGAAGTATTTACGTTACTTAATGGCTTCGTTAATAATAATTGCGTTTTTTATTTAAATTTTCTATTTTGTTGAACGTTAGTGGTTGATGTTTAATTATTTTATTGCGTTGTTAAAGATATTAAATTTTTTTACACCACAAACTATGCGTTTATTATACCTTATATAATTATTAAAATAGTTATATTTCGTAAAGGAAGGTAATTTATCCTTACTCTACATTTCAATTGAGTTCAATAGGAAATCGATCTATGTTTTAATTGAGTTCATTAGTATTTTGTATCAACGTCACAAAAGTCATACGCAAAATCTGACTTCGTCAAAAGGCGCAATGTCCATAAAGATTACCATACAAGACAGGCCTTGACAATACGTCGGTATTATAGGGAATGACATTCTCATCGTTTAAATTTTATAATTTTGAAAAAGCATTTTAAGTAGTTTTAAGCTCTGATTGTTCGTTAATTAAATTAATTACGCTTTATAATGCAAATGTGTAGATTAAGGTATTTGTGACACTAACAATTTTGAGATTCAGCCACTTTCTAACCTAACTTTTATAACCTCACATTTTGTTTAATGTTTGTGTTTTACACGTTCTTAAAAAGTATAAATAGTAAGTTAATTTTCCGAAAAATGAGTGTATTAACACAACGACTTAATCCAATTACGGGCCAGTGTGATTGGGAGATGCAGAACGAACTGTACGATTATCACCAAGAAATTGCTAGGTCTGCGTACGCCGACATGTTACACGATGAAGAACGAAATCAGAAGTACTACGATGCTTTAAAAATAGCTATAAATAAAATGCATAGTCGAGGAAAGAAGGCCAATGTGTTAGACATAGGAACTGGGACCGGGTTATTGTCAATGATGGCAGTAAAGTGTGGTGCAGATTCAGTCGTTGCATGTGAAGGATTCAAACCGATGGCTCAGTGTGCAAGACAAATTATCAAACTAAACGGATTTTGTGATAAGATTAAAGTGGTAGACAAAAGAAGTACTGAACTGAGTGTTGGTGAAAATGGTGATCTCAAAGAGCGTGCAAATATTTTAGTGACCGAAGTCTTTGATACTGAACTAATAGGAGAAGGTGCACTGGGAACGTTCAGTCATGCCCACAGGGAACTATTAGAAAGTGATTGTTATATTATTCCAAATGCTGCCAGTGTTTACGCTCAAGTTGTGGAATGCCCAGTTGCTGCGAATTGGAATCGATTAAAAGACGTTTTCAGTAGTGACGGAGACAAATTGTTGAGTGTACCAGGGTCTATTAGAACTTGTCAAGGAGCTGCGTCCGTTCATGACATACAGTTGAGTCAATTTCCGCGCGAACTGTTCAATGAAGTGTTTCCTCCTCAAACCGTTTTGAGGTTCGATTTCTCAGGAAAAACTCCACTTAATTTCAAAAGATCAAACATTCTCGCAGTTAAATCAAGACACGATGGTCTAGCCCAAGTGGTATTCATGTGGTGGGATCTTGTAATGGATCCTGATAACAAGATAATTCTCAGCTGTGCCCCATATTGGAGTCACCCTATGACTAAAGAAAATCCAGACGTTCAAATTCCTTGGAGGGACCATTGGATGCAAGCAGTTTACTATCTACCTTCTGAAGTTAAAGTAACAAGAGACGAAGAATTGTATTTTATTTGCTGCCATGATGAATATTCTTTGTGGTTTAATTTAAAGAAAGATCTAAAATTATCAGATCAGGACTATTTACATCCCCCCATATGCGACTGTGGCGTGCATATCGCGTTCTCTAGAACTAGGATAGGTCAATTAAATGATAGCGTTAGGACTAAAAAGTATACGAATGTTTTAGAAAATCGTATAACCAACGATAGTCGGGTTTTAATTTTGAGTAACGGCTTTTATCTCGGAATGGTAGCCTCCAAATTAGGCGCGAAGGAAGTGTATTACGTCGAAGAAAACGTACACATACGGGGAATACTAGATTCTTTTATAAAGTTTAACAAGTTGTCAAATGTTAATGTCTATGAGGGAATTGATGAACTTAAGAATAATGTCGATATAAGTAAAGTAAATGTAGTCTTTGGGGAACCTTTCTTTGTGACAACTATTGTACCTTGGGATAGTTTACATTTCTGTTATTTATTGGAACATGTTAAAGAACTTTTGCCTGAAAATGTGGTGATCATTCCACAAAAGGTTCATATCAAAGTATTGGCCGTTTATTTCCAAGACTTGTATAAAATAAGGGCTCCTCTTAGGAACTGCGAAGGATTCTACATGCAACCGTTCGATGAATTGATCATGGTAAGTTCTTTGTATACGAGTGGTGTCCACAAATTTTTAAATAAAAATTATTATTTTTCTGCATCACTGCTTCGTTTCATTCTGGTATCATAGAGAAAAAGACCTCATTCAGTTTTTGTTATTTCACTTCAGAATTCGTCACAAATAAGCGATTCGTCAGTGGAGGCTCAACCTTTATGGGAATACCCTGGAATCGCTTTAAGTGAGGTTACTACAGTTGCGACTATTGATTTAAGAAACTTTTTTGAAAAAGATGTCATTGAAAGTAACGGTGTTATTGATCTTGAAGGGTGAGGTGACGTGCACTTTACCATTTTAATACCTAATTGTCACGTTTTTACTGTTTAGGAGCAAAAAGTGCAATGGGGTGGGTGTGTGGGTGGATTGGTTTCTTGACGATTCGGAAAAAAATGTAATTTCAACTGGACCGTCAATAACGCCTGTTGTGGGAAAGAAAATCGCATGGGATATTCATACTAGACAGGGTGTTTGTCTTTTAACGGATGATGAGGACAGAAATTACTTAAAGTATTCTTTTGTTTTTGATGTTATACAGGGTCAAATCAATTTGAAAATCGATTAACTTAAGTCTTTTTAAGATGCATATGTAATACAAGCAATAAGAGTAATTTTTTTGTATTAATATAATTTTATTAAGTATGTAGTTGTTTTGTTTTATATAATTTGTGCTTGTATTTTACTGTCTGCTTAAGTTTAGTTTTCAAGATTAACAAAATAAATCTGGATACTTTATTAATTTGTATAAATGTTTTTTACACAATTTTTTGCAGATGGTGTATAAGTTCTTTCATGTTATTTACTTTTGTCATTACATTGCATCATCATCTAATATTTCTGACTATATTTGTGAAAAATAATTCAACCTGGGTTCCCATTGTCCCTCTATTCCTTTTTCAGTGAACAGGTAAGCGAACCTGGCCTTGTTTCACGATGGTAACGGTAAACTCCTTTTTCGGGTCTAATGGCCGCCCTTGTTTGTTGTTTGTTTGTTTGTTGCTTCCTAACGTTTCGTTAGCACGAGTGGCGAGCTTCTTCAAATGTTCTTCCATCCACTTTAGGAAGCAAACAGTTTATTAAATGGCCGCAAAAACCTTTACTAATTTGTCCTTTTTCTGTCTCTAAAATGTGGTTTGTATCCTACTAACGTATTTCTCTTGCTCCTTATTTTTGACTTCCATTATTTCTTCTCTTTTATCTGTGGTATTATAATTTTTATATTTATTTTTATGACGTGGGTTTAGGCTTTATTCAAATTCCAGATGTATGGGTAATCTCTTAATTTAAGTCACCTCCTTATCCTGTGAAGATTTCAAAGGGGACTCCCCAATAGGTAACGATTGATATGTGTAACTGTAAAGTTCTCAGATATATTGCAAAATATTAATTTGCCCATTTTCTTGTTTGATACACCTTTTATAATTTTGTGGGTGACGTTAAAGAGATAAGAGTCTGGTTCACCTTTCCTTTGTCCTTAACTAAATTTGAATTTATTTCGTCAGTCGAGATTTATCATTCGTAACGTTAGGCGAGATGTTTCTGTGCTAATTAACAAATCGTTTGTAAAACGTTAATTTATTGTTTTAATTGGGTTTGGATATTCTTGCAATATGCATTTTCTTCTATACCATAAGGTAAGATAGTCTTTTTTTTTTTGTTATTTTTTAAACTGCTTTTGCCATTTAATTTTATTCGAGATTTTGGAAGCAAAAGTAAAAAAATCAATTCTGTAAATTTGGTTTTGCTTAATCACGCAAAATAATATAAGGTACTGCAAAATATATAAATATAACTAAATAAAAAACCCAAAATTTCATAACGTTTAAAAAAAAAAATGTATTTGTAGGTTTCTAATATTAAAAAAAAATATACTTTGTAAGTCAATTTTTTTTTATTTGTGACTAATAATATAATTTTAAATTAATTATTTATTAAATTTGTTAAATTTATTCTTAATTGAAAATAATACAAATAATATTTTCAGTTTTATAACGTTTACATTTTAAGTGTCGTGTTATCTGTTAAATGTTCCAAGGAGATGATGACTTTTGTACGTCCTTTGAAAAAACTTGGACGTTTTTATATTCGACATATACGAGTTTTAACGTGCAAAGGAATATTAAATTTAAATTGTTCTTGGTTTGACTTTTATAAAATAAAATATTTTCGAAATCTAATGAATAATATTAATAGTGTATTTGTAGTATCTACAAATGGAAATCAAACACTTCATAAATTCCTTAAAAAAGCAATACTTTTGAAAGGATTATTTTTTTAGATGAAGCTATCTATCGTTTTTAATTTACTTTTAATTTTTGAACAAAAGTTACATATTAGTAGAATTAAAAAGAAAAAAAAAGTGTGTTCCTTTATAAACTCTATTAATTAATTTAATTTGGATTGTCGGTGTGATTATAGGTTTAAAAATTTCTAGTCTTCCAATGTTTCAAAAAAAATTATTAACGTTACTCTTCAAAACATATATATATGTAGGTATTTAACATACCAAAAATATTAATGTTATCAACATTCAAACTATTATTATTAACTAATTCTTCAATAAAATTAAATAGTTGAATTATTACTAATATGTTTGTTCCTTCTATAATTTCGAAGGTTTATATTAAATACTTATTTCAACATCAAGAGTTGTTTAATTAGTTTTTTTAATTTGAGAAGATATTATAATACTAATTAGTATTATATACGTATGTTGGTACATAGAAGACTCGTCTCTTTTATTTTAGTCTGATTTCGTTCATAGCAAGGGATGTCCACGTTTAGGTGTTGTAGGCTCATCAAAATCCACATTCAAAAATGGAAGTACATTACGTATGCTTTTGAGCTTTTAATGAAGATTGAAGATGAAACAGTATTACTAATAAAAACGATGAAAATGGATCCTTCATTCTACGGAAAATTTCCACAGTCGAAGGTAGGCACTTTTCAGTTTTTTTTATAACAGTTATTTATTAAAATTTTAATCAATGAAGTACCCAATTACATTTTACTAAAACAAAACGATTGTGTTACTTTAATATTTTTGAAATGGACGTAGGGGGAATTAACCATGTAATTTCTCAATCAGTTAATTATTTTAAAAACTCTAGTTTAAGCAACCATTTTCTATTAACTTACATTAAAAATGATGAAATTCATTTAATGTTTTCCAAAAGGACTTTAAAATTAAATTAAAAATTTAAAAAACGATGAAAAATGCTTTGATTCGCGTATTCGATTATTTAAGAATATAAATTTTTAAGGACTAACAATTTAAAAAAAAAATCTAGAATAATCAGCATTTTCTTTGACTATATTACATCATTATTAAAAATTTGAATAATTGTAATTACTGTTTTGATTAGAATTGGTTTAATTTACGTTGTTAAATTTTTTTTATTTTATTCATTATTTTTTTTAATTGCTTTCAGTCTATATGAACTAGAAATGTATAAAAAGTCCTCCTATGAGGTCTTATTTTCGGGGATGAATTCATACGGTTTCTAATATCGATAGGTATTTAAAAATCGTTTGAAAATATAAAAAAAAAAATTATTTTGTGATTAATAATAATAAACGACGTTAGAGTTTATTTATATTTTAATCATTATATTTAAATCATTTTGTATAAACAGTGCCATTATTTCTTTTATGGTTTTGTATTTTTGTTTCAGTTTTACAGACGAAAGTAATGGTCCTGCACTTGTAGCAAGGAGCTGATGAAAAAATTAGATTTGTGAACATGGATGGTAAGTTTTTTGAACTGTTACACATTGGAACAATCGAAATTTATTTGAAATTTTAGGTTTATAGATGTTTCCATAATATTTCAAATTCGTTGAGGGCCATTTTTTGGATATCCGAACCTGGAAAATAATATGGAGTTGCACCATTTCCAACAACAAGATAATGGATCATATTTGCATCTTGTATGTTTCAATTTGATTTTTTATTAAAAAAGTAAGTCAGTTTGTTGTACGTATATGTAAACAAAAGTGAATTTATTCAACACAGTTTTTATTTTTCGATTTTGGTTTGATGTAAACTGTTTCTCGTAAACTAAATTTTTTAGATAATTTTCTACATTTATTTATGAAGTACTTACTTATGTATATTAATTTCGAATAGTTTTATTTATTTTTTTAATTTAGTCTGCTTTCATTTGAATATGATTTTGTTTTCAAATTTAGTTTATAATAGTCAAATTAACGTTTCCAAAAAGTCAGTTATGAAAAACAAAACTTTTCGTTGCAAATTATATGTCTATATTATTTTTTATTAAGTAACTTTATTGATTTACCAACACTTATCAGTGCTAAAATTATTAATTATGAAAAGTTCAGTAGGTAGAGTAAATAAATAAATTCACTTTTAAAATGTTATTATATTTACGTCATATTATTTAACAATATAATACATGTGTATAGTATAATATATTTCTAATTTATTACCTAATTAATATTTGACTTATTTAAGTTACGTGTGTATTATTTAATTAAACATATAAGGTTAGTGTTAATTAATATTAATTAAGTTTAACATATTTTATCAAATACTTACTTATATTGATATACTTAATGATTTATTGTAAATTTCACTGTAATAATAAACATAAAGGGAAGGGGATTTATTGTGGGGAGAGATTGAGGGTGTGAAAATGGGAATAGTGAATTGGAGAAAGACTGGGAGACTTCCAGGGAATGATAGTGTAAGTACAATTAAAGTGAACAAGGGTATGAAAGGGAGAGAGGGTGAAGGTAAGACAATGTGTGAGATTAAATTGAAAATGATATGGGTGAAAGATTTAATGATGTGTTTGATGAGAGAATTATGGATGATAGATAGAAGTAGGGGTGTGAATAGGGATTTGTGATGACGACAGATGGAGGTGAATGAGGATGTTTGGAAGAGAGTTTCATCGGAGTATAAGGGTATGAAAATGTGATAGAATTATCCGAGAGAATGAAGACATGTGTGAGCAAATGAGGGCGTAAAAGAAGAAGGGGTGAAGTGAGAATAAGAGAGAATGGATGAGGGAGGGAATGAGTGAGCCATGATTGAAAGGGGGGTGTGTGTGTTTGAAGCGAGAGGAAAGAAAGAGGGTGAAGGTGAGAATGAGAGAAAGAGGGAGAGTGTAAGGTATCTATGCGGGGGGTGCGTGCGCATGTGGAGTGTAAAAGGGGTGCGCAAGGGTTTGAATGGGACGAGAGTGCGGACGAGTGAGGCATGATTGCAAGAAGGATGTTCGTGTCTGATGGAAGAGGAAAGAAAGAGGGTGAAAGTGTGAATGAGAGAGAGGAAGAGTATGAGGCATGTATGTGGGGTTCGAGAAGGGTGTGTGTGGGGTGCAAGAGTGAATGAATGGGGGAGAGAAAGAATGAGCTTGAGGAATGAATGTGCATTTGCATTCATTCCTCATTCATTCTCTCCCCCTTTTAAACCCTCTCGCACCCCACACACCCCTCTCTAACCCCACATAGATACCTCACACTATCCCTCTCCTTCATTCAAACCTTCACCCTGTTTCTTTCCTCTTCCTTCAGACATACACACATCCTTCTATTAATCATGCCTCACTCAGAGAGTGAATGAGGGTGTGAATGTGCAGGAGGGGGGGTAACCGGGTGGGGGGGGGGAGATTATAAATAAAGACATAGAAAGGCCAAATTTGTTTTATTAAAAAGGGTACAAAAATGAATTTTTCACGCCTACCAGGTTTCGCGCGAAAGGTTTTGTTATTCGAAGACCGACCGGGACCGCGCTCGAAAACCGGATGTCCAGATTCGAAGTAGGAGTCCCCAGTAAACGAAATTTCGGAAATTCCGAGATCCTGAGTCTTGGAAACTTCAGGATTCGAGTCCCAAGAACTCCAAGACTGCGGACGTCGAAGATGTTTTCGAAATCCGTAGTCTTGGAGACCCTGAGATTCGAATCCTGAAGTTTCCAAGACTCAGGATCTCGGAATTTCCGAGGTTCCGGGTACTGAAGACTCACCACTTCGAATCCAGACGCTCCGGAACACTCCCGAAACACTCGCGATCGTCACACACCGCTGCAGCTGAAGATCGACGTCCAGATGAACAGGCTCCTCATAGTGGTTCTGCAACATAGAGATAATAAAAATGACTAAAAAGAAAAATAGAGAAAGTCTAAATCCTAATAATTTATTACTACAAGCAAAACAAAAAAATATGTTAAATTTGCTTTTAATTCGATGCTAAAACAAGACATTTAATATTAAATAACAGAAACGTTTCCAAGTAAAAAAAAATAAAAAAATAAAGCTAAATAAAAAAATATACAAGCTAAATTAAGTATTTGTGAGAAGTAAAAATGATTTTAACCAATTATTATGAACTACAATAAACAGGAAAGAAAATCAAAGTAAAATTGTTAAAAAAGTTATCTTAAAAAGTATTTATTGAAGCTAAAATTATAAAATTTTACTTAAGTGGAAAGATATAAAAATACAACAAAAAAATGAATACATAATACCATTGATTATTCAAAGAAATTATTGTTTTGAACAACATAGTAAAGTATGGACATTAAATAAAATTAATAAATAAGAAATAAATTGTTAACTAAAAAAATAGATAATCTATGACCAATAAAAAAAAAAACAACCACAATTATAAATGTCCTAATGCACCAAAACAGGTAAAATATAAAAGAATCCACTTATTTTAAAAAATATAAAACCAATCATCAAATGAATAACTAATGTGAATATTAATAATAATTAAAGGATACTTACTGGTGTGGTCACTCCACTATGTCAACGAACATCCTCTAAGATTCCAGGGAATAGACCCAGAAACAGCTGAAACGAATCCAATAATTATTTTTTTAAATTTATTAATCGTTATTTATCATTTTCAAAATATATTGAGATTCCTCGCCAAGAAATACAATTTTTTTGCGTAGTATTTTAGCAAACTCTATCACAAAAGACTTCATTTGAACTAGAATTTACGAGTTTTGTCAAGTTAAATCGTTATTCTACAGAAAATTGTCAAAGTTTGTGCAAAAATGACCAAAAGCTCCCCTTTTGAGATTCCTCGGCAAGAAATACAATTTTTTTGGGTAGTATTTTAGCAAACTCTATCAAAAAAGACTTCATTTGACCTAGAATTTACGAGTTTTGTCAAGTTAAATCGTTATTCTACAGAAAATTGTCAAAGTTTGTGCAAAAATGACCAAAAGCTCCCCTTTTGAGATTCCTCGGCAAGAAATACAATTTTTTTGGGTAGTATTTTAGCAAACTCTATCAAAAAAGACTTCATTTGACCTAGAATTTACGAGTTTTGTCAAGTTAAATCGTTATTCTACAGAAAATTGTCAAAGTTTGTGCAAAAATGACCAAAAGCTCCCCTTTTGAGATTCCTCGGCAAGAAATACAATTTTTTTGGGTAGTATTTTAGCAAACTCTATCAAAAAAGACTTCATTTGACCTAGAATTTACGAGTTTTGTCAAGTTAAATCGTTATTCTACAGAAAATTGTCAAAGTTTGTGCAAAAATGACCAAAAGCTCCCCTTTTGAGATTCCTCGGCAAGAAATACAATTTTTTTGGGTAGTATTTTAGCAAACTCTATCAAAAAAGACTTCATTTGACCTAGAATTTACGAGTTTTGTCAAGTTAAATCGTTATTCTACAGAAAATTGTCAAAGTTTGTGCAAAAATGACCAAAAGCTCCCCTTTTGAGATTCCTCGGCAAGAAATACAATTTTTTTGGGTAGTATTTTAGCAAACTCTATCAAAAAAGACTTCATTTGACCTAGAATTTACGAGTTTTGTCAAGTTAAATCGTTATTCTACAGAAAATTGTCAAAGTTTGTGCAAAAATGACCAAAAGCTCCCCTTTTGAGATTCCTCGGCAAGAAATACAATTTTTTTGCGTAGTATTTTAACAAACTCTATCAAAAAAGACTTCATTTGACCTAGAATTTACGAGTTTTGTCAAGTTAAATCGTTATTCTACAGAAAATTGTCAAAGTTTGTGCAAAAATGACCAAAAGCTCCCCTTTTGAGATTCCTCGGCAAGAAATACAATTTTTTTGGGTAGTATTTTAGCAAACTCTATCAAAAAAGACTTCATTTGACCTAGAATTTACGAGTTTTGTCAAGTTAAATCGTTATTCTACAGAAAATTGTCAAAGTTTGTGCAAAAATGACCAAAAGCTCCCCTTTTGAGATTCCTCGGCAAGAAATACAATTTTTTTGGGTAGTATTTTAGCAAACTCTATCAAAAAAGACTTCATTTGACCTAGAATTTACGAGTTTTGTCAAGTTAAATCGTTATTCTACAGAAAATTGTCAAAGTTTGTGCAAAAATGACCAAAAGCTCCCCTTTTGAGATTCCTCGGCAAGAAATACAATTTTTTTGGGTAGTATTTTAGCAAACTCTATCAAAAAAGACTTCATTTGACCTAGAATTTACGAGTTTTGTCAAGTTAAATCGTTATTCTACAGAAAATTGTCAAAGTTTGTGCAAAAATGACCAAAAGCTCCCCTTTTGAGATTCCTCGGCAAGAAATACAATTTTTTTGCGTAGTATTTTAGCAAACTCTATCAAAAAAGACTTCATTTGACCTAGAATTTACGAGTTTTGTCAAGTTAAATCGTTATTCTACAGAAAATTGTCAAAGTTTGTGCAAAAATGACCAAAAGCTCCCCTTTTGAGATTCCTCGGCAAGAAATACAATTTTTTTGGGTAGTATTTTAGCAAACTCTATCAAAAAAGACTTCATTTGACCTAGAATTTACGAGTTTTGTCAAGTTAAATCGTTATTCTACAGAAAATTGTCAAAGTTTGTGCAAAAATGACCAAAAGCTCCCCTTTTGAGATTCCTCGGCAAGAAATACAATTTTTTTGCGTAGTATTTTAGCAAACTCTATCAAAAAAGACTTCATTTGACCTAGAATTTACGAGTTTTGTCAAGTTAAATCGTTATTCTACAGAAAATTGTCAAAGTTTGTGCAAAAATGACCAAAAGCTCCCCTTTTGAGATTCCTCGGCAAGAAATACAATTTTTTTGGGTAGTATTTTAGCAAACTCTATCAAAAAAGACTTCATTTGACCTAGAATTTACGAGTTTTGTCAAGTTAAATCGTTATTCTACAGAAAATTGTCAAAGTTTGTGCAAAAATGACCAAAAGCTCCCCTTTTGAGATTCCTCGGCAAGAAATACAATTTTTTTGCGTAGTATTTTAGCAAACTCTATCAAAAAAGACTTCATTTGACCTAGAATTTACGAGTTTTGTCAAGTTAAATCGTTATTCTACAGAAAATTGTCAAAGTTTGTGCAAAAATGACCAAAAGCTCCCCTTTTGAGATTCCTCGGCAAGAAATACAATTTTTTTGGGTAGTATTTTAGCAAACTCTATCAAAAAAGACTTCATTTGACCTAGAATTTACGAGTTTTGTCAAGTTAAATCGTTATTCTACAGAAAATTGTCAAAGTTTGTGCAAAAATGACCAAAAGCTCCCCTTTTGAGATTCCTCGGCAAGAAATACAATTTTTTTGCGTAGTATTTTAGCAAACTCTATCAAAAAAGACTTCATTTGACCTAGAATTTACGAGTTTTGTCAAGTTAAATCGTTATTCTACAGAAAATTGTCAAAGTTTGTGCAAAAATGACCAAAAGCTCCCCTTTTGAGATTCCTCGGCAAGAAATACAATTTTTTTGGGTAGTATTTTAGCAAACTCTATCAAAAAAGACTTCATTTGACCTAGAATTTACGAGTTTTGTCAAGTTAAATCGTTATTCTACAGAAAATTGTCAAAGTTTGTGCAAAAATGACCAAAAGCTCCCCTTTTGAGATTCCTCGGCAAGAAATACAATTTTTTTGCGTAGTATTTTAGCAAACTCTATCAAAAAAGACTTCATTTGACCTAGAATTTACGAGTTTTGTCAAGTTAAATCGTTATTCTACAGAAAATTGTCAAAGTTTGTGCAAAAATGACCAAAAGCTCCCCTTTTGAGATTCCTCGGCAAGAAATACAATTTTTTTGGGTAGTATTTTAGCAAACTCTATCAAAAAAGACTTCATTTGACCTAGAATTTACGAGTTTTGTCAAGTTAAATCGTTATTCTACAGAAAATTGTCAAAGTTTGTGCAAAAATGACCAAAAGCTCCCCTTTTGAGATTCCTCGGCAAGAAATACAATTTTTTTGCGTAGTATTTTAGCAAACTCTATCAAAAAAGACTTCATTTGACCTAGAATTTACGAGTTTTGTCAAGTTAAATCGTTATTCTACAGAAAATTGTCAAAGTTTGTGCAAAAATGACCAAAAGCTCCCCTTTTGAGATTCCTCGGCAAGAAATACAATTTTTTTGGGTAGTATTTTAGCAAACTCTATCAAAAAAGACTTCATTTGACCTAGAATTTACGAGTTTTGTCAAGTTAAATCGTTATTCTACAGAAAATTGTCAAAGTTTGTGCAAAAATGACCAAAAGCTCCCCTTTTGAGATTCCTCGGCAAGAAATACAATTTTTTTGGGTAGTATTTTAGCAAACTCTATCAAAAAAGACTTCATTTGACCTAGAATTTACGAGTTTTGTCAAGTTAAATCGTTATTCTACAGAAAATTGTCAAAGTTTGTGCAAAAATGACCAAAAGCTCCCCTTTTGAGATTCCTCGGCAAGAAATACAATTTTTTTGCGTAGTATTTTAGCAAACTCTATCAAAAAAGACTTCATTTGACCTAGAATTTACGAGTTTTGTCAAGTTAAATCGTTATTCTACAGAAAATTGTCAAAGTTTGTGCAAAAATGACCAAAAGCTCCCCTTTTGAGATTCCTCGGCAAGAAATACAATTTTTTTGGGTAGTATTTTAGCAAACTCTATCAAAAAAGACTTCATTTGACCTAGAATTTACGAGTTTTGTCAAGTTAAATCGTTATTCTACAGAAAATTGTCAAAGTTTGTGCAAAAATGACCAAAAGCTCCCCTTTTGAGATTCCTCGGCAAGAAATACAATTTTTTTGCGTAGTATTTTAGCAAACTCTATCAAAAAAGACTTCATTTGACCTAGAATTTACGAGTTTTGTCAAGTTAAATCGTTATTCTACAGAAAATTGTCAAAGTTTGTGCAAAAATGACCAAAAGCTCCCCTTTTGAGATTCCTCGGCAAGAAATACAATTTTTTTGGGTAGTATTTTAGCAAACTCTATCAAAAAAGACTTCATTTGACCTAGAATTTACGAGTTTTGTCAAGTTAAATCGTTATTCTACAGAAAATTGTCAAAGTTTGTGCAAAAATGACCAAAAGCTCCCCTTTTGAGATTCCTCGGCAAGAAATACAATTTTTTTGCGTAGTATTTTAGCAAACTCTATCAAAAAAGACTTCATTTGACCTAGAATTTACGAGTTTTGTCAAGTTAAATCGTTATTCTACAGAAAATTGTCAAAGTTTGTGCAAAAATGACCAAAAGCTCCCCTTTTGAGATTCCTCGGCAAGAAATACAATTTTTTTGCGTAGTATTTTAGCAAACTCTATCAAAAAAGACTTCATTTGACCTAGAATTTACGAGTTTTGTCAAGTTAAATCGTTATTCTACAGAAAATTGTCAAAGTTTGTGCAAAAATGACCAAAAGCTCCCCTTTTGAGATTCCTCGGCAAGAAATACAATTTTTTTGGGTAGTATTTTAGCAAACTCTATCAAAAAAGACTTCATTTGACCTAGAATTTACGAGTTTTGTCAAGTTAAATCGTTATTCTACAGAAAATTGTCAAAGTTTGTGCAAAAATGACCAAAAGCTCCCCTTTTGAGATTCCTCGGCAAGAAATACAATTTTTTTGCGTAGTATTTTAGCAAACTCTATCAAAAAAGACTTCATTTGACCTAGAATTTACGAGTTTTGTCAAGTTAAATCGTTATTCTACAGAAAATTGTCAAAGTTTGTGCAAAAATGACCAAAAGCTCCCCTTTTGAGATTCCTCGGCAAGAAATACAATTTTTTTGGGTAGTATTTTAGCAAACTCTATCAAAAAAGACTTCATTTGACCTAGAATTTACGAGTTTTGTCAAGTTAAATCGTTATTCTACAGAAAATTGTCAAAGTTTGTGCAAAAATGACCAAAAGCTCCCCTTTTGAGATTCCTCGGCAAGAAATACAATTTTTTTGGGTAGTATTTTAGCAAACTCTATCAAAAAAGACTTCATTTGACCTAGAATTTACGAGTTTTGTCAAGTTAAATCGTTATTCTACAGAAAATTGTCAAAGTTTGTGCAAAAATGACCAAAAGCTCCCCTTTTGAGATTCCTCGGCAAGAAATACAATTTTTTTGGGTAGTATTTTAGCAAACTCTATCAAAAAAGACTTCATTTGACCTAGAATTTACGAGTTTTGTCAAGTTAAATCGTTATTCTACAGAAAATTGTCAAAGTTTGTGCAAAAATGACCAAAAGCTCCCCTTTTGAGATTCCTCGGCAAGAAATACAATTTTTTTGCGTAGTATTTTAGCAAACTCTATCAAAAAAGACTTCATTTGACCTAGAATTTACGAGTTTTGTCAAGTTAAATCGTTATTCTACAGAAAATTGTCAAAGTTTGTGCAAAAATGACCAAAAGCTCCCCTTTTGAGATTCCTCGGCAAGAAATACAATTTTTTTGGGTAGTATTTTAGCAAACTCTATCAAAAAAGACTTCATTTGACCTAGAATTTACGAGTTTTGTCAAGTTAAATCGTTATTCTACAGAAAATTGTCAAAGTTTGTGCAAAAATGACCAAAAGCTCCCCTTTTGAGATTCCTCGGCAAGAAATACAATTTTTTTGCGTAGTATTTTAGCAAACTCTATCAAAAAAGACTTCATTTGACCTAGAATTTACGAGTTTTGTCAAGTTAAATCGTTATTCTACAGAAAATTGTCAAAGTTTGTGCAAAAATGACCAAAAGCTCCCCTTTTGAGATTCCTCGGCAAGAAATACAATTTTTTTGGGTAGTATTTTAGCAAACTCTATCAAAAAAGACTTCATTTGACCTAGAATTTACGAGTTTTGTCAAGTTAAATCGTTATTCTACAGAAAATTGTCAAAGTTTGTGCAAAAATGACCAAAAGCTCCCCTTTTGAGATTCCTCGGCAAGAAATACAATTTTTTTGGGTAGTATTTTAGCAAACTCTATCAAAAAAGACTTCATTTGACCTAGAATTTACGAGTTTTGTCAAGTTAAATCGTTATTCTACAGAAAATTGTCAAAGTTTGTGCAAAAATGACCAAAAGCTCCCCTTTTGAGATTCCTCGGCAAGAAATACAATTTTTTTGCGTAGTATTTTAGCAAACTCTATCAAAAAAGACTTCATTTGACCTAGAATTTACGAGTTTTGTCAAGTTAAATCGTTATTCTACAGAAAATTGTCAAAGTTTGTGCAAAAATGACCAAAAGCTCCCCTTTTGAGATTCCTCGGCAAGAAATACAATTTTTTTGGGTAGTATTTTAGCAAACTCTATCAAAAAAGACTTCATTTGACCTAGAATTTACGAGTTTTGTCAAGTTAAATCGTTATTCTACAGAAAATTGTCAAAGTTTGTGCAAAAATGACCAAAAGCTCCCCTTTTGAGATTCCTCGGCAAGAAATACAATTTTTTTGCGTAGTATTTTAGCAAACTCTATCAAAAAAGACTTCATTTGACCTAGAATTTACGAGTTTTGTCAAGTTAAATCGTTATTCTACAGAAAATTGTCAAAGTTTGTGCAAAAATGACCAAAAGCTCCCCTTTTGAGATTCCTCGGCAAGAAATACAATTTTTTTGGGTAGTATTTTAGCAAACTCTATCAAAAAAGACTTCATTTGACCTAGAATTTACGAGTTTTGTCAAGTTAAATCGTTATTCTACAGAAAATTGTCAAAGTTTGTGCAAAAATGACCAAAAGCTCCCCTTTTGAGATTCCTCGGCAAGAAATACAATTTTTTTGGGTAGTATTTTAGCAAACTCTATCAAAAAAGACTTCATTTGACCTAGAATTTACGAGTTTTGTCAAGTTAAATCGTTATTCTACAGAAAATTGTCAAAGTTTGTGCAAAAATGACCAAAAGCTCCCCTTTTGAGATTCCTCGGCAAGAAATACAATTTTTTTGGGTAGTATTTTAGCAAACTCTATCAAAAAAGACTTCATTTGACCTAGAATTTACGAGTTTTGTCAAGTTAAATCGTTATTCTACAGAAAATTGTCAAAGTTTGTGCAAAAATGACCAAAAGCTCCCCTTTTGAGATTCCTCGGCAAGAAATACAATTTTTTTGCGTAGTATTTTAGCAAACTCTATCAAAAAAGACTTCATTTGACCTAGAATTTACGAGTTTTGTCAAGTTAAATCGTTATTCTACAGAAAATTGTCAAAGTTTGTGCAAAAATGACCAAAAGCTCCCCTTTTGAGATTCCTCGGCAAGAAATACAATTTTTTTGGGTAGTATTTTAGCAAACTCTATCAAAAAAGACTTCATTTGACCTAGAATTTACGAGTTTTGTCAAGTTAAATCGTTATTCTACAGAAAATTGTCAAAGTTTGTGCAAAAATGACCAAAAGCTCCCCTTTTGAGATTCCTCGGCAAGAAATACAATTTTTTTGCGTAGTATTTTAGCAAACTCTATCAAAAAAGACTTCATTTGACCTAGAATTTACGAGTTTTGTCAAGTTAAATCGTTATTCTACAGAAAATTGTCAAAGTTTGTGCAAAAATGACCAAAAGCTCCCCTTTTGAGATTCCTCGGCAAGAAATACAATTTTTTTGGGTAGTATTTTAGCAAACTCTATCAAAAAAGACTTCATTTGACCTAGAATTTACGAGTTTTGTCAAGTTAAATCGTTATTCTACAGAAAATTGTCAAAGTTTGTGCAAAAATGACCAAAAGCTCCCCTTTTGAGATTCCTCGGCAAGAAATACAATTTTTTTGCGTAGTATTTTAGCAAACTCTATCAAAAAAGACTTCATTTGACCTAGAATTTACGAGTTTTGTCAAGTTAAATCGTTATTCTACAGAAAATTGTCAAAGTTTGTGCAAAAATGACCAAAAGCTCCCCTTTTGAGATTCCTCGGCAAGAAATACAATTTTTTTGGGTAGTATTTTAGCAAACTCTATCAAAAAAGACTTCATTTGACCTAGAATTTACGAGTTTTGTCAAGTTAAATCGTTATTCTACAGAAAATTGTCAAAGTTTGTGCAAAAATGACCAAAAGCTCCCCTTTTGAGATTCCTCGGCAAGAAATACAATTTTTTTGGGTAGTATTTTAGCAAACACTATCAAAAAAGACTTCATTTGACCTAGAATTTACGAGTTTTGTCAAGTTAAATCGTTATTTTTCAAAAAATTGCGAAAAGTTTTCCAAAAATTGTCAAAAATCCCCCCTTTGTAATTCCTCGGAAAGGAATACAAAATTATTGTGCTGTGTTTTAGAGAACCGGATCTAATATGACACCATCTGAGCTAATATGTACGATATTTTTAAAAAAAAAAACCAAAACCTTTGCAAAAGTGATCCAAAAAACTTACCGGTATGATCTGTTGTGTTCTCTAGATCAATTCTGTAGATAATCTTCAACGAACATCCTCTACAATTCCAGAAAAGAGAACCAGAAACACCTGAAATAATTCTATCATTGATTTTCGAAATATATTAATAATTGTTTAAATTTTTCAAAACACATAGATGAAATTATTATACAACAAACAATTTTTTTGGAAACAGAATGTACAGCTGGGACTTACATAAAGGATTTATGACTAAAAGCAGTATTCTGCACGACTGAGGGGCTCATTGTCCGAAGAAAAAATTTTTAAATTAGATTGCAGTTGTAATTAGTATTGTTTATTTGTTTTATTTTATTTATTACAGAAGAAAAACGAAATCAGATCTTGACCTTAACTTTTGAAAACATTTAAACAAGAATTCAAATTTTTTGTTATACTTCTCAGAATCCAAAAAAGATTTTTAATTGAGCGACTGATCCAATCATCTTAATTATTCAGTGTAAATTTAAGCGTTAATTAACTAATAAATTTAAAAATTTTTGCAAAAATGATCAACTATTTTCCTTTTCGAGTATTTCGCTAAATGCAGTCACAAACAGCTCCAAAGATATAAAACCAATCACCAATTGAATAACTAACGTGAATAATATTGTAATAATTGATCAAGATTTACCTGTGTGTTTTTTCTCTTGATTACAACATCCATCCTTTGCTAGGGATTTTCAGCAAACATCCTCTAGGATTCCAGGGAAGACTACCAGAAAGAGCTGTAACAAATTCTATTATTAATTTAATTAGAATGATGTAAATTTTCCGTGAATGATTTGAAATGATCTAAAGAATGCACTAGGTTTTTCGAAAATGATTTAGAATGTTCGAGGATTATCTAGAACGTTACAAAATAGCCCACATATAATGTTATTTTATAAAAAAATGTTGCAAAAACTACCAAATTAGTAAGTAATGTTAATGATAATAATTGATAAAGACTTACCACTGTGGTCTCTTGTGATTACTACGTCCATTCAGCACAGGATCTTCAACAAACATCCTCTACGATTCCAAGGAAGGAAACCAGGAACAGCTAAAACAAATTCTATCATTACTTCACAGGATTTTTTGAAGATATACAAAATCTAATCACAAACAATTCCAATTGGGCCAATATCGACGAATTGGTGCTAATTGAAGTATTATTTTACAAAACTTTTTTTTTTAATGACTAAATATTTTCCTTTTCAGATTTTTGGGAATGAAATTAAAAACAGTAAAGGAAGCATTTTTTCCCACGTATCATTGGAGCATACTGAGTACTGTTTTATATAGAATAAATTGTATAATATAATCAGAACTCTTTCAGGAATTAGATTTACTAAATGGCTTTAAAAGGAGTAAAATACCCAGCATAAACAAAGCAAAAGTTGCTTATACTTATATATAAAACAAAATGGTTTTAATTTTTTTACGTAACAACGTAATGTAAATTATATCATAAATAAATTTAAAAAATTTAAATAATAATATCGTGAATATGTATCGATGTTAAAATCTAAATTAAACGTTTTTGTGACTAATACACGTAATTCATTAGCTATTTGGAAAAATAATAAGCATAGCAATTATTACAACTATCAATTTCAATATTTGATTTCTAGAACAACAAATAAAAGTAAAAAAACTCACCAAAAGCTAATTTTTATTACTAATTATCCTCAATCATAAATATGTGTCATTGTCCTTTTTTCCAAATGTAATAAGAAATCTGACTTAATTACAACGTTGTCTTTGTAATGAAGGATTATATCACATCTTCATTTCACTAATTAATGTACCAAATGATTAATTCTAATTTTTTAAAACAAAATAAATATTTTAGCCTGTCACTATTGAATTTTATCACTAACAACAAGGATGAACAAGGAATTTTCCTCTTTGTTACTTATAAAATCAAGAGAGGAACTGCTGGCGCTATTGAGCGTGGAAAACTTTCGAAATAAAAGAAAAATTATGTCTGTGTAAGGTCTCAAAAATTACAATTACAATTTCTTAAAAACAGATTACATTTTGTGCTGCTCTTACTAACTTATCAGTCTAAAATTCAAAAATAAAATTTGTTATGTGGTAAAAAATATTTGACTACATAATCAAATAAATAAATTTGCATTTTTACAAAAAGAAAATACATTAAGACAAGATCACATAGTTTATGTTTTTATTTACATGGGGGTGGTCAAAAATTATAACAATATTCTTGTGTAATGTAAAGTTTTGATTTATTTTACCATCATCATCAGACTTGAATTAGTAGATATCTACAAGCACATTATTAAAAATCTTTTTAGTTAATTTATTTTTTGTTAAATAAACTGAAATCGTTTTTTTCCTAACAAAAAGTTATTAGGGGTGTGGATGTAAAACCCGAAATTTTTTATTGGAAAACAAAAGCCGACAGCAAAATTTTGATCACAGTTGTAAATTTTTTCCAAAAAATACATTAAGAAGATACCAACTTTTATTGTTTTATTTTTCTTACAGTTACTTAGTTGCTCTACCTATATTTTAACTATCCCTGTACAAGACAATGTTTTTAACCACCTAATTATAATTCTCTACATTTATAAATAAATAGAATTTAGAATTTTTTATATTTTCTATAAATTCACGTAAGTTAGTCGATACAAGTAAATAAATTTAGCTAATATCACTGTATTAACAGACTTTATTCGTATCTACACCAAGTATTGTTAACTAAAAAAAATAAAATTTCAAAAATGAAACTTACCTCCCCTAAAAGCTCGTCAAAATATTGCACTGTCCACATTCACATTAAAACACAAGAAATTAATTTATTAAATCCGTTACAGATGAAGTATTCGAATAAACTGTTGTGTATAACGCGATAAATTTTCTAACTAACTATAAAAAAAGGGCGATAAGACAAAGCATCACGAGCTCACATTAAAGTCGAAAGAAGGACAAATCGAGAAATAGGAATACGTGGTGTGTTCAAATACAAAGAAGACTAGATACAAGGTGTAATGGGTAAATGTATATATGATGGGTCCATCGGTAGTAAGGGGGCGCTGGGGCAGTGGAGGGGGTAAAGATCACCTTAAGCAACTCCAGAAAAGAGGTCACGAAGTGGGGGAACAAATCCTGAACGTGCAGGATAAATGAGTGGGGAGGGGGGAAAGTGAGTGGGGGTGAGGGGTGGAGCTGATATTTACTCCCAACGCCAGTTCTTTTCGGCCCTCCTTTTTTATCACTAGGGATGAAGTCTTCGGATCATCCAAAACCCCTTCTCCACCCATTTCGTATCATGTATACATTTAACGGTGTAAAGGAGCTCCAAAACATCCTTTCTCATCCTGAGGGTCGTGTTTAGGAATATGGGCGGTTGTAATTTACGTTTTCTTTTTTAGGTTGAGAAACTGTGATTTAAAAAGACGAATAGAGACGTCATATTTTCAAAAACGAAATCTTCTGTTGAACCATGAACAATTATGTCTAAATAATCTAGGGAAAGTCCTTAGATCTTCAACAAACCTTGAAGAAGAGCCCACGAAACTGTTCACGAATATTAAACTATTTCTTGTTGGTCATTAAAAGTAATCAAAACCCTAAGTATTGCCCCATTACATCACCAGTTGTTCAATAATCTTCCAACAGTAGAAGATTCCTGAAGATGCCTTCGTGATCGCGAATGAAATCGTAGCAAAAAAACATTTTTTTATATTTTTTTAGAATCTTACAAGTGATAATTTTTATTACCCTAAACTAAAAGAAAGGCGTGATTTAGAGATATTTCAAAATCCACCCTTATTAATTCCCTTCATTCCCTTATGTTAGATCTTTACCATATAATTTCTATGGCGACAGCATGGTGTTTCCAAGGTGTTGCCAACAATTCACTCTCGTTATACATTTGTAAATGTCAGTGTCAGAGGTATTTTTATTTTGAGAACAATTTTATTGTAAAGTCGCGTCAAAAAGTAAGTACCTCTTCATAAAAATTAAAATTTTAACATGATTTCATAGACAATTGAACTATTTTCTTCATCAAATGAGGTAATATAATATAAGCATAATCACGGTGCACCCCTTTATGTTCAAGATGAATTCATCGGTGGTAACATTTGAAAAACCCATGCAACATATTGGCTTGGCCGATTGGCATGCCAAGCAATGGGAGCTTCAGCAAACCAATGACACTCGTCGCAATGACGCTTTCAGAGTGCGTCACGAAGCGCGGCAACTTCGAAACGAAACACGAATTAGAACTGACTGGGACACATATCATAATAACGCTCGTCTAGCAGATCGAGTTACCGAATTGGAAAGATGGAGGGATCTATTCCAAGGTTACTTGAACAGATTGAACAAAGAAATGAAATCTTTACGTGAAGAAAAATATGAAACTGAAAGGGAATTGGATTCTTTGGGGATTCCCCTTGGTGTTATCTCGGAATGTATTTCGATGAGAGATAATAGATTGGGAGTTGAATTGACCTACGATGATGGTGATACTGAACTGAAGAAGGTAAAGGAAACAATTTAATTAAGTGTAGCAAATTGCTACAGATGGCGTCCATTTGCTGTCTATGGTAATCTATTAACCCATTTGGTAGGTAGGAGATTTAGAGATTCAGTTTGGTCGAAATTTCGCCCATGTCCAGAAACGTGAATGAATTCTGGCTTAGCATATTATTAATTTATACCAAACCACTTCCTGTTTGTGGTTCTCCATTAATATTTTCTGCCAAATTCAGGAACACTCTAAATGTGTCCACTCATTTCCAATTTTCCACAGTGAATTCAACAAAGATTCAGGCAGTTACAATACCAAAAACTGGAGTCAAGTTTTTAGATTTGAATTTCTCAACGTTGGAGTACACCTCCATCATAAATATGTACTACATTTTATCCCTTTAGGGGTTAAAATGGCCAGCCACTTTTCACAAATTGCTAGTGGTCATAATAAGAAATAATCTGTTTAGAGATGTTCCAGAATTCTGAGCAAGAACCTTTGGTTCCACTATTATGGTATGCTGACTATCATTGATACCATTTCACCCATATTTGTCGTTGCTCATTAATCTTCTTTGGTAAATACGTTGAGTTTGAAAAAGACCCTAAATGAGTACCATCAAGTACTTTCAATTTTCCACCATGAGTCAAAAAAAGATTTTGACAGCAGTATTACCAAAAATTTCCAATTGGAGTTGTTTCAAATTCAGATACTTTGTAGTGTAGAAATACACCCTTATCGTAGTTATAGATATTGTTTTTCACTCCTTTAGGGATTAAAATGTTCAGCCACATTTCATTGAGTAAGTAGTTATTAAAGTCAGTTTAGATAAACTTGGTTTTATCTATTCCTCAGGAGCTTTGTGTAGTTGAGAATGTAAAAAAGTTGCTGGTGGAACGATGTCAATCCGCTTGGGAAAAACTAAATCGATTAGAAGAGACGAAGTTCAAACTTGAACTGGAGATAAATGATAAGAATGAAGCCATAGAAATTGAAAAAGATCAACTGAACTTTGATAGAAATTGTGCAAACATCACTTTCAAAACCGATCCAACACGGATCTCTAGAGGGTACGAATTATTTAAGAAAAACTTTAATTTCAGCAAGATTCTTTTACTTTGGGTTAATGTTTGAGCTCTACTAAATCATTTTAGATGACAGGGCGATCAAAAAAATAGAAATAAAAAGCAAAAACTAAATACTTTTTTTTTTGTTTGTATTCACTTAGTTCAATCCCATACGAAACATGGGAAGAGCACACCATATACATGAAGAACCTTGCAGAGAGTGAACTGGAAGGCACGAATAAGTTTCGGGAAGCTCTTTTTGTGGTTCGCGAACGTGCTAGGAATGACATGAAAGCCCAACGTGATTGGGTGGATTTCACTTTGCGCAAACGTATTTACCAAACTCAGAAAGCTCGAAACGAACTCGAATGGCAATTGTTCAAAATGAAGGAAGAAATGGAAAAGATACTCAAAGAAATAGACACACTCATAGCTGCTCTCGAAGACAAGACTGATGCTTTGAAATTATGTGAGACCAGACTCGAAAATCGAACGTATCGATCGGGGGTCGAAAATGCCAGAGACGAAGCCGAAATAGGACTGAAGAATGAGGTTTTCCAGTTAAGACAAACCAGGAAGGACTTGCAGGATAAAATTAACTGTGCCAAAGCCACTTACAATACTTTGGAAGACCAGCTGATGTACATCCAAAGAGATTTAGCTAATAAAAACCAGTCTCTCATGACTGACATCAGATGTTTAGACTTAAGGGTTCGTCTGAGACCCAAGGAATCGTCTGGAGATACTGCTACAGACAGGAACATTAAGTTGACACGTATGGAAGATGAAATTCCTCCCACATAGAGAAATAATCGATACAATTTTGAAGTGTAGTCCGAAATCACTAGCTTAATTTTACATAATTATTCTAAAATAATCAAATGTGTGTATATCGTTTTATATAATTGCACTTTATGCATTAAATTTTTGAAGTAATTAAATGGACTATCTTTTCCGAACATTCCAAATCACTTCTGAAAAATTTGGAGTAGGTAGATGATTGTCGAACACTCCAAGCTATTTAAAAAAAATATGGAACATTCTAGATCATTGTGGAACATTCCATATCATTTTTGAAAAGTCTAGAACATTCTGGATCTTTCTAGATGATTGTCGACCATTCCAAACCATTTTCGAAATACCTGAAACTTTCCAGATGATTCTGGAATGTTCTCTAACACTTTTAAATATTGAGGAATATTCCAAATCATCCAAACGAGTAAAACCCACAGACAATAAAAAAAGGAATGCTATAACCACAATTTTATTGAATCAAACAAATCATTTAGATCCATAATAATATCTGACATTGGTACCTTACATCTATTATCTCTGCACTTAAGTTAGTGAAGTAGAATCGTTTCGGTCTGCCTCCTTTAAAAAAGAAACAAAAAGAGTCAGACTGAAATGTTTATTAATTGATAAGAGTACAAATTCACCAAGGTCTATAGACACCCAGGAATGCTAGACATCGTGGACAGTAATGGTAAGTATTCTTACAAGAGTCCATACAATATGGTAAAAGACAACAGGGCCAACATCCGCAGAAAAACATAGCAACCGCTGACAAATGAGACAGACCAGATCGACGGGCATGGGTTGACGTCACTATCACGTTCGCACACCTCGGACATATCATGGTTATTGGTTCTGAACCCCATACCATTTGATCCACTGTAACATAACAAAAAATTAATTAGACGCACCTATTGTTAAGCAAACAACAACAAAGGCAACGTTTGATGATTATTATTATTATTGTTGGGTTAGGTTAGGTTAAAAATTAGGTTAAGTTAGTGAAGGTTCTGTTTTAAGATCGTTTCAAATCATTTTTGAAAACTTTGGAGCATTACAGATCATTCTCGAAATTTCCTAACCGTTATAGAACAATCTGGAATGTTCTAGAAGATTGTGGAACATTCTAAGCGATTGTGGAACGTTCCATACCAATTTTAAAAAATTTGGAACACTGTAGATCATTGTCGAACATTACAAACGATTTTCGAAAAATTTGGAACTTTCTGGAACATTCTAGACGATTTTGGAACGTTCCATACCAATTTTAAAAAATTTGGAACACTGTAGATCATTGTCGAACATTACAAACGATTTTTGAAAAATTTGGAACTTTCTGGAACATTCTAGACGATTGTGGAACGTTCCATACCAATTTTAAAAAATTTGGAACACTGTAGATCATTGTCGAACATTACAAACGATTTTCGAAAAATTTGGAACTTTCTGGAACATTCTAGACGATTTTGGAACGTTCCATATTAATTTTAAAAAATTTGGAACACTGTAGATCATTGTCGAACATTACAAACGATTTTTGAAAAATTTGGAACTTTCTGGAACATTCTAGACGATTGTGGAACGTTCCATACCAATTTTAAAAAATTTGGAACACTGTAGATCATTGTCGAACATTACAAACGATTTTCGAAAAATTTGGAACTTTCTGGAACATTCTAGACGATTTTGGAACGTTCCATATTAATTTTAAAAAATTTGGAACACTGTAGATCATTGTCGAACATTACAAACGATTTTTGAAAAATTTGGAACTTTCTGGAACATTCTAGACGATTGTGGAACGTTCCATACCAATTTTAAAAAATTTGGAACACTGTAGATCATTGTCGAACATTATAAACGATTTTCGAAAAATTTGGAACTTTCTGGAACATTCTAGACGATTTTGGAACGTTCCATATTAATTTTAAAAAATTTGGAACACTGTAGATCATTGTCGAACATTTCAAACCATTTTTGAAATATTTGGAACATTATAAATCATTCTCGAAAATTCCTAATCATTATAGAAAAATCTGAAACATTCTGGCATGTTCTAGAAGATTGTGAAACATTAGAAACGAAAATTCCAGATCATTCTGCAGAGGTTTATAACTTTCTAGATCATTGCGGAAAATTCCAAGTCATCCTAGAAGAATCCTGAACTTTCTAAATCATTCTAAATGATCGTAGAATATTTCAAATGGATTCGAAAACTCTCGAAGAGTTTCTAAGTAATTCTAGAAAAATCTGGAGTTTTCTGGATTACTCCAGTTGATTATCGAACATTCCAAATCATTTTCAAAAAGTTTGGAACATATTAGATCATTCTGATAATTCCAATTCTATTTCTTTTTCTGGGACATTCTAGATGAGTTAGGTTGGGTTAAATTACATTGGGTTAGGTTGGACTTAACTAACTTTAAAAAAATAAAAAGTCAACCATAAAATGATTATTTTATAATAACAAATTAGATATAAAGAAAATAATAGTTCGTAACTTGGCATCAACTTGAAAATTATAGACAAGAATTATTTATGGGTTTCATATAGTTAATTGTTGTTTTTTTTTTTTTAAGTAAATTTTATTTTATTTTTTAATTATGTTAAAGTTTCATGTAGGAAAAAAACGTATTTTCAATTGCTAACGATTTTTATTTTTCTGTATTAAAAAATGTGTTTATAGATAATAAATTAGTTTTGAACCATGCAACTAGTTCTGACTTACGTCTTGAGTAACAAATGCGCTAGACAAACTCAGCAGTAGAGATACGCATGTCGTAGATGCGCAGATATTAAGTAACGAAGAAAAGTCGTGAAGGAAAACCGTGCAGTTGTGAGTTGTGTCTTGTGTTTGTTTGTGCCATGTGACGAAGGAAGAATTTACAAGAAATTCCAAAGGTGAGTGATAAACTGATAATATTTGATGTTAATAGTTCGCATATTTACAATTTTGTTGCTCGTTTATTTATTACAATAAGTATTGTAAAACAACAACAACCAGTTATTATATATTATACTAATTATGGAGTTTATTTCCAAAATGGGCACTGTTCTGATTAGGTGTCACCCTCGATATGGGATGGAAGACTTTGGAAAATTGGTTATTCCTGAAAAAACCCTAAAGGATTTTTGACACAGATACACCACAGCAATTTTGTTAAATCCAAAGGGATGATGTTTTATCTTAGGGGTGTAATCTTCAATTATGTTAGTTTAGGCTAGAACAATCCTAAAGACTGTGGGGGGGGGGGGGGGTAACACCTAATCGGAACTACCCAGTCATCAGATTGAAAATAATGTAGTCATCATATTATGCTAGGGGTTGTAATTTCATAAAGATTACTTACAAGTATAACGGATCCAATCAGAATAACTTTCTGGATCTTCCAATCCTGAAAATAAAATTAATAATTTATTAAAAACAAAAATAGGATATATTTTTGTACATTTTTATAAATTTCTGTGACCTGAATGGGGAATTTTGACTATATTAACCATAATAATTACCATTGGAAACGTATGATCTGTCAGTAGCTGCATATCCAACGGCTTGTGTATATGCAGGTGGTGGAGGGGGTGCTATAAAGGGAGGTGACGGTCGAATTCCGACAGTCCTACCCCATGTAGCCGCTGAACCTAGTCTCATCACGGCTGAGTACGATGGGGGTGCACCACTTATAGATGGTGGGCCGTGTATAACCCTAGGGGGATAGGGAGGTGGCGAAATCAGTACTTCCAGTCTTGAGTCCATTTCGGGGAGTATTGCTCTGCCTGTTACTAATAGTTCATCTCGAGACGGGGGTGGTTCAAGTGTTGCTGAGGAATGTGATGTTTCACTTTCTTTTTGAGCTGTAATGGTCAGGGACTGATTTAGTATCGCTTCAATATTTCCAAATACAATGTTGGTTGGTTGATCCTCTGTGGGGGCTTTGTGGGGTTGGGATGTTGCAGGAGTCAACTCTTGGGATGATATAAACATTTCGGGAGATTGAGGGTTAATGGTGGTCGGTCGACTTGAAGAGGGTCTGTTCTAAAATGCATATCTAGTAAAAAGTCAACTTTGGGAAAAAAATTAGTGTGCTACAATGAGGGATTTTGTTGGGTCACCAGCAAGCAATGTTTAGTTTAGGGCTTTTTCCTCACTTTCTCCAAAATACTTACAGTTTGCATACTGTCACAGTCGCTGTGTGAATAAAATGGGTTGCCTTGTACGATAGATGATCCAACGGTGGCAAAATTAATTTGTTGATCAGACAAAACAATGTCACATTTCTGGGAAGTGGAAGCTTCAGCTTCGTCTTTTGATGTTGGTCTAACTTTTGCATTAAATGTTGTTGAAAATACTTTTGGAAGTGGTGTGGAAGTGGTGCTCATACTTTTTCGAGTGGAATCAACTGCGACTTCTGGTGAAGCAGATCCATGGGTGTACTTTAGAAATTTGCTGATGGACTGTACATTTGAAGCAACCCATTTTGAAAGAGACGGTATTTTTGGAGTCGTATTTGGGTTATTAATGTTGTAAGGAAAGGTGCTATGGATATTTTCAAGTACATCCCTTTCCTGGGTCCTTGCGCCTACTGACAAAGAATTTTGTTTAAAAACAACACGACCAAGTACAGTTTCATTATCGCAATTTTGTTCTGTGTCAAAGTCTTCGTTTACGGACAGGCTACTGTTTCGCACTTGTAATTTTTCATTTTTTTCTTCGCTCATACCTTTTTAAAAACACATGTGGATGACTAGGTGTCATTTTGACAATCAATGTCACAATAAAAAGGCACTCTATGGCTACATTGGTGAAACTATTTTATTACTATTTTTTACATAATCAATTATATTGGCGCTACAAATAACTATTTCGAATTAGAACTGATTGATACTTTAAACGTCGTCGAATTGTGATTTTGGTCACTGGTCTTCCTCATGCTTTTGTTGGAATGCTTCTTGGAATTGTATGCTTTTGGATAATGTTCAAGTGGTATGAAGGTACGTGTCTTTTTGTTATATCTTCCCAGGAACATGCAGCAATTTCGACAGTAAAGGTTTATGACCTCACATCCACCAAGCATGAAGGGCAAAAAGCATAGGGGCCAAAAAGCTATCATGCACAGTGCTCCCAATGACGTACTAGCGATCTAAAAGAATACCATTATGTTCTAAATTAATGTTTTATTGAAATCAGCATCTCAACAGACTTTGTTTCTTTGCTTTCTTATTAGGGGTTGTGTTTTCTCTCCACAACATGGGCATGTAATTTCCGTATGGGCCGAATGCCATGTTTCCACTGAAAAAAAAAAACTCATACAGAGACGCACATTTAAGTTATTGGTATTTTGGTGGTTCACCTGTAGTTTTAAAGACTCTAGGATCGTCAGACCAGACAAACTTGGACGTGTAAATACCCTTCCTAGTGGGATCTTGTTCGTGTGAAGAGAAATGGATGGCATGATTGTCAGGGTGTTTTCGGATTAGGTGTTCTCCTAATGTGTTCACACGACTTGGACTGTAGTAGAGTTTCTCTCCGCATATTTTACATTTAACACAGGCGTCCATTTATCAAAAGGAACATGCTCCAGTGGCAACGAACGTGATCCATGGATAAAGGACGTTTACTGACAACAAAGTAACTAATTTCCCATTACAGCAACAATTTTCTATGTTTTCAGAACAATATGCCAAAACACTTAACAAACGATGAACATATTGACTTACATGTCAAGATTTGTTTCTGACCACTGACGCATTCGAATTTTGCTTTTGTCATTCAGAGTGGAGTATATTTTTACCCAGGGGTATTGCAGTTGACTGTTTGGTTTTTCATCACTATCACGATCTCTATTTTGATAACAGTTAGGTACTCTACTTTTTTTTACCAGTCATCACCACACCATCATGATGTCGTAATTCTCAAGACTTGTTGGACATTCACCTCCACTTTTGCTGAATTAATTTTCGCATTCCCCAAAAAATAGAACATCAAACACCTTTAATTATTGTATTTAGATGCTATAATCTAATTTAGGCCATCCTCTGTTCCTTTTTGTCCATGTATATCTTCTTTTTCCTTACTGACCTCCGTTTCTAACTTCTTCCAATCCACGATATCCCTACCATTTCTTTCATCATGAGTTATCTGACTTCTTATATATCTCCTAGTTTAACATCCTCAATTTTGAGTTCTAACCTTACTTTTACCTCTTGTTTTATTTTTATCCCCAATTTATATTTTTGGTAAAATCCCCCATTTACTCATTTACTCGATGGTACATAAAATAACAACCCTTACATGCTATTTAATGGAAACAATTCGTTATTAGTTAGATTTGTTTAGTTTGGAGGTTGTAGGTTGTAGGTATTTAATTCTGCGTTCACATAAGTCACGAACACATTTCTTCGGAATTCCAGGAGATTTTCCTGGAACTGTGTACTTGGTATATTTCAATACCTTTGTTTTACATTTTGGGCAGACGCATTCGTACCTCAAGAATTGTTTTCTAGGGTGAATACATTTACAAAGACAACTCACTAAAGACGTAAGCAACGAGTATTTTCTGGTGATTAAAGGATTCACTTTTTTTCTGCACTTTGGGCAATAGAAAACTGTTTTCTTTTTGGTTGCATACTGAGCTGTTTTAGAACAACAATTCTCCTTGGGTTTGCATTTGGGGGGCTTGCATTTGCACTTACTAGATTTAGAAGGACTTTTCTTAACATCCTGCTTTAAGAATGACTGACTTAATCTTTCTGCGCACTTCTCACTAATTTTCTTTTGAGATTTATGCTTTTGGCTTTGCTTCGTTGTTCCCTGTTTTGATGATCTTTTATTTGGTTTATCTTTATTTTGTACTTTACACTTGTTTTTTGTTGTTTTTTCTTTCTTACATTTGCAGTCTTTCGGGGTATATTTAGTCTTTTTACATTCTTTGACTTTTTGGTTGTCATTTTTCCCTGACACTGACGATTTAGATTGTTTATCATTCTTTCGTTTTCGATGAGCTCTTTTAGAACAGCATGATGACCGTTTTTCTTCGAGTAGTTTCTGTAGTGGGGATGAACAGTACCAGTTACCCTCATTTATCATTGCAATGTCAAAATTTGGTCAGTTATGGAGTTGTAGAAGATCAACTGCTATTCTCATGTTGGAACTAATACATCGTATTTTGGAAGAATGACAAACGATGGTATAATAAAAGAATTATTAATCAGTTGAAGTTTTTATTGATGCACCCTTTCACAGCAGATTTGTTTTCAGGAATGAACTTAATTAAAGTATTTTGACATTTTGGGCAGACGTAAACAGTGACATGCACTTTCAGTTGAGGGACACAACACTGGAGTACATTAGCTACACATTCGGTGAAAAGGGTTCGTTTCACTTTCTTTTTCGGCCTCACAAACGTTTCACAACATTCACACCAATACTTGACGAGTTTCGGTTCCGGATCCCAGTTTGTGATTTTCCTTGCAGAGTTAGAAACACTGGCCACACCTCTGGACATGTCCTGCATTTTAGAATTCCAGTAGCTTTTGGGTGCCTCTTGTCTTTCTGGGCAATGGCCCGTTTGTGGGGGTATTTTGCAATCACTCTTTTCTACATCAATGTTGCAATTGTTCTTCACTGAATGTTGATAGTGAGTTCCTGCTTTACTGTTGTTGTCCAAATATCGTGATCGTCGCTTCTTCTCCCTTCTTATGGGGTCGTTTATTATACTACATCTTTGCGGTTTGTATTTATTATTCTCGTGGTCAGTACATTTGTTTCTTTTTAACTCTTCAGTCAAGCTGTTCAGGGAGGAACTGCACATTAAAATGGAGTGCTTTGAACATATGGGTTGGTCGTTGTGTGAGCAACTACTGAAACCAATATGGTAGTTTCGGTTGTATGTACCATCGTAACGACAATCATTTTTTGTTCTTTTTGGTTTGCAGCATTTAGTTTTTGTATATTTGGTACGAGAGTCCATTACTTCAGCTGGGTTGTGTTTTCCTTTTTTCGAAAAATATCTACTTTTGCCAAGATGTTGAACTTCATCGTCGTATATATCTCTATGGTAGGGGTCTCTCTTTCGATTAACATCATAATTGTCTTCTGTAGGTTTGTTACGATGGTATTTACTTGCTTCCCATTGGGTAGATTCTTCGCTTTCTATACGATAAATGTCAATGGAAGAATCGCTCCTATTAATTATGATATCGGTACTTCCTGCTGTATACAGAGCTCCCTTTTGTGTTTTTTTAATTTTTTCCTTTTTACTACCGCATTTCTGGATGTTAGTCGGTGGCGGTAGGCCTCCACACATTACTGGTTTGCCACACGACCTGCACTTTTTCTGGGAACATCTGATTGGGTTAATACCCCGGCAATTTTCAGTGGAAATCATACAGTGTGGATTTCTTCTGCAATTTTTTACGTACGGACTCACAATTATCGTTACTGGTAATCCTTCTTCCTTGTGAATTCGCTTCTTGTACTTTGACGACTGACACTCTTCGTTTTTCTTTCGTAATTTGGACGGACCCGAAACGTATATGTGTTTATCTAATTTTTTTTTATATGGGCAAGTTCCAGAACTACGTTGTCTCAATTCTAGTGTGGAGTCCGTTGAATATTGGCTGGATATTTTAACCCTTCTATTTTCCCCTTCTGAACTGATCCTCTCATTCCTATCAATTACATATCTATCTCTGCTGTCAATATCACTTTCATCCAGTTCATTTTCTTGATGATGACGTCTGCCTGGATTGTATCGTGTTCTTTTTCTGTATGGTTTTCTCCTTCTTTCTTCATCTTCTCGATCACGACCAGCCTCTGATCTATATGATCTACTGTATGAACGTCTGTAACTCTCTTCATCTTCATCTTCGGCTCGTCTTCTTGGTTTTGGTTTGCGCGTTTGAATTATTACGCTCGTTTCGGAATCATCTCTATCATAACGTTCCATTTTTCTAAAACGTGTAGAGTATTCGTCTTCTTCAGGATAGTATTCTTGGAATCGTCGATTTTTCGATTTATGTCTCCTTCCGGATTCTTTATTGGTTCTGGGATCTTCATAGTATTTATTCAATCCTGCAAATCTTCTCTCTGATGACCCAGCACGTATCCTACCAAAATCTTTTTGCCTTTTGGTATTTAAAATTTGTGGATCATAAGTGATTCTTCTATGGCTGTAAAAGTTTGCAGACGATTCACTCTCTGAGAATTGGTCTGATTCCAGACCAACATTTGGCCTGTATTTGCCTTTTGATATATGCACCTTCAGACCTCTTAGGTCTTTACAAATCAATTCTTGATCACTTGATTCTCGTGGACGTGCTTGGTGTAGGCTTGAATCCGATAAAATGATCTTCATGTCATCACACCTTTTTGGCTTGCAACATCTTACTCTATTGTGCGGTTTATTACCATTGAGTGTGCTGATTTGTGGAGCTGAGGAGCACGTTTCGACAGTTTTATAACTCGCTTGGATTTCACAATCGATCCTCTTCCTATTTTTTGCCTTACTTCCCCTTTTTCTCATCAAGCTCCCCATTTTCTTTCTAAATAAACAATATTTCTTAAAATATTTACTTCTGCCGTCTTGTTTAATCGACATCAGTCGATTTCTTCTGTTGATACCGTCAGTTGAGATGGATTTTTTTTTGTTTCCGACATCTACAGCAAGGACTTTTGGATTTTTGGTGGCTGGAATACGTGAGCTCTGAAACGTTACTGAAACTTTTGAAGGGACGTCCTGAGTGGATGTTCGACATTGTTTGAAGCTATTTACTGATTCCTCAGAACTTGATTCAGGAATTTGTCGTCTACGATTACTGGTTGATCTTGGTTGGTATGGATCACGTTGAGATCTTCGCTGAATAACAGTTGCTTGACTTTGAGAATGCAGGAATCTTTGCTTTCTTGCGTCAGAACCACCTCGACTACGTCCAGGATTTTCACAATGTGCATCTTCAGAACTATTACTGGATTCATTCGAACAATTCTCGTTATATTGATTGCGAAAATTAGTTGGAGAAGATGTGCTTCTGGCTGGAGGCGATAAATTTTCTCCATCAACTTCTTGACTTGCGGTTTTGTATTTAATTTCTCTAGGTTCACTACGAACTTTACAAAATGCAGACGACTTGGGTTTCAAGGAGATGCCTGAGTCGGTTCCGCATTTAGGTGAGGGATCGCAGTAAGGTCGAAATTGACCCTTGTAATATCGGCTAAGGGTTATATACCTGTCACATCGTTTCTTACTATAGCATTTCTCTTCTTTTTTGTCCTTCTTCTTTTTTGTTTTTTTTATTTTTGGTTCAGGCTTGCAGCATTGAGGACGTTTGTAAGTGTACTGACTCCTACTCGAGCCCCTTCTAAAGAAGACCTTTGCACCAGGAAACTTTTTGGATATAGAGTGTAATGTATCATCAGTTTCGACTTCCTTATCTATACATTTGGCTTCAGAATAAGTTTCTTTGCGTTCGCAATCTTGTTCGAGGGCTTCCAATTGCTTTCTACGATATTTTGAGAAATAGACAGATCTGCCTGCCCTATGACCTCCCAAATCGAATTGTTCGAATGCAAGGTCGTTTTGTACACCACAGTTACTTTTGTCTATTTGAACTACGGCGATTTTGTCGCATCTTCTGGTTCTCTGCTTGCACTTGGTCGACTCGCACTTGCTCGATTTACACTTGCACTTGTTCGATTTTTTCTTTCGTCTCTTATGTTCGCTGCAGCACTTCGGTTTACAAAAATAAGAGGAGGATTTACTCTTGCACGATTTACATGGTGATCGAGATCTGTTGCAGTCATCGCATTTGCGTGAACATTTTTTTTTAATGCAGCAATTAGTCATTTATCATCGCTAAAAAATTTGTAAACTAAAATTTACGCTTCATTTTAGACATGATGTCCGAATCTGCCATTCTGACAACCAAAATCTTTCTCGACATTTGTACATCATAGAAATACTAAATAGAAGAATCATATTATGGATCATTGATTATTTATGAGTAGATCTAAATATACAGGGTGTTCTGTAGTCATTAGTGGATTCATTTTCGAACATTCAAAACGATTCTCGAACATTTAAAATAATTCTGGAAAAATCTGGGACTTTCTGGATCATTTTTGAACATCTCGAATTATTTTCGAACATTTAAAATATTTTTTTGGAAGAAAGTTGAAATAATCTAAACCATTTTACAACATTTCAAATTATTCTTGAAGAGAGAAATTCTTTTTGGAGTTGGTTTAAACAGGGCGAACAAAAAAACTCAAAATATTTCTTTGGGATTGTTTTTATTCCAAACCAAGTGTTCTACAACAATTTGGACATTGGTGTTTGGCAATTTTGGTGGCGTTTAGAATGTAGGGGAGCAAACATAAACATAGTGGGTAAAGAACCACTGCATAATAGTCTGTTCTTCGAGATGGTATAAAGATGACCTTAGTGCAGATCCTCTGGTTACAGAAGGGACACCTTAATTTTCTTGGTTGTCTACCCATTTTTTTGAAGTAGAATGGGTCACAAGTTTTACAACCTGAAACAACAAACGGAAAGAAAATGATACAGACCACAGCTCAGTCAATTTCAGAAGACAAAATCTGAATCGAAAGAGAACAATTTTCTGTCAACGGTTTATTGTACACTTCGCCTTCTGAAACTGACTCTGCTATAGGTGGGTGGTATTATGGACATACGTAATACGTTATAGTAAACCACCAAGGAATATTTGTGTTTAGCGATTGATAAAATATGAATTTTTCTTTTACTTTTTTCCAAGCACTTACATTGTCTAAATCAAGTATATATAGAATATTTCAAAAATTATTCTATTCCGATTGTTTTTCCGCACAGGCAACAGTTGTGTTTTGCCATTTTGGTGCCTTTCGTTACGTATGGTAAAAAACATAAAAATAATGGTAGCAAAAGTATTGAAAAATAATCTGTTGTTCTTGTTGGATGAAATGTAACTCTTGTAATTGTTTGTTTGCCACAAAATGGACATTTCAACCTACATGGGTGTTTGCCCAAACTTCGATAGAAGGATATGTTGTTGTTGTTGTTGTTAGTAGAACCACCTAGAAAAAAATCTAAAGATCACCACCAAAAATAACTTGAAGAACAAAACTTTCATATCTCATTAAATACGTGTTTTAAAGGGTTGCCAACTCATTGATTGTGAATTTTATTTGCCAAAAATTACTGCTGCTGCATTAGGATATTACCTATGTCACTTCCACCATATAGTCCTGATAGATTTCTATTTATTTTGTTACAATTAAAAGTTAAATTAATGGTATTTTTTCAATAAAGTAATTAATTCAGAAATTTAATGAATTTGTGATTATGACACTGCTTGTAGAAAGATACAAAAAGGCATTGATTAATATTTTCAAGTAGAAATTTTGAACTCAAAATTCACAATCAGTGTTATCAACCCTCTTGTTACGTAGTACCTGAATCTCTTCGGCTATGATTTTGAGTATTGGTGGTGTCATAGTCCTGTGGTAATGAAGAAACTGATAGGTCTAGAATACAGAATAAGGAGCGTCCCAAAATCGAAATATATCGAACATTAAGAAAGTAATTGTTTCCAATACAATTATTATTGGCAATAATTGTTATCAAATTAAAATTTTATTAAATTGGTTTCAGTTTTTTTTTTTGTAAAAGGCGAAGGCCCGTTCGTCTTCTTGTGCAGATAAAAATATTTTTAAAAGCTCGTGTTATTTAAAATTTAAAAAAAAGAAGTACATCTTCATATTTCAATATCAAATACCTTGAGAACTAGTTTCTGTAATTCTGGGCATTTTTGCTGAACTAATTCATAATTGAAGACCATACATGTTTATCGTCTCCATTATTTTACCAACTCATAGCTATTTTAAATATATTGTATTCACGCTTGTTTTATGACTTTTTAAAAATACATTAAGTGAAATTCAAGGAATAGTGTAAATGGGGGGAATATACTAAAATTTAAAACTTGAAATTATTTAATTTAAATAATGACATTCTACTCAAAGTAACCTAAAATTATTAAATTAAATTAAGAACATTTCTTTAAGAAATAGAAATTTGTTTCATTTTTTACAATCTAAAAACTACATCAGAAGATGTGTAAAATTTTTTGCAAATGTGTGTAATAGTATTTTCAACTTAAATTTTTTACAATTAAATCATAAATTAGTTTATTTTTGACAGTAACGAATTGCCATAAGGTATAAATAATTAGCATCACTTGTTTTTTATTCATTAATTAATTAATTTGTGTAATTAGTATGCCTTTCAATCGGAGTGAAATTGAGTAATTGTGCGACGATCGATACTGCTAACTACAACTATTGTCTTGCACTTTGTGCATGTGACGATCGATACCGCTCATTGTGCCTGTTAGTGTCTCGCGCTTTGTGTATGTGTACAATCGATACCGCTCGTTGTGTTTGCATGTCTCGCGTTTTATGTATGTGCGCGATCGGAACCTCTCATTGTGCCTGCTAGTGTTTTACACTCGTATGTGACGATCGATACTGCTCATTGCGTCTGTTTGTGTCGCACGCTTTGTGTATGTGCACAATTGATACCGCTCATTGTGTCTGCTAGTGCCTCACGCTTTGTGTACGTGCACAATCGATACCGCTCGTTGTGCTTGCATGTCTCGCTCTTTGTGTATGTACACGATCGGTACCGCTCATTGTGCATTTTACTGTCTTGCGGTTTGTATATTTATGTATGGCGGAAAATACAGCTTATCGTGCTTGCGAAGCAGGCATGTCACACTTTTATAGGTGTGCTAAGATTGATATTGCTCATTGCATTATCAAGGTGTGACGCGTTTTGTATAAGTATGAGGACGTACCAGCTTATTGTGCTTCTAAGACATATCACACTCTGACACCCCTCATTGTGCTGCGATCGAAACCGCTTATTGTGCCTTTGGCATGTGTTGTGTATTTATGTGCGACGGACAATACCGCTCATTGTGCGCCTGTAGATGTATTTATATGTGTTACAATTGATACTGCTCTTTGTATCTTCAAGGTGTGTAGCACTTCGTACATATATAATAAAATAGACAACTTATTGTGCTTCCATTGTGCACGATCGATATCGCTTACTGTGTCTTGTGCTTGCGAGGTACGTCGCGCTTTGTAGTTTCGATTAATATCTCTTATTGTGTCTTGCGTTTTCGAACGTGCCTCTTATTGTGTCTGGGAGATACGTCACACTTTGAAGGCGTGATGAATGATCAAAGTGTTTCCAAATAAAATTTATATTTATTCTTCAAATTTTGTTTACAACAACATTAACTGATTAAAAATATTACACTAATTTAGACGGCATTTTACGTCTCTATTGACTGAATAAACAATTTATTTAAAAAATATTAGCTACCTACTATAAACAACATCAACTTAACAGGTACAGTTTTTTTATAATATATATACTTACATCGTGTATAATAATTCTACTTGTTTTAAGAATATTTAAATTATTATCACATATATAAGGCTTGTAATATCTATTATCTACTAGTACCACAATGCAATAATCATTTTGATATTTGTACATTAAATAACGTTACATTAATGTATGTTTTAATAGGTAATTATCTATTAGTTAGATTAGATATGTTTTACGATAGCGTCTATGATGTTATCGTTTGTTTGGTTCGTTCATTACAATTACAATTAGTCATTAGCAGCAAACAAAAAAAAATTATAAATCACACCGAGCTGTTACATATTACTTATTTACTTTTGCGTTTGTGTGATAATAATATGCAGTTGCACTAATTGATATACATATTTTTATTCACGTCACAACAGGAATTTTTAAATGGAATTGGAACAATGATACGGAGTTGAGTTTAGGGTAGATGAGGTGAGGTTAGGTTAGGTTATGTTAGGTTAGGTAAGCACTTAAGAACCATACAATATTAATTAATTAATTTAATAAATTCCACAGTAATTCATACAAAATTCCTGATGAAGTTACAGTGAAGGATCGAAACGTTTTAGAATTAATCAATTGGCGTTTTGAAACAAAAATATAACAACCCAACATTCCACACAAAAAAGACGCTCAAAAACTAGACATGCGTTTCAACACCCACTGTATCATCTTCAGTCTGTGACTATTTAATTATTGCAACTGCACATCTGTCTCAATTAATATTGCAAAGCTCATTATTGATTTGTGTAAAATAATATTCCCTGTTTTGCAAAAAAAAAATTGTTTTAGTGGTGAGTTATTTTTACACCGACACACGACTAATTATTCAATAATCTACTTCTGGTGTTGTTTAATTCACTTAGGTTAAAGCTGCTCAATTTGATTCACTCTCACTTAATAGTAGTATTAATAATAAATAATTATTTATATTTGTGCTTTAATTATTTATATATACAGTGACGGTTTGTTTGATAAATAAGCAATGTCTTGGGAAGATTTCCTTAAGGCATTGCTACATCGTCTTGTGGCGGGATATGTCGTCGAAATTTGAGTTTCGTCTTCTTACGTCCAACGATCGGAGCCTTCTTCTCGCCGAAGGAGCTGATAGAATATCTTGGGCTTCGTCCTCTTTATTTTGGGACCTAATACATAGGACTTATTTTATCTTTTTATGAATAAATAAATTGAAAAAATTCGACGAAGACAGACAATATGAAAATACTATTTTTAAATAGTTGTCGAGTTCCCTTGCGATTCGTTTTAATTAGCAAACAGAATGTGCATTGCAAACTCACTCTGGTTGCCAATTTTGCTAATTGCAACACGTCCCAATAATACTAATTAATATTTACATGTCTGCACTTTTGTTGTCTGATTCGCGATTTGTAAAACATTAATTGAAAGTAGTTTAGTCTGTTACTTTATCTCCATTCTCTTTTTTTTTGTTTATTAATTAGTAATTAGTGTTGGGGAACAAAATAAAGTAATCACTAAAAAAAATTTAGTCACAAGTAATGAGCGCTGATCGGTAACAACTTTTGGGTCGAAAGCACCCACTGGAACTCTAAGTTTCGTCAACGACCTATGGCTTACAGCAATGGCTCAGCAGAGCAACTAAACGTGGCCACTAGTAACAGCCACTAGCATATATTCGCGGCCACCAGACGCCTATATATTACGTCCATTTCGCGAGACTGAATAGTGGACACTAGTAACAGTTACTAGTGTCGTCGGGGTCACCTAGTCGCATATATTTTCCGTCTACTTGTCGAGACTGAGAACTCAGTGTCTGCGGATTGTGGTCTTTTGTGTCGCCACAAGTAGCGAAAGCTAATCAGTAACAACTTGTGGCTCGAAAGCACCCATTGGAATTCCAAATCTCGTAAACGACTTGTGGCTGCCTGCGGTGCATCAGCAGAGCTATTCAATGTGGCCACTAGTAACAGCCACTAGTGTCTATTCGCGGCCACCAGACGCATATATATTACGTCCATTTCTTGAGACTGAAAAATTGACACTAGTAACAGTTACTAGTGTCTATTCGCGGCCACTGGTCGCATATATTTTATTTGTCGAGACTGAAAAGTGAGTGCCTGACGATTGTGGTCTATTGTGATCACTCACGACTTATGGCTCTAAGTCTCGTGAACGACTTGTGGCTGCCACTAGTGCTTTAGCCAGTCTTTATTTTGTGAACAAACTTCAACTTTAAGCTATCTATTTTGTAACCTCGAAAACTGGAACATTCAAAGTAGCAAAAATGTGTGAATTTACCTTATTTCTACCCTAGTAAGCCGTTGTTTAAGTTTGGCCTGACTGGCTGTGAACTCTGCCAGTAGTCGAGCAACTCGAGTTTGCAGAGTTTCGACGGTCGACTCGAGCCTTTTCATTGCTTGTTCCACTGACTCCTGTTCTTGTTTTGCTCTTTTGAATACTTCTTCGTCCAGGAGCCCATCTTTTCGTAAAAGTTGACAACCCCTTTCCATTAAACTTGCCCTCGCCTGAAACAAAATGTCTTATTAATTATCAACCCACAATCCAGACCCTCAAGATATGATTCCACGTTAGTTACAGCAGGATCTACGTAAATAATCGATCAATGGGTATTTCTATTAATCAATTTTGAAAGTGGACCTAAATCAGAACATCGTTTCGAAAAGTATTGATTTTATAAATACCTCGGGGTAATCGGCAAGGGTTTGCCATAAGTCTTCTTTCGCTAGACAGAACAAGTCCGAATATCCGAGGGACCTGACGTTAGCTGTTCGCCGATTTCCCGTTCGATTGCCCGCGATTTCCAGGACACTCACTTCACCGAATACTGACCCAGCTCCGAGCGTTGCCAGCACGGTTTTCCCGTCGTCAGCGACGACTTGTAGGCGCCCACGTTTCACTATATACATCTCCTTGCCCACGTCTCCTTTCCTACAGATGTAATCCTTCGGAGAGAAGACCTGAAATGCAAACGGGAGAAAAATTATTCCACTTTTTTTATGGAATTCATTCGATGGATTTTACGCAGAAATTTATTCATTCTCTTTATGTCGTCTATACGTCTTTTCTGTTGAATTTTCCTACGTTCCCTTTTTAATTCCCTGGACTTTTTGAAGGTGAAAAATATTTACATGATTCAAAGTTATCAAAAGCACTCAGTCGTTTATGGAAACTGATCTAAAATAGGGTCCTTCATACTGAGTGGTACCTACGTGTGTTAATGATTTGAAAATCTGGAACTAGGGGTTATCAACGATTATATTTTTAAGAAAAAATATTCAAACCACTGGACACTGCACCACTTGTGATGACGACTAGTAGCAGCAATAAGTCGTCAACTAGTTTGAGAGTTCCAGTGGTCGCATTCGAGCCACAAATTGTGAGAGGTCATCTCTCATTACTTGTGGCTACATAAAGTCGTCTGCGCACACTCAAGTCTCCACAAATGGACGGAAAATTAACTAGGGCTAGTGGCCGCCTCTAGCCACAAGTAACTGTGACTAGTGGCGTCGTTTAGCCACTAGTGACCGTGTCTTGTGTTCCTATCTAGCCACTAGCGACCATGACTTGTGGTCGCGTCCAGCCACTAGTGACGGCTACTGGTGGTTGCTGCTAGCCACTAGCGGCTGTTACTAGTGATCTCTGTTAGCCACCAGCGGTTGCGACTGGTGGTCGTATCTAGCCACGTGTACTTGTGGCTTGTCGCAACGTCCACTAGCTACGCCACCAGTGGCAAACACTAATCCTTCGCGAATTAAAATGAGATTGTCCAAAGCAGAAATTAATTTATTCTTGTAAGGATATGTTAATTTTCAGAAATTTTTTGAGACGTTTTTAAAAAACCACCCTGTAACAGTTTTGTGCATTCCATGCGCTGGAAGTTTTGCATGTTGAGCCGCTTATCATGTGCTGGTCTCCTCGTAAATCGTCGTTAATCTTCTTGCAAGTAACTCTAATAAAAAAAAGCCCAATAGAAAAAAGTGGAGACGCGCGGTTTAGAACACATTGCTGCGCTCATGACGGTCATCCATCATTTTCTTTAGCGGTTGTTTTTAAAAGACACTAAACGATGTAGGCGAAAATATGGCGTTTACGAGATCGCAAATTAATTAGAAAAATGGTGCTCTGAGTATTTTTTTAAAAGCCATTCAAAGAAATGTTTAAATTTTCATTTAAAAAAATGGAAATTTTTTAATTTGGTCAGAAAGAAAACAACTAAATTTGTGTGTATAAATTTTTGCAACTCGATATTCGAATATTGGAAGAGTATTAGGTTTTTCCATTTTCTTAAAAGTGACAAATGACACAAGTTTTCGACTTTTAAACTTTTTAAACAATAGCCGAAGGTCCTGTGCCAAAAGTTACGTACACTTCAAGGTTACAATGATTGATAATGTAACTTGTATTTTATATAAATGTAACGAAAGAAAATAAATCAACGACTATTTATGTAACATTCAAATAAATCGATATTTATCGAATATATCGATATCCTTCTATGAAATTGTAAGTTTCATCTGTTAAAAAAGTCTCGGTCTTATTTTGAAGCTTGAAAAGCACGACGGAAGCTGATGTCTACCCACCTGGAGCTTTAATTTCAGTACAAGGGCCTCTAAAAGTCCCGGTTCGCATCCCTGGAATATGCGGACTTTACGAAGCGTATCGAGGTGAACTTTAATCGCGATTTCAGCCTTTAGTTTATCCGGAAGTGCTGACAAAACTCGTTCCTCGTCCAGTGCACCGCTTTCTTCCCAAGTGTAGGCGAACCATCTGATTACGCGCGACTCCAAGTCTCTGCCAACTTTCCTGGAAAATCACAATTAACTACTAATTATGATTGGAGTATTAGATTCGTACTTATTACCAAAGAAAATAAAGAAGAAAAATATTTTTGATATGAAAACTTCTTTAGGTGCGTAGTAGGAGATAAAAATGTGAATTCGCGTTACCAACCAGCCGCGAGACCAGCTCGACCGCTAGACTGGTGCGCACGCACACGCTTAGAGGTTTATGTAAACGTGTACACGAATACATTGCATTCTATAGGGAAATTACCAATTAAAATAAAACCTCACAAATAGGAATAATAGAAATCATTCCAGAAACACTGGCCTTTCTTCATTTTGGTAATAGTTTGTGGTAGTTTCAGAAACAATTTTGAAATATTCCATATTATGTTTAGACGATAATCGTAATATAATGCTAATAAAATTACATCGGGTTGTTAAGGCGTATTTTATGGTTCTCCATAACAGTAGGTAATGTGGCTAACGGTGTTTTACTGCGGGTATACATTTGGTGATGGTATAATTTAATTGTTTTGTGACTGCTATTTAATTGATGTGGTATTAAAACAACATCTCATCCACTTGGTCAAAGGGGAAGTAGTTCGATTAAGATTGATGTTTTGAACGACCAAAGCAAACCATAAAAATTCACGGTGGACAATATTACCTTCATTACGAACACGTGTTTCGCATTATACGAAGAATAACCTAATAATAATAATATATATAAATAATGTGTATGTATAAGCTTGTATGCAAATATATAAATGAGACTTTGGTCTACCATAATTATTATCAAATCATCCTGGAATGTGATCAAACATTTTTTACTTTAAAATTTTAGTAGATTCTAGATTATTCTAAGGAAATCTGTAACATTCTAGATCATTATTGAAAATTTCAGACCATTCCGGAATGTAGTAGAACATTAACAATAGACCTTTCTAAAAAAATCTGGAACATTCTAGATAATTATTGTGAAGTCCAGATAATTCTGGAATGTTGCAAACCATTTTACAATGTTTTTGTACATTTTTTATCGCTCTAGAATGATTTAGGACATTCCTTAATATGCACTAAAGTTCCAGTAAGATCAACATTATTCTAGAACATCATTGAACATTCCAGATCATTCTAGAAGTTCATAGAACATTCTATTATATTTTTTGAAGCTGTAGTACATTCTAGGAAAGTCTGTAATGTTCTAAATCATCCTAGGAAGATCTGGAATATTCTAGGTCATTATTGAAAATTTCAAATAATTCTGGACTAGTGCAAACCATTGTTCAGTGGTTTTTTAAAATGCTGTACTTTCTTTAGATCATTCTGGGATGTTATAACACATTCTATAAGATTTTTTGAAATTGTAGTACGTCCTAGAACATTCTAGGGAAGTCTGAAATGTTCTAGAATATTCTAGGAAAGTTTGAAATATTCTAGATCATCCTAGGAATATCTGGAACCTTCTAGGTCATTATTGAAAAGTTCAAATAATTTTGAACTGGTGCAAACAAAAAAACTTTTGTTTGACGACACATCGTGATATGAGTTTCAGAAACGTTTCTTTCGTCTTCAGAGACGAGGTAGTGTACAAAAATTGCCAGAAATATTATTATGATAGACTTTACCTAAAGGCCATATATTGTTTGACACCGTCCATCCTGTTTTGAAAATCCACCTTGGCCAAATTCATATTTGAAATCATCGAGCCAATGTTACCAACGATGGTGGCAAAAATAAGGACTCCAGCTAAAAAATTGGCCACGACAAACAAATATTCTGCGTCATTCTCAGGCACGGGGGTTTCTCCAATTGTGGTCAAAGTCAACGTGGACCAATAAAAGCTGTAAATGTACTGTCTCGTAAGCGTGGAATTGACCGTTCCGTTTATATTGTAAACCCAATTGTCCGTACCAAAACCGATGGCATAACTGATGGCAAAATACAAACAAGCGTTCCAATGGATGAGCACCAAGATGGCCAGCACCACTTTGCATATCCGGAACACATTCGGATAGTTCGTGTTTGTTTCTGTCCTTTCGAACCACTCCCACATACGCGGCAATTTCAAAAGTCTGTTCAATCTCACTATCACTGCACAGGGCACTTTCACATAACAGTCGTACGGGGACAGCCAGAAATAGGCCAAGTCTGTTGGAATCAGGGACAGAAAGTCCGAACGCCATTTCTTCTTTGAAAAGTAGTTTTTACGAAGCTTACGAGGATTAGTCACTAACAGACCCTGTTCCAAATAACCTGAAACCAAAAGAACACAAAACCATTAGAAATTTATATTTGAACTATTATTCTATCATAATTGATTATGATTGATTTTCGGGGAAGTCATCCCCACATCTATTAGCTCCATTATTTTGCCATCGCTCCTTGCTGACAGACAACAGACATCTGTTTTTACGTTCTAAATAAGAGTCAATGTACTTTTGTCCTCATCTTTTTATTGACATTATGTGTCCAAACATAATGAAATATGGACTTTATCTCATCAGTTGTGTTTGCTCATTTTTTACTCTACAAGGTCTTTGACTATTGGTAATTATTTTGAACATATTATCCCCTAAGCATATTCATTAAGTATAATCAAAAACGTGATAGATATTAGAAAGAAGGGATTAAAATTTAAATGACCCCCAGAATGCTATATAAACTCCTCACGCTCAAAATCACAACAGAATCAAGAATCAATCAAGCAAATGGACATTCAACAGTTTGATGCAAATGAACCAAAAGAAACGTAATTAAAGGAGTACCAATCGAACTTTTTTTTGTGATAATTTAAAATTTACCTACCAAATTTTTATTTTGGAACTTTGGACTATTGACTCTATGGTCAGAGTCATCAAAACAGGTTCCTTTGTACCCAAAATTCCTTGTGGTTTAAATTTAAATCACTCCTGGGAATATTTACGGCGGACAACTTATTTTTAGTGTCTAATATTTAGTGTACATAGATTTTGACACAGATATTCGTATCAGACTGCCAATTTTGTTAGCATTGCTCATATGTGGAAGGAAGACATGTCTCAAGGTATGAGAAGTAATGCATCTCAATGGAATCGAGTTGAGTGCGATGTGTTCGGTGTACCGTAAAACTTATTTCCACGTTGGCTCACAATGAGTTCGTTTTTGAACGAACGGAAATGCCGTTAGGATTATTGTAAACTATTTCGTACGGTTTGTTAAATCTGTTTCATAGAAAACATGCATTTCCTTTCCCTGAAGTGGAATATTTTTATCTTCTTATTCTGAAGCTGCAATGGATTATCAACAACTCAAAATGTTTGTTCATAGAAGATATGAGTATATGGGAATAAAGCAAAAGTTGCTTCTATGTTATAGGGTCAAATTCGGAAGGCGAAGTCGTCCTTTATCCGCAGATTTTAAAATACGTATCAGAAGTGACCTTATTACTTAAGTTTAAATAATTTTCCAGTAGACAAGTCAGTCTGAGCGAAATTAAACAGAATACGGATTTCGTGGATATACGAAACAAAGGATGCTGTATAATAATGATGCTTATCTAGTTGAAAGGGCAGATTATTAGCTGTATACTTCAAATGTATTGTTAACTGTTGGAAAAAGTTGACTGGAGGTTTAAGCAAACTGACTGTGCATGATATGAAGACGGTCAAAGCACTCCAATTAACTATTAGTTAGCCTGCTTCCCTCTTTTAAGTTTGGGGGTGGTAATTCCATCCCTCCCCTGTTTATAAAGCTCATGTAATACAAAACCATGATTATGATTATGCCAGCAAAATAGTTTTCTATTATTTTCGTAAATCACTATCAACTTCGTTTTCTTTAATCGACCCTTAACCTAAGGGGGTGGTTATTGGTTTGTATCTGATTAAATTTGATTGAGTTTAACTACCATGCGCATTACGTTACACCTCTTGTGTGCATTCAAATATTTGTAAAGGGCGTTTTGTTTGTGCACATTTACATAATGTATGGCCTCGCTAAGACTACAACTGAGGGTGCAAATATTGAAATATTTCCTTTAATTGATATTTACCGATAGGGCAGGGCGGCGTTTCTTAAATAAGCACGCGGTGGTGTGTCTGGAAGTTGTTTCAACAGCCGACGGGAACAACTCAATAGCCCAAGACCTCGCAAATGTAAACACCAAGGCAAACATTCTGACGCTAATAAATTACTTTCATAGGATGTGGTGGCGCGCTTGCGAATTACCAGGGGCGGTTGCTTAAAGACTTTTTTCAAGCGTTCGGTGAAAGTAATAAATTGGCCATTCGATGGAAAATTCGTTTATTTGTGACCTCTGTATTACGACGGAACTTTTGTATAATATGCCCACTAAGGTAAAATTGCACGAAAATTAATTAATGAGGAAATGTAGTCCAGAAACTGATTTGCATTTTTTTTCTTGATTATTTTTACTTTGCTTTTCCTGAAAACGGGGTTCAACACCAACATACATGTGTATTTACACCTCCATTGCTGCCCTAATAGAGATCTAAACTGATAAGAAAGAGACTGTCATCTAGTCTTCTTCAGATTGTCATCATAGACACATGTTGTACTTCTATGGGTCTCTAGTCGTAGAGGTTTCAAGGGAAACAGAACCAACCAACAGTTTTGACTAGAAAAGTGAATTGAGATCATACGAACTCTAAGATCTATTCACTTTTCAGCTCTAACAATCAAAAATGTAGAATTCTGGTGGATACTTTCACTGAAAGAATCACAAAATCAGAACCAAACCGGGAGTGGCAGTTAACCCTTCTGCCGTTTCTGTAAAGAAGACGTGAAAAGTGCTTATCTCACCCTCTTCCACTGCTCGTTCGATAGAGAGCAGTTGTTATAAATCCAAAATTTATTCCAAGAATGATCGGTACTTTACCTATCTTCTACCCTTAATGGACCGTTCCAACTACCCCACTCTAAGCCCTACTTTTCTTGCTACCCTGTCACACTACTCAGGAGGTATAAGTAAGAAAATCCAACGCTTCAATAGCCAGAGTCGGAGAAGATCGGCCCTTAGCTGTAGTAGTTATCTTTTCCGATCTCAACTGGGAGAGATTTAACATGCGACACCTTACTGTTAAGGGCTTTGACACACGCCAAAGCAACACTTGTTGTGACTCCTTGGGATCTACCACCCGCGAACGGGCTGGTCCCAGGAAGCCACAACGCGACTGAGGTATAACGAGGCGAGTAACCCCAGTTGCTGGATTAACTCTCAATACGTTCGAATATGGGGACTACGTGACGGAGTAGACGTCCGGGAGTACAGCCCCCTACCGAGTATGCGGGCTTTCAACCGACGCAGTAGAATTACTGGACAACATCCGTTTCCCGTAAAACACTGGACATTCTTCGTGAAGTGTACACCACCCCCCTGAAGGGTCAGAATGAACCCCTCTTTCCACGTCATAGCGTCCGTCGAGTAACCCCTTCGCTTTCGCTCCTACGCCCTCCACACCCTCGCTCTGTCAGGTCTGTACTTTACTTGGAGACATGGGCGGAGTGTGAACACCCAGAGATCCCGAAACGTTGTCAAAGCATGTTAAAGTTCCGATGGGATTTTTACTGAAGGTGCCGGTGACCGTACCGGGATTTCTTCCTGTCGATGGATTAGCTATGTCACTGGAGCAGGTTCAAGCTCACGGTGACCGTACCGGGATTGCTTCCTGTCGATGTGTTAGCTATGTCACTGGAGCAGGTTCAAGCTCACGACAGCCTTCCTGTCTGTGGTGGCGTTAATACACGTTTTTCCAGTGGCTAGCTACTTCCCCTCGGGGTTTCGCTCGGCTAAAAGCACGCACCAGACGGGATGCCTTCAGCTCTTCGTCCATGACCGTCAGCGGCTTTGAACCTCTTCTGCTTCCGAATGCTTGTCTTATCCATTTAGCTTCCCCACGTCAGCGTGGGTACTAAGCCCCTCCATCATGATAAGGTAAGAACACGGAGCTTTGCCTGTTTCATCATAGCTCTAGCAGCTACCTCCGTCGACAATCCTTTTTAGCTCCAAGGTCAACGTTTCCGATCTTATCGCAGCCGCTCCCGCCGTTACTATTTTATCAGCGGCCCCAACACCATCGATGCACAGACTTCGACCATCAAGGCTTGGACGATTTATTGGAGGAAGGTTACATCGGCGTGTGCATTACCCCATACAGGTTAAATTGTGTAGCATTCAACACCCACAACTAAGGTAACGCCACCTGACACGTCTCAGCCCGTTTCCGAAGACTCCGTCCAACCACTATTCGAGCACCGTGGGGAACTTGTTTTGGGATGTTAAGGATTTTGTGGATGATAGTATTGTTTCTATCACGTAACAACAGAAGAAGAGAATGAGAGGAACCTAACCATTCCACGTCTTCTTCACAAAAACAGCAGATGGGGTTAGCAGTTCCACCTCTTTTTCTGCTGTTGTGGTTCATTATAGCCAGTGAGGATATCCTTCATCGTTCACTCTCTAGGTATAATTCGTAGATGGGATAATGGCATTTGCTTTCCATCATTCCTGCCAACCTTTCCAGTACTAGTCTTTCAGGCGAAGTACCATAGAAACAGAAGAAATCACCACCCTTGGGTGCCAAACAGATACTAGTGTTTTGGGGAGTCTCCTTGGTGGAGTGTAGAGACTGGGTCACTTAGTGGAGAGATGCCAAGAGATTACTTGTGTATCTGGGGTCTGTATAATCCCAAATCCAGTTCAGCAACAGTAATGATGGCAATAAAATCAAGTCAGCCCCTCACTGTTAATGGTACAAAGGAAAGTACTTCCCCAAAGGGGAAAATATTTAGATTGCAAATAGATGTATTCTATAAGTAGTTTTTGCGATGTTATTGCTTACGTGGGTTTGCTTTTAGAAGAGACTATCTGAAAGTTATGCAATTTAAAGAGAAATTCATCTTAACTTCTAGAAATTTACGGTAGTGGTCCACAAAGTTTTCATCAAAAGTGTAATATTGTGAAATTGAAAACCATTCGGTGTAGCAAAGTTTCGAAACTGTAATGCGTTAATGTAAATAGGAACTGCAAATTATTCGGTCGGATTCTGTATCACGTAAGAACGTTAAAGTAGTAAATGGACTGCAGTACGGATCACATAGATGCCATTGCCATCTATTGAAAAAGCGTTGTGTGTTTTCGATGTAGGTCGTAATTTCGCTTATTGGATCCTTTTGATTATGCAAAAACGCGATATGAGATTCACATACACATACACATTTGATTAAGTTCACATGATACATAAAACCAGAGGCGGATCTACGTAGCTATTAGAATAAGGTGAGTTCAGGGCCCTTTCCAGAAAAACCAAAACTGAACATTTATTCACAGTTAATCTCTAAATTCTGCACCCGCTTCTGGGCAAAATAAATGTCAGAGTCGCGACGCATTGAATTTAACGAAGCTTAAAAAACATTTTCGTGAAAATTTGTTTTACGCCTTCTCATTAGTGGAAATATGAGGATCTGGACTATTAAATTTCCGAACAACCGCCGTTCATTCGTCGAAACAATTAGATTTAGAGTTAACTTGTGAAATCCAATTATTAAGACAAAGTCTTCAATGGATACGACTCCAAGTGGAATTCCTTTGTTTGGCAGTTTGAGACTTTTTGATACTTTTATTATTCAATTTACAACTGAGCAAAATGACTTTATTTCAATCGATTCTTCCCTTGTCCTTCGCAAGTTTTTGCCAACTTCTTACCCAAGTATCAATTTCCCATAGTAAAATGTTTCTTCAAATGAACGAATTTTGAAAGCTTAATGTGTATAAGAATCCACTTTGAAGGTCTATGAGAGGTCTGCAAAATGGGGAAGAAAAAAAGAGGGTTGTCAAAAACAACAAAAAAATCTTTTATTATTATCGCTTTGATGCGTTGCAACAGCTCTCGGATTGGGGAACTGATTTCATTAATGCAACGGAAATGAATGAAACAGGAAACGGAAGAAGTGCTAAATGTGTCTTTCACTTCAATTTTTCTAATTTAGTGGTCGAAATCGCGCTAGATGACGTGACCCTAACAAAAATTGGGATTTTGTTGGTCAAAAATATTTTCGGATATCGTTCATATTTGAGTGGTTAATTTAATTTTGCGTTCGTGTTCGTGAAAATTGAGTTGTCTCGTATTGGACCCAATTTTCTGCGTCCATTGTTCAGTCTTCATTAGTTTTTTGTCATAAAATCGGCTCACCCTGAATGCTACCAAGTCGTAATTTACAACAAAATAATACGTCGTCGTATTGTACCTCAGTAAAATGTGTCAGAACCACAATATTTCATTTTCTCGCCCACAAATATGGGCTGCTCTCATTTATCTTTTCGTATGTATGTAGGATTCTACTTCAGACGATAGAAACATAATAAGAACTGGTTTTCTTTGATTTTTGAGATTCAATTTTAGGAGCCTTTAGCTCTACTTAATCAAAAGATAAAAATAGTGAAAGTTCTTTTCGAATGGACTAAAAATAAAGTTTCAATGCTTCTGCTGGATAAACTCAATAATGGATATTGTCACTTAACAAGTCATTAAGCAAAACTCACACGTCCCCTTCATTTGCGCAAATCCTTATTGGTCATTCGATAAAATAATCCTAAAGCGACTGTACATAGAGTGCCGCGAGCGAGGCGCATCTTCAACAGTGCCTAGAGGCGAACGACGAACGGTAGAACCCTGTCCGTCAGGATTGGGTTCGTAATCCTTCGTGGAACTTCGCCTCGTTTGGAGATTTGACAAATCTTCATAGGCTTGATTCGTTCGCGTTCTCGTGCAGACGAAGAATCACTTTTATTGGAACTTTAATTACCACAACTAGCAGTTTTAATTAACCTGGCCCTAGTCAGCTCTTAATTAAATTCCTACTCAATTTTTTATTCTCAAATTGCCAAAAAGTTTTTGCCCTTATGACCTTGTAGCTGCCGTTGGAATATCTGAAAAAATAATGTTCAATATTTGATGGCTACGTGTTTCGCATTTTATGGCCAAACAAATTCGTATTTACTGCCAACCATTTTTTATAGTCATTCACTTCTCCAAGCAGGGAGCATATATAGCTCAGTATTTATTTTTTTTATGTAATTTTTCCTCACTGCTTGTAATATTCCTGCAACTTGTACAGTTATTGTTTAATTCATTAGCGAAATCCTGGCAAGTAGAGCTCGATGAAGAGGTTTGTTTCCAGAATTACACCATCAGTAGTTTCTGTTGTTGATTCAATTATTTTACAAGTGAAACTGAGACTTCAATTGGGTTCGTTTTTAGAGAATGGATTCTCGCTCCACATATTGTTTCATCATTAATAAATATGACATTATACAGTGAAGTAAATGTAATATAATTTTACAACAGAGCGGTATGAAATCCTTCTGCTTTTGGGACCGACAAGAGCTTTTAGAAAGTTCTCTCTTGGGAGTGGCTCGCTTGAGCTACTGGACGAAACCACTAGTCGTAGAAACCAACGACTAAATGTCGTAGCCACCAGCCACAGTCAGAAGTGGCTACAAGCAGACTCTGATCGCAACCGCAAGTGACTAGCTGCAGCCACTAGTTACAGTTACAAGTGGCTAACCGCGGACATAAGTAGCATCAACCTCTCTGCTTATTTGCCACAAATAACAAACGCTGATCCTTCTTGCCGTTTGAGACCAGAACATGACCATTCACAACTCAACGATTTGTGACTGCCACTAGTCGACTTCACTAGTTCACTAGTTTACTTCACTGTACCAAGTCATGATCACGTGGAATGTTAGCAGCATGAAATAACTTCAAATTGTTTTTTATTGACGTTGTCATTTTTAATTTGTTTTAAGGGTGTGGCTGGGGTTAAGTTGTACCACTCATTAAGTGCTCCCTTTTTGGTTTCTTCATATAAACACACCGCTGCAAGGTCGCAGAAAGGGTTAAATAAACAATCCACCGAACCAATTAATGCTAGTACATTCCCAATCCAGTTGAAGTGGTATTTACCTTAGTTATTGTGTCTGACGTGCCGGACAATTTATTAAGGCTATTCCGAAACAAACAATTTGCTATTTGCGGTTGTTTTATTGAAGTGCGCTAGAGGTCGCGTCGTTTCGTTGTGTTATAGGTTTCTACCATCGAAAGAATAATTAAGCACGAAAACAATTAAGTTTAATTTTCAGACTATCAACTCACACTCGAGTACAGAACACAAAAAAATAACACATTTTCTATATATCAAATTAGAAAAATAAGAGTCACTAAAATTAAACTTTTTGTTGCTATTTCTAATAAGTTTTTGAGTCCTTACCTTCGTGAGCTCGAATAAGTATATCTAAAAAATAAATAGAATCACAGATGTAGTCCAGAATCCACCACAGCAATGGTACAGCGTTGTTTAGTTCCCAAAAGACTGCCCTCCCGATCACAAAAATTACGTTGTATAGAACGGCTAATGAGACCACCATCAACCACTACAACAAAAAAAAATACCTGTAGCACAATTTTTGGTTAGATCAGACTTAAATTATAAATGAATATGACGTTTGTGCTTGAAACTTTTTGGATCTATCACAGTTTTGTAATATTTATTAATTGTGGATCAAAGGCGGTGTAATCTGTGAAGAGGACAATTCGAAATTTGACCCAATTTATTTTTTGTTAATTTTTCATTTCCTTATTGTTTGCTCCATTTTATCCTAACAAAAGAAGATAGCGCATTGTGTTCCCTGATGGGACTCTAAAAGTCGTAAATTATGGGGAGGTCGTTAAGCCACTGGAATCTGGAAGTATTATACAAGCGCTTTGAAACACGTTAGGTCTGAAAAGCTTTCAATCTTTTCATCTCGCCCGTGGTTTTGTTCAGTTTATATTCTGGTCTAGTTTAGGCTCGTTCACATGTTCATTTAGGCAATTTTAACACCGATTATGGTTACCTCCCTCCTCCATGTGGTACACCGAGATAATTTTTCTCTGTGATTCTAATAGTTTTTGGTCCTGATGGAGGAAAGATCAACCACCACATAAGTTGTAATTTCCGAAATGTCGTATGATGATGATGATACCCCTTTTAGAAAAAAAATTAGGTTAAACGATGGTAAATTCGCGCGCCAATTTCACTTTAGTTGAATTCTCTTTGAGAATTCCATCATCAATCACGTGCGTTCTGAATGACGGGGTTGGTATCCTTTTCGATCAATCACAATAATTGATCCATCTCATTGCAGGACTGGTGCTATTAACTGAATAACTCGTGTAGGATTGTATAACAACGGCAAACGTTTAGAATGACACATTTCTCTCCCTTGTAAACAGCTTTCCCCTATATCCAATTTCACATTTATCAATAACCAATTGATAATTTAATCAACTCGACAGGCGACTGGAAATTTTATGTTGAGACCCTTTAACTAGCAGAGCTAATTTAAAACAGTCCACTCGTAATATAATACTGATTTATGTTGTACATACTAGTAAACTTCAAAATCACCAAAATTTGACAATCAAATTTGGAAACTCAGCTTCACCCTCTCGAAGGTTAAATTTTTTGGTCAATTCTGTTCCTGTATTGGGAATCTTATGAAATAGTTTAAGAATTTTGAATGGTCTGGGAGTATGTTTTTGAATTAAATTCTTTACCCCCATTTCATCCCTTTCCATCTGAACGAGAATGCAAACGAGACAAGCCGAGGCGAGAGAATGCTGAACAAATGATACGTACTATGTAGATTCAGCTAAACACCAAGTGAGATGCAGTTCCTCGTACGAAGGCAGTAGTATAGGTCCACCGGTTCTGTGACACTCAGGAGGAGGAGTAGAGTCGCTTACCTCTAGCAGGTTTGAACGCTCCATGTGATTTGTTCTATTTTATAAGCCGCTAACTCAGCATGAATGGGTTTATTTGGTAAGAATATTTGAAGAAGAATTCACTACTAAATAGACTTATGAATTACATTTACCAGGTTATCGTTTTTGCGGGCCAGGTACTCGATTAAAGGAGAGGTTAGCGAGAGGGGATAAAGTAATAAACCCATTAGATGAATCATGCAAAGCTCATGATATTGCATACTGAAGGCGAATCGAGTTTTTGTTGAAGTATCGATTCCAGATTCGCCTCAATGCTTTTTGCCGCGCCTCACTTACACAACCATAATTGTACACGCGCCTCGCTAGCAACACATCCGTTGAGTGGTGCCTCGCTTCGGCTTGTCTCGTTTATGTTCTCGTGGAGATGGACAGCCACTTTTATGGTTGAATCTTAAAAAATATTCTCACATAATCTAGCCTGCTGATGCTATTTTATTTCAAACTTTTGAACGTCCTTTTAATTTTGAAACAAAACTGTAATTTTCCACTTAAAGTGGCACTATCATTAGCTTTCGATTGCGTCATTATTCTCGTACTTTTGTGACTTTAATTCCGTAGAGGAAATAAAAGGCTACATGTTAAATGTTTGTGTGCCATTAATATTCATAACAAAGCATCTGCATAAAGATGAGAACGGTTTGTATACAATCCACTGATCGCCTCTTAACACCTCACCAGTTTGCTTAGCATATTTTATTGATATAATGGGTGAATTTTCAAGAAGATTCACAAACAGAGACAATGGAAACACAGAAAATATTAAAGCGTTTGTTTACTTATGCAAATCATTGGGTAGAATAAAGTTGTTTGGCATTCACCGTTTTCTCATCAAGAGGATGCAATTTTTTTAAAAATGCTCGATTGAGTTACATCATTGAGGGTAATTTATAAAAATTTACATCCATAACATTCAGTTAGTGCTCAGAATTATCGAGTTTCAATTTTTTTATAGCTAGTAACTATAGACATAACATTAGTAGAAGCTTACAAAGAGAGCAAAAGAGAATCAGTTGACTTCTCTCTGTGATGGTCTACTTGCTCCTGATCGGCGCTCCAGGCCTTCAGTGCATTGACTTACATCTAAGTGGGGACTCGCGGACTTGCACTCCAATTAGAAGCAAGTAGACTAAGACAAAGAGGTCAACCGATTTTCTTTCACTCTTTATGCTGTCAAACCGTGCTCCTTCTGTTTTTAGTATTATCTCTGTTATAAAAATTCGTGTATTAATGTATCGTGTGCGTCTATTTTCAACATTTCAAAAAATTGATGTATACGAAAGAAAAATAAACGAAATTTTGTATCCATTTCTGTCATTTTAAAGCTGTTAAATCAGAACACTGACCTCTTTGCTCCTTCACCGTAAATTATTATCATAGAGTCGTTCCAAGACATCGATTTAAACTTTGCTGGTTGACTTGAGATAATTATGATAACACGCTAGGTTACTTACCTTATAATGAGAATGCAGCGAGGCATCAACGACTATGGGTTTACCGCAGCAGGTCGCTGCAGGTGGTGCTTCTTTGTCTAAGTCTTCTTCTTGTTGGCTTTTGTCGACGAACCAGTCCGGTGGACGATTTGATGATTTTGAGTATCTTCTAAACCTAATTGCCGCCCTTAACGACTGTACAACCCTGCTTAATCTACCTCGCACCGTTGATAGGAAACCGTCATTTTCATTATCCTGTGGAACGAAAAGTGTGTGTATGAAATAACGGCAAGGAAAATTGTCTGCCTTGGGCGTAAGAACTATTTTAATAAGGATTAAGTTTCACAAAATATATTTTAAAAACTTCTTAACAAATTTGTTTCGACAGCTACGTCATTGTCAAAAGATACACGAAATTGTATTAAAGTTAAATAAAGTCCTAAAGCTATTTATAAGTATTGTTATTCGGAAAACCTGTAATTAAGAGTGATGTATTGTTGCTAAGAAGTTCGGTTTGGTTGTTAGCTAAGGATAGATTATGATTCACCGCTTTCTTAATTTCAAGGTTTTCCAATAAATTTAATTTCTGGCTTTTGTTTACTGAATGTAATTAATAATAATACCTAAGTCAACCCCTTAGAAAGAAGCGATATATTAAATGTCGAATTACCGAACATGTCAATAGCATAAAAAATTCCAAAACAACTACAGGGACCGCAGAGCATTGTATTTTAAACAAACACAATATAAATGTAGACTCGGTTAAACTTCTTAGCAACAATACATCACTCTTAATTACAGCTTTTCCCAATAACCATACTCATAAATAGCTTTAAGACTTTATTTAACTTTAACCCAATTTCATTTATATTTTGACAATAACGTAGCTGTCGAAACAAATTTGTTAAGAAATTTTTAAAATATATTTTGTGAAACTTATCCAACTGTGTTTTTGTATTCATTTCCGATTTTCATTGATTTAAAAATGTTTCACAACGAATACACCACAAATTATCTTAGTTTTATAAAGATTTTTTGTTTCTGTTGATACCTAACTTTACTTTTAATGGGGTAGAAATTCAAAAAAAAATTCCACCTCGAATTTAAAGCTTCCTGACTCAGCGATTTAATAAGGTTGGTTTCGATTTCGTATGTTTATATCTTTGGCTTTTTGTTATGACAACTTATGATCTGCTTAGAGTTATCTAGAACGTTTTTATCTGTATCAAATGTGTCACTGAGAATCGATAAAATTCACATTCTGAAGTTAAAATCCCAGTCGAGTCGTAGTGACAACAAAAGTTTTTATTACAACTGCGAAACGGGTCATTAAGAAGGTGAAGGACGCTAATGAAAATAGTCCAGATCCTTTTTCGATGGAAAAAGACAAATAAACAAAAGATGTCATCTATTGGATCCTCGATGACGTACATATTCTCCATTTAATGACGGGATTTTTTGTAAATATTTTCAGTAAAACGCAAAAAAACTTCATTCCACAGACTCATTTAAGTATTTCTTTGTTTATGAGTGAAATTAATTTCGTGGGCATCCGCATATTTGGACGTACATTATAATCCTAAATACACCACTCAATTGAGGACAAAAGAGTGTCTCCAGTTTTATCTTTATTTTAGGTATTAAATGTGGTAAACAAGAAACTCAGAAGGGGCTTCGCGTTTTCTGAACAGATTATGTATAAGCAACTATATGTATGCGCATAATTATTTTCTCAGAGGTATTTTGTGATATACGGAACAGTTACAATGCTGAACGCAAAATTTTGAAGATAAAAATATTTAAATTTGTCGCATAAATTTTCACTAAACCGAAAGAAGATATTAGTAAACCCTCTGCTTAATCGCTATCGTGATAATTTTATAAAATCTAGAAGTGTAAGGTGGCTATCCATCTGCACAACAGCACGAAGGAGGCGAGGCAATGCTGAACAAATTCCGCGAACGTCCAGTGTACAGCTTCACCAAGGCACCAAACGAGGCTGACTTTTACTTACAATTACAAATCGAATACTTTTTGTTGCGCCTCGCTAACACGTCTGCATTTATTCATGCGCCTTGTTCGAGCACATTACAGGAATTCGTTCGCCTCGTCTCGGCTCGCCTCTTTCACGTTGCCATTCAAATGGATATGGACATGTTAGCGGCAAACTACTTCAAAGAAAGTTCGATTCGTAACCGTACGTGGAACTGTGCCTCGTTTAGTATTGCATCGCCTCAACCTGCAACCTTCTAAATGATTTGTCCAGATGTTTTTCATTTGCAGCAGCTTTAATTCTATAAAAAAAGTTAAATTTAATAAATTAATATTCCGCTTAATAAAGTGACACTATCGCTTTATTAATGAAGTTTGAAAATGATCCCTTTGCTTAATTGGATGTGCGTAGGTGTATTGTATTTAATTACATATCTACTCCCTAACGCATGTGACTCCCTAACATTTCAATTCTATTAGATGATTTGTGCCTTTTATGTAATTAGGCAAGAAGGAAAATCGATAATATAACAGACATTCTGTATTGTATTTAATATCTAATTTTCGTATGACCTCAGTAAATGAAGTCCTGATGTCGTGTTCGAAGTAATTAAACCGTAAAAAAACTTGCGAATGCCACGTGTAGGCCCACTAAAGAGACTTTCTTGGAAAGTAAGTACACTTAATTAAAAACATCTACCACCTACATATTTCTATCTGTAAGGTAAACAGAAAATTATCTATTTTAATGGTTGTGTGTTTTTTATAATCGTCTATTATCAAATGTGGTAGCCACTAGTTGTTGACGAGAAATATTATATAGTTTCGATGAAAATTGAGAATTCGAGCCGTCATGTTCGAACCACAAGCAGCGAGTGTGGTTAGTACCCGCTACTTGTGGCGTTCACGACTTGTGGCTGCAGTCACAACCACAAATGACTAGAGGCAGCTTTTGGTCGCAATCCTAAGGTATTGCGATCTCCAGTCTTGATAAATGGATGGAAATGTGGACCGAAAGCCGCGTCTATTCATTGGTGACTATGACTGCTAGTGGCAGTCACAAGTCGTTGACGAAATGTTTCATGTGATTTCGACGAAAATTGAGAGTTCGAGTCGTCGTCTTCAACCACAAGCATCGAGTGTGGTTAGTACTCGCTACTTGTGGCGCGCACTAGATCGCTATCGCGCACTCCACTAAACGCATCTAGCTACTAGTGGACGCCTCTAGTGACTCGCCTAAGCCACTTTTAGCAGACACTAGTCGTTGACAACTGCAGCCAAGTGTACGCTGGTATTTTGCATCTTAAATTTAAAACAACAAACAAAAGTTTGACTACTCCTGCAGTATGTAGGCGCCAATGTTTTCGGAATAACAGAATAGGCTTCATAGGACCATCATTGGGCCAAGTTTTCACGTTAGAGACAAGACTTATTATTCGTCCTGAAAACATGATATTGATCATTAAAGGGTATGCTGGAGTTCGTTTACTGAAAAATGCATTCTACGAATAATTGCTAGTAAAGACCTCCAGTTTTAAGGACATATTTAAATTTCAATTAAACTTCAAAAATAAAAAACTTCAGGACTGTATGAACTCAATCGCAAATGAAAAATAGCGGCAATTTCTTGTATATTCTTTTTTAAGTGCCTGCTTTACTGTTTTTCTCCAAATTAATGGTGCTGTTGGTTAAAATTAATTACAGTGGACTGTTTACAAGTTCATAGTCAACATTAAAAAGTTTGAGTTATGGAGTTCTTAATGTAAAGAGTATTTACGTTAAGAGGGTTTTAAATGCTCAAATTATACTGGCGAAGTTCCATTTTTATATCATCCTCCACGAAAAATAATTTGATTACTTGTTAATGAAATCGTTGCTAAATGAGGTCAAAACATTTTTAATTTTATTAATTTTTTATTTTAAGTAAATTAGGTTTGAGCTTTGAGGTAATACTGATATTGAATTATCAAAAAACCAAAAAGGGAAGTCAAAAGACCCGCCCTAGTGACGTATACTGCGAAAACGTGTTTCGCCCACTTCGAATGTGGGCGATAATAACGCGAGGCTGTCTTACATTAGAACTGGGCGAAACACGTGTTTGCAGGGACATGTTTTAGTGTTCTTTGGTGAGTCATTTCAAGATTTCTTTAATTTAATTGATTTCAAAAAACATCAATCACATTATTGCTTACGCATTTGAGGAATAATCATTAAAGATAGGTACTTAATCTTCCGTTTCTCAACTCCAAGTCGACTTGATTTATGGGTCAATGGTATTGAAATCGTGTTCAAATTTCCAATTAAAGCAGCAACTCTTGAAATAACAATTAACGTATTTTCTAACAGTTTAATTTATTAATATTTTTACTTAAACGAACGAGGTATCGATGAGAAATTAGAATTTCACGTTGTAGTTTTTTGCAAATCGCATTAGACATGATTTAAAAAAGCCTTTATGCCACTGCGCCAATAATTTCTCATTTGTAAATAATTAAATTCAAGCGAGTGATGTTTTAATTAATGGATTGGAATTTACCGATCGAAACTGGGCGGACAAAGACCTTCAGCTCAAAGCTTAATTTCCACTCGGCGATTAAATTATTCTGTAAATTATTCCACGCTAGAGAAATGACAATAAATATGATGGTGTAAAACATGCAACGTTGCACTACCATATTTATTGAAAGATTACATGCTTTGATTATGTTTTAAAAATTATTTTTTATCATCAGTGGCTCGTAAGATTTTTGGTGCATTTTGAGAATTGAAAGTTTTGAGCAGTAGAAAATGGTTAGGGGTGACGCTGAGGGCGTTGAGTAGGTGGTATTGGACGTAAGAGTGGTCTTGAGGGTGAAATGGGTGACGGTGCTTTGGACATGGAGTGGGATATTCATTGGAGGTGGAATATATTTTGGCTATGACCCTGGGAGTAGGGTGGAAGTGGTTCTGGGGCTGGAAGTGGGTAACGTATACGTTGGGGGTTGCTGTTCTGTTGCTGATGTGCATGTTTCAGTATGTTAAACGAAGTGTAAGGGTGCCATCATTGATTTGTTTACGGAAGATTTCTCTTTTAACATTAAAAGGATTAGAGGTTAACTGTTGAAGGGAACAGGCTGATGTGGAACGTCACAAGGAACGTGTACGATTCAACAGGTATTGGGGAATTAAACCGAGGGGTGGCTATTTATAGGCAAGCTCCTGTACTTGATTTTCCTAACTAAAAAGTTTCTTTCCCAAGACTCGATATATTTGCAGAATTATCTTAATTAACTCACAAATCATGTTAGTAATTAAGGCAGAGGTTGAATGAAAGCGAAATAAATGGGATTTTGTTCTGCCTTGAGCATAAAATAAGAAAATAAGGGGTATGTAAAGGATTAAGGGTAAACTGTAAAATAAAAAATAATTGGGACTGTTCGTTAAATAGAGCATACGTTAAAACTCAAACGCACTGAGTGATTAAAACCCTTCAAATTTGATTTCTTGACCTAGATTTTTAAAAATTGTCAGATGAAACAGAATCGCTTTCTTCGTCTGAGTATGGTAAATTTTACTGAGATTATAATGTAATTTGGATGAAGATGTCGTCGTTTGTAACCAAACGACTGAGACAAGGGCATGATAATATATGTACTCTACGCTATTAAATAGGGTATAAGAGAGGATATAAAGGGTGGAAGACGAGACGGTGCCACAGCGGAAATACCTGTAAATAACACCATCCTTTCTAACCTCATTTTTTGTTGAATGAAATTTAACTTCCGTTGTGTTACCCTACATAAATTGATTATTTGTAATTTCTGAAGTAAAATAGGTTTAGGGTAATTGAGTATTAGGTCAATATTGACTTAACTTATCAAACATTTTCTAAAAGTCGTTCATCAACCAGCAGACTATTCTAACTTTTTAATTTTGACATTGACATTTTTTTTAAGTTGCTGCCAAGTTTAAAACCCCATGAAGTCCATAAAGTTGTGTTCACCTAAACAGATATTGTTATTATTATTATTATTAGTATTCAAGGGTACACAACACTCAGATTGAAGTTGTTTACCCTCAACAAAAAAAAAACAACTATATCGATTTTGCATTAGTTATTTTGCTTCTATATTTCAGCATAAATCTCGAAGTTTCAAAACTTCTCCTCACGAAATTCATTGTTTTCATAAAAAATCAATTTAATATTAAAATCTGAATTCACCCTCAGTTCACTCAAGAAGGATTTAAATCTATCACAATTCCAAAATGAATGAAGCATGAAGTTGTATCGAAAAATACAATAATTCAGAAAATTAAAATGTACCTAACAGAATTTCCAATCTTGCTTTTCTTTATCAGCTGACGTATTGGGTTCTTTTAAAAGTTCTTCTATTAGACTATTTTAATAGAACGGATTTATAATCTATTCTTGAGGCAATTTAGGAAGGCGAAATCGGCAATGAGTATTTTATTTTAAACCACTCAAGCCTGGTTCTATTCATTTTTACTAAATCTGACTTCTATCAATAGAACTATAACAAGAAATTGAAGAAAATGTGTCGAACAAAGCAGTACAATAACTTTTCTGTAGTCCAATAACTTTTTTATGTACCCACTTCTCTTAAAGTTGTCCTATAAATATAATGAGGGCATTACAAAAATAAGTTTAGGAGGGTAATAGACCAATAACTACAAGAATTTTTTATGACTTTGCTACGTTCCATGTGAAGGTCGTCTAGACTGGGTTGAAGTACATTTTAAAAGCAGATATTAATATTAAAAATCCAACAAATAGAATTTTAAATATCTTTTTTATTGGGCTCGTAATTAACAGTACTTATATTTAAACGTAACATTCTTTCGTTGTTTCAAAAACACTGTATAGTAACATAAATTTTGCTTCTTTTACTCCTCATAGCTATACTACTAACGAAATTTCATTGTTTCAAAAACACTGTATAGTAACTTAAATTTTGCTTCTTTTACTCCTCATAGCTATACTGCTAACGAAATTTCATTGTTTGTTCCAGTATCCCCATAGCTATACTACTAACGAAATTTCATTTTTTGTTCCAGTATCCCCATAGCTATACTACTAAGGAAATTTCATTTTTTGTTCCAGTGTCCCCATAGCTATACTACTAACGAAATTTCATTTTTTGTTCCAATATCCCCATAGCCATACTACTAACGAAATTTCATTATTTGTTCCAGTGTCCCCATAGCTATACTACTAACGAAGTTTCATTTTTTGTTCCAATGCCCCCATAGCTATACTACTAACGAAATTTCATTGTTTGTTCCAGTGTCCCTATAGCTATACTACTAACGAAATTTCATTTTTTGTTCCGGTATCCCCATAGCTATACTACTAACGAAATTTCATTGTTTGTTCCAGTGTCCCCATAGCTATACTACTAACGAAGTTTCATTTTTTGTTCCAGTGCCCCCATAGCTATACTACTAACGAAATTTTATTTATGTCTTGTAAAACTAACGATAAACGATCTACTTGTCATTTTTTATAATTCACATCCCTTAATACCTAGTGGATGATAAATATTGCTTCCATGTAAATACCTGCCAATTTTTCTAGGTAAAATATTTCATTTTCTTAACGTGCTTCCATCACGTAAACGATGTTGGTTGTTAAAGTGCATCTAAACTAGAAGACGAAACCTTAAAAAACCTTTTCATTATTAGACAACCATAAACAGTTGGGAAATAGTTTGGTATTAATCATTTTGACGACGTTTATCCCTAAAATGTCAGATTCGACAAACTCATTAGTTATAACTTCTCAGATGCTCTTTAGCATCCTGAAGATAAATTGAAGAAGATAGGCACAGAAAGGAAAACAGAGAGGTTAAATGTAAAGTAATTTGCAAAGTTTCCTTGCATATCATTTCTTTCCTCGTGGGATAAATTTAGCTGGTGGTTTGTCTATGGGGGTTTGCATAATTTTCATGAATTTAATTACAGGCATAATTAAGCTGCTTTAATGTAAATTCGATTGTATCGTTAAAATTAATTTTTTAAGTCTAGATTGATATCAGAAAGATTTCTAAAGACATTCTCGAAAATATTCGAATATCCTTGACCTACTTGAAAATCTGGATGCTTATAAATCATCAACGAACATTCCAAGTCATTCTTGGAAAATTGGAAATGTTTTAGATCATTCCTAAAAAACCTAGGACATTTTATATCATTTTAGATCATTCTGGAACATTCGAAATCATTCGCGAGAAGTCGTGAACATTCCAAACCTTTCTTGAAAACTTCAAATCATTCTGTAGAATATTTTTTGGTATATTTTGAATAATCTCGATCAATCTCGGATTACTTATCGAAAATTTTCTGTCATGTGACTTCCTAAATATCTAAACTTTTCAGATTTTTTTAGTGGGAATTAAAAGAGATTGATTTTTCGGAAATAACGTAGAAAGTTTCTCGCATAGATTGAAACGGTTCAAAAAATAAATCTCTGGAGCTCACTATCCAAGGGAAAAGTCACGTAGGGCCTTTTAACAAATCCGCTTGAACTTGTATTTTCGAATCGAAGCTGCTTTTTCGTATTACTAGTTCGATAAGAGATTTAGTGTTCACTACATATACGTGTACGAATTAGTCTAGATGTTCCTTCATTTTGCCTGAGTGGTGCTGAGATTTAGGTTGATTGAAAAAATCGGGGATTTAGAAACATAGACGTTACGTTGCCTTTAGAAATTGCTCTTCAACGCCAATATAAAAAAATCAATCGAATAAAAATAAATACCAAATAAAGTAACCATAATCCGTAATTAGGAATATTACTAATAATAACGTATGACGATATGTATTTGAGTGCTCGCCTCGTTTTAGAATTGAAAAATTGAAACTAAAATTGAACGTTGCTGTATTATTCTAATTATGAACGGTTAGAGTTACTGTAAAGCTCAATTAAAAGTTTCAAAACGAGAAATATCCAGTTTTCAACAGAAGCTCCAGACTGAAAAGCTTTAAAATAGGTTAATTATTCATTTCCTAATTCTACGTCGTTAATATTCTTCAGGGAATACGAACATCCGGTCAAAATATGATAGAAATATTCCAGGTAATCACTCAATCACTTCGTTATTGCCATATACGAAAACATTAAAGAGATTCAAGCATATTCGAGTAAATGTTTTTAGAATGGTACTTGTATAACAAATGTCACTTTTTAGTTAGGTTAGGTTGTGTGGCTAATCCAAAAAACATCGTCAATTATAAGGTTTTTAACATGTTTTTGAGAATAACTTCAAAATTATTGATATAATTAAGGGTCAATTAATATATAATATAAATAAATAAATTGAATTAATTTAATTTACACTAATTTGAAGTTAATAAGAAATACTTATGTATTCTAATTCGCCCCGAGTATCAGAGAAATAAGTTGTTTAGGTTTCATTTCAGTTTGCGGTAAAGAAACTTTTGACATAGAACGAGGGAATTCGAAAGGGGAAATAAAATTTATGATTTCCTTCTGAAGACATTCGTCATAACACAAGATTTTTAGTGCTTGTAGATTTTCGGTCAAAGAAGATTACATTGAAATAAAAAATTACAATCACGTATACTGAGAACTTTTGAAATGTTAATTTGAAAAAAAATTGAATTTTTGTACATAAAAGTCGACACAGCATTTCTCTATATTTTACAGGTAAAAAAGTGCGGCACTCCAAATACGGTTCTACGCCATATTCTGCCGGAATAACAAAAACTGTTAACTGTTGTTAAGTGCGCAATTGGAGCGCTACAGTTTTTAACATTTAAAAGACACAAAAATTCTGTCTGGGGCTTTTTTATAGTAAATTTAATTCTCTACAAAAAAGTCTGTATAAATTTGTTTGTATCTATCACTGTTTTCGCTAAAAAAGCATCGAAAAGTCAAAAAACACATTTTGCAAAACTAATAGTGACAATTATTTGTCATTGTTAAAGATTTGCACAAATAACCCTACCATCGATCTCTACAACAATCTGTGATTAAAATATTTTTTGCACAATTTGACTACTAGACTAATACAATGGACCATCTAAAGTGACGCATCAGGCTTTTTACGTCAAAGCTATCGGGCCTTGCTATTTCTCGATTGTAATGACGCTCTTAACAGAAGTTCGAAATGGTTTGGACAGTATGCTGACCAAGCTACAAAAAAACAACGAATATTTCGTTTCTTTGTTTATGGTAAATAAAAAATTTACGCGTACATGAAAACACAATGGTTCATACATTTTATGCAAGTTTGTGGGAGCCTAGAAACAAAATATAAGCGATCACTTTTTACGACGGTTTTATTCCCATTACTTTCCCATAAAAACCGCATTACGTTATTTCGACATAAAACAAGCTTCTTGTATTAAGATTTTATACTTTAGCAACCGTAATTTTCGTAAACCTAGTTTACGGGTCGTAGGTAATATTTTGTACCGTATCAAATTCTACTTAGCTCAAAGAATAAAATAGTATTTTTGAAAATTTTTGAACAATCAACAGTCGAGTTATTTTTGTTTGTTTTCGTAAGCAAAAAAAAAACTGTTCACCCACAGTTTTTACAACGAATTATTTGGGGTAGCTCTGTAATTTAGTTTCATCATGTGGTCTAGACATAAATTCGTTTAAAAGAATCATTTAATTTCTCCATTCAAATGTTCTCCCTGGAAAATTGAAGTAACCGAAAAACTCATTTCCATTTACAGTATGACATACGTACAAGCAGATATACAAAATACTTTTTTTTTTTTTCATTTAACCGTAATTGCTTTTAGTTTTATCTTTTTTCACTAAAGAGAACTGTACAACGACTTAGTTTTATCACCAATTTAAAAAAAATGCGCCTTTCGTATTTTGTTAAAGGGACCGCTTAGTGACCCTTTCCAATTTCAATTGGACTAAATAAGCCAAAATCAATTGATGGTATTTAATGAAAAGTGTCAACTGTATCGTAGACGGTGCAATTTTTTAAAGGGTGGCGCACCTCATGTAGTGGGGGGAGTATTACTGTTTCCGGTGAATCCCACAGTTGATAGTGAAAGCACATGGATTGGTCTTAAGAAATGTTAAACCGGATCCATGCAGAGTTATCCACAAGTAAACGACCTCTTCATTCCCCAAATGTGACCATGTGGTGTACATTATCCACATTTGGAGTGATTGGTCCTCATATTTTTGAGGACGATGGAGAAACCTTGATTGCCAAAACCCAATTGGAAGAACTGAGGGAGGAAAGTGATCTGAGATTCATTCCATTTCTTCTTCCACCCTCATGAAGTCTTTCCCTTCTCCAATTCCTTTGATAAATATTGTCGCCCATTTACTAGTTTGGTATTTATTTAAAAAACTCTATTTATCACATTATACACACTACAATAACTTTCAATAATTTACTTAATATAATTCTAACTCTAACTATTCACTTGGTCACTAATTATCACTTTCTGTTCGCCTCCTTCTTCACTTCACTGTTGCTCACCACGTAATTACCACTATTACTGATCCACTACGATTGCGCCGGCTGCTTATATAGGCTGGAAACTCGTTCTCGATGCTTCGAGAATATTCTACGTTCCAGAGCGTTCTCGATTGGTAATACGTTGCAAGCGTATCTTCATTTGTTACTTATATAATTCGTTGCCTCTATCATACGCTACCCACCACTTGCACGTAACAATATTCTCATCTAGATTTTCTTTTAAAAAGTCTTTTTTTTCTGATAATTCTCATTTGCTGATTTTATAATAGACTTCCAAACGTCCCTTTTCCATTAAGAGATAAGTATCTTCTCATGTCTTCTCAACATACTATATTATTAATAGCTAAATCCTTCACGTGTTCGTTTCCACGTTCTGAATGTATGTTACGTCTTATGTGTAAATGACATTTGGCCTCTTACGGTTCCTCAGATTCCTTCACTGTTTCGTAGAAATGATTCTCTTTGATGATAATTTTAAGCGAAAATAGTGGCACACCCTCATTATTTTGAAACATCAAAAGATTGACTCAAGGGTAGTAAAAGAAAAGACCAAATTCCTTTGTTATAAAAGGAGATAGAATCATAAGACACTTTCTGAGGCATAGAGGACTAGTTAGAGACATGTTAGGGGCAGAAACAGAAATAGAGAGGTATAGAGGGAGACTTAGATTAGATTATTGTTCGCAAATTAATTGTTAAGGATGATGATGAAAAAAGTTTTTTTTTTCAGATTTGGATTCGACTTGGGGCATTCTTCTTGAGACTACTACCAAATTAGTAAGTGGGGCTTTCATTATTATTTCTATAAGCAACTTCCGGTTGTAGTTCTTGGTCTGTGACTGATGTGGCATTTATATGAAGGTGTTATTTTGGTCTAAATTCAGATCAGACATGAACGACCCAAGCTAGGACCTTTTTTGGCAATTTTGGCTGTCATCTTCTGTGGGAACTGAGTTGAGATCGAGTCTCTTCCAAAACTATGTGGTGAAACCATCACCTTATGGTCTCGACCCAGTTACCACTGAAGACGTCAGCTGCAATTGTTAACGAAACATAATTAATTGGGACCAAGGCCCAAAAACCCAAATCTTGAGTACGTAAAGTCGAAGGCTATTTATTAATTTATGTAATAATTGTCCCTGACTTCTTGGGGAAAAATAATCTTTATTGTAGTTTAACATGGTTTAATTTTGTTTCCCTATTAATTTGAGATCATATTAAAAAAAAAGAGTTACATAAAGCGTCAAGAGCAAAGGTCATGTTTATATTTCATTTAGCAGGAGGCACGAAATTAACTTTTAACATTTAAACGATCATAAGTATTAAGCAACTATTGAAATAAAACAGACAACAGAACCCTTGTGGTCTAGAAGACACGTTAGCTCGCGTGCTCTACCCCTATCACTTATATCATAATTTGTTTGTTTGTATTACGAATAAACGAACAGGTTGTTTCTAGATTATATCATTACATTTATAATGACACGATGCAATCACTTGATAAACCTACGAATTCAGTAAGACTGAAGGGCATTTGAAAAGTGTTCACACTCAAAAAAACCTGGTTTTCTTTTTCTTCTTCGTCTTCAACACTTCACTTCATTTCAAACTTATCGATTAGATTTCATCTACAATTGGGGTAAAACTTTGGCCATTTTTGGACCTTGAAAGGATATGAATAAAAGCCCTTAAGGATTAATTTCAAGTTTAAGTGAAAGTCAAAAGTTTTAGAATCCCAATTTGGACTTATCAGTTCTATGATGTTCAATTATGTATTAATTAGTAACTTATAGTTATGTGTGTTGTTTCGATTACAAATGACTCATAGAATCCCAAAAAGTAACAAATTTTGTAATAATGTTTAGTGACATATTCTGTGATACAGAACTAAGAAAGTTAGGTTGATGTATGGTCGTGATGTTCTGAATTTTTAGAAAAAGTGTCATTGTGTAAACCTTTTCTTAGGGCTGCTATTTTATGATAAGTTAAAATTATGGGAAATTTCTTCAAGACGATACACATTCCCTAAATTTGTATACCACAAATGGGTAACAAACCATATGGAAGCATATATTTGTCGTTTTTGTTATCCAAAAAAATAAATTTCAATGAACAAATTTTCTTTGGATCTACGCCAAATCGCCGTTTAAGTCATTATTCATTTTTTCTTAGTCTCCATATATCAACTGAAAAAATGTCTGTTCCAACGAATAAAACTGCTACATAATTGTGCTGAAGTCAGTAAAAATATTTATTTACTAATTTAACTATTTGATGAAGAGGAAGATTCCAATCTTGATCGTATGTGTTGATTTATTGAAATTTATGAGTTCACTGTCCTTAAAAATTAAACTTTAATGTTGAATTAGAAACTGGGAATTACATTTTGAATTATTAAAGCACTTCCATTAAAATTATCTTTGTGTTATATCGAGTGTAAAACGTAAAACGTTTCTCATGAGGTCAAGCGCCATATGATTTTCCATCGACACGATCGGATCATCGACCATTTAATATCGGGGTAAAATCGGCCAAGGATGAATAATATAAAACGGATATCAGACAAGTGGTAAGTCATTGACTTGGCCATTGACGTGGGGGATGTTCGTGAGAGGGAAATCGAGAGTAAATGCATCCTTTTCCAGTTGGACTGTTGCAATTAATTGGAAGACGGGGCGGAAAATTGTATGAAACGTGATCGACTCCTCGAAATAGAAAATTAATTTTAAATCAAAAATAAATTAGGAACATAAATAAATCCATAAGGTCTATAAATAATTTTGTCAATTATTTTGGTAAGTACTGAAACTAAGTGATAGAAATCGAGAATATCCGTGACCTCATCTGCGCATGCGCAAACGAAATGATCTGGTGGCACCATAGCTCTACTACTAACCATAGATCTTACCTGATGGTAGTTGATGGGCGTTTCTTGATCACATTGGTGGTGTTTGGGAGATTCGAAGGGAGTAGCTGGTGCACCAACGGCGGCCTCTTCGTCTGCGGCGATTGCGTTGACTTTGTTGATTTGGTTTTCGTGTAAAATGTCATTGTCCTTAAATGAGTCTCGAAAATAGGGAGGATAAGTGGCTTGACGCACGGGCCGGTCTCCCCGTCCGTAGAAGGACGAGTTGAGGCCATCTCGACAAGGACCTCCAGGAGGAACCGCACTCGCCGAGTGCACCGTGAATATGGAACCTGGACGGTGTCGCGAGTCACCTCTCGCTGCGGCCATTACATAACTCCACATTGCAGACCATTGCCCGTTCTCACCAAACTGAAATGAACAGAAAAAAAGTTCCTTTTAATTACTACAAAAACCCAAAGAAGTTTGATTAAAAAAAAAAAAAGCCATTCAAAATTAGTGGAGCGAAGCTTCTACGTCGAACTTGGACCCATTGAGGGTGTAGAGAGCGCTCATTGGAGCCAATTTCGAGAATATAATGTAACAATTTTAAATTTACCGCCTCAAATGAATTTCTTCTGACTTCAGCCACTTTACATTGTTCTTTATTGAAATTACTGGACTTGGTAACACTATGACGTCTCCTCAAAGTACTCCAACTTGGTGGAGACATTGTAGAGGCATAACTTGGTGCATTTAATGAAAACCTACAACGACTGACCATACCAATTTTAATAAAATATTCCCACAGGTATTAATAACGAATATTTTCAATTGGTTGTTCAATAGCTGATTAGATAAAAAGTTACATGGGTGGCATGTAATACATGTTATACAGGGTGGCCTAAAAATTAGGTCATATACTCATTGAAGCCAAAACAAAAAATTTTTTTATAAAAAACTTGTTCCCTATTTTAAAGTAAGGTTTTCTGCAGAAACCAAATTAAATTAACTATACAGAGTGTAAAAAAAACACCTGTAGAACGTTTTGTTTAAATAGCAACAATGTTAAGCTTTACTATGTAAACAAATTTTTCTTAATTGAAGTTGCCCTTTGGGTAGAACGATCATATCGTGAAATTTTTGTGCCACCCTGTGTACGTAACATAAGGGAAATATTTTTTTTTCTCTGGAGTGCTTACACAGTACTCTTTTATTAATATGTATACGTAGGAGCTAATCTGCAGTGATTCACATCTGGATCGTTTAATTAATTGAAGTGAAAATATGCAGTTTTGTTATACACAGAGTGTTCCAGAATAGTACGCAGTTTTAATGCTTAATTTTAGAGGGTATTTTCTGGGACGACTGTAAACACGAGTTCCAGAATTAATTAAACCCCATGAAAATACAGTACAATTCGTCTTTCTTCTAAGTTTAACTTGGTTAATAGTGCACTGCTGTTGAAACAAGCGAACACGTTTTAAGACCAGCTTCATTTAATTCGTCTGTTTACATCTAAAATTTGTACTGAGGAAGTTTTCTTTATTATTAGTTTCCAAATAATTTGGCCAGCCAAAAGGGCCAGCGTTAATTTATTTCTATTGTAAACAAGCCACAGTTCCTTACGTTATTTCCATGGGGGTAGTTAGAGGAGCAGGGGTGGGCATTGCCCAAGAATACCAACAATAAAATCATCATAAAAAAAAGCACCCTAGTTACAAAACTGTTTGCAGCCCTAGGTGAAGTTTGTGAAGCAAAAATTTGAATGCGCCCCTTGAGCAAGGATTTTTGAAAACTGAAATTCAAAAAAATATATATATATATAATCTGTGTTACTTAATAACTAGTTCTTCACTGTATTCCTGTTATACGTCGTAAAAAAACGTTAGATTTAATTCAAAAAAGCCTATAAAGTAAGTGGCCATCGTTTGGGAAAACATGTGGAAAGAGGCCCGAGTATTTGTCCATTACGCCGAACCTTTTCGGGGAAAAAACGTGACAGAAAAATCCCTTTTTCATCCCTCGTCGTTCGCAAAAGAATAAGGCACATTGTGGAAGGTGTTAAAAGGAGGGGACGAGTACGCTTGTGCATGTTAAAATGGACTCTATAACGAGAACAGAAGTTATTCAGCCTCAAATAATTTGCGGACCGCCGCGACACCAAAAAAAAAAAAGAAAAAATCAAATTGGATAAATTTTTTAGTTTCCATTATGTCCATTCACTTTCTTCACTTAGTTTAGTCACCTAGACCATTTTTTTTTTTTTGGGAACATCTATATATAAATAAAATCAAAGTTCTGTCAGTCTTTGAAATAGATGAACCGATTTCGATGAAAGTTTATAAGCATAAAAGAGAAGGTTTCTAGAAGTAACGTAGGCTACAATTATAAGTCAAATTGGCCTACATAAAAAATATGAATCGAAGCTAGAAAAAGCTGCATAAGCGAGAGAACATCCACAACGCGTTGTGACCACTGGAAGACATCCACATCACGAAATTCGTGCCATGACTTATAGAATCGCCCAATACGCGTTGTGGCACACACAGTAAGAGACTTCATGCGCCTATTTGTAAGATCCAAAACACGAACATCAATATGGATGTTTCTGGATGACCACAACGCGTTGTGAACTTTTTAACCCTTTTTAAAGAACCTGAGAGCTTATTTTTTAATGTGCCAGACGCGTTCTGGTAGTCGCAAATGGTCCTTGTACCCAACTGCAGAATGTTTCTTAAAATATTCCTTTTTTTTTTTATTTAGAAAAACGTAACATCATTTCGGTTATTTTTAGATGATCATCTCTCATAACCAGATATCCAAAAAAGGGACCAATTTTTTTTTATCATAACGTAAATGCCTTTGATTGTGTGATCGCTGGTTGGAAACGATGTCAAAATGTAAATATGTATATCAAAAAATGTCAATAGCTATGCAGATGATTTATGACCACATTTAGGAATAGATAAATGTCGAAATCGTGGTCGGCTGTTTCCTCGTCCCTCACCCCCTTTATATATATAGTATCATAACCAGATAGACACGCACGTTAGTCACGCCCTTAATCCTCAACCCCTAGAACACCTAACGTGTATTGGTTAATCTAATCTATATTTCCCTATGCCCTTCTTTTTACTCCTGTTTCTGTAATTAATGTGTCTCTGAAGAAGTTAGACACCTAACCTAACCTAACCTTATCCAGACTATCGCATCTTTTTCTTAGTAAATCCCAGAGGGATTTTTTTAATGTGCCATATCTCCCTTAATACTTTACCAAAATTAATGATTGAGATATCATTTTAAAGATGATATTCCCTGCTAATGAAGAAAAATAAACAAAAAGTTTACAATCAACGTTTTCGCCATAAAAATTGATTCTAACAACTTAAGCTGGGGGCTCCATCTAGTGGAAATTTCATTAACTAACAAGCAGTTAAAGGAGTTTACATTCCATACGCATTTCGTATCTGCTATGTCTATTAGATTTCACAGCGAAATGGTACAAAAACAAGAATAAATTGGGAATAAAATGAAAGTAAAGAAACGAAACTGAACCACAAAATTCTGATTAAATTGAGAGCAATTTTATTTTATCAAAAATGTATGTACCTACCATGTATTTTTTTTTTTTTGGTAGGGAATAAGACTACACACATATGTATTTGATCCTCTAATACAAACAGAAAGTGATATTCTAAAAGAATCCATTAAAACAACAACAAAAACAAAGAAAACATGAGAGTTAGAATCTCCGTTAGAATCATCGCCCGGCCAATGCCTTCTTTGAAAACAGAATCAATACCCAGCTTCTTTGTTATAGACCAACTTCTGTGGTAAAATAATTATATTTGAAATCAAAATTTCCGAACGTTTACAATCATTTCAGAAAATAAATAAGGTTTTTATTACTTTTTATTAAGTACCCACAACTGATGACCAATCTCAAGAAAAAACAACCCCCCCATACACAGATATAGTACATTATTTTTCAAAAGCATTTTTTTTTTTTTGAGAGGCTGTGCTTTCCTTGATCCTACACCAAAATGAATAATATCAGTAATATTTTTGTATTACGATTCTAAACAAAATCCCGAAAGTCCCCATTGATACGTGTACCCTAAGCAATTTTAGGGGTCACAAAAGTTCAGATTTCTCGAAAAAAAAAAAAAAAAATAGTGATTACCCCAATGGGGGTCGTGTTGGAGATAGAGTAGATGTTGGGGGTGGAAAAGATATTCGTTTCGGTTCCGGGGTGATGTAGAGGTGGTTCTTGGAAGTGAGGTACTAAACATAGGGGGTAGCTCAGAAAGTGGAATGGCTGTGGGGTTGGAATGGGTTGGTCTTGCTGGTAAACAAGATGTTGGGAATATTTCTGGTGGGTGATCCACCTCTACAGCGTCTCCATTTTCCAAGCCACTGCTAGCATCACTCAAACACCCCAATTGAGATCATTTACCCATCTCAACACCACCCCTACCCAACCTAACAACACCACGGCCTTTTCTCCTGCTCAAAACTCTCAGTTTTTAATAAATTGATTATTTGTTGTTAAAAATATAGGAAGGGGTGGTTTGTGTGCCGAATATATATATATATATATATATATATATATATATATATATATATGTGTATATTTTCTTATTTAAGATGACGAACCATTAAAATTTATATCGAACTGGAGGTGTAAAATTTTAAGGGTGCAGTTGAACAGTTCAAGGGTCTTGAAAACCCCTAATTGTTTTCAATGAAAATTTAGTCCAGGAATTCACCCAAAATCCAAATTAAAAAAATTATTTAAACTTAACTTTTTCAAAAACGACGTCAACCCCCATATCTACATATAAAAACTTACCTGTGTTGTCACGTGAAAAAATATTGAAAACTTCGTCGTCTTTTTTCTCCATATCTGCTAATAGATACGAGGAGAAAATGTCGCGCAATAAAAAAAAAAACCACCCCCGACGCGTCATAAACAGTCGACTTCAAGTGCGACATAAGCGACTAGACGCGACGCGACATGTTAACCACTGCTCCACTGATAAAAGCAACTTTCTCCTGAAGTTAATTAATACCCCTGTATGCGATGCCATGTGTATTGTGCCGTGTACGAATGTTTGTGTGTGTGTCTGCGCAGAAAGAATAGTAATCATCAAAATTACGGCTATTACCAGAGATTAATTGGTATTGACACAAAACCCAGCACGAACCCGAACCCTTTCCAAGCTTCAAGAAAATAAAAATGGATTGGTCGATAGGGGTGAGGAATGCGACCCAATGAAACTGCATAATAACATACATGTATATTCAGTTGAGGAAAATTTTGAAAAAAGAACTGTATCTATGGATTTACGCATTCAAAAAAGGAGCGTCACGTCTCATTCTCTTAATTGTGTGTATCTAATATCAGATAGACCTTTTTGTTAATTGTTATCTAATAATTCACAACAAAACACATTACTTATTGCAAGTTCACTTTACTGACATGGAAATGGCCAGTTTGTAAATTAATAGCAGACACAAATTACGTGTATTGTTTTACTTAAATGAATCCGGATTATGCCATTCAGTCATTGTAATTTTGCAAACCTGTGCACTGTATGTATGTTATGACGGCAACTCATTACCTTTTTGCAAATGCATAGAATATTAATTAGTATATTTTTATAGTACGAGGTACGACAATAAATTTAAGTGCCAATATCTAAGCAGAATAATGATGTAAAGTTAAAAGTATTTTGCTTAAATGTATTTTAAAATAACAGTTCTCTTATTTCCCGTTACCAATTACCGTTGGTTCCACCAAGTCAGTTTTACTGACCGAGAGATAAAGTGCTAATGTGTACGAGAACACAAACGAGGCAATGCTGGCACCAAAGGAGGCAATGCTGGCACCAAACGAGGCGGAGTTTCACGTACGATTGAGAATCGAATTTATTGTCTCTAGATGAAAAAATAGCGTCCAGCCGTTCGCCTATAAACAATTTGCTGCGCCTCACCAATACGTCTACATATGAACATTCGCCTAGCTCGCAACACTTATACTAATTTATTCAGAATTACCCCGCCTCGGCTTGCCTCGTTCATGTTCTCGTGCAGATCGATAACCACATCTAAGGTTTACGAGCGAGGCGCGACAAAGTGCCTAGAGGCGAACTGCTCAACGTTATCTTCGGCATCGAACGTGGATCTGTGCCTCGTTTGGTGCCTAGGCAAATCTACATTGTATACATTCTAAGCTTTTTTCAGCATTGCCTTGCCTCGTTGGCGTTCTGGTGTAGACGGATAGCTACCTTTAAGTTTTACGAGCGAGGCGAATGTACAAATGTGGACGTGTAACCGAGGCGCGACAGAGTGCCTACAGGCGAACAGCTGAACGTTTTTCTCTTGGAGTAAATACTTCAACACATATTCGATTCGCCATCGTACGTGCAACTGTGCCTCGCTTGGTGTCTAGGCGAATTTGCAATATATACGTAATAGGATTTATCACCTTTGCTTCATCTCGTTTGATTTATCGTACAGATGCCACCTTTAAGTGTTACGAGCGAGGCGCATGTACAAATGTAGACGTGTAACCGAGGCGCGACAGAGTGCCTAGAGGCGAACAGCTGAACGTTTTTCTCTTGGAGTAAATGCTTCAACACATATTCGATTCGGCATCGTACGTGCAACTGTGCCTCGCTTGGTGTCTAGGCGAATTTGCAATATATTCGTAATAGGATTTATCACCTTTGCTTCATCTCGTTTGATTTCTCGTACAGATGCCACCTTTAAGTGTTACGAGCGAGGCGCATGTACAAATGTGGACGTGTAACCGAGGCGCGACAGAGTGCCTAGAGACGAACAGCTGAACGTTTTTCTCTTGGAGTAAATACTTCAACACATATTCGATTCGGCACCGTACGTGCAACTGTGCCTCGCTTGGTGTCTAGGCGAATTTGCAATATATACGTAATAGGATTTATCACCTTTGCTTCATCTCGTTTGATTTCTCGTACAGATGCCACCTTTAAGTGTTACGAGCGAGGCGCATGTACAAATGTGGACGTGTAACCGAGGCGCGACAGAGTGCCTAGAGGCGAACAGCTGAACGTTTTTCTCTTGAAGTAAATGCTTCAACACATATTCGATTCGCCATCGTACGTGGAACTGTGCCTCGCTTGGTGTCTAGGCGAATTTGCAATATATACGTAATAGGATTTATCACCTTTGCTTCATCTCGTTTGATTTCTCGTACAGATGCCACCTTTAAGTGTTACGAGCGAGGCGCATGTACAAATGTAGACGTGTAACCGAGGCGCGAAAGAGTGCCTAGAGGCGAATAGCTGAACGTTTTTCTCTTGGAGTAAATGCTTCAACACATATTCGATTCGCCATCGTACGTGGAACTGTGCCTCGCTTGGTGTCTGGGCGAAATTACAATTTGCACGCTGTAGGCTTTGACAGCATTACTTCACCTCGTACCTTTACACGTTAGACGAATATACAAACGCGATATGGCTAAAAAATGAATTCTAAAACAGTTTGGAGAGATGAGCCTCAACATTTCCATTCCCTAAGGGCTTCCACAGCATTAATCCGGTACTTGCGAGGCAGTTACACCTTTCTCGTTTTTTTTTTAATTTCACAGTTTTCCTAATAATACTTTTTCGACTAACATTAAGATCAGGAATTTTCAGAATGGAATAAATAGTTTAACTTAACCTTCAATTTTTTTACCTTCATATTCAGTACCTATTCGTTATCCCAATTCACACGATCCACCATATCACAAGACGGTGACGCACGCACACGATGTTGAACAATTACCACAACACTAACTAACTACTAAAAACTATTGCTCTCTCTCACTTTTACTTGACTCCTAATAATTAATTTCGTGCCATAAACGACACCATTCGAAAGGAAATACGCAATTAATTTTATCCATAAGGGCAAGTTAATCGTCTTTATGACTGGCGCGGTTCTGTTTGTAAATTGATCCATTTAAATGAATTACGACACGTTAGTCGTCCTGGAAGGAAAGAATAATCCTAAAACGTTTCCATAAAAGATATAGATCGATCCGACTCGTATGGTCTCTGACGCAAACCAAAAAGATGAATGATTCTGAAATACGTATTTATTTATTGTTGTTTATTCAACCTATAGGTACAACATACAGGTCCGTACTCAGTGCTTAGTAAAAGTTCCTCATCAAGCCATATAAATAATTCCTCAAAAGATCTGAGGTTCAAGAATCATCAATGGTTAAAGTTCACTCAATAAATTCACCCCTAAATATAAAGATCTAACTTAATGTTTAGAAATTTTTCGAATTTACGTCTTCACAATTTATTGTTGGTTTTTATGTGAGAACATAAAAAAAAAACAATTTCCCAAACCAAATATTGTCCATCGATTATTAACAAAGAGTATGAGTAAATGCGGGAGTAACTCATGGGCCCATATAAATCATTTAATCGCAGTTTTAAATCATCTCAACTCGTGTTGGAGTTATCTTTCCACAATATTGCGGCGAATGTGGTGTAGCCCATAAATTACATCTGTGATCTTTCCCAGAACGGCGAAACTGCTAACTTTCATTGTAAGCTCGAATTCACTTTCATTTGGATTTAACAGGGAACGAAATATAACTTTTTATTTCGGTCACATTTAAACTTTTTGAAAGCCACGCATTTAATCAGATATATTTTTGGTCTTTATATTGTCAACAAAAGAATTATATATTCAATAGAAGGGGAACTCCTTATATAGCAAACAATAATCATTTTATTTATGTTGAATTTATATTTAAAATCAAATTTCCAATGTTCTAACTCAGCGCCTTTCCTCTATCCCATCCTATCCCTCGACCACCTCTAAGCAGATTACAGTCTCCCCTTTCTCTCACTCTAATTTTCCCCTCCTCACCTTATACCCCCTCTTCCTCTTCGTCACTCTCGAATTCTGCTTCACATCGTACCTCTCTTTCATCTTTCCCCTCCTCCATTGTCTCTACCACTTCTCCTCTCTTTTTCCTTCTTCCTCTACCTCTACCACTTTACCACCTTCTCCCTCCCTCTCATCCTCTTATTCCATTCCTTCTTCCTCTTCTTTGCCCTTTATTAGCTCTCTCTCTCTTCATCACCCTATCCCCATCCTCTATCTATTCTCTCTCACCTTTTCCTTCTCCCTCTCCTAATTCCTCCTTCTCTACCTCCCCTTTTCCCTCCCTTTTCTTCACGATTAATAAGTCAAAAAGTAACAAACTGCTTAAAAAAAACTTTGGATCGGAAAAGGACAAAGGAATTCAAATGAAATAAAGACAGTATAACAAATATAAAGCTATTTGTTTATACTTACCGTTTGTCCCGAGGATTTGTCTCGACTCGAGATAAAGAAAATAAATCTTGTGTTGTCTCGAACAAATTTTTAAAACGAATTACTCTTTGTCTTTCGAAAGCTTTCAAAGAACCCGTCAACGACAACGTGAGGACATGAAAATTGTACAAAAAAATACGACATTATTATCATAATTGGGCCGCTTAAGTTTTTAAGAATTTCTGTGAAATTTTTTTGTTGCGACTACAAGACAAAAATATTAAAATTTATTTTTCATAGAACAAGCTAATGAATAGATACATTTTTACAAAAAAAAAATTATAATGCGAATTAATATGATGTGTTGACATTTTACATGCTGCTTTATCCCTTATGATCATTAATTCCCGCATGTGGTGTTCGAATATGCAAACGGAATTGTAATGGATTTAAATAGGTCACCTTTCAGTTCGTGACCCCATTTAAAATTTTGTTACGAAGCTTAGGGACGTAAATTGTAATGATCGCTTTGCATCCATAAAATAAAAGTTAAATTATTTTAACGAGCTATTTCGTAAAATGCGTAGTGTGCCTTTGTTTGATAAAGGAAAACTTTAGTTTAAGGACTAATAGAAATCCTTTGGACAAAATTCTGTTAAAACCACCAGATGCGAACTAAATATCGACCAATGTATCCCTCCTGTTAACAGGCGGATTAATGAAGTACTGCAGGCGTCAAGTGAAGCGCCATCTGTGGTGGTTTGCTAAAAATTGTAGATTCATTAATGTTCAAGGACTAAGGATACTTACTTTTTAACTGAACCTATGCATATAATTTATAGCAAATAGTCACAGATGGCGCTTTTCTTGCTGTCTGCGGTAGTTTAGTAATCTACTTGTTAAAACGACTCTAACATTCTGCCCATGAGGCGCTGATGAGAACTAACAAGTCAGTTAATTCCAACAAAATGATGATCAAACACGTCTATAGTTTCAGTTGAATAAGTTTAAGTATCCTTAATTCAATAACATTCTTAATGAACATCAGGGAACCCATAGAGGACACTTCGTTTACTGTCTATGGTAATTTATTAATCTAATTATTAACAGGACTCATTATTTGGTTGATATTTGTCGGAACTGCAGATGGCGCGTTGATGGTAACTGACAAGGTGTCTTAATGAACATAAACGAACCTATAGATGACGCCTCTTTTGCTATCTGTGAAAATTCATTAATCTAATTATTAACAGGAGTCACAATTTGGTCGATATTTTGTCGGAACTGCCTATGGCGCGCTGGTGAGAACCAACAAGCCTGAATACTTATCAGGCACGTCTGTAGATTTAGTTTAGGAAGTTTAAATATCCTTAATTCGAAAGGAGTGTTGATGAACATCAACGAACTTAAACTCCTTTAAACTTAGTGATATCAAATTTTAAAACCTAATTGAAATTAATTACTGAGTAAATATATTCCTGCAGATCTACGGTTTGATAATAATTGTTGTAAATAGGTCATCTGGATGTCGTAATTTAGAGAATCTGAAGGAAATAATCAGAGCAGATGGGACAAATATTTCTAGACGTTATCAGTAAGGAAATTAATGATCTTGCTCGGTTAAAATTTTCTTCCAAAAACGTAATGCACAGTAGTCTAGACTCTAGACGATATAAGGGAAAATATGAATACTAGTGTTGTTTGCAGAAAATTAGTATTCATAGCAAACCTTATCTCATTTTCGATGTTTCTGCTTAATAGAATTTATTATCCAGTTAAAAGAGGGTTCGCAGGGGTTAAATGGACTTAAAGATGGATTTAATTTCGTCAATAATGTAAACACACGAAAATAGGAATGATGAAGAATAGTAAGAAAATCCATTGTACCATCCTAACCTCAATTTTTCATACATCCATGACTATTTGAGGTAAATAACTCTGAATTTCACTTTCACCCCCCACAAATCGTCGTTCCCATCGTAAACGTTTCCTATCCGAACAAAAATTGTATATAAATTATTTCTTTACTTGGATTTTGGATGAAATAAAATCAATTTTTGAAATTCCAAGATATTTACTTATTCGTTTTTCATTTATGAATTTGTATATTTATAGGCGTCTGTATTTTATGAATGAAGTTAGATTAATTTTAAATCACTTGGATACAAAAAAAGGGAATGGGGTTGAAAGTCGAACTCGTTACTTGAGATTGATTAAACAGGAAAGCAACTTGGCAGCTATTTTTTTTTTTTTTTACAGAAAAAGAAGGAAAAACATGTTGAGTAAATTTCACTGTTGACATAAATAAAGGGAGAAATGCTGGACAAATGATATATACAGTATCATTTTAAGATTTCCGCCTTAATTTTTGTATGTCAGATATTTACCTCCCCTAATCCCCGAAAAAGAAAAAAAGAAAGATTTCAAAGCTTTGTCAGAATCTCGTTTTTCCTTTCCTAGCATAGTTTGTAGATGACGGTATTGACAAGGGATCGGTGGCCCGCAGAAAGTTTGACCTTTTTTTACTCTTTGTGCCTCTTTTTGCATCGTGTTATGAATTGATAATGAATCGAAAAGCAATGTTAATTGCAAAATAGAATTTTTCAAACCTGCATGGGCGACTAAGCCCTCGACAACTGAATATTAATTGAAGAAATAAAAAAACCCTGACATGATTACATTGTGAAACAGTGTTTACTGATATTGGAATTAAAACTAAAGTGACATTGAGTATTTTTTGGTCTTGTAATCTCTTCCTTAATATTTATCTATGGGTAGTGTGTTTGTATTGTGTACAAAGAAAAGGGGAGAAAATGTCTTTTTGATAAAGGTTCAAAATTTACTGATTGTACGAAGGACTCTCCGGTACTTGCTTACGCCTCTGGATCGTAAAACGTAAGCAACTAACGAATATAAATCTTAAGAGGTGCTGTAAAGGCGAAACATAAATTATATCAAAAAAAAGGGGAGACATAAAGCAAAAGGTGAAGAAAGGTCTCGTTTCAAATTTAAAATAAAGGTACGATAACAGACTTTTCTAAATTACATGAACGCGTTTTCTATTTAATATTTAATTCTGCCCAAGGAAAAACTAGATTTCAACAAAAAATTAAAAATCAATCTGTGTACCTCTACCTAACAGTATAATTTCTGCGTGTCCTCATTATTATTCACGACGATCTACTGCTACCCACTTGAGTATATGACTATAATTAACCCTTAGCTTTCCCTAGAAAATATGAGGGTTTAATTGAATTGTGTGGTAGAGATTCGTTATAAATTTTGGTTTATTTGTATTTTAGAGTGCTCGAAAAATGATGTAACAATGTCTACATTTATCAGAAATGTTAATGGAATGATTCAGATTTTTGAAAAAGAGATTCAGAATGATCCAGATTTTCGGAGAATAATTTGGAATTTTCGAAAATGTTGTCGAAATTTCCATAGTCTTCGAAAATGGTGTGAACGGTTTCAGATGTTTCTGAATTGATTTGGAATGTTCGACATATTTTTCGAAAATGAATTGGAATTTTTGAGAATGATGTAGAAATGCTTACATCCTTCGAAAATGTCTTAGAATGATCCAGATTTTCAAGAAAGATTTGGAATGTTCTAGACTTGGAATATTCCAAATTTTTCAAGAGTGATTTGGAATATTCTAAAATAATGAAGAAACTTCCAACTTCTTCGAAAATGATCTGAAAATTTCCACATTTTTTGAAAATAATTGGTATTGTTAGTGACATTTTGAAAGATTTTAAATGTTTCTCAGCTTCAAATTCTTCGAAAATGATTATAAAAAAGTTTAGATTTGGAATGTTGCATATTCATACAAATACTTTAAATGTTCCAGATTTCTAAAAACGGTTTTGAAATGTTTCTGATCTTCCGCGAAAGATACGTATTATAAAAAGGTTAAAATTTTCTTCCGCAATTTAAAATTGCGTCTCCAGAAACCACAAAACAATGTGTTTTCCAGCCAACTGGAAAGAATCCTAACGTTGCATTCTTCCACGAAACGACCCTTAGTAATTTTAGAAATTCAGGAGTGACACTTCCGTGATCCTCATTGTGATTTACATGCCGGGATGCACAGTCTCAAGTCATTTTCCATGGAATTAAGCTTTCGTAGGTTCAGTTGGGAGAAATTGCAATACCTAATCAATTTCAATTAAATCGCGTATCTAATTAATATCAACCAGAATCTGCGTTATTGATGGAATTAATTAAAGTTATAAATTAGATGGTATACACGTCATACGAAGTTAATTCTTTATAAGAAACACCCTCAATATGGTGCTTCAACATTTAAAGTAAGAGACTTGAATGGTGGGCAGCCTATGGCGTGTTGATGAGAACTACGAAGCTCGAAATTTGAAACTTTCGACAGAAAGCTTCACTAAGCACGTCTTTTTGGTTATATGTATATATAAAAGAATAGTTAAGTACGTTATGACGGAAAGAATTGTCTGAAATGAAAATTTATGAACCAGAAACTAGAAGTTTATTTGAACTTTCTTTATACGAGCCGCTATTCATTTCAAGCTGAAATTGTGTGCAAAGCTTCGAACCGTTTTGATGCCAAAGCCAATTTTCAAATTGCATTTGATATTGGAACGAGTTAACGTACCCTAAAAATGCACTCTCGAGCGTCTGAAAGTCTCAGTAGAAGAAAGTTCATTATGAAAATGTACTTTCTTAGTTAGAACTAGGAGCACTTTAGAACGTTGCACTTCGATTGGATGCCCTCGGAAAATGGTCATATTTTTCTATCAAGAACTAGAAATGATCCATCCGGGATGAAGTGGTATTAAAAGTTACATAATGTAATCCTTATGTTACACATAACAGTTAATAGTACCTAGTGCACTCATAAGGGAGACAGAGGGATTCAAATCCTTCTCCACCCTGATGTGGATTAGAAATTGGACATTTCAGGATGATAGGGGAAAAAGTTAGGTTAAGTTAGGTAAGGATACAATTTATTTTATTATTCATCCTGTATTATGTGATGATTAGTAATTAATAGAAAATTGGAATCGAAAGAACATTGTTCACACAATTGTTTGCTGCATTCTTTTATCGGTTGTTCTGTTGATCCCTCATTCTCTAATAAAACATTTATCAAGTTAATCCCAACTTGATCGAGTCAATGTTTCTGTAAAGAAGGCACGAAATGGATAAAACCGGGTCGTAAATCTGCTCGTCAAGGACATCCATTTCGTCCTTTCGAATCAGTAAAAAATACTGCAGTAAATTACACAAAAGTAGTAAACAACCCTAATACGTATTAAAAAAAGTTAATCACAAATTCCAACTACCAAAGTAGTTACTAAATAAAGTATTAAGTGCGACCATTAGTGGTAGACGTAGTGATTCCACAAGCTTGATATTTTAATAATTAACTTGACTTCACTTGAAAATCAAACTTGACCAATAAATACATGAATTGACCTGTTATTGGAAAATTACTACTTGAATTGAGTTCCGCTTGATTTCAAGTCAAGGCAGGCAAGGCAAGCCAAGTTAAGACAAATAAAGGAAAGTGTCAAGACAAGGGTCATGGCAAGCGTCAAGTCTGTTATGTCAGATGCCAAGACAAGTGTCAAGTCAAGTGTCAAGCCAAGGGTCAAGTGTCAAGTCATGTGTCAAGTCAAGTATCAATTCAAAAGTCAAGTGTCAAGTCATGTGTCAAGTCAAGTGTCAAGTCAAGTATCAAGTCGTGTCAAGTCAAGTATCAAGTCAAGTGTCAAGTCAAAGGTCTAGCCAAGTGTCGATGCAAGTGTCAGAACAAGTGTCAAGTCAAGTGTCGAGTCAAGTGTCAAGTCAAGTATCAAGTCAAGTGTCAAGTCAAGTGTCAAGTCAAGTGTCAAGTCAAGTGTCAAGTCAAGGGTCAAGTGTCAAGTCATGTGTCAAGTCAAGTATCAATTCAAAAGTCAAGTGTCAAGTCATGTGTCAAGTCAAGTGTCAAGTCAAGTATCAAGTCAAGTGTCAAGTCAAGTGTCATGTGTCAAGGCAAGTATCAGAACAAGTGTTAATTCAAGGGAAGACAAGACAAGTCAAGTCAAGTATTTTGAATACAAAATCAAGACATGAATCTCTACATGTTTGCTGCTAATTCCAAGGAATCTTATCCTTCTCCCACTAATCGCCCACAATACATCACCCTATGTCTAATGGTGGGCTTTAAGAATTCCGATTTTTCTTTAGAGACGTAGAACCCAAAAAAGGATCAGCACAATTCCAAAAAATATATGTTCCAGTTATTTGGCCAATTACGTTCTCCAAATTCCCAGACGCCAACATTTTTAACCGATTTCTATTTCAAACGAATGCTTATTAGAATTTCCAGCAAAACGATTGATTTATTTTAGTATTTCCAACGACAGAAACTACCAAACTCATAAAAAGTATTTACTTTATCGAAATAATGAAATTTTCTCTGTAAAGTTTACCGTTGTGACTCCCTACGTTACACAATATAAAATACGAAAAAGGCGCAATACAAAAAGGAACAAAATCGCTGTCGTTTCTTTGAAAAAATTTCGCTCGTCTGTAATAATAAAACAGGCGTTAGAAACGAGCTAAACTTGAACAATTCATTTATCGCTTTTTGTCTCCGGATAAACTTTGTAAAACATTTTGTCTCGCGAAACGTCAGTTTAATGCAAACAGATTTAGAACCGCTTTAGCTTGCAGACTTTTAGCTATTGTAACTGGCTGTTGCGTGGGAGACCATGATGGGCAACAACCAACAGTGAATGGGGCTTTTCAAGAAAAAGTTATCTCTTAATCGGCTCATATATTACACAGATAAGTGCTTTTAAAACACCAGAGAAATATGCGTTACTAAGATTAGATACAAGAAAGGAGAGATAAAAAAAAATAGGTCTTGACTTTGTCAAAGACCCAAGACCAAGTCAAATAAAAAAAATATTCAAAATCTTCATGTAGGGATTCTTGTTGTTTTCCCCAGAACGTTTTGTAACATTTTAAATTATTCTCAAGCATTCTCAGTTATTCTCGAAAATTTTGAAACCTTCTGGAACTTTCTAGATCATTCTCAAAAAATTTGGTTGATCATTTTCGATTATTCTGGAATATTTGGGATTATTCTCGAACATCTGGAACATCCTGGAACACTGTTCCAGTCTAGAGCATTCCAAATCATTCTCCAAAAAATGTGAAGCTGTGTTTAGTTGTTATATACATAATAGTAATAATATTTCCAAAAATGAATGGCATTTCTCAACATCCAGTAGATACATTGTTGTATTGATTTTGTCTTTGATTAAAACTCCAGAAGTAAATCATAGTTCTTTGATGTTTCAGTAGCCTTTGATGTTCACCTCTTGAAGCCTGAAGCTTTGGTATGATAAAGGCAAGACATAACTTTGAAAAATACATTTGTGTCGTTGCAAATACGTCTACGTATGAAGTATTTTTAACAATTGTGAAATAGTGCCATCTGCTTCACATATTTCATATTATGTTCAACAATCTCGTCTTCAGATGTACACGAGTTCTTACCAGTTATCCTTAATTGATTTATATTATTGAAGAGATGTTGGACATCTTTTATTTGGGGAAAAATAAATGGGTTCCAATATTGAGTATTTCTGAAGTGGAGGGCGAAAGAACGGAAAGAGGTGACAGAGACATCTTCTAGTAATTGAATCAGTTAATTACGACGACGAAAAATAAGAAATAATACGAATCTGAGAGGATAGTACGTACATACATACGTAAAATTATGACACAAGACGGAGACTGTTTTCTTAGCAACTCGAATAGATAAAACAGGAGTGACTTTTTCAATAATTAAAATTGAGATAATGCTATAAACAATAACAAACAATAATTTCCATTGAATAAAGTCTGGCATCCATCTCTACAAAAAACTAAGCTGAAGGTGTCTAACCACATGCACAAGCAATCTAATCAGCAACAGCGAGCGCTCAGCAAATGAGCCGCCTACAGGCCGATCCCACCCTAGTACCCCCGCCAGCACATAGTATAAATATCAAGGCACAACCAGCTCCCCACTCATTCTGTAGCTACATCTGCAGAAAACTAATCCAATCACTTGACAAGCCGCTCTGATGTCGACCCCGCCCTAGTACTCCCACCACTTTCAAGTATAAATATCAATGCACAGTATCGAGCGCTCACCAGACGAGCCGCCCAGAGGTTGGCCCCGCCCTAGTACTCCCTCCACTTCACAGTATAAATATCAGGGCACAGACAGTTCTCAACTCATTTAGTCGCTGTCAAGAGGTACAAGTCTTTACTCATTTATTAAAACGTGAATAAAATATTATAACATCTATTCTAAAGTATTTTGAAAGAAACGTCTTTCTTAATATTAGTGTAGAACACTGTTTGAGTGTAGTATCAAAGATTCTGTATCCTAAAATATTGTTTACACAGTTTGCCCTTTTCATCTTACACATGTATTAATCGAAATCGATCTATAAATTAGTAGGTTAAGTAAGAAACTTAATATTATTTTGATTTTTCCCTTAAAACGTCTTTCAGCAGTTGCCAGAAAACCACTCTGTACGATCGTACTTACAAGAAAAAAAAATTACGGTCAAGTATTTATTGAGTTCTGGGAGATAAATTGCTTTACTTATTCTTGTTAGGAAGCTGTCTATTCTCAAGTAACTCGTGGTAGATCATTGACAATTTTCTATTTAACTACGTAAAACGTTCTGTCTTCTCAGTCACAGCACTTGAATTCCTTCTACATGTGAAGAACAAAGTTGATTTGTGAAGCTAATAAATCGTTACCTCAACATACGATTCGACAATCAAATTTCTTACATCGAGGTGAGAATTGGTCTGAGAAGTTCTATTTTAAGTTTTGAGTTAGTTCCATTAAAACTTAACTCATTCAAACAATTGTTTAAGTGTTAAATCAACAGTGGGTTTTAGATTAATTGAAACTTATTAAAAGCAGTGAACGTTTAAGTAATTTTATACAGAGGGGTCATAAAATTATATATTACGTAAGGAGTGGGCTGACAGTATAAGTAAGTACACTGCTTTCAATTTAACTTATTTGCTAATTTTAAAATGTATCGAAAAAAAAATTCAAAAATTTGTGTACAAAAAATGGTAAATGGAGTAGTCTTCTAAAGTGGTGCTGTTACATTTAACGAGGTGGTTGTTATAATAATGAAACGGCTCGCAAAATTTGGTAATATCCATTTGATTTAACTGACAAGGAAAAGAAAAACTCATAACTTTCTAAAAAAACTACCTGACCTAAATGAGAACATTCGTCTAGTTGTCAATTACTTCTTCATCCCCATTTTTTTATTAGCTAAGGGTGCGTTTTTTGTTATGAAATATCTAGTAGAAAAATTGTTTCCGTTTCATACACAATATAAATTTACAAGCCACCAAGTTTTCGCTTTTTTCTTGCCTATATTATATTGTGAATTTGTGGGCAATTAAAAAATCCTACAAAATGCTTTTTTCTGGAAGTGAAAAAGTTATACAGAATTTCATGGAGAACATTCCTCGACGTTTCGTCAACATACGCCATCTCCAAAGCAATGAAACGTTTTAGAATCAACATTTGTATTTATATACATACAATTGGTACGTGCAAATAGAATAAACGTATTAATTTGTCAATCAAATGAATATCGCAGCAAATCGAATAGATTGTATCAATTAAATGTTAAATAAATAGAACGCAGTGCAAAATTATAAGGTAGCGAGTTCCGGTAAACGTTTATTAGCCTCATCAAACAAATAAAGCGTTTATCAGGGTTTACGTTCTTATCTATCGTCAATATGGACATTAAATTATTACATAAATTCCCGAACAGATGGCGTAGGTAGCTTTATTAAATCTGTGTGATGGCGTGATTTAAAATTTGTTTACCGTATTGTTATTTAAAACTCAAAAAGACTAGCAGCAAGTTAGATTTAATAAAGACGAATATATGAGATGGAAGAGCACTTTTAAAACGGCATTTCTTACTTATTTATTTTTTTTTTGTTAAGCTTGAATTATAAAACGTCCCACCTGAACGTCTCGTTGACAATTTTAATAAAAGAAGTACAAATTGTAGATGGGATGAGAAGGCGCGTCACTGAAACATTTCGCACTGTCTTCATTTCTTTTGTGTTTATCAAGTGATGTTAGAAACGCAGTAATATTTGAGAAACAAAAATGACAAGAAAATTCTTTTCACATCACATTCATTCCCGTGTTTTTGCCTTTTTATTAAAATTGTTGTTTTCAAAATACCACTAAATTGTAATCAACGAATGTTACTTCTACATTTTTATTATACCCTCAGGATGACAATCCTTAATGATTGCAATTAGGTATGAATATAAAAACCAAAAAAGCTTTCGGGGAATCCCCTGAGCTACAAAAATTAATGCTCCAAACAGCATTATTTTTGTAGTCTCCATCGCCCTCTACCCCTTGTTACGCCACTGGTAACGATTTTATTCCATACGCATTTTAACGATTCATTTATGGAAAATATTTAGCAGTATCCGTTCAAGAGTAATTTACTACATTTATAATTAATCCTTCAGTTCGTTACTCTCAAACCGTGAGCCTCTAGAAGATTGTTGGAGTTTCGAATTTTATAGTTTTAGCGTCTTGTGAAGGTAATAAAAAAGAGCCACCTCCACTTTCCCCGGTTTTAAATCGTTTTCGAAAGCTATCGTTAAACTTTATTCTCTTGCTTTTACGCAATTTTGCGAGCAGTATGGACATAATAAAAACAAGTTCAAATCTCTCCTGCGATTTTTGGGTATTGCTCAAAATACTGCGAACAAGGCCAACCGAGGCGAAGCAATGCTGAACAATTGCCGCATACGTGCATGATGTAGATTCGCCTAGGCGCCAAACGAGGCGCAGTTACACGTACGGTTACGAATGGACTTTTCGTTGAACGCGTTCGACTGTTTGCCTCCAGGTGGTTTGCCGCGCCTCGTAACCATTTCCACATTTGTACACACACCTCGCTCGCGGCACTTTACAGGCATTTGTTTGACGATTTTTTGTCGACCTTACTTTTCATTGCGCCTCGTTACAATTTCCACATACGTTCATACGCCTCGGTCACTGCATTTTAGGCGCATTCGTTCGGCGATTTTTCGTCAACCTCGCAACTTTCCGCGCCTCGCTAGCACTTCCGCATACCTGCATCAGCCTCGCTCACAGCATTTACATGTATTTGTTCGGCGATTTGCCGCATCGACGTTTCAGTTTGTCGCGCCTCGTCCATTTCCACATTTGTACACACACCTCGCTCGCGGCACTTTACAGGCATTTGTTTGACGATTTTTTGTCGACCTTTTCATTGCGCCTCGTTACAATTTCCACATACGTTCATACGCCTCGGTCACTGCATTTTAGGCGCATTGGTTCGGCGATTTTTCGTCAACCTCGCAACTTTCCGCGCCTCGCTAGCACTTCCGCATACCTACATCAGCCTCGCTCACAGCATTTACATGTATTTATTCGGCGATTTGCCGCATCGACGTTTCAGTTTGTCGCGCCTCGTAACCATTTCCACATTTGTACACACACCTCGCTCGCGGCACTTTACAGGCATTTGTTTGACGATTTTTTGTCGACCATACTTTTCATTGCGCCTCGTTACAATTTCCACATACGTTCATACGCCTCGGTCACTGCATTTTAGGCGCACTGGTTCGGCGATTTCTCGTCAACCTCGCAGCTTTCCGCGTCTCGCTAGTACTTCCGCATACCTACATAAGCCTCGCTCGCAGCATTTAGATGTCTTCGTTCGGTGACTTTTCGTCAACCTCCTAGTTTGCTGCGCCTCGCTATCCCTTTCACATGCGTACATAAGCCTCACTCGTTGCACATTACACGAATGCGTTGTGTTTTTTGATCGACGTTCCAGTTTGTCGCGCTTCGTAAGTATTTCCGCATTTGTACATACGCCTCGTTCGCAACACTTACAAAAATTTGTTCGGCGATTTTTTTTTATCGACCTTGCGATTTGTCGCGCCTCGTTATCATTTCCACACTTTAACTTACACCTAACTAGCAGCACTTTATACGCTTTCGTTCAGCGATTTTTGGTCGATGATTCAGTTTATCGCGCCTCGTTACCATTTCCACATACTTTCATAGACCACGTTAGCTGCGTTTACACGCATTTGTTCGAACAAAGCATTCAATGAATGCAATACACTGGATCGCATTTTACAAAATCCAAAGGATGCATGGTAATTTATTTGCATCAATCGACGAGTGTCCAATAAATGATTTTGAGGACACCAACTAGTGCTTGCAATAAACGAAACAGCTGTCTGTCCTCGCATTCAATTCAGCAGATTCAAGAAACTGTTTTACATTCAAAACAGCTAGCGCAGCATCTGTATGATAAGGGTCAAATTTTCAAAATACGATTTTAGAGTAAAAGCAAATGAGTCGGTAAAATATTCTGTAACAATTCTGCAAATCTGCAATCTTAATTTATCAACTTTCTGAAAATTTCGATCGAATTAGAACTGGTGAGTTATTGTAATTATTTATATTAAAAATTTATAAGTAACGAAAAAACAGCGAATTATTTTTTTACTGTTCCTGATAATTAACATTTTTTTTAAAAAATTAAAAAAATTCTAATTTTTAACTTCTGCTTCTGAAATGTTTAAACAACTTTTTAAACTTGTTTGCTTTCATTAAGAAGTAGTGTTGATATTCATCAATCATTTGTTAATTAGTTCTTAATAAACAAAACTTTGGAAAAACTTTTTAGAACTTACGTAATGAAAAATTATAATATTATTTCGTTAAATATGTAAATATGAAACCAAGACCAAAAGTTCTTTTTGGGTGATTGCTGATGATGTAACGTGAGTACTGAAATCTGGTTTAATACCAAGACATCTACTTGGTGAGTTTTCGGTGAAACTTTACAGGCCTAAAGAGAGGATGCTTAGAAGTGACTTAGGGTATTTTAAATTGAAATTTTGTTACGTATGATGGGCCAAATTGGCCTACATTGGCAATACGAAATGTGAGACATTTTTTTTTTCCGAATTCATGTAATAGTTACTTAGAAAAACGATTCTAATTTCGAAATTTAATCACCGATGATAAATTGAAATTAAAGTCAATTAAAAAATTTCACGACAATTGTTTCTATTAAATAGCGATCCAATACACAACTAGCAATTATCTTTTTTAAAAGTTTCCACTCAAATGAGAATTGATAATTCTTGGAAATGACAAGCTCATTCTGCGAGGGTATTTTTTGTCTAAGTTAATAAAATTACTTTACTTGCTGTTGAAATTGTATTTTCGTCACTTTCTTGCTTCAGTTTTTGGTAGTTTTTACATTTTTTTAATTACTTAATTTAATTAAGTAAAATAAACGAATAGAGTCCTAATAAACAACACAGACAATCCAATGCAGATATTTTTTGTTCTTAATAATTCCCTAAAGCTCATGATACTGATTAGTGAATTAAATAAAAAGTGTCCCTCACTAACAAAAAAAAACAACAACAAATGAAAGAGGATTTGGGTCAGAGAAGTGCTTCGAAATTTAATCGCTAATGATAAATTCAGGGCCGGACCCTCGCTACGCGAATAAAACCCTCGTCTGAAGACGTGCTTAAAATCTAAGACAATTAAAAATTTAACGACAACTTTTTTATAAAACCATGATGCGAAGGGAAATTTTTGTCTTAGTTAATAAAATTAAAAATTACCTTATTTGCTGTTGAGAAAAATCTACAGCAGTTTTTAATTAAATTCTCGTCCCTTTGCAACTTTAGTGGTCGTTTCCAAATTGTTTGATTTAATCAAAACAAATCTAAGGACAAAACTCAGTAATTAAATATCTTATCAGGGGGGCACCAATCCAAAAATATAACCTTTACAAAAATTATTAGCTTAGAATTTAACGATTTTGAGTACTACCCTTATATTTACAGTCATATCGAGTTTAAGTTTACGTTCAGGGATTTTTGGGTTACAAATAGAAGTCTCCATTCAAAAAGTCAAATTGACCTTCATATAACATAAAATTTAAAGGTCAGGATGCAATAGGGAGTCACCATCTGGTATCATTCTCCAAACCTGACAACGCTTGTAAAGATATTTTTTTTGATAAAGGTCATTAAAAAAATTCTAACGTAAGGTTTTGAGTTATTTTCAAACCCATGTTCGAAAATAGGGGCTCTCGTTTGAAACTTATGACTTAACCTTAGAATTACCTTGAAGGTAAAGGTCAAAGTCTTGAAAAGAATGATTCAAAAATCTGTAAACTAATTTTCAAATGTTTGTAGACCTATCAATAACCATCTATCCTCCAGTTCACCCCCAAAAATAGATAATTAAAAAAATTATCCTAATCGAAACTTTGACCAACTGGTCAACTACCCACCCTAGGAAACCACCCCTGCCAATGAAAGAGTGGCGTCTTCTGGTCGTGAATTGGCTGATTTGATTATAGAAAAAAAAATCAGGAAAATTATAAAAAAGATAAAAAGTGTACCATGTGACATATCAAACGAAAGGGCTGTTTGTGAGGATCTCAAGTATAACCTTATAAAAATTCAATAATTATTTCTGAGTTTGTGATGTTATTATTTATTTGATTTCAAACTACGTACTTACTAGTTGTTTGTAATTGTTCAAGAAACTTAATTATTATCCAAATAGCAGCAAATTTCGCCTTCAGAACTTAACAGTGATACGTACTAAACTATTTTGCCAGGATGTCTAATACTATTATCTACAGTTGCAGCTTCAATTTAACTTGTAATTGAAAATTAATCTGCCTTCCGTCTTCCTGAAGCATTGCAATTACTAAATACACATGCACACGTGCGTCTAATAACAATATCTACCCCATCCCCTTCACGTTTTCTATTTTGTTGCTTGACCAGTGAGGACTCGTGGCTGTTTTACATGAGGGAACAGGGGCAACTCTTAGAAGTTTCTATTAATCGTTTGTTGAATTTTAAAAAATTTAATGCATTTTAATTTCCAAATATTTGAAATTAACCCTTTTGGTCAGAGAGAGAGAGAGAGAGAGAGATCATTGGACCTGGATTTAATGAAGATTTTTATAGGATTTCTTTATTTTCAAATAAAAAACAAAAACGATATTTCCTGTTTTTAATTCATTTCGTTCAGTTATAAAGTTGTATTATATAGAAAACAAAAACGAAAAGCTCAGTTGAACCCGAGATTCGGAATGAAAAGTAAAACCAACTTTCAACTGAGAGTTTAATTGAATTTTAGCGTTGGACGTAACTTTTTATCGATCCCCAATACACGTGTTTCAGATTATCGAACAAGCTTTCCGTGTTTAGTGCCCACTTTACAAATAGGGGATCGGAGGGTGTTGTCATTCACCTAAACCCAAATGTAAATTTGTGCTCTATATTTCAGTAATTAAAAATTAAATGTGTTTTAGGTTTAGTTTGTTAGTACGACTGAATAAAAGTTAATCGTGCCAATAACCACGAATAATGCTTTAACTACGCAACGTTTCGACCATCAATTTCGGTCATCATCAGATTAATATTTAGCAACGTCAATAACGTTGTAATTATTCGAGTCTCAGCATTGGGATCTCGTTTATTATTTCAGTTAGAAAAAATTTAGATGGGAAAAGATTTGGGGAATTTCAAGATCATTTCAATGTTGCTTTCAAATTGCTTGTGGCTCTTTTTGTTTTAAAGATATTAGCGAAAATAAATTTTTTTGACGATTTCAAAAAACTGCTACACTTCTTTAATTTGACCTTTGGCAACTTTTTTAGTCAGCTTCTTGTGGATTTATCAGATAATTTGTATCTTCATTTGTTTTCGAGAAAATATGACTAACTTTCTTATTATTTTTAAGGGCATCATATTGGAATTTGCCAAAATTGGAAAGAGCATTGTTTTCTGTTTTTGGTATTGTTTGACAACCCTATTTTATTTTCGTTCCAATTTTGACAGAATCCAATTTGGTGCCCATAAGAAATAAAAAAGTTAGTCACTTTTTCCCAAAAACAAATGATCTTGAAGTTCCCCAACTCTGTTCCCATTTCAACTTTTTTTCAGCTGCTATAATAAGCGAAATCCTAATGGCGAGGCTCGAATTTTTGACACACTGTATACACATACAACTAGCATTTTTTTAAATTTGAAATATTTAATGCATTTTGAAGTTTCAAACCACAAAAAAAATTTGACGTAAGAGAGATTATTAAATCTGTATCTGATAATGTTATTTTAACAATATTAAAACATTTTATATTTTCTAAAAAAACTAATTTACATTTTTCTCCTTATGTTTCATATTTGTAACAACCAAACGTATCGCCTTAATGGCTGAAAATTTACGAGCTTACTTTTATACGTTTTTATCAATATTTGTCGTATTAAAATAATTAAATAATTCACAACTTAAAAAAAAATAAATGATTCTCCGCCCTTTTTTAATATTTTTAGTTTCCTTGGTCAAAATGACCATTTTGGTGGTTGAAAATTTTGGGGTGCTTTTACTACTCACGTATTTTTATAAGTTTTACCAATATATTTGTCGTATTACATTCAATAAATATTTCCCAAAATAAAAAAAGTCAAAGCCATTACCACCACAAGATTCTCCACTCTTTTTTCATATTTTTAATTTCATTGTGGTTGTTGAAAATTTTGGGGTGCTCTTATTATTCACGCATTTTTATACGCTTTACATTTGTCGATTTTCATCAAAGAGATCAGTAAATTGTAAAAGCAATAATCTTATAACATCTTTATTCCACTCGTAAGGGTGGTCAATGAATTTATTCGTGTTACTCAATTTTCTCTCCAATTCATTGGAAATTTTATTTCACAAAACCCACACAACACTGTTTACTATACAATTACCTTAAGTGCCTGATGTGCTATCGACTTTTTAATTAGAATTACCATAGCGTACACAATGCATTGCATTTATCATCTCTAAAAGCTGTGTGTACTTTTTTCGAGAGTAATATCAATTTCGTGTACACAAACGATAATGATATTAAATCGAGGGAGCAACTCATTCCAGGAATTTAAATTGTAGTAATGTAATGTTAAATAAAAAAAACACCCCTGAATCCAAAATTTTACAAAATGTTTGAAATTTTAATACACGTTTCGACACACACGATGACATCCTCAATTAAAAAATTAGGTCACTGATCAAAAAGTAATAATAAAATACTTGAAAGGGTTCTTTAGATGTTTTGTGACATTTCTTATTAAATTACCCATTTAAAAAGATTTTTTTTAATATTTTTGCTCATTTGGATTTTATTTAGAATCATTACAAAAGCATTTATTTATTAAATCGTACTGTTGTTATGTTCCGTCCCTTTTTTTGTGACATTTGCATAACATTTACAAAAAGAACCAAAAACTTATTCGTTTCATTTGCTGAAAGGTTTTTTTTGTACTTACTTTAAAACTCAATTTCGTTAAGTACCTAAACTCAAAAAATTGAAAAAAGTACGCTTACACTGATATAACACTCCTGTTAAAAAATGTTCCGATTAGTACAGCGCCGTACCGACGCTGGCGTCGTGGGCGTCGCGTTTGTAATTAACTGCCGCCGATTTTATACGCACTGTGAGATGACGGGAACGCGGGAGAGACGCTGTTTTCGTGGTGAAAGATACGACGCTACTAACGACGCCAGCGTCCCGACGCTGGTTCGTTCTTCTTCTCTCTCGCATCTTTCCTAAACCATCGAATCTCCAGGGTATATCCCGGAATCCGAAGAAGAAATAAAAAGAACAAAACCAAACTACGATAATTCTCAGTTCAAATAAAATAAATTCTGCCTTACGTGAAATGCATAACTATGAAAAAGAATTATTATCTTTGGAAAACGATCAGTCTACACATAGAAGTACCTATATGTTGATTTAATACCGAATTCGAAAAATTTTGATTTAAGAAAAATGTTTTTACGGTTTAACATTTTCTATTAAAATAAACATATTGGAAAAATTGGTTAAAAAAAGGAGGTTTAAAACTTTTAATTGTAGACGTAAAAACTTTTTTTCGAATTGGAAATTTACCAAAACATATTTTTTTTAACTATTTGGATGAGTTCTTCAAATAAGAACATTCTTACTAATCAAAACCTGTTGTTCAATAGATATTTTTGTATTTTTAAAACAACCTCCAGATATTATTTCTCCAACGTGTTTGTTTTTTTTTTTTTAATGTCAATATCTCCCTAAATACTTCACTAAAATTATTAATTGGTGATATAATATTAAAGATTAAGTTTCCCTTTAGTGATAAAATTTAAACAAAAAATTTAAAATGAATATTTTACTTGAAAAATAATTAGTTTTAGTTTTTGATTGGTGTAAATTATAACCGCCATCTATTAATGAAATATTTAATTATTTTACAACATATGCAACCAATCAATCATCAGAGAGAGAGAGTGATGTACGAAATATCCGCACAGTTGCGCTACTGTAAATTTATCAGTTCCATATTCTAGGATATTTTAAATACAATAAGTTTTATTTTATTAACTAAACCAAATTTAGTATATTTAAAAGCCTCTTTTGTGACTAAAAAAAAGCGAAATGTACCCACATACGAATGTATTTTGAGGATTATTTTATTCGAATCGAAAAAATCTTCATAAACTTCTTCAATATTTATTTCAAAGCATTAAAAAAAGGTTCATTTCTGCCACCACACTTACAATGTAAACAACTTTGCAGACAAACAATAAAACGATTTGTTATTAAAAAAGTAATAAGGATTAGAGCTATAAACATATTTTTTTTATTGTTATTTTTTATATGGACAAAATGATCTTTATTTTTTTATAAAAATGTCTTTTTGTATTAATTCTGTATAAACTTTAACAAAACATTCTACAGGTGTTATTTAGACACCGCCACTTTTATATTGAATTTTTCTTTATCTATGAATTTTATAACCTAACTAATTTACGATTTTAACCTTTAAAATAAACGTCAGATACTTGAAGTTTTACAATATTTTTCAAGTAAATAAAAGCCAAAATGGTAAGTAATTTAATCGTTATTTTACAATTGCACACATCAGAAATCATTTTCTCTCAGAAACCTCTACAAAAATCCAAAGTTACGTTTATTCATCCAGACTTAGGGATCGGAGGAGCTGAGAGACTTGTTCTGGATGTAGCAATTGTTCTTGCCAACGAAGGATGCGAAGTAGAGTTTTTAACTAACCATTTCGACAAGTCTCACGCGTTTAAAGAACTCCAAGATGAAACATTTTCGGTAAAAGTTGTTGGAGACTGGCTACCTCGAAGTATTTTCGGAAAGTTCTACGCTTTCTGTGCTTACATCCGTATGTTATATCTAGCAATTTTTTATTTATATTTCTGTAACACAAAAAGTGACGTATATTTCGTGGACCAAATACCGTTAGCAATTCCGTTTATTAAAGAGAAAGGCGGTAAAGTGATTTACTATTGCCATCATCCGGATTTATTAGCTAGTCCTCCCGGGGGATATTTAAAAACTATATACAGGAAGCCTATTGATTGGCTCGAATTAAAAGGCACCTCAGTTGCCGATATTATTCTCGTAAATAGTAAATACACAGATTCCGTATTTAGAGACATATTCCCAACAATACGTAAGAAACTGACTGTTTTGTACCCCACAATTTCTCAAGCTTTGTACGACTCAATTTTGTCTAAAAAATCAACTAAACCAATCCACGAACTTATACCCGAAATCAAAGAACCGAAGAAATACATTCTGTTATCAATTAATCGTTTCCATCCAGCTAAGAAGCTCGATTTAGCCATTAGAGCGTTAGCTGAGTTAAAAAATTTAATTGGTTCCGATTTTAAAAATGTAATTCTTATTCTGACCGGAGGACACGATCCCAATTCTTCTATTAACGCATCTTATTTTAACGAATTAGTTAACTTAGCGAAAGAAATGGACTTGAGCGAGAATGTAATTCTTTTAAAGTCGCCTTCCGATGATTTGAAAACGGATCTTTTATTGTCTTGCGATTGTTTATTGTATACGCCTGAAAAGGAACATTTCGGAATTGTCCCTTTGGAGGCAATGGCCGCTAGAAAACCGGTGATAGCTCTTAATAGCGGAGGACCAAAAGAAACGGTGCTTCATGAGACGACAGGTTTCCTGTGTGACGTGAATCCGCAAAGTATGGCCGAGTGTATTTCAAAAGTTTTGGACAAACAGATCGCTAAAAAAATTGGTAATCACGGGAGAGAAAGATTTGAAAAACTATTCACTAATTCTGTCTTCCATGAGTCAGTAGTTAATATTTTTAATGAAATTTTAAATGCCTGATTTTATGTAGTCGACGGATACTTTGGCCATATTGTTAGTGTAAATATTTGTGATTATTTTGAACTCAAAGGCTAATGAAAAACTGAAAGATGTATTAAATACATTATATATTTTTATATAATACGTACAATTACAATGCATTTTATGAATTATGAATGTATATAATATAATAATAATAATTATTGTTCGGATACTATTAATAGTTGCGACTGTCCATAGTATCCGACCACTAATAACAATAACCAAACAGAAAAAATATACTAAAAACGAAAATACAGGTAGTTAAAATACAATCGTTTAATGGCTAAATGGCACCATAAAGATCTAGTAACTGTTAACGAACCTGTGAAGGCTTCAGCTGGTAGCAATATAAATATGTATATTGCGTTTAAAATTTGTACTACTTAAGTTTAACAAATCGCTCTAGTTTTACTTTATTTGTTTATCATTATATTATGGTAGATCACATTCTAGAATTACATATTAATTTAATGTATGTTTGTATGAACTTACATAAAAAATACAATTGCTGTAGGGGATATACATAAATAGGTACTTAATGTTGGCAAAACTGTTACAATAAAAATGTACAGACGCAATATTTGTTTGATCCCTGTACATTAATAATAAGTAGGGTACTTAAGTTATACGTAGAAACGTCTCAAAATATACGTGAGGGATCTAAAATTATAATCAAATGCCCAAAACTAAAAACTGCGTCAAGAGGGCATCAAAGTCCGAAAATCGAAGTTAACCGAATGGAAAAAACAATACCTACATGTAGATTACGATATGACAGAATTTTTTCAACATTTCAAATAACTTTTAAAGCTTTGAAGTTGGAAGAAAAATTCTTTCGTATTTGTTATCTACGTGATCTTTGCCATCATTTTCATGTCTCGTTTGTTCGAAGAGTTTAATTTCAGTTTTCAGATCATTTCGCCAAAACCAAATTTCCATCAGAAAAGTGCGAGATTTTTTAAAAAGATAAACGTTACTCAAAGATTATAAATAATCGCAATCTTTATTACTTTATAGTTTTAAAAAACGTCTTTTAGATTGTATAATATTTTGGGCATGTGACTAGATTTTCAGTATGTCTAGCGTAGTGTTTCCATTAAAAAAAATCACAGTACTATAAATAAAATTATCACAATTAATAAAATAATAACTAAAACTATTATAGCTGTCCATTGTCTACGATCTGAAACAGAATTTATTTTATCTGCTGATAAGATACACAGAATTTGAAAACAAATTGTATTTGCTTGATTTAAAAAAGTTCAAGGTAACTTACTGTTTGACATGTGTAAAACTTTGGCAACTTTTTTCATCGTAGAGTCCAATTTGGATTCCGTGCCTTCTAACTCAGTACCAAAATCATCCAACATTCTGAAAATTGTTATTCGAAGACTTTTTGGTTTTTATTTATTAATTTAAGTAAATCGTTGCATACCCTGCCTGTTCGTCAATTTCGATCCCGATATGCTGCGAAATTCTTTTCAAAGATCCAACCGAATTACTGATATTTTCCAGTTGATCGTCTTGATGTCTGAGCATGTTCTGCTGATGAGATAAAGTGTCAGCAATAAAGTTTCTTTGTGGACTATCGACGTCATTCTCCAATTTCGAGTATTTCGTTGTTCCATGGGTACTGGTGACATGTGCTGGACTACTCTCTAAAAGTGGCTGAAAATACGCATAAAAAATTATTATTTCTTCCAACTAATTTTGAAACTTACTTGACGTGCGGTGCGATCTCTGTCTCTGTTTCTGTTCATGTTTATTTTCTCTTTCATGAGCTGCAACAAAATTATTATTATTTAAGTTAAGTTACAATAATTATTAATAGTTAAAAAAATACGTACATTTACTTCAGCTACTGTTGAATTTATAAAATGTTTTCTTACGGTCAATTCCTTGTTATCAATTTTAAATTTTGTGGGATTTTTTTCAACGATATGTAATGGACAGTTAAGGAAATATATTTCAAAAATTAACTAAATATTTCAATTTTAATTGTTATGTATCAGTTTAGGAATCAAAAAGGATATTTATTGTGTCTTCCAAGTCCTCCAAATCCCATTCTATACTTCTCAAGGAATTTTTTAATTCATTGTTCATCCACTCTGTTTCATCTTTGGTAATGCAAATTGAATTATTTTGTATTTCCAGCCAGCGTTGGTATAATCCTCTGGTTTTATTTAAGGCCCGAAATACTTCTCTATACAAATAAAAATGTACCTACAATTTTATTCCTTGCCACGTATTCCCTAGTCCCACAATCCATTCTTTATAACAACAGCATATTTCGTAATAAATTAATTTTTTTAACGAAAAAATTAATTGTAAGCTTTTTGTTTTTTTTTTTGTCAATAGGAGAGAACATAATCTTCAAAATGATATCTAAATCATTAATTTTGGTGAAGTATTAATGGAGATATGGCGCATACCGTTTGGAGAATATTTACGAAAAATTTTATTTATTTTTATTTGTTTTACGACAGAACAAATAAAACTTAGTTTTTTTATATAATTTAATTCGAATTAACAATAAATTTAGATGCGATTAAGTAATTTTAATTAAATTAAACAATTATAACGCGTGTTTAAACAAAAAACAAAAATGGCGCATGTACATTCTCTTATCTATGAATTAAAAGGAATGATGTGGGACACACTGTATATATCGTTTAGTAAAATATTCAATAAAAATTCGCAGATACGTAATAAACGTGCAAATTATTTTAAAAAAATGCATCAAAAAGCGTAGGTGTAGTAGTTATAATCAATATAAAACATTAAAATTGAGATAAGCGAAAAATCTTTTATTAAAAAATAAAAAGAAAAATACTTTGATACATTTTCGGGTAAAAAAATATACGCATAAATAGCAAATATAAATGTGTTTATGGGTGAATTAAGATTTTAAATTCAACTTATTAATTAACATAAATAAAATCAAAAACAATTTATTAATAACAAATACAAGCAGTGCGTAAAATTACTAAATAAACCGCATTTATTTTGTTTTATATTAAAAAACAAAAATAAAATATAAGCAGTCTCATTTCTTTTTGCAAAATTGTTTAAATTAAAAATGGATTATTTTGTGTTCTTTGTAGAGCAGCTTTATGAAAACAAACACGCATGCAATCGAGCAAAACATAATAACAATTTAACAACAAATAGCAAATAAAGAACATAAACATGATATTTGTTTGCATATCATAACTGCTTACTCTTTAACAACGAAAAAAGGATCTTCCAACGTCATGTCAAACGGTATAGGAAGGCAAAATATTGCCAAAGAGCACTACTGACGATTTATTTAAAACCATGTGGAAATAGTATAATTCTTTATCTCTATATAGCTGCCATTTATAATGAATTTGAACAGTTAACCGATAAGATATCGCAAATATGTCGAACGTGTTAAACTCACCTTAGATTTATTGGCTATTTAATTTACCCTACTTACCGCACGAACACTAAACAACGAAAACCCAAATAAACCTTAAAATATTATAAAGTGTAGGCAACTTTACTTGCACATGTGCTGTAATTGTGCATATTAATTTATGCGAATTTTTAATTAAATAGTTTATGTAATTAAGATATTTACTATAAGTAAAATTAGCTGTAAATAACAATAAATCATATTTTTTAATGTATTTACGTTTTAAAAGTCTCTTAATACTTTAAAGTTGTCACAGTGATACTTAGGGTATTTTATTATGTTAAGTTGGTGACAGCAATTTTCTTTATCTATGGGCTTCCTTTTTGCAAATGGCCTTTTCCGTTTTGTGTTAGGTTTGTGAGGAATTAGGTTAATTTATAAAAAGGTAATGTGTTTTTAAAATTACTAAGTGAGTGAATATAATTAATTTTTTACGTTACACTGTGCGGATTAAAATAAGATATATTTCGTTTTTTAATGTATTCATCATTTCATGTTTCTAAAAAGTAACACGTGGTATTCCATACCGATGTAAAATTGTAGTTTTTTCTGCTGTTTGTGAGTAATTTAGGCTATTATATGATGATAATTAGTTTATTTCTGACACCTCTTGGCAGAATAAAACGTTGGTGACCTTAAAATTTCTGATTTTGGTTTTGGATAACCTACAAATAATTAATCAACGTGTCTTAGTGTAGATGTGCAGTTAACAGAAGAATGTTAATTTCAGAAGGAAAATGGCCGATGATTATGACAATTTCGAGGACACCCATGCCGGTGTGGTCGCTCCTGCAGTTGCAGAATTGCCCGAAATAAAGTTGTTCGGAAGATGGAGCTGTGATGATGTACAAGTCTCCGACATGTCTCTACAGGTATGAAATCTCATTTGTAAATGTGACGTTATGAAATTTATTTTCTGTAAAATTCATAAATGATGATTTTCAACTTATTTTCTGACATCTCTACAGAAATAAACCTTGTTGAGACTTTGTTGTAACATAACTGATGGATTTTTATACATTTTTGTCAATATTTATTTACATTAGTTTCATTCTAACATCAGAACTGTTGTTGTTTTACAGGATTACATCGCAGTAAAAGAAAAATATGCTAAATATTTACCACATTCGGCAGGCAGATACGCTGCAAAACGTTTTAGGAAAGCACAATGCCCCATTGTAGAACGTTTAACAAACTCTTTGATGATGCACGGGCGAAATAATGGTAAAAAGTTGATGGCTGTTCGTATTGTCAGACATGCATTTGAGATTATACATCTACTAACTGGTGAAAACCCTCTTCAGGTATCTATTACAACTAATTGTTAATTATGTCAGTAAATAACGTTTATTATTTTGAATTGTGTAGATCCTTGTAACAGCCATCATCAACTCTGGGCCCCGCGAAGACTCCACTCGTATCGGACGCGCTGGTACCGTCAGGCGACAGGCAGTCGATGTTTCACCATTGAGACGTGTTAACCAGGCAATCTGGTTGTTGTGCACAGGAGCCAGAGAAGCCGCATTCCGTAACATCAAAACTATTGCTGAATGTTTAGCTGATGAACTCATCAATGCTGCTAAGGTAAGTTTTCATTTTTTTTGTTGTTTTAATATAAAAGAAAGTTACACTAAGCATTTCCAAACGAATTTTCTTCGTCTCAACCGCCATTACGTATTTTACGGCCGCCATTTTGGTTTTATAGAAACAAAACCTTAAATTGTTGTGTTATTCAATTTTTTTACGCCTCTGGAGTTGTGGCGTATTTAAAATGTCCATTCTAATTCATCTAAAGAGCCTTTATCTCTAGATGTTTCGCTAATGGACAAAATTATTGCAGTAATTCGCATTGTTTAGTCGGATAATATATTTTTGACTAAATGGTTTATTCTGCTACATTTATTAAGTGTACGACATGTATAGAAAGCTCAAGTACTTTCAATTAAATTGAAAGAAGAAGTAAATGAATAAATAATTTCAGGGCTCGTCAAATTCCTACGCTATCAAGAAGAAGGACGAGTTGGAACGTGTGGCTAAGTCTAATCGTTAAGTTAAAATTTTATATTTTTTTTCTGTTGAAACAAATTATTTGTTTCACAGCTGTAATAAAAAGTACGCAAGATTTTTTAGGTTTTATTTGTCGAATTTACTTTAAGAAAACGTAACTTTCCCTTTTTTATTTGATTCGTTGAAGTAATTTAAAAATGGCGTCTTAATGTTAAGCGTTTTTAATTTTTGGTATTTCTGCAAACTGGTGATAATCAGCGATACCAACGAATAAACAATAGATTTTCCTGATTTTTAAGTTTACAAATCTTAATAAAAAAAGTAATAAATAGAAGAAAAGATTTTAATCAACGAAGTTGAGCTACATTTTCGGTATAACCGGAAGTCCGCCATATTTGAAATCATTTTTGTGACTTCGCACTTAATACTGGACATTTGTAGAAAATGTTTCTTTATTTTGAATGGATACGTATTTTTCATGACGATTACCCGGTAAGTCGTCTTGTATATTTTCAATTTAAAATTGGCGCCTTAATATCAGTGTTTTTTTGCTTTTGGTTTGTGAACCTGCTAGCTATAATCGGTAGTGCCATCTGTTAAAAAATAAATGTTACTGTTGTTCTCTATGGTGTTTATTGAGGTTAAAATTTAAAACTAGCCTGTAAAAAATATAAAAGTGTTGAAATTGTGTCTTTAAAATGAGCGGAAATGACTCCCAGCAACCAAAGGATAACAAGCGAAAGCATAAATATTATGGTGGTCCTGCAAAACGAAATAAAGGCATAGAAGTGGGTTTAAAAGGGTTCCTTTGCAGCTGCAACTTCAAAGAAAACGAATGCATCAAGGAATCCTACAATATTTTAAACCACTACGTCGATACGTTTTTTGTCGATAAGAATGGATCTCAAGAAAGCGATAAGAAAGTAACAGAAACTGAAGATGAGCTGGAAGCAGAATTACTTTACTTAAGAGAGCGGAAGAAACGTTTTCAAGTCCTAGATTCAGGTGCCAAGAATTTTTTGTTCATAAAAACAACATTGGAAAACCCCGTTGAGATTGCCCAAAAAATCGTGGAAGATATTTATACAACAAAACAACAAAAATCACGGTATCTTTTAAGACTAATCCCTGTCGAAGCTGTTTCTAAAGCATACGTGGATGATATAGTCAAATCTATAAATCCTCTTCTTCAAAATCATTTTAAAGGTTCTGATAGATCATTTTCTGTAATGTATAATCACAGAAACAATGATGGCTTGTCAAGGGATGCTTTAATAAAAGAAATTGCAAATTCAATAAACACATTAAATCCAAATAGCAAAGTCGATTTAAAAGATCCTGAATTGTCTGTTGTTGTTGAAGTTATAAGAGGATATGCTTTTTTGGCCGTTATACCAAATTTTGTAAAGTATAAGAAATTTAATTTGACTTCTTTATCTCAAGACGAAACCGGAAATAAAACCGGTAGTTCAAATGAATCAAAAGAAGCGGACGGTGAAGATAAAACAAAAGATTCAAACGATACTGAAATAATTAAAAGTTCAAATGAACCAAAAGAAGCAGACGGTGACGATAAAATAAAAGAATCAAAAGAAGAGGAAACCGAAGTACCTAAAGAAGAAAAGGAATAAAATGTTTTTTTTTGAATATTATGCTTTTTTTGTAGTTTTTTTGATGTTAAAAATATTCCTTTTGTTTATTGACCTTTTTTTTGTTTGTTTTATAGAAAAACGCGTTAATTTAATAAAATTTGATTTAAAAATTTCGCTCGTTTTGATTAAAAAGTTAAATTAAAAACAAGCGGTTTATTAAGAAATTTGGCAAGAAATCGCTCTAATGACGTAACAGGTCTAAACCGTCAGTCTTTAAAGGTCAATTAAGTGAATTTGTCTTTAGTTCTTTGGTATTGACGTCACGGACGGTCAAGGTTTCATTTAAGTCATGGGAATTCCTCAATTATTTATTAATTTCTTTGATAAAAAAACAAATTTGCGTAGCGCGTGAGATGATAACAACAACAAGCTTAGTTTTAAACATTTTAATTCATATTTAGTATAATGCACGTTTTGTTGATGAAGTCAAATGACCTTACTCTAACTTTACCGACATTTTCAAAGAGAAAATCTATTAAATAATGTGGTTCTGTTTATATTCCGATCAATATGCGTATGGTAAATATTGAATTGCGTGTTAAATTTAGTGGAATAAAGTTAGAGACGAAAATAAGTTTTGGCTTTCCAATTCAAGTTCAAAAAAAAAGCTCTGAAAAAGCTCTTGCAAAAAAAAATAAGACTATAATTGCTAGTAAAAAAAGGCAAATTTTAGATACATAACGATATTGAAAGTACATTTTCTCATAAAAATATTGCCAAAAAATTGCTCATTAAGTACTCTATTCGACCAAACATTAAATATACGATTTATTTAAATATTTATTAGTTAACGAAAAATTATTTAATAAACCCTATGACGTCACTGCCGGTGACAGGTTCGTGGATATACAGCGAGAGGGCACTAGAAGCTACGTCGAAAATTAGCTTTTAGAGTCGCCTAAAAACCTAAAAACGAAATACCCTATATCACCAGTGACGTCACAGGTTTTATTAGTTATTTTTGAATGTAATTAATAAAAAAAATACATGATTTTAAAATGATATCGTCAATTAAAGTTTGCTTTTCTTTTAATTGCAGATGTTTAATTCAGTCTTAAATTGTTTTTGCTGGAACAATTGTTTTGATGTATCTAGTATTTCAGGAACAGTTTTTTCAAATTTATGTGGAAAGCGAGAAATTCATTTCCGCACTATTTGTTGCGTGTTAAAAATTTAATTTTGGTGTTTTAATTAATTTTTGTTGAGTTCACATTCGTAAGAGTTCGCGACAATCGGAATTTTGGGCAGTGATTGCGATGGTTGCGCATGTCAATACGAGTAGGTTACTTGTTCACGTAAATCTCGGTGTGCGGTGTTTTTGCCACTCGATTTGATCGAAATTTCATTTTTCTTTCATGTTTTCGGTCGTCGCAAGTGTCACCCTCTCGGCATACTGTGTTTTGAATTTCAACTAAACGGAACTATGTGGTCAATTATTAGCTATTTGTCGAGTAGATAACGATAATTTACATCAGCAATACGGTAGGTGGTCTAACGACAACACACACACCAGGTCCCGGTAGTTTGCTTGAGTGCACGTGGTTTTTTTGTAGGGATGCCGGCATCTACTTTGGATCCTGTTAATGCGGCGCTTCGCACTGCGCTATCAAAAAGTGCATCTAGCAACAATTTGGACGCTCAGCTGGCCGGTTCGTCAAAAAAGGCTCTCCTGTCAGACATACAATTCGAACCTGCAGGAAGCTATCAAAATTCAATTTTAGACAAATTGAAATCGAAGTACATTGTGCTAAAATCAAGTGAAACGCAAGGAAACAACAGCAGGTAAAGTTTTATTTTTTGGTTATATTTTTATTTACTGTTTTGAATTTCGAAAATGTCAAATCTTAAGGTTAAATTCGCCTTTTCAATTATTTTCTAGCATACAAAGTAAGAGTAATAAACAAGAAAATAATAGTATGGGTGCAGATGATAGTTTAATAGCTCAGTATGAATTGTTTCCGTTAAAAAATGTTCAGCTCGGATGGAATAACACAAGTTGGTCAGTGGGTGCTGGCATGATCAACATGGGCAACACTTGCTATCTTAACTCCACACTTCAAGCCCTTTTTCATGTACCTGCACTAGTGAATTGGTTGATATCTGATAAGCAACACGTGAACCAATGCGAAGACTTAGGTTAGTTTATTATTTTTGATCTCATTTTGTTTTCAAAGCAACCCTTAAATTATTATTCTTAAACAGTAGTTATATTTTGGAAAAAAAAAACAAATGTAGTCTGACTGTCGATAGTTTTTAATTTAAATTATTAAAAAAGACTTTACGGGTTTAAATAAACTGTAGGCGTTTTTCTTTGGTCTCGTTTGAAAGTGCTCTTCCTTTGGCTATAATTTGACGAAAATTTTATTTTTTAATATTCTAAATTGCCCGAAATATGAATTTTTTTAAAAAAATTAACTTTTGAGAAAACAGCTGTTGCACCCTGGTACATTTTTTAAACGCCAAAAACAAAATGAAAAATAAGTGAAATGAGTTGTTAAAATTGAATATCATCAATGTTTTTACTGCCTTTTTATAGTTCAGCAGTTTGGGTACAGGCATAAGTTCAGTTATTGTTGAAAGTACGACAGGACTATTTCAAAATGAAAACAGAAATATTATAATCTTGTTAATCAGTCTCTTATTTTTATATAAAACCTATGTTAGCAATCAGAAACATAAATAGAGTAAAAATTTTAATTCTGATAACAGCAATTTATTTTGATAGTTTTAACTATCGCTTCTATCAAAATTAAATCTGTTTTTCCTCATTTTATTTTCATACAAAAACAAACAATCGAGATACAAATAAATAATTTGAAAAACTATGAGGATATTTTAAATTGCAGGAGGAGGAATGTGTATAATTTGTGCGATGAGAAAAACATTACAAGATTCTCAACAGCGTAACATAAATTCGTTCCGTCCATTTTTAATTTACAATAAACTGAAGGTCGTGTGTAGAAATCTAATACCGGGTCGTCAAGAAGACGCACATGAATTTCTGAGATATCTGGTCGAAGCCATGGAGAAGGCTTATCTGAATCGCTTTAAAAACCAATCGGAATTTGATTCGAGAACGAAAGAAACAACTCCGCTTAATCAAATATTGGGCGGTTATCTCCGATCTACCGTTAGATGTTTACAGTGTGGACACGTTAGCACGACGTTTCAGCACTTTCAAGATCTCCTTGTCGATATTAGAAAAGCTCAGACACTTGAGGAAGCTCTAGACGCTTACTTCTCCCGAGAAACGTTGGACGACGAGTCTTATAAGTGCGAGGCTTGTCAGAAAAAGGTAATTATACAATTCGCAAAAAAGCTTGTTTTCCGCTATTATTTTTCTGTGCCTGTTAATTTTTTTCTCGTGTACTTTTCTCGTAAATATAAGAGCAAGTAGCTAACTTGTACTTTTTCTTGTTTTTGCAGACATTGCAAGAGTGTGTTGTTTTTTTCATTATAGGTTCCCGCAACGAAGCAGTTTTTCCTCGAACGAGCTCCCATGGTACTTTGCATCCAGTTGAAGCGATTCTCCGTCAGCAACAACAAGATCACGAAGCACGTGCAGTTTCGACAGAGACTTGAACTCACAAAATACATGAGGCGAAAACCGCAGAATTCGTTGATGTACAGATTGGTCGCAATGGTGACGCACATGGGCCCCACGGTCTCCTGTGGCCACTACACTGCCGTGGCGCAGGCACCTTCCGGGAACTTTTACCAGTTCGACGACAGCATGGTAAGTAAACGTGTCATAAAATACTAATTGGGTTTTCTAATTGTAAGTTTGATTTTTTTTTTTTTTTCGTTTGTTAGGTAAGACCGATATCACACCAGGCCGTTTTCAGTACAAACGCCTACATAATGCTGTACGAGTTGGAACCGCAATCGAATAATTTTAAAAAGAGCGTCGCGTCTCCGCCGAGCAGCGTATCGTCTCATGCGGACCCCGAACCGGCGCTCTGCAACAACGCTAAACCGGTTCAACTAAACGGCAATGCCGCTAAAGTATACGGACCCGAACTACCCCCTAAAAATCTCGAGATTAAATCTGCAATACCGTTACCGCCACCTGAACAAAAACCTCAACAGAACGGTAAATCCCCGGCCGTAGTCGTTACGAACGGTAACGGTAAGACGTCGTCGCATACTGCCTCGTCGTCCGCGTCCTCGTCCTCAAGTGATAGTGATCCCGAACAGCATACAGACAAACAAAAACAGCAACCGAGCAGTGGCGTTCTTACATTAAAAACGCCCAACAATAATAATAACACTAACAAATGTAGAACTGATAATAATTTAACAATAACCGACAAAAAAGAAACAAACAAACAATTTACACCGGAAAAGAACAAGGGACGCGATTCGAAAGTGACCACGACAAAACAGCTGGTTCCGTATGACATGGACGACTCTTCGAGTTGTTCCGAAGAGAACAGCACGTCGAACACGAAGGCGGTCGTTACAACTGCTCAGAAAGTATCCTCGGAACCGCCGCGGATAACGACGAAAGCTGCGGGAGGCGAATGGAAGGTGTCGTCGTCGACGCGGGACGATACAGGACCGTCGTCCGAGGGCAAGAGTTGGGACAGACGACGCGCGGACGTGGTCAACGATCTACTGCGCATGTCTCATGCAGGATATTCATCTCCGGTTACGACGTGGAATGGGACGCGGTCACAACTCGATCGGGCGGTGAACGATGAGAAACAAAGGGAAGAGAGAAAAAGATCGATGCTTGACGATGACGCTGATCAGGGGCGCGTCAAGTGTCCAAAATTGAATAATAACAGCAACAATGGCAACCACAAAGCGAATAATGTCGGATATAATCCGTTACAAGTGAGTATTGATATTGAAAATCGCCCATTATCTGAACTGTGACTTAGACAAAGAAGAGAATCTATTATAGTTGTGTAATTGTTTAACAGGTTTACCACAATTTGAAAAATTGGGGTCAAAACATGAACAATAATCATTACAGCAGGCATTTCTACAACAGCGGCAACAGACATCGGAACGGGAACCACCGGGACTTCCATAGAAATAAAAACTTTCACAAAAACAATTATCGTTACAGGCAGTAAATTGCATTAGAGTTTATTTTTCGCGCGCTTTTTTCGTGGGCGGCGCGGTTGTGTGCATCTGTGTGTATGTATGTAAATGTGATCCAGCGGCTACATTTAAATTTATTTTGTATAATAACAAATGTAGAGAAAGACACTGTGTTCTTGTAAATAATTATAATATATGTACTTGCAGTTTTATGTTTCTGTAATGTATGGTTTTTTGAAATGGCAGTTATGATCGTTGCAATTATGATGATAACGATTGATAATTGATTACGGTGGTGTTAGTACAATACGAAGAAGCTGCTTTTTTCCGAGTATTTTTTTTAGTGATATGTAATAAATTAATTACACATAGTTTTTAAACATTACGTAAGATGAGTGTTAGTTTTATCTTATTATTGATTACATTACCGAAAATATGTATATTATTGACCCCTCTCCTTCATTACAATTACTTTTTTTATATGTCACAGCTTTTTATTTTTGCTCGAATTCATTATTCACTCTTTTACAGTTTGTGTTACGGATATATTCCAGAAACATATAATGACCAAAATGGGGTATTTTCTGGAGGGCGTCAAAGTCGCAAAATCGGACTGCATCGATACATGAAAAAGGTAGCGGACATTACGTAGATTATGAATACGAAAGAATTTTTTTTTGGTACCTTCAAAAGTTTTGGGGTAATGTTACTTTATTGTAATAAATCCCAAATAACTTGTTCAAATTTATTATCTGCGTTATCTTTGCTACTGTTTTCATGTCTCATTTGATCGATATTGCCTAAGCTCTAATGAAAAGTGTCTATGTATTATTTTTACTTTAATTTTCTATTGTACCTGTTTTGCTCCTTTTTTATCACACCATGTAGGTATATTATTTAATCTGTCGTTCTATATTGTGTTAACTTAATTTTAATTTGAGCACATTCCTTTCTTATGGCACTTTTTTGTAGATAGTTAGTTGTTTATATCAGTTCACGTCGATCTTGGACGAAGATGTTTCACGTTATACAATTAAATAGTTTTCCATCGAATATTTCGTGTCCAGTGTGGAGGTTTTGTTTTCTGTGAACGAATGTATAACTTGCAGGCAAGATCAACGTTTTGAGGAGGGAGTCGGGGTGAGTTTATTTTCTAAAGTTAACTTTGCATCTGTATGTAATCTATAGTAACTTTGATTTGATAGCAACATCTGGTTAAACATATTTGGACGTACAGTGAAAACAATATTAATTCTGTACTTGCGATTTGATATTTACCAAAATCCTTAAAAACATTTATCTACTTTAAATCAATTTAATTTATTATTTAAGGCGATAATGCACTTCTTAATTACTATATTGTTTATATAAAAAAAAGGATCGTGTTTCACGTATTATTTATTTAATAGTGTTGTTAATTGTTTTTTTCTTGTCCATTTGTACAGGCAAATCTCCAGCATTTTCGATCGTTTTCAAATTGTTTGGCCTTCCAACGTTTCTTTATTCATGGATTAATTAAGGTAAAAATACATGACCTAATTAATACACCTTTGTTGCTGTACCTTTTTAAATAAGTTTTCTCATTTTTTACTGTTTGGTAGGTTATATTGTATTTCTAAACTTAAAGAGTAATTTTAATATCCAGGACTAAGCAAATTTATGTAATAATTTGATTTATTGAAAAGTTCCAAACGTTTGCTACCAAATTTTGACCAAAAGATCATTTCCTCAGACAAACAAGGCAGTGATAATTTTTTTGAAAAATAAATTAGATATACAAAAAATAGAACTATATCAGAGATGAATGAAGATGAAAATTATGACTAATCTGCACTATTTAAGCTATTGTAATATATTTTATCATAATTTTCATCTTCATTGATCTGTAATATAGCTATATTTTTATGGTTAATGTCTAAATTATTTTCAAAAATCTTGTTTGGCGACTTTAAAAAAAATCCATTTAATAATCTTACAAATTTAGGCAAGACGTTTGAAATTTTTCAATAAATTAAATCATTAATAAAGTAATGAATCCCAAAAATGCATATTCTCTCATAAATAAAAGTAGCGTGAGACTTTTCATACAGAACACGTTCATGTGGATTAATTAACATGAAATTTATTACATAAATAATTTTAATATATAAATTATGGCAAGAAGTGTAGTACGTATTAATTTATGCTTTCCTGTTTGCTTATAACAGGATAATGGACGAATACCTGCAAATTGAACATCATTTTGATCCTAGGGATTCAGAAAATCGTCGGAATGGGACTTGCAGAAGTTTTTTTCGATCCTACTGGAACAAAGCGTCTACATTATTTTAAGTCTTTTCCATCTTTGCTGTACTTCGTTTACTTTCTAATCTTCATCTTGGAACATTAATAAACTAATTAAGGTGAGAAAACATGCCATAATAATTATATTTGCTATTAACAGAACAATAAACAATTACTGGTTAATTTTCGTTTATTTGTTTCAGATCGACGCTGGATAAGACAAAGAAGATTCCGTAGTCAGTGTTTACTTATTTTTTATGAATTATTTTTGACTTTGTATTTTCTATCAGTAGTTTAATGTATAATACTATAAAGTTGTAAAATATAATGTAATTTCTTAAAAGTAGTTTCAATAAATAATTTTACGTTCTTTAAATTCTTTCATTTTGTCTGTAGATGATTTTAAAACAAGTTAATTTTTTGTCAAATTATTTGTTGATTAGACCTTGTATATACTCGAAAAATTTAAAAATTTCAATATTTGTATCAGGAGAGCATAAGTTGCTTGGGAAATATGTCAAATTATTTGTTGATCAGACCTCGTATTTTTTCGAAAATTTAAAAATTCCGAAATTTGTATTAGGAGAGCATAAGTGGGATTTATACGAGGTCTGATCAACAAATAATTTGACATATTTCCCAAGCAACTTATGCTCTCCTAATACAAATATCGAAATTTTTAAAATTTCGGAAAAATACGAGGTCTGATCAACAAATAATTTGACATATTTCCCAATCAACTTATGTTCTCCTAATACAAATATCGAAATTTTTAAATTTTTCGAGTATATACGAGGTCTAATCAACAAATAATTTGACAGTCAAATTTTTTTTTTTAAAATGAAGTTTTTGAATTCTAATTTATAATTCAAGTTTCTCAAGGAGGAACAAATAAAACGATATATGATTTTTATACAAACATTTATTGGTAAGTAATACATACACGTATTATTTTATTTAATCGCATTTGTGACATTAAAATAAAATTTTGGATAATTAACAAGTACAGTACATATAATTTAGCGCAATTATAATATAAAATTTAATTATTTACAATAAATTATATTAACTATTTGAACAAATTAATTTAAGAGTAAAATAAAACTATGGGGCCTCCACATCATCCCTTATAATCACTCTATTCTACCAACTAAAAATTAATTCTATAAAGTGAGCTAATTTCTCCTAAAATTTATTTAAAAATTATATAAAATCTTCCCCAGTAGATTGAATCCAAAAAAGAAAAAAAAGAAGCAAATTTCTCCCCAAATTGGCTTCTTCTTTTTCTTTTTGTTAATTTTAAAAGTTATAATTTAGCTATTTTAATCCTAAACTTACGTTTGTGTTAATATTAAAGTTCAAAAAGCCAAAAATATCGTACCTGCAAGAGAAAAGCATATGAAAATACACAGAACAAGAAATAAGTACAACAAAAAAAACATTTCTTCATAAATTAATATAAATAAAACTAAATGTACAAAATTACGATTAATAAATATGTTTATGAATACAGTATTTCATAAACACAATACAAAAGAACATTTAGAAACTGTTAATTTAATATTAACAAAAGTAATTTGTATTTCTAAACAGTGAATTTTGTTATATCTTTAACAATCTCGGCAAAAATTAATTTAGATAGTTATAAATTATCAGTTTTAATCCTAAGCTAATATTTATATTAATATAACAGTTTCTAAAGTAAAAAAAAGGTTGTACATGTAAGATAAAAGACATTAAGACAAGAAAATGTGAAATTACAAGAAAAGATTCATTATACATAAATCAAAAGTAAAAAAACTATTTCTTCAAACATTATTCGTATAAAGTTCGTTACCTGAAAGCTAATATGCTAAATAAGACTAACTCCTATAGGAATTGCCGCAAATATCAACAATTAATAGTGTATAAGACAGTTTAAAAAGAAAAATTAAAAAGTCAAAAAAGGCGAGGTCTTCCAGCTTTCCTCCTGGCTGAGATAACGAAACGTTGAAAAGTGCGGAAGACAAAGGATAAATGTGAAGCGTAACAGGAGAACTGCAGTAAGCTAAGCGAAGAGGTATACAAATTTAAAAATAATTCCAAAAAATTAGCAAAACTACTGAGTACAGAATCTTCTTTGTCTTCTCCAGCGTCGATCTGAAACAAATAAACGAAAATTAACCAGTAATTGTTTATTGTTCTGTTTATATCAAATATAATAATTATGGCATATTTTCTCACCTTAATTAGTTTATTAATGTTCCAAGATGAAGAAGAGAAAGTAAACGAAGTACAGCAAGGATGGAAAAAATTGAAATAATGTAGACGCTTTGTTGTTCCAATATAGGATCGAAAAAAACTTCTGCAAGTCCCATTCCGACGATTTTCTGAATCCCTAGGATCAAAATGATGTTCAGTTCATCCATTATCCTGTTATAAACAAACAGGAAAGCTTAAATTAATACGTACTACACTTCTTGCCATAATTAATCTATAAAAATTATTTTTGTAATAAATTTCATGTTAATTAATCCACATGAACGTGTTCTGTATGAAAAGTTTCACGCTACTTTTATTTATGAGAGAATATGCATTTCTGGGATTCATTACTTTATTAATAATTTATTTTATTGAAAAATTTCAAACGTCTCGCCTAAATTTGTAAGATTATTCAATGGATTTTTTTAAAGTCGCCAAACAAGATCTTTGAAAATAATTTAGACATTAACCATAAAGATATAACTATATTACAGATCAATGAAGATGAAAATTATAATAAACAATATTACAATAGGTTAAATAGTGCAGTTTAGTGATATTCTTCATCTTCATTCATCTGTGATATAGTTATATTTTTTGTATATCTAATTTATTTTTTTAAACAAATATCACTGCCTTGTTCGTCTGAGGAAATGATCTTTTGGTCAAAATTTGGTTGCAAACGTTTGGAACTTTTCAATAATTGAAATTATTACACAAATTTGCTAGTCCTGAACATTAACATTACTCTTTAAGTTTATAAATACAATGTAACCTACCAAACAGTAAATAAAATGAGAAAAATTATTTAAAAAGGTATAGCAACAAAGATGTATTAGTTAAGTCATGTATTTTTACCTTAATTAATCCATGAATACAGAAACTTTGGAAGGCCAAACAATTTGAAAACGAACGAAAATGCTGGAGATTTGCCTGTAGAAATGGACAAGAAAAAAAAATAATTAACAACACTATTGAATAAATAATACGTGAAACACAATGCATTTTACATTTTAAAAACAATACAGTAATTAAGAAGTGCATTTTCACCTTAATTAATAAATTAAGTCGATTTAAACTGCATAAAAGTTTTTAAGGTTTTTAGAAAATTTCAAATCGCAAAATTATTTAGTCTTAAGTACAAAATTAATATCTGTTAATTTGTTAATGAGAGGATGATGCATTTTTGAGAAGTGTACCCATTAATTTAAGTTTGGAAATAAACTAAGCAAACAGTAAAAGATGAGTTATAAAATTGAAAAAAAATTAACTCAAAGCTAACAAATACAGCAGAAAAATCCAAAAATTTAAGGTATAATATTGCAAATAGCTTACCATCCACGTTGGTTTTCTAAACCATTTCAAGTTCAACAATTTCCACGTTTGCAACTCCAATTTTTTTCAATTGATTCTCACTTCCATTTTTTTAACTGCTTTTAGTTAAATTCTATATGAATATATTTATCTGAAACAAGAAAATACAAACATGACATAAGAACTTTGGATAATATTAAAATTTATATTTATAGTGTAATGAAAAATTCCATTATATATGTGTATGGAATTGAACTATTGAATAATGATGATTTAATTAAATGTGTTTAAATTAATTAAGAAGATTTAAATTTATTAAAATAAAAACATTTATATGAATGTAATTCTCTTAGTAATAATTAATGAACATCACTTTAATTATGATAAAGATATCAGTCAATACGTGAGCCATTCATAATTAAAGTGATTTTCATTAATTATTGTTGATTATTTGCCAGTTTGTCGATTTATTTAATTTACTTACGTACCTATAACAGAAAATCCTTTCTATACTCAAATTGACTTAAAAAAAAAAAACATATAGATGCACACTTATTATTAGTTACGTAATAAGTTTCATAAACTTTAAATTTTAATCTTCATCATATTATTTGATACATATAATTACAAGAAAAAATAATTTGATAAAAAAATGTAGATATTTAGTGTTAATTATTTAATTTAAATACAAATACTCAAGTGCAGCCTTTCTTAATTAATAATTATTTATTATTAGCTAATGTTTTTTTTAAGAGCGTAAACATAAGTTAAAATAATACATAAGACGCCTACCTTTCATTTTGGAAATGATCCTCAAGATCCATCATCCATTTCGTAGTAATTAATGAATTTATAACATCCACAGGAAGTCGTCCAGATTTGGGTACTTTAAATTAATATAATTTTAAATTTAAAAGTCTGTCTTCGTTAGCGATTTAACAGCACCGTTCAACGTACATGACAAATTCGATATGACCTCAGAGATGACTATCTATCAGTTGCTATCAATGGCTTTTATTATAATAATAAAACTATCAAGGAAAGTGGAAATAACACATGCGCGTGAATGCAGAATAAAATGTAAAATACAAGGTGGAAATTGTTAAAATATAATACTGTGGAACAAATTAAAAGACGATCCTTATAATCAGTAATAATCTAACGCATTATATTGGCCAGACAGGGAGATCTTTTACGGAGAGAATAAAAGAACATAAAAAACAAAAACAAAAAAGTTTTTGTAACCATCGTGTTTGGTTGTGGGCATTGATAAAAAAAAAATTGATTCACATTCTTCAAAAAAAAATCAAGAATAGAAATTACTCATACTTTTTCTAAGATATTTAAAAAGTAACTTTCCCTTTTTTCGTATATTTGATAAAAAAAACAAGGGATGTATAAAAAAAATCTTTTATATGATATCTTAATTGACCCACATTAATTTTGACACCCAATTTTTGATCCCTTGAACGAAAATATGTTTTTGCAAAATTCGTATCAAATTTCAAAAAGTTAGTGGAAGTTAGCGTTGGTAGATTAGTAGTTGTATTGATAATTTATAGTGACTTACAGATAAATGGATGTATAAACCGGAAACAGTCAGGATAGTTATTCTTTTTACCTTTTCTTGCTACGAAATCCTAAAAAATACGAATAATTGTGTAACTAAAAGCGGTTAAAAATAAAATATTTAAAAATTAATTTTTTTCGCTAATGAATGTAACGCCCTAAAAAATAGTTAAACCTCTTAGGAATTAATTTATTGTTCGGTAGACAAGAAATATACATAACATACATTATAATAAAACATATATTATTTGTAAATACAATTGACATGTAGTACATTAAGCTCATAATACGAATTAATTGATATGGATGAAAATAAAAGAATCTAAGCACTTGAAAGCTTTAAGTTCCCTAATATCACAACAGGTAATAGAATAGCTTAAGTAATAGATAAGATAGTGTATATTTATATATGTAGTATTAATACGTAATTTTTTAATTAAATATATAAATAAATAACAGGGGATAGATTATGATTGCCATTTGTTATACAAAAAGGGTAGCTGGTGTAGATGCAATAAATGATATGTTCTTAAATTTCTTATTTTCATTAATTACGTGTTTTAGATTTAAATAATTTATTTATACATAATACCACAAATGGAATTTAATGGAGTTTTGAAATTGCTATAAATTGTATTTTCGTTCTTTTTTTTTAAATAGATGACATACTTTGAAAAATGTTTCTATTTTTATAGATAAATTTCTTTATCAGAGCTTAATATTCAATTTTTAAGTTTCCTATTCCTGTGCATTTACTTAAGTTATTATATTTAAATGTTTTATACGTTATTTCCACGATTTTTAATTTAAAATGTACCTAATTGTAAGTATAATAAAAAATAATAATAATGATTAAACTATAGTATTGAATTCACAATGATTAGTTCATTTACTATAAATTATTGGCATTACCTGATAATAATACCCTGGTTGATAGTAAAAAAATCAAAAAGTCTTCTGTAGAAGCTTTCTGCAGATAAAAAGCTGTTTGATAAATAGAATGGCAGTAGCGTTGTGTAAAAATTAAGAAGTAGATGGTGGCTCCAAAAATAATACTTTCAAATACATTATATTTCAGACGGAAGCAGAAGTAATTAATGCGATTTTTAAGGGTGTCATAATTCCTCTAGGCACTAAATAGTTACTATGATTTCTCAGAAAAAAATATTTATTACATACCTCGTTTTGACGACGCTTTTAAGTAAGGGTTGTCCTTATTGTCCTAATTGTAGCAATAGATCAGAGATGGCGTTAACCTCTTCTCAGTAGTAATTTAATAAACTATCTGCAATGGTGTTTCCTTATCATTTCATTAGACACGTAAGGGTTGACACTGGACAATATTTTTTTTTCTGTGAAATCATTTGTAAAATAGAGTGCCAGAAAATACGATACCGAAGTCATTTTTTTTTAATTTTAATTTTTGTTACACTTAACATTGTAACATTTTGCATTATTTTAAAAATTTAAATGTGCGTTATCATTGTGATTAACTTTCTTTAGAGTTTTTAGTCAGAAAACAACGAATAAAATACATGTCATGTAAACTGTATAAACATTAAAAATTTATATTATTAACATTAATTTCAATCTCCTTCTAAACGTTTGTAGTAAAGGAATATAAATATATTGTATAAACAATTTATTCTATTACATGTTTACGACACATTTATATTGTGTAACATTCACACGATTAAATTCATTCAACATGACATTCTTAAATATAATTGTTTATTAGTATGTTTATTAATTACCATGCTATTCTATAAATTATATCTATCTAAACTATATCATATTATTAAGATTGTCCTGATTGTTCTTTGATGTCGTTAAAAAATTATAAGCATTTGTTTGATAATAAATTGAGTTGAATTAGAAATAATTTCATTGCAAATTAGAATAGAATTTAATTTTAAAATAAATAAATTTTATTGTAAAATTGAGTGGAAAGTTTTGTAATTTGATGTATGATTTGTTTATATATATTTTGTTTATTGGTCTTGACAATACAAAATCCAGTGAGGAATTTTTGTTTTTAATAAATAATTTTAATATTGGAGCAATATTTTGAAAATGTATAATGTATGTAAATAAATAAATATAATAAAAAAAATTGTTGTTAAAGAAATATTTCACCAATTTTTTTAAAATGCAAATAAAGTGGATTTTGCTGTCATGTTTCAATAATTATAACTATAGAGTAGATATATTGCGGACATTATTCCTCACCCTCTTTTCAAGGTTAAGAAAAATCTGAGGTGTCTTAGAATCGGCATACTGTAACTACTCCACTATTTTTGAATTTAATCATAAAAATGAAAACGACAAGTACAACTGTCTTACCTTGTATTAATTGTGGTTCTTGGATAATAAATATATACAGGGTGTTTTAAAAGTGCTGGAATATTATAAGAATTCCCTAACAAAAATTTCTCATTGATTATTCTTTACAGGTCATGTAAAGTCAGGTTATTGAGCATTTCCAAAACTTTTTCAACACCCTGTGTAAATTATTCTCAAAGAGGGAAATGCCTCCAGAAAAAATGTGTATATGAATAATGATTTTCGTCAAAGCGAATATAATTATTTCATATGCAAGACGTTTGTAAGAGCATCTTGTTGTATCCTTCTGGGGATGCCCTTTGTATGGAACGGTCAGAAAAAGGGGACATTTGGTGACATTTATCGTCACGTTCAGAATTTCTTCTTACAGTAAACAGTAAATACACTAATGTTCATGTGTCATATTTTTTTCATACAGCGAAAAGAGAAGTCAAGCAAATGTTTTGTTCCTTTTTTTTTGCATTACACATGCGAACACAACGATACAAAAATATTACTCCATATGTTTTGTAATTGTATTCTTAATTTATATAATGTACAAATGACGTAGATAATTAAAATGAGTGTCGTGATTGGTTTGCCTAACATTTTGATCAAGTAGAAAAATGATCTTACATCTAGATAGATCGAGTGACGATATTGCGAACAGATGATGAAGAACGATATTTTTTTGGGCGAAGAAAATTCCTCTTTTGAGTCTTTTATTTTGTTGCTTGGCGCAGTTTTTGCTTCCTTACGAAGTCCTGAGCAACTTTATCCATCGTTCGAGATTCCAATATTTGTAATATTGGATTATCTGGACAAAACATAAGTTTGAAAAAGAATGTAAAGGGTCCGAGTTCATATGGGCCATTCTTGTTCATAATAAGCTTTCTGGGATATCCGTTTTATAATTTGAAGTCGATAATTTAATCATAAATACGTTCAAAATGTTATTGCTTTTTTCATTAAAATTTTTTAGTTTTCATTAGGAAAAATCATGATTACCTTGTAAAAAAAAAATGTTATTCTTACGTTTATGGTATTGTTGCATCAAGACCAAATCCACAGGCTTCAGTCCATGAAAGTTGTCGACTCCTGGACAAGTGTCAGCGACCCCAGGTATACTTCCAAGTCCTAAAAACGCTTCTCCAGCAAAATCGTTGGCCGTAAGAACGTCATGGTCCATCACGGTAAAGGCAATCATTGCCCCTGGATATCGACATTGTTCCAAAGAAACACTGAATTCGAAACACTCGTCGAATATTGGATTCAAAGTTTTCTTATGGACGTTCGTCTGTTGTTCATTGCAGTGGGCAAAAACTTTATGTGGTAGAAGTTCCAATATGACAAATGGATCACTGAAACCATTTGGATCCAATGGGATCACGTCTCTAGCATGAAGTACCTAAAATTGTGCGAGATGCAGATTATGTTTGTACCAAATGACCTTTTTACCTCCACACATAATGAGTCATGGTTGAAATAAGCTCGTACAGCTAGAGTTCCAAATGGGCCCGTTGTAGAATTCAGTTGTTCTTGAAGTCTTTGACAGTAGAACATTTCTATTAAAGTTTCAGTATCCGTTCTGTGGTATTGGAGTCTTTGTTCCACATGTAAATACGTTTCGCAATGTAGCATGTCCATCGTCAAGCCCTGTCCATTCGCGTGGAAGAACTCAATCATTAATTCCAAAGCTGAATGTAAACGGTCGTGGAACATTGCTGGCATTTCTTCGGTACTACCACCACCGTCCATTTGGTCGTTCAAATGTTTGAGAGTACATTCCCATATCTACAATTGTGGATTAGAAATGTTTTTTAAACGTTAGGGTTAGTAAGTTTTGAATTGTACCTCCAAGAGTACTCTTGTAAAGTTCTGGGGAAGTAGAGAAAGATTGAGTTGCAGCAAATGGTTGTAAAGGTAGTCAAAAAGCGGTTCCATTGCTTCGTTGGCTGGAAGAGTGTCTGGAGACCAAGCCAAATGGAACATGAACTTCCTCAGTGCTTCCTGCATCTGAGGACCGACTCTTTTTAGTATGTCCAAGATTTTTATTTGTAATTGACTCAATGTACTGTCTAATTGGTTGGTCAATACGAGGCATTGAGCTTCAGGTGCTACAGTTTCTAACGTGATGAAATCGAAATAGTTTTCTGAAAAGATGGAACACAATGTAGGAAAGTAAAGAAAAAGTGCTGGCTTGTAATTTAGTTCTGTATATTCGCTCATGAAGAAAATCATTTTTCAAGAGTTTCACATTAACCTTTTGAAAAGTGTATTCGAATGTAAAAATGCACTGCTTCAGAAGTGCATAAAATGCAAAATTTAACTTTAAACAGTAAAACTTTAATTTTCTTTTTATTTGAAGAACCAACCAAACAGCCTGTTGCTGTGCCATTATGATAAATCCGTGCCTATAAAAAACTCCACGTACTACTACACCAATCTTGCTGCAACATGAAACAAACTAAGTGAAGCTTGAAGTGCCACTTCAGATAACGAGAACTCCATTTTAGCAGATTACGAACTTGATAAATAAATGGAAAAAGGTTTACCATTTTTTTGCGACTACTGTTTGTTTCGGAGTATTTCGGTTGGGTAATTCAGAAAGTTCTAATGTGATTTAGTTACTATTCCGCAACCTAAATTAATTTTGCTTCTTTGGTTTCATTAACCAACTCAAATTAAACATTTTATAAAACCACTTGGACCAAAAAAAAAAAAAAAAAGTAGAAAAGACAAAAACTTACCCAGTAAAGAGGTAAACTTGAAAACGTATTCTAAGTTGTTAGATGCAATACACATGTCATCAGTGACTTTAAATGGTCCCGTTCGATCGAAGTAGCCCGTTTCCATCAGAGATTGATACACCATATCGGCGTATAAGAGGGCTGCAGAACAAATTACGTCGAGCAGCTGTGACAATAAAGGCACCGAATGTTGCTTCGGCCATTGTAACAGTCTCCAGAAGTCTCTCAATTGACAAAACATAATGACTACGTCCACGGCTGAAGAATTGTGTTTGACGAGTTTTTCGCCTTCACATGGTTTTTGTAATTCGATCGCAGTCCGGACCTTTAAAATATTTCAATAGGTAAAATTACTTTCAGTGATAGAATCGAGCCAAAGCGAGGCAAAGCCGAACGAATACCACGAGGTAGCAAACGAGGAAGGGTCGCACGGGTCCCCGTACGGTTGCGAACCGAATTCTCGCTCAGCCATTCACCGTACGACACCGGGTCTCGGTCTCCGCCTCGCTTATAATAATCTGTTTAGTATTATGTGCGACTATTGGTTAATGGATAAATATTTCATCCGATTTTCCATATTCATGGAATTTTCTCTCAGTGGTCGCACAGTAGATTACACCTTTAGGTACATATTTTACTTACTCTTTGTAGAGCTTTGCTCTTGCAAATGCTGATCCAATGACTGACTGTTGGTTCAAACCATTCGTGGCACCGTACTAAAGATAATTTGTGGTCACCCCCTGACGGTAAATGTTGACCTAAACTGGCTAAATCTTTGACTTCCAGATAAACGGCGAAAATGAGACGGTTATAAGCCGAGTCTGGATGTTCTGTTTGATTAAGAAATGACAGGATTTCGTCTGAAATTAATTTATCTAACTGCTTAAAGACTACACTAAAGTAAGGTACTCCGTTGGTTCTGCAACAAAGAAAAGGCAGACGTTCATAAAAATAGAACTGCCACTTATTATATATAAAAAAAAAGCGATAATACATTTTTTTTTTTGAAAAGTTGACAACGCACCAGGACGCTGTCGATGTAAATGTCAGCGAGTTTTTCTCAATGTTTCAAAAGCAGACGTCTCTTTGCGACGATGTGACTCGTTTATTTAAAGCGCAATTCAAATGTAGTTATTAGAACCAACTAAAATGACAGATTTTTATGCATAGAATGTCCTTCAAAAGTTTAAAATGACTCTTAATTGCCTTAACGAGCACTCATTTATGCATGCAGCGACTTTTTCTAAAGTGCAAAAGGGGCAATTTTAGTTCCTATTTCTTAAAAACACCCGTAACTTTATGACCATTTCCATAGTTTAAGTTTCATTTGAATCACAGAAGCGAAGAATCTTTTGTGATTTTTTAAAGTTTCCCGCTAAGAAATCTAGTACAATTCGAGACATTAGGTCTATGTTTTGCTTTGTCTTATTCTCTATAGTTAGATTGTTGGCCTTGTCAGCCATTAAACTGTTTTGATTGTTGCCGCATTGTTACGGTTGTCGGGTATTACTTTTTTGATTGTTGTGATTGTCCGCCATCACATTTTTTGATTGTTACCGTTGTCAGCCATTAAATTGTTTTGATTGTTGCCGCATTGTTACGGTTGTCGGGCATTACTTTTTTGATTGTTGTGATTGTCCGCCATCACATTTTTTGATTGTTACCGTTGTCAGCCATTAAACTGTTTTGATTGTTGCCGCATTGTTACGGTTGTCGGGCATTACTTTTTTGATTGTTGTGATTGTCCGCCATCACATTTTTTGATTGTTACCGTTGTCTGCCATTATTCCTTCATGATGTTTGCCGTATTGTTGTTATTGTAAGCCATGACAGTTCGCTCAAATCAGAAAAGAATTATTGTTGTGTAATGTTGTAACTCACTTAACTGAAATTCGATTTCAATTTCGATTGTAACATTAAAAAATAAAACTTTTTCTTGTAATTTTTTCCACAGATGTTAACAAAGCCCGCGAAATTTGAAATGAATGGTAGCGAATATTTTGAACAGTCAGCGATTAACGTTTCAATACTCTGTTACGTGATTATTAGACGTGCTATTTAAGCATTAATTAATCATCCACCCTTACCTTGTGCCACTGTTGCTATTTTGTTCCCAACTTTGACTATTAGCAGCAAATAGTGGTTACAAATCACATTTATGTCTACGTCGTTAATTACACTACGTAGAATGGTTACAATGTGAATTTAAATTATTATCGTACATATTTGCAATGTAATCATTTTGTGTTACCTAAGTAATTATGAAAAAATCTATAATTACTTTTCATCCCCTAAATTTGTCAACTTCTATTAATAAACAGATAAAAGCGAGACGATTGTTGGGTGAAGAGTTCGAACCCAAACCGGCCAGTGAGTGTAACTGTTCACCAGTGGCGTGTGACTTTTAATAGACTACCCACTTGTAGGAATTTTTGTAATTGTATAATTAAGTGGTGACTTACCCTTCAAAAAGTGGGTGGTAGTATGAAAGGCTGTGTTGAAGATTGACGTAGAGCACCGAGCAAAAGTCTGCAAACGATTCATCGTATTCGTCCGAAACTAACGTGGAATTCTTTAAATTTGTAAACCAATCCGGAGTTCCCTTTCTTAAGGCAGCCACAATTTCACCTCTGATTTCTTTATTGAATGGGCAACACTTCCAAAACGACTTCTAAAACGATAACACCAAACTAATTACTTTGATAAAACTAATAATTTATGATACAGGGTGAATAATAAATGAGCCGTGTGAATAGTCACTTAAATATTCATGAAAAACCAAATACTTGATTAAAATTAGGAGAGCTTAGAAAGCTGAATTTTTGGTAGTGAAAAGGGGTTTAAGGTTTAGAATTATATAAATCACACAAGGTCTTCTAAATAAAACTTACCATGTTCGATAAATAAGCCAAAGAGCGAAGTAAATTTTCCAAACGAGTTAAAGAGGGTTGATGAAGGGCTGGAAAGAAATGACGGTGATGGCGGATCTGGTGCAACCACCTCTCTGTAAGGCCAAACGACATTAAAGTGATAAATAGTCATTTGAAAAGTGATAGTAAACAAACTAAATAAAGATTTAGTTTTTGTGATCATCATCCATCATGATATCCAGCTTAAGCATCAAATGAACATGAGATAATGTTGGTGGGTGATAAGAATTACCTAACAAAGATGTGAAGTACTCCGCAAGCCAAATTTCCTCTTCTCTCGTTAGGGAAGCACAAAGCCACGAGTGCTCCAAGTCTTGAAGAACTTGTAGCATCCATCGAGGGTCTAAAGGATGTTTCAAGTACACCCTTGTGGCGGCCACAAGTTTGGCCAAGTTCTTCTGAAGTTCTGTTAGGTCTCCTGCGACAAAGGAATGCCGTTCGTAATATAAGGAAATTGATGATGAATTGCTTTCAAATGAAACTGATGCAGGGACGGATTTATACTCTAAGGGGCACCCGTTTTTAAAAAAAAAATTATGAGAGAAAAACGTACGCTGTGAAAGACTTATACCAAAAGCGAAGGTTCTTATCCTAAAAATAATTTAAGGGAAAAAATAATAGATAGTATTTTATGATTTGAATCTTAATTAAATATTTATCGAAGGAATCCATCGAAACTGTTAGTTTATTTTTAGCAGTTGATTTTTTTTTTTTTTTGATGGATGAAAATAGGTCATACTCGACGAAGAACTCCAAATCCAGCATAAACGGTTTCGATGTATTTACGAAAACCATTCTTCCATTCACTCATTTCCTTTGAACTTCCTTTGCTTAATTAATTTATCTGAAAAACGCGGCCTATTTTCATTTGAAATGTGGCGTCAATATCGCATTAGTATCGATCTTGCTCTTTTTTCGAAGACAAAAGAACGACGAGTTGAGGTTTGAAAACCGGAAGTAATTTAATAATAAAATTTGCGAAATTTTACTTAACTCAACAAATTCAAAACCTCGGTTTACACTATTGATTTTCTATTAGATTTTTTTTAAGAAAATCTAATTATTTGGATTCAAAAAGTAAAGGTGAACAAATACTTTATCTAAAGAATTAGATAATTAGCAAAATTTACGAAAAGAAGTTAAAACTAGTAGTAGTAGAAAATAAAAGTTGATGCGACTTGTGGGGGAGTTTAGTCACGTGCAAGTGTGACTTGTGGCCGCGCCTAGCTCTTGTCACTGTGACTGGTGGCTGCACATAGCCACTTGTGATCACGACCAGTGGGTACGTCTCGCCACTGATGGCTGCGACTTGTGACAGTCACCACCAGTTGCCCTGTGGCTTTAAACCTTTAAATAACTACGTTTCTCATGATAAATTTCGAAAGCTAAAAGATTTTTAAAAATCTGAAAATTATATTACAAAAAATAACATTATTTATTTAATATCTTTTCACGAGCACGTAAATTGGATGTTTCACAAAAATTGGCACTAAGTGAATTTGATGGTTGATGGAGTGTGACGCACGCAATATGTAGGTGTACGTACACCCACCTACCAGTTGCTTTCTTATTTTATTTTTCTTTTACGTAGGTAAATGTATATCTACATATATTTTTTTAAAGTTCTTCTTCGAGGCGTGTGATGATATTCAAATGTGCAAAAGTTGAAATAGCATCTCTGTTCTGGGATCTTATTTTTTCTTTCTGCGAGACGTGGAAAATGAAATTGACGCCGAGAAATGTGAAAAAGAAACAAAGTTATGTTGTCGCGTCGACGTTCGTAAAAAAAAGAGGCCGAGAGTCGTCGGACTAAGTGATCCTCGACATTTACATTTAGATTGCGTTGCATCCTTTTGATATATGAAAACGGTAGAGTTAAAAGATCTTTTTGTCTGTCTATTATTCTCGGTTGTCGGGATAAAGGTGTCGTCAAGTAAGCTTGTAAAAGAAAAGCCATTTAAAAGCCTCTTTAACTCTTAAAGTAAAAAAAATTAAATATGAAATTTATAGGGAGAGACGGAGAGAAAAGGTGAAATAACGAGAAAGAGAGGGAGATAGAGAGGTGGGAGGAGGTAGAACGGGAGGGGAGATTGAGAGAAGGGACAGGAGGTAGAGAGAAGGAGATATAGAGATGGAAGGAGGTAGAATGAGGGGGGGGGGAAGATTCGGAGAAGGAGAGACAGAGAGGAGGGAGAGGAGGAGGAGAGAGGAGGAGGAGAGAGAGAGAATAATGGAGAAACAGGGGAATAGAAAGATGAAGACATATGGGGAGATATGAGGGGCAGAAGGAAGAGGGGAATAGGGTGAGACAGGGTAGGGGAAGGAGGAAGAGAGAGGGAGAGGAACGGTGGAAGGGAGGGAAAAGTGTCTGCCTGTAGGGAATAATAATGGCTGAATTCTTTGTACCCTAAAATTATTAAAGAGGGGATCAGTTTAATTTTTTATAATTCAGTCTTGAACTAATTATGAATTTTTTTTACAATTATCCAGATCAGTTGGTGCGGCGGTATTCGTTATTCAAGGTACCGTCCCATTTTCCCATATATATGTATTGCAATGTACATAATACGTTTTGAAACTTTTCCAATATAAAAGTTACAATAATCTTCTTTCAAAAAGTCTTAGTTCTTGAACAAGTATTTCAGTAATAATTGTTAGTGGTTTCCGTGTTCTTATATCGGGAAATTTTCTGTATCACGAAGTTATTCCATCTAAATAAAAAGGATTTATGAACATTTATGGCTTTCCATCATTCCCACTTTTGTTCTTGTCTTAGAAGGTACAACAAAAAAAAAGGTATAGTGGGTCCAAACCTTGTTAAACTTTATAAATATTATTTGAACTGACATATATCAAATTTAATTGAATAAATCAACCTATATTTGTATCTAGTGCAAAAAAAAGCAACCAATTAATTAATTTCTTCATACAATTCATTGTCACCGCCAGATACGTATGGGTGTAGAACGTCGATGTTAAGATCACTTTGGAAGTCGACAACAAAAAAGAGAAACACGAGGTAGCATTGCCACACACGGGGCCACAGGTGTCGACGACTTGTGGCCCTGTGGTCATTGACTAGATTTTCACGTATGGTTATTGTGGTTCGAATGGTCACGTTCGAGCCACAAGATGTGAAACTGACCAGCGTTCGCTACTTGTGGCGGCATAATTATAATCCTCTGTGGAAAAAGTTGTGACGACTAGTGGCTTGTCTCGCCACTTCCTGTTGTGATCAGTGGCTGCGTCTTGCAGTTTTCTGTTGCGACTAGTGGCTACATTCTGTGACTAAAACTGCTGTCTGCTTAACTAAGCCACTAGTCGCATCCACTAGTAGCCACCTTCAGTGGTTTAGTGACTTTAACTTACTACGATCACACTCGTCAGCTGCTACGTATACTTCAGTCCCTGCAGATGGATAGTAAAGAAGTTGTTGCGATTTGTGGTCGCGTATAGCCACATCTAACTGTGACTAGTGATTGTGTCTTGCCACTTTCTGTTGTGACTAGTGGCTGCGTCTCGTGGCGAGACTGGCGGATGCTATGCTTGACTAGTCTACTTTAATAATAATAAAAAAATTGTTGCCGACTTGTGGTCGCATCTAGCCACTTGTAGCTGTGACTTGTGGTCACATTTAGCAACTTGCTACTGCGACTAGTAGCTACGTCTTGCAAAGAATTTTGATTTTCGTGTACTGTTGACTTCTTATAAAAGTAACGGTATCTGAGTGGAAACACATGGGGATCGGGATGGATAAGTGGATAAAGAAAATGTTACAGAAACAATTACCCTTACAAAGGTCACAAATTTTGGAGAATCACTTGTAATTTGGTACCCTACCTAGACAAAATAATTCACATAAAGAAATATTGCTCGGTTTCTCTTTTTATTTCATTTCACGGTTGAAAAGTTACTTTGATGCAGAATTCAATCGAGATGAAATATAATTTTGATCTGAAGTCGAGCTTTTGTGAACATATTCTTATTGTTCCTTCAAGAATTCTAAGTGTTCTTTGAAGAAAATACGCAGTTTTTTTTGTATTATTTTATTTATATTGAAAGATGAAAAGTAATAACCGATTTTGAAAGTCGTAATACTAAAATAAATTGTGCGATTCCTACGATGTCACTGGAAAATAACTATCAAATGAACAGCAAATAAAGTAACAAATTTTCACATATAAAAATAAACATTCGTCTTACCTTGTACAGCATGTTGATGAAGAATGGTCAAAGCAGGTCCAGAAAGATCACCAGACCACGTCCAAGTTTCACCATTCCAATTACTCAGTTCGTAATCGATGAACATCACGTACAAATTTTCATGTTGCCTCACTTCAGTCCAGTTATCCTCCTCAGACATGCCTCTATTTTCTCTGGTTGATAGCCACATTTTCAAACGTATTCGTCCTTGGACTGAACTCCTTTGTGATCTGAAATGAGAGATAGGAACGGAATCTGCACGAGATGTACTCGAAATTGAGTTGTGACTTGTCGTTTGAAGTCACGTAGTTAAGGGAGCCTTGTAATGCTCAATGTAAAAAGGAAAATACTTAATAAATATAGATGCTTATATATTTGCAAGAAGGATTTCATACAGAGTGATCTATTTTTGGTGGCAGGTTTAGCAACAACAAAATATTTGGTGCTTCTTCTGTCAAAATCAGAAGATTATAAGAGAAAATCTACCCTCCCTTATATCAAAATACAAATAAACGACAAGATTTTACTATTAAGGAAATCCTTACTGAGGATTTTTAGATTCCATTGGAGATACCCACGTTTTACTTCGCATTTTTAATTAGTCCAAGCCGATTTAGATAATTTTCATTAAGGGCTGAATAAAAGGGATATAAATCAAGTTTGTAATAAGAATGGCTGCAGGGGTTAAATGATAAACCTGCAGGTTGTAAATTTCGTCTGAGCAAAGCCTCAGTAAGAAGGAACCTTCTCATTTTCGTCTTCATACTTGGGGGTAACTTTAATGAGGAAAAGTAAGAAATTTATCATAATGTTGCAGCTTAAAATTTCGGAAAGGCTAAAACCTACTACAATGTTACCTGTTGATAAATGAGTGTTTTCAAAATGACGCAAGCACAACAACTTTTGCAAAGACGATAACGTAAATGTCTGGGAAAAAGAAATGGATATGAAAAACAAAAATTTCACTAGAGAAAGGGAACTCAAGAAAGCAAAGGTTTTCAAACTATTAGTAAGCCAAAAAATAAGGATTTGGAAATGAAATATTTCAGAGGCGTAGCAGGAGTCACAACATTAGACAAAAAGGAACCAGGAGTACAAAAAATTATAAAGCAAAACCAGGGAGGGACAAGTTAGGGAAGTATGGGAAACTGGAATAACCAAAAGGAAACCAAGAAACACATGGACAAACGAACTCAGGAGAATCCTTGAAAGGAACATCAAAAAAAGTGCAATGTCCTTACCTTGCTTCCAACTTGAACCATCCTTCGAGTCCTGTGGATGGAATATCAGACAAAGGGATAGTGACACATCCCAGAAAATCGTCTTGAGAACTTTGTCTCGCTGATTGGCAAACTTGTTTGAAAAATCGCCCGAGTCCTCGAACTCCTCTAACTTCATTGAGTTTGCTGACTGCTTCTAATACGGAACTTTCATCGTCGTGATCCCAAATGTCCAAATGAAGTGAATCACTGTTTATGTCGTCGATATCACTGCAATCAGAAAACGAGTTTCGAGAGTGGAAAATTTAAATAAAACTTTCAGATGCTTCAAACATTTCTTAGATGCTACATAAAAGATTGGTTGATTTTGAAAGTGTTGTTCGATTTCTGACTTCGATAAAGTACGTAGGAGTAGCTATAAAAAAAATTCCATCTGAATTTTACTGATGGAATTCTAAATGATCCAATATTCCCCGGGTGTTGATAACACTTCAAAAAATTCGTTAATGTTTTCCACTCGTTAAATATCTTTTTTCTTGTTGTGAAATTTCAAATTTAAACGGTTAATTTAAAAAGTTTGTTGGTTTGTATGGGTAACTAATTAGAGTAGGCAAGGGACGCGGCGATAGGCCCAAATCAGCAAAGTACTTTTTTCAATTCCTCAAGGAGTTCACCGTGAAAGGAAAGTTTAATTTTCTGGTCTAAAAATAACATTTTTTTCGGCGGCTTTCACGTTCTGCTTCGTTTTCAGATACGAATTTGGAGTATTAAAGGGTTGTTTATATTAAGAGGCACCCTAATTTAACGATGTTGAAAGAAATTTTCATAAAGGTCTCATAATTCATTATTAATTTTTGAATTAATTTGAAAACCTAATTATACATTTTAATTTCTAATAACTAATCTCTTCTATTTTCGTCTGGGATCTAGAAAGGTGAGTGTAACAGTTAATAATCTTTTTTCGTTTTTGGAGTCCTTAGTTTTTGTTAAAGCAATTAAAAGTAATTATAAGTTTCCCAAGAGACTAACAGTTTTAGAAATACTTTTAAATCCAAAGTAGAAACGGACACATTTAAGATGAAGATTATATTGTTACGTTTAGAATTAGATACAACTTTTAAACTCACTCTCAGATAAGAAAGATCCAACGTAATGTACAGTCTATTTGCCTTTAGATAATGACCAGTAGCAGCCACAAGTCGCTAATGGGACTCTGATGCATTTTATATACAAATCAACGTCAATTGAGAGCCACGTTCGAGCCACAAGCTGTGAGTGGATAGTGCTGTTTACTTGTGGCCACGTATGGTCCAATAGACCACAGTCGTCAACTCCTTAGTTTACTTTAGTCTCCGCAAATGAATAGAAAAGTTAATGAGAGTTGCGGTCGCGTCTAGCCACATGAAACTGCGACTAGTGGCTGCATACAGCCGCCCGCAAATATGACTAGTGGCTGTATATAACCACCACACGTGACTTCGACTGATGGCTTAGGTAGACCATTTGTGGCAGACACTAGTCGTCACCACTGTGTGGTTTTCATTATATTGGCTTAAAATCGAAAAAATGATAGAAAATTAATGAGACTTGTGGTCGTGTCCAACCACTTGCAACTGCGACTTGTGGCTGCTTATAGCCGCTCTTAAATATGACTAGTGGTTGTATCTAACCGCTACACGTGACTGCGACTCTGATGATTTGGGTAGGCAATTTAATAAAGTGTTAAATAGTATAGGGTGAGTGAGACTTACAACTTGAATTTTTCATTCCACTTGGGGTTAAGGTTGTGAGGTTTGACGGAAGTGGCGCGAATGAACTTGGCTGGGAGAGCGCCGCCTAGGCTGTCGCGTTGTTCACGCATCCTGCCGTCTTTCCTTTTAAAGCTTAGCTTAAAGCTATGATGCTTTCGTAGTTTCTCGTGATTGCTTCCGATAGTTTCGATGCTCGCTCCGCAGGCGTCTGTTAGCGATCTGCTGGGAGTGGGTGGCTGTGGGGAAGACGGCGCCGCTACAGGTTGTATTCCCAACATGCAATATGGATCGCTGAAACCTGAGGACGAACAACAACAATACTCAACAATAACTGTAAAACTGAAGAAGGAATAGAGTCGTTCATCCGTTTAACTACATTTTCAAATGAATAAACTTTATGAAAATAATTTTCCAAAAGTTTGAAAAACACATTACCGTTTGCATCTTTGGCCTCCAGTCCTTCAGCTTCTATGACGACAACAGTTAGTACTACAATTGGTGGTTTTTCTTCCCCTGCTGTATGTAACATCCTGTAATGTCTGTCAGGAGGCATTCTGAACGCTCTTTGACCGTAGAGGTATAAGTCTTCTTTGTAATGGGCGTATTGGCCTCCAGGAGCAGGAGCACCTACCTGTTGAAGAAGATAAACGAATCCTTTAGCTCTAGAATGGCACTTATTTTTCTTAATCTATTTTTGTCGAAAGTTATCTCAAAAACTGTTACTACTCAAGGAACTCTAAAAAAGAGTTATTGAACTGACATTCTAAAATGGAATGTGGAATATTGAAAGTATCAGTTTTATATTATTTCCATGTGGATTAAAATCTTTCGTTTTAAGCTGCGTAGAAAGCTGAGCTTTACTCTTCAACAAATGCCATTAGTCAAGCTTAAAGCTAAGTATAAAAAAAAAATATCGTTTTCTTATACTCCAATCAAAAACGCAAACGAAAGATTAAGTAAAAGCCAAATGATAAAATATGACACATGGATAGATCCGTGGAGTTTATCGACAGATTCATATTTATCAAAAGCTGTTGATACGTTTTGAGGAGGGAAGTCGCTTCTTCGGATTAGAGAAACAGATTACCGCTGTCGTTCCCTCAGGATAAATGTGACAGGTTGTAAAACACTTTGCGATTTTGCGGCGAAAATGGTTTTTGGCTCAATTTCATTCTAACGACAGGAAATGTCATTCAGCTTGAGGCTTCCAGTGTTCAGCTGCTCTATCGAACTACATGTCGTATAACATTTTCTGTATTTTTATTACCGCGAAGAAATGAATGATGATCGATAAGAAATATCTTTTCATTTATGTTCTAAGTAATCTGGAAGAAATCTTTAAGAATGTGAAACATACAGAAAACGTTAAGGTTGATTTATACGTATCCGTGCCGTGTCCGTTCTGTGTTATGACAGTGTCCGACAGGGAAAAGAAAACACTGCATATATTTATGAAGACATCTATACGTAGTCGTTTTCCGGACGAGGTCCGTCAGTACCCAGATCGATGATATTTTTGCTTACGGAATTGGCACGGACTCCACGGATGAATACTATCTATCCAAACCGCCATATTCCCAATCATCGATCCAAATGCACGTACATATGTATACCGGCCTTGAAAACGACTCGACCAATCGGAACGACAGCAGTGAGAACCGATCCAGACTAATCCCACCGACGCGAGGATATAAATACCGACGGCAATCGGACAGCGTCATTTAGTGACAACCAGCGCCGACGAGCTCTTCGACCGAGACCAACAGCAACTATCAACCTTTGAGAATGCCTGCCGAAGCTGCAGATGAAAAGTCAGCAGTAAAATCCCAACGATCAACAAGTAAATACACCGACCGTGAAAGCCTACATTCAGTTATGTGGACGTTTCCCGAACGAGGCACGTCAGTACTCTGACCGGTGATATTTGTATTCACGGAACTGACACGGACTCCACTGATCACGCTCAAACAGCGAAATCTGTTACTTGAGCTACCACATTCTCAGATCCATCCGCACGCACTCTGCCACAACTCGCTTACTCATAAATCACCGGATACGACACTGATGCGGAACGGACACGACACGAATATGTGCTAATCAATCTTTAAACGAAGTTTACAGTCGTTTAATTCTTTTTTTGCCTTTGAAGTAGATGGGAACCTCCCCGTCCTTGTTTCAGAACCGGCTATCTTACCCTACTCCCGAATGGTCACGAACGCAAATGAACTTTAATTACTGATAAGTAAGCACTATCCGACGATTACCTGCGAATTATTTTCCAAATGGAAGACTCATTAATTGGAAAATTAAATCTGTGTCCTCTACTCAAATCGCAATAATATACAGAATTTGCATACCGCGTTAGATTTGTTTACGTAATTACATTCACGATGAACGTTCGAAGTCCTGGCCCACTAATGGGCGCGTGTTTACAATTGCCGTAATAGTGTCAGAGTTCACAGGAAACCATTAAGCGCCCATGGGGCGCGTAATTTAGCCTGTTAAATGTTCTACAAAATTGGCGATGATTAATCCATAAAGTCGAATAAAAAAAATATGAATGCGGCGTCGAAAAAAAAGCCAATTTTGTATGACGCACACAATTATCAAGTTGACGCTTATTGACAGGAACTCAAACTCAAATCAACGTAGGTATTCAATTCTGTTTAAATCGCACATGTTTTGGAACACTTCTTGAATTTTGAAAAACAAAAATGAAACAAAAAAGTTACTGTTGTGTGAATTATTTAGCCTGAGGCTGCCTGATATTGACGGCCGAAATGTCAACTATAAAAATTGTTTTGACTAAATTGTTGGGATTATTAGTAAAATCAAAAACTTACAGCATTAGCAATGGTGTACAGCATATCCACGTATAATTTGTCCCGTTCACTGTTGGAAATGCTGTAGTCTATGGGAGCTATCCCGAGATCTATGTCTTGAGGTGGTGGTTCTGACGTGGCGCTTTCTGCTATTCTCAAAGCTGCCTGGCGCTGATTCTCTTGACGCCATGCTAAAGCTGTGAAACTTTCGAAATATGACCCATCCGTCTCCTGTACTCTGCAAAAGAAATTATTCTGATTGAACATTTTGTCCAAACCACCCCTTGGGGGCTATCCAGAACTCGCTGGATAGCTGCGAGACTCATCACTTTGTGAACAAACCCTCTATATTCCCATAGAATTCGTATTTGTCTGCTTTTTTATGATAAGTAACTTACCCGGATTGTACTTGATGATCGATATCGGGCCATGAGAGCCTCCGGCAGCAAAAGGAAGGTGGCTTTTCCGGTGTAGCTCTCGGTGAACGTGGCTGTCTAAATGATCCCGGTCTTCGGATCGGTGGCGTAGGTGTGAGGGCCTCTAGAGTGCTGCGACGACGATTTTGAACTAGAGGACTCGCTCCGGGGGCCGGTAATACTTTGGGGAAGCCGGGCGTGACACCTCCATCTCCTGAACTGCTGCGAGACCCTGGCCCAGTTCTCGATTCCGTAGATGATGTCGAGTCAGCTTTATTCAAAGTGAATCTGAAACAGAACGAAAACAATTTGATATACGTTCGAAGGATTTTCGTTTTGAATTCTAAGATAACTGAAAATATGTGGCGAGAAATTCTCTTCTCAAATACAAATACAAGGGGTTAAATTGGAGGTGTCCAGGAACAGGGAAAGCTTTCTGTTCTTCAGAATTATAATAGTTACTCAGGAATTCGGATTTCAGAAAAAATTCTTTTTTTCCAAGCGAGGGATGTATTTCTCAAGCTAAAAGTATCACATCATCATTTATTATTTAGCTCTAAAACGACGTACAGACAAAGATTGATGTTAAGATTTCTCATTGGTTTTCCTTTTTCGTGTTAAAAAGCTACATCCTCGACATATACGACATATTTATTTAATAATGACTCAAACACAAGCAATACTCCTCTAAATTAACGACAACAACTCAATTACATTAACAATACAATTCACTCCTCAAAACCACTAACTCGCTCTTGTCTCTCTCGTAAGACGGACCCTAACTAACTTACTTAGATTCATTGGTCGCCCTCCTCTTATAGTTATTCGGTGTCGCCTAGTAACCATTAGAAGTTTCTCGAACAGTCTAGACAGTTGCTAGAGATATCGATACAGAAACTGTCCGCAACTTTGCACAGGTATTTAAAATGTTGCCTATATCCGTAACACTATGGTAGATAATGGCTTTGTACGTAAAGGATTGTTAGAAATTAATAGAGAAACTTTTGCAAACTGTACCTACCGTGTGATGTATCAAATGAAAGGCCTTCTTTTGAGGGATTCAAATATTTATTTGTTAATTAACACAAATTTTGGAGTATTCTTAAGCAATAAATTTTAATTGCTCTCTTTTGGAATAATGTAATTATTACGTAACTTTCCCAAACTTATGACTTAATGGCTTTAGTTTCATTGCCTCTCCCCACAAGTGTCTGGCTGAAATTAACCCATTAGAAAAAGGAGTTTATATTCTTGAACTTGTATTTTTCTTTTAACTTTGGAATGTCCCAGTTTTATTCATTTTGTGTCCCACAGTTCAAAGTTCAAATAACAAAACTTTTGGAGACAGAAAACGTGAAAAAGGCCACCAACAGTTAGTGATCTTAAAAAGATTCTGAAGTTTCTTCTTTTCTTGAGAACGATAAAATGCAGGGGTCGTTTTCTAGATATTATATACCTTAATAATTTGTTAATTAGAAAATTAAATACGAATTAAGTGCCACATAAGTCACTAAATTTTGTGATTATGACTGTGTTTAAACGTACGATAATCCAAACATATTTTAGTTTTACTTAAGGAGACATTAAAGGTAACGATTCAATAAAATGGCCCCTTGAGAATGGCAATTCTCTAGCCATGTAGCATTCGATGAGTTAATAAAACGAATATCAGTTGATGTTCTGTTTATTAAAAACGTATTTCTGCCATGATCTGTTTTTAATTGGATACTAAAACTAAAGCAGCTGCAAAATCAACAAGAAATATTAATAGCCATTTCAGCTCTTTTAGATCAGTTTCCTTGTGTTCTCAGTGAGCGTTGGCGTCTTACAATTTCAGATCTTTAATTATTAAACTCGAACAAGGAAAGCAAACACCCAAGTTTGAGAACAAACGACTTTGAACGTTTTACGAAGGAAGGTTATAGAAATTAGCAAGGGGCGAAGGTTCATTAATAAAAGTCATTAAGGTATGGGGAGGACTTCAAAATATCTACACTTCCTCGATATCTTCTAACTGAGAATTTGGAATAATGCTCTAAAATTAGAGTCACCGAAATCTTTCCAACTCCAGGATTTTGCTTTATTAGATGAGGAGAGCCTTTAGGAAAAGAAAAATCAGAAAAGGTGCATAGAAAATTGTTTATTTCAGAAAAATTAAAAGTGCATTTTTCAATGAGATAGTAATTCCAACAGAATCAGAAGCCAAGGGTGTTTTATGTTCATGTATACAAATTTACCCCTATGTAAAATATGCTTGTACCATGTGTCGAAAAGTGGCGTGATAATAAGGACCTATATCACGTGATCGATATTGGTGACGTGTGAGACGCAAGGGGTGCGTCTTAAGGGGCAGACTAGCGCGAGCCGTTGCAAGGGTCACACGAGCAAAGATATTTAGGGGAGACGGAGGCTAGTGGTCGACGAGGATCGTAGTATGAAAAGTGGTTCAACTGACATTAGGATCGAGCTAATGATTAAATGAAGAAATTGTACCCCACATTTTTGAACAGTGGGGACATAATTTTCAATAGTCTGAGAACTTTCATCTACCCAAGAAAACGCACCCAGATCCAGATAAGTTTATTTTTATAGTTAAATTTAATTGTCAATTTTTTTTTTGATTGACTTTGAATCTCTGTAACATTTATATTTATGTTAATAAAAAAATACATATTTTTTTACTCCCACACTGTTTTATCCACGAATCCACCCCTGATAACTGTCCACCATATTACTAAAAACTTTATCTTGTGGTCAACAGAAAAGGGTAAAAATTGTTTATTGATTCTTAACTAAAATAAGAAAAATAAATATTTTTTACCCCTATTGCATTCTGATTTCTTTTTTGAATTCATACGAAACTTCCCTAAACTCCCCTCAACTAACTATATGACATCAGAACTTAATTAAGTATTCCATTTGTGTCTTTATACAAATTTTCTTCGCGAATGAACACATGGATTAATTATAGATACAATTATTACAGAGAATCAGAGAGTCAACTGAAGTTGAATAGTTAGATTGCATTTGAAATATCAACAACCAAATCATTATTTCCATTTGTTGAAAATGGACCAAAAGAAAAATATGCTAAGAGGCTTATGTACTTTGTCATAAGAATTATTTTCATTCGATTCGCATTTCTGTTTAAATACGTATCTTCCTATTTCAATTCTACACTTCCTAAATCTGCTTTAGTTCGTTACTTTCGAAGTTGACGTTATTAAATGACGATTTTCAAACTTATTTTTAGATACAGTACATTAAGTACCCCCAGGAAGTCATACTCATTGCTACACAAATATTATTTTTAGAATTCTAACCCTCTTGCTTTTGTTACTTAAAAAATTAAAGTCATCCCCGAAATACACGATCTGGGGCCTTCATATCCTCCCCCAATCCGTATAAATTCTATTTATACTTCTTTGCCTCTTGGGTAGGGGCCTAACTTCTTGGGCTCCTAAAATTGCTGCCTCCCCCATCATGCAAGGCAGCAAAATCTAAACCAGTAAATCCTGTACCTAACCCTAACCTGAAGTGTATTGATCTGATCAAGCTAAATGATTATCAGAACACGTGTTGGTGATGAAGTGCTTTGTGTTCCTCAATTTTATAGGGAGTTGGTGTATTTTAAGCTTCGGTATATCCATGTAATGGAAAAACTTATCGCAACCTCAAGAAAACAGGAAATTACATGACGTGGTTTACAGGATGAAAGAAAACTTGATTAAAAGTTGCTTTCTAAAACGAACACTGAACGCTAACTGAACGAGCAAATGTTTACAGAGAGCTTATCTTACACCTCCGAAGACGATGAATAACTTTCAGCAACAGAAACAACAGCTAAAAGCGTGTAAACAAGTGAAAAAGCGCAGCGTTCCAGACGCGCCCTTAAAAATCGACCGTACTGATAATGTTACTTTGGGGTAACCTTTTATCTGATGAAACTTCAGGGGATTACCCAGGTAGGGTTCGCTAATGCTGACAGTTGGTCGAGCCTAGGGCCAGTCGTCATTTACCAAGCCATGGAAAGTCACCACTGGGTCAAGACTGGTCCTAGGCTTGGTTCAATAGTGTGATATTGTTAAACGGGGTCTTGAGAAGCCACCATTGGGTCAAGTCTGAATCGAGGCTTGGTTCGACGGTGGGATTTTAATGCGAAGAAAAAACTTAAGCCTTGGACCAGGCTCAACTTTTTGTTTTCCAAGGCTTGGATCACTGTTCTCCCAATGCGCAGCTAAGGCTGGGTGACGACTGGGCAAGAACTGGCTACAATATAGAAATCTGATCAGAAGGGGTTAATTTATTGATCCAGATGGTGATGTGTGGTGGAGGATCCACGAAGGTGGCCTCGACCGTCGCTCATCACGGGTGGCTAAGGTAGCTTAGCCGACATGAGTGCCAGTAGCTGACGAGTGCCCAATGGTGGCTCCGAACATCCGACCAATGATGTAAATTGGTACTACTGGAGGTCGTTGGGTTTAAGGGCCGTGGTGAGTTAAGCCGAAAAGGCAGGATCACCACGTAAAATTAAAAAACCGATCCGGGGTGACCCAACGATGTGGCAATGATCAAGATGTTATGAGCTTAAAACAGTAAAAATTTCTAGGACGCAGTTTTAAGACATAAGTGCTTAAAACTAAAGTTACACTCCATGAACTTAGTTGATAAGCTGACAAGTTGGAAGTTAATATCCCTTTGGGAATGTGGCTTAAGCCATTAAAAGGGGAACAAACTTCAGTATTGATCTGTTTACTTACTGTCGTAGAATCCTAGCAACTTATTTTATATGTGTAAAACAACAAAGTGTTACACCATTTTAGTAATTTGGCACAAAAGTAGAGGAAAATTCTCTGAAAATTTGCTGAGTGACACACGAAAGGAACATACTAAAAAATAGAGCCAAAAATTGTTCGATTATAAAAACAAAACTTTATAATCGTAGAATATGCGTTTTTAACCCCGACTTCACCCTCTTAAAGGTGCCTTACCGAAAAATCACTCTATAATGAAAGACATTAAAAAATCCTTTCTTGGATAAAAATTTAAATCAACAGAATGTTTCTGTGGACATTCCACTAATTCACAAAAAATTCTGATTTCCAGAATTAATGCCATTAGTGTAAATATGTATGTGAGAAAAAAAATTTCATAGAAGAGGGTTGATCAATGGACTCTTTAAATATTTATTTAAACCTGTAGCTTTGTGAATAAAACAGGCAGCTCTTAAAGTTCAAAAGCACCCGACTCTCTTCGTATAACGGTGTAATTCGTTTCAATCGTTAAAATAGGTCGTAGAATACAGCCAGCAGCAACCCTAATTACCATTTTAGAGATTGGACGTGGTCGTGTTGCATTAGCTCACACGCAAAATGATAATCCATATCCTTCAAAAAAAATCTATTACGTGACAACCCTGTTTTGACTTAAAAATCTCTCTTGGTTATGACTAAAACACTAATTCCTTTATAATAACTGACAAGGACATAAATTAATGATTTTTTCTAGGCCAAAAATTTATTGTTTGATTTATCGAAATAAGTTTGTTTGGTGATGTTGAAAGTCAACGAAGGACCCTCGGTGGATGTTTTGAAAACGTTATGATAATTTTTTTGGATTCGACGCAATTTTTTAAAGTTGCTGTTATGACGACGTTACTTTGCAATTTAAATAAGTCACAGTGGCAGCTTATTTATTACGCAGATGACTTAGAAATAAATCACTGTACGATAGCAGCTTTATCACAACTGACATACCAAAGTTCGACGACAAAAAATTAGAAAATATGACTTGGCTCGGGTAGAAAGTTTATTGGGAATCGCACGACTGCTTGCTCCAAGATTGATGATTGCTGTTAAAGGCTGCCGTCTGTCCGTTTGATGTTGAAAAATTGTGATTAATGGATAATAATCACCTGGCTTGTTTACAGAAATACCCTTGATAATTAATTAATTATTGATTCATTACGTCATCGTATTTTGCTAACTTAATAAGCATGAAACACTAAATTAACCAACCCACACGAACCTTATTGACCACGTGTAAAACTGTCATCCCTTAAAATTGAAACATAACCTCTGTATAAAATATCAAAGCTCTAGTCATAAACAATACCATCGTGGTGTGTCAAATTTAGACCCGGATTCAGCAAAAGCTCCGGTTCATTAAAACTTGAAACCAACTGAGCCTAAAGGGTTTTAGATCAAAAAAGGTCCAGGAAAGTGAGGCTCCATCACTGAACCACAAACTCTTTTAAACAGAACAGGGATTCAGTGTTATAGCCCAAAAACCCTAATACGCAGGTCCACCCCTGATCAGATTACGAATTATTTATACTGATTATTGTGTGAAATGTTTTCAACAATTTGAAATTCCAAGTGAAGTTCTCTCTACATCCTTGAATGATAAAAGGAATTTCGTCCTTGGCATATGCACATGCATTTTAATTAAAGATGTTAGTACTAAGAGTAATAATTAAGACAACGTTTAAGGAGACCGTTGAGGGTTTTATCATCATCCGTTTTTACAATCTGGGAAACTTGCATTCAGTTCAACCCGCAGCTTCCTCATGAACGAATCCTAAATGAGCTAGTTCCCTAAGACACACAGAGCTACCGTTACTTTAAGAAAATTAAATTTGCATACTAAAGAAGACGACGCATTTTTCTTTAGATCCGCTCGAATAAATAAAATGAATAGAATTTGTCAAATGCGATCCAATTTGTGAGCTGATAATTTCGTGCCAAGGGAAATAGCCCCTTTTTTATTTAAATATTGAATATGCAATGAGGACGTGGAAGTATAATGTCAAATGTCGCATAACAAACATATAACAAAAGACCAGAAAGGGATGTGCACTGCCAAAAATATCCCGATGTTGTTTACATTTACCATTTTTATTTATGATGAAATTTGGGAAATAGCTCCACCAGCTTTCAAATCCAAACGATCTCTAGTTACAATGATAAAACCACTAGTAATTGCGACTGGTGACCATGACTAGTGGCCGCATCTAGCGACAAGTGACTTTGAGTGATGATTGTGTCTAGCCACTAGTGCTTATGACTGGCAGCCGCATCTGACCCCTAGTAACTGCGATTGGTTACTATGTTTAGCCACTCGCGACCATTACTGATGGCCGCGTCCAGCCACAAGTGATTGTTACAAGTAATTGCGTCTAGTAACTGGTGGCTACAAAAGGAGGCCGCTTCCAGCTGCCACTGGTGTCTACGTCTGTTCACTTACGGCTATAACTTGTGGCTGCGTACAAATACAAGTGACAGCTGACCGCGTCTGGCCACTTACGACAATAACTTGTGACCGCGTCTGACCACAAGCGACTGTTGTCTACGTCTATCTACCTGCGACTATAACTGGTAACCGAGTCTAGCCACACGTGACTGTGACTAGTGATTGCATATAGACACTAGTGGCCATGACTGGTTGCCGCGTCTAACCACAAGTAACTTGTGGCTGCATCTGGCCACTAGTGGCTATAAATGGAGGCCGCTTCTAACTGCGACTGGTGACTACGTCAATCTACTTGCCACTATAATTTGTGACCGCCTCTAACCACAAGTAACCGCTGATAGTGTCTAGATATTAGTGGCTTTAAATGATGGCCGCGTCTAACTGCGACTGTTGACTGCGTCAAGCCACTAGTGACCATGACTAGTGGCCGCATCTAGCGACAAGTGACTTTGAGTGATGATTGTGTCTAGCCACTAGTGCTTATGACTGGCAGCCGCATCTGACCCCTAGTACTGCGATTGGTTACTATGTTTAGCCACTCGCGACCATTACTGATGGCCGCGTCCAGCCACAAGTGATTGTTACAAGTAATTGCGTCTAGTAACTGGTGGCTACAAAAGGAGGCCGCTTCCAGCTGCCACTGGTGTCTACGTCTGTTCACTTACGGCTATAACTTGTGGCTGCGTACAAATACAAGTGACAGCTGACCGCGTCTGGCCACTTACGACAATAACTTGTGACCGCGTCTGACCACAAGCGACTGTTGTCTACGTCAATCTACCTGCGACTATAACTGGTAACCGAGTCTAGCCACACGTGACTGTGACTAGTGATTGCATCTAGACACTAGTGGCCATGACTGGTTGCCGCGTCTAACCACAAGTAACTTGTGGCTGCATCTAGCCACTAGTGGCTATAAATGGAGGCCGCTTCTAACTGCGACTGGTGATTACGTCAATCTACTTGCCACTATAATTTGTGACCGCCTCTAACCACAAGTAACCGCTGATAGTGTCTAGATATTAGTGGCTTTAAATGATGGCCGCGTCTAACTGCGACTGTTGACTGCGTCTAGCCATAAGTGACTGTGGCTGGTGATTACGTCTACCCATTAGCGACCATGACTTGTGGTCGCGTCTAGCCACTAGTGACTATAAATGGAGGCCGCTTCTAACTGCGACTGTTGACTACGTCCATCTACCTGCGACTATAACTTGTGGCCGCCTCTAACCACAAGTAACTGCTGATCGTGTCTAGCTACTAGTGGCTTCAAATGATGGCCGCGCCTAACTGAGACTGCTGACTGCGTCTAGCCACTAGTGACCGTGGTTGGTGGCAGCGTCTAGCCATAAGTGACTGTGACTGGTGATTGCGTCTAGCTATTAGTGACTGTGGTGAACAAAACCTTGGGCACCTCTACTTTAGATAATATGCAATAATTGTGACACGTTTTATTAGTTTTAATTTTTGAAAACACATTATTGAGTCTTTGAATGAAAACACAAAAATTAATCTAATTACTACGTAAAGACTCATGTTCTGTTTATATTTTGCCATTTTGGCATTGAGTTTTGGTGAATATAAAAATTTGTTCCGTTTCGCTCAAATATCTTTCATCATTATAGAAACATAACTCGACATAAAATGATGTTGTAACCGAAAGCCGCAGGTAATACCAGAGTTGATGGGATGGCGTTAAACTTATCCAACCGTTTTACTCACTCAGTTGAGTTGACGTGAAATTTCCAATGAAATTTGCGAAGAAAAGAGCGCGAATTCATCATCAACATTCGGAATATATTTGGCCGCTTCAGTTGGTTCATGCTTGGGTATAAACCCATTCCTAACCAATTCGATATGTTTAAAGTTTTCAACAGGTATTTGCATTTGACGTTGCCCGTGTGAATTATTTATGAAAATGGAAAAGTCGACCGAAATAAAAGAAATGCATTCAGACCGGTGAGGTACAATGAATGTGTATCGAAAAGTATTGTATGAATATACAGGGTGGCCCAAAGTCCATGGCCTATTAGACGACTATGGAAAACAAATGAAAATATGTATAAATAATGGCGAAATTATAAAAACATAGCGATATGTTATCAGACATAAATTATATAATATGTTACAACCCATTCCAATTTACACGTTATGTGTGTAAAACAGTTGCACATATTTAATGATGAGCTAAATAAATACTTATAGTTGGTTAACGGTTGAAAACAATTTGCAACGAATTTTCATGCTCCACATATGTATGGTACATCAACATGTTAATCATATTGACAATTTAAAATTAATACAGGTACAGCCGATGGTACTACATGTGCACGAATGAACAAATGGTCAAGTGCACAATTCATTCTAATTCACTAAACAGTATTGGATGAAATTGCCCACTAATAACAGATATTCACTCATTTAACATGTTTTCAGTGACAACAAATGTAGCAGGTACATTCAGTTATATTTGTATGTTCAGTTACATTTGCAAATTAAATTACAAATATGTAATGTAACTGAAAGTAAACTTAGAGTGACGAAAGGAGTCCCATCACTGCTCCCTTCAGGACAAAGTACTGAATTTCCGCTTTACTTCGGTACAGTTCGTTCGAATCTCATTAAGGTGCCTCTTTATCTAGACGAGAATGCAAACGAGGCACCCCAATACGATGGAATGTCGAACAAATCAGTGAAAGTGCTATTAGCGAGGCGCATAAACAAATGTGGGTGTGTAACCGAGGCACAGACAGCTGAATGCCATCCGTCAGCCTCGTAGTGCACGTTCGCAGCAATTAAGTCTAATTAAATGCCTCGTTTAGAGCCTCGCATTGCATATGCGCGGCATTTATAGATGGGCGGCCGATTACTACCCATCAGCCTCGTATAGTGCCCCGTAATGAACGTACGCTGCATTTCTAGGCGAACTTCCAAACGCTTCTAGTCAGCCTCGTAGTGGACGTTCGCGGTATTTCAGCCTCGCTAAGTGCCTTGCTTAGAGCTTTGTAGTGCACATGCGCGGCATTCTTAGGCAAGCAGCCGAATGCTATCCGTCAGCCTCGTAGTGCACGTTCGCGGTATTTCAGCCTCGCTAAGTGCCTCGTTTAGAACATCGTAGAGCACATGCGCGGCACTTTTAGGCGAACGGCCGAACGCTATTCATCAGCCTCGTAGTGCACTTTCGCAGCATTTCAGCCTCGTTAAGTGCCTCGTTTAGAGCCTCGTAGTGCACTGCGCTTTGTTAGTCTTGTTCACACTCTCGTAAAAATGGATAGTCACGTTTATGAGCAACTGTTAATGGGCGTAAAATACTTCACGCTCATAAGATCTTTATACAGTTTAAATTGACGTGACGTACAGACATTTCCACGTCATTATTTCCTTTCTTATCCTTATGAGTGAGAATATTCGCTGTAATGCCAGCTTTTGTATATTACTCAAAACGCGTGTCACTCTTCGTGGCAGACGTGAACTCGCGTTTTAGGTCTTTTGTTCTGCTGTTTACCTTCTCCAAAACGAAACGTTAGCTTACATCAATATTTGCACACTAAATTCTTGTTTGTGTACGAGAAATGAACTTTGGAAGAAAGTTCTGTTTATTCCACGAAACATTTCGTACGTAAACGTAATTGGATGATATATTTTAAAATGTTGGCATTTCGAATACTTATAAAAAAGTTTGACATTTATTGGTACATTTTGAACTTTGCGATCATCATCTAGACAATCTCATTTTTTATATTCGTAAGTATTTTTCTTAAAATAGGTTTTTATAGAAATCTGTACAACTTTAGAATCAAATAAAATGAGTTCATATTTTCATGTGACAAAATAACAAGCTTTTAAAGTTCATAGTATCGAAAAGGTCATCAGATTGGAAGCGCATATCAGAAAAGTTTCGAAATCATGAATAAACGATAGTATTATGCACTTCAACGGCTATTAAACCCTCGTCAATTAATTGAAGGGAAATGCGAGCTTTCTCGAGGCATTAGCGTGCATCATAAATGCAAATTGGCTTCAAGACTGTAAGACAGTTAGTTACTGACACCTAAAAACATTTTTTTATGGTTAAAATTGCAGTCAATTCTTGACTCTAACTGGCTAAATGCCAACTTGCGTTAACCTACACTTAGGTAGCACATCATACTGGAAATTTAAAACAACTAAAAGAATGTTCATTCGAAAAGCTTTACAGAATTATGCATTTGTATCAGAAACTAAACTGACTATTTTCAAAAGTAGAACAAAGAATTTCCATTTTCTAGACAGAGGGGTGGAAAGCTCCACTCATAATTCTTTCACTTTAGACGTCACAATTGTGATAAATAGCAGTAGATACAAAATAGAATGAAATAACTTGAACGTTCAGCTTTAACACAAAAGAATTTAAAAGCTTTAGTGAAATTATCATGCAGTTAGTTATAATGTAACGAAAGCTAAGGGTGGGGATTTTTCCTCAATTCAAAGAGGGGTTAGGACGCCATGTGCACGCCACATGCCAGACTCCTTGAATCACGTGCAGTGGATATCCAACTTTAGAAGTTTATTTTGAAGAATCTTTTAAAAACTTAATGTATGAGAAAAGATTTACTTACATAATCTACAATATTAATTATTCTAATTATTTATCTTCTGTTATTGTAGATATTCTACTGAAAATGTAGAGGATACGAGTATTTGTGTAGATAAATAAATGTTTTCACATTCAAGCCATTTCATCTGCCAACAAAAACTTTTCAAATCTTCAGTGATTTCGTCCTTACAGAATTATCCTCTCTAGTGAACAAACTCAATAGGAAAGTTGAGGTTTTATTCAATCTAACTTTCTCAAATTCATACTTTTATTGTTGGGTACCTTGCTTTAGAACATATCTATACTTTTACCATAAAAAATCAAAAATTTTGTAGTGCAGATTTTGCCTACATCATAATTCAACCCAACCATGTGAAACTTAATGATTTCCACCCCATCCCTTTCGTATGCTAGAAGCGATTATTGAACGAATATCAACACCATTTCTTCCACTACATAAATTTTGTTGAACTAAATTTTTTATGTGATAGAATTAAATTTTCCATTTCAAAACGCTTTGTGCACTGGATGGTTCATTAAATTTTAATTAACTGAAACATGTTTGTCATATCCACTTTATTGTACATTTTCAGCTTAGAGACTTAATGTACATTCTGTTTCCACGTGTACTAATTAGGAGACACTACTTTTCCAGCAGAAAAAGTATAAATAAATAAATACGGATTAATAATTGAGTATAACTGGGGGATAAAGCTCGTCGTAACATTCGTCCTTCAGATTCAATAGAAATTTGTTTTATTTAGAAGTAGTTGGGGATTCCCATGTGAACATCCAAATATTGGCAGTCTTATGGGTTATTATGTGATTTAGAATGGTACAATGGCTTACCTTTTAGGATTAAGTGTGAGTCCTGCGACGCTATTAGTGACGTATTCCTGCAATGAGCTTAAAAAGCTCATGTCGTTGCTGGATGATATACTGAAAAGAAAAGAAGTGTATGTTAGTAAAATTTAACAGAATTAAAAACTCTAATAAACACAAAAAATTATGTTTATTCAGATTTCAGACCTAATTGTTAAGGTGAGAAATGCTTTCACTGTTTTCATACTCTTATTCAAGATCAAACTCAAAAATTAACAAATTCTTCTTCTCTTCACTATCGCTCGCCACGTAATCACCACTACTACTCCTCTACGATCTCGCCGGTTGCTTATATAGGCTGGATAGTCGTTCTAGATGCTTCGAGAATATTCTACGTTCCACAAGTCGATCTTCAGTTTTTACCTGTATGATGGGTTACCTATATTCTACGCTGCTCTCCGCTTACACGTGAGATTATCTTATAAACTTCCCAATGCACATTCTATTGTACGTGTGACTACGTGATTGCAGTATGTTGTTGGCTCATCCAATGAATGTTAAAGATATTGTAGCAAGTTGTAACACTAATCTCTGACGGGAATATTGTCAGCAGTTAATAAAGAAAAACTGAGACTAAACTGGTCTTAACGTACCCTATGTACATACATAAATTTCCATTCAACTTCCAAAGTTGGAAGTTGCATAAACTAACTAACTTAATTACTGGCGTCTTAAGTTCGCCGAGGCTTTTCGAAGGATCTGTTTAAATTGACTGCCTATGTAAAACTCATACTTTGAGACCGAGTTTTCTAACAGCATATAAAGTAACAACGTCGCTGTCACCATAATGATGAATTTCTAATTGTGCTTCAGGCAAACTAATTTTAAACGTTTAATTAACTGGCCCTTTACAGGGAACAACGCGATTTTATATAATCAACTGCATTTTAATGACTAGCTCGTGTTACTAATTTTGTTAATAGAAACTAAATGACTCTCCTTCTAAATTAAATTTTATATGTATCATGAAACAGACAATTAAAAGATTGAATGAATAATTAAATTGTCAAACGAGACAGAGACATTTTTATTAAAATTATTCTCTAAATTATTAATAACATCACCAGTGTACGAAATATTTGATTTATTAGCAGCAATATGGAATAAGTTAATTTAGAATTTTTTTCCCTTTAGAATTCATTTCTTTTAGCCCTTGGATAAAATTTGAACTAATTCATTTTAGTCCTGTATGATTTATGTAGAAAACGAGAAGGATAATGATGTAATAAATTTAATACACCTGTTCCTTGTTAAGGAACAAATTTCCTTTAAAATAAAACTTCTTCTAAAGGAAAGGTAAAAGTTCTGTATTAATTCCAAAACTGGCGGAATAAAATAACTTGTAATTTTGGGAAGAGAAATTAGCACAATCTTTTTTTATGAGTAACTGCCTGAAGAAGGTGGAAAAGTTAAGCTACATTCTTTGTAAAAATATTACTAAAACATAAGTTACAAACAAAAAGAATTATCCCTTAATGCATCCTTGCATGAATTTCGGATCAGTTAGTGAAAATTTCGGGTTAAAAAAGTCCTTGTTGGCAAGGACCTCATTAGACTTCGTTAAGTAATACCATTTTCGTTAATTAGCACGTTAAATCGAAAATTATAGACTAGATAGTAAAGTTAAAGTTGGTAAACTCAAACTAATTTCGTTAGGCCTTCCGGAAGCGACTTAGTTTACTCTACATTAAATCGATAACTCCCTAAACTTTGCACAGGTTATATTATGAGAAACAATTATTGTTGCACCAACTTCGAAGAGTCAAGTGATTTGCCATCGATGGTTGCATTTGAATAACGATTACTAGTACGTTATAATAACGAATAGAGAGTTTAAGAGTTATCCAAAGTTGGACCAGTGGTTAAATGCATGGGCTCCCAACTCAGAGGGCCCGGGTTCGAACCTCGGTCAAAGCAACGTATATTTCTAATTTAAGCGTACGTAAACCACTTGAAGTTTGCAGATGTTACAACAAGGAGAATGAGTTACTAAAAAAGCCACATAAAATTGGTATTGGCCAATATTATATAAACTTCAAAATTGATCACAACGAACGTTTCGGCGCACCGTGGCTTTTTCAGTTTAATGAAATATCTGTATTGTACGGTTAGTTGAAAGGAATAAAAGCGTAGGTAGGTAACTTCAAGCATGCCATACTTCAAATACTTCAATAATACATCAAACGTTGTTTTCTGTAAAGTGCTCTCGAGAAGGTATCTCGCTGGTGTATCGGTTGATTCACGTAATTCACTGCAACGAAGTAAAATTGTCCGCAGTGCATTTTCTATGTAGTCTTGTCATTGCATACAAAAATGTTCCTTTTATGTATGTGCCATGAAAAGCTTAGATCGAATGAAAAAGTGTCAGGTAATATTTTACTTGAATAGTTAATGGTTTTCCTCCCTACATTTTTCATAATCATCTATTAAAAGTTTTGTCGAAAGGAGATAGCTCTAATTGAAGGTATGATTAGAAGTTAATGGAAGAGTCGAGAGTGGAAATAATTATTAATGAATCAGAAAATGGAAAATTTGCAAAAATGTCAGCATATAATTTCGGGGTTTACAGCTTATTGCTATTGTACCGTGATAATTGAATTTGAACTTCAAAAGTAACGCTTGGACGAACCAAGAACTGATAAGGTATTCAGATACGTTTTTACTCTAAAAATTAAAAAAAGCGTGTTGGTATTTTTCAACATAATAACAATTGTTACATCTTCCTTACAGTACTAACATTGCGTCTTGAAAGTTTTATTTTTTTATTTTTATTCCAGGACGTTTATTTACGCTACAGATATTTACTTTACATATAAGAGTATCTAGTCAATTTTTACGTTAGAAACATCAGCAAAAATAAAAGACTGTTTTTTTTGTGATCCCATTCCAAGTTTAATAAATTTTTAGCTTGGTTAAACGTATAACCATTCTTTTCTTGTAAAACCTGATTTAAAGGCAATTGTTTTGCTGTTATTTTATGAGCTTGTTTAGTGATTTATTAAATTCTTTAGAAATTTTGTGGAGCTAATAGTAGATTTCGAAGTAGAATTTCTGAAAAGTCTGAATCTAAAGTAGGTAATAAAAAATTATTATTGAAATAAATACAAAAATTATAATGATAGATAAGGACATTTTAAAAATAAGTACATTTAAAAGAGGTAATAGGTATTAAAGTCAATATTGATGACCTTATGACCTTTTTATCATTTTTTTTTTGTAGCATGAAAGTTTTGTTATCTACGAAATCTTATAAAATGTAGCACAGCTTTAGTGTAATGAAGTATCCTTTTTTGGCCATATTTATTTACGTATAGGTAGCTACAATTTAGGTACCTAATGGTTTCCGTTTTGGTTTGTATAAATTATTAACGAAGCCGTCAACTTTTTCGGTCACGCCTCGTCCGTCTTTAAGTATTTACAAACTTTTATTACTGTCATTGTGCAAAATGTCAAAGTTTTTCTCATTCTAATCAGCAGTAAGCGCACTTAATTTCACGCTTATCGCGTACGAACGCCCTTCTCGAATAGGTCATACGCACGCAACTGTGTTAACTCCATGTTCGGTCTTGATTAAGTCGACATTAACAGGCGATTACTATAGAATTATTGCAAACGCTTAGAAAATTTTACGAAATGTAATAGAACAGCTTTACATACAAACTGCGCCGTTTCTGTCGACGTAAACAACATCTACTTGGTATTCGATATAAAAACCGTGTTGTGCTTCTAAAAGCAGCTATTTGTCTGCTTATCCTCCTCGTACATTTGTTTTAAAAATGACGCCCTTTTGGCTATAAATTTCGAATTAATACTCATTACTCTTATCAGTCTCCAAACTATTTTTCAAATTAATTCAGTTAATAATGAGCAGTAGGGTAAGATAACCGATTCTGGCACAAAGAGGAGGAGTACGGTCCGAGGTTAACGATCTCAGTTCCCATTTTCAAAAGCAGTTCGTACGGGTGCCCTTTGACTGTACGCCTGTAAATTCCGTCTATGTGAACAACGAGGCACTTAGCGAGGTTGATGGGTAGTTTTCGACTGTATTACGAGGCACTAAACGAGGCTGAAATGTTTGCCTCGACAGTGCGCACTCATATGCCTCCCTTACACACTTAAACACATACATCGCCTCATCATGCCTCGTTCACGTTCTCATGCAGATAAATAGCCACAATAACAAATCTTCATGCGTAAAAGTGGATGCCTTTAGGACAGCTTACACAATATTTCTTGATATTGCTATGCAATTGGGGGGGAATAGGAGTGATAAACTTCCTCCAGCGTTAGGGATTCATTATAGTAAAAATAAGTGCAGCAATTAGCTAATTTATTATTAGAACGCTAATGAAAAAATAATGTTGCAAACTAATAAATTATAAAAATCTACGAAAATCGTTTCATTTCAATTACAACGTCCTTTTAGGTTTCCTTATCCGACACAAAGTAGAAGCAAGAGAAATTTTATTTCGGTTAAATGCGTATTAGTGTGGGATGTTGTTGGAGTTTGCGTGACCGATAATTTTGTATCTCACGGAATTGGTTTCCCTAAATGATTAAAGGCGCTATTGTCACGAACTCTGTTCAAACTTGCTTTCCCAATTGCGTCTTCAAACGATTCCCTATCGTTTTTCATAACGGATATTCCTGGTTTATCATTCTGAATAACGTCGAAGTAAAGTTGCTGACAAGAAAACAATATCTCGGTTGTTGAACTTCAGCCATCCGCTTTTGACACAGAAACTTTTTACAGTTTTATAAAAAAGCACGAAGTGAAAAAGCTTTTTTAAACTTTTGTTTACCATTCGCGATATTTCGCTGGTATGTTGTGAAAGGAAATTGAACTGGAAGTGGCCACAACAAACGTTTCAGTTATTTTATCAGAAAACACCATCAGACAGTGGCCTGAATTCTGTGTTATCACAATTTATTTATTTCGAATTTGTAAACATTCCGGAAAGTTTTGGACTCTTTCTTCTCATGTTTACCTTATAATTTTGTTAAATATTTTGCCTAAAATTTATTCTTTTTGTCGTATCACATCTCTTTATGATTTTGTTTGTAACAAATTCTGTTGAGATATTTATTGCGTCTATTGGAAAGTTGATATTGAGAAAGTTATCCGTTAATAAATGCTTTGGCAATAGAAGCCGTTGGCAATAAAAAGATGTTTTTTTGTAGCGACTGTGAACTTGTTTACTGTCTGGATGTTTAAGAGTCAAGTCTGCCGGGAAATTCCCAACCACCTACTCCATGGTGATTTCTGTTATCAGAAAGTCGCGTGAGAGGGTAGTGATTTAATTGAAACGTTGAAGGGTCTGTGGGAAATCAACTTCATGATAATTCTCAATTAAGCCGGAGAAGTTAATCGAATTATATTGTAAGCAGATCTGTGAGGGTGAGGGATGAGATTACGGGACGAGTTCCGATTTCTTTTAATAAGAAATAATGACACAGAAGGAACAGTAGGTGTTAGAAAATTGATATTAAAGATAGATCTCAAACTTTATATCCATCTAATAAACTTTTTCTAATTGAAAAACTCCTCCAACACATAACGTGAGTTGTATCAATACATTTTAAGAATCCACTTGTGTGTGCTAATCATAATTTGGAATTTTCGATGTTGCCTAGAGCTTAAGAAAGCTCTGGGTAGAATCATGAATAATTCACCCGAATTGTATTATTAGCAAGGGACTCGAACTTGTAACGGCGGTTGCTCTCAGGTTATGGCCAGAGGTATTGCGGCTGTCAAGATTTATTGCAAGCACAACTGCCGTAAACAAGTTATGTCGAATCTTCTACATCTAAAATAGCCATTTGTTTCTATAAACCAATCTCACCTTAAATTCATTTCATTCAAACCTAACCTAACCTAACCTAACCCGTGAATTAATCTTAGAGAAGATGTGAAATCTATGTAGTAACGTATACGATCTTGTATGATTCTAAAGCGTTGTTTTTGAGTTTTTTTTTCAGAAAAATTTTAAAATTAGGAAAAATCGCTTCCAAGACTTTATTTTTCAAAGACGTTTTCTCACAAGTCCAGCAGTTTCAGCTGAGCAGACATGTACATCCACTTCTCTGCATGGGGCTCCCCCGGACCTCTACAGTACCGATTTACATCATTGGTGGGATGTTCGGAGCAGCCATTGCGACTCCTCCCAGTTAAGGTTACTTGCACCGTTGAGCACTGGTCAGCCTCTGGCACTTATGTCGGCTAAGCTACCTTAGCCACCTGTTGTGAGTGACGGTCGAGCGCACTTTCGTGGATCCTCTACCTCACATCTCTACTGAGGTTCCAGCCTTTACCCATTTAAAGTGGGATCGGTCGCGGAAAATCTCAGTTTTATGAGTAAACAGCGTGGTCTGCCCATGAAACTAGCCTAGGATACTATGATAGGAAATACACGCCCCGTCCTGCTACTCAAATGATTGTTATCAAGGGACGCCGGAATAGGGCCGTAGTTGACTGGTACATCGACCCCAGCGCCTGTCCCTCGTGGATTCTCTTCGGATACTAGTGCTGGCCGCGCAATCCTCCACGACACCTCAAGCAGCTGCCCGCCCCTTTGCCCGACGGAAGGACTCTCTCCACCAGCACTCATCTAGGCTGGGCTACCCTAGCCACCTTTGATAAGTGATGGTCGAGACCACCTTTGTTAAGCCTCTACTACACATCTCTATTGAGGTCTCGCCCTTTGCCCACTTATAATGGGATCGGTCGCTCGAGAGACTAGCCTCGAATACCATGATAAACATACGCGCCTGGTCCGACACCTCAAACGGCTGCTAGCAGAGTGACTCCAAGAACATACACAAGACCGTGGAATCCTTGGAGCGATCTGGACGCCCTCCAGAAGTGGTTCCAGCGAAATTATCTGAATGTACCATAAATCGCCAAACATCTTAACGTGTGCAAAAGCAATGACCCAAAATTTGTCATAATCGCCCTTTGAAGGACCTCAAAATCCCTCCGAATCTTCAACAGTTTCCTGTCTGCTCTTCCGTTGACTGAACAACCTAAAACCTGGACGTTATGTCTTAAAGCCTGCATAACTTACTGAGGTAAGCATCTCAAAAGCGGATTTGTTCAGGTTTTGTTTCAACAAAAGGTCAAAAACCGCAGTTGTGTCAGTTTAATATAATGCAGTAAAATAATTCTCCTCCATGGTTCGGAACCCTCAGTTCGACAGTCTCAATTAATTTCATGCCGATTTAGTACTACATGTTTTTTAATTATGGCAGGAAGTAAACAGCTCAGCATCAGGAATTCCTTTGTGTTAGTCCAATAATGGAAAACCCGTGAACGAATATGTGTATCCAGAATTGAGTTGGTAATTTCGTAGATTGATCCTTATTTTCAACTGCGATCCATTGTATGGAATTCACGTATTTCCTACTTCTCAAGTTAAATCACGTAGAAATAACAGGACGTTAGAAATAACAAAGAGGGCAACAACCCTCTACAAAATGTATGCTGAACCTAATCTTAAAAGCAATCAGATGATACGCTTGTACACGTTCTCGGATTAAATGACTAAAACGTTTTTTATAATGGTAAATTTAAGTAGGATGAGTAGCTGATAAGTGTAGTACAAGGATCTACCTAGGAAGAACATAAGAAGGGGGTGGGTAGCATATAGTATCGTTTCTCAATCTAGGGGTCGCGATCTCTCAGAGGGTTTGAGTTCAGGAATACGGGGGTTGGAATTTGGAGTAAATAATTGCTGAAGGGGGTCACGAAGTTTCCTTTTAGATTTTTGGCTCTTTAGTGGAAGGTGACACTAAAAAGGGTGTAAAACGATGACTTATGGAATAAAAATGGAAACCTCCTGGCCGGGAGCTTTAGATTTTCATGGGGTTATTCAAAGTTAGTTGGAGGTCCAGGTTTGATGACTGTGGTCCAGGACTGAGTTTAATTTTGCTTGTCAAAGAATATAAATACAAAATCAATTTTTTATTAGTAGTACTTAAAAATTTCAATTTTCTTTTGGTTAAATCCTATGCAAACTATTATAATTAATACTCGAGGCTTATCCTAAAGTGTTGCCTGGTAATAAATGTTGACAGTGTTTGGTGTAAGTAGATAGCAGTAACCATTCGCGATAATCAAGCTCAGTAATCAATAAAAGACGTGAGTCAATTTGAGGAAAATATAACAGCTTGATTAAAATAGAATACGTACAACCTACCGATGATAATGACTACAAATATTGACAGAGGACAGATAATCAATATGCAAATTGGTATTTTTAGATGTCTCACTAATTAATTGGTTGGATACTAATTTGGAAAGGATCGATGCTTTTATTAGGTCTGCGCCTGACAGTGTTACGGGCACGTGGTGGATTACGTTATTTATCTAAGCTAATTTTGAAGAGAGCGAACGAAAATTAGGGTGAATGAATAAATCATAATTAAAAAAATTAATCATAAACAGATATTGGCACCGATTAATCATTAAAATTGTTTGTTGTAACAGAACAACAATTTGACATTTATTAATTAACTGTAGCTTTCCATTAAAATTTTCTTAAGGGGGTGCAAGTAATTTAGCTCCTGTTATTAACGATTTCAGGCTGATAATGTATCCAATTACAAATACAATACTGAAACTATAGATTGCGAATCAAACTATTAATTAATAGGTTTATATTTTAACTCCGTATCGGTTGTTTGTGGAAAATGAAACTGAAGATCGTTTATCATCCTCTATCGACGAAACATTTTCGTGGTTCCAGGTGCCAACCAAATATTAAACTTACGAAGAAATGTTTATTGTCCATATCAATTAAAATAAAGAAAGTCATCAACTATAAACTGTGGTCACCACCAGTGGTTCAGCTGAGCTGCTTAGTGCGGCCACAAGTCGCAATAATAAGTAGCCTTATGCGCTCACCTGTAGCGTCAACTTTTCGGTTTATGTGAGAGGAGAGATGATTGTTCAAAAAGCTCATCGCTTGGACGCGACCACAACTTGTGGCGACGACCAGTGACTGACTAGGTATCAGTCATAGTCGCTAGTGGCTGAGACTGGAGTACTCAGTGAATGACGACTGGTGCTCGAGTGACTTAGTTAGGGTCGATATGGTTACATGTAGTTGGCGCTGATTATTCTTACAGCTTGTGGTACGAAAGGTGAACTTGTGGTCGCCACCAGTCGCTCATATGAGCTGCTTAGTGTGGCCACAAATCACATTAGCAGCCAGATGCTGCCACATGTGGCGTCAACTTTTCGGTTTATGTGAGAGGAGAGATGATTGTTCAAAAAGCTCATCGCTTGGACGCGACCACAACTTGTGGCGACGACCAGTGACTGACTAGGTATCAGTCATAGTCGCTAGTGGCTGAGACTGGAGTACTCAGTGAATGACGACTGGTGCTCGAGTGAGTTAGTTAGGGTCGATATGGTCACATGTAGTTGGCGCTGATCATTCTTACAGCTTGTGGTACGAAAGTTAAACTTGTGGTCGCCACCAGTCGCTGAGATGAGCTGCTTAGTGCGGCCACAAATCACATTAGTAGCCAGATGCTGCCACATGTGGCGTCAACTTTTCGGTTCATTGGCCTTCAGTAGAGCGTTGAACTTTCGGCATTTTCCTGGCTGTGGCCTAATGTGGGCGTGTGGTAAGAGATTAAAAATCGCCACACGTAGCGAGAAATTAATGTTCTCAAAGTTTAGCACAGCTTGAGGCGACGACCAGTGACTAGCCACCAGTCACAGTCACTAGTGGCTAGCCATGGCCATCAGTCGGCCTCATTTGTTCAGAGTGGAGTACGCATGAACGACGACTGGTGGTCGAGGGCGAATGTGGTCATTACAGCTTTCAATTTGTATGAAAAATTTTATTCAAGACTTGTGACAGCCACTTGTGGCTCAATGCACATATTAGTACACGAATGTTGATTAGTTATTAATAATATCTATTCAAAGTGACGTCTTTACGCTGCATCAGAAAATAATTTCGTTAAAGTTGTAATATAGACATCAGCTCATCATTAGCTTTTGATACAAATGTAGGTATTGGCACAGTTGCAATTCAAATGAAATCGATATTTGTATTATTATTTGTACATGTTCGTCGACAAATCAACAAGCAATCTACGCTACGTAGGTACGTATGATTTTGCCTTTTGTGCTATGACATTCAATTACATCGTATGTTGAGCTTTAATCTAATAATTCAGATGTAGAATGCTATTCACATCGACGAGAGACAACAGCTTAGAATCCGAGTCGAAGACGTACAATAGAGAATTGATTAAAGTTCTTCTGAATACAAATTAAGAGAAATAATAAAATTCTGAATAACTACACAAAAGAATAATCATTTCCTCATTGGGTCATGATAAAAACCTAAAACTATGTTTTTTTTTTTTAATAAATCATGTAGACTTTAGGATTTCAAAGTTACTTAATTATTGTCTTGCTTCAGTATCAATTAAAATTATATTCTTTTGGATTTAATTTAGGCGTTGATTCGTAAGTTAATTAGGTCGAGAGTTAATTAACGGTTTTCTCTGTTGAATCCTGATACTAGATCGCGTTGCAATTTAATCATCTAAATATAGATTACATGCAATCCGGTAACTGGGTTGAGCTGATAATTCTCATCATAGTGACAAATAAATCATTCCACTCCTCAAAATATTCGTTACCATGTATAATATTTTGACAGAAAAACGTCAAACCACCAAATTGTGAATTGATTTCATTAATTGTTGTTAGTATTCTTACAGGTAATTAAAAATGAACATATTAAACGTCGAACTCCTACTTCAATGTATCAAGGACTGAATCAGGCTTCTCCTTCTTCACCTTCACCTTCAAGAGAATCCATTCCAAAATCTTTTCCCAAAGCTGCTAAATATTCACGAGCTTCTGAAAATTCTACCTCTTCCATACCTTCACCTACATACTAGTGAACAAAGGCTCCAAAAGGCTCTTTTAGGATACATAAAATCAAATTTATGTTATTCATGTTAATGACAGTAAGAAACATTTAATGAACAAGAAATATAATAAGTGTATATTTATTTTTTCATCACTTCGATACATGTATAGGAATATAATTCTTAATTCTAAACTTATATGCAGAAAGACGGTCTCAGTTATCATTATTCTTCACCTTCACCTTCTCCTTCTCCAGAATCCATACCAATTTCTTCGAAATCTTTTTCCAGTGCAGCCATATCTTCTCGTGCTTCAGAAAATTCACCCTCTTCCATTCCCTCACCGACGTACCAATGAACGAAAGCTCGTTTAGAGTACATTAAGTCAAATTTATGATCCAAACGAGCCCAAGCCTCAGCTATTGCTGTTGTATTGGCCATCATGCAAACAGCACGTTGAACTTTAGCCAAATCACCACCAGGAACAACTGTAGGGGGTTGATAGTTTATTCCAACCTTAAAGCCAGTGGGACACCAATCAACAAATTGGATTGTTCGTTTCGTTTTGATCGTTCCAATTGCTGCATTTACATCTTTGGGAACGACATCGCCACGATAGAGCAAACAGCATGCCATGTATTTTCCATGACGTGGATCGCATTTGACCATTTGATTTGCTGGTTCGAAGCAAGCGTTGGTAATTTCAGACACTGAGAGTTGCTCATGGTACGCCTTCTCCGCTGAAATAACAGGAGCATAGGTCATCAGGGGGAAATGGATTCGGGGATAAGGCACTAAATTTGTTTGAAATCCCATCAAGTCCACATTTAGTGCACCATCAAATCTTAACGATGCCGTAAGTGAAGAAACCATTTGACCTAACAGTCTGTTTAAATTTGTGTACGTAGGTCGTTCAATGTCCAAGTTTCTTCTGCAAATGTCGTAAATGGCTTCGTTGTCTACCATAAAAGCTGCATCTGAATGTTCTAAAGTTGTATGCGTTACTAAAATTGAATTGTACGGTTCAACGACAGCAGTTGCAATTTGAGGAGCTGGATAAATTGCAAATTCCAGTTTCGACTTTTTTCCATAATCAACAGACAATCTTTCCATCAGGAGTGATGTAAATCCAGAGCCTGTGCCGCCTCCAAATGAATGGAAAATAAGGAATCCTTGAAGTCCTGTGCATTGGTCAGCCAATTTTCTTATACGATCCAAAACAAGGTCCACTATTTCTTTTCCAATTGTATAATGACCTCTGGCATAATTGTTAGCTGCATCTTCTTTTCCGCTGATCAGTTGTTCAGGATGAAATAGTTGACGGTACGTTCCTGTTCGTACTTCGTCGATCACGGTGGGTTCCAAATCCATAAATACAGCCCTTGGTACATGTTTCCCAGCACCCGTTTCACTAAAGAAGGTATTACAACTGTCATCTCCTCCCCCGACGGTCTTATCGGAAGGCATCTGCCCATCAGGTTGGATTCCATGTTCTAAACAATAAAGTTCCCAACAGGCATTTCCAATCTGAACTCCGGCTTGACCGCAATGAATCGAGATACATTCACGCTAAAATAACGTTCGAGCTTTTATTTTGTATATTTCATGAGGGTTTATTTTAGAACTTACCATTGTATTGGAGTAAGTAAAATGCAGGCAATAAAACGGAATATAAATTAAATAATGTAAATTATAAACTAAGGATAAATCGACGTGTTTGTAAATTATTTATATATTACCTTAGCAACGTACTTCAGTTTAAAACTTAATAGGAATGTCTGATTTCAAAAATATTTTGATTATTTGAATCAGTAGTTGGTGAGAGGAGAGAAGACGTGAAGCCAAAAATGCCTTTATTGTTACTATTCGATATATTAGTAAAAAAAAATCGTCAAGAGAAATCATCTCTCTGTTGTATTTATTGATTAAGTTTAATTAAATTTAGATTCGAGCGCATTTTTGCGGTTTTTGTTAGGCAAAAGTTTCTTCTACAACAAAATAAAATTAATAACGTCATCTTCGAACCCAAATTGTCAAATTTCATATACATCGTCCACAGAAAAAAGTTGGTTCTACAGTAATTGTATCAGCTTCGTAGATAAGAGAAAAGTAATCACACTGTATATATTACGTCACAACCAATGTAAAATCAATGCTTCTTCTTTAATAGTAACAGGGGAACATAAGTTGATGGTGTGGTGTCTACTTGTTAGTTCCATTATTCGTCTCAAGAGACAGCATTTACTAGATTAACTCTAATTGGGAGGAGCCAAAGGCATGATATAAATACATCATATGTTGACTAATTGGTTTAAAAGGTTCATTATGTTTAAATGTAGGACAGCACATGAGCCATAATGGCCTACAGAACACCATTTTACGAAGAAATTATAGTTTTATTGAAAATCATCTGAATTTGTGTTTTCCAAACTATGATGGACTTGAAGACTTGAGTGCGTTTGGTGTTTTTTTTTAACCCAGAAGACTTCTTCAAATTGTGCACGAGAATTTAAATACGTAATTCATTTAAAATTTTAAAGAGCTTTCGACCTTTATTTCACTTCGATAACAAATGGCATTTCAAAAATTATGATCTCTTCGTTGGTGAGAGCTTTTTCAATTTGCAAAAGCAGGTGCTACATTTCGCAAGATCCCATTAAGTTGATTTGATTCAAAAATATAATTCTCTAATTAAAAAAGAGTAGATATCCACTTAATAGTGCACAAAAAAAGAAAATAAAGAGCTTTCACTTGAGTAAAGAGAAACTGCATTGTTAACAAAAAGCTCTGGACGTTTTTGTCTAAATTTTAGCGATGAGATTTGAGCTTTCTAATATTAGCTAAATTCTACAACACTTCCAAAGCTTTCGCCATGTTCTTCACCAGAATCCATACCAATTTCTTCGAAATTTTTCTTCAGTGTAGCCATATCTTCTCGAGCTTCATATAATTCACCCTCCGCAATTCCCTCACCGACGTACCAATGAACGAAAGCTCTTTTGGAGTACATCAAATCGAATTATGATCTCAATAAGCCCAAGCTTCTATAATTGCTGTTATATAATAACTCTAAAGGGTCCCAAAGTCGATTCATTCCTCAGTTAATTAAGAAATACTAAGAGAAACATCATATAAGGGTGTGCTATCGGATTGTCTTTTTCCTCACAAACAATTTTCATAAACTGGTTCTCCCTAGTTTGTAGAAACTTTCAAACTTCTGCATCAGATACAGTAACTTCCAAAAACACCCCTGAAGCATTTGGCGTATACGTTGTATAGATATAATAACTTTCCCTCACTGTGGGGGGATAAAACCAACATGTGAAGAAACTATAGCCACTATTAACAATTCATACAGTTGCCCTTTAGGATTTTAGAAGAGTAGGAATTGGTTAAACAATGACAAATTTTCAAAAAATGGTTTTTTACTGACTAAAATCTTCTTGGGAAAGTTTAGAAAAGTCTTCCTAAATTGACCCAAATCTACCCTCAGTTTGTAATCTCTTCAACGTTTTATTGTTATTGCTATTTTGAAGATGCTCTTTGTAAATAAATGTTTATAATTTTGCCTACATTATATTCAGTTATTGTATGTTAATTTTGGACGTTGAAAACAGAGAAAATTTAATTGCTTCATACTTCGTCCGCATGTGCTACAGCAGGACTTAATACACTCGAGCATTCCAGAAAACTTCGTAGATTGAAAGCTTAACCAGTCCAATTTATAACTAAATTACATTCTGAAACCTCACTCTAGTGGATGATATAAATTAATCTTCTCTAAAAATGCATTTCGACTCTTACAGTGATGTATGTATAATCGTAATTTAAATAATACTAATTAATAATTTTAAAAAATAAATTGAAAGCAAGAAAAGACCAGCTACCTATTTTTTTGACTTTGTATATATTTCTTTGATTACGAAGACCTGCACTGTCTTCATCGTAATAATTAATTGAAATATCAGTAAAGTTACTAACAGTGTGTGTTAAAAAAATTGATCACTCTTCTCCTCCTTCACCTTCTCCTTCTCCAGAATCCATTCCAACTTCTTCAAAATCCTTCTCCAAAGCCGCTACATCTTCACGAGCTTCTGAGAATTCCCCTTCCTCCATACCTTCACCTACATACCAGTGAACAAAGGCTCTTTTGGCATACATCAAATCAAATTTATGATCTAATCGAGCCCAAGCTTCAGCAATAGCTGTCGTATTGGCGAGCATACAAACAGCACGTTGAACTTTGGCTAAATCACCACCAGGAACCACTGTAGGGGGTTGATAGTTTATTCCAACCTTAAACCCAGTGGGACACCAGTCAACAAATTGGATTGTTCTCTTCGTTTTGATGGTTCCAATTGCTGAATTTACATCTTTGGGAACGACATCGCCACGATAAAGCAAACAGCATGCCATGTATTTTCCATGACGAGGATCACATTTAACCATCTGGTTTGCTGGTTCAAAACAAGCGTTCGTTATTTCTGGTACGGATAATTGCTCGTGGTACGCCTTTTCGGCGGAAATAACGGGGGCATATGTAATAAGTGGAAAATGGATTCGTGGATATGGTACGAGATTAGTTTGAAATCCCAACAAATCCACATTTAATGCTCCATCAAAACGCAAAGATGCCGTTATGGAAGATACTATTTGGCCCAATAATCTGTTTAAGTTGGTATACGTTGGTCGTTCAATGTCCAAATTTCGTCGACAAATATCGTACAGAGCTTCGTTGTCGACCATGAAAGCTGCATCTGAGTGTTCGAGTGTTGTGTGTGTAACCAAAATAGAATTGTATGGCTCAACAACTGCGGTCGCAATTTGTGGAGCTGGATAAATAGCAAACTCCAATTTAGATTTCTTTCCATAGTCAACAGATAATCTTTCCATTAGGAGTGACGTAAATCCGGAACCTGTACCTCCTCCAAATGAGTGAAATATCAGGAATCCTTGAAGTCCAGCACATTGATCAGCTAATTTTCGAAGACGATCTAGAACAAGATCAACGATTTCCTTTCCAATTGTATAATGACCTCTTGCATAATTGTTTGCAGCATCTTCCTTTCCACTGATCAGTTGTTCTGGATGAAACAGTTGACGGTACGTTCCAGTTCGTACTTCATCGATGACAGTTGGTTCCAAATCGATGAATACTGCTCTAGGAACGTGCTTTCCGGCTCCAGTTTCACTGAAGAAGGTGTTGAAGCTGTCATCACCTCCTCCAATAGTTTTATCTGATGGCATCTGCCCATCAGGTTGAATTCCATGTTCCAGACAATAAAGTTCCCAACAGGCATTACCAATTTGGACTCCAGCTTGGCCGCAGTGTACAGATATACATTCCCGCTAGAATTTTAATGTTGCTGTTTTAGGGAAAGTAGAAGTTGTTTAAATAACAGGTGCTTACCATTGTGTAAGATAGTTATAAAAAAAATAACAGGAACAAATCGTTATAAAAACGAAAAAAAATGCGCGTTTATTAAAAAAAAACTTTTTCTAATACTGTTTATTATTTGGTATCCTAGTTACGTAAATTTGAAGGTCATTTTCCACCATAGATATCATTTTGGAGTGAGTTGGATCAGTTGAATTATTTCTGAAGTAAGCAAAAACACATGAGATTGCAATCTCACATAATGTACTAAAAAAATTTATATGTTTCAAGCTTTCGGTGACGCCATTCACTTGCAAACTGATTTTGTTGCCTTCTTCAGTTTTAAGTCATTTGAAGAATGAAAAAAGTCAAGAAAACTTGCACATCGACATATTAGACCTGTTGTTTTTGTATCTATGTGACTCCAAAACTCTTTGATGCTTCATGGCATCTCAAAATTTGCATGTCAGCAGGTCATACGTATGTAAATGATTTCATATTTCAAGGCAGAATGAAAAATTAATTTAAAAATTCAAAATTTACTTTATAGACTTTGATGAAAACTAATTAGATTTCGTTAAAAAATATAGACGTTGATTCACAGACGCAATGGTTTATTTCAAGTATTTGATAAATAGATTCACATTCTAAACTTTACTGTATTAAAAAACTACTGGACTTATGCTACGTTTTGTAATAGTGAAGCAATCACTCTTCTCCTCCTTCACCTTCTCCTTCTCCAGAATCCATTCCAACTTCTTCAAAATCCTTCTCCAAAGCCGCTATATCTTCACGAGCTTCCGAAAATTCTCCCTCCTCCATACCTTCACCTACATACCAATGAACAAAGGCTCTCTTAGCATACATTAAATCAAATTTATGATCCAATCGAGCCCAAGCTTCAGCAATTGCTGTCGTATTGGCAAGCATACAAACAGCACGTTGAACTTTGGCTAAATCACCACCAGGAACAACTGTGGGGGGTTGATAGTTTATTCCAACCTTAAACCCAGTGGGACACCAGTCAACAAATTGGATTGTTCTCTTCGTTTTGATTGTTCCAATTGCTGAATTTACATCTTTGGGAACGACATCGCCACGATAGAGCAAACAGCATGCCATGTATTTTCCATGACGCGGATCACATTTAACCATCTGGTTTGCTGGTTCAAAACAAGCGTTCGTTATTTCTGGTACTGATAATTGCTCGTGGTACGCCTTTTCGGCAGAAATGACGGGGGCATATGTAATCAATGGAAAATGAATTCGTGGATATGGCACGAGGTTAGTTTGAAATCCCAACAAATCCACATTTAATGCACCATCAAACCTTAATGATGCAGTCAATGAAGAAACTATTTGGCCCAATAATCTGTTTAAGTTGGTATACGTTGGTCGTTCAATGTCCAAATTTCGGCGACAAATATCGTACAGGGCTTCGTTGTCAACCATGAAAGCGGCATCTGAGTGTTCAAGTGTTGTGTGTGTAACCAGGATGGAGTTGTATGGCTCAACAACGGCCGTCGAAATTTGTGGAGCTGGATAAATCGCAAACTCCAATTTAGATTTCTTTCCATAGTCAACAGACAATCTTTCCATTAGGAGTGATGTAAATCCTGAACCTGTACCTCCTCCAAATGAGTGAAATATCAGGAATCCTTGAAGTCCAGTACATTGATCAGCTAATTTTCGAATGCGATCCAAAACGAGATCGACAATTTCCTTTCCTATTGTGTAATGACCTCTTGCGTAATTATTAGCGGCATCTTCTTTTCCACTGATCAGTTGTTCTGGATGAAACAACTGGCGGTATGTTCCAGTTCTTACTTCGTCGACTACCGTGGGTTCCAGGTCGAGAAAGACTGCTCTGGGAACATGCTTTCCTGCTCCAGTTTCGCTAAAGAAGGTGTTAAAGCTATCATCACCTCCTCCAACGGTCTTATCGGAAGGCATCTGCCCATCAGGTTGAATTCCATGTTCCAGACAATAAAGTTCCCAACAGGCATTACCAATTTGGACTCCAGCTTGACCACAATGAACTGAGATACATTCACGCTACAATCCATGAACAAGTAATGGTTAATAAAATAATGTATCTTCAGCCGTAGAACTTACCATAGTTGCTTCGATGAACAAAAGTATATATATTTATATATATAAATGTATAAGTAAAAGAACTTATGAAGAAAGCAACAAAATTAATTGCTTGAAAAAATAGAATTGATTAATATTTAAACCTAGCAACGGAAACATTGTCAAGAACGGTTACTTGATTTTGGTAGCGTCTTATTACTCGATTTTCTGGGGTGAATGAATTTTGTCGTTCAAACATGTCGTAGCCTTTCACGTATATAAACAATAAGTAGCGGTTTTGGATTGACAAATGGTCTTCGACGTTAAAGTACTTTCCGCGCTTCATCCCCTTGTGTTCAGTAATTCGGAACAATTCCTTATTCGAAACAGGTGGATAGAAATGAAAAATGGACCGTATGAAAATAGAAGGTGGAAAGGAATGTCTATCGTTCCAGTGTTCACAACAGAGGATTCCTTGAGATGTGGTGCGACATTGTAGCAATAAACAATGGAAAATGTCTAGCGAGTGGCGCAGAACAACGATGCGAGAATTCCTTTGAAAAACATGTGACAATGAAACGGGTATTTATATAAATTGTCATCATTTACTGTAACTGTCAGAACAAGACACCCCCGATGTCGTGCTGGTATTCATTAATTCAAGACGACGCGACGTGGTTTTATTATAAAATAGCAACCCCGCAACTGTACATTTGTTATGACAGACAAATGTTAATTAAGTTACAATTTAGAATGAATGATAAGTAATTAATATAAAAGGCTTGAAAGCTCGTTGTGTGACAGTTTCTGAAACGTTTCTGTCAGATTTGGATGAGTAGTTACGGGCCAGGATCCACATTCGGTTTCGCCAAGACGTATTCATAATCTGCCGCATATTGGACCACTAGCTCTTACTAGTAGTCGCCACCGGTGGCTAAAACGTTCTACTAGATACAGCTACTAGTCGCAACCACTACTGTATGAGCGAAGACATTAGACGCAGCCAATGGTCGCACATATTAATTTCTAAACGCAGTAGTTACTCACAGCCACTAGTAGATGACCGCAGCCACTAGTTTCAACCACTAATATTCAGGCGCAGCCACTAGTGGTAACCACTACTATATGAGTGATCACTAGCTGCATTAATGATATCAAGACGCTCCTGCTAGTCACAACATTTAACATCTGACCGTAACCACTAGTTAGAATCTTTAGTGTATGACCACAGACACTATTTGCAACCAATAGTAGATGTGCGCAGCCACTAGTATTTGGACGAGACAATCATAGTCTCAGCCACAAGTAGATGACCGCAACCACTAGTTTCAAGCACATACCTGGACGAGGCTACAAACTTCACCACTAGCATACATACGCAGCCACTTGTGGCAAGCAATACTATATGAGCAAGGTCACCCGCTGCATCACTAGCTGTACGAGGCTAGAAACTGCATCACTAGTATATAGTCGCAGCCACTAGTGGATTGCCGTAGGCACTAGTTGTTTAAATGGTATCCAGGCGCAGTCGCTGGTCACAACCTTTAAATATGACCGCAGCCGCTAGTCACAACCTTTAGTACCTGACTGCATCTACTAGTAGCAACCACTAGTATCTGGATGGGGCCACAAACTGCACCACTAGTATATAGTGGCAACCACTAGTATTCGGACAAGACAAGTGGCTGAACCACTAGTTTATAGACACAGCCACTAGTCTTGGCCACTAGTTGCTGGACGCAGACACTAGTCGCGTCCACGTTTCGGTTTATCAGTATTTGATGGAATATTTGTCTGGAAATATTAACGATTTCGTTGTATTTGAGTTTTCAAACTGTAGGCCACTTATGGTAATTGTAGTACGGTATTTTACAATTTAGAAAAAGAAACCCCTTTGTGTGTGTCCAGATACAAAACCGTTAAAAATGGAACTTGAGCGATTGTGCATGTGGTGGTGTGTGTAAAAGCGCAACCAGTGGGTGACGACCCCGTCCGTCGGTTTCCAGCCATTTCCCCATTTGACGTCCTTACAAGGGAGGTCTTGTTGGCTGAGTGCCTTTCAGAACAACGTAAATTGCTTTTATACCATCTGAGAGGAAATACTTAGCTTCCTGAATACTGATCCTTTTAACAGTTAAAAATATACGTTTCGTGCTTTTAATGCTCCGAGCAAATAACGTAATTAAATTCATTCTAGAATACTTTCAAAAAAAATTTTTTAACTACCGAAAGGTATTTTAAAAGGTGAGCATCAAATTTTAATTTTTTTGCTCAGGATAAATGTGCACATTTACATGCAATCAATACTCAAAAATGTCAATTCTTGAGTAGAGAGGCGGTAACATATTTTAAAATATTTCAAGTGTACAATTAAACAATCATTGAGGGCAAATTTCCCGGTTTTTTATTTGAAAATAAATAGCATCCCTTAAAATTATCCAGAGGAAAAGCTGACGCGTAATGCTGATTTTGGAGAAAATGTATTCCTCCTCTACACTTAAGAAGTAGGTTGTGGTATGCTAATCTTACCTTTTATGTCATGCCGAGGACGAAGGACGGTTGGGGATATGCCTGAAACGAAACACTTTTCAGAACTTCTGCTCAGAAATCTCCTAATAAAACACATACTGTTCATTAAAGCCTATTTTCTGCATTATAATTCAACAAAGTCTTAAGAGAAGATCGAGATCGAGATATTTTTAATAATCACGTCTCCCCCTCCCTCACCCCACTACATACACTTCGTTCATTTCCGGTCTTTAAAAAAGACCATGAACATGGTATCACTCAAATCTTATAAGAGATATATGTAGATGATACGCTTCACTGTAAGTAAATGACGATATTCAAACCACGTCTATCAATAATATTCTGTTATTGTTTGTTCTACTTTGAATATTCGGATCCATCATATCCGCAGTATTAATGCAGATAATGCAACACGTTGATCCACACCGAATTATCAACAGAATATAGTTCTGAAAGGATTTATCTGAGATTTCAGGAAATGCATACAGATAATAATTCTTCGCCTATGCAATATTGCAACGCCAAACGTGCCATGTTTAATTAAAAAACATCCCTCATAGTCGCAAGGCGATGGACGTGAATGCAGAGGTAATGAAGCACATTTTAGTTTTGATAATCTGTCAAACGGGGCTAATAACATGGAATGGATATTAACAACGTTTTTTTCCCATAATATTTCACAACGCGTTCATTAAAATTTATAACAAACACCTAAATGTTCTAGATTGTTTGAGAATGAACTGGAACTTTAGGAATGTTCGAAATTTTCGAGAATTATTTGGAATCTTCGAGAATCGTAAGGGAAATTCTAGAGTATACAAAAATGTTAAAGAATATTCCGCGACATTCTATGATTGTTCGAGAATGATGTAGAATATTCCAGAAAATTTAAAAGGGTTAGAGAATGTTTCCCAACATTCCAGGAATATCAGGAACTTTAATGAATCGTCCAAAATATTCCGGATTGTTGGAGAATTGTCTGGAATATTTAATAATATTCGAAGTTTCTCTACAATGATCTAGAATATTCGAGAACGATCTGAGACGTTCCATAATATTCACAAATGTTAAAGAATTAGAAAATTATTAGAGAATGATCTGCAATGTTTCAGAATGTTCTAAAGTTTTCGAGAACGATTTGAAACATTTGAGAACGCCCCTGAATGTTCCGTGAATTCCGGATGACCTAAAATTTTGAAAAATGATCCAGAATGTTCTAGATTGTTCTACAAAAGTGAGTAATGTTTCAAAATGTTGGCATTTTTTTCGAGAATGATCAGAAATGGATCAGAAAATTGAATTCAATGTTAAAAGAATGTTGTACACCATTTCGGGATAACCCAGAATTTTTAAGAATGACCTAAATTGTTCCAGATATCTCGAAAATGATCTAGAATGTACCGGATTGTTCAATTTTTTTCTAGAATGATTCAGAATGATCTAGAATTCTTAGTAAAAGTTCTATAGATATCTCGAAAATGATCTAGAATGTACCGGATTGTTCAATTTTTTTCTAGAATGATTCAGAATGATCTAGAATTCTTAGTAAAAGTTCTATAACTTTTCTAGCTAACATGGAATTTGGAAGAATAATCAGGAATATTCCAGAAAAGTTAAATAGATCAGAGTGTGTTCCACATCATTCCAAGATGGCTTGGAACCTTAAAGGTTGATCTAGAAGTGTTCCAGGTTGTTGGAGAATAATCTGGAATGTTTCAAAATATTCGAAATGTTTTGAGAATAATGTAGACTATTCGAAAATGACCAGGAATTTTCCAGAAAATTTAAAAAGGTTAGGAAATGCTCCAAAACATTCGAAGTTGACCTGAAAACTTATAGAAAGATTTAGCATACATTAGATTTTTTGAGAATAATTTAGAATATTCGGCAATTGTCAAGAATGTCCCAAAAAGTTTAGAAAATGTTCCACAACTATTCAAGATAAGCTAAAATTTTGAAGAATGATATAGAATGTTGGATAAAGATCCGAAATATTTCAGAATATTCTCGAGAATGATCTAGAATTTTCCAGATTTTTCGAAAATGATCCAGAATGTTCTAAAATGCCCCAAATTTTCTGAGAATGATTTGGAATGCTCGAGAATCGTCAAAAACGTATCAAAGGCTTAATGAATGTCACCCAACGTTCCTTCATTCTAAATACCTTGCATTATATTTGCACCATTAGAAATGTTTTTCAAAAAATTTTTCTAGGATATGAAATTTTTCTCATACATAATATATTTAATATTATTTAGGATAGGTACCCAACTTAATTTTATGACCTTTATCCTTTATTAATACGTACTCCTCAGTACTTGGGTAAATTTTGTGTGAATGTCTTGGTTTGGTAATCCTTATTCAGGTTCTAGGACGAATATTGATTTCTCTTTGTCTGAATATCCCGTGGGACATTTCAATACCACAGGCGATTATAAGGATAATAATTGTCAACGTTTAGAACCCTTGTATAGTAACATGACATTTTACATATGCTTACGCACAAATCAATAACTAGGGAGCCAAAATTAGCCTTCAGATTACAATTTACATGTAGAACTACAAAAGTCTAATACAAAAATAAAGACCATTCACAATTAATCATTTATACTCCAAAATTTCAAACTATAAAACAGGTCGAGAAGCCAAGGAACACGGCATACAATCGTCACTCGCGTATCTCGTTCTCACTCGCCAGTCTTCTGTCATTTGAAAGTCAAGTGAAAAAGCTTCCAAAACTTCAAGAGTAATTTAAATTTATTTTAAACAATGAGGTAATGGATGGGCTTTTTGTGTATCTTTTTTTTTTAATATAGAATAATATAATAGTAAAACTAAAATGAGAAGTAAATTAGCCTCAACATGGAAGATGTTTTTGAAATTTTTTGACGACAAATTTAATTTACGATCCCCTTACAGTTTTCCACGTTCTTCTTCGTATATCAAATTTCACGATAATTTATCAAAGTGTTCCTGATCTTAAGAAAAATTGCCTAAAAAAATCTATGAGACAATTCCTACATTTCCAGCTGTTGTCATTCCTCATAACTTATTAATATCTATTACTAAAACGTAAAAAATAAAAGAATTAAGCATGTGAGTCTAAAGGACATTCAAAGGAAGCGAAGACATCCAAATTTGATCGAAGTATTAAAAAATACAAACACATAAAGTAGTTTTAAAATTGTCCAAAAATGTAAAAAAGTTTCATTTTGAGTTTCAAAATTTATTTCATCGTCATGAGAAATACAAGAGGCATCTTTAAGAGAGAAGCAAGAAAACAGCGAAGAAAGAGAAATGGTGGAGGGAGAGAAGGAGGGGGAGAAATGGAGGGAGGGAGCAGAGAGAGAGAGAGAGAGGGGAATAGAAAGAGTGGGGGTGGTATAGAAGGGGGAGAAGAGAGATGTAGTGCTGCCAGGCGTCAAAAAGGATAGTAAAGGGGAGACGCATTGAGACAGGTGGACTTATGCAACTCTTGTTGAATGTCCGTCAACCCTCTAGAAGATGGTGACTTCTCTATGCTCCACAAACCACCAAGCCTTTTGGAGAACAGAACAATTTAACTGGGTACCTTAGTACTTAATGAATAATAGCCACCCCTAATTATTTTTATTCCCAATCCCAATTCCATCACCTGCACCCTCCTAGTCTCCTAAATATTTCCTAAATGATATTTAAGTATTTACTCCATAGATAAACCGAAGAACTGATAATATAAATTACTGAAACAGCTTCAAATATATCAATTAGGAAGACTACTGCGGGGAGAAATGATCATGTTAATTCGAGGGTTATCCATGTAAATTGTATTGCAATAAATTTATGTATCTTGTAATTATTTCTGAATGTAAACTAACACCCAGTTTATTCCATGGGGCTTTATCTCTGTCGCAATAACCTTACATAAAATCTGACATCGGTATAATAAATCGTCTGAAAACTTTCGAAGTGACTAAGCCCTTTTGACTTACAAATAAGCTGAATACCCTTGCGATTCGTATATCTCCGAAAGCTTTTAAAAAGTCTTTAGGTGTCATTATTTAAATGAGGTTTTTAATCTATTAACACATTTAGTTCTTAAGTATTTCACGACCAGAGGGAACTCTTTAACCTGATAAAATTGTCAAGAAAACAACAAAGCTACGCCAATGGAATGTTTTCGAAATAGTCGTAGGTGCAAACATGTCAGTGCGCCCCTATGATTGTCAATTAGTTGTAGGTAGATTAATTAAAATCGATCAAACATTTGGTTCAAGTGTAAAATTAACTGAATTTGTGAAATAATTCTCATGGGAGGGTACACAAATTACTTTTCTGAATACAGGATTGGATTAAACAGGGAAATTCAGATTCAAAAACTTCCCCTGCAGAACGTCATTTCAACCAATGTTGGAAACAACTTTTTTGACCTATAGACCATAAGAATCTGGCCCAAAATCTACTGAAGAATTAGAAATTGTACATCATCGTTCTGTACAATAATGATTTATCAATTTTCTTAATAAAAAGTTCTGCAGATCAAATGCTCTCCACACTGGATTCAGATCTGGAAGACTTCTTCATGGTATGATGGCATTGACGTTGAGTCTTCGCCCACACCACTTACAGTTGGTTATGTTTTCCACAGATGAAGATTAAATGCTTGGAATTCCAACTCAAAATGGACAATGAGAACCCAGTGAAAGACTACGTATACATTGCACCAAAATATACTCATTGTGTCTCTATTCATCCGAATATTAACGTTAAAGATATTTTAGTAGATACCCTTTTATTACATTTTTATTGATAAACCGTGAAAAACATTGCTTATCTGTTTATACTGGAATTAGTCAGAAGCATTCTGATTAACTAATGTTAGGATTCGAATTTTGTAAACCTATAGATATGATACTAATAACATTTTGATAATATAGAAGAGTGCACCCAGCTAATACTGACAAAATTAATATGCATTTATCTAAATGAAATTAATATTCCAGTAACGACAGTACAGAATATATTTCTACGGATTTAGAAAACCTTTCATACACGCGTTTCGAGAAGCTTCTAGTGGTTACTAGACAACGGCGACTAACTATATAAGATGAGCGATCGAGGAATCGAAGTCGGGCGGCCAGGTGGCCGCGAGGCAATGATGATTATGCGGGCGACTTGAACAGTGGATTACCGCGCAGTTCGTTGTCGGTTCGAACCCGGGTATGGGTATTAGCTTTAGACGTATTCCCGTAAAGCGGAAACATTAAAAATAAGATGTTTAGATCAGTCAGTCATAAGTGCTCAGCACTTGAAACATCATATAATTGCGATGCACAAAAGAATCGAAGTCAGTCATACGAGAGAGATTACGAGTGCGTTAACTTAAGAGAGAAGAGGAAATTAGTGAAAGTAGGAGGTGATTTAAATAGTAAATTGAATTTTAATTCTGGGGGTGTTCGAGGGCAGAAATTTTTGTACACTACATTCCAGAAATCCTGAATCCTCCCTGATGCACTACTTTTGCCACGTTTTGTGTTGCTGTCAAACTCTGAACTGTAAAACTGAACTAAATTCCGTCCCTATTTGCATTATACAATCATAGAACTTTTCTCGAAGTTTCCACAAGTTTTACGATTGTCACATTTCGTTGTCTTAAATATTCTACCATGGTTTCGTCTTTTAAGAGGATTGTATTTAATGATATTTAATATTTTCTGCGTACTCACATCACAAACTTTGAGTGCATAGACAGGCTCATGATGTATGCATTTCGAAACCTGTGCACGTACCTATTTGAGTTGATAGTTGAACAAGATGCAGAAACGTCGTGTCGGATGTATTCCCGAGGGATTGCTATCTCGAGGATGTCATTATAGGGAACGTTTGCAAAATGATTTACACTTCTGCTCGTGTAAAGTGCAATTAGAGCGGTAATGAAGCCAATATATTACAGGCAAAGTGCGATGTAGTTCGTCGGATGGCAAAGAAGGGCCCACGAATTACTTAATGCAACTACGTAAAGTGATTTGAGGAGATTCAGCTACGAAAAATCGTCGTCTACATCTAGTGCACTAAAGGTTATTGAAACCATGACCTTCAGAAACTTCGTTAGAATATTTTAATTAAACTAATTAGAGTCTGACAGGATTTCAGGAACATTTCTGGGTCAAGTTAGTATTTCTAGTAAACCAAAAGAAATTGAAAAGTTGCCAAGGGGACGTATTTTAACTGTGGTAACTAATGAAATTATAAATGACCAAAAAATTTAAGACTTCACAGTTAAGCACATTTCTATCTATTTTCACAATGGTACAAAAACACAATTTGTTTCTTTTGGAGTTTCGATTGTTCAGTGACTCTAACAATAAAACAAAGAGTGATGAAACGGGGTTCCTTAAATAGAAGTTGAAAAGGTTTAATAGTTAGTCAGAATTGGATTACCCTCTGTCTCCCCATTCTCGTTAAAATTCCATGAACAAATCAGGCAAAGCAGGGCACGTAGCAAAGCAAAGCCCCGAAACACATAAACCAAAAGGAATGGAACTCTTTGCATTCCTTTTTAAGTAAACGATTTTCATTGGCCTAAAATCTTGTTATCGAGTTCCACTTTACAACCGAACACTTCCAGATCAATAGTTCCCAAAACATACATTAAATACAAACAGAATAAATTACATTTTAGGTAAAACTGAAACCTAATTGGTTTCAGATTTTTCAAAGAGTAAATATTTGTTTCAGTTGAATCTTTTTAAGAGATTTTCACAACAGATGTTATCAGCATATTAAAAATTATGTAGATTCGTTCATTTTCCGAACGGTGTAGGACGAGATTGAGATCTTGTACCAATTTAAAATGCAGCAATGCAGATTTAAAGTTTTCCTCTTCATTTGGTTGTGTGTAGAATACTAATGAGGGTCTGAACGAAATTGAACGTAATTTTGGATGCTGGAATCGCTTAACCGAAATGAGAAATTCTTATTAACTTGCAAATCATTCCGAATGATTTTAAAGGAGAATTCACCCGTTGCATTTTGATAAACAAGCGTTTCCGTAAATATTATGCCAAGAATAATGCCTCGACGTGTCGACAAGACGCAAATTTTATTCCGGAAAACTTTTCTCGGTTTCTTTATGAAGAAAGCAGTTACAATTTGACGTAAATCTAACGAATGACAGTAAACGAGTGTGTTCGAATACGATTCTATTCTTTTATTGAGCCGGATTCCTTCCTTCGGCGAGTCTGACACGTGATGAGCTCGACGCGGCTTAGTAAGTGTGATACGAGTCAAAGCAAACCAAGCCAACGCTGTACAGACTCGAAAGTGGCTTCGACCGTCACTTATCAAAGGTGGCTAGGGTAGCCCAGCCGACATGAGTACCTCCGTCGGGTAAACGAGCGGGCAGCCGTTTGAGGTAGAGGACTGCGCGGCCGGCACTAGTATCCGAAGCGAGTCCATGAGGGTTGAGGGACTGCCGCTGGGGTCGATGTACTAGTCAACTACGGCCCTATCTCGGGGTCCCTTGATGGCAGCCGTTTGAGGGGTCGGACCGGACGCGTATTTCCTATCATAGTATCCGAGGCTGGTCGCGCGGTCAGACCACACGACGTTTACTCATAATACTGAGATATCCTGCAACCGACCCCACTTTAAGTAGGTAATGGCCGGGACCTCAGTGGAAATGTGTGGTAGAGGATCCATGAAAGTGGCCTATAACCGTCACTCATCACAGGTGGATAAGGTAGCTTAGCCGACATGAGTGCCAGTGACTGAGGATTCAGGCTATTAAAATTGAATTGAAAATTGCACTCATTTCCACTAATAGAACAGTATGACCATTTACTCGAAGAGCATTCCATCTCTTCTCGTCACGTTTACCTAGTTAACAGGCATTGCGTGAATTGCAGTGCAATTACATTACGTACTGCCCTTTTAGTTAGATTAAATTACAATACTGCATCGCTTTGGGAATCTATTTTCCATCATGTGTAAATATTGGTAAACTAGTTGTTTACGTCAGAAGCGAATTTATTTTATAAAAAAGGAACGTTAGAAAAACATCATAAAAGGAAACGAATTGGCAAAATAGTTGTGATCACAATGAGTAGGCACATCATGTTTGAAGATCTCAAAAACCTTTTGTTGATTTTCTGAGGAATAATTAGATTTTTGATGACCTCCAAAGACATGATAATGGAAGAATCTTGATCTCCAAAGATTATTTATCGGTCTGTAGGGACATAATTAGATCTTCATCAAACTCCAAAGATCTAACTCTAACTTCAAATACCTTTTGATATTCAGACATGGACATGAGAGAATCTTTGAATATCTCAAAAAATCTACTCTTAACTTTCTCTGATATAATTTGATGTTTAATGAACTCCAAATCTCTAACTCCAACTTTAAATACTTTCTGATGTTCAGATATTGGAGTGGAATAATCAATGAATATCTAAAAAAAAAAAACTAAAAGCTTTAAACTAGTTTTATTCATGACTAAAATTTTGAAAGCTGGAAACAGGTGATACAAAGTACAAAAGAGACTCATTACTGTTTTTAAAAGAGAAAAATTATTCAAATTATAACTGCGAATACGAATCTTTTGTCGGCAGTCATAAAGCGCAATTTGAAACTTTAACAATAAAAAAAAGATGTTGTAACTTCCAAGAATACAACAGTATCTATTTATTTCTAAAAATTAGGGGCCTTAATAAGTATCTACAAGTAAAATATCTTTCTTTTGGAATAACTGGCTATACTTATTATGGCTTCTAATTTTTAAAATTAATTCTTTGAAAATTAAAGAAATAATTCGAGAGATTTGTTCGTATAAACCAGGTCCCACACTATCGCGGACCGGAATGGCACCGAAAAGGATCGGAATGAAACGGAATTTCAGATTCATTCTGTTCCGTGATAATGTGTGGCCTGCTTTACTTCGAATCGTATTTCTTGACACGTTATTTTCATGTGTATTAAAAAAAAAGAAGAAGAAAATTTATGAAGCTCATATTTAATGTAAGTATTAAAAATGAAAAGTAATTTGTTTACCACAACTGCCCCATTTTTCTCATTGCAAGCAACAATATTGTGGCAATTTCTATTCAACATAAATTTAAATCTTCTTTCAAGAACAAACGACGTACTTACATCTAGAAACAAACAGTTCCTGTGATGCTTAAAATGAAAAAGCGTTAAAAAGGGCAACAAAAATACAACCCATTTCCTCTTCCTTGCGCTCAAAATGAAAACGTTTAACGAGGTCGAATGTATCAACTTTCTTTTTATGATGTAGGTACAACTTGAAGTATTATATTAAGGTTTTCGCAATTAAATTTTAAAATGTATCTGGTTATTCCAGGCACTTTGATATTCTTCGTAAAAGAAGAAAAAGTTTTTAAAACACAAGATAAAGATACTGATACTTGTAAAAGAAAAAAAAAATAAAGTAGGTGGAAGAAAAACACTGGAAGCATTTTTAGTATTTTCGTTTCGCCGAAGAAAAACAAGATTTTCACTGATGTTAATCCCACCATTCTCGTGTTATTCCTACATAAATGTTGTAATAAGTATGGTATGATTAAAACCGGTAGGGATGAAATAAAATAAGTAGAAACTGGTAATTGAAATATAGTCTCTTAAAAAAAATAAAGTCGGTAACTTGCGGGTTCAACCTGCACGAGGCTTCTGAAGTCAAGGTAACCTAACCTAACCTTACTTTGATGGAATTATTACTTTTTCTCGACTCAAGTAATTATAGTTTTCGACCATTCTAAATCATTTTCGAAATATCTGGAACATTCAGAACCATTTTTAAAAAAATCTAGAGCATTCTGGATCATTCTCGAAAAATATAGAACATTTTTGAGAAATCTGGAACATTCTAGACGATCTCCTTACATTTCAAATCATTCTATAACAACGTAGAACATTTTCATCATCATTCATCAACATTCCAAATCATTCCTGAAACACCTAGAACATTCTAAATTTTTTCAAATCCTTGTAAAAATATCTGGAACATTCTGGAATATTTCTGCAAATACTAGAGCTTTCTGGAAAATTCTAACACGTAACTATTTTTTTTCCGTGACCACCAAACTCCCCTCGAATGAAAATAAATTTATAGAAAAAGAAGTGGAGAAAATAAAAGACAGATTGGAACATGAAGGACCCACTATTAGAGTAAAGAGGGTCAACGAGAGACCTTTTTAAATTTATGGGGATGCAAAGATTAACTCAGGTTAGATCAGGCCTGTATTCTCCATTGGCAAGTCTTGATATGTGCCAAGGCCCCACGATTAACGAGGCCCCTGACTGACCAAAATAGTTAGGTTGTATAGTACAATGACAGTACCATTTTGGCCCTATTGGGCCCCATCATGCTTAAGAGCTCAGGGCCTCCAATAGGTCAAGAATGTCCCCGGTACAAAGGCGTGTCTAATTTGTCTTCTGTCAAATGATGACAAAGAGGGATTTATATGACGTACAATATATTGGACAAAGGTAGGGTTTTTTCATCAAACATTTTTGCCACCCTCAGTCACCCACTTTCACCCAGTGCAAGAAAATCCTCTTATTTTCATAGGTAGGCTGCCCAGAGCTATCCTCCATAAATATAGGGAATCAGTGGCAATAGGTAGTCATGGATATAAATCTGGACAAGCAAGAAAACGCTTTCCTTTTTGTAATATAAATTGAAAAAGTATTTTTAATTTTTTTTCTTCATTTTATTAGTTTATTTTGTTTTGTCATAAACACGTCCTGAATAAATATCCTACTCTAGAACCCCTCGACACATCAACGGAAACAGAGTTTAAATATTTAATACCATTCGCCGATCCGTTGAGTATTGAAGCGAAATCCACTTTATCCTCTCAGGAAATTCTTTATTTAAACGACTTCCAAAGTGCCGATGCAGTTTAGAAGAACTACAGAAGTAAACTGAATTTGCGACAGAGGCGTTTGGTCAGTGAAATTCTTTTGCCGGAGCAATGGATTACCAGATAAACGCTCCGAGCTCTTGTGAGCTCCAAACTCACTTTTCTTATTTATTTTTACATTTTTATTCAAACTTCTGAGAAGCAACAGCTGTAAGCCGAAAACAACTAAAGAATAATATGAGAAACGAGGTAAAAATTGACTTGAAGCTAATATTATGTTTACGGCAAATCACCACAGATGGCGCTCTCTTTGCTGTCTGTAGCGGTTTACATTCACGTTCATTTGAGATTCAAATTTTAGTACCTGTATTAATAAATCCTCGTTCAAAAGTCAGAATTCTGAAAATATGTACACTAATAATTGTATGACAGAAGACACCATTGTACCAGGGACGTATTTGACCCATTGGAGGCCCTGAGTACTAAGAGATGAAGGGGTCCATATAGGCAAAATGGTCTTGTCATTGTATTGTTACAACCTAACCATTTTGACCAGTCAAGGGGAGAAGAGAGCCCTGGTCTTTATACTCTTTCCTAACCTGAGTCCTGAGCTAATCTTTGCATCCCCAAAAAATATAAAAAGGCCTCCCTTTGACCCTCTTTACTCATTTTTTAGTAAAACGACTCTAATAGTTGGCCCTTCATGTGTCAGCAGTTGTCCTACAATTGTGTCTACTGACTTAAGTAAAGCCCTCTATTCTCCTACTGTTTCCAACATCCTCATTTCTAGCTGATTTCATCCACAGCATTTTCATGACACCTCAAACGTTTCTAACTTTTTTCCTCCACGTTTCGTACCCTTAAACCCCATACCCATAAAGATCCTTTTTGAGACTCACATTGGCTCAACCCCACGCTCATATGTTTCTATAATATGTCTTTAAAGGATGGCCCATCATGTCACAGAAGGTGCCCTACCATTCTGTCTTCCATCATCCCTACTGACTTCAGTCAAGCCCTCTATTTTCCTACTGTTTCCAACCTCCTTATTTTTAGCTGATTCCATCCACAGTATTTTCATGACACCTCAAACGTTTCTAACTTTCTTCCTCCACGTTTCGTACCCTTAAACCTCATACCCTTAAAATTCACCTTCGAAACTCAACCCTACATCTGCGTCAATCCCTATAACATGCTACTATCATTGTTTCCATCTTCTGTTGTCTATGTTACTTCTTAATAATTTTGAAAGCTCCATGACTTCCCCTAACCTAACTTAACCTAACCTAACCCTACATTATGATTTTCATTTTATCTATTTTCATTCCCTACTATTTCATTTAATATTGTTCCCTCATTATTTTCATCTTGCTGAATACTAAAATGGTTTATGTTTGTGGTGGTTGAATTTAGACTGTTGTTCTTGTTATTTATGTTGTATGAAGGTGATATTTGGTTGCGGTATGACATTTATGTCAATCAAATTAAAGTTAGAATGTCCATAAAGATTTTATGATCGTGGTTTTGGTTACCTCTCCAGGATTTTATTGTTATCGTAAAACTTGTTGATATGCTCTTTGTTGTACTTGATATCAACTCGTATAAATGAATCAAAACGCTTGGAAATTTTTAAAAATAAATAATTTTTTTGAAAAGCCCCATTTTTTTATTTTGGCGTTTCTCATTCTCATAGAGCAAAATGGTATTTTTCGTGATCTGTATATTCCACCGAATACGAAATAAAAATTCTTTAAGTGAAATGTAATAACAATAAGTAGCAGACAAATACATAACTGTTGTTTCTATGAGCCCTGGGACATTTTTAGAGCATTGTAAATCATTTACATACATATTATAAAGCCCAAAGACAACGACAATAATAATGGGCAACAAAAAGGGCACATCAATTCAATATGTAGCAATATAAAAAGAGAAATGCTAGAAGCTGTAGCTGGCGTATTTCTCTAAGGTGATGCTCAATTAATTATAATTACCCTGTTTTGTGTTCTTTTGATATATTTCTTGCTTTATCGTAAAATTATTTCTTCACAACGTTGTACTGTTCCATTATCAATGGCAAGGCGTCACTGAGGGCCTTCTTCTAATTGAACCACTAATAATTTTGAAGGGGGTTTTAGTTGAGAATTATTTTAGACAAAACGTCTCTTGTAAAAACAATTTAGACCTCCACACACTTGCAAATTTTAGATGCAAAAAATCAAGGTGCATGGATTGTTATTGGACTGCAAATACTACGATCTGTCTGGTTGTAAGTTGTTGCACCAACTTCTGACCATATGGTCCCAGTGAGTAAATAAGCTTTAATGGGGCACAAATCCATTGCAAAAGTACTCGACTATTCCAGATGAGTACCTGCCAGATAAATTTGAGTCTCGTTGCTCACTCATTACTAAATCTCACGACTCTTCAACTCGATTTGTCTGAATTTTTTATTTTGGTAAACTAACGGCTATTGTATGGTCCTTAAAGGACCTTTTCTTGTTTCCTTTAGGCTCATTGCGGTCGACAACCTCAGACGCCTGCAGGATTATACCGAAAAATAAATCAACAGATAGGTAGAGAAATAACAGCCAAGTGCTTCTGTTAGGGTCTTAACTCGTCATTTTGAAGAGTAATTATTTTTTTTTTTTTGGTACCTTCAGGAGTTCTTTTTGTCGAGAAGAATAATAATTGGTAAAACGTTGTGGAATAATAAATATTTATATCGGAATTAAAAAAATATTACTCAATTGTTGCTCATTTATGACTCAAGTGGCTATAAAAGTATTGTATATTTCATTTTGGTGGCTTTTTGTTGTTAAATGCTGAAGAAGCTACAACGTAGCGAAACGTACGTTACGTGTAAAATAAAATTTGTGGCTTTTTATTAATGAAAACGAAATATTTTTAATTAATAAGTGAGAACGATTTGACCAATTTAGCCATTTCTGTTTTAATTGGTCGTAAGGGGAAGAAAACGTTAAATTGTATTAAAAAAACATTGCATTAATAACTAATTGGAAAAAAAAAATTTCTTTTTTTGCTCCAAAAAAACTTTTATATATTTAAAAAAATTCCATCATCAATCCTTCGGTTCGAACAAAAAAAAAATAAAACAGGACAAAGGTCCGAAAAACAACAGACAGAGGTCAAGTGGCACTTACCTCTTTCGCGAACTGCGACGCTCCTGTTTCTATCTCCCTCTTTCACCCTCTATATGTGTTATTAACCGGCGGCGTATTCGACAACAACGGATGGCAACTCGTAGCAAGGACCACGACAAACCTGCGAGTCCTGTGAGACAGAGAATGCGACTCGCTACCACGCAGGACAACTACTACAATCCCGTGCGAGGGCCAGGAATTTTATGCGAAGGCGCGAGATGAATTGGGACCAAAAGGGAGTCAGGTGTGCCGCACATGCGCCCTTATGTTGGGACGATCGATTCTTGTCACAAAAAAAGATCGCACTTTACCAATGAAACTTATTGTTACGCACAAAATTAATAAATAACCAATCGAGACGATCTGGGTGAAACAAAAAATTACCATCATTTCAATCAATCGCAACTATTTGGTACCTTTTGGGACCCAGCACGTCCATTTCGTATTTTTGAATGGTATCAACATTAAACAAAGGATAATAAAGATCCTTGTTGCAATACTAATGGTCCTATTCTAAGGGACCAGATTTGGTACGTTATGGGATGCAAAAATGGTACTCAAAAAAAAGTACGTTCCTTTTTTGAGATTCATTACTAGAACATTTTCTAATCATATACATAAAGGTTCAAAATGACGTTTTTGATAACCTTTGCTTAGGTTCTGTACCTTCATATTAATATCTTTTGTAGTATTTACTGGCCTTACTGACTAGCTGTTTGTAAATCTCGTGCGATAAGCTTTTGAGGCGCCATCTTACAGAACTATTAGAAGTACAGCGTAGAAAACTCTTTAAATGCAGCAGTGCGTGCTAGTCAAGTCTGTAAAATTTTATTGAATTCATGTTTTTTTTTTTGAAAAAAATAGAAATAATAAGCTTTGGTATAGGAATTACTCCACGTGTTGTTTGATTAAAAAGACTTTTCCCTGAGGCAATAGGCGAAAGAAAAATGATTTCTTAGTATTTAAAAAACAGGTAAAGAAAAATGAAAGCTACAGATACGTGAAACCGAGTTTCTTTATTTTTTCCTGAAGTAATTTAACTCGAATATTTTCTCGTGATTCCATCTCGGCGTGGTTTTTATAATCCGGTAGGTACATCCATCTTCTGCCACGTTAAATTACACGATAGATGGAAAATTTTCAGAAAAATGAAACCACTGTAGGTTGACAATGACATTTCCTTAGAAAAAATTTGTGAAAATAAATCAAATAAAAAAAATAAAGAAAAGTAGTTATTGTACTCAATTATTTCACTCATAGATTGGATTATGTATATATTTGAATAAGAATATACAGGGTGGTTTAAAACTTTTCAAAAAATTTACTTTTTTAAAAATATGCGATGGAACCTAATCATAAGTCGTAAGATTTTTATCTGTAAAAGATGGACTTTATGTACAAAATTTAATTCTCTACAAAAAAGGCCTGCCTACATTTTTTTGTAAACATCACAGTTTTCGCTATGTAAGCGTCTATAAGTCAAAAAACGCCTTTTGCAAAACTTTATCAGTATATAAATAATAGTTATAATTATTTGCCACTGTTGAAAATTTGTACAAATGATCTCCTCATTGGCCTCTACAAGAATCCGCGATTAAAATAATTTTTGCACGATAAATCCCTTAGCTGCTAGACTAAAAGAGTTTCGTATAAACGACCACCTGTAGTGACATATCAAGATCTTTAGTCAAAGCTGCCTGGCCTTACTAGATTAGGTCTTCCTGCAATGAGATTAGCCAACCCATGTAAACTGTTTAAATTTGGCGCTTTTTCAAGCATCCTACATTCAGAAGGGTAAAAGTAGATGAAAAGTACAAAAGATAATATTTTTTTATAAACAGTTACCTAATGAAATCCCATTAGGTGTGTCCGAGATACATAACTTGTAAATTGAGTTCTTTTTAATGACCTGTTATAAAATTCCATGTATAGTGGATCCATTCTCAGTTGAAAATATTATAAATTCAACGTTTTTTATATCGTTTTCAAATGAGATTAGAAGAACTATACGAAGTTCGAGTCTTCATTCCATCATAACTCATAACTGAGATTTGCTGCAATTACAACCGAAACCAAGTTAATAACGTCGAGTGTCAAGGATCAGTGAGCATTGTAGACGTATATGCAACGGACAATGAGAAGGATTGCGAGATGTAGTTTATTTTCTTGGTCGAAACCTGAATGGAGTTTGGCCAGCAATTTCCTCCGGTTGATTGGACAGGTGAAATGGATGTGTTTACCACAAAGAGAAATGAACCAACGGTTCAAAATCACTTTCGGCAATGGACAGATTAAAATAGAATTCGAATATTACCTACTGCAAAATCTCCGAGTAATTGAATAATGGAGGCATTATAACTTTTACGTGGATATAAAATACATTTAACTGTCTATTGTTAAGAAATTTTTAACTGGAAGGAAAAATATTTTCTCCATTTCCAAACTCAGAAAGAAGAGTTATATACAGGGTGTTCTAGAATCCCAATACAAGCTTAAATATCACCAGCAACTGACGGAAAACTAGTTGGACACACATTTCTAATTTGTTTAATCCCAAAAGAAACATTAAAACATCTAACATTTCTAATAAATAAATGCCTATTTGAGAACAATAATCTAGATCTATCTCTGCCCCTCTTTATACATGTTTCTGCCACTAACAAGTCTCTAACTTGTCCATCACTAAGTTTTTCTTTTCCACAGCGTCTACCGTCCACGTTTTGAGTCACACTGAGCCGTGCTCCAAAGCTATAACTTCGAAGAATCTTTCTCTAGTTTTTGAGGAGACCCTCTTCTCAACCACAAAAGCAATTTCTGATTATTAAAGTTTGCTAAATGAAACATTCCATTTTATGCCAAAACTTTTCAGTTTCTGAGCAACTTGGGGAAACTAATGAACAAATTTAAAATAGTAAACTGTATCTATTCTTCATATTTATCCACCCCCAACAAAATATTTTATACGGTTGGACAATTTGAATCACGTTATCTACCCAATTCATTTTAAATAACATTCGAAAGTAGTAATTTGTTTTTCGTATCTTTTGTTATGTATTCTGTATTCCATGAAATCCGTTTCCATTATATTCAAATATACAAACAAAATTACTGATGTGCGTTCCAACAGTGGCGACTGATGATAAGGGATGGAGTTTCCTTTTTCCATCGTTTAAAAAAGGATAACTTTTTTGAGTGATGATACCATAAAAATTATGACACATTTAATGGAAATATATTCAAGTAATACACCCAGCAGTGGCGTATCCACGAGGTGGAAAGTTCGAGGTCTCAATTTATTTTGTGTTCCCTTATCCAAAATATTGAATCGTCATTAATTACATCCCCTAAATATTTTTTTTTGTTACTGTGTGGCATCTTCCCATATGATACAGCCACGAGACGCCACTGTTTTGAAAAATATAAAGAAGTAGATATGTATGTCACAGGAACTTTCCATCAATTCACATTTATACAAATTTGCAATATCCAGTCATATCAATTCAACGAAAATAAATTGGATATCAATCACATTACGGTTAGTTTTCAGGAAATTCATCATCGTACGTATATGTGTGATAAAATATTTAAAAAAAGCTGGATTTATGAACAAAGAGAATATAGCATTCCTAAATCTGAATACAAATATAACAAAAAAATGAAAATGGAATTAAAAAAGTTAATACATTGTACAACATCCTTAATATAGTTAATTAGAAATGGATTTTGTATAATTAGAGAGCTTAAAACTTACATCTCCCTAATAGGGTTTTCATATGTGGTTTTATGGCATTATAAATTTACTGCTTCCACATATAAGCATCGCAAAAATAACAAAAAAAGAAGGAATAATTCTAAAACGAGGAATCGTATTCCTTCCACGACCCTTTTTGAAAACCCAGCAGGTACATCAAAGTGCTAAGCGGTTCAGAGCTTTGAAAGCTTTGGCTGCCCATCATTCAAACCTGGACAGTAAAATGCTTTTTGCCTTTTCTTTGGTCCTTATTCGCTTCCGGTTTACTGTACACGCGATAGATCATAAATCGAAAAGTTTCAAAATTTATTACGTGGGTGACAGTTCATTGAATATACTTTGAATAGTATTTAAAATACCACTAGAAGGTATAGAACAAATATTTGAATTACAATTATTGCTATAAAATAAAAATAAAAAATAAGAAAGACAAATCATTTAGAATTAAAGTTTTCGTTTTTGTGCATAAATACTGTAGAAGGCGCCATCTATTAGCAATCCATATAACAAAAGGAACGTGTTACGGCGATACTGGTGCGAGACGTGCCAAGCCATACGAATATGAGTCGAGTCAAACGTGGCGCGAGATGTGCGAAGACACACGAATGTGAGTCGTGTGATGAGAAGCCACACGAATGGGAGTCGAGTCAAGCGTGGCGCGAGACGTGCGAAGACACGAATGTAAGTCGAGTGATGAGAAGCCACACGAATGGGAGTCGAGTCAAGCGTGGCGCGAGACGTGCGAAGACACGAATGTAAGACGAGTGATGAGAAGCCACACGAATGTGAGTCGAGTCAAGCGTGGCGCGAGACGTGCGAAAACTAGAATGTAAGTCGAGTGATGAGAAGCCACACTAATGTGAGTCGAGTCAAGCGTGGCGCGAGACGTGCGAAGCCACACGAATGTGAGTCGAGTCAAGCGTGGCGCGAGACGTGCGAAGACACGAATGTAAGTCGAGTGATGAGAAGCCACACGAATGTGAGTTGAGTCAAGCGTGGCGCAAGACGTGCGAAGACACGAATGTGAGTCAAGTCAAGCGTGGCGCGAGACCTGCGAAGACACGAATGTAAGTCGAGTGATGAGAAGCCACACGAATGTGAGTCGAGTCAAGCGTGGCGCAAGACGTGCGAAGACACGAATGTGAGTCAAGTCAAGCGTGGCGCGAGACCTGCGAAGACACGAATGTAAGTCGAGTGATGAGAAGCCACACGAATGTGAGTCAAGTCAAGCGTGGCGCAAGACTTGCGAAGACACGAATGTAAGTCGAGTGATGAGAAGCCACACGAATGTGAGTCGAGTCAAGCGTGGCGCAAGACGTGCGAAGACACGAATGTGAGAAGTCAAGCGTGGCGCGAGACGTGCGAAGACACGAATGTAAGTCGAGTGATGAGAAGCCACACGAATGTGAGTCGAGTCAAGCGTGGCGCAAGACGTGCGAAGACACGAATGTGAGTCAAGTCAAGCGTGGCGCGAGACGTGCGAAGACACGAATGTAAGTCGAGTGATGAGAAGCCACACGAATGTGAGTCGAGTCAAGCGTGGCGCAAGACGTGCGAAGACACGAATGTAAGACGAGTGATGAGAAGCCACACGAATGTGAGTCGAGTCATGAGAAGCCACACGAATGTGACCAAAGTCAAAGTAGAACTAGCCAGCGTGACGATGACTCGGCTCATATACCCCTGATGTTTTTTTTTTCGATAGACGAGTGCCAAATTGATTCGTCGAACCGGGCAGCCGGCTATACATGCAAGACAGCATTTTGCGAGCGATTATAAACTACCACGCAAATCATCAGCCACATTAAATTCAGTGGCACTGTGAAAAATCTCGTGTAGAATGAAAAATCATTTTCAAATATTAGAAAATGTAATTCAATCGGAAATGAGATGGTAAGAAAGCTGTGAGCTGAACGTACGATGTGTGCATGTGGTCGTGCATGAGTGTACGTTCCTGCGATGCTGAATTTTCCGAGACGAATTTAAAATTCTGAAACGTTATAATATTTAGGAATCCGTTTATTTTGCAAATCGCATTGCACACAACACGTGTGAGACATTTACAAAACAAACGCTTATTTAAATGTAAAATGTACTCATGAATATTACGTATTAAATTGAGGAGGTTATTTTCCAGGAAATGCATTTGTACACAAAAATATCTAAAAAATTTGTAAGTATGAATTTTTTCTGATCTTGATCTTTTGAACTGTTTGTCAAATTTTCATACCGAAAGCACAAAATTTAACGTAGAAAAGAGCTTTGGGAAATTTTGATTAACGAAAACAAATATTCTATTGCAAATTAATGAAAATAATTTACCTACTTTTTCTATACAAAAAAGGAAAGTCTCAAATAATTTATGCATTTGATTAGGACTAGTCTTGAGCCACTGTGTATATTCATATTCAACTGGCAAAAAGTTTCCAGTGCGAAACTTTTGTTGGTCAAGGGTTTTTGACAATTTTTTTTTTTAATCTTCACATCAAAAGCTCAAATTTGAACGCAGAAAAGAACTTTGGCGAATTATAGTTTTAAAAAATTGTTCTAATACAAATTGATAAAATAATTTTAACAATTTTTTCTATTAATAAAAAAGTGAAGTACAAAATAAATTGCCTATTTAATCAGGACAAGTTTTGAGTCACTGTTTATATAGATACACAATTTGCAAGTATGAATTTTTGCTGATCTTGGATTTTTGAAAAAATTTTTTTTCAAATTTCTATAACAATGGCACGAAATCTTCTGACACAATTAAATCATTAAGCCATTTATTAAACAAATCTACAATAGCTTCAAAAACAGTCAACAACATACACACATAAAATAGTAAATGTGTACCATTAACTTTTTGGTTATTGGTGCCCTAAGACGCTTTGCTCGGAATCTAAACTTCCGTTTGGCTATTAGGGATAAATTGGAAGCTTAACTGTGACGTAAGCAGTTAATGAGCGCGTTACAATTAAGAACAGAATTACACTGTTAGAAAGTCAGGGCAGGGGCAAATTGCAATCACGGTAGAATAATAGATGCAATGCAAATTTTATTGTTATCGTGCTAAAAAGGACACTACGACAATACACGACAAAATAGGAACACTTTTTTTACTGATAGGAAAACTTCGTTATTGAAACAAAAATATATAAACTTTTCGTGGGATTTTTGGGTTAGTTAAATAACCTTCGGGAAAATACCTAAAATCCCTTTTTAACTAGTAAAAGCCCTTGGGGAGTTGCTTGTTGACATAAAAGTAACAATCCAAAGAAACTCATTAACCGTGGAGATAAAAGCTTCTTTTGGGAATAAAAAAGTAAATAACGATGACCTGTTGGGTACCTACGTACCTACCACCTTTGACATTTCTGAGAATATCAAAACATCCCTCCGAAAGATCGCCTCTTTTCTTTATCTCTTACTTTTTTTCGAATCGCCCGGAGTCGTTTGAATTTGAGCGTAGTTCGTTAAAAGAAATTTTTAGAAATTCAAAAAGTTAATTAACTTTGCTACGCTCATGTACCTTCCAGCTACTACAGCTAATTACCAGCTCAAATCTTTGAGCAAGCGGCATGTTGGAAAAGCAATAAGAAACTCTGAGTTAAGCTCATTTTTTGTCAGACTTAATTGCCAACGGAAGAAAAAAATCATTGACAAAATAATAGACACTAAAACCGTTAATTGTTTACGTCAATAACAATTGGTATAAAAATACCAAAATTGGGAACCGTAGCGAGACACCATTTGAGAAATTAATTGATCAATAACATCATGCAACTACGTACCCTCCATAATTTTTTAAAATACAATGAAGGGTAAAGGGGAAATATGTAAATGTAAACACACCTACCCTCTACCCTAACCTATTGCAATACACATGGAAGTATTACGATAGTTTTTTTTTTGTATTTTTTGAAACTCAAAACCAGTATGAAGATGTCATAAAATATAAAAAGCTGCCGTAATACTTCCATTTGTATTGCAATAGGTTATGGTAGAGGGTAGGTGTATTCACATTTACATACCATTTATTTTGCTTATTTGTTTGAATAAAACATTTTGTATTTGTCTTTTGTGTCAAACTGTACGTTCCAATTACTTTTATTAATGTATAAAATATCTTCCACAAGAAAAAACTCCAAATAGGTATCTCAATATTGATAATTATTAAGTATAATTTCAAATCGTATTAATAATAAGGTATTATGATGAGCTCCAATAAACTTTTTTTACTTAACAGAGGTACTGGGTCGTACTGGATAAAAAAAAGCAAGTATAAATAAGAAATATCGTTAACTGTTGGTCAGTTTATCGCGACCATGCCTCCGGAATGGGTGTGCGTCGCGACGCGTCGCGAATCGTGGTTCGCTTTTCGTTTTTAGGTGCATGATTATCCGTTCTTATTTTATGGTTTTATTAAATTGTACTGTAGTGGTTTCCGATTTTTTTCGGTATGGTTTCGTCAAGAGGATTAGGGCAACACCAAAGTGGCTGTAGGGGTAAGTACCTACTGAATTTTCTATTTTTTTATTTAGGTTTTTAAAGATTGTTAAAAATCAGAATTAAGTTTTTTCATTAAAAGTTTTCTGCTTTTCTTAAATATTTTGGTGATTTAACTGGGAAAATTTAATATATTTCTCATACATTTTATTTTATTTTTTACAATTTTGGCTTTTGTAAATCGACATCATTGATTGGATATGATCGATTAAAGTTGTAGGAATTTTCCTATGTAGGCGTACTTAAATTTTCAAAAAAATCTAAATTAAATTTAATACTGTAATATTTCTTTTTTGGATTTTAATTTTTTTTATTTTTTTATCCTTAGACCAATTTGTTTTATTTTTCAGTCACCATTAAAAATCAAAACGATTGTATTTTTATGGTTATAAAATAATTTTTACAACTTTGCCTTTGACTAATTAAAACATTTTACAAATATCAAAAATTCTAATGACCATTTTGTTTTAATTAGTCGAATTTTACTTCAGTTAAGATAACGAGCTAGACCAGGTTAGATCAGGTACTCTTAATATGATTAGAAACATGTTTTCTTAATACTAAGTTAGAGTAAGCCTTTGTAAGTATTTTGATGGTAACTGAACAAGTTCATTTTTGAACATTATTAAAAATACAAAGCTTTATTACCCAAACACTCTTTAAAACATGTACCTAGACAAAATTGTCACAGAAAAGGCTGAATTTTCTTATTCTAGGTTACTTTGTTTTGGGGTAGTTAATTAATAAATAATTCACAGTAATTTATCTCAATCAGTAGAATTTTTCATTACACTAAAGTAATTATTGTTGTTTATTGAGCAACAGACTACTTTTTTATTTATAAAACAAAAAACATGCAATTACGAATATCTGTCTAAGGGTAGTTGTGTTTAATCTATTATATTCCCTCAGGATTTCGGTAATAATACAATTTTGGTACATGAACAATAATTAGTTTTTCTCCGAATCATACATCAACTTTTTTGGTTTGGATCTACCACATAAAAGAAAAAGATCCCTTATGTTCGTTTAAGAGCGGTGACCAACATAAGTAAAATATATTTTTCCCGTGTGGGGAGCCTGCAACCCCATCGGGCGCGTCCCCAGGTGGCGGATAGGGGAAAACCCGGCGCACAACCACCGGGTATTAAGTGGTAAAATACCTCTTGTGGACCAACAGGCACTTTTTAATAATTTGATTAGTGATTACTTTATAAGATAATAAGGAATATAAATTTAATTAATAAAAATAATAATTAAAAACACACCCTATCATAACTAATTAGATTAAGTAAAAACCAACCAATTGTAAGAACAAAATAGTAAAAATTATTTCATTTACATTTGCTGTAGGTAAATAAAGCCCTTATTAGACGAGCATTAATAATGTTTTTGAAAAAACAGTTTGTTGCTTGTTATTGTGAAAACAATTTGATAATAAAAAAAAGCAATTCGATCTATTGGATCACAAAAGTAATTTTGAGTACATTAGCAAATACGTTGTCTTTACCTTATAAGACCGAGCGCCCCCGAAGAGCGCCGAATTGAAGCGGAAATCCACCACCACGTTGTTAAACAATTGAGTAATGAATCTCCGCCTCACTTCGGGACACATCGTCAGTGTTCGGTTATATATAACGTACTATTTCTCCCACTCTTAGCAATACCTCGAACTTATTTAATATTTCAAAGCTTTCATTTATATTTATATAAAATCTACAAAACAGACAGATACATCCATCTTAAATAAATACGTGGGTATTTCAAGTAGGTAATTTTAATTGGGGAGTAATTCCCTGCAGGGTAAGTTAGCTATTACCCTTCTGAAGAAGAGGCAACGTAAACACAAGCAAAAAAAATCTAAAACGAAAGTAAATGCAAAACAAACATCCACTTGTTTACAAAACAGATGGAAATGTTACCTTGAAGGATTAATTGAATTTCTTTAAAATCACGAATGGTTTAGATTTTATCCTTCAACAACACATTTGCACTCAAGGGTTTTTCATCAACACAAAATTTCATCCCCTTATAAACAAACATTTTTACAAGTTTTATTTCAGATTCCAATATTTACTTTTTTCTCCCAGAGGATGCAAATGTACCACAATTTCTTTGGGTAGATTCGCAAATGTGATAAAGCCAATCCGCAAAATGTTATCAGCCATCAAGAAGACATATTAGTGACATTAAATTAACGATATTATCTGACGAAGAATAACGCGTTTAGCAGGATTATCCACGTGGTTTTATATACCTGCTTCCAGGTCATTCCAATTTCCCACGGGCGATACAATTTGCACGAACTTTACAATCGAGAATATAATTTAACATGCCCTTAATTTGCTTGTGACATGAACAACTTACTTGAACGTATTAAAATTGAATGCGAATAAAATATTGTTACACCTAATAAATGTCCTGCGGGAGGGGAAGGAATCTCAAGTCTTCAACCCCTTTAAGTAAAAATAATGTAAGACTATTGTAAAAAAAACTTACCCTTAAATCTTCGACTTCATGTTGTTTCACCATTAGGGCACTTAAAGTTCACAAATGTTTTTATGCGATTATACGAATTATTTTTTAAGTCCACTCGCGAATCAATCGATTTTAAGAAAATAACACGTTCCGACCGATCAATCGATGCTAAAGATCTGGTAATAGACGCTTTAAGAAAACAAGATAATAAATGCTACATTTATGTTAATAACAATCTGATGTATTAGCCGTTCTAAAAAAGTGCTAACACAAAGGAATTTTATTACCCACAGCGTTTATGATAAGAAAGAAAAATTTTATACATACGTAAATTACTTACAAGTGTTGTGAACGATTTTGAAAACTGTAAAGAAAATATTTTTCTTTCAATAAATGATAAGTTTTGTAATTAATTTCTGTAATTTGTTCTATTACCATCTTTAACATATTTCGGACGACCTCAGACTAACACACGATTGTATCCGAACATGTGCGCTGTTAATTGGAAATTGGAAGGAGAGTCCTTCATAGATAACGTGGGTCCTTTGATAAGAGTAAATTATGCAACTTATCATACTCGAATTTTAAGTTTATAAAACGAAATTGAAGGAAAAATTTTATAATCTGTAGGACCAATACAATTTCTCCTCTACAACCAGTCTAATGAATTTTAATTTCGATAATTACAAAAAAAGTATTTAGAAACATTTCTTGATCATCTGGTATTCCAAAAATCACTAATTTATGAAATTACAAAAAAGTGTTTCATTTAAAAAATTAAAGATAATATTCACTTACCTATTTTGTTGAATTAATATATTCAGGAATACAGGATAAAAAATGACGAGGCAAAGAGAAAAGGAGATTGATAAAAAAAAATCAATAAGAGATCATAATTCAATAGATATATTGTATGAATAGTTGACAGCGGAAGCTGTTGTAGTTCACCCCACATAACGTATGTATTTATAGTTATAATCTGTTGGAACTTAACATGGCAAATAGCAAAATAAAATGTGGCAAACGGTACCGGGTGATGTATTTCAACACGAAGCATATTACAAATGGTAATATTCAATAGATATTTATTATAATAAGGCATCTCACTTATATGCTAATCACACATACAGGAATATTTCTACCTGCACGAACGCCACACGTCTGTGGCGAGCGTGCCTTCTTTTAAAATTTTCATACGTGGTGTTTCGTGGGGAACGAAAACTAATTTAAGTACACCACTCAAAATCTAAATCAATTTTTTTTTTTTTTGAAGTCATTTTGAAACTTTACAGTGGTATTTTTTTAACATACCGGTAGGATAAAGTCAAGATTATTAAATTCGATTTTTGCAACAATTGCAACTAACACGATTTCAATTTTTTTTAAGGTTCAAACTAGGGAAGAAAATTAGGAACAAAAATGAATTCGTCAGCCGGTTCCTACAATCTTAATTTTTTTAAATTTTACTAAAAGGAAAGTAACTGGAGTTTAATATAAAGCCACCAGAAAATGGTCAGTGAGAAAAATGAACTTCTGACGAGTTATTGTTATCTAGAACACCCTGTATCTTGGAATTTAGTACGAGTTCACTATCAAAAAGAAGAAAATTTAACAATGTGAAGATCAACTAAGGCCCCATTTCACCTTTCATTAATTACCAGTAAAGAATATGAAACATAAACTTCTAATTCCACATGTAATCCAAAATAAAATCAAAAAATATAAATTGCGCCTAGTATTTACAAAAAAATAATATATTTGGGACTAGAAAAACTGAACCAGTAACAGATCCTTACCTTGTAAATCAGAAGCGGCCAAAATTTTTGTCTATCACGGACGACCTACCTTTATATTTATTTATTACAGACGTAGATCAATCAACATCACCACAAGAAAGGAAAATATTGAAGTCAAAAATAAGTTTAATACAGATATTTTCGCATATTAAATCATCGGTGGCGACGACTAGTGTCAGCCACAGTACTTCGCCGATACAAGACGCGGCCGCAAGTGTCTAGATGCAGCCACCAGTCGCAGTAACAGGTGGCCATACGCAGCCACCGACCGGTCGCAGTAACTAGTGGCCATACACAGCCACCAGTCGCAGTAACAAGTGGCCATACGCAGCCACTGGTTGCAGCGACAAGAGTCTCGATGCAGCCATCGGTCGCAGAAACAAGTGGCTATACGTAGCCACCGACCGGTCGCAATAACAAGTGGCTATACACAGCCATCAGTCGCAGTAAGAAGTGGCTATATATTTACAGGTGAACAGACAAGGCCACAAGTCGATACGACCTTTCTGTTCCATGTATCGTGTGACTTGTGGCTCGAGTAGTCACTCTTGAACTCTTTAGTTTGTAAAATGAATGAAAAATCTCGTCGAAGACTTGTGGCCACAATTAGTCGTCGCCACTGGGTTATCAGATGGGTGGTCGACGCTTTGGCTACCCCTGTTGTACATGGTACCAACGGTACACATTCCCCACGATACACCTCTTCCTTATTTGAAATTACTCAACAAAATCAAAGTTCAACATCCGAACTCAACTGAACTCAACAAATAAAAGAAGAAGAAAAAAAAAAGAAACGCGACTCTATCACAAACAAAACAATCTGTACAGCATTTAACACTAAATTTCTATTTCCTTAATATACTATGTAATATGTACAATTATTATTAATTTATTGTATGATGTGTTCCCTGGCCGTTTAAGGCCGCCCTGGTCCCGCGCCCAAAGGCGATCTTGGCGGCCGTTCTGGAATGTCTTTCTTTTACCAAATCGAGTCACACATCACTGGAATAGAGTCGTTTATTTATATCTGATGTATGTAAGTACATTTAAAACTATGCTGCAAAGTCCAATTTGTCCCATGAAAGAGCAGCTGTAAAGTCAGCAGGTGATCGATACTCTTCTAAACAGAAAGGGTCAAAGGGATCGGATGCAGTTCCCAAAAGAGGATCGTAACCACCTAAATCTTGCTCCTGTTTCACTAGAGAATTTTGTTTACTGCTGGAAGTCTCTTTTGGAAGTAGCGAATCCAGCCAATCGTCCGTGTCCATCGGGATTGGCATATGCTCAGATTCAACGAAAGAATCATTTTCGTTACTTCCATTCTCGTTTTGTTGATCCCCCAGTTCCATTACTAGCTGACTAAAATCCATATTTTCCAAAGTGTCCAATGTGTCAAAAAGCTCATTAGGGTCCAAGCCTAACGCTGCTTCTGGACTATTTGGATCCACGTCCGACATTGGAGTACTCGCCATTCTGACGTTGTTATTGTTGTTATTATTATTGCTGTTGGCGTTGTTATTTGCAAACGCTGGCTGCTCGTTGGTCTTGATATCGGCAGAACTGGGCGTTTGCGGATCGTTGGCAGCACTGGGGGGAAGTTCGCCATTTTTAATGAGTATTTCCAGGACATCATCAACTGTTTGAGACTTAATATGTTTCCCTTTTTTCAATTGCTTAGTGGCCTCCTCGTACACTGGAGGCGGAGGTTTGCTGCTTTCGCTGTACTCCATTTTCACGTCAGGAGCATTGATTACGGGTGTCGTGACAATGGTATTCAGAAAACCAGGGAAGGAATTAGCTCTACTGTGTCCGTTGATTATTTTCGCTTTTCCTTGGATAATTTGATTAAGTACAAGGGCGGCGTCGTTGCCATTAAGTACTACGTCACCGGTCAAATTCTTTCTATTTTGAAAAGCGACGTGTTGCTCCTGCTGAAGCCTTTGTTGTTCCTGCGCCTGTTGAGCCTGTAACGCCTGCATTTGCAAATTGAGCTGCTGATTCTGTTGACGAGCTTGCAAATGCTTCTGAAGAGCGATAAGTTGAGCTTTAGGTTCTGCTCTAGTAGCAGCTTGCAGTTTCAATTGAGATAATGTCAATTCCCGCTGCAATTCTTCAATTTGCCTCTGTTGTTCTCTGACTATGTCGTCCTTTGACTGCAGTTGGACGTGGGCTTGAGGGGTTGGCTGTTGTGGTGGCTGAGGAGGTGTAGGAGGCGCAGAAGGACTCTTCAGATCATGAATGTCCATATATTCCGTGGATTCATCTTTGTATGTACTTTGAGGAGAGCCGTTGTCATCTTGAGAATAGTTCGATTCGCATGTAGTTACTGAACCAGGAGTTGGAGCTTCAGAGCAGAAACTTGAACCGGTGGAGGATTCGTTATTGCCGGTGAAGGGTTTGAGTCTTTCGATTAATTGCGGTTTCGAGCCGGATACGGGCAAACTTCTCCTTTTCAATTCGGCTTTTAGATCGCTAACTTTCATGTCCTCCAATCGGCCAACCAACTTAGCCGCAATCGCCGTTTCTGAGACGGTGCCGTTTGTACTATTATGTGGTGTACTCGAAGACGTCGAGCATCCATCGCCAGAACTTTTCTGCGAAGCAGGTAAGATGATTTGCGGAAATTTGTGTTGCAGCTGGAGTTGAAACTGTAGAAGTAACGTTTGCTGCTTCAATAACAAGTCGTAAGAACTCTCTCCCGTGGAATTATTGCTCGAATTGTTCGACAAGGCGTTTTTCTGAGCACTCGGCGGACCTTTGTACTCATGGAATTTAATTGTGCGAGTTTTCGGTACTGATTTTGATTTAGACTTTTTGCGATTTTTATCCTTTCCTGGTGCATCAGTTTTGGAGGGTGAGTGCACTGGTCGGGGCGTATAAGAGACGGGTAAGGGTGGAGGAGCGGGCGTAGAGGGCTGTGTCGATGGCACCGGACTGGCCACCGATGACAACGGACTCAGGGTGGAAGTGGAAGACACAAGTGACGCGGCGGGACTGGACACGGAATTCAAAGAAAACACCGACGCGTTCCCGGAACGGCTCAAGTCTGCGAACACTACTTCACTATTGTCTTTATTAAACACTGGCGTCGTTGTAGTGACGACTACCGTTCCCTCAGTCGCAGGTATGAGCGATACAACAATTCCAGCGGATTTCGCGGCAGTCTCGATTACATCTGAAGAACTGGGACTGACGACACTATCACCTTCGGAGCTTTGCGAGTCCTCTTCCAGCGTAACGTATTTATGGGGAAGTTGTGGCCTGTTCAACTGGCCCTCGCATGTGGCTTTGTACGGTATACGACCAGCTTTTACCGCGTTCTCGATAGGTTCTTCGGTATGCAGGATGTTTTTCTGTATAAGCTCCAAAGGTCCAGGACGATGGGACAACTGGTCATTCAGTTGGTCTGCTAAACGAGCCTTTTTTAACATGCGCTGTTTTTCAACCAAACTGGGGTCCAGATGACCGCGATCCTCGTCCAAGATATGTCTCCTTTCTAGCTCTTGCCTGGATGGACGTTGTTGAATCTTCGCTTTGAGAATATCGCCAGTTTTCGCACGTTCCAGCTGTCGTCGCTGGCCATGATATGCTGCCGGTGTCTTGTGAGCTATAGTGAAAAAGAAAAGCCTAAGCATCTACAGAGAAACTACAAGAGAAAGAGAGAGACAGAAAGAGGGGAGGATAGGATAAAAATGTGACTTACGTGGCATGATTCCTTGGGCGACCAGCTGATCGAAAGGACGCCTGAGCATGAGCTTCACCTTCAGGGCTGTAACAAGTAAAGATCGCGCTGTAAAGACACATGTGGGTCTTAATTAATTTAAAAAGAGAAACGAAAAGATGTGGACATTTGGTGTTCGACCCACGTTTCAGGAAGGACGTGATGGTCACATCCGATCGTCGTCCGACAGTCTGCACGATCGAGAGACCACTCAAGACTGGCGTCGTTTGTTTGTTGTTGTTTAATAATATTTGTTGTGGGTGTACGAAATTGTACAGAAAGTGAAAATGCGCCGTCGTTTCTATATCGACACTGGCTGCAGACCGAGTCAAAAACAAGGTGAATAAATTAAATCGCGCTTAATAAAAATGTCACAATAAAGACGGGAAAATCTTGCACAACCACGTGTGGGACTCACGCCGCTCTGACTCGTGGGCGAAACGGATTATTTAAATATGTTCCAGATGATCGCTACGCGACTATTTTATAGAAGAAAAAAAAACTGACAATTGTACACACATACACTTGTTTTATGTGACCATAATTACTCATGCAAATTGATTGTACTTAATTGCGTCCGATTGTTTCTTCCACACTTCTTTTCTTTCTTTATTTATTTTTTTATATTTTGTGCGCAAACAATACAAACCAAGACTAGTAGATTACGCGAAAAAAATAAAAACAATTACTTATCAGCATGATATAATAATTCTTGATTACATTCAGAGCCATTATTCCCATTTAGTCATTTTTGTTTTCATATAATTTATTATCACATGATGCAGCAAAATTATCAATCAATTTATAGTATCTACTGCTATCGTGTGAAAAAAATTCAATAAGTGCAAAATCACTATTATTAAGTGTAAAAATTGGATAGGTACTACTTTTCGTTGATTTGATACAATTTTTTGAAGCTCAAAACCAGTATGAAGATGTCAGTCATAAAATACAAAAAACTGTCGTAATACTTCCTTGTGTATTGCAATAGGTTACGGTTCAGGATTGGTGTGTTTACATTTACATACCCCTCACCCTCTGCCAATATTTGTATTCGTAAAAGACTAAGAATAACCGCTTTCAAAGTTAAAACAAACAAGCAGTATCATGTATCACCTACAAAATAAGCAAACACTACACGATCCGAATATACGAATAAAATATAAATAAACATTAAAAATTTTCAAATAATTTGTGTATATTTCCTGCTCTAACATCAATTAAAATTTCCAAAACTGAGTGCCAACTCCCACGACAGCGAAATTCATTGATTCCGAAGTATTTAAACTTTACAAAAACATATTTGATAATAACATATTAAACCAATTTTTTATTGGGTAATAAACGAATACTTAATTAGTTTAGGATGTCGTTGAAAACCGATTGCCAGTTAAAATTGAAGGATACGTGTGGGTATTGTAATAGGTAATGATTTCCTTCAATGATAACCAACTGGACTCTGTTACAATTTTTCGTTAATATGCATAAATATTATTTCACTGACAGTTCCTTAAGCAATTAAAACCTCTCACTAAAAATTGATTACCACCTATTACTATGATAATTCCGCCGTTTTATACAACACACAAGGTTGTAACGCTGCCAGAGTGGGCCGTTTTGTATGTGCACATTATTCAACGAATTAAAATCACAAAGGCAAAATTAACTTGGCCACAAATGCATTTGAAAAGCGAAGAAATTGTTGAAAACATGTACAAAATTTCTAAAAACTGTAGTAGCTGTTTCAATGTGTATGCGTACGCACGCGATAACGACATCGGCAGTAGCAATACTTACTCTTACGAGCATGTCATGTTTACTTTATAGATTAGATTAAGAACACTTGACGACTATCAACGTTAATAATTGTGAGAATTAAAATTATTTAATCACAAACCCAAAATTTTGAATATTAATATAATCATGAAAGTGCTGCCAACCAAGTTATACGTAAGTAATCTCTTTATAATTTAAGTGGATCATATTGATGTCAGATGAAATGAAATAAAACTTTAATAAATGTCAAGGTCGACTGTCCACGAAAATTTTGCTCAGCGTTGGGAAAATTATGTTGTAAACATGACATCCAAATATATTCATGTATTATAATAAACCTAAACTGTAGAGAAATTACACTATTAAGTATGATTTAATGTAACATATGCTCGCTATACACACACATTTCCGCCAAATTGTGAGATACTAAAAGAGGAATACAACTTATTTCGACTAAAATAATATTTTGGCGACTGCCATTATTCAAGAGACAACAAAAAAAACACTCATAAACACTTAAATAAATAGATCTGTTAAGCAACCCAAAAGCAAAAATTATTATAAAATTTATTATTCTTCACTTACATTCTTTATTGTGCTCCAACGAATTGAGCAGTGGAGTAGTATCAATGATCGCTTTGGGCGGGGAGTCCCTCGGAGGAGACCGCTGCCCCCCTTCCGCCATCACGCTACTGTTGTTACTTCCACCACCACTATTACTACCGGCGCTGCTACCCCCGTTGCTCCCCGAGCTACTTTTGTTACTGCTGCCGTTGTCCTTGAACCACTCCGGGTAAATGGCAGCAATCGTATCAACTAAGTCCTTGTCCAGCTGCAGCTGCCAATATCCGGAATCGCTCCGGTGGGAAGACTCTGGAACAAGCCCAAACAAACATATTACCAACTTAAGTTTATTGCTATAGCAAAGACGACGTCGTCTGACAGTTCATTCAGTGACGTATCCCTCAGGACGATTCATTTTTCTATGAGTAATTGTTAAGGATCTTTTTAGAAAATGTCCCTCTTGTCAGATAATGAACAGGAGCATCATGAAGATTCTATTTCAAAAAAATTTGGGATTAAGTCACCCACACATTCCAGGTTGAAGATAAGTCGAGGTACACCAAAGGAGTTCAAGGATGTTGCATGTTAAGATGTATACTAGAGAATCACGACGAATTGTTTGTTTCAAAACGTTAACTGAACTGTGTATTAAATACCAAAATGATAAAATCAATTGTTTATTTTTAAACTAATTACTCCCCTAATGATTCATAGTGTATGTGTAAGCTTGTGTGATACAATTAACATAATATGTATTTATGAATCAAGATTTTCAACCTACAGCTTGGCAACTAACTGCCTACATCTCTCGAGATGTGCTTCAATTGGTACTGAGATATTATTTATGTCAGTTCCATAAAAAATTAACAGTTTGTCAAAGAAATTTAAGAAAATAAGGTAATTAATATAATATAAAAAACAAACTAGAAAAATTAAAAACAAATACCGTAGCTGTTACTGTCCTAGACAGTTACTGGTAGTAGAACGTTTGTGCGAGCACGTGGCCGCAGATGGTCCATCGAGCCGGACAACGATAACGTTTCGTTCTTTTTCGGGACCTTGTAAACATTCTGTTTGGGCGGAAAGGTACGAGGCGCGAAACATCACACAAACGCAAATACGTGATGGTAAAGCCGATGGATGTGAGACAAGGACGGTCGCGAACTTACTGAAATCGTTGGTACGTTGGTACGTTGGTACACCTTTACGTTGAGTGGCGATGGTTAACAATGTGGTAGGCGTTGTGTGTTGGCATACAACCGGATCTCAGTGAATTAATTAACAGCTTTTTTCAATAAACTTGATCGCGATACGAAACAATTATTGCGATCATCGACGATGATGGTAAGATTAAATAGGGACAACGAACCGCGTTTGGGACAAACTACCAACTTGTTAAAAAAAATAATGATTGGGAAAACTATTAGGTGCATCATTAGTTCAAAAACTTTTTTTTTTTTTTTTATAAAAATGGAAACTGGGTATTTTGGTAAATTTTTCAAATTTTTTGTAATGATGTGTTAGTAAGTATCTACTGTGCTTGTCTACACCGAATATAGTCCAGAATCTATATTTAGATAATCGAAAAGTGTGCCAAAATCTACTTCAATGTTCTCGCTGCAATTAATTGGACTAGCAGCTTATAAATTCGTACGACAAACTTTAAATATACACACATGTAATCATCAGAAAGAGAAATAGAAATCGATATAAAAATAGAAAATCTTTGTAAAAGCTATTGCACTTGTTCTCTGGACCGAAGGGACCATTGGGCAAGGCTTGGACAACAAAAAGTGGACTCTGGTGACTTCTATCTGCGCATGCGCCAACACAATCCAATATGGCGCCCGATTTTGAGCCACCATGTTTATACTCCATTACAGAGGGACGCATCTAGGATTTTGGTAAGGAAGGATGACCGCATAACTTTCTGCTTGGGATCTAGACTCAAACTCTTCCCTCGTAAATCCACCCCTGGTTTTCGTAAAGGTTTTGAAACATAATAAAAGCCTTGATGAAAATGAAAATATTGATTTTAACCAATAAAAAAAAAATGTTTTGGCTTTAAAAAGCTTATATATACATACATCGGTAGACTTGTACACATACACTAGTAAATAACCAAAACCACCATGATTTTGCTTGCTCATCAATTTGTTGTATATAGTAAAGTGCATTTTAATGGAATTGCAGTTCAGTTGATATTATTATCAAAGCAAAGAAAACATCAAAGAGTTCAGTTTGCTTATGTGCACAGCTAAAGTTGTTTGATTGTGTTTAAAATGCAAATGCGCAAAATAAATACACATGGCTGCATGTAGGTGTCTGTCTGTGTAAGTGTACGTATTTTCAAAGTTACAACTGGTGAAAATTGATGTTCCTTATCACGAAAATTCGTATGCTATCACGACACAAAAGCTTATAAAAAAATGAGGTTAAGTTAAATTAGGTTAGGTTAGGGTGCTTCACTTTTTTTTTTTTTTTGTTAAAGTTAGACAGATGCTCTCGAGGATTATTTTTGAAGACAATATTTTTTTTGTATTTAAGTATATAAACAATGACAAAATAAAATTAAATAATTTGTAAAAAATATTTTAAAACATTTATGTATTTCGATATAAAACAGATACCTGGGTGAAATTGGACCTTTTATTACTGCCTTTTTCCTTGGATAGATATAAACTTCGCGAAGGCCTACAGGCAAAATAAAATTTTATTAGGGAAATCTAATTTCCGCACGAGAAAAAAAGCTTAAAAAGCGCTGATGATTTACGAATTGCCGGGCCATTAAATTAAGAAGTACCTTCATCGTCCGACCTATTTTTTCAACTGCTACAATAATTCTTTCATTTATATTCAGTGGTACGATGGGCTCGATTGATTAAATGTGGCCGTCCGGTGCGAAGAAATTAATATTTAATTAATTGCTGAGCCGTAAATTCTATTAACGCGACGAAACGATAAATATTTATAGGAGGCATCGGTCCGCGAAAACCTAATTCCATCTTGAAGGGCCTCAAGTAGAATTGTAAACAAATTACCTAAGCAGTTTCGTGATCTTACAACAATTCCCTCTTAAACAGAACGAAAATTGATTAAATAGAAATCTGTAGCAAACAATAGCTAAACGACCCGCCGTTAGATGGCGTTCCGTCACCATAATATTTCCATAGTTATAACCACAAAAGACCAGTGCATGGTAACATTTAAAAAATAAAAAGTGTTTGAGTGGAAATATTTGCATTTGTCCTGAGCATTTCAATCAAAAATCGAAATTTTCCAATTACATCTACCAATTCAATCACACTTGAACAACTATTATATTAATTGAAAATGTAAACACAGTTTAATCGAAATGGAACGTGATTCGGAATTTTAGATTATCGAGAACACAATAAGGCCTGTTTGTACAGGAAAATTAAATATCTTTCGAAATGTAACGAGTAACGTTGGAGATAGGATCGAAATATCCACAACTATTTGAGGGTGCATACTTCAGGAATTTTATAATTAAAACGTGAAGGGTAGTTGTAACCCACTATTAATTCTAAACCGTTAGTAAAACATTTTCAAAAATGTAATAACTTCATAATTTTTTTTAAAACTTCGCTAAAAATATTTAAAAACGTGTCAATCAATAACTACCCTTGTTTGACGAAAGATGGCGTTGGTGAGGGAAGTTATAGTCGTGTAGTGTCATGTATCAAACGACAATATAACATATATAACTTAATATGACATTTACTTACTAACCGAGACTCGTATTCTTTTCAGCTTTATGACTGCCTTAAATACAATCTTAAAAGTCCCTCAATTTCGATTCCTAAATTAGAAAATTATTATTTTCATGACTAATCCAAGATCAGACCACGTGTATTATTGTACAGGCCCGCAGACGACTTTGCGGTTGAAGCAGGACTGTCAGAATTTATCTGCTGTCAAGTTAATGCCGGCAGCAGAAGAAGAAAAACAAACGTTTCTAAGTATTTTAAATAAAAACATCCAAACCGAATGCTTACTTTTCGAAACCCCCTTTCAAGGCTGTTGTTTAATTTGCGATTTCTAACGATTCTAGTTAATACAAATAAACACGTCGTTGGATAAATTCTCCTAAGCGCTCTCTCTCTCTTTCACTCTCAGCAAAACTCGGGGCAATTCTTATTTTTCCAAAAGGAACAAAAAATATGATCTGTACAGATTTTTTTTATTTTTATTATCATCTAAGGATATAAATAAACAAAGGATTCTGTAATTTATACGATGACAAGACTTGAATGTCCAATATAGGTATACGTAGGGTCATGTACCTACCTACACATATTTGTGACGTTAGAAACCAAGTAACTAATTAAAACCAAAGAAGGTAAATCAGCCTCGTTACCAGGATTTACCTTACATTGAAAAAAATTCCTGAGTTAATATTCAGAAATTCTGTTTAAGAAGCCACGCAGTCTAGAAGTTAGCAACAGTACTCTAAATCAAATGTAGGTGGCGTTAGCATAATTCGTAACCAACGTCATAATTCAATTGCTATTGTGAGATAAAATGACGTGACGTATGTCTAAAGTGGATTATGTAAGAAGCAATGTCAAGGTACCATTCTTTCCACCAGTGGACAGGTACCATATTACCATGGACAAACAGATGTGTCTTGAACAACAGCTGTGCAAAGAGCAACCTTAATAAAGTATTAATAAAGACAAGAAAGAAACCGATTTCGTATGTCTGTCACGTCAGGGTTTAAAAAGAAAAAGGTGAACGTATTGATAGGTGGATGACTATGTAAGAAATACAATAAATTAAACGTTGGGGTTACTCGATGGTACTCGATCACTTATGTAATGCTAGTTTAATTGGAAAACACCAAATACGGTCTAACAAGGCACTAAGTAAACACGCATGATAAAAATAGACGAGAGTAGAGAAGTCTAAATGGATTACCATCGTCTATTGTGCGACTGTAGTTATCTACTAAGAACAATAATAATTAAAACTAATCTGTGTTGTACGCAAGGCCTTTGTCGCATTGTGCTGACTTGAAGATAATCTACTGAACAGGTGGATAATGGCAATGAAACAAGAAAACAAACTAGAGAAACATTCGCGGTATAGTCAGATTATTTTAAGATTGTCTGGACGTCATCAACACTGAAGTCAGTAACAGAAGACTGAACTAAATGACTCCATCGTTCTCCCTGTAGCCAAGTAGAGTGAGAATGAGAGACTTAAAAAGAGACTACGTGACGTATGTCAGAGTCCAATTCATCCACACATAGTCTTACAACGATCATACTTTAACCTAACCTAACTTTTCACTCTCCACGTTTAAATTTATTTAGAATATAACTAAATATTAAAAAAAAATACGTGTGGCACTCGGGGACTGCCGCGGTAAAGCTATTGCATAGTTTATCAACTTATGCAATTATAATATTTATGCAATATTTTTTTTTTCTTTGATATTAATATAACAATAAACCTATATACTTTTTTATAAACAGCTGCTTACGTATTCGCCCGATTTCGGAGCAGCTCGTCTCGATCCGTGCGAGCTTCGTACAGTCTACACGCATACGTCTAGTCGCACGCACACCTCGCACCGCTGTGCCGGTCGGAGTGGGGGGTGTTAGGTTTTTTTCGTTACGGAATTTCTTGATTCGGTCGCCGCGCTCAAAGCCCGCAATAAAAGCTATGCAATAGCTTAACAAATGTATTTGATTAAATTTCTTGTCAACAATTGTTAAGTTAAACAATTTGTACAGGTAAATAAGTAAATTAGTGTTAAATGAGCATATATGTAGTAACTATGTCATTTTAATCTTTGTTCGACTTTATGAGCAAATTAACCATCAGGAGCAATTATCTGTATGATGTATCATTTGCAATTTATTTAATAAATTAAAACGCCAATAAAACATTTTACTACCAATTCAGTTGACGGATGGACTGATGAAAGTCGTACATAAAGAGTAAATGACGAAATTGGCACAGTTTCGTTGATAGTGTGTGAATTAAAAAAAGAAAATCGTTGCGACAATGTCGGAGCCGTAAATTTCGTTGTTTTTCGACTAAAAGACGTTTCCACTGCTAATAAAAGCGTTTGCCAAAAAAATCCGTGCGGGCGGACGAAAATATTACCGACAGTAGTCAAACAATATAAATAACACGAAAATAAAATACATACAACTATGTACATTGTACACATAACGGTCCCTAGTTGTTGCTAGGGGAGATGTTTCGCTTAAATAGTTGAAGCTTTGCACAATAGGAACGCGTGCAATTTTAAGTAGAGGTAATTCAAAAAATTATGGCGCAAAAGTCACTATAGAAGCTCATGAGGAAAAGGAGATACAGAACAGACACCTTTTGAGACATGAACCACTTTAGAGATATTAGAACCAGAAACAAGAGTAAAAGGGAGCAAAGGGATACCTACATATCAGATTATTGTTCACAATTAGTTAAGGGTGTTTGATGTTCTAATAATTTTTTAATAAAACTTTTAAAATTTGGCGTCACACACGATACAAAACGTCATATAGTTGTCTGTCTTGAGGTCTACATTCTGGTTTAGAGCCTATTCTTGTATCCAATAAAACGACACCATGTGATTGTATCAACAACATAAACTCAGCAACGTTTCGCCATTGTTATAGTTTCTGTGGAACGTGCGCCACATGGCCTCCATTTATTGAATTAATGCCGTTATTGCCGATTTATTTTCATGTTGTCTTAAACTAACGCATGACCTCTAACTGCAGCGGGTATTTTTGAAAAAGGTGCTTCAAAACACAGACTTATCTGAATTTATTTTTCAAATATAAAGTAAACTAAAGACTATATATCTTTGATCAAAAACACCTTCCAACGTCAGACAGGGCGGGAGGAATCGAAACAGCTTGGGCGGATGGGAGCAAGACGGCTAGGACAGCAGAAAATAAGAGAGAGAAAAAAATACGAAGCAGTGGGACAGATAGGGCCGGATAGAGTGGTACAATTTGGGTGGAGGAGAGTGAAATAACCAAAGAGAGAGGGAGGTAAAGAACCAAGGAGGGAGGGAATGAAACAGCCAGTGCACGCAGAAGCGAAATTGAGGGGAAGCAAGAGGGCGGAGGAAAGTGAAATAACCAGGGAGGGAGCGAATGGAACAACAAGTGCACGCAGAAGCGAAAATGAGGCGAAGCAAGACAGTCAGGACAGCAGAACACGAAAGACACAAGGCATGAAGCAGTGAGGCAAATATGGCGGGATAGAGTGGTACAACTTGGGCGGAGAAAAGTGAAATAACCAGGGTGGAAGGGAATGAAACAACCAATCCACGCAGAAGCGAATGTGATGCGAAGCAAGACAGCAGGGCATGAGAGACACAATGCAGGAAGCAGAGAGACTGATAGGGTGGGATAGAGAGGTACAACTTGGGCGGAGAAAAGTGAAATAACCAGGGTGGAAGGGAATGAAACAACCAGTGCACGCAGAAGCGAATGTAATGCGAAGCAAGACAGCAGGGCAAGAGAGAGACAATGGAGGAAGCAGTGAGACTGATAGGGTGGGATAGAGAGGTACAACTTGGGCGGAGGAGAGTGAAACAACTAGGGTGGGAGGAAGCAAGACAGTCAGGGCAGGAGGGCACGAGACATATAAATACGGCGATAGAGGGCGGGACAACCTGGGCGAGAGAGAGTAAAACAGACAATGAGACCGGGTGTAAGGGAGAAGCAAAACATTCTGGGTGGAAGGGAGCGAGTATAAACACAGCCGGGACGATGTTATTATTGTTCTTGTATATCGCTTTTAATACACGTGTTAAACTATTTAAATTGGAAATTTGGAAAATTGTGACAGAGGGATGGCGCTAATCCTCGCATTGCCCAGCCACCAAAAAATTGGCTGATGGACACCAGTTTACCTCCATTTTTTTTTTAAGACGGTTGAAACTTTTACAAGACAAGGCAAAAGCAAGTGTTTAGGTACAAACAACGGTTTTCCATAATCTTCATCATCATCGAGTCGGCACACAGAATGATTAATATCAAACGTTGTTTATGCAATCGCTGCGAACCATCTGTTGTTTCTTAACTTGTTTATAACTTCCAAATTTAACTCAATCTCTACTCGTTGTAACCTAGGCACAAACTCTATCTGGGTCAAAGCATCAGTTATATTATTTGGCTAAATAAGTTTGCAAAATTTTCCTTTTATACTTTGACCTTTAACCTGTTTTCTAAACGCCACAATTTGAAGTAGACAATCAATTGATTTCAATTAATTCAGAAAACAGAACAATACTACACTTTTTAAATATTCTGTGAAGATTTTGAAAACCAAATGCTAAGCCATGTGGAAGACTCTCATTAGAACTTACAAAAATACCTAATCAGTTTTTTAAAAAAAGTAAACAGAAATAAGATAAACAAATAGAGCTACCTAGAAGTGCTGTCTTGAAGATTAAAGACCAGCAGGTACTTTCATCAATCTTCCACCGTAATCTTTTTTCATTTTTATTTAATTTTTGCTTCTGTACAAAGAGATGGTTACTAGTAGTTATTCTTTGTTGTTAATTATACCCTTCTGTCATCCTAGGAGGCAACAAAAAGGCCACTTTGCAATCGGCGACAAAGCGTACTTTTATTATTTTTTGCATATACAAACATAACCATTTAGAAGCGGGTAAAAATGCCGGCCGTCGTTGGAAATTGTAGAAGGTTGCCATTTAGGAAGCCGAGACGTACGTTTCATAGTCAGACTGACGATGAAACAAACGCGTCGACGTCATAACAGCCACCAAGTCTAATAAAACAGGCCATTAATGTGGGCTGTTTGCAGCCTCTGCTTCGCATGTTTGTCCTTAACAGACGCGAACGCTTCCTTCTTGGCTTGTATTTATTATGAGGACTAATAACTTTTATGGACGACTAAGCTGAAATGTTTTTAGAAATGAACGTCTCAAAAACGCTATCATGAGATAGATTTCTTTAGAGTAAAGTCATATGACCATAATCTTGCATACAAGGAAATAACTTTTATACCATTTATCGGTTTTGATTCATTTAATCCAAAGAAAAAGTAGAAAACGTTAAGGGCAATTTTGAGAGGAGAGAAATAAGAAAAATTTCCTTCCGAGGGTCTGACACCGGAAGCAAATCCGGTCTTGATACAATTTTTGCCGGATGCGAACGAAGATCACCGGATTTTCTATTCCGGTAACCGAGGAGTGATAAATTCACGTCAGGTACTTATTCTTAGATATATTGACCGAAGATGCTACTCGTTTTATCACAAGATGAAGAAAAAATAATATTTGAAAGAGAAAATTTTTTTTTTTTTTGAAATCAGAAAGTTTTCTTAGAACTTCCCAATTTTAAAAAAAATACCATGGAGTATATTTATTTTTTGAAAGCGTCAGAGTAATGATGTTTACGAAACTTTAAATGTTTTGAAGGATTTTAAAGTGCTCAAAACTTTTATTTTTCCTTAAAATGAAAGTTATGAAAATTTGAAAGTTCTCATACAACTTTCCAATTTGAAAACAATATCATGCAGTAGTATCTACCGTTTGTGTGTGTCCACAGGAAAACGTTAATGAAAAGCAAAAAATTTCTGAAGGCTCGAAAGTTTTCTTACAACTTCTTATTTTGGGAAAGTATCTAAGCAGTGCAATTTATCATTTTTCTTTGCAACTTCCCAGTCTGAAAATTTTTCTTCCATTACATTGTTATTTTTAGTTTTCGTACAACTTTCCAATTTGAAAAAATACTATGCACTATATGTGTTTATTATTTGAGAGCGTCTGGACAAAGATGTTTATGAAAGTTTAAAATTTTTTGAGAATTTGAAAGTTCTCATACAACTTTCCAATATGAAAAAAATATCATGCAATAGTATCTAGTGTTTGTGTGCGTCCAAAGAAAGACGATCATGAAAAGCTAAAAATTTCTAAGGATTGGAAAGTTTTCTTACAACTTCTTAATTTGGGAAAGTACTCTTGCAGTACAATTTATCATTTTTCCTTGCACTTCCTAATCAGCAAATTTTTCTGCCATTACAACGTAATTTTTATTTTTCATAAAACTGAGAATTTGGAGTTTTATTACAACTTTCCAGTTTGAAAAAAATACCTCCCGGTAAAATGTGCCATTTGTGTGCCTAGATAAAGACGTTTTATGTAAGATTAAATTTTTTTGAGAATTACAACATTTTATGACAACTTTCCAATTCGTAAAAAAATACCACCCACTACAATTATTTGTGTGCGTCTATTGAAACACCCTGTAGATCCAATCATTGCATTAGCAGACACCTTTATTTGAAACAAGTCTTATTTTTCCGGTCGTTTACTTCCGATTGAAGCCTGAATCAATTAGGAGTAAATGAATAAATGGCCGGATGGGCCAGATAGCGAACGTACGAAATTGTTGGATAACGACGCCGGCGAACGTCGTGTGAAAAACGTCCGTCGTCGTTCCAAAAACCTTCGGTGCCAGGTTTTTGTAAGGAAACTTTAACAAATGTCACGCCAAATTAATTTTCTTTTCCCCTTTCTTTTACCTAGAGCGCCGGCGTTTGGCCATCATCTGGGCCAGAACGATTTCCTTCTTCCCTAATTTCTCTAAGCTTTTAATGGGGTAAAATGAAACAGACACTCGAAAAAAGAAAGGGGAATGACATTATATGTCATGAATACCAAATATAAGATTAAAAAAATGCTAGAAAATTAACATCACATACACCAGAGGTCATAAACGAGCTAAACCTCAAAATTTAACATAATATGTTTGTATAATAATTCGCGAGGGTGCCATCATATCTACTAGGTCATAAATTATGACGCAGGTATGGCACGAAATTGATTTGTAGAATGCTGGCAAGAACTGGCATTTCCCGTGAGGTCAGTTGCCAAATTACTTTTCAACGATTTAATCAATACATATGTATAAGTCTTAATGTATAATTGCATAACGCCACATTAATTAGGTGCATTACATTGTTAAAAATAACTGCCTACAACGATTACTATACATTCTCGTGATAGTCATAACAATAACGTTGCCAATACAAACGTTAAAACACAAAAAAAAAAGTTTAAAAATTAATGCATTCGTTAAAAAACTTTATTTGCATAAAAACAGGAGAAGGCGCCATCTATTGAACATCTATTTAACTAGCTGTGAGGGAGGATCTACTCTCAGGACGGTGTCACTGGTATAATAGTGGTATTGATTAGGGACGCAGGACGATTAAAACCTCCTGATCTCCTTTTTCTCAAAACAAAATCCATAAACTTCGATTTTGTTAGAAAAATATAATGATTTTTCATAGTTACCAATAATGTGGTTACCAAGGGGTTCATGCCTTTGAAAAAGAGTTTAGACTCAAAATAACGACATTTAGAATGTTAATGTCACAACAAAATAACCAGAGGAAATATCTACAACTTTTCACAAAGTCATTTTCCGCAGATTTTCCGACCATCTGTCCCATCCACTAAGTTTTTGCCCACCCCATATAATGTGTACGTAATTATGAAGGTAATCTAGGAGCAATAACATCAATTCTATTCGTATTAGTTTTTAAATGGATAAGCAGTAAATAATTGGCAGATAAAATTAAATAGGAACAATTCGGATTCGGATTAGGATGTCAAGTAGAAATTGATCTTCAAACAAAGAAGACTTATTAATTGCAATGCCATTCAAAAGAAAATTGAAATGTCACCGTCACAAAGAACTGCATATACGTATAAAGTAATTCTTGTATAATCCACTATTCATCGTGGATTAAACTCGAATCCTTTCATAAAGCGATCAATTATTCGTTCCTGATTTCCTATTATTTATGCCCCACTTATGAACACAAGTTGCACCAGGAGCCGATCCAGAATTTTAGAAGACGCATTTCCACAAAAAAAGATAATTCAAAAACATGGAAGAGGAGGAAGAGGGAATCCGTATCAGAAACCATGAACAGATAAAAGTGGATAAAGGTGGAAAAGCTAACCTAACCTGTCTTAAAACATTTCAAAGTTTATAAACAGTTGAAATCTAACCTAAAAATTTGATGGTCGTTTTAGCCTTCACTCCAAAAAAACCTGTTGCACCATTTATTAAAATATTGCAGTTCCCAAAAGCTTTAGGAGGTTACGGTATGAAATGGTCGTCGACCCCTCCAAATTTGCATTATAGGGTAGAGTCCTGGTCACTATTTGTCATCTCTGGAATTTATAAATCCGGTATGTGCTTCCAAAGGAAAATTTTTGAGAATACAAAGGTGCTTTTTTGGTGCATCATATTTAGGTTAATGTGAAACCTCCATTAAAAAATAATGACTCAAAATAAACTTTATTTAGTCAGGAATTTTAAATAATGACCACACCAACACTCATGGCAATTACTTTTTTATTAAAAGCTTGTTTTTTTTACGTATTTCGTTAAAAAAACATTTTTACGACCGGAAGTTTTTGCAAGTGATTAACGTAATGGAGTTTTTTACTACTATAAAATACATATATCCGTATAAATCGTAAAGCTCGTGTTTGAAAACGAAAGCTTCTCTATAAAACATAAAAAATAGTACGACGTTCAACAGACGACCACAACATCGCCAACGTTCTCCTACTGGACTCAAAAATTGCCCACATAAATTACCTATTAGATAATCTCTGTTTGGCATCAGTTCCTAAACCGTTGGCCAGCCTCCCACCAGTTCATCTCATAAGCGAACTTCACTCTGGTGGAGGAGCTAGTTCAAAGTATTTTGTATTTTTTCTTATGGCTTCAGAATTTCTTTAAATTGAATCTCCTTTTCATCCCTTGAAAATTCCAGATGACCAATAGTTTGATGACTTGAAGTGCAATATTTGAGATCGTTAAAAATTAAAAGAAATCTAATTAATTTAACGAGATTGTTGAAAGTAGATAATAATTAAATCATTCCTCGAAATCCAGCTGACAACATCCTCCGACCTACATTTGCGACACTAAAATGATGTCGAGATCCCTGACAGTAAAAGTCCATCCGTTACTTGGTTTTCGGTCCTCAACCGAAATAGACAAATTCCTATGGTTTATGGAAATGTCCGATGTCGAATGTTCCGCAGCACGAGGTACAGGTCATTATATCGGTTCAATCCGAAACGAAAGTAGGGTGAACTATTTAGGGATTGGAGGTTTAGGCCATTGACTTCACATACCAGGCTGATTGGTTAATATGCGCGACATCTGCCAACGAAGCTCGCGCGCCTCGACGCTCGCTAATGGGTCACCACTTCGAGAAAATTAAATTCGGCACAAGTGGAGAGAAACGAACAAACGAATCGACTTTTGGACCTATCGAACGATTTATTTTCACACTTCGCCATGTGATCGCTGCGTCCAAGATCGATGCCAGGTACCATTACCAAAGCAACAATTTATTCAACAAGATTAATGACTAATACATTTCAATTATCTCTTCAATTTGTTTAAAATGATAATCGTAATTGAGATCGATTCTCATGCGTTGACAAAACAGAACCAGGTCGTTACCATCGACAAATAAGAAGGCCAACAGCTTGCGCGTGACGTCATGTGTAGTAGTCTATGTACGAAACCACTTTAGTCTAGTAGTTAAGGGATTTTATAACGTAAAATTTTTTTGACAGCAAATTTTTGTAGAGGTCGATGAGAAGATCACATGTGGAAATTTTTAGCACTAGTAAATAATTGTTACTTTATTTATATAGGTAATGTTAATTTATGCAAAAAACGTCTTTTAACTTCTCGACGCCTACGTGGTGAAAACCGTAATAGATACGAAAAAAATTAAAGAGACCTTTTTTGTAGAGAATTAAATTTTCTACAAAAAAGTCCCGGACTACATCTCTCCATCTTTACTCCTACGCCCAATAATTATAGGTTCAGTTGGGTTAATGTCCAAATCAAAAAAAAAAAAAAAACCAGCAACTTAACAAATGGGTCATATGAAATTCAAAGACCGTTATGTACCTCCACTAATGAGGGCTACATTTTATTTAGAGATCGCCATGCCTGAGTGTGTCATGTGTGTCAAAACCGTTTTTCCTTCTTAACTAACGGTGCAAAATAAATGTATAATGTGCACTTTCTAAAACTACGATGGATATTTCTCGGTTTAAACATGTAAATAAACATGTTAAAGTTCTTAACTAGGAATTGTAACAGAAATTGCAAGTTGTGGAGATTAATGAAGCTGTTGAAATGACCAGAAATTTATACGCGCCGAAGAAGTTCGTAAACAGTGTGCACGGGACTAATTTTAGATCGGTAAATTATGAAATTGCGGAATTTAAAAGCAACAGCTGTGCACGCCGAACGTTAAAAGGGGTGTTTGGAAAAACTGCCGCTTGGACAGAAAGAAAAAAAAACACTTTGAAATGCCTAAAGGGCGTGTCACGGAAACTGTCAACTGAATACTACACAGATTCTTCAACAAATTTAAGATCAGAATCTCCTTTTTGAGGTACAGACTACCAGCAGTCGTATCTGGGACAATCAACGTCACTTGTTCTACCCTGCAGCAAACATAAATGCACGCGCGTCACGCCTTTCTTAGAGCTTCCGCTGTCGCTCGGCGAATCCGCGTGCGATTCAACCCTGCAGCAAACATAAATGCACGCGCGCCACGCCTCTCTTAGAGCCTCCGTTCTCGCTGAGCGAATACGCGTGCGTTTCCGCCCTGAGATCGTGTGGCGCGCGCATCACGAGTTCGGATTCCAAGAGTGACAGGTATGCATATCGGTAGTTGAAAACATCAACATGCTGCTAGAAACGTCAACGCCCTGAAAAGGGTACGTCACGTCACTTAAAAAAAAAAAGATAAGGTTCATTAGCTGGTCTAATTGTTCTGTTGATGTTGTAATTTTTCGAATGTAGATCGTTAGGTCTCGTTGCAACAACGACATGTCATTTGATTACAGATGATGCGCTACAGGTTCAGTGACGAGCATGTTTACTTACTGTTTATATTAATAGATTGGAACTAAAATAAAATTCGTCAGTTTATTTATACGGGGAAGCTAAGTGGGCCATTCAAAACACTTTGCAATTATAAATAACTTTCTTAATGAACAAGAGACCGTTGTTAATTCGCTAACCTTGGAGATTCTCTTGTTAATTTACTTCTTCGTCTCGTTTTTGCTTTACGACGTGCACTTAAAAATATTTCGGACTTTTTTTTTGCGTGTCGTGGGAGTTTTATTTGCTTTCGTTTCGCGCATTGGGAGCTTTCGGACAGTTCGCGTAATAAAACAGAGAAAACTCCCACCGGATTCGTGATAAATTATTTATACACGAAAAAACTATAACTGCAATAAAGAAAATTTTTTTATTATCATTCTCGTTACATTTTTTGTTCTAATTTAAACAGAAACACCTTACACGATCGTCACCTCATCTAAAAAAAATATATTTAGTTTTATGACCGATTGGCAGGTCGTTAAAGAAATATATGGACCATTATTTTTTTTTTTATTTGTATTAATAGCTCTCAGGTTATAATTTTTATAAATTAAGAAAATTTGTAAAAAGCTTTTTATATAGAACTCCATATTTTTCTTCTAAATTTTGTATTTGTTATTTTTAGATTGGGTAACGAACCATAGGTTACGCGGTAGTAGGTGTGGGTTCGTGTAAATGCACACATCCACGCCTGCACTAGAATAGAGAGAGAACAAAATCCAAAACCTATTTATGCGAAATTATGTGAAGGAAATCACCTCAAAACTGAAGAGCCATAACCAATTATGGTACCAACATTAATAAATAATACTTCACTACTTCCTAGTGCTATTCTAGTCACAAAAACCGGAAGGCGCTTGAACTTATGTACGTTTATTAATTGCACAAATGCCAGGTCACTTATTTCCGCAACGAACGCAGTCATTTTGTATTTTGCTTAACAAAAACAATAACAATAGCCAACATTGTCCTGCGCAAAATGCATGACATAAATCTAGGGATAATCACACTTAGAATTAGCAAAGCTTGTGGTCACCCTTAATCCCTACAATCCACAGAATTCATAAATGTATACGACCACCATTTGCATAGCTGAACGCATCCACAGATATGTTGTGGACGTGTAGAAACTTGCAGCGGTTCTAAAAATGTATCTCCATTAGGGCCCGATTTATTTTGACACCTTCGATCCATAGAGTCGTTTGTAAAATAAAAAAAGAGAATATATAGTTCTCGCGTAGTATATTATGTAGTTTAGTGTGTGTGTACGATTCGAACGATTTGTTATTTTAAAGGCAATGGTAATTTACATCTTCCGCGTTTTATTAACTCGTTAAAGTTGGTTTAACGTGCTCTAAATTAACGCACCTTTGCAACTCTTAATGTGTAATGTGTCTATTTCGAACTTCTTTGGCCTGATTTTACTAATTCCCACCATCCGAAAAACCTAACGGTCTCGACAAATTTACCTCGCGTGCATCCGGTAAATTATGAGATACTATCAACAAGTTAGACCACCAACTGTATTTTATTTGATATTTTGTGATTTAAACAACAAATTTTTCGTGACAAAATAATAAAATTGATATTAATAGAAATTAAACCCAGGATCATCACGTGTAAAGCCAGATTTTCGTTGCGAATGGTTTCTGTACGTTAAATCCTTCGTTTAATACGCGAACGGGTAAGGCCGGCAGTGAGTGACGTCACACTGGAGCTGTTGGACTTGTAATCACGTGGTAACGGTTTGACGCGTGGCGAGCGCAGTCTCCTAGTGGACTGCGCGCCGAGGGAACGCAATAGCTTCACATTTTTCACGTTTCAAAAAAAGATATCACAAAAGTTGAACTCGTTATTCAAATGAACTCGTTATTCAAATCAAAACATTTATTATTTATTATTAAGTGTTACATTTTGCTTTTAATGTACCTTTCATGTTTAACAAACATATGACTTTTAAATGCATTAAAATGTTTTCTGAAATTGCTGTTACACGACAATGCAGATAGTGGAGTCAACATGAAAGTGCACGTCTTGTAATTGTTGCGACGAAAGACAAATTTGCTGCATTGAAGGGGACATTTCAAGGAAATTGGCGAAATTGTTTTAAAGCAGAAATAATTCACTTGTTGACACCCACATTCAAACATAATGCGATTGTTGACAAAGGAAACTTCCCTGTTAAAATAAACTTAATAAATCAGAAACGCTTCCCTGACGCAACGACATACATATTTTAAAATCTACAAAAACCAAAAAATAGTTTAGCAATAAAAAATATGGAAACCAAAAGAGCTTAAAAAGTGAGTCTTGTGACTACAGCTACATATGGTGATTATATCCAATTTTGGAAATCAAAAAACTGAGTTAGATCCTGCTTCCTGGATTACCGGAAGTTGTAACAGTTTGGGCACTAAACATTTTAGCAAAAAGCATTGGATAAATATTTGGATTTCTTTAAGTGAATCACTGTGGTATGAGATAAAGTAGTAGTCAAATCTACGTGGTTATTTTGGATCCATTACGCACTCACGTAACCCACTCATTGTTGGCAAAGGTCAGTAAAAACATACGTCCTACAGCGTGAGCAAAAACTATTTCCTAAAAATTTTTTTGACCATTTACGTCTTGTTTCTTAACATTTTCAATTTATAATTATTGACGACTTTTTGTTATCAATTAATTTTTTGAAAAATAAATAAAAACGAACAGTAATAGCAAAGAAATAACAATAAACGAGAAGTGCCCTTATATTTCAAAAAGATCAGTGGTCAATATTGCTAACGACTCTTATCTGATAAGAAATGAATTTCATTTCTTGAAGCATTAAAAAAAAAACTTTGAAATCATGTCGTCCTTTTGTTCCAGGGCCACACAAGTCAAAAATGTAAGAGAAATTTTACAACAGTTCATAGAATACGTTTAGAAACATCAGAAATATATTGTAACTTGCTTGAAGCGAATAACAACCGGTTATAGCGTACAAACATGCTGACACACGGTGGCGTTGATTCGCTTATAACGAACAACGTTTACGACCTTCAAAGACCTCATCATCGGGGTGCTGAATCATGAAACAAAGATAAAAATGTACACTTATGACTACTCCTACAGTAAGTCATAATCGCTTATAACGACCACTACTCTGGATTTAACGACTAAGAACTAATAAGTTGGTCAGAAACGCCTCGCCTGTGTATAACTGACGGCGTACAACCTGCTGTGTATAGAAATCGTAAAAAAATATTGCAACCGATTTATTTTAAGAAAAGAAATAGCGAAAGTCGAGCAATGTGTGGGCTGTACAGAAGCGAACGAAGAGTAATCAGTGTCTTCGTACGTGCGGTGGGCGTAGATACAATACAAAAAAAAATTGGTAAGCAGCCCAACGCTGCCCACTGCCGTATGTCTAATTTTTAAACCGTAACATAACTAGGTATGTGGTTTATGTAGTTTCAAAGTCGTCCTAGCATAAACCAGTCGTAACTGTTCCGCTGAAAAACGTGTCGATAATAACGTATACGTAAGTGAACCTACGTAACGTAGTAAACCGACATGTGTGTAAGTATGACTCATTTGCAAAAACATAAATATCAAAAGGAGAAAAAGAGAAATTGAGAAATGGTGGATAAATATCAAACGAGTGGGCCTTTATTTTTTATTGACATTATCGTGGACACGAAAGAACCAATGATGTCATCCCAACGTACCTACAGTTAGATCCAGGACCGGATTTATAATTCTGAGGCCTTGAGACCGCCAATATCATTATTAAAGCACAAGAAAATTTTACTAGCACTTATGACTTAGTGGAGGCCCTCCAGTGGTAGAAGTCCCAGGGCTGTAACCTCACTTACCCCTAGCTAAATTCTAGAAATGTCCTTTTTGATGTGCCATTAAGGGGTGTATATGTAACTGTATACATACGTAGGTAGTTAATATCTATACATCATAAACTATGCTAGTGATTTGGCAATTGTCTGCACACGAGAAAAATTTTACTGTCCTTATGCATCAAGAAATTAAAACTTAATGACCCACATTAAATACCAGCGTGTCAACGTGGTAAAATTTAATTTACAACAGCGATTAATGGTCCTTAAAACACTATACACAGTTTAAGTACTATTTATTGCCAAAGTACCTAGTATGAATAAATGAAATATTTAGGATCGTATGAGGTTCTAAAATGGAAGTTTGTGTCTATCGTTTCTACCAATTTTCCACAATCATCAGTTCCTTCCTACACAAAGGCTCTACTTCAAATAGTGAGTTTTTTAAAAAAGAAAAAACAAGTTTTAATTTCAAAAATTTAACCCCATCACCCTAAATTTAGTTACACTGCATCGACATTATTTTGGTCAAAAGACTTCTCTTAGTTACGTCATATGAACAACAGGAGACGAGGACATATCTCTGTAAACTATTTATTCGAGTATCTATTAAAATTGACAATCGAACTTGACATACGTGCACAAGTACGTGAACCATTTGAAACGATCAGTTAGATACGAAATTGCTCTCGAAGTTGAAATGGCTGTCGCATTATTGTAACCACAGAACTCTGAACCATTTTCAGTCTATGAATTTCTAAGTAATTTCGATAAAGGCCATGACACCCTCACGCAAAGGCCGTGGAAGATAATCAAATTATCCCAAAGTAATAAATTGATATCAAAATAAATTAGGAAATATGGAGGCAAATTAGGAAGGCGAGATAAATAATTTAGTTGAAAATTGATTTGAACAAAAAATCTCAGTTATTTTACTTTTGTTTTCGGTTTGTGTTCCATTATATTTTTTTGTAATTTGTCAACGCAGCAGCATCAGAAGGAACACTAAAAATACTTCAAAAAAATTGTTTGGCACGTCCTACGTTAACTCAATTTTGAAAACAATTGTTCTATAGCAAATCGAATTTGGCAGCAAAAGAATTTTAGCTTTTTGGTGCCAATTTTAAAGTAAATTGGTTCGTGGGTGATCATTTCTTTACATTTTGCACCCCTTAATAGTGAATTTAAATGGTTTCGCCTTCCTAAACTGCCCTGCTAGAAATGAAGGCATGGTCATTATAGTAACAGAAACTCGAGATACAGAATTAAATTTACAACTACATAGTAGGTACTTGAAAATGCTCAATTCATACAAGTAGAATTTTTTATCATAAAATATTTTCTATATGTATGTATTTATTACTACGTATGAATTAAAAATAAGTGCGACTTTAAATTTTACTGCAACCAGAAGTACGCGCGGCCAAATGTTGCGCTTTAATTTAACAGCAGTCTTTTGCGTTACATAATTTTAAGAGCACATAAATATCTGTACGTATTTACAAGCTTGTAATAAGAACCAAAGAACCATAGAGAAATAAATGTGTATAAATTGGCTCATAATTAACCTAACCTAACCTAGGAGCATACTCCCTTCTAACTGAGGGAGTCATTGCCACACCGTCGGGTCACCCCCTTAAGAGTCTAACCTCATTACAACCAGCCAGGCAGCTACATTTACATCTCTGCCTAGGGCTTCTCGTAGCACGACCAGCCACTGGCACTCATGTCTGCTAAGCTACCTTAGCCACCTGTGACGGTCGGAGCCACTTTCGTGGATCCTCTACCGCACATCTCTACTGAGGTCCCGGCCTTTATCCACCTAGAGTAGGATCGGTTGCGGGATACTGAGGGAGACACAAAAATATCAACTCACCTTCATCCAAGTTATTCTATGACGTTGCACTAGAAGAATATTTTAAAAAGTCCACAAGATGTTTGGTAGCCATACTTGTTCACTTCTTTTATCACACAATCCTGAAAGACAGCAGGAAATAGAGATAATGATTATTTTAGGTGTTAACGCTTCTTTTGTACCCCCTTTTGTTCGTTTGCAATATTCAAATGGTTTTGGACGCAACCACGAATTAAAAAAATAATAACTTAAATCCAGTTTCATGAGAATTTGCTTTTAAAAACCAAACATCAACTATTTTTTTGGGTAAAATCTAAACAGTGAAGACGAAATGAAGAGTCAACGAATCTGAAGACAAAATATTCAAGATGCAAATGCAAACTGAATATTATTTGCAATTTTCAACCCTTAAGATAATCTGAAACAGCATGGAAAACAAGCATCTCGATGAACTTGGTTCCTTGAATGTTCAAAATCGTATTTTGATTTGACTGAAGACGAAATTCGTCAAGGAGTTTCCACAATTTTCATTTTCAGACTTACGTTCCTCCCCCCACTTCCCGTGATTCCTTGGAACAACGCGAAAGTGTTTTTTCTATTCCTACCCGTTTCTTCTTATTTCGGAACACCCTGTGTTTTTAAACACTTGAAAATTTTACATAATTTCAACTTGCACTTGACCGTCTTCATTTCTAATTGGTCCTTAAAGCCGAAAATAATCATTCGACCCAGTTCGATTAATATTTACACTGGAATATTCACCGACACCTCGTAAATTGGCCAGGAAACCGAACCGTTCCCATTTGATCGCTATGCAATTCCGGCCAGCTGCTCTCCCGAACATTCCAGCCTTGAAATGGGGCCTTTACAACAAAAAAAAAATAATCTGCATACTTAAACGCACAGCCTGCGTTTTGTCCGATATTTTAGAGCAGATTCGAATGAGACTGGACGTACAAACAAACCATCCTCAATCCGCATTAATCAGGAACTGCGTGAAACTATACAATAACAAAAAAAAAAAGAACAAAGGAAAAAAAATACAAAAACTGACTAACTCGCTACTTGTTATACAGCATCCATCATTCAAATAGCGACCTGATGCGATGTAACAGTGCAATACGCCTCACTGCACAAAAAGTTTTTGTTTATGTTTTCTGAACTGACGTCCACACAGAATATTTGATTACTTGAGTATTTGTATTACGTATTGTATATCAACCAAGAAATGTCAATACATAATCCAAATTAAACTGTAGTTTCAATAAAAGAAGCGAGTAGGAAAGCTATTACACAAGATGCACAAGAAAAGGTTTTCGACAGAACAATCCACTGCTACGCCCGGCCTCAAAGAGAGTCAGTAGAAATCTTTAAGCACAAAAACAACTTCAACAGAAACGAAGAAGGCTCCAAGCTAAACAAAATTTGGACGCCAGCCGTAGCAAGAACGAAAACGCGCTCATTGGTCAATGCGGCCACCACGTCTAGCCCCGCCCTCCAGAACACAATATAAATTGCGAGATCAGCGCAACGACAGCCGCACTCGACAACCGAACGCTGCGATCACTGCGAGATCGAAAGTTACTCCGCCGCCCGCAACACCTTTCAAAATACCAGCCTTTAAATCACGGCCACAAAGTCCGGAAGATCATCATCATCAGTTAGTTAAATTACTTAAGAGTTAGATATCCTGTTGCAGTGCATTTAGAGACTATTTTTTGTTCTCTAGTTATCTTTAGTCAGTTCCTTGTTATCCCAATTGATTACCCTTTGTATATATGTATATATAATTTCAATTGAGTACCCTGTATAATATCTACTTAATAAATTGAGGGGTAATTGGTGAGCCAGGGAACAATAGTTTTTGTATTAGAAGTTTCTAGAAAGTTCTAGAAGTTGAAAGAATTTTTCACAGTGTTCCAAGTATTTCTTAAATTATTAAGAACGTTTCAGATGATTTAGAAAGTTCTAAAATGTATTCCATATTTTTAGAATTACTCGAATAGTCTAAAATGTTCCCGATTTTTCCAGAATGATTTTAAACATTCGAGAACAGCTCGGAATGTTCAAGAACGATCCAAAATATTCCAGATTTCTTAAAAATATTTTTCCTTCTAACTCTTTTAACTATTGTGTTGCAATTTATGTGCACACATTCGAAATGCTATTGACGTTTTACATACAAAATCATCGACACTGGGACAGTATTTTTAGAAAGCTTCAGAAGAGTGCATGACGACGACAAGGTCGAAACGGCAGGATTTCATCACAACTGCCACAGTTTCACGGGAATTATTATTGAAATGAAATATAAAATTAGCTGCAACGGAACCAAAATACATAATAACATGTTCTCGACAACAAAAGATTCATTTTTCGCGATTACGAGGTCACAATCTGGGTCATGGAACGTCAATTGCCGTAACATGTTCGATGTGTCAAAAATCGTGATGTTCAAAACAAAACATCTGTTCAGCCGTTGATTTATGAATTCAAACAAACAATAAAAAAAAAAAAAAAAACGGTCAAGTACCAGACCAAATCAGAAAAAGCTCATCATCTACATATCATGAAAAGTTTATGGCCTTATGCAGCACAGCCGCTAGCGCTCTCTTGCTGACGATAGTGGTACCTTAACCTACAGAAGTCTACGATTACTTAGTATTCTATCGGAACTTCCTACAGCGCGCTGATGAGAACTAACAAAGTCAATTTACATGAAAGTCATAAAATCGATCAGTAAATGCTTACGAATTGAAACAATTGCTCATAAAATTGCGTTTCTTTTTATATTGGTAACTAAAATTCTTCAATTTCCAATTTCAAATTAGTGTGTACTTGGTTCAACCAAATTGTTTAATTAAAAACAGCGTGGGTAGATTACATCAATAACGTGTTCTTTATATACAAAACGGCAATAGGTAATTTTTGCTACGCTTATGGTTTGGAAACCGTCCAGAAATATCTTTAAAAACAATCAACATTAAGTACCGTAACCAGCTACTTAACTGGACGAGTGTCAGCTATGTTTCAGGATTTGGGTCAGTGAACAAACAACAGCCGTCCCGATTTTTTCTAATTTTCGGAAATCATCTGAGGAATATAACGAATAGGACCTCACAAATCACACTAATTAGCGCCGTTGTCAACAAAGTAATGATCGGAACGGATTTTATACTTTAAGTTAATATCAAACAGTAACTCAACATAGGCCTTAGTGCTAAATAAATTTTTTGAGTGCCATTTCAATTACTTGCGTCTTACTTAACAGAAAATTGAAAAAGTCTGTCGCATAGAGAAATGGCTCAATTATAGAGCTAAAGTGCATAATTACTTTGTCAAAACTGTAGAGGGAAGATGAAAGGCAAAAGCTAATTATGACAAAGCTTTAAACAAAACAAAATAAGGCTTGTTGAAGCTAGTATTCTAACGTTATCACCAGGCCTAACCACTTGCAGGTGACGTCATTGATCCAGGCCAATGTAGGAAACCGTTTTAGTCCAGTTACTAAAAGATTTATAGTGTTAAATTTTTTTTCATCACTTATTCTTGTAGAAGTCCATGAAAAGAACATGTGTACAAAATTTCAACACTGGCAAAGAATTGTTACTATTATTTATTTAATGTTAAGAATTATTAAAACGCGTTTAATGAACTTTGGTATTTCCCGTTAGTATTTATACTGTATACCTTATCCTTAATTTTTACTAAGTACTTATCAATCTTTTGTGACTTTGTTTCCCATACATTTTAACCACTTTTAAATTTGTTCAAAAAATAGAAATGCTAGATACATGAAATTAAATGTTGAGTAAGCTTTTGATAGTCGTATTTTGGAAACATTCCATTAATCTTCTTCACAATAAATTTCAGGAGTTTGTGGTAAGTACTTTAAATATTGAAACACTGTCGTCAAACGGATCAAATTTGGCATCAGAAAAGCAAAAAAATACTGACAAACAATTCAAGTGAGAAACGGCGCTGTAAAATGTAATGTGTTTTAAAGGAAAACATTCAACGAGTGCAGCTGTTGCTTCGCATTATAAATTGCTGTGTACTTTTCACTTACAAAATTTCAAAATTTGAAACAATAAACTCATTCTGCTTCCATATTTCTATGATGAGCCTGGAATGCAACCAACTTAAAACCACGCGGTTTTGTACCAATAACCAAAGACTTCATTTTTTCATTAAATTTGAAATCACGATAAATGTCAAGGTATTTTAACATATTTTGCAAAAATATTTGCAGATGCAGCATCTATGTAGAGGTCTCATTCGAAGTAAACTTAAGTAATTTCGTTTACTTTTAAAACAGTACTTGCATTAGGCAATAGGAAATAAATAACACACAACGCAAATCCAATTTCGTAACTTACTATTAAGGACTATTTGAGGAAAGGTAACGAACGTTTCTGAACAAAAATAAATTCTGTTCGTTAGTTCGTCGACCTTTGACCTCAAAAGAAGCGCCCCCTTAAAAAAAAAAACACTACAGCAATCATCCACAACAGCAAGTAAGAATTTCGAGACGTCCTATTTTTAAAATCGTGTATAAATGCAGGAACTGAAATTTGTGTATGTGTATGTGTGTGTAAGAGATGCATCAGTTAATAATTCTTCTTCTTTTTGCTCTTCATCTGCAAGATTTTCGAATTTTTACTTGCAAAAATGGAAGTGACACCAGATATCACTGACTTTGGATTGACTCAAGAAAGACGTATAATTAATTATGTTCAGGCTGATGATGACCGAAATTAACGCCAGAAACGTCGAATATAATTTATATTAATTATACGATATAATTAACAATAATAATATTTTTTAGAGAGAATTACTTTTATACAAATTTTAGAATTCTGAACGATTTCCAGTGCACAAGTCTTATATTTTTACATGGAGATATATTAACTTTGTAAGCTAATTACGGTGCCTTCAAGCTCATTATTTATTAACACATTAATTGCGAAAAAGACCATTACAAAGAGGGTAACGATTAATGGGTTGCTGGAAAAAATATAGCCTCCGAATACTTTCTTTCTAGTTTATTTTTAAACAGCACATACACGTCAATTAAATTGCTAAATCTCTTGGAAAAAAGAACGACATATTCCTAAGATTTCACGATGTATTTACCACTGCAAACAGCAACTGAGCGCCACCTGTGGTACTCTTTATAAATTTTAGATTGAGGAAAACTATGACATTCCACAGAGAATACTGAGCGAGGACAAGTAGTTTAGAAATTTCAGTATTAGTTTTAAATTTTAAACCATTCACAAAAAAAAACTTTAGTCCAATAAAATAAAGATGGAAATGCCATTAAAAAGAAAACAGAAAATTTTTACCTGGAAAAGATAGACGGGAGCTATCGTAACATTTTTATAGAAAATTTAATTTTCTACAAAAAAGTCTTAACTTTTTTTCGTATCTATCACGGATTTCGTTATATAAGCGTCAAAGGGTCAAAAAAACGCGTTTCGAAAAACTTTAACATTAAATAAACAACAGTAACAATTATTTTTCAGTGTTGAAAATTTTCACATATGCTCTTCTCATAGATATCTACAACAATCCGCGATGAAAAATTTTTTTGCAGGATTAATCCGTTGGTTATTAAACTAAAACGGTTTCCTACATTGGCCTGGATCAATGACGTCACACGTAAAGTGAAAATAAAAGTTTCTTGATTGCGGATTCTCACGTCAGAGATCAACGAGAAACTTTTTGACACTGGCAAACACCTAAAGTCGTTAATTGCTCCACAGTAAAGTAAGATACAAATCTGGTTATCCATCCATACCTTTCCATGACAGTTTATTCCAGAAAAAAAAAACAAAACTGATTCAATAGTCCGACAAGATACGCGCTGACCTGTCGTGAAAGTTATTTTTGGCACGCGAGATGACTCACGATTTGCTTTTCGATTACGCACGGATTGGTGCCAAGACGTTGCATTTAAAAATTTCATCATGCTTGATATATACTCAGGGCCACCAAATTTCTACCAAAAATTGTAGTCTAAGTAATTTCATAATCCATAAAATGACTTTATCGGAGAAATTTTCCATCGTCAATTATAAATAATATTACCAACCATCAGTAATTCAGTAACTTACTGTTACTAATAGGAGCGATGGACAGAACCACGCATGTGTGAAAACATAGGCGTAACTAATGGGGGACAGGAAAGGGTGCCAATCAGCCTATAAAGCTTACGGTCCACCCTAAAAAATTCGACACGTATATAGTCTTCATGTTCGTCATTAAAAAAAAATATATTACTGAAGTTAAAAGCTCGAGCTAACTGATCTACTGGTCAGCTGCCGAACGTCTTCTTGTGGGGGCTAGACGTTAACAGGAGGACCATAAAGGAACCAGAGAAAATTAGGGGAAGAGCGTTGAAGGGAGGTTTAGAGGGGACGATTGCTGATTCATGTTTTTCAAATATTTTAAAACCAAAACATCTGGAAACAACAACAAATATTTCATTCAACGCGATTTTCAAACTTTGTATTTAGTTTACATATAGGCTCGTCATTTTTGCAACAAACATCTGGACAAGTGGCCAAGTTTCGAAATAAAAAATATATATCAAAATAGTTTGAGGGCAGTTATAAAGAAAATGAATATTTAGTTTAGTCTGAATGAGTTTTCTAATTCCTCCCTTATTCTGGTACTTTATCACCAGGTGGTGTATATTCATTTGACAAATAAAACTTTTTTTGTATGCAACTTTGCAACACCCTATACATAAAAATTTTTCTCCTTCTGCTTCTAATAATAGTTATGTGTTAGGTTTATATGTGTTCCCTTACGATGCAATTTTCGAATGGCTCAAAATAACTCAATTCATTCATAATGCAGCGTACAAATTCCGAAATGATTTGGCATGAAATGATTTTATGAAGCGATTAATCATGCATTTGCCAATCGCGCCGCATTTTTAGAAAAGTTTAAAATCGAAATCGGCATGCGCCCTTTTCGAACATTGGACACGACGTGATGGAACGCGATCCAAAAATTTAACACGCCGGAACCGAAATTTAATGAATCAAAAATTCATTCACAAAATCGTTTTTCTTTTTCAAACTACGTCTCTTTCATTTAAACGAATTGTGTCAAATGACTCCTTCTGAGATTAGGAACCCTAATAAAATTTCGGAAAAAGATTGTGACATTTGTACACCAAAAAATGGCGAACACAAATGGCGTTTGTATTTATGGTTCGTTAGTTAGATTCACTAGCGCCCTCTACCGCCCATCGAAAGCCAAAAAGTATTTTCTTTGAGTTGCCTGACTTATGGTATTGTTATTTGAATGTAGGTGGTGTTTAGTTTAAGGAAAAAAAAAAGTAAAAATGGGTTGTAAGCAAAAATCCTAAAATTCGGTACGTTTTTCAAAAACATGAAAAGAACGCGAAAATAGAGATGGGCGTGTGACAAAAGCGCGTAGTCGGTCGTCTCGTCTCATTAAAAATCGAACAGCAGAAAATCAAAAATGCAAACAGAGTTACGTATGTGTGTGTATACAGGCACAGGAAACGCGGCCGCAGCCGCCTCGATTATTATGATTGTTTACGGGGCCGATGCCAAAATGCCGACGACGAAGCTCCGTAGCATCATTAAATCCAGAAAGTCCCGATATTTTCAGGAAAACAAATAAAAATTTGGATGCATCGTTGCAAAATTTCCCGGATGTTACTTTTCACGCGCCGTCGCCATATCAGGATCACATCCGGAAATTACTGAAGAAATTTTAATTTTTTTAAATTTTGTTTTGGGACTTCACCATTCGTACCTTTTTTTTACAATTAAATAATTACACCAAATCCTTCAATATAACCAACATACGTAACCTAATGTATTCACGTAATATGTAGGTGGACAGATGTATTGAAGTCAATACTTACAGGTGAATGGCGCAACAATAATAATTATTTAATAACGTTGTTTGTTCTCTATGATAAAACAAACAGGTGCTTGAGATCTGTCATTGGCACCATCAAGGTCAAGGTATCTCACTTACGTAACCTAACTATAGGTAAAAGTATACCAATTTACTGTAGAAACTGTTAAAGCTTTCAAAAGAATCGTACCATGGATGGCCTTAGGGTTTTAGGTTAGTTATTACCGGAAGCTTAAACAATCCAATGTGTCTGAAGACAACGACAATGTCTTTAGGACGGTTTATAACGTAACCTAACCTAACAAAAGCCTGTTAACTTATATTTGACAGTTGACACCCACCATTCTAAAAACATTAGCTTCAAAAATGATGAGGAGCTTATTCGGATGACGATGACCATAACATTAAAAACGAAAGTGTTCAACAGCTACAAATTATTACAATATTGAAAACAAAAGTTACTATCCTCATAATGAAAACACTACGTGGAAAGCATATAAATGGCAGCATAAAATTTATTTTACATACACGACAAAGCGCTGTGTTGAATAAATATTTTTTTGGAATATGTACTGTGTCTCGATTCAATACAGAAACTGTGAAAGTGTTCAAAAGGACTGTATTATAATGGGAGCTTTGACAGGCGATTATTTTGACGAAAATAGCAATGTTTTTGGAATGATTGATAGAGTAACCTAACCTAACACAACCCCATATTGGTCTAGGGGGCGCTATCGTTAATACACACCGTTCCAAAAACGTTTCCCTTAAAGACAGAAAATATATCATTATGAGGGCGAGCTTTTTATAACATCGAAGTACAGGAGTAAATGTCAGTAGAGCTATCATAATTAGTAACATACGACAAAAAAAATTATTAATGGTAACCTCGAAAATGTGAGTGCGTTAGTACTGTGACAAAAAAAAACTCGGCTGACCTAATTTTTAAAGTGTTATCCATCATTTTTTTTTTTTTTTCACTTTAATGATCTTCAACGCTTAGTGACAGCAAAAAGATTAGTCAATACAACACAAATAAAATTTGAAACATCTTTTAGAAAATTCAACTTTTCTCAAGACTTTTTATTTTCTATCTAAAATTAATAAAAATACGACTATTGGACCATACGTTATGCTTGAGTTGGCGTCAAGATTTTGGCGACAAAAGCTCTGCAAGAAATGAGCTTTAAAGCTGTCAAAAAAAATCAGTAATAAACAATACATAACCGAAATGTTTTTTTTTTTTTAATATATCCTAAAACACATCGATTTTGACAGCGGGTTGTCTGATGTGTTGGACCATTGATTGACAGAAAACCTAGAGAAAACTGAATACCTTCGAATGATAGAAAACAAACAACAAGTAGGTTGGCCTAGCAAGGTCCTGCGTGGGCGCAAAAAATAGCACAGCTAAACGACATTCGTCGAATTAAAAGAGAAAAACAACGATTTTACGCATTATTCGATTTGTAATGCAGCAGTTTTATTACCTATATAAATCAAAATACAATCCTCTGTTGGATCGAAAACAACAAATAGGTACATCCAATTAAATTGTCAAATAACATACCCGGTTTATTAATCAGTAATCAAATGAATATGTTTATTTGTTCAGGAATAAACAAGTTTATGGAAATACCGATAGTTAGGGAACATCAAATAAATTGAAAATTCTTTATTACATCCGACACATAAACCCACAAAAACAAATACGATATACTGTTCACATATCCAAAAGTAAATTAAGTTAAAATTAAATGAAATAGTCAATACTTCATTAAAATTGATAACAGAGAAGCAAACAATTAGTTTAAAATTTATTTATTTTATTTTAAAAACTATTATTCGTAAAAAAATATAGAAGGCGCCATCTCTGAACAATTTGTTTAACTAAAAACTAAAAACCTTTGAGACAAAATTTACCAATTCAGCCGGAGCAGTATTAAACTTCAAACGTTCTTCTCGTTAACATTTTTCGTTGAAACGTGAGCGCGAAAAATTCCTATTCATAAATTCCACCCATAATTCTTACTTTTTATTGCACATCAACAAATGAAATTTTGTGAAACGAAAAAGGCACGCTGAAAATTACAATTTTACGTCACATTGCATCGACTGTGCTACACGTTAGATTCACTGATTCTGTTCTACCCAACAAAAATAATACAAAATTTGATGACATTTTTAACTTTCAGCTGCGAGAATGTTACGTCAAAACCTTTAAATCCTGGAAAATTAGTCACACAAAGTTCAAGCTCCGATGCATTATGCAACGCCTGTAAGAAAGTTGATATCTTGATGAAATTTTCCTCAGAGAAGATATGAATATACGACTATAAGATTTTATATTAATGAACCTTAGAACCTCCACGATCTGAAGTTTCGAATTAAATATGAAATTAAATTAAAACCTGACCGGCCTTATTATTGCTATTTTAAAAGAAGCTGAAAACATTTTGAAAACATTTGTTATTTGTCGATTTTATTATGGTAAGGCTAGGTGCTAGTCCGGAAGGAATGAGTTCAACGTAATCAAACCTAACCTTACTTTTTAACACATGTAATTTCATGATCAACACAATAAGTTGTTAAGGGGTTATACGAAATTAGTTATAGTGAGAAAGTTTTCTTGGAGTTCTTGGCAACCTACCCGATAATACGATCTGTTGTCAGCACGCCATGATCTCGATTTTTATGTGGCTGTAACTTTTTTATGTGGATTGATTACCGAGAAATTTTTGTAGGGATGTCTTTCGAACAACCCCCTGAATCGCCCCATCCCTTATCTAGATATTTAACGAAAATTACTGTGACTGGTCCATTACTTCTAACGACCAGTATAATGCAACAGCGTCCATTCCAAGACAGTTGTTGGAGTTGGTTTTAAATTAGTCATTAGAGTCAATTACTGAAGCCGCCGGCAATAAAACAAATTGAACAGAGATTTATGATTCTGATAAACTCACGCTAATGCATTTTAACTGCAGACTGTATCGCAATAGAAATAAAGAAAAAACGTTACATTTTACCAATATACCCCTCTGTGTATATAAGTAAATCCAATTAATAAGAAGGGGCATTGTTAATAATCGCCCACACGGCGAATATTTCGACCAATGCCAACTAGAGCCAAAACAGCATTATCCACATGTTAACAGGCCCATTGCGGTTCTTGTTATGTCTTATCCAAGTGAGTGTTAGGTAAATTTGCGAGATACGTAACGATCAAATTTGGCTGCGATTCAATTATGAGCTTCGCATAATGACATCACCCGCAAACGTCCAACAAAAACACAATTTTGTATTCACCAACACTAGCAATTTTTTTAAATATATTAATATTTACCATCCCTATTTCTAAAAATTTCTATGTAATTCCAAAAGAATCTACCGTTCCTTTGAAGTATCCCCTAAGCAATCGTCTTACCGTAACCACCGTGAGACAAGGCCTGCGCGCCGATTACGTAACCACCTATACTGTGCATGAGCCTACTATCATCGTGAGACCAGACCTGCGCGCTGATTATGCAACCACCTATGCTGTGCATGAGCGTACTACCATCGTGAGACCAAACCTGCGCGCTGATTATGTAACCACCTATGCAGTGCGCGAGCCTACTCGTGCATAATCAGCGGGCAGGTTTAGTCTCACGGTGGTAACAATCTATGGTGGTAACAGCATACATACATACATATTAAATAAATTTTTTTCGATCAACTTGTTCAACATTTCCACGTGATTATGATGTTTACAGAGTTGTTTAGAGAATACGTGCATTATATTCAAAATGTGGGCCAGAAAACACGTTCTAGAATGCATAATAACCACTTCATTTCGAAGACAAATATATGTACCTATAAACATGTTTACAAAGCAGGCAAAACGTTGGTGATTATGTTAAATTTGTTCGTACGTATTTGAACATTGTGGTAGTTACAGCAAATTTTACTCGATTTAATGCGGTACAAAGTAATCGCCACGAAAATGAATAAATTACGATACAGAAACGCGAAGATTATGGTGTCCCATATCTTTTGCGGTCGACTGTGCACAGAAATCCAAGTATTCAAATTCAAAAATAGACAGTAGTAAATATTTGCTGTCACACAAACTGCGACCTGCCAAGAAAAAACTTTTCTAATAAAAGTATTTGTACTTATTAACTTTCGATTTATTTATTTGTTAAAAAAGTTACTAAAAGCCCAAAGTTTCCACATGAATATTAACTTCATACTTAAGACATAACACAAACAAAACTAAATAATTCTGATTGCCGATTAGATAAGATATAGGTACATGAGAATAATTTCAACCCTAACCTCAAAAAAAAATCCTACATGAGGAGATCATAACTATTTTACAACATTCTGTCTGGTGACATTGTCAAAAAAACATGAATAAATCTAAACCTAAATTATAGCTCCTACTGTACTAATTAAAATAAAATTAATTAAAAATACCATTTACGAAAACGCTACAAGATTCTGATTTTTTGTTTTTCTCTTCAGACGATCAAAAATATAAATTGGTAAATACCGTAACAAGTCAACACTTCAAAATGGACCCACGTGCAGAACAAATTTATGTTTAATGTACAAATATAAAAACTGACAAAATGTTGAACACGTACACAAAATCTGGCACTTGAACTAAATCATTTAATTGTTATTGCTAAATTAAAAATTTCTATTTGTAGATGCTAATTTTGTTTTAGATATAAAAAAAGAAAATGAAATTAAGTGAGTCAGCGACAGATAAAAATATTAAATTCAAATTGTGCCAAAACGCAGTCCTATTTTTACTGGTAAACAATCTTTAAAAAGGTACTACAAAATGATAACCATTCGAGTAACATATTATTGCTAGATATATGTACGTACAAACACAAAAAATTATGATTTAAAGATTGCCAACTTTTTGACACTTAAATTTTGATAAACGATTAGAATTATCTGCCGTCACCTCGTGCGTTCTTAAACTGCGCACATCATATGTACACGATTCCCCCACTACCATTCCTAATTTTGGAGGGGTAAGCAGTAATAATACGCGTTCGCTCTTCGGTAGTGCACGAAGAAAATTTTTACCACGCCTTTTTATGAATCTCCTTCTGAATTTGCATCATTTACGTTTTCTTGTAGATATATCCATTAAATATTCACGGCAACGTCAGGTAAGGAAAATATTTTCAAAGAACCTTCACGTTTTAGATTTCATATCAAATCCCATCAAGACGTCTTTTCGAATCTCACAGTTCTTTATGTTACGACCAAGTCACTCACTAGGTAGGTACATGTATAAAAGCTCTTTTTGAAGCCGAAACGGGAATCAAACGGGTACGCTATCCAAGGCTCTCGGCTAACGCTATCTTAGGAAAGCTATTAATATCCGGCAGACATTCCGTATCACCGCATTATACGTACGTATACATGCACCTATGTTACCACCATAGAGCTACCTAACTATATATCGGACAATGGTGTTGTGTCAGAGGAAGTTGTCAAGGTAAAGTGAAAAAAAAAATAAGAAAGGACGCACGTAACGCAGGATGAAGAATATGCTATGCAGGTATAGTTTTGCTAATCTCAATTGAAAAAGATATAAAAAAAACTTTGTAATGTGAGTCGAACACGTGCCGTTATATACAAGGCGAGATATTTATCTAAAACCGGTTTTGCCTGCCCTTTTATAACGTAAATACACATAAAAATGAACGTCCCTCGTAGAGACGCTAAATTTATATTATTTTCAACTGAGAATGGATCCAGTATACCACCTTTTTGAAACGAAACACAATTTAGTAGATATGGTGCAACAGTAGGGGTAAAATCCATATTAGAACAGTCATAGCATATACAGGGTGGTTCCTAAAGTGTTTAAGGGAATTATTTGGGTCAAGATAAGAATCAAAGTTGACATTCTTTTAGCAAGTCTCTGTTTAGTCAGTCGAGGCTCCAGAAAATAAAGTTCGTTTACTTGCAATTTTCAAATATTTTCTTATTCTTAAAAGTAGACCTCACAAGAGGAAACATGGGCCCTCGTCAAATTAAATAAGTTGAATCTTTGATTTAAACTTAAAAATAAATTTCGTACTGAAATAAATAAATATATCAGCCACTCCTTAAACACCAAAAACCTTGACGCAAAATTTATTCTTTATTACGCACATTCACTAAAATTATTATTCCAAACAAATTTTAAACTGAAAATATTTAATTCTACTAGAACTCCTACCTACAATTAATAAACAATAAGATACTTAAAAAACATGCGACATATTACACAAAAAAAACCAACACAAAACTAATGTTACGACATTTTATTTAATGTGGATAAATATTTATATCTTATTTATACCTAAAAAGCGATTTTCACAAAGGTCCATCTTACATCAGAGGGTTGGTTGGTTATTTATTTAGTTAGTTTGCAACTTCACAAAACACGAACGTTAATACGTGGAAAGCAGAAAAATATACCTTGACAGTCACGAAAACGGCATGCTGGCTCTTATCACGTACACTCTGAGTAAATATACATCACGTACTAACCGAAATCCGATTAGCGTTAATAATTAAATTGTCTTTTAGACTAATTTCCTTTATCTAATTGAGATTATAAAATGGGTTTGTTGACGTAAACTTCAAGATGTAAAGTTAATTTGTTTCCGATGTACAACAATAAATAAAATAAGATTCAGAATAAGAACTTTTTTAATAACCTTTCAATATCTTGTATTTACGTTTCTGAATTGTTAATTTAATGATAATATAAGATTATTTAATTAGCTAAACTATAGACAATTTTGGTTATTAATACCCACCCTCAATAAAATTTGGATCCAATAAACTTGTATTCCGACTTGTGTTAAGAATAAATTTCCACCCTCGAAGACATTTCGCGCAATTCCCTTCGGTCGCACGTTATTTCTCGATTAATCGGCAACACTGCATGTGCAAAACGTGATCGGAATCGAGTATGCAGTGGAGGTCGCGCGACTCAGAGGTGCGCGCGCAGACCAGCCGCCGTGGTCGCAACCACCTAGGCCAATCACTCGCAGGTCTAGCAGCGGGGTGACAGCGCCGGTGGTTGACATTCCGATTAGTTAAGGAGTTAAGCGATCAAATCGTCACGCAACGCAACGCACTGTTGCCATGTCTTTACCGTCGCAATGTTTGCAGCGCTTGGCGCGAGGTTCACCCGTGCTAACGGGCATGGTTCGGTAATCCCGGCGGGCGGCTATGTGTGCCTGCTGCCTGCCTCCAGACGCTGCTGTTGCTGCTGCATCTTGGGTTCGCGTCACATGTCTGGGCCGCGAAACGGACGCCTGGCGTCGGGGCGCTACCGGCGAGCTACTAACGGGCGTCCGTCGCGACGGCCGAACGATACGTTCGCCTACCCAGCGACGGCGCCCGACGCTCGTCAACCCGACAAGAGTAAATACGAATGACGCATGTGTAAGCAACACATGCGCGCGCGCGCGCGAACACTGTTCAGTAGTTAAGTACAATTTGTGTTTTGCATTATGCCAAGTCCAGTTTTTCAAAATTAATCATCATTCCGTTGAGAGGACACCTTTATTTGACTTCATTTATAGAGCCAAAATTCACTAATGACGCTAATTAGTACTCATTCTTTTTGGAAATCACAGCTTTGTAAAGAAAAGGGTAGAAATGGTATCACAAAAAGTAGAAAAAAAATGGCAGTCTCAAAAATAACCTTGGGAGGGTTGGGTTGGCTTGGGTTAGGTTAGAAATTAGAAACAGGAACATAAAGAGGGCCAAGGGGAGACAAATAGTTAGGGATGTACAGGTCAATTATTATAGAATGAGCTCTGGCTTTGCTTAGCCTTAGGATGCGCAATGGCAAATGTTACAACTTATTGCCGAGAGCTGCAGAGGCATCGAGAGACACCATTTCAATGCCGGCTCTCTAGCTGTTCGTTACTCAGGGCGCACACTAAGTCGCCCGGCAATTCACTTAACATGTGATTTTGAAACAATTATGATTTTTTTTACAAAATATAACAAAAAAGGTCGTTTCTGTAGGATTATAAAGTAGCTAATTAAAATAAGTTTGATTTTCAAGATTAAATTATTATGATAATGCATCCCTAAGTGCTAATGAAGTTTTCATAAGGCAATTAATTTTGCGTTTCAGCGGGGTGGTAGATGGCTATAAAATAGATAATTAGAATAAGTTGATTTTCATAATAACAAGTTTCTCCTCCTTTTCATTACCTGTTAACGTGAATTTTAATTTGGGATCACTTATCTATGTTAGTATTTCTTGTTACAATGTTGATATTATTTATTAAAGAAATCCTTTATACATATAAATAAATACCTGCATATTATTAAATAATGGAGACTGCCTATATTGAACAAAATTTAGACATTATAAGTTTAATTAATAGAAATTTATATCTGGTTTTGAGTCACAAACCAGTACCGAGAAATTGAGGTATAAATTAAACTGACAAGTACCAGACCGTAGACATCAGGTACCCCCGTTTAGAAAATTTTATATTTATTTGTCGCAGTCTTCGAGCGTAGGCTGCATCTTTATTCCTCCGAATGCGTTCTCCTTCTTTCTTCTACGCCGATTGTAAAATTTTCAGAGCTCACGTTACAGTAACCGACCTGTAGGAAGTTATATACAATGCAGTGACCAACCAACTGACGACCCTCTTTATGGTGACGCATATCTTAAGGGTCAAGTTATGGTTGTGAGGGGAGGATATAAACCAACTGAGGCGGTCTTCATTAAAACTATACCAAATGAGACAATTTTATTACCAACAGATACCACCAACTGAGGCAACAGAAACCACTAACTGAGGCAATTTTGTTACAGACAGAAACCACCAACTGAGGCAACTTTATTACTAACAGAAACCACCAACTGATACAATTTTATTACCAACGGATACCACCAACTAAGGCAATTGTATTACCAACAGATACCACCAATTGAGACAGGCGTTTTAATCGGCTCCCAAAGTCAGGTAGAAACCGCCTCAGTTAACATGCCTACATTACCTCAGTTGGACATGATCAGACGACTTTAATTTTATGGTCTACCTCAGTTCGTATACCAACTTTGAGAAGCTTCCCAAATATTACTCAGGACGATCCCCCCAACCATAAAACCTTACTTTATGGGTTCCGTTTTTTTTTATTGTCATTATTAACAGATCATTTAAAAGTACTAGAATATTTTTTATATGATTATACACACGTATAAACTGTACAAAAAAGACTGATTGTCCTTCGATTTATCAATTAAAAACGCTATAATTGAGTTATGTATCACGTTCTTATCTTTTAAAGAATCGTTCGTTATCTATAGTCAGTAAGGTATTTTTTGGGAAGAAAAAACAGGAAAACAAATTGATTTAACTTAAGACAAATTTACCATAATTATTTAGATAAATCATAAAAACCTAAAAATAATAAACTCTACAATTTCGACATAATATACCAATCATAATGAATACCATAAATTGTCCAATGGTTTCATGAGAGCACCCCATATACACACACAAGTTCTACTCTTCCCGATAGGTGACGTATTACATCTCACACAAAGTGATCATAATGCCATCTATTGGATAATAGCAGGAACAAAACATACACATATTGTGAAAATGTGACCTCAGTTTAAAGGTTCAAAAGTTACACGATTTATAACAGGCACACCAACGATTATATACGAGGGGTTTTTGGGTCCGGACCTCTTCCTCCCTCGCCCTACGTTCGCGATAGAAAAAACCAAAATTCAACATTTACTTTCAGTTAGGTACAAATTTTTGAAATGCGTGATTATCCAGAGAAAGAGGAGAAATTTATGGGGACCCGATCCCTACCCAAAAACCTGGATCCGCCCCTGACAATAACTCAAACAGATCTATATTTCTTGAGTAAACCTTGTATTTCAAAGTGAAGATGAGCTTTTTAAAAAAATTCTAATAAACGTCAAAATTTATATTGAATTAGATTTATTACGTATTAATTAATTAATTAATAACAGATAGGTAGGAATGTAATAGTTAAACAATTAACTTTAGAAAACCATAATGTTATCTAATAATAAATATTCAATCGATGTATATGGTACGTATTTTAACCGCAAATTTAAATTAGTGAAGGTTTTAAAATAAATTAGTAGGTGAAAACAATACATTTTGTTTAATCGATAGACATAAACGCCGGCTGCATCATGAACAGTAAATTAGAGAACGGTAATTTTAACCATTTGGAACGACTCGACTGGTTGACAACACGATTTTGTAATAATTTACGTATAACATAATTATTGTAACAAAAAGAATAGTACCGTTTCTTAAAATATACTATGATGTCACTTATTATGATTTAAACATAAACATCGAAACCAAAGCAAATTCATGGATAGGTACACCTGGACAGAAAATGCTAGTCAGTGACACAAAAAGCAAACTTTGCCAACTCAAAATAGAACCAAGAACATCAATAGCTCGGAAAGTTTTCGGTGTTTGCAAAACGATTTTTTTTTAAAGCAAATTCTCACAAAAATACCTTCAACAACATTATCATGTGTATTAACAGCTGAGTGGGCGGGGGATACAAAAATACGTAGGTTAGTGGTGCATTGAAAAAAAAACTTACCCCACTCATAATAAAGTCAGCATCGACACAAAACTGTTCTTGTAAAAACATAACAAACGCACAATTAATTATTAAACAATTACCGAATGTTCATAACAAAACACTCAACTTTCAAACGAACGACAGCAATCAGAAATCGCCATATTGTTGCCACAATTCTAGTTACATTTAGTTGGTTACATCACGTTACCAACGGAATTATAAAAATTACCTACACAAATTCAAAATTTTTCGTGGGCGAAACTTTTAATAACCGATTTTTCAGGAATAAAGTAAAAATACAAATCATGCACCATAAAATAAAGTTCTTCCTATTTATTAACTGTTTAGACTACAGTGAAGTACATTTGTACAAAATTGTTTATAATTTTGAACTTGAAATATAAATAATACAAACTGTTTACATTCGACTGACTGTTCAAGCTAAATTTTAAAACATTTAAATTTTCTTTAACTAGAAATAAGAGTAAACAATACGAAAATTACAAACATATCACAGAAGTTTTCCACAGATTTTTTTTGTTAACAATTCGGGGAACTCTCGAAAGTATTTATATCAAAGGTCATTGCCAGGTTGGTACGACAAATTAATCCCTCAAGGATAAATCAAATCAAATTATAAACCATTAAAAGTTTTTTTACTTTCCAAAAATTTTTTTAAGAACGTTACTTTACTTTATACGTATACATTGAACTAATTATTATTTTGGGGATTAACCTGGTTACTATTATTTTAAAACTTAACTCCAGTAGACCAAACTTTCCTGAGCAATGACTTAATAAGAAGAGAAAATAATCTTTACATCCAGAAGATATTGTAATAAAGAAAACTTATAAAAAATATAATAAATACATTTACAACAAGAAGTTACAGTAAAATGTAGAATATAAGTAGGTAAATAAATTGCGAAGCTATCGTAGAATATAGAACGGAAGTTAAACTTGTATTAGATTTTCAAATCATCCCATGGAAAGGCCACTTTGTTTATAGTTAGTTCCATTTGATTAGTTGTTTAATACTAGGGAATAAAAGGTGAAGATTTACGTTTGTCTTCCCAGTTAGACCTCATTCTTCGTCTTTATGTATAACTCACAGGCTCAAGAAAGAATAATATGCATCTAGTGGTCTCAAACGACACATTACATCATTATGAGTGAAATTCCAACGGTACGTTTTCCCAAAATCTTGGGGAAAGTCGAAAAATCGAAGGTGTACGGGGGAAGAATTTATTTATTGGATTCTTGAAGTTATACGTATTTTAGAAAGCCTGAAGACTGCTAAATTAAATAATATTGGGTTATTTAATTATTTTGCGGTAAGGCACAATGGTAAATATTATTGGCTCCCCGCTAGAGGCGCTAGTAGGCATCGTGGCCATTACAAGGGAATTTCTCTTATACATATTTTCAAAACGTTAACAGTTGCTTCGGATTAATTACAAATCAACTAACATTTCCCTAAATAAGTTTTACAGGAGCAAGCAAAATTCTTCCATATTTCCTAAGGGTTTAGAGAAAAAATCCTTTTAACGGAACTTTACTCAAAGTGATGTAATATATCGACTGAAACCTTTTCCTTAATGCGGAATTTGGTGTAAAAACTTTTAGGGTGCATATTGCCCTGTTTTGGTAAAAACTTTGCATACCTAACAACCACGATACTAGTAAAATACATAAGAAAATAAGTTACTATTTCAAAAAACTTAATATCGGCCGTTACTTTAAGATCTTTCCTTTCTAATCCCAATATTTTCCTAATTCTAAAAACTAGAAAATCATTAAACATTTCGTGAAGAAGCTAATCGTCTAATAACCCTTGAATTTACATAAATTATCACTATCATATAGTTTTAACTAAACGAATAAATATAACTCTATAAACAGCTACAAGAACCTGCCTTCTGAAATGCTGTTTTACTGTAAATAATTTAATTGTATTATTTTTATTAAGTCTTGTATTGATATTTATCTAATCAATCGATTGATTAAATTGTTGACGGTATAAATAATGAAGAAAATAAATATAAATATCGACTAAAAGTTCATTCTGTAACGTTTTTGCTAAGTCTTCGACTCGGGAAAATAATGGAGTTTCAATTCTTCAATTGCTTTGCACCATTCCAAAGCATATCCTTCGGGATCTTCGAGATAATACGTGCGGTTAGGCTGAAAAAATAGTAAAAGATAACAATAAAGAACAACCAAAAAAATGCTTCACCCCAGCAAAAGGTTTCATATTGTTTTTTAAGATAACTTACTGTATGTACTAAGAACGTTTTGAAATTTTTGGCCTCTGTTTTAATATCAGAACTCCAGGGGATTTCCCCTTTCAGGATCATAGTAGTCGGATCAACGTAGTACAAATGTGGCCCTAACGTAAGCAGAAACATCCTTCTTCTAGGAAACAGACCTTTTCGCTTATCAACCAGTCCCTGTTTCAAAATAAGATTTCCTTCAACTAAGTTATGCCATTTATCACTTTTTTGGGTTTCTAATCTCCGCCTGATTTCTTCGTCGGACAAATCTGCAATATTCTTTGTCTGAGACTTTTTCCTAGTAGGAGTGGTCATCGGTGATCTGAATATTTCAGCATGTAACATGGATTCTTTTTTCTCATCTAATCCAGGTTGCAAGTTGTCTGGGATCTCCGGTTGGGTTTGTCCAAGGGAACTTGCTTCAGGAAACAAAATCTTTGGGGCCGGGCCCAAATTATCCCAATTCGTACCGCGAAAAAAGGGATGTTTTCGTATACTAGTGTATATTTTTGAATCATTGGCGCCTACTCGTTTCTCAGGCATTAAAATCAAAAGATTCTTTATTAGATCCTTCACTAAAGAATCGATACTTTCAGGAAATTCGTATTCTAACTTAAGGATCTTCTGGAATATTAAATATTCACTGCCAGCTCTGAACGGTGGCATTCCCACGATCATTTGATAGAGAATGCAACCAAAAGCCCAAAGATCAGATGCAAAGCTCACTTTACCATCTGTGAGGATTTCAGGGCTTACATATTGTGCTGTTCCCACAAAGCTGTTTCTCCTTTTCTGAGAACCTTCTTCATCACTTTCATTCTTTTCTCCTTCTGAAGGGGTGAGAATCTTTGCACTGCCAAAATCTGTTATCAAAATGTGCCAATTCTCATCGAGTAAAATATTTTCTGGCTTAAGATCTCGATGCACTATACCTTTTGCATTTAGTGTCTCCAGTGCTGAAACTATCTCAGCTGAGTAGTATCTTATATGGTCTAATGTTAATGAACTAGTTTTATTGAGAAAGGTGAGAAAGTCCCCGTTTTTGGCATACGTTAACACAAAGTACAGTCGCTCATTGTCCTGAAACGTGCAATACAATCTGACAAAGTACATGCTGTTGCCCAATATTTGAAGAACTTTCTTCTCTCTCATAACGTACTCCATTTTATTTTCTTTAATGATGTGACGCTTTTCCAGCACTTTAACTGAAAAAAAGTACATCAGTAGGTAATTAAAAATAAAAAACATATTAATTCTTACTTGCAAATTCTTTACTCGTATGTATATCTTTTGCCAAGTAAACAGTGCTGAAACTGCCCTCTCCGATGACTTTTCCGAATACATAATCGTCTTGAGATCTCTTTTTTACAGGCTCTTCAGCAGGTGGTGGTGTCATCTTCGTTTAATTATTTATTATCTTCAGCCCCACAAAAAAACTGTATTCGTCACTGCATTCTAGCACTCACAAAGTTCGTCTTGGTATAAATGGTATTAACGTAAATCCGGTTGAATGAATGTCAATCGGTTAACTATCGAGTACAATACTCGTTTTAGCAATTGCAATAAAATTGTACATGGTAAACGTCATCTAAAGTTTACGTCATTTACCAGCAGCGAAAACGTCATTCGATTCGTTCGAAAAAACACTTGCTTTGGTAACGATAACGAACGATACCTTGTGACGTGCAGAATGGTAAAGTGTAATGAACTTCAACGTAACGGATTTTCTACACGGAACAAAACAATTTGTATTTATCAACTTTAACAATTTAACTATTTATTTTACTGCACTACACGAGAAAACTTAAACTGGATCATAACCCTGGTCGGTTGCGATTCAATTTGACAGATTTGACTTTATTTTTTTTTTAAACACAAACAGAAATGTATGACAGAAACAGAAACCTTCGTAAACGAGTGGGGATTCCATTGATTTAGAACGCTGAAGTGGGGGAAAAACCAGGGCGCCTGTCAAAGCGTAATATCTGGCGCACCTGGCGTCTGTCTGGGATTTCTATACGCGCATATTGTGTGTCAGTAGGTTGTAAAATAGTAGTTGAGTAGGTGCTGAATAGCAGTACTTAATAATTTATTGAGCTTATTTAGTGTAGATTTATAACTATTAAAAAAATAATAATAAGATAAACGGAAACGGAAACATTAGCGTCGATTTAAAATACAATATCATTTATTATAAGTATTCGGTTTTTAAACAATCGTCATTTCCTTTTGTACCTATTTGTTCCTAAATCAAAATTACATGTATGTATAAAAAATATTAAGGGTTTCTAAATTTTGAAAATAAAAGAATATGAAAGAGAAACATTCATATTATTGTCATAAATAGTTTGCGTGAACGATGAAAAAAATTTTTAAAAAGGAGCACGATGAATTGGAGCTCCTGTGCAAATTGGTTTTGTGTTTTGAACAATTCTAAAGGAAAAGGTGCAAGTTCTCCGTCAGACCAAGCGACTTCAGTGATCACTTCCGGTCCTGGAGCGAGTCCTGCAAGTTCGTCTTCTTGCGACGACCAAATGCCACCATCTAAAAATTGTTATAGACTAATAGTTCTAGGTAAAAAATAAATGTTAAAGCATTTCTGTGTTGTACAGTATTTTAATTTAAGGAATGTTCTTGTATTAATTTAGTTTCGATGTTGATGTAGATGTTTATTGTTGATGAAAATTCACAAAATAAGTTCCATTCAACCTGCAGAAGAATTTGTGAAAGCTCATCAATACGCTTATTATTTATGTATTACTTTTCTTTTAATAAATGTTTATAAGTACCTACTCAATTATGTTTTTAAATGTGCTTTGGTATATCACATCTTCCCTTACTCTACAAAGCCAAAAACTGACGTTTCGCCTTGAATGTAAGGCTTCTTCAGGGTAATTAACCAAGGAGAAGCCTTATATTTAAGGCGACCATTTTTTTGAGCCTTTACCCTTTCTTGTGTGCCCATCAGGGATATCCTGAAACTCTTAAGACATTAATGACAGGAAGAGGAATAAAGGGGAGAGCAGAGGGAAGTCTAGATTTGATTGTTGTTTGTAAATAGTTGAGGACATTAGATGTTTTGGCTCAGGATAGAAAGAGGTTGAGGTGTTCTTTTTTAAGGATCAGCCAGAGTGGGAAAGACTTCTTTAGTTCAACGATTTCTTGGTGGAAAATTCGACGATAACTACACGCCTACTATAGAAGATTTTCACAGGAAACTTTACAGAATACGTGGGGAAATTTATCAATTGGATATTCTGGACACATCAGGGAATCATCCGTTTCCTGCAATGAGGAGATTGTCTTTTCTTACAGGTATAACCTGTTCTTAGTTCGTCTATTATTTAGTCTTAATTTTTATTCAACCCCATAACCCTGGAGAAGCCCTGTATAAATTACGAAACTTTTTGATAGCTGACTTCGATATTCCGAGTTCAGAGTTCTAAATTGACTATCTTTATTTATACTAATTATTAATTTTTCACATGTATGCTCCTCTAACAGGGTATCTACATTTTGCCACTGCTTTACAAACTTATTTAACAATCTTACTTTCTATGCTTATTTTATCTCTTAAAATCTACCTTCATTTTTCCCTTAATTTCTCCTCGACTACTCGCATATTTCTTCGCACAAATCACGTATCTAATTAAAGAGTTTAGCTCCTACCGGGATTTGAACTCACGACCTAGTGGTCGCCAATCTGTAGCGCTAACCGTCCAGCCTTCCAGCCACTGTGCCTCCCCAACTATCTTTATTTATAACTGTTTTAATAAACATTTAATAACATTTACACTGATTGCTTATGGTTAATAGATGTAAATGTTTAATTCTACCCATTAATCTGCCCAAATACTGAGTCTATCCAGCTGTTAGCTATTTACCTAAAGCTGCGGGGGTAATAGTTACCTACCCTTATCAAGTTGATACAGTGGTTACGTCTGATAATTGCATATTCACGAACAATATGCTATTAGTCTATTAGTGTAATTAATACCTTGTATAACACGGTCATGTACATGGATCATAGATGCATTTAACTTCAATTACCATTACCGCAAATATGTCGAAATTTATTTGGATTGCAGGTGACATTTTCATAATAGTCTTCAGTATGGACAGTCGTGACACATTTGAAGAAGCAATAAGATTAAGGGAACAAATTTTGGAAACGAAATTAAGTGCAGCAGCGGCAGCTTCGAACGCTGGGGGCATAGCGAGAAGGAAGAATTTACCAAGGGTGCCCATGGTGATTGCAGGGAATAAATGTGATAAGGAGATGAGGTGATTTTATTTCTCATGATATGATGTTCACGTGTGACGTGGTGTACAGTATTTGGGAATTAATAAATAAGTACCAGGGGCGTAGCTGATAAAAGATGGAAGATAACAAAAAGTTAGAAATCTTTGTCCCCCATTTGGGTTTTCCCGCAGTCAGGTAGAAAGGCCCTCCGGCAAATTTTGTTTCAGCTGCGCCACTGGTGGTTACGTTAGTTATTGATACTCTGGTGTTTTTGGTTTTTAGAACTGTTACACCAGAGGAAGCAAGGAATTACTGTTCGAGCCAAGATTGTTGCGCATTCGTGGAAGTTTCGGCGAAAAGGAGCTACAAAGTGGACGAAGTGTTTTATCAGTTGTTCCTCAACGCTAATTTGCCGCTAGAAATGGCGCCGAATCATCACAAACGCGTAAGTGCTAACTTTGGTTCTCCGTGTCCGTTACCGCCATCAGCTCTCCCTTCACATGCAAAAAAGTATACTTTGTCTGTTAAACGCAGGTTAAGCGATGCATGCGGAGTTGTAACGCCAAATGTCAGACGACCCAGCATAAGAACTGACCTAATGATAATGCGAACTAAAACTTGCTGCAGCAGCACAGATAATAATAACGGCAATCCTAATAGTCCAGGCCTAATAAGAATTAGAAGTGTGAAAAATAACAATTGTTCGTTGCAATAATTTTCAATTCGTTAAATTTTAACGAAATTGTAATCTATTCTCCTTCTTTAACCTAACCTAACCTAATTCCGTAACTCGATTAAGTGCTAGTGCATATTTGCAGCTTTTTTCCGCAATTAAGGCGTTCACACACGTGTCCGGCACTGTTCCGTCACGACACCACGCGGTAAAGTGGCGGCCATTTTGAGTCGCAAGTTGTTACAGATCCACACCGCAGGGGTAACACAACCGCATCTCTTGATAATAGTAATAATGATGCATAAAGACCGTCACACACTTTTCATACACCCTTCCGATCCGGCTGCGACAATCCCTTAAAATCTTTCGTGAGGCATAAAGGCCGAAGCCGCAAGTGTACGACATGTGTGGTCATGTGTTTCTCGAGAAAATATCGGATCGGAAGGGTGTCCGACCGGCCTTAAATCGGTAAATTGACGGGGGAGCCAGACGGAAAAATACTGCAAGTTTGCATCGGTACCAAGTCTCTCTTTTAAAAAAATTCAAAAAAATTGGATACAAGTATAAAGAACAAAAAAGTCAGTTAATTTTAATTGAGTTATTACTTAAAACAACAACAAAAAGTTTGCAAATTATTTGTTTATTTAAAAATCGAAAAACTGATATTTTTAATAAAAGTTTATTAATTATTCATACATTCGTAATATATACTTATTATTAAATAATATATGTATGTATATTACATATTATATTTGGACCAAATCAAGTGGCTCAATGTTTAGGTGTTATATAGAAATAGCAATAAAACTATAACAACTTTATGAATTTTCTAATGTATGGTACATATACTATAGCTTTCTACTGTAAAACTTTTCTTAGTGTAATTTTATGCTTTGAAAATAAAAGGTGTAAGATATTACAAAATGAAAAAAAGCAATTAAATAATAGTACTATATGAATACTTCTTTGAGGGGAAGGTCCAAGTACTCATTGTTTTAACTAACTTAATGTAGTAAATAAATTACGCAAATTTTTATTATAAAATACATTACGTTTGATATAATTTTTATTTAAACATTCATTATTAAAGGAACAGCGTAATTATAAACAACAAATTGTAATTTATGTAATAATAGCGTAAAATTTTATGCAACGAAGTGCACCCTGCAACACACCGCGCTTGACTAACTCAGGTATACAAGTTTCGGTACTTATTATATAGCAGCTCGATGCATCTGATTGGCTACTCATCAGCGGCCATTATTTAGAATCCCCTTTAGGAATGCCAGACGCCACCTTGAAGAATCAAAGCAGGGAAACTTTAGATAGGAATAACTCAGTTATTTCTCAACGGATTTTAATGCCGTTTTCACCAAGTTTTAGTAAATTTCACGTTGTATAATATTAATAAAAGTTACTTTATCCTAGAAGTATATTTGTTACTCATAAAAGTAAAAACAACTTGTGACATTTAATTTATCGTACCTTTACTCAATTTTAACTAGTTACATTTACACCCTTAGTATCATAGAAGGGTTATGACCTCTTGGACCTTCCTCTTAAATACAAATCTAATTATTATAGGGTTCAGTTTGGCTTTAATGTAATATCTAATCGAGAAAGATAATAAAATGACGTAAACCTACCAAAAACAAATGAAACCAGAAAATAGGATCGACTAATTATTTAATTTAAAAAGTAATTAAATATCAAAAGAAAATGAGAAAAATGTATTTTTGCCTTAATCAATTGCTTGCTGATTTTCGTTATTTTTTGGATTTAGTTCAATGAAACAAAGTTCCCAGAGACAGATAATACATAATTCAAAGATTCAAATAAGTTTAGTTGTGCCTTGGTGAAATAATTTGTCACCTAATTAAAAATAATTACCAAATAAGCCCATAATATTTATTTTAAAAAGTACCTAAACACCAACTACGTATATTCAAAATTACAGGGTATTTATACTTGTAAGGGTAAAATTACGTTCCATTTTTTTATTGAAATAAATCAACGAACTTGTTAGATGGTAATGCAAAAATCTATTAAAGTATTTAATTTCCTGTTTCAAATTTTAAAATTTTGGGAACTGCAGGTGCAGTCTTGATAAGTTACCTTAGCATTTATGTAGCTTTTCTATGCGATTATAAATAATTACGTATACAAATTAGATTGGCCTCTAAACATCTTTATAGATCTTTATTAGAAGATTAGCTGTAGGTAATTTTGTAGTTATGTAATGACCACATTAAAAAAAAATTAAATAAAGTTGTCATGCAGAAACTGGAACACCAAAAGAGAAAAATAAAACATGTGGTAAATATTTACAGGTACATATAAGGTTTTAATGAGCTGCTATATACATCATAAAACCCAAAAATTGAATTTTTTATTTTTGAAAATAAATGTAAAATAGATGATAAAAACTAAGTGTAATTCTTCTATATACTCTTGTGCTTGTCTACAATATAAATAAAAGGTTGTAATATTATAAAGTAATTATGATAAATATAAAAGTTGGTGTTAATGGTGGAGTAAAATATATACAAAAAATTAATTGTGTTCAACTCTAATAAAGCCTAAGAAATCTAAGTTTATCTTCTTAATAATGTTATCATTGTATTTTTGTAACGTTTTGGATGTTCAATATAAATAAATAATTTAGAAATTTATGGAATATCGCTTATTTAAAATGACCATTAGACAACAATTAACTTAAAAACTCATACATCCATTAACAGTAATTTTTTATTTTTTTGAAAAAGAAAATGACCGTCAAGTAAAAATTATTATTTTTAAAAAACTATCAATTAATTTTTTAAAATGTAAAAACGCTTTGCTCTGTTATTACTGTAACGATAATATTCGTAAAGGTTCTTGTACAAAATTTTAAAGTTTAACGTAATTATAGTAAAAAATTGAATAAACACAACGAAGAACGTACACCATACGTACACCCTTCAGTGAATCGTGTGTAAACTGAGTGAAACAATCTATGAGTGAAACTGAGATATGCTAGGTTCATTAGCTATTATATAGGGGCTCGATGCATCTGATTGGCTACTCGTCAAATTGCGCCTGCGCAATGCTGGAATCCTCCCTCTCTAGATATGCAGAAGCAAACAATTTTAGGCGCCAATTTTAAGAATTAATGAAAACAAATAACTCAGTTATTTCTCAACAGATTTTGATGCAGTTTTCACTAAACTTTAATATATTTAACGCTACTAAAGAAACGTGTTGTAATAACAATTAGATTTAATTGGGTTTAATTAATCAGAAAATTATAAAATATATTAAGTAAGCTAGTGTCAAGTGACTTTGATGTTAAAAATATTCAAAAATTATTACGAATGAATGAAAAATGTACTACTATTTCAATTGCGATGCTGCAATGGATTGCACCACAAATAATTACAGTACATTATTTAAAGATTTAATGAAATTAGAAAGAGATTATACATTCAATCAAAATCAAATTAGATTAAAAGAAGAAGAAATAGAAAGGTCAGTTAAGGATTAAAAAAATGAATATTTTTTATGTTTTTGTGTTTTTCATAAGATTAAATTTATCTAACAACAAACTCCAAGAAGTTATTAAAAATAGGATTGCGGAAATACAGGCTCTGCACTGTAAAATCTTCAAACTAGAATCTGAACTTGTGGAAACTAAGAAAGATGTAGAAAAGCAAAAAGAAATCAACCAAGAATCGGCAAAATGTTTTAACAAGGACCTTCAGGAAGCAAATAAGCGTAATGAAAATTTAATAAATCAACACGAAAGAGATCTGAGGAAAAAAGAATACGACATGAAACTACATTTCGATTCTATTCTGCAAGAAAGAGAATATGAATTCAAAAAAAAATTAATTTCTTCAGAAGAAAAGTTACGATTTGAAAAACAGACGGTAATAAGTAAATGATACAAAATTAATATAAAAAGAAAATGTTTTTTTTTTTTTTTTGAAGGTAAAGAATTTAAATGACCGTTTACAAAAACAAATTGACGAATACCTCTCAGTACAAGAGAAACTGAGGCAGACAGAAGAAAAATATTTATGTGATAAGACTGCTTTTGAACAGGAACTAAAATCGTTAGAAACAATTCGAAACAATTTAACAACAAATCTAAAATCAGCGAAAGACACTTGCCGGAAACTGGAGCAAAATCTGTCCAACTCTTCATCTGAAATAGAGAAATATCGAGAAGATTTAAAAATTCTATATGAGGAAGTTAAGACTCTCACGAATAAAACAGACACTTTAACTGGGGAAAACCAGTCATTAAAAGAAAAATTAACGGAAGCTAGTAAAATCTACGGAAATGTTTTAATGGAAGCTCAAGAATGGAAAAATAAATATTGCGAATTAGAATTAAAAACAACCAGTACTGAAAATGGGGTTTGCTCTGAAATGAAACACCAAAAATTTGACGAATTAGAAAAACAGAATGCCATTCTACAAGATGTTGTAAAGACCATGAGAAGAGAGAGGGTTCAGGTTGAACTTCAAACAAAAAATGATATAATTGGTGCAGAAAATCGTATAGATAGATTAGAAACGTTAGTAAAATTGTTAAAAAAAGAATCTTGTAATTGTGATAACTGTTCTAGGGTATGTACATAAATTAAAAAAAGTTATCAGACTTCGTAATTCATATAATTAAACTCTTTTTTGAGAATGAATTAGATCGTTCCACAGTATTTAAAAGTGCTAGAAAATGTTGTAAGACAGACTTCAATAAACGTTAATGAATGTTGTTCAACATTCCAAGATGATAATAAAATGATCAAATATGAGCCAGAATATTCCGGACGTTTCAAGAATAATTTGAACTGTTAGAGAATGATCTAGAACAATCTAAAGTGTTCCAGGCTTTTCGAGAATGATCTAACAATGTTACGAAAAATTAGAGAATGTTCTACAATAATCCAAGATGATGCAGAAAGTTTGACGACCATCCAAAATGACCAGGTTTTTTCAAATACGGTTTAGAATATTCCAAATAGCTCAAAATTGATTTAAGATGTTTGAGAATGACGTAAAAAAGGTAAAGAAAAGGTTAAGAATATTCCACAATACTTTAAGATGATCTGTAATGTTCAACTACACTTCAGAATGATCTGGACCTTTCAATAATGATCTATATCATTGCAGATACTTCAATATTTATTTAGAATGTTTAAGAATGATCTTAAAACATCAAAAAAGTTAGTGAATGTTCTACAACATTCCAAAAAGATATTACAATAATTAAATATGATCTAGAATGTTCTAGACATTTCAAGAATCATTTGAACTGTTAGAGAACGATCTAGAACATTCCAAAATGTTCCAGACCTTTCGAGATTGATTTAGAATGTTTTAAAACATTAATACACGTTTTTTACTTCAAAATAATAACCTTTTAGGATTACCAACTGTTTAATAAATGAGATCAAAAGGAAGAAAGTTTAAGCAACCAATTATATTATGAGGTATTAATATTTTAATTAATTTAATTTTATTTTGTTACGCCACTGATGCTACACTTGATTCAATTAATTTATCCTCTAATAGATGACGCCACCAGGGCCACTTGAAAAATATTAATTCAAACCGTAACGAGGTATTTAAAAGGGTCTTAACTAATTATCTGATTATTTTAATTGTTAAGTACCGCAAAAAAAAACCCAAAGAATATTTAACTTATTTATTCCTATCACTACAAAAAGAAATACAATGATTAAAGGGTTGTAAAATAAAGTAGCTAATAAAAGTAAAATACTTAATTAAAAAATCCTACATTAAAATGGAATAATAATAAATACATATACAATACATAATAAACATTTTGTTACTTCCTCTTTCTTATACAATATTCTTTCTGTTTGGTCAATTTAATTAATTACACTTAAATCGTAGACAGTCAAATAAGCAATTAAAAAAAATAAATAAAACCAATACAGTTTCTGTAGGTAAAAAATTATCTTAAAACCGTTCAAAATACGTAGCAACTAAAAACTGCAGCTATTCTTTTACTTTCAATTTTTTGAGCAGAATTCTAGTTACATTTTAAAAACCGGTTCGCTTAAGAAAAAAAACACAAAGTGAGGGCAATGGGTGTGCTCTATTCAGTAACAGTTCAGGCCAATTCAACAATATTTAATGTTGTGTCTGACGGTAATTTTGTAAACTGTGTAAATTCTGTACGGACCGCTGTCCCCAATAAGCCTCTAGGTCGAAAGGTTCAAAATTTTTCAAAGACGATGGTTCTTGTTCGTGGTAATAGACAGCAGTTTGTCCCGTGCTTCGGTCCACTTCCTGCGATACTCTATGCCACGACTCGTAAATAAACTTAATGAGGTCATCGTGTTGAGTGCTTGCTGTATTTCGTGCTGGTGGAGGCATACGATTCATGCTATAAGACCTGTGGTTGTTGCCATTCATTTGCGATGAATTAAGTCGGGGACCACTGAAACTAAACTACGTGTGAATGGGCAAACGGCCTTCGATTCTTTCTTGAAGATATCATTTATCAATTGCAGGTACTTAAGTGATTTGTTTTAGTACAAGGGAAGTACTTACTTCATTTTGTGTGTGTCACGGAATTTACGGTTGTGGATTTTATCAATTAAAAATATATCAAACTGCTAAATGAAAATTAATAAACCTAGCTATTAACTACACATTTAATTTAAAATAAAAATAACAGCAATGTTGTAGAACAGGTTATGCACAAATTATACATAGCTGTCAAGGGAATTTGATTATTTTAAACAAACATGCCAGTGGCGTTCTCATATGAGATAAAAAAGGCAATTTTAAGAATTTACAAGAAAACATGACTATTAATTTCCGGATTTCTACGCAAAGTTTGCGAAATTGTTCCTAAAATGGGGCTTCTCGAAGTGGGAATTACCCGGAAACCTGGCCGTACTTCAGTGATACCAGATGTGTGCAGCGGACAATACATAGACGAAGGGGAAAAAATCCCTAGGAATTTTAAATGAAAAGTCCCACGAAAATCTCAAATTTAAACGCATTTAAACTATTCAAATAATTTAACATAAATTTTATTCAATATCAATAAGCGATATTGAGATAATGACTGACGAATGCATTTGCTACACAAACAGTAATTATTTTCACTGCAATAGTGGGTAATTGCCTTACATCTCAAACTTTTGATTAACACAAAAACTAGATAATATAATTCCTGTAATTCCCCGAAATATCAGGACGCATGAAGTACATTACTGTTTACTAGATTACCAACCGGCTAAGTTTGGCGTAATAGTAAGGTTTTTAAATTTTTTTATGTGAGATAAGGATCTAATTATGGAACTATTTACTTATTTGATCCAAATTAACATAGTCCGAAATCAAAAAATCTACAATTGCGAATATTTGTTGTTAGTTAATTAAATTAATACGTTTCAATTAATTTTTAATTGAAAATATCAAGACGACGTATGTTTTTATTAAAAAAATGTTGCTTCAAAAACCCTAAATGTAATTTTTAATTCGTTGTGATATTTAGGGGCGAATGAAAAAAAAAGGGTTAAATGTACGTTACTTTATTAAATGTTTAAAAATTATTTATACATTTTTTTTACATAAATAAAACTATGTACAATATATCTAATTTACGATATGCTATTAAGGTAAATGTCTTTAATCTAATACAGCCTTTAGTTTAAATCACAAAAAATTGGATTTTTGAATACATATACCGCTTTCTTCAAAGTCCTACGTCTTTATGGATGTCTTTCGCTAACAAATTTATGTTGTTTAAGTTTGGCAATTCAATTTCGTTCGTCAAAGATTTTTGAGTAATAATTTCATTGTTTTCACTACTTTCCCTTTTCAATATGTTTTCAGTTATTTTCTTTTCGTGTTCGTCATTTAATTTATTCGTCTCGTTAGGAGTTTTTATGATCATATCCTGTGAATTCTGTATATTTTCGTCTTTTTGACAAACTTTATTCGGTACGTTATTTTCTTCTACGTCCCTTTTTTCCCTGTTTATGTTCGGGTCTTGTTTAATCACGACTTTGTTATTCATTTGCTCATCATTTGTATTATTCCTGCCAATGTTTGATCCTTTCAGGACATCCAAGATAGTTTTCCTATTTTTATTATTTTCTGCTGAGTAGGATTCTTTCAAACTAGTTTTATTCAAAAGAGGGACAAATCCTTTATTGACTCCTGTGTTATAAATTTGGGAGTTAACCAAAGGCATAGGGATTATTTTATCCTTTTGTATAATTTGTACCTGTTGGCTCTCAACATCCTCAACTAATTTTAATGAAGAGTTATTATTATTTGAATGTTCTTCCAGTTTGTTAGAATTTTTTAGCTGGTTTTCTTCAAGTGCAGATTTAGGGACATTGTTTTCGTTTGCCTCATCAGTTTTGTCTTTCACGTGCCCTTCAATATGTTTTTCATCTACTAAACTGTTCTCTCCTTTCTTCTGGTTAAGGCTTTCAATGGCTTTTTTCGCTATATTTTCGATTTGTTTAACAGCCTCTTTCAATTCATCTTGATTAGCAGATTGTTTACTGTCGTCTTTTATATTTTGTTTTATCTGCCCAAGAAGTTCCTTCTGCGTTTCAAGCAGCTGCTTTTGAACCTCTTGTTGTTTCTCAAGCGTTTTTAAAAGTTCAAGTTTGCTCTTATCTTCATTCAGTCTTTCTTTATCTTGATCCATCAACTCTTTTTCTTCCTTTCTAATAGCGTCAATATCAACTTCGTCCCTTTTTTCTGGATTTTTATTTTCCTTCTTTTGCTCTCGATTCTCTTCTTCATTTATGGGTTTAGTATCTTTTGGAGAAGCTTCTATATTCTTCTTTTCATCTACATTTGTTTCTTGTTTTGGTTTGTCATTAGACGCATCGATTTCGTTTGATTTGTTCTGTTGATTTAGAACATTCACAGGTTCCTTCTCTAAGACTTGTACTTGTTGAAGTTCGTTTTTTGGTACGTCGTCCGGTTCAACTGGCTGAGGAGGCTCTTGACGAACTTCTTGCAGAGGAGCAGGAGGAGGTGCTTTATCTGTAGTTTCTTGCACAACTTTTAGTTTTATTTCGTTGTTATTGATCTCTTCTGATTTTTTTTCGGGAGTTTTAACTAAAAGCTCAATGCTGGACTTGAAGTAGAGCGAAACTTATTGCGATTACTTACCAGATGGAATATCTATAGCATTATCGCGAAGAACAGCGTCATCTTTGACAATTTTTAAAATAGGAGGTTCCTGTATTTCGGCAATGGGAGTACCAATAACTGTGGTTTGTTCAATTGCGTAAAGATTAGCGTAAGTCCCGAGGACCATTACCAAAATACCAATAAACAGCATGACCTTTAAGTAATATTATTAAGCGAACACAGGTTTAATAAAAGATAAAATGTACTCATACTTGAGCCGCAATTCGTTCGTTAGTATTTTTCATAGAAATGCAAATGAAACACGTAGCGGGGAATAGTACGCAAATCATTATTCCAATTGTTGATCCTACCAGACCCAAAACTAACTCAATATTTGGAATGAGCACGCCCGTTAGGAGGGATATGAAAACGATAATGAACGTCAAAAATTTGAATTTTCCTTCCGGAATGTAATTTTTGGTTATTTCGTGAGAAGAATGTGCCTAAAAGGATCATTATTTGCGTATACAGGATGGACTAATAGAGCGTAGACGGAAGACTGTGTTGCTACTATTGGTTTTACGAAACTATGATTTAACAATTGACCGGAGGTAAAGGAATGTGGGACCGTTATCGGACGACTAACGTAAACATCAACAATTACAGCTTATTTATCGACAGCGACGAGCTAATTCTTCTAGAAAAAATAATGCCTCTGTAAGGATGTTTTGTATGAATTGAATTTTCGTAAAACTAATACTAAAGACACGATCTTTACGTTCATGCTCTATTTGCCGACCCTGTAGAGTGTCTTTCGGTGATTATTTTCTTTATGTTGTCTACAAATGAGTAGATTACCTGTTTATAAAGTAGGGAATACAAACTAGCTCGACAGGGGAATATAACAAGAGGAAAACTGAATGCCAGTGAAAGAACAAATCCAATGCTCATAATATCAGTGATAATGGAAGGGGTGAAGCTCATTAGAATATTTCCAGTAAACGGTTGATTACAAAACGCGATATATCCAAAAGTACCAACAAAAATATACACCCAGGTACAAATATTAACAGCTGCTCGTATCAGTTCATTCATTTTATCTAAAGACGCGTTCGGAATCGCTTGGTATATCTCAAAAATTTGGCTGCAAAGTTTAGTTTATAATTGAACGTTAACTGAAGTACACAAAGACCCTAAAATCCTTACGTCTGGCAAAATAGTGCCATTGTAAATATCGGCATGCACTGTAAGATGCCTGCCGGTCTCCAGAAATTGACTTTGGAGGTCCAGTCGCCGGAAAAAACGTGTGGGCCGGCGTCCGTAATTACCTAAACAGATAACCTTCCACAACTGCACATACAATTCTTAATATTTTTATATTAAACCTTTACAACAAGACAAAAATAGAACCCAACGGACGCAGTGCTGACGCTTGTTAAACTATCAACGTTTCTTAATAAACCAAGTGGCAAAACGCAAAAAAGGGCCAAGGCCATTAACAGACTGGTACGAATAGTATCAGTTGAATGTGTGCCGGACACTTTTGTAATAATTGCTGGCCCCAGATCTCCCATTACAACAAAAAAAGCGATACACGTTCCAAGTAAAAACCCAATAATTCCAATCTCAATTATGAACTTTCCAAGTGAACCAAAAGCATGAAACGCTAAAATACGTATTACATAAGCTCTGGTTTACGTTAATTAATTGTTGTTCGTACCCAAGTTTTCAAATGTTTTTCGACGAGCGATAATAGCAGATTTCAACAGTAAATGACAAGATAATCTCGAGACTGCATTGCTCGCCACTAAAATACACAGAGATAGCAATATTCCGCACTAAAATAAAAGTTACAGTGAGTTACGAGTTAATTTTGGTTTCCAGACTTACTTGTTTAAAGCAATACGGCATTGCCAAAAGTCCCACACCAATAATACTGTTGGCTATGGTCATAATATGAGAAACTTTTTGATTCATTTTGTTTAAAAATATAAAAATTTCGAGAATTAATGCTTAGAATGGCAAAAATTTGAATACATATTTAACCTCACATTTTTGACAACTGTTCAAAAACAAAAGATACAAATAGTGAATAGAGACACTACGTAAAATTAGCCTTGAAATGTGTAATTTCTTTTAACTACTAAAGCAAATTCAGTTGCACATTGTAAATATTTAAAATATTTATTTCAATTAAACGTTCCGTATTTATATTAATATCAAGAAATATTCGTGTGACTTATTATCACTTATTATTTTATTCTGTATCTCAACAAACTGCGTTACTATAGTCACCACCTTTTGGCGGCCTTTGTTTTGTTTACTAACCTCAAATAACCTCAAAAAACTTTCCTAAGAGTTTCGTGTTTTTAATTAAATAATTAGTTTGTTATTAATATTTGTTAACTTAAATATGTCTGTTAACGTTGATATATCTCAGTGGACCCCTGAGTATTTTAATAATAATGAAAGGGAGTGTTTAAAATATTTATTGGAAGAAACTGTCTGGAATACTGTAAGTTCATTCATTATCTTTTTATTAATTGAACACTGGATCATGCAGTTAATTATTTCTAGATTCCATTAGTAAATATTCAAAGTTCACACTGTTTTGAAAATATGAGACTTGTTCGTTTTCGCGGAATGATTCAAGATATGCATGATCCTGAGTATTATTTTGAAAAATTTGAAATCAGTAAAGTAGAAACAGATAAAACATTTATGAGAAATGGAAAATATGTAGATGTAATTCAGTGTCAGGTAATTTTTTTTAAATATTAGTGGTTTTTATATTTTCCCGCTTTTAGTTGTTGTTTAATGCGTTTCATAGGTGGCACTACGTGTCGGCATTTAAAAATATATTTTGTAGTTTTATTTACCAGATGGCGCATCCGTGCCTTATATAGATTTAAAAGTTTAAACTTTTTAAATGTTTTTATTGTAATATCCTTTTTATTACAATAATTTTCGAGCTAATTCACTTTAGAGTTTAGGCAATTGTTATTAATATGCTAAACCTAATTAACAATTTTTATTATTATATGCCTAAAAAAAATTGCGGGGCGTAAAAAAATTAAATAGGAGTTTTAATTAACAAAAAATAAAGAATAGAATTTGAACTTTTAAAGGAAAATGAAAATATAATAACAGATAGCAGTAAAAATGTAACAAAAGAAAGAACTCCGTACGTTGTTATATCAATACCAGGACTTAATCCTTGGGCAGAAGCAGTATCCTTTTCATTCGTTAAAAATATTTTTAATTGCCAAAGTATTTAGTCAAAATTCTCAAAATGTGCTTGAAAAGTCAGCTTTTGTTTTTTCTGAAACAATTAAAATAAAAAAGTTTTTTGGAAAACAATAATCCTTGAAATTCATTATGTTTCTATAAAGTGGTTAAGTAAATTTAACTTACATTAATATTTATTAAATTATTATAAATATCTTCGGGTATTTCCTTAACAAAATAAGCTTGAAAATCAACAAAATTGCAAAGGGGAAATTTTAAAGTCTGATGGTGAAAATAAATCCACAAAACGTGGATTAGAAAACGAAGAAATGATGGAAGTAGATCAATCGACTTCAGCTTCAACGACCGAACGTGTCGAATGCAAGGCTAAAAAGCTTTGTTCCCCAGAAAGCAATAACCCCAAAACTGATTCGAATCAAATATCTCAGGATATTCTTCTAAACCACCCAATCCCTAAACGTGCAGGGAAAACGTGCATTTTGAAAATCTACAACGATTCTGAATCGTTGAAACTCAACGAGATGATAGAATTCGTAGGCTTCTTTTCGGCACATCCTATGCTTAGCGAGTTTGACAAAAACGTATTCGAAACTGAAATGGAGGTGCAGGTACATCATCCCCCTGCTTCCCTAATTCCAAGGATACATTGCGTCAGTTGGAAAAAATTGAAACATAGCAACCCTCTGTTGCACAATAGTGTCAATGTTCTTGACAGCGGGAGCATGTATGAAGCCAAGAAAGAACTTATGTTGGTTCTTACGTCGTTGCTTTTAGGGGATGAACTGGCAGCCGAGTATTTAATATGTCATTTAATTTCAAAAATGTAAGTACATAATAGATTTCGGTTCTTCTTTCCGAAAATGACCCACCTGTCCAACATCAACATCATCCCTCCCATTGGGAGTCGCTCCCAACATCTTCCCCTAGACTCTAAAGTCTCTTCTGCTAATTTGATTAAAAAAAAAAAGGTTAACATTTTCTTCAATTTTCATCCCATTTAGCTACATGCGAGCTGATTTGTTGGCTTTAGGAAAATTTTCGTTAAACATTTCAAACATTCCTATTAAGAGACGACCAGAATACGTGAAAGAACTCTATGGTGTTTTAGAATTATTGCTCCCTAAAAGTCATTATTTAGAAATGTCGATTAACAGCATTAACGAAGCGAAATTAATTCCAAAGTAAGATGAAATTTTGTTGTCGTAATAATTAAATTTTAATTACCTAATAATTTTAAAGGAAAAATTACGACTACAACAGATTAAACAGTGGTTTGCTTCAATTAAGCCCCAATACTCATTTAGTTGTCGATGAAACTTTACTTACAACGGGACAATTAAACTCGACGGGTGTTCATAATGTTAGAGCCCTTTCTAATGTTATTCGAAATCAAAAAACTGAGTACGATTTTGTTTACTATCAAATGGAATACGAATGCGACATACCAATACTTATTTTATCCGAAGAAAAGAGTCTTCTACCTGTAAGTTTTTATTATTTTGTTTTTTTTTTTTTTTGGAAAAAATTTTGGCCCGATTAATATTTGTGAGGGATTCGAAAAACGATTTCTCTGTTTAATCGGGCCTATATTAAAAATATGCCAATCAGGTGCTGCAAATTTTAAGACTTAATTTGCAGTGTATGCTTTGCAGACAATATAATTATTTTTAATTAGGTTAAAACATATGTCGTAATATCTAGACTATTTACGAATATTCTAGAACATTCGAGAATGTTCTAAATAATCTCAGATAATTCTGGAATGTTTTAGAATACTATTGATCATACTGGAATATTTTAGACCAATCTGAAATGTATAAAATTATTCTCGAAAATGTCTACAATATTTTGAAATACTCTAGATAACTCTCAAGCATTCCAGATCATTCTTGAAGACTCTAGAACATTCTAGATACGATTTGAAAAAGCCAGATCATTCGTGAATCTTGTAAAAAAAATTAATATCTCTGTCAAACATTTTAAACAATTATCGAAAAAAGTTGTGAACGTTTCAGATCATATTTGAAAAATCCAGATTATTCTGGAATGTTGTAGAATATTATAGATCATTTTGAAATGTTTTAGAACGTTCTGTAACTTATTGGAGCATTTTAGACTATTTTCAAATACATGAAATCATTCTCAAAAAAGTCTATAATATTTTAGAATATTCTAGATAATTCTCGAATATTCCAGATCATTCTAGAAAAGTCTAGAAAATTCTAGGTTAAATTTAAAAACGCCAGATGATTTGTGAATCTTGTTAAACATTTAAGATCTCTATTGAACATTTTAAACCATTCTCAAAAAGTTGGGAAATTTTTTGATCATATTGGAAAAATCCAGATTATTCTGGAATGTTGTAGAATGTTATAGATCATCTTGAAATGTTGTAGAACATTCTGTAACATTTTGGATCATTCTCAAATATATGAAATTATTATCGAAAAAGTCTACGGTATTTTGGAATACTCTAGATAATTCTTGAGCATTCCAAATCATTCTTGAAGACTCCAAAACATTCTAGATTCGATTCGAAAATGCCAGATCATTCGTGAATCTTGTGAAAAAATTTAATATCTCTGTCAAATATTTTAAACAATTCTCGAAATGTTGGGAATGTTTTAGACCCTATTTGAAAAATTCAGAATATTCTGGAATGTCGTAGAATGTTGCAGATCATCTTGAAATGTTATAGAACATTCTCCAACTTTTTGGAACATTTTGGAATCCTCTGGATCATTCTTGAGCATTCCAGATCATTCTTGAAGAATCTAGAATATTCAAGATTCGATTTGAATATGACAGATTATTCGTGAATCTTATAAACCGTTTTAAGATTTTTGTCAAACATTTTAAACTATCCTCGAAAAGTTTTAGATCATATTTAAAAAATCCAGATTATTCTGGAATGTTGTAGAATATTGTAGACTATATTCTGGAACATTCTTTAACTTTTGAGAACATATTCGGTTATTCTCGAGTATTCGTAATCATTTTCGAACATTCTGCAATATTCCAGATCATTCTCGAACAGTGTAGAACATTTTAATTTTTTTTTGGAACATTTAGGTTTTATTTTTTACCATAATAATTTTAGAGCGATTTTCAAATACCATTACAACCGACTGACGATCAGATCGATATATTTCCTGAAACGATCGATGCAATGAAAAAATATTTAAAGTCAGAAATTCTTAACAAAATCCGAATATATTTGACAAACGCTAGACATAATGACGATTACGAACTACCTCAAGGTGCCCAAGAGGTAAATTTTTAAAACCAAATTAACGTTGTTTGTTACAATTTCGTTATTATTATCGTTGAAGGTGATAGAGGAGGAATTTATTCAGATGAGAAAGGCAAAAAAGGCATCCGCTGATGACCTCCACAATCTCCTTGTGCTAGCAAGATTGAAATGTTTGTCAGATGGAAAAAAACGATTTGATAACGAATCCTGGCAGAAAGTTTGTCAAATGGAAAAAAATCGTAACGAAAGAATTGAAGCTTTAAAAAATATGAACTAAATACTTAATTATTATTTTTATAGTTATGTTATGTATCTAATTTTATTAATATATTATAAAAAAATAATAATTCTTGTTGTTGTTATTGACCTTTCAATAACTTTATCTTTCCTTAAAATTGTTTACGTTAATACTTTGTAAAGGAAAAATATTTTTCTTGTGCAGTTAACATCAATTTTTTCTACGAGGGACATTTAAAAAGTAAGTACCTACAAGTGATAGAATAATGAAATGATTATTGGCAGGTAAGAAAGAAAATTTCCTTTTTTTCCCCTTAATCCCAAAGGCACTTAAACTTAATTCAATTTTAAAAAAAGGAAAAGAAAAAATTGTTCTTTGTTTATTAAAAAAAAAAATTTACTGTCTTTGATTTATTGGTAATAAATATTACACAGAATATTATATAACGTGTCTGTATCCAATGAAAATGCATTATGGTTCTTTAAATTATCCCATGTTGTAAATTTTGTGAGATCGAGAAGTAAAGGCTAAAAATAAAAAATTTAAAAAAAAAATTGTAAAAATGGTTCTTTTAACCCATACATACCATTGTCAAATACCACTCGTGAATTGCCCAAATGAGTTTTCTCGTAATTTGAGAATTTGTTCGACTGGTAAGTAAATTTTTAATAATTTTTTCGCCTAAATTCTCGAGTTCAGACGAAGGCTAAAATATTAACAGAAAAAGTACTAGATTATATTTAGGGGGAACCTGTTACGTAACCAAAATATCTATGATTTTAGATCTCTATAAGAAAATCTTTAATTTTTTCTCCCCCAAATGATAAGATGGAAGAACATTTAAAATTCTCATTAAATATTAAAATCTTCAAATGGTCATCATTGTCTTTGTCAGCAAATTTATTAAAGTCCCCTCCCTTTGATCTTCAAAATTAATCAGTTTGAGTTTCCAATAAAATAGTTCTAAGTATAAATCGATACTCTACCATAATTTTTTTTAAAAGAACTTCAATATCCATTAAATTCATTTCCTGAATAGTTCGTCTTATACAATTTTCAACGAATATCATTTTCTTCTGGAATATTATAATAATTATTACTGTAATTCCATAAGTAATTAACTTACAAATCCAGCTATCCTAAATTTGAAGTTGAGGGAAATTTAATTATTTAATATCTACTGAAATTTTTAGATAATTGGTTTTAAAATTTACGGCAATGTTTTACCACCTTTTTTGTTTTTCTATATGTAGCCCAATTCCACAAAAGTGCTGCATAGCGCCTAGCACTGTCCTCATTATCGTTTTTGATAAAATAATTTCTTGGTTCAAGCTTTTCATCAAATCTTTAAATTGAGTTTTTTTTTACTGATCAAATCAATTTTGAGTATAATGTTATTCATTCCCATTGTAATTTTATCAAATACTGTCCATAATTTTAATTTGTTTACCTTGCATTCGTTAAAGATTTTCTTAAATTTTCTGAAGTGTCAAATTTATAAATACCATTTCCCATACATAAAGTTCTTGGATCAAAATCAGATAACAACGATACGCTACGATTTACATCTTCATTAATCAACGATACAATTATTGGTTTAATTAATCTAAAGGCTAAACTGTTACTAAAAAAATTTTTTAAAGATACAATGCTTTGCATAATTTTCCATCGTTTTTGTGGAGCAGTTTTTCTTTTAAAACAGGGTTTTTGTAGAATTTTTGATTTCGAAATAACCATCTTCCTTGTTCTCGAAAATAAAAACATTTTTAAAATATCTACGAATACATATTCATTGACAGAATATCTGATGTCATAATTTTGTCAAAAATAAATAATGGAGTGATTTATTAAAGTGGTAAGTAAGGGCTATCCATAACCGGTAGACTCGACACGCCCCAATGACGCAGCTCCAATCAGATGCAGCGAGCACGGTATAAATGGCTAGCAGCAGCCTCCAGGAGTTCAGTAGTGTTCAGAATGACACAGCAACGTTCACATAGATAATTAAGTTCTTTAAAAAAATATGGGGTTAATTGTAGGATTTGTGATGCAAAATAGGTGGGTCGATCAGGAAGTTTCATTAAAATTAGATTGAAATAACACATTAGTTTGTGCAACAAAAGAATTTTTTTTTTCAGAATCGAAAGTACAGGTAAGTAACATTAATAAATAATAAATATATCTTATTCAGTGTACATAAAAAATTATTCTAAATTTAGTATCTATCTAATTAAATTTATTAATTAATTTCATAGACGTATGTGCTTTCAACATGTGCTACTTTTCTGTTTCTCATCCTATAATGAGAAACGAAAGTACGAGAAAGTGTTTTCTTTAAAATTTACACGTTTTATCAGTCGTCTTTAAGGCACTGTTTATTAAGGCCTTTAATGGCGCAGTCTATATCGTCTTGAATCCCTTTAAAGTAGTGTTGTTTTTTCCTTTCTTCCCTTAATCTTTCGAGACTTTTCCTGACTGCTGTACTGTAACGTTGCGATAATGATTCTTCACTAGCTTTCACCCTTGGGATATGTCCAGTGTATCCCGAAATAGGGGGACATTCAGGAGATAATTCCTTTTCTGAAATACGTACTACATTGGATATTGTAAGTGGCAAAAGTAAGGTTATGGCGGTTTTAAAAAATTTCAATATGGCGGCTCGTTACCTTTATAAGTGACTCGTGCTTCATATTCTTTTACCATTCTATCAACTTGATCTTCTGATCTTATTGGAGCTAGTCTGGGTGCACTTCGAGCTCTTATTCGTTTTTCATCTTCATCTTTCCTTTTTCTGTACTGTCTTTGCTTCTCAGTAAATTCGGACAAACTGTCGTCAGCTGCTCGTCCAAAGGTTTTTCCGTATCTAAAGGTCATTGTAGGTATAAAACCTTAAACAGATAAAATTCGAAATGTATAAATAACTTTTTTACAGTTGTACTTATTGTTACCTGTATAACCCAGAATAAACTTTGGAGCTTTATACTTGTAGTCAAGTAAAGGATCTTTAGTTTGACCTTTACTCTTTTCAATGGGTTTGAGAACATCTTTTGAGTAATCTTCTTCTCTGTATCGTTTGGTATAAACGTCTCTTATGGCTGTATGATCGCGCAATTCCTGAAAACCTCAAACAATCATAATATGTGATGTCTTCAGGTTTATTAGTTTGATCACTTACTTCCAAGATTTCCTTTGTGTCTGCTCCATAACTTTTTCCAAAATGGAATTTTATATTTGGACAGTGGCCAGTGTATCTGGAAGAACAAAAGAAAAATATTTTTAGGAATTAATGGAGACTCTTGATGGTCACAAAACTGTTCTTCATTTTGACCACTTACGTACCGATCTTCACATAAGAGACCACTGTATCCAAATCGACATGGACATTTGTGGTATGAAGATCTTGTATTATAATACATTTTGTTTTGTGTATATGTTGTGGTTGTATCCACACCAATGCCCTTTTGTACTCAACCCCTGGCTTTGTGGAATATGTTATTATAAAACTATTTCTTAATTGCGTGAAAATTCCAAAACAGTAAAGCAGGGATTCGTACCAGGTACAATGATCACAAAGGTGTATTTTATGGGCACAGTATTCTTGCCGCATTTACAGTATACAGGGTGTTTAACAATTTTTGGTTACATTTTTCTATTAATATCTACATATGTATATAAAAAAAATAAAATAAAACGTGCTCCTTGTATTTGTTATTAAATTTATTACATACCCCAGTACCTACATGGTTATTCACATGGGTGATTGTAAACAATATCCCAGATTGAAAACAATGTTCTTGCCCATAATAGCATAACGATAATCAAGGACGAACAGTGTAAAAAACCATCGTTGTCCTTGCTCATATACGCGTAGGTAAGATACGTTTATTAGTAAAAACAATTTGCTCACCTTTTTTTTTTGTTGATATTGTTTATAATTAAATCATGCAATAGATAGAAGTTTATGTTTAATGAATTAAAGACGCCAGGGAATGATAAGTTATCAATAGTTTCATAATAAATGATTTGATAATAACAAATAACATCTATACGTATTTTAATGTAGAATAATAAAAAAAATTAAACAATAAACATTAATGTGTGATTTAAGTATTATTGGCAAGCGAAAATGGTATCATCAGTATCAATAATGGACTCGTAATCAGGTTACCATCAGTACTGGTAAGGATTCTTATCTAATTAGTGCCCATTTTCAAGACCCTGTATCGTGTTGGGTTACATTGTAAATTAGACATAAAAAAAATGTTTATTTTTGTATGTATGTACCTGGTTAATTTTTTTAAGAACTAAAATTAAAACGTGACCTAGAATTTAATAGGTAAAAGGTAACCATAGAGAATAGATTCAGTGGGTAAATAAGGTAATTCCTGTATTTGATGTGCATTGTAGTTGGTTGGTTGGATGTTATCTTCCTCTAGATTCAGTTCTTGTTAGATCGATATGTGCAAATCTTCAGCAAATGGTTCTCAATCAGTGGTTAAAATTTTATGATTAGTCTTATTTTATGGTACAAAAGGATTAAAACTTCAAAAAGTTTATTTATTTATCAAAATTATGGTACCAAAAATGGGAACTGGTTCAAAATCGATTTTTGCAGCAAAGGAGATCAAAAAGCAAGTTGGATTAGAAATTAGAAATCCACTTTATTGACCACAATGGCCATTTCGCCACACAGTGGCTCCTTCTGGTGGAAGAATTACTGAGCATTCCACCTGAAGAAGACACTGTGTAGCGAATTTAATGTATTTTTCTTACAATGTCACAAAAGCTAACCATCCCCCATAAAAGATTACTTGTAATTAAAATATGTAGTATTCAGATAAATAATTTAAACAGTTTTAAGAACTACCAAATTAAGAAAAAAAAAATAAGATTGATAAACTGGGAACATTTTTTTTGAAAAAAAAAAGGAGTTTAATTGTAATTAAAGCAAGATTACTTTTTTAATAGATAGATACATAATTCTCATTTTTAATCTTCTAGTTCGCCGTTGTCTGGTGCTTTGTTTGAGGACCGCTGGTTATAATATTGCACTCCTTATGTTCTTATTGTAGTGGTAGTGCTTTAGGGTTGCAACTCTCGGTTTCCCTTTCATTTTTATCTCCCTATTTCGCGGCCCTACAATAGATTCTATCGATTTTCAGGCACACAACAGAAGTACGAAAATAATACTCTGCGTGTGTGCCATTCTTTTAACTTTGACATTAGAACGCGGACGCATAAAGTTTCAAACGATAAAGCACAACATATAGATTGATCTATAAAAAAAAAAACATTTATTTAAATGCTTTTTTATAGTTGTATTGCAAAAAAAAATTGAAAAATAATAATTATTTTACATCGCAACATCGTATTTATAATATATACAGAGTGTCCCAGTTTCTAATACCGCGGAAGAAGATATTTCTTTTAAAGGGTGACCTTGAATTTGACCTTGACTGTGACATTCATCGTAATTTTAAGAATTCTGGATAATAAATTTCAAAAAATTTAATTTGAGCTTCACAAGAGGCTTTAATTATTATGATCAGGATCCAATTCAAGGTTAGAATTTGTGGCCATTCTTCGAACTTACCATTTGCCAAGGCTTTTCTTTTAGATAATTGGTACATTTTCGAGTCCTTTTGCAAATCCATCAACGAAAATAGAAGAAATTACGAATTAACCCCAAGAATACCTTCAAAATCACAGTCAAGGTCATATTCAAGGCCACCCTATAACGCCCCTCTTTAAAACAAAAGTTTTGTAGAAATAATTTTTGTAAAGGGCGTTTCAATAACGAAGTATTTAGCTACGTTACATAAATAAGGACACCCTATATAATAAGTATATTATAACACGAATCTAAGTATTTTTAAAAATATTGTTATAAATTTTTGCTACTTGTGTCTTAAAAAGTAAGAAATAAATGTCTAAAATATAAATCTCTACGAATTTTCTATTCTTTTTTTTTATTAATGATAAGTTTTGTGTCAGCCCTTTATAGTGAAAATTAATATCTATGATCCAACCCATTACGTCACTCATCGCGTGCTTTCCAGGATGCGGAAGTTCGTTTTAAATAAAGAAATATCCGTGAAACTTAATTACACAGATAGATCTTTTGGAGTCAAGGTATTGGATAATGGAAAACTAAAAATAACTGTGAAATTGGGTTCCAAATTAATGTGTTTTTTTTTTATTAATAACATTATTAATAAATATTATAGTCTCCTATTTATTGGTGCTAAAGTTTCATAAATTTAATTTCAGAATATATGTTAAGTTAGTCACTCTCATGTACTTAATTATTAGGGTGGGGGTTGAAGTGCTTTCAAATTTTTTATTGGTAAAAAAAAAATTTTTTCCATAAACTTAATATTAAGAAATTTAATTCCAAATTACAAAAAAATAGTTTAATACCTACAACTTTGTTTATAATTCATTTTTACTTTTAAATTTGAAACATTTCTCCTTCAAAAAACTCTTCCTGAAGCGTACTGAGTGTCCAAAAAACAACATTACAGTAAATCTGACGTTGTTTGTTTGTTAACTGATAATAATTTTGTTTCAATATTTACATGATTACGTATTTAAAATAGTGACATATTTCTTACCCTGGAATAAATTTCCTTTCGTTCCTACATAAAAATTCCTGTCGTTCCCTGTCAGTCACGGGTATAAACATATCCTCGAAGCTTCACGTTTTCAAACAAATTTGTTACCCGGGACTTGGTTCGGAATCGACCACGTTGACGCCACTAGAGCTTTCAGCTTTCAAAAGCGCGCACACACCAAATAACTGAACCCCGTTCATCCGGAGCGCCCGCACCTCATGGAACCTTCGTTTTCGTTCGCTTGTTGGTTGGGTATTAAGAAAATCCGCTCTGCTGCGCGATGGTAACAGGAAGCTCAACAATGAAAGCTGTTTGTACCATTGTCACTCACCACCTACCGGGAGTTACCGCTTCTGCGCACTACGCCCGCTTCCACTTACTTATAATGAACTGTTTAAGTTACGATGAATCTTTAAATCGTGAAAACTGGGTCAGTCTTTAAAAAATGGGACAAAAAGGAAGTTCCTAGAACACACAAGTGTATTATTATTTATTAAGGAGGACATCTTGTATATCTTTGGATCGTAAATAGTCTGCTTTTGGAACTTTTTTTTGGAAAAAGTCGTTAAGATGTTAAGATTATTTATGTGGGTAAACATCTACTCGACCGTCGAACCCCACCACAGTCCCACCCCTCTACACCACCTCCACTTATTACAAAACCTCAAACGTTAAGAATAAGGTAAAAGTTTGGAGTGGTTTCGGGGGTGGAGGTGGTTTGTTTGGCAAGAGCGTGGTCGTGGGCGTTGGGATTGGTGGTGGGGGTGGGGTAGATGTTAAGGAGTGGAGAATGTTGTTCTTGTTTTAAACGTTTACCCCACCCCCAACATTTACTCCACCCCAACATATATCCCACCCCTACATGTACTCCACCCCCAATACCAAACCCAACCTCCAACTCCACAGCATCCCTGACACCACCCAATTATACTACCCTCTCGCCTAACCACCTCTATTCCATATTTCCTACTCAAAGCTCTCAATGTTTAGAAAACTCGATTAAGATGTTACGAATTTTAATTTTGAAAGTGGAGAAGCTATTTGAAGGGTTTAGGGTAATTAAGGGTGGCAGGGGGGGGGGTGGTTTAAACGACCTCATTACCTTTGTATGAAGTTTTTTGAAAAATACAAAAGGACACAACATTGGGTGTTTATTTATAAAAGAATTTAGTTGTTCTTTTCTTTTGAAAATTGAAGAATTTTGTTGAATTAAAATTTCTGACAACATTCTGGCGAAATTACCTTCTCCCGGAAACTGTTCCTATCGGAAATTGAATGGGAGAGGCTGCCCTAGATAGGTACTGAATGCGTGAATCCTTTTCTTTTTTTTTGTTGTTGTTAATAAAACAGTATTAACGAATGTTCAATAAATAAATTACAAGAATTGAATTTTATAAAAAACTTAACTTATAATTATTGTTATTAAAAAAAGTATTTACTGAGTGATTCATTCATTCGTAATGAATCAATTTATTAATTTGCATATCCAATAACAGCAATTAATATTTCCATTTATTTATAATCACTTTATTTACACATATTATTTTTTTTAGTAACAAATCAATCATTAATGGAGAAGTATTTTTTTTACGATAATATTTTTATGAAACAATATTTTCGAAAACATCCTATCTTTTAATCAATATATTTTCAAAAACATGACGCAATTTTTATATTTAGCTTTTATTTATCAATTGATAAAGATTTTAAAAATCAGATAATGATTTAAAAACAGTGGACTTCACCCTGTATACCAATCTACATACCTACTAGTAGCTACATCATTTTTGGTACGATTAATATCTTGTTCCATAGAAGAGACATCATCACTCTTTGGTAGGTCAAAGAGATTGAACGGAATTTTTATTTTATAACCGAAACAAATTAATGTAACGTTAAATTGTCCAGTTATTCATTTGTTCGAGAGTTGAGGTACGTTCTCTTCATACGGTTTATTGAGTCTAACCATAACATGATTGAACATTTTTATTCACTATATTATTTTAAGACCATAGACTTCTTATCTATTGGTTCTTCTGTAATCAATAAGTAAAGAACTATTTCGTGTATTTTTTTAAAAAAATTTAAACTGAATAGTTCCGGAGATAAGGGCTGTTATGGCCAATTTTAACCTATTTTATTGAATAACTTTAAAAGCCTTTATTTTAAAATTATAAAAATAATAGATTTGAGACCTTCACAACAACCCCTTTCATTTGATATGTCACATGGTATAGCTTAAATTTTATAATTTGCCCCCCCCCCAAAAGTGACCCCCATATCCAAAGTACCATTTTTCCACACGGACCTAACCTAACCTAAGCTTACTAACGAGTTTTTTTGTAGTACTGTAAGTGCCATTTAAAGTTTAGTTACTTAACTAAATCAAGTAACTTTTTGTAATTAATTTGTTCAGCAAATTCCGTTTCTAGAAAGCAACAATAAAGTAAACATTTGATAAAACTTCATTAAAAACAAGTGAAGTGTCGACATAACACGTCTATCAAGAGCCCCCAACCGAGTGTTGCAACTGTTTTTTTATTTCATACAATTTTCTATTAATAATATAATAATAATTCAATACAATTTCATTATCTCATTATTTCATTATTTCATGTATCTTTTGATAATGACGTAGCTGTCGAAACAAATTTGTTAAGAAATTTTAAATATATTTTGTGAAACTTATCCAATTGTGTTTTTGTATCCATTTCTGATTTTTATTTTCTATTTGGATAACATTTGACTTAAGTTGGCAATTAATAAATTTTTCATTTTTTATAATTTAAATAATAAGGAACATTGTAGTTTCCATATGGTTCTTATAGTTAGTGCCTAAAACATAACCTTCCTTAAAATGACTGTAGTAGGTCATTATGTCAATTAAGTATATTATTTTAAGTTTATAAATAATAATATACGTAAATAGTTTCTAAAATGTCCATTGCTCAATATGTATATCATCATCTGCAATACTTAAAGAAAAACAAAAGTCGTTCGCAACAGTATATTGACACCATTAAGTACTTTTAATTTAAATTGCATAAACATGTTTGTTGTTAATCGAAATATTCAATAATTATTTTAATAACGTCATATAGCGATAATAAGTTAAAGTGTAAAAAACATATAAACGATAGATACCAACTAAAAGCACCTATACAATTTTTGGTAGATACCCAAAATGGCGGCTGTTAAGACATGCGTCCAGGTTGCATGCGTTTAGTTATACCCGTGTGTCTGTTTTAATAAAACAGAAAGATCTTTATTTTTTTAGGTTTATGTCATTTGACCACTTCACTACTTAATAGGGGCATTCCAAAAGGAAAGTATTCTTTAGGTTTCGAATTCGGTGACGTTTTCTGCTTACCTACATGTAATGGCGGCCGAACAATCAGTGTCTTGGTTCATTTAGCCTGAGGCAGTGGAGGATAATACGAGTATCTATGTCCATGTCTCCTTTATAAAGTTCGTTTCAGTGATTTTGTTGTTTTTGGGAAATCTACCAAAGTTCTACATACATCTCTGACTGTTGAAGTTAAGAAATTGATCTTCTCAGTCACTACAGTTATTGTTGGACGTTTTCGTTGATCTGAATCTCATCTCAGCCTTCCTATCTCTATGAAGTTCTGTTTCAGTTCAGTTATTGCTTAACAACAAGATTAAAGGTTAAGTTAGGTAAGATTCGTCTAAAATGGCGTCATTCGCATTGTATTTGGTTCTGTTGCTAACTTCAGTGAACAACTTTTATCATTAAAGATTTGTTTGTTTTCAAAAATATTTCAATATGGCGTGGCCTTTTGCAGCAATTTGTCGAGAATCACGTCTCCAATAAAATATCAGGACCAAATTAAATTTAATTTATTTACTTAAATTCATTTCAACACTTTTTGGATTTTTGAACTGTTTAAATTCTGCAATGATACTTCAGTTTCTGAAATGATAACACGTCCGTGACCTAATAATAACGTTAAATAATAAAATTAATAAAATAGCCATCTGTCAAAAGTGTGTTAAATACTAAAAGAATAATTTAATTAATCGTTTAATATTTGTTATTAATTATTTATATGTGTAGGTAATTTAAAAAATATAATCGGTACCTAATTGAATGAGAAACAGGAAATATTCAAGTATTTTTCTCATAATCAAACAATATGGCTGATTGTGAATTTGAATTTCTAATATGGAGGTCACTTTTGGAGGGGCAAATTATAAAAAAACAATACGTGTGGCACTCGGGGACTGCCGCGGTAAAGCTATTTCATAGTTTATCAACTTATGCAATTATAATATTTATGCAATATTTTTTTTCTTTGATATTATTAATATAATAATACACCTATATACTTTCTCAAAAACAGCTGCTTACGTATTCGTCCGATTTCGGAGCAGCTCGTCTCGATCCGTGTGAGCTTCGTACAGTCTACACGCATACGTCTAGTCCATGCCGGTCGGAGTGGGGGGTGTTAGGTTTTCTTCGTTATGGAATTTCTTGATTCGGTCGCCGCGCTCAAAGCCTGCGATAAAATCTATGCAATAGCTTAAAAAAAAAGAATTTTAAACTGTACCGTGTTACGCATCAAATGAAAGATCTTGTTGTGAGGGTCACAAATATATTTTTTATAATTTTAGAAGAAATTGTTTTAAAGGTAATTAAGAAAATAAATGAAAATTGACTTTTTTCAATCTGCTAAGCCTAAAATAAAAAAAAAATACTTAAAGTACTTCTTTACTTATAGATCAGATTTTATTATATCTATGTAGATGATTGACAACTAAAATGATCGAAATATCCTGTAATTATTATCGTCATGGAATTAATTGGGTACTTAAATAGTTAGCTGGTGAAAGAGATTTAATAAATTGCGTATTTTTCATAAACATTTTCTATTTTACGTAATTGGCCAAAGAGATAATAGGCTCACGATAGATAACAACTTCACATACTCATAACGCACAATTTTTGAAATTGTTCGTTTTTATTTAGCATTTTTGCTTATCCCTATCAATAAGTGTCGATATTTTTGGTGGGGATTTCAAAATCCGTTGTTATTGTTATTGATGCTCACCCGGCTATAAAAGACTGCAGCGAACATAAGCACTAGTTTTGTCAGATTTGTTTCGGAAAAGCAAATATTTAATTATTTATTATTTAAAAGTAACATTTAAAGAAAAAAACATGACGGGTGTTGATTTAAAAAAAGTAACGAACGGCACTGTGAAACCTGCCAAAAAAGATATCAAAAGTGAGGACGATAGAAGTGACGAAGAACAAGAAGAATTTTTCAACAACCATGTAATTCACACCTACAATAGCTCGTAAGTTTAATTTTATTTATTTTTGATTAATTTTCCGTTTTTATTTGAAAATTATTGGGGGGTGCGGAAGGTGTAAGTCAATTGGGCGTAATTTACTCTGTACTATTGTCCAAATAACCCTATACGTGATGAGTAAATTGCTGGGGCACTTAAAATTTTTGAAAGTACATCCCTTTTCTGAGATTTCTGAAGGTCCTGAAGGGTAGTGCGCAAGATTCACTTTTGCGAAAAGAAAATAATCTGCTGGGTGAAATCAGAGACTGTAAAACGGTTAGGGTTCAGGATTTGCGTCAGGTGTTTGGGTCACGTGGCATCAGGGGTAGCTCTATGCGTTGTTGTGATGCAATTTTCAATTTCCTTCCAGGAAAAAGGTAAAAGTCACTACCCCTGATGAAAAATTCCAACCCTGACCCCTTTACAGTCTCGACTTTTTCCTAGCAGACGTCTTCCTGTTCCCAAAAGTTAAATCTTCCCTCCAAAGTGCTGTCAAAAAGGGTTTGGGCGTTAAGCTTGAGGACATTCCGGAATCCTCCTATCAGGGAGCCTTCAACTCCTGGAAAATCCCCAGGTCAAATTGTGTTTATATTTAAAGGATGAACTTTGAAGAAATTTAAGGTTTTCTTTTGAAAGTTCTTTTATATAAACTCTAAAATAGAAGGCCCAATAAATTGTTCATAACTAAACATCTGTAATTTTTATTGTAATAGAGAGGAACGTGTTAATTCACTGATAATGCAATAAATTATTTCCATTGTTTTTTTTTCCTGTCATGCATATTTTAATAATCATGTGGATAAAAAACAATTGTTTATTTCGTGAAAACTAAATATTTCTTTTCAAAATTGTTTTATTAAAATACGTATGTAGATGCCTAGTTAAAAATAATGCAAAGTAAGCAGACTGTAATTGTTGGAATGATAACATTAATTAATTAGAAAGTAAAAAGTTCAACAGCATCAAGTTAATTACTTTTTAATTATACACAATTAATTTGTGTTCTTTTAAAAGTTATATTTTTTTCTGAATGGAAAGTTTTACAAAAAACTTTAAATGTAACCCTTTACAGTGTCCTTTACAGTACAGATCAGTCGAAATGATCGTATGACTCTTGGGGAATCACCGAAACTATCCTTCTTACATCCTTACACTTCAGATTTGCCTCTTCTGATTTTTTTTCTCTTTTGAACTCAAAAGAAACATTTTTTGAAGGATTTCAATCTCAAAAACCTTGTGCATTTTGTATAATGACCAAATTAGAAAAACTTTAAGTTATTGGAAAATAAAGTTTTATTTTTTCTCTAAATTTTCTTTCATTGCTAATGTAGATATGTAGATGAGATAAAAAATATAGTCAAACTAAACCCAATGGCTACTTTTTTCAGAATTAATTTAACTATTTATTTTTATTTATTTATTTAAATATGACCTAAGTATTGCATACTGCAACTGCATTATAATCTTTCAGTTAACCTTTTTATTACCACATTTGATTATTAAATAAATAAATTAATAAATAAATAATAAGCATTGCTCTGACGTTCACTGTTTCCAGTCTTAAATACTATACAAAGATAAAATGGTAGATACTAATTTTATTGTTTTTTTTTAATCACATAATATTACATCACATTGTTTACCAATTACCAAACAGGAATTTCCATTAAAGATATAATAAGAAAGTGAAAAATAACAGTATATTTCCATTCGATAACACTGTTTGTATTTATTTGGGGAGTTTTTAAACTTGTCGGGGTAAATATTGGGCATTTCTAGTTTTTGAAATTACTATTAAATACATGAACATTACAAGTTTTAGTCAGCATCCCTGTTACATGAGCTTGTTAGTTCTCATCAGCGCTCCATACGCAATTCTGTCTAAAACTGTAGGTACCTACTACATTCAGAATTAGTCTAATAAATCAATGTAGATGGCAAAGAGAACGCCATCTGTGGTAATCGATCCGAATTTTGTAATTTCATTAAAAATAGTTATTTTTTCAGATATTCTTACGAATGTTTGGTTGATACAGCGAAATACCTTTCTGAAAGGGTTCCATTTAAACCAAAGATTGGAATCATATGTGGATCTGGTTTGGGTGTGTATTGGAATGAGGGTATCGTTTTCACTTCTATCTGTTTCTTCTTATCTCCTGTATCATTTAAACGTTTATTTATTTTTTTTTAAATTTAAAATCTCATTTAATTATAGTTTATTTTTAAGTAGATTATTAATTAAAGGATCTAATACCCGGTTTTTCTACTTTTTTGAACTTCTATTCTCAAAATCTTTTTTTACTGATGTGACCAAATTAATTTTTTCTTTGGCTAACAATGTCACACGCATGTAAACTTTCTTATAAGTTTTGTGATAAGGAAAAGAATAAGAAACAAACAAACTAAATATATTCTATTTTATCTCTTTTATACTTAATTTATTGCCTGATGGTTGTTTATCAACAAATGTAATTTATGGAAAATTTCTGAAGTCTGCTGGGGACCACATTGTTATTCAATAACTTCACATCAGTTTTTTTTTCACTTTTAGCCAATTTTTGGCCCTTTTGTTGCAACGTTTCTATTGTTAATTTCAGTTATCATCAGGCTTGCATTTAATAACATCAATAACTTAGTCTAACTTTTTGTTCTTTTTACATAGGATGTCTCGCTGACGCTATAGAAAACCGCATAGAATTTCCCTATGAGAAAATCCCAAATTTCCCATTAAGTACCGTGGAAGGTCATGTAGGCCAGTTAGTATTTGGGTACCTTTCAAACGTCCCAGTGGTTTGTATGCAGGGAAGGTTCCATTACTATGAGGGTTATCCCCTGTGGAAATGTGCAATGCCAGTCAGGGTGATGAAACTCCTAGGGATTACTCATCTTATAGCAAGCAATGCTGCTGGTGGTTTGAATAAGAACTACAAAGTTGGTGACATAATGATAGTGAAGGTAAACATCCCTAATTAAAAAAATTGTAAATTTTTGTTAAAGTTTGCAAAACTTTTTTTGTTGCAATGATCATTATCCCCTTTAGGATCATATTAATCTCATGGGATTTGCTGGTAATAATCCACTACAAGGACCCAACGATATTAGGTTTGGTCCCAGATTTCCGCCAATGAACATGGCCTATGATAAAGAATTGATCGACCAAGGCAAAGTAATAGCCAAAGAAGTAGGATTAGGAGACATCATTCATGATGGTGTCTATACATGTCTTGGAGGGCCAAATTTTGAAACAGTGGCTGAATTAAGAATGTTAGGAATGTTAGGTAAATATTACAGAAGTTGTAAAAAATATACCTTTAGCACGTGATGAAGTATTTGAAGTTTTGTTGGACAAATTATGTTAATTCCATAAAAGATTCAAACTTTATCCCCAAGTGATGAAGTATTTCAAGTTCTATTGGTCAAATTATGCTGACTCCATCAAAGATTCAAACTTTATCCTCCAACTTATGGAGTATTTCAAGTTTTGTTGGACAAATTATGTTGATTCCATCAAAGATTCAAACTTTATCCCCCAAGCGATGAAGTATTTAAAGTTCTATTGGTCAAATTATGTTGATTCCATCAAAGATTCAAACTTTATCCCCCAAGCGATGAAGTATTTCGAGTTCTATTGGTCAAATTATGTTGATTCCATCAAAGATTCAAACTTTATCCCCCAAGCGATGAAGTATTTCGAGTTCTATTGGTCAAATTATGTTGAATCCATCAAAGATTCAAACTTTATCCCCAAGTGATGAAGTATTTCAAGTTCTATTGGTCAAATTATGCTGACTCCATCAAAGATTCAAACTTTATCCTCCAACTTATGGAGTATTTCAAGTTTTGTTGGACAAATTATGTTGATTCCATCAAAGATTCAAACTTTATCCCCCAAGCGATGAAGTATTTAAAGTTCTATTGGTCAAATTATGCTGACTCCATCAAAGATTCAAACTTTATCCTCCAACTTATGGAGTATTTCAAGTTTTGTTGGACAAATTATGTTGATTCCATCAAAGATTCAAACTTTATCCCCCAAGCGATGAAGTATTTAAAGTTCTATTGGTCAAATTATGTTGATTCCATCAAAGATTCAAACTTTATCCCCCAAGCGATGAAGTATTTCGAGTTCTATTGGTCAAATTATGTTGAATCCATCAAAGATTCAAACTTTATCCCCCAAGTGATGAAGTATTTCGAGTTCTATTGGTCAAATTATGTTGATTCCATCAAAGATTCAAACTTTATCCCCCAAGCGATGAAGTATTTCGAGTTCTATTGGTCAAATTATGTTGATTCCATCAAAGATTCAAACTTTATCCCCCAAGCGATGAAGTATTTCGAGTTCTATTGGACAAATTATGTTGATTCCATCAAAGATTCAAACTTTATCCCCCAAGTGATGAAGTATTTCGAGTTCTATTGGTCAAATTATGTTGATTCCATCAAAGATTCAAACTTTATCCCCCAAGCGATGAAGTATTTCGAGTTCTATTGGACAAATTATGTTGATTCCATCAAAGATTCAAACTTTATCCCCCAAGTGATGAAGTATTTCGAGTTCTATTGGTCAAATTATGTTGAATCCATCAAAGATTCAAACTTTATCCCCCAAGTGATGAAGTATTTCGAGTTCTATTGGTCAAATTATGTTGAATCCATCAAAGATTCAAACTTTATCCCCCAAGTGATGAAGTATTTCGAGTTATATTGGTCAAATTATGTTGATTCCATCAAAGATTCAAACTTTATCCCCCAAGTGATGAAGTATTTCGAGTTCTATTGGTCAAATTATGTTGAATCCATCAAAGATTCAAACTTTATCCCCCAAGTGATGAAGTATTTCGAGTTCTATTGGTCAAATTATGTTGAATCCATCAAAGATTCAAACTTTATCCCCCAAGTGATGAAGTATTTCGAGTTCTATTGGTCAAATTATGTTGATTCCATCAAAGATTCAAACTTTATCCCCCAAGTGATGAAGTATTTCGAGTTCTATTGGTCAAATTATGTTGAATCCATCAAAGATTCAAACTTTATCCCCCAAGTGATGAAGTATTTCGAGTTATATTGGTCAAATTATGTTGATTCCATCAAAGATTCAAACTTAATCCCCCAAGTGATGAAGTATTTCAAGTTCTATTGATCAAATTATTTTGATTCAATTCAAGAAAACAAAGTATCCTCCAAATGATGAGATATTTCGACTTTTATTGGTCAGATTATGCTGAGTCCAGCAAAGATTCAAACTTTATCCCCCAAGTGATGCGTCTGAGTGATTCACGATATTTGATCAAATAAACTATAAATGGGGTTAAAGGATTTAACAGAAGATTGAATTGTTGATACTTTTATGTTCGTTTACTAAACGCCCTGTACACTTAATCATGTTAAGACCAAATTAAACTAGGCTTATGTGGCCATCGTTAATGCAGGAGTACATTTGATGTCTTTCTGGTTGTCAACACGTGATTGACTTCTTCAGGATATCTTGGTCTTCCATAAATCGTACTTTATCGGAGATCTCCTGAAGATGTCAACCATTCGAAACGTCAAGGAAAACGCTTTTGATTTGCAGGTGTGGATGCTGTCGGTATGTCAACTGTACACGAAGTTATCACTGCAAGACACAGTAATATAACAGTTTTTGCATTTAGTCTTATAACGAATTTGTGCATAACAGATTACCACAAAAATGACGAAGCAAATCATGAAGAGGTAAATTCTTTTTTATTTATATTTTTTTATTGTCAAAATGTCGTAGCTTATTTTTTAAATTTGAGTGAAAATTTTGAAAAAAAAAAAACAATTTCTCTGTAGGTTATTGATGTGGGCAAAATGAGACAAAAGGAGCTTTCGAAGTTTGTACAGGGTATTGTCAAATACGTGGCAGAAAATAAGCTAGGGTAAAAAATAGTTAAGGACTTTTTACCTTGTTTTTTTTATTGCATCTGTTGTTTTATTGTAATACGTAGATTTAATAATGTACTTATTATATAATAGTTATTTAACTCAATTTATTTTATTTAGTACGTAAAAAGTTTTTATTTTGTTGTCGCGATTTTTTGTTTACTATTTTTTATTTGTAAGTCACTATTTCGTACAAAATAAATATTTACAATTTATTTTCGTTTTCAATTTTCCTCGCTGCAGGCCCCGTAAAGTTATATAAATACACGTAAAGGCTGGAACACCCCTATCAGGTACTCTTCCGATCCGACTAATACGATCGTACAGTGGGACAAGTGCCTGCGAGGCGTCGTTACACTTCTCTGCAGTTTAATTACGTTATTTTCGGGTTACAGGGGGTAGTTTGGTAGTAAATAAATAAAAAAATCCACTAAACTTATAACTCGACATATTGTTTTGAGAAGTACTTTATTTTTAGTTATATTAGTATTAGTATTTATCAACCCTTGCTTATATTTTATTATTTAGATATTTTAGTATATTAGATATATAATTCAAGTATTAGTAAATTTATTTTTTTAATTTAATATTCAACAATCCATGTAACTGGTCCGTGCCTTCTTGATTTGCCTCTTTATAATACGGTAGACTTTCCATCCTCTTCAACCACGTGGAAAGACGAGGGTAAACTGAAGGGGTAACAGGTACAAAATACATTAAACTTGTAGTGGTAGACACAATACTAAAATCGGCAATTGTCATTTCATTTCCAGCAAAATAATTATTGTTTTCCAAAAACGCTTCAGCCCAATGATACGCTTCCTTTATGTCGTTAAGTTTTTCTTCAGGTACTTCCTTGCTTCCATCACGAATTATTTTTATCTGAAAATAATAAAAATTTCAAAAATTAGGCAATCACAGGTCTTAGAAAGATTAAATTTTCCTTACAGTTAACGCACGTAATCTTGGGAAGAGGATTCCACTTTCGAAAAATAGTCTTTGGTTAACAATGGCTCTTTTCTGAGGGTCTTTCGGATACAGAGAATCATTTTTGATGTACTTTTCTAGGAGGTATATCATAATAGCGTGACTGTCCCATATGGTAAATCCATTGTCATCTTGAAGGGTGGGAACGGTTTGTTCTGGATTCAGCTGCAAATCAAAATTGATACTTTGCTTCATTCATTGGTTAATTCCATTTTTGGTTTGGTTATAGGAAGGCAGGGATGCAGAGACAATTTTTGAGGGCAGGGAAGAAGGTGTGGGTGACTTCACTTTTTTCCTAAAGTCTGGATAAGATGTTATTTGGAATAACATTCATATAGGTGTACTGTTGAAGAGATTTTGGGTGGCGGCTTGGTGCGCCGTCCATAGAAACAGAATGTACTGAGCATCTTGGGTATGGGTGCACCATTGAACCGATTATCGGACGGCGGCTTGGAGGGGGTCATCTGCGCCATCCATAAATATAGAATGGACTGAGCATCTTGGATATAGGTGCACCATTGAACCGATTATTGGACGGCGGCTTGGAGGGGGTCATCTGCGCCATCCATAAATATAGAATGGACTGAGCATCTTGGATATGGGTGCACCATTGAACCGATTATTGGACGGCGGCTTGGAGGGGGTCATCTGCGCCATCCATAAATATAGAATGGACTGAGCATCTTGGGTATGGGTGCACCATTGAACCGATTATCGGACGGCGGCTTGGAGGGGGTCATCTGCGCCATCCATAGATATAGAATGGACTGAGCATCTTGGATATGGGTTCACCATTGAACCCATTATCGGACGGCGGCTTGGAGGGGGTCATCTGCGCCATCCATAAATATAGAATGGACTGAGCATCTTGGATATAGGTGCACCATTGAACCGATTATTGGACGGCGGCTTGGAGGGGGTCATCTGCGCCATCCATAAATATAGAATGGACTGAGCATCTTGGATATGGGTGCACCATTGAACCGATTATTGGACGGCGGCTTGGAGGGGGTCATCTGCGCCATCCATAAATATAGAATGGACTGAGCATCTTGGGTATGGGTGCACCATTGAACCGATTATCGGACGGCGGCTTAGAGGGGGTCATCTGCGCCATCCATAGATATAGAATGGACTGAGCATTTTGGGTATGGGTGCACCATTGAACCGATTATCGGACGACGACTTGGAGGGGTCATGTGCGCCGCCAATAGACACAGCATGGACTGAGCATTTTGGGTATGGATGTACTATTATACCGATTATCGGACGGCGGCTTGGAGGGGGTCATCTGCGCCATCCATAAATATAGAATGGACTGAGCATCTTGGATATAGGTGCACCATTGAACCGATTATCGGACGGCGGCTTGGAGGGGGTCATCTGCGCTATCCATAAATATAGAATGGACTGAGCATCTTAGGTATAGGTGTACCGTTTGAAGGAATTTTCGTTTGGTGGCTTAGAAGGGATGATACGTGCCACCTATAGGCACATAGCGAACTGAGCATTTTGGGTTACTAATGCTCAGTCCATTCGATATGCGATCTACTGAACGATAGGTACACAAATGTCCCACTGAGTCATTAGATTACCTGGTGCACATCTTAAAGGTGGAAATATCATCACACCATTTATAGAGAAATTGTGTTACCTGTTTACTGTTATTAAATTAAATGAAGCAGAAAAATATAAACTATCAATTAAAAATTCCATGTTTTGTAGTTAGATAAGATAGCATTTTGTAAATAACAATCAACTTCAAATGCATCGGAAAAATAATTCGCAAAGATAATTTCTTCACCATTAATTTATAATTTCCATAGAAAAAAATAAAACAGTGTATTTACCTTCAAATGTACTACAGTAAATTTTGAAAAAGTGATTAATTTTCTCGTTTGGATTTGTATAATTAATTAAAATGTAAACACATAACTTACCTTTGTGAATTCAGGTGTTTTATGTTCACCTTCAATAATGTTTATCCGTTTTTTGGTTAAATTAAAGTTAGTAGCTTTGCACAATAAATACACAGCCCTACAGGGTGGACTTCCGGCAATATGATACAGAGTTGGAGCCATTTTTCAATTTTTACTAATATAATATGCACTTATCTAAATTTCTATTAGTTGCAATCGTGAGTTTTGTTTTACTGTAAATGTTTAATATTTCAAAGTACATAGTTATAAACGATGATTATATAATAACAAGTTTCTAACGCATGCTCCTCAATAACAACCAGCCAATAATTTACTCAAGGTTGCAATGAAAACATTTTCCACTTATAATTTGTTTACAACTGACTACGAGTATAGTACGTAATATAAACTTGTACATGAATCCAGCATTCTATTTAAATCGTACCTAAATGTTACCGTTATTGAAGGCCAGAGCGCCAACGTGCAACGTCATACAAGGGAGTCCTCGTAAACAACTGTATTTATCTCAAACAGGACCTCCTCTGTTCTACTTTATTTTTTTATATTCTGAAGTTGTCATACTATCCCAGTTTGAATTTTTATGATCAAAGAACAAACAAAATCACGCGATATATATTTATTATGTATTTAAGAAAATTTAGTAAGAAAGACAAATTTGAGACCCTACGTTGTTACATAAATGATTACAAAAGGAAAAAGGCATTGATTTTATTTTTAATTCTGTAATTTTTGCTTCAAAGCTTGGTGGAGTTGGTCAGTGCCTTCTTGGTTCGCTTCTTTGTAGTACGGAAGGCTCTCCATCCTCTTGAGCCAGGCTTGTATTCTTGGATATTTAGATGAGTTCAGGGGTACAAAAAACATTAGACTTGTAATGGTTGACACGATACTAAAATCTGCAATCGTCAAATTGTCACCGGCGAAATAATTTTTGTTTTCCAAAAATGCTTCCGCCCAAGCGTAGCCCTCTTTTATGTCGTCCAGTTTTTCTTGAGGAATTTCCTTGCTGTCTTTGAAGAAAATTTTTATCTAGAAATTAGAAAATATGATTCCATTTTATATGGACTATTATTTGTATATCCATCTTTTTGTTTGAGGTGTATAAATGTCAAACTAGACTTACTGTTAAAGCTCGCAGTCTCGGAAAGAGAATTCCACCTTCGAAATGAAGTCTTTGGTTTATGAGTGCTCGTGTTTTGGGACATTTTGGATAGAGGGAATCGTTTTTGGCATATTTCTCCAATAAGTAGATCATAATGGCATGACTGTCCCAAATGACAAATCCATCGTCATCTTGCAACGTTGGAACGGTCTGTTGGGGATTAAGCTAAAAAGGAAGAACAAAAAATAGTTGGTAAAAATTTGGTATTCTGGCCTTCCTCTTCTTTTTGGTACGATTGAGAAAGGAAGAGGGCCATCTAGGGAAATTTGTAACTTTTTGGGTTCTACCATTTTCTCAGAATATTCTCCTCCTTCATAGACCTCGCCTTTTCTAAATTTTATTTTGTGAAATGCCCTATCGACTTCTACTATAGTTACCTGTTCTTTATCTTCTTTTTGGTATTATTGAGAAAGGAAGAGGGTCATTTAGGGAACTTTTTTGGGTTCTAACAGTTTCTCAGATAGTCCAATCAAGGTATTCTCCTTCTCCATAGACATCGCCTTTTATAAATTTTATCTTGAGGAATGCCCTATTGACTCCTACTAAATTTACTTCTCGATAAGTTATTGTAACTTGCATTCTGGTCCTCCTGTTTTTTTTTTGTACGATTGAGAAAGGAAGAGAGTCACCTAGGGGACTTTTTAAAAATTTTGGGTTCTTTCATTTTCCAGATAGTCCAGTCAAGGTATTCTCCTCCTCCATAGACCTCGCCTTTTGTAAACTTTATCTTGTGGAATGCCCTATCGTCCCCTACTATAGTTACCAGTCCAGGGCCTCACTCAACAGACTTGTGAACACGTCCAGTGTACTAAGGAGAGATCGCGGTTGGTGTTGTGTTTAAGGCTCACTTGGACTTAATTTTTTGACTTTCTCAGTTGAGTGTTTCAAGTGATTGTTTGAGTTAATGGGTGAGTGTAATTTTTAAAATGTTATTTATTAACTTTTACTGGTTATTGGGGTGATGATGCTGAATTAGTTTGGTGTTTTGACTTGTTTGTGATATGAATAAGGATTAGGAGATACAATTTTATCGTCAGGTGCATCTGTTATCATTCTGTCGTTCAACTTATTGTCCTAACAGATGTTGAATTGAGTGATAAATAAAAATATATAATAATTAAAAAGCAATTATTGTTCTTGGTTTGGAGATAAATAAAAAGAAATTGTCACAATTTCGTTACATTTACAATTAGATTTAACAAATACCAAAAGATTCTTACCTTGGTAAACTGAGGTGTTTTGTGTTCTCCTGCGAAGAGATTTACAGTTTTAAAATTGGCTTGCAAACCAATTGCCTTTAACAAAAGGTAAACTGCTCTGCATGGAGGACTGGGTGGGATTTCGTACAAAGTTGGAGCCATTGTTCCTAATTTAACAATTTATTGAAAATGATCTGCAGAATTTGTTGTCGTTACTTAGCAACTGATTAAAATTATATGCAGTAGGTATTTATCATGTATGCAATTACCCCACTCCATCCATTAAACAATAAAAGTTTTTTGTTTATCAAATAAGTACAACGATTACAGAATCCATTTGGAATTTTTTATGAACTTTATACATTATTATTTTAGCATTCATTTACTGATTGGATGGAGTTTTCCTATCAGAATTAAAGTGTGTTAAAGATTTGAACGATAATAAAAGTATGTAAATACATACAAATAGTAAAATTGGGTAAATTAAAATAAAAAATAAAAATACCATTTTATACATTAGCATTAGATTAAGTATATATGGATTTAGTGCCAGTAAATTTAGATTTTCAATTTTATTAAAACAAAAAAAAAAAGTAGGTACTAAAAAAGAGAAAAAAGAATATCTTGCCAGGATGAGGATAACCCTCGCCTGGAGCTAGGCTGCTTTACACCCTTCTATGTCTTCTACAAATACGTTCTATTTAAATTAGTGCTTTAATTAAGATAAATAATATTATGTAACACATATTATGTAGGACTTAATTTTCTCTTGTAAGTATTATATTTAAGTTCATTGAACCACTTTCTTGTCTGCTAAATCTGGTGACAAAAATCATTTTCCAATAAAAGTCATCGTATACGTTATGGTTCATTTGGTGTAAAACTATTGTACAAATCAATTAATTGCAATAATGTGATAAACTCCTTAAACTCTGAAGATTAAATAATTAAGTAAGCAAAATTATTTTATAAATACAGGGTGTATATACAATATACCTACCAACTCTATAGATTTCAAAGAGGACAATCGAACTGTGAGCTTGAGTTTGGCCTCGAGGATGATTCTCTCTTTAAGGTCAGATTGATTTTCTCAGATTCAGAGAATCCTTATAAAAATTCCAAAGCCATTTCAAAGATCAAAACATCAGATTGATCTTTAATTCGACTGAAGATCAACCACAAGATGAAATTCAAGGATACCATTTGGTATTAATTAAAACCATGGGCTAAAAAGTGGGGATCGAAAAGTATTGGAGGAGGTGAAGGTAAAGTTGATACATGTAATAAATGGGCTTCTGATGGGACCGCCAGTCGAAGGAGGTGGTGAAGGGTGGAGGGAGTAGGGAAAGCCCAATAGCTTCACCCTAAGTTATATAAAGTGTGGATCAAAGACTGGTGGCGTAGGAAGTGGGGGTAAAAATTGGTGGGGGCTGAGAGTGCGTCAGCTTGTGAAGATATAAAGCCTCGGTTTTGACCTTGGGGATAGTATTTTCCGCAGATTCAACGAGCGCTTACAATTCTACGTACAGTTATGAGTGTGAAAGGTCATTTTAAGGCCATTTCAAGATGAAAACATCAGATTATTTAATCCAAGGTTAGAAATCTATTAATTTGATTAGAAGATCAACCTCAAGGTGACCATTTGACGCCCCTCTCGATTTAGGCCTTTGTTTTTACAAATAGAAGAACCCACCCAATATATTAGAAACAGAAAACTATCCATATAGTTTTCAGAATTTTCATTTTTATTATTTAGTATTACTTTTTATCAATATCACACGTATTAGCTACTGATAATGACATCATTTTTTATGAGACATTTATTGTAACAGAAGTCAATGAATTGCATTATTGCTTTCAGATATTTTATTGAAAACGAAGTAAATCTATTTGCATGCCTTTTCCAAATAAGCTATCACATTATCTCTTTCGTCAGATTTTTTCAATCCAGCAAACGTCATCTTGGTGCCTGAAAATATGAATTTTTAATACAAATGTTTTCCACATGAATCCACATGTGCTTTTAAATGGTCACCTGGTACATATTTTTTGGGATCGGACAGGTATTCGTTCAAGGCGGCTTTGTTCCAACTTATGCCCTTATTTTTCATAGCGTCCGAGTAATTGAATCCCGGCGCTGTTCCCGACTTCCTGCTGAACATCCCGTTTAGGTTCGGGCCCACTTTGTGTTTTCCACCTTTTTCAGTTGTATGGCACGACGCACATACTTTCGTGAACGTCGATTTGCCTTTTTCGGCGTCTCCCATTACACAAAAATTTTAATTGCTTGCCAAAGTTTTAGAAATGTCAGTTGGTCATTTTGGACTACTTTGATTATTACTTTATGTACATGAGTATATCTGTAGGTATCAAAATTTTTGTTTCAATGTGAGAAGTGGTCCTCCATTGTCTGATTTATAGAACTTGGGGAACTTATCAAAGTTCTTTGAACGTTTATGCATCTATTTTGGACAACTGACCAATTTGTCATCTTCTGAACGCTTTGCTCACCAATTTGAGGATTGAAACTTGCAATTACCTAGTGGTTGTGGTTGTGTGTATTGGTATTCTCAATTTGGAAATCCCATCTCACCCCCTTGAAGGGTAAAGTTTCAAAAACGTTTTCAATTATGTTACTGTGTAAACTGGTTTTAACCCTCGAATGCAGTGACGTCTTCTCCAGTGATCACTTAAGGCGATTAGTGAGGCCCTATCAGATTATCAATTGGCAATCGAAAAATATATTGATGCTTAATGACTTAGTCAAAAGGCCTTCTCATAGTCATAGAGGTCCTGTCATCTTTAAGTGCCTAAAGCCTCCCACACTGCCTCAATGGTATTTTGGAGAAAGGATTTTAGGGGATGATACTCTAGCATAAGGAGGAACCTTTCTTTAAAAATCCACTGGTACAATTATTGTGGCTTTGCCTGTAAAATTTCTGCAAGACCTTTCACTACACTTTCGTTGACAATTGAAATATGGAAAACCTTTCATTCTCTTGATCCAGGCATCAATAAGTGGAAATTCTTCTGGTGAAGGTGGGCAATGCAAGGCCGTAACACATGCTGCAATACTGAAGTCAGCAACTGTGAGTTGATCTCCAGCTACGTAATTTCCTCCTTCTAAGAACTTTTCCAGAAAACCATAAGCTTCCCTTACACTATCAAGAATTTCGTTGATCTGACGTGTAACAAGTTTTACCTATGGTATTAATAAATGTTTAATGGCAGGGTGTCATAATTTATAAAAAAAATTGAATTAAGGAAATTCCATAAATTCTTGGATAGAGTATACCGTTGTTAAAATGAAGTCTTTGACAATAAGAGTCAAAGGTCATTCAAAGGTTATATTATTATTTTTGAGTTTTTTTCCACAGTTATTACAAAAAACAAAAAATATGACATCAAATTTGCTTATTAATTAAATTCAGTTTTGGTGTCACGTATTTCTCAAGTTTTTTTTGTCCATTTTCGTTGACTTCTTGGAAATATGGTAGAGATTGTATTTTTTTCAACCAAGCAGCTATTCGTGGAAACTCATCTGATGTTACAGGGACAAGAAACGTTGAGGCAAGCATAGTTACAGCAATGTGAAAATCTGCTATGGTGAGGTTGTTTCCTGCCACATAATCTGTGTTTTCTAAAAATTTTTCCAAGAATCCATACGCTTCTTTAATACCTTCGATGTCTTCTTTGGAAAACTCTTTTTGTTTGCCAAACAGAATCATTCTCTATAAATTGAAGTGGAATCAACTTTTGCTTAGTGAAAATTTTGGAAGATTTGAACACCCAAAAACACAGTAACACTTACAAGTGGGGTAGAAACCCTCGCAAATAATGTACTGTTGTTAAAATGGAGCCGGAGATCAACTAACGCCTTTTTTCGAAGATCTTTAGGATATAAAGAATCATCTTTGCCATATTTTTGTACCAAATAAGGACTTATTACATGACTTTCCCAAATTGAGAATCCATCTTCTTCAACCAATGTTGGTATGGTGTGCTGAGGATTTAGCTAAAATTTTTACAGATTTCATTTATAAAATTGAAAAACCAAAAAGGCTATGAAAACTGAGCTGTGGTTCTAAATTTAGTACTTATCTAGTTATTATCTTATCAGTAAACATGATAATTTCTTTTAAAAAAAGAAAGCAAAAACACAGTAAAAACAATAAATAATTTATGGAAGAGAGCAAGATATTAAAGGAATTTAATGTTCTTCATCCAGGGGAAGAAGTCATCTAACGAACAAACAATAGTGAATGTTGAAGATTATAAAAGAAATAAGTTGTTTATTAACTAATTTTATATTAGCATTAAACGGTATAAACATAATGACTTACTTTTAAAAATTCTGGTGTTAGATGCTCTCCATTCTGCATATCAACGCCTTTCAAATTCACATCTACACCCAGTGCCCTTATGGTTGTAAGTACACTTCTTGCAGGGGGGCTGGCTTCGGTATAGTACAACGTAGGAGCCATTTCTTTATGATACTGCAACTAAATTGTATAAGTTGCGTATTTATATGACATATGTATGTTTACCATATTATTTTTTACATAGTCATGAATCTGAGTAGTCTGTTTACAAAGACCAACGAAAAACAAAAATAATGATTTATCATTATTCAAATATTTATTATTGTCGTGCATAATTTGCAAGAGTGACTTGCTAATACTCAGATGATATCAGCTAGTAATCATTAAAACATTTTTTTAGAATGCAGTTTTTTATTCTTTCAGTGTCATATAGTTGAGGTGGCGCTTATCAGCCGTTAGTCGTCTGATAAGGAGCCCTCTTAACTTTACGTCTGCCGACTGAACGACTCAATTGTTTTTGCAATTTGTTGCAGATGTCTACGTTGAAAAATTAGGTAATTATGTACTTTTTGACCCCATCCCCCTAGGGGGTTGGGGTTGCGGGGGGTGTTTAGGGGGGTCTTCCGAATTAGCCGGCGGTCACCTCTAGAAAAAATTTTATGAGGGGTTGAAGTTTTATAAAAATATCATATTTATGAAAATTTAGTGCATCAAATGCATTTTAGAGGTGGGGGAGATTAAAAAAAATAAAAAATGAATAGGTTATGGTAGAGGGTGGGTGTGTTTACATGTACATACCCCACACCCCAAAATTTTAATTTAATAGTTAATTTGGTATTTGGTTAGGTTAGGGTACGGGGTGTGGGGTATGTACATGTAAACACACCCACCCTCTACCATAACCTATTGCAAGACACATTGAATTATTACGACGTTTTTTTTTTATAAACAATATATCTCCCCCACCTCTAAAATGAATTTGATGCACTAAAAAATTTTTTATTATACATGAAATTTTTTGGAGCAATTTTCGGCTGGAGCCCGCCCTACTTCCCAATAATATGATTTTTAAATACATATTTATGAATTTTTGTTATTTGATAAATATATTTTTATAAAACTTCAACCCCTCATAAATTTTTTCTAGGGGTGACCGACGGCTAATTCCAACGGAATTATATTCGGAAGTCCCCCCTAAACACCCCCTGCAACCTAAACCCCCTAGAGGGATAGGGTCAAAAAGTACATAATTACCAAAAATCACGAGCAGAGGTATTTTGTTCAAAAATGTTTGTCTCTCAAAATTTCTGTTGAATCTGTTTGACTGAGTGAAAGGAAATTCCGACACTAGTGTCGGGGTGAGTAATGGTAAATAAGAAATGCAGAATTTCAATATATGCTTTATTAATTTATTTTATTACAAAAGGCTATATGTTCAAAAATTGTTAATAAATTATTTGCAGAGTGATAAGTATCAGTAAAGTAGACCCTTAAGTTAGAAGGGTGGCACATGGTATGGCAAAGACATTATTATTAATTAATAAATAATATTAATCAAATTTATTGGTCAAGTCTAGGCTTCACGAAGGTTTCAAATAGTTTTATTCCTCTGTCGTTGACTTCGTTGAAATAGGGTAGTGATTTTATTCTTTTTAGCCAGAGGGAAATTCGAGGAAATTCGTCTTCGTCAACGGGAACAAAAAGAAAAGCTGTGATTATGTTTGTGACAATATTAAAATCGGCAATTGTGAGGTGGTTTCCTGTTACGTAGCCGCCATTTCTTAAGAATGTTTCCAAAAAACCGTATGCTTCTTTTAGACTCTCTATGTCTTCTTCCGGAACTTCTTTTGCTTTATTTTGTAATAGCTTACTCTGAAATGAACAATAGTTACTTTTAGGCGAAAATTTGTAAGAAAATTAAAAATTTTACAAACTGGCTTGTTGTGAGGGATTGAAATATGTTTCTTTTGATAGTTTTAAAGTGAGGTTAGGGTGCATTTTTCAGATTTTTGCATTATTATTGAACGAAGAATCTGTTGACAAAGTTTGATGAATTAATTGTGTGATACCCTGGATTGGATATTCTCAAAATAAGTTCAATGGTTAGTCTTTGGATATAAATTTTGTCAAACACATGGTGTCTCATAAAATATTTCTTACTTACTGCTACTGAAGAAAGTCGTGCAGTCAAGATTCCACTATCATATTGAAGCCTTTGGTCAACTACTGCCTTCTTCTTAAGGTCCTTTGGGTAAAGAGAATCATTTTTGCCATACTTTCTCACTAAATAAGGACCAATTGCATGACTATCCCAAATTGTGAATCCATCTTCTTCCTCCAATCTTGGTACAGTGTCTTGTGGATTCTATTTTAGTAATTGATCGATTTATTTATTTTTAAAGTGACATTTTTAAAATGTTTACTCACTTTCAAAAATTCTGATTTGAGTTGTTCAGCGTTGTCCAAGTATACCGACTGCAAATTTAATTTGAGTCCCAATTCTTTGACTATCATCAAAATGCTTCGCGAAGGAGCACTAAACTCGGAATAATAGAGTGTGGGTGCCATTTTTACCAATTTAATGCTTCTGTACCGAGTTAAAAAAAAATTGGTACTGTTTTGGGACGATGTTACATTTTTATTAAATTTTCTGCATTTGATATCCCTTATCCACTTATATAAGCTTATTACGTTATCTTGTGATATGTTTTATCTATCTGTGATTTACACACATGAATGTGCACTGATCGTTGAAAATTTTATAAAAATGATTAAAATGTTGAAGTGATTTGTTTAAAATTTATTGCAAATATGATTTTGTAACAATTATTAGGCACGTGTACGTATTATAACCGTTACATTTGGATTAATTAGTTTTTAAATGGGTTAATTATTTTAATTGAGAATCTGATTTTAAACTTCTGCAAATTCTTTATTGATAATTTTTTACATAATAAGCATTAATTGATGTGACGTATTTTTGTTTAAACAGAACACTCATAATAACAGTTGTTAATCTGTGTAGTATCAAAGACTGATAATCAATAATTACAAATTGTAATTAAATTGTTACAAGGTTAATTTTTCTTAAGAATTAATTGTTTTTTGTACTTTGGATTTACTGATTTTTTCATTATTATCATGTTGAGTAGGTAAATAATTCTACAATTTACTGATAACAATTTCTATTGACATCAAATTATGACACAGATTATCAATTCTACACTTTTTTATTCAATGTATCTCTAACGCCCTTGTGAGAGTGGGAAAAATAATAAAGGTGGTGCGGTAATGAGAGGCGAACTGTTACCGCCTCATTTAGAACGTAATAATAAAGTTCCGTTTCACTTCGGCACTCTTTGGTTCTTGTTACCTGCACTCGAGGTAGTATTATGTGCGACCACCCCACTCACGTGTTACTGCACACGCTCATGGGATCTTCCAGTAGTCACACAATATACTTCTGTTTCAGTTTAAAACATATTTCATCCCTTTTTTTGCAACCATGGTCTCAAATGGTTTTCTTCCATTATCGTTGACTTTTTTGAAATATGGAAGTGCCTCCATACGTGCCACCCAAGCGGTAATTTTTGGAAACTGGTACAAAAACATTGGCTGTTATATTGCCTGTAGCTATACTCAAATCAGCTACAGAAAGCTGATTGTTAGCTACAAAATCTCCACTTTCAAGGAACGTTTCCAAGAATCCATAAACTTCCTTGATCGATTTGATATCTTCATCAGGAATCTCTTCTGATTGACTGATTCTAAAAGAACCAACAGATCGATTTGCTGATTTAATTATCCTTCACTTTAAAGTGTGGAGGTTCTGATTTGAGTGAATAGGTGTCGTGTGTGAAGTAGTGATGGTGATGGGATTGTTATTGAGGGTGGAGTAAACGTTCAGATTAAGAATATCATTTACAGTACCAACTCCCATCATCCGCCTACTACATCCCCTCCACTCCCTACACCACCTTCAACATCTGAGCGTTTATCCAGCCCCGATACCATCCCACGCACCACACCACCTTCGCTCCCATACCATCTCCATCCTCTATCACCTCAAAGATCTCAATCTTCAGAAAACTAGATTTAGATGAGTGGACAAACTTTGGTTTGGTAGTTAGGCTGTTATACCATTCAGAGTAAGAGAACATTAATTTATAAACATAATAATGTTATAATTTTATAATCGTATTTAAAAAACAATGAGAGAGTGGATTATTTTTTAAATAATTTTAAAGTTTAATTTTTATTTTCTACTTTTTGACCTTTATTGTTTAAATAATTTATAATTGGTCAATTTTTATATTTTGTACTTCAATGTTGGAACCGTTAATTTTTTTTTCAATCGGAAAACCTTGGAGTACATCCACGCCTTTGACAGGCTAACGTTGAACGTTTCGTTTTTGTATTATGACTTTTGGAGTTAATAACATCACAATCTCCCCACTCGTCATCAAACCGTGTTGGAAATACTAATGGGAATTCCAGTAGTAATTATGCAGCCGAGTGACCTCCATTCGATTACACTGACAATACAGTGTGTTGTAGAGTTCGTTCATGGTGATTTTATATTTTCAAAAAAAACCAAAAAAATTGTAGTAATTATTTGCAAACTCGATGACGTGACATCATTAGTATATTATTTTAATATTGGCAGTATGATATGTTTGTTATTTTTAGATTTCATAAAGAACGATTGATTGTGTCTATATATGCGTTTTAGGTTAGGGTAGGGGCTGTGTGTGTGTGTGTGTGTGTATGGGTAAATGTACAGACCCACACATACAACGCTAATGAACAAATAACTACTACTACTAATGTCGTTATCTAGTTCGCACTCATACACATTGAAACAATTACTGCAGTTTTTTGAAATTTTAAAATCTCAAAAATACCATTAACGCAGTTTAGACTTTTCCAAAAAATGATTAAGTAGTATAAATCAATGAGTAAATTATAAACACAAAGTTGAGGGCTATCATCACAACAACGGGCAGGTGGTAGTAGATGGTCATGGAGAATGGTGAGGACAAACAGAAAAGCGGCTGTATATTTACAATATACATTGATAAAGTTGTGACATTTTGAGATGAATGACGCTGCGTTTGTAATGATAAACATAAGAGGAAAACAAAATAGAGACATCCATACATATATTTCTTTTTATTTATATAATCAAAAAGTTCTACATTTAGGCACGTTTTGAATTAACAAAATCAGAGAACATTTTGACCCCCTTTTCGTTTGCATCTTTGAAATAAGGAAGAGCTTTGATTCTATTCAACCAGGCCGTAGTTTTTGGAAATTCTGAAGGTGACACAGGTAAAAGGGTTTCTGCAGTTGTAAGAGTTGCAGCGATGTGAAGATCAGCGATTGTGAGTTCATTACCAGCAACGTAATTGTTACCATTTATGAAGGCTTCTAAAAATCCGTAAGCATCCTTCAAGGCATCAGCATGTTCCTGGGGTACTTCTTTGGCACCACGAATAAGTGCTACCTAAAAATAATTAGCTACAACTAATTGTTGCCCTCATTTTGGACACAAACATCATTGTCCAAAAAATTTACTCACAACTGAAAGCCTACTCCTGATGTATAAGGGACTGTCATCGAAATGGAGCCTCTGATCTACTACTGCCCTTTTCTTCAAGTCTTTTGGGTAGAGAGAACTATTTTTGCCATATTTGTCTACCAAATATCGAGTGATAGCATGGCTGTCATATACTACAAACCCATCTTCATCCACTAACGTTGGTACTGTGTGCTGTGGGTTCATCTGAAAGGAAAATCAGTTATTGTTCCTATCAGGTTATGATACAAACGCAAATCCTAAAAAGAAACCTAACCTAATCTACCCCGATCTACAAATTTTAACCCCGGCTTAGCTCATTTTTTTTTTAAGCTATTGCATAGCTTTTATGGCGGGTTTTGAGCGCGGCGACCGAATCAAGAAATTCCGTAACGAAAAAACCTAACACCCCCCACTCCGACTGGCACAGCGGTACGGGGTATGCGTGCGACTAGACGTATGCGTTTAGACTGTACGAAGCTCGCACGGATCGAGACGAGCTGCTCCGAAATCGGACGAATACGTAAGCAGCTGTTTTTGAGAAAGTATATAGGTTTATTGTTATATTAATATCAAAGAAAAAAAAATTGCATAAATAGTAAAAAAGAAAAACTAATATTTCGTGCTTACTTTTAAAAATTCTGGGGTCAATTGTTCTCCGGCAGCCAAATTTATATATTTCAAATTGAAATCAATGCCAAGGGCCTTTCCGGTAAGAACTACGGCCCTTGCTAGAGGACTAGTATCCGTGTAGTACAATGTTGGAGCCATTATTTTGTCAGAAATATTTTTTCTAAAATACCGGAAACGAACGTTAGGTACCTCGAACCTCAGTCACTAAATACTGTAACTTTTTTTTGAGGCATGCGTTTATATTTGTTTGAAGACTTACCTAAACAATGTATAAGCTCCCCACTATCAAAAACCATGCGCTAATTGAGTGTTTTGTTGTTAGCGGTAGAAGATAAATAAAAGTGATAGTCATGCACAATTTCGCAAACTCATTTAAGGCTCAATTCACACACGAGTGACTTAAACGATGCGTGGTCGCGGCAAGGAATACCCTGTGCGCACCACGCCATTCCGGTACTGCGCATAGGGTAGCGGAAGTGGTGCTGTCACTTGCAAACCAGCTGTCACTGCAGTGGTGTTAACTTGGAAGATATTTAACAAAAATCATACTAAGTATCATCCATACAAATGAGTCTTGAGCAATAGGGTTTTCATAAGGGTTAGAAGATCAGATTAGGTGAGTGACACTTCTAACAAAATAACAACCAAAGGCTGTTTTGTGATTGTGATGGTGCTCTTTGGTGCTTTTCGTTTCCTGATCAACACCCATGGTGTTTTTCTGAAGATGAAGTTTACTGTTTACATCCCCCAGGACGCGTTTCTAACTACACCCCTTCATCACCACCCCTGTGTGGGTAAACGTACTACACCCTCTTCACACCAAATCCGCCTGACGCCTTAAGTCTCAGTTAGAATTATTATTGAATGTTCCGCACTTAATGACTCATGCTGCAATTTTTTGATAAAACTTTTTTCTTATCAGGGAAATGGCTGGAAACAAAAATATGTAATACTAGGAAGTAGTGGTGGGAAACTTCAATAGGATGTTTGTGGATCATTAAGCAGCAGACATTTGGTCTTTTTATTCCGTCAGTATTTCACCAATTTGGATTTTATTTTTACTTTGAAAGGGAATCCAGAGTAGTTCAGGCCCATTCCTCAGCTTGACTTCTGCTCTTTAATGTTCCTGCGTTTTTTGGTTTTTCGACAGAAAATTTGTTTTTTTTTTGTTATTTTACTATTTTTAAAAACTTGTAGTGGATTGGAAAATTAAAAAGACTTCGTTACTTTATTTTTATAATTTCATTAACCGCAACTTCATGTTACAAAATATATTTTTTCTTGATGTCTCAATTGGAGGCGAGTTTAGTTTTGATGTTAGTCTCAAGTTGTCTCAAACCCTTTTCGTTCACTTCCTTGAAGAATGGAAGGGCTTCAATCCTCTCCAACCATGCGGTCAGTCTTGGAAAATCTGCAGGAGATACTGGTACTAGAAGTGAAGAACTTGTTAGAGTCGTAGCAGTGTGAAAGTCAGCAATGGTGAGGTGATCTCCAGCAATATAATTGTGACCATCCAAGAAAGCTTCCAGGAAACTATAAGCTTCGTTTAAAGCTTCAGTTTGGTCCTGGGTCAAACTTTTGGCTTTTTTGTAGACAATTCCTCTCTGAAAATCAAAAAAAATTGTCCTTTGTTGTTTCCAGAGACTAATAAAAATAATAATGCAAGACCATAATGTCTCACTGATCAGAAAACATGGATTTGGTTTCTAATTTAAGTTTATAATCTTACCACAGAAGTGATTAGTCTAACTCCTAAAACGCTGTTATTGAAGTGAAGTCTTTGGTTGACCACAGCTCTTCTGTGAAGGTCTTTTGGGTAGAGGGAATCGTTTTTGCTATATTTTTCTACCAAATAAGGAGTGATTGCGTGACTATCCCATAATGTAAATCCATTTTCCTCCACTAAAGTTGGAACGGTATGTTGAGGGTTGATCTGAAGAAATTTATACAGTTATTGGAGTTCTTTTTTAAGTACAGTCTACTGTTATCATTCTGTATCAGACTATTGATAATATTTTTCTAAATATAGTATTATTGAGATATGGAATCATTTGGACTTATCAGCACTTATCAACCACTTCATTAACAGTAACTTAGCAGCATAACGAGACAGTAGAAACTACTTAAATTGCATTTTACTGACCTTGAGAAATTCTGGTGTTTTATGTTCTCCAGCTAAAAGAACTAATGGTTTCAAATTAAAAGTGACTCCAAGAGCTTTGGCTGTAAGAAGTACACTTCTAGCTGCTGGACTTGTTTCAGAGTAATATAAAGTTGCAACCATTTTACTTCTATTTTAATATCTGCTGCACGCAGCCTTGCACAATATTCAAAGTAACTGCAATCAACTACGATTTCAAAAGTAGTTGTTTTATCAAATATTTCACTATTCCCCCACCTATTTGTACGTTACACAAGTAGTGATAGTGTTGTCGCTGTTATGAGATCTACAGGGTGGACAAAATGATAACAATATAACGCCGGATTTACACGTGAGTCAAAGCGGTACCGCTATAAGAATAGATAAACCTGATAGCTTACGCGTGACGTCATTCATTGGAGTCAATGTTAGGAAACTGTTTTCGTCTAGTAGCAAAGGGGTTCATATCGCGGATTCTTTTTGGTTGTTTCTTACTTATAAAATAAAAAAGTTAAAACGATTTTTTTTATTAAATTGCTCATAAAAGATACAAATAACGTACAGAATTATTTAGCAAATTTAGATTTAATAATGTCAGCAAAAGCTTTCCTTCCATCTTCAGCAACTTTGAAGTAAGGAAGAGATTCCATTTTCTTCATCCACGCAGTTATTCTTGGATATTCCTTGGGACATATTGGTACAAAAGCTTCTGCATTAGTAAGAGTCGCTATTATGTTAAAATCAGCAATAGTGAGCTGATTTCCAGCAACATATTCACTTCCTGCTAAGAATGTTTCCAAAAAACCGTACGCTTCCTGTAAGCTCTCCCTTTGGCCTTTGCTTACTTGTTTCACATTATCAAACAAAACTGGATACTAAAATATAAAGTAAAAAAACAGTTTAGTCATAGCTAGGATTTTGAAAAGGGAATGAGGAGGGTCCACATAATATTTCTCTTCAATCATTTTGTACTTTGGATATAAATTTTGGAACCATTAGGCAAATGTAAGTATCTAAAGTAAGAGAAGGGCAAATAACACTTACACAAACGTCCAAAAATCTGGCAAGCAATGTACCATCATTAAAATGTAGTCTTTGGTCTACAATGGCCCTTTTTCTCAAATCTTTTGGATATAAGGAATCGTCTTTTCCGAATTTTCCCACTAAATAAGCATTTATTGCATGACTATCCCACAATGTGAATCCGTCTTCTTCAACCAATGTTGGAATTGTATGTAGTGGATTAATCTGTTGAAGTCGTCAAAAATTTTGACCATTTTTTAATCACTTTTCAACCAATGATCCAAACTGACAAAAACCTTTACGATGATAATCAAACAAATATTTTTCTTACCTTTAGAAAATCAGGCTTGAGTTGTTCTTTTTCAAGTACGTTTACATTTTTAAGATCGAATTTGATGCCAAGAGCTTTTCCCGCAAGAAGTACGCCCCTGGAAGGACAGCTCATACTTGTGTAATACAGTGTTGGTGCCATCGCTATCACGAACAATAATATAATGGATTTAATCTCCTACTGCACCAGATAGAAGTAATTGTTGTAATTATATTGAGTTTCCTTTATCTGTCGACCCCACTCTGTGACTTCTAAGGTTATCAGTGGGGTTTCGGTTGCAGTGGAGCCTCGTGGGTGTGCTGTTGGAGGCGCTGGAACCTCTGGACAAAATTTGGGGGTGTTGAATTGATTTAAGGTTTCTAAAATATTGATCATTGGTCGTTCTATTATCAAAGGATACTGTACTCTTAAAATTCTATACTTAAAGTTGCAGCATTTATTTCTATGGTCTGCATAAATGAGGAAAGTGGTGTTGAGTCGGATTTAATTATTAATTACAGTTATGTTCCTTAGTTTCTGCCACCACTGTTTAATTGCATTAATTAAACGTTATTGTTCGTCTATTGTTTCATTTATTAAATACACAAATGTTTAATTCTCTATATTATCAGTTGGTAATTAAAAATTGAAATAAATGGAAGCAGTTATCGGCTTCAACTATTGAAAGCAATAACAATGCATTATTTATTTTATGATTTTTTTTTTGTTTATATTGATAATGCCACCAACCCTGGATTTAAGTATGGGCTTAATTTATGACTAGGAAAGCCTGAAGCTCTAAATTCAATAGTACACCCCTGGATGTCACTTTGGGCATCGAAACGTGCTTTGGAATTACATTGTTAATCAATTTTGTATATTTTATTTTATTTGTTATGGTCAATTTATCAGTAAAATTCAATTATCATTAAATAAAAGGTTTCTGTAACTGGTGCTCAGTAGATGGAGGTATATTAGTTTGTGTTCGCGGATCCTTTGATTAAACGATCTACTACTTTGCCCTACATAAACTGGACTACGTCTTCTATCAAATTTAAATTGTGCTAACTTAGTTTAGAATTAAAAAAGGTTCAGAATTCTTTAAAATAGTTGCGCAGTTGTAGATGATAAGATAAAGAACATTTAAACAGTTTTTTTTTTTTTAAATAAATTATGTTTAAGTTGCAAAGAAACATTTAAAACGACTAATCAAATTCAATTTTTTTTCCAAAGGCCAGTTAAAATTATAATCGTAACTGGGGAGACAGAAGGTTGTAATTGAGGAAAGTGAGGACCAACAGGATGATTCTAGTCTTTACGCCACTAAAAAAAAAAAAAAGAATTAATTTATAGGGTAATATAAAATAAAACAATAACTGGGGTAAGTGTGTGGTGTTTTTATTGAGTAAGAAAAATGTAGACATGTAGTCTTAGGATGATCCTGATTTTATTATGCAATTAAGGATTTGATAATTTCTGCAAACTGTTTTCTTCCATTTTCGTTGATTTCATTGAAGTATGGAATGGATTGAATTCTTTGGAACCATTTGCTAATTTGTGGGAATTCAGAGGTAAATACAGGTACGACTGCCTCTGAATTTGTAAGAAGACTGGCAATATTTAAATCAGCTACTGTTAGCTGATTACCAGCAACGTAATCACTTTCTGTCAAAAATATTTCCAAAAACCCATAAGCTTCCTTTAAACTATCTACTAGTTCTTTCGGTATTTCTTTTGTCTTGCCATAAAGTAATGGACCCTTTAAAAAGAACCAATAAAAGACGTCCTTTAAAAAAAATCAGCTTTTTATGCTTACACAAATATTAAAAAATCTGGTAAAGAGAGTTCCATTATTGAAGTGTAATCTTTGGTTTACTAGTGTCCTTTTTTTCAAATCTTTTGGATAAAGAGAGTCATCCTTACCATACTTTTCTACCAAGTACGTATTTACTGCGTTGCTGTCCCAAACAACAAAACCGTCATCATCAACCAATGTTGGTACAGTATGCTGTGGATTTATCTGAAAATGACTCAAGATATAACATTTATCCAGCCACGTTAGGCTTATAAAGGTGGGTAAAAAATAACTAATTAATTTTGTTGTAATAATATTATAACCATTGCATTGAAAATTTAACTAATTTGTTGTGTACATAACTAATGGAATGAGAAAAGAAGCCACCAGATTCCGATCATTTTGGTAGTTCTCATCAGCGCGTTATAGGTGGTTCCGACAGAATATCGGTCGAGTTCAATCTCTTGTTCAGAAGCTTACGTCAATAATGGATCTGGTTGAGCTGATATGAGTAAACCTACAATTTTATAGCAGATCGATCCAGAATACAGTTTTTCTTTAATCACATTTTTTGTCAAATTTTTATTTCCCTTATTTATCTACACCCAAACGGTAAAGACTGAGAAATAACAAAACTTTTTTTTTTTAATATTGTTTTGTAGTAGGCCAGAAACTTTTGGATTTTATAAACTAAATAAGTAACAAAATTCAAAATATTTTTGTGGATTATCATTCGTATCAAAACTCTATAGATGATTCTACTATTTAATTAATATTAATTACTAACCTTTATGAATTGGGGTTGTAATTGTTCACCAGCAGACAAGTTGATTGGCTTCAAATTAAAGGTAATTCCAAGGGCTTTCCCTGTAAGAAGAGTGCTCCGAGCTGGAGCACTTGCTTCTGCGTAGTATAAAGTTGGAGCCATTTTTATCACACAGAGTAAGTTTATAAATAAGTGCCACTTTGACTTAAACTGATGGATGTAAATACTCTAAATGCTTTTCTTCTTTAAACATCTTTCATTTTATACTTGACGTAAATAGATTCATAATCATAAGCTAACAGTTGTCAACTGCAGAGAACGATAAAAAAAATATCTTTGTGGTAAGGTCAGATAGTTTGGAATCAATGACTTAACCTGAAGCTTTGATAAAAGAAACGAACTACTGGTGGCAGTACCAAATAATTAGTATGTGCCCTATGCCCAGGACCGTCTTTTCTGAACAATTACTAATTGACCAGAATGGCCCTGTCGTAGATTTCCTTCAGTGCCCACAGTTTCCTGCAAGTCATAAACGGTCCTGGCTATGTCATTCAGTAAAACTGTTGCTCCCTTTGAGCCAATTTGTAAAATTTACATCCCTCTTAATTAGCATTTTAACCATGTGATTGGAACTAACGTTTTGTTTTTACAATATTTTAATTTGGGATATGTAACCATATTTTTAAACAACAATTAAATGATGTAATAACATATTTTTCTCATAAGTTTACAATAAATTTGACTTCGCGTTTTGAGATTTTTACATAAAAAAAAAAAAAACAATTGCTTTGTCATTGTAATAAATAAGTTTAAATAGATAGTGTTGAATAAACAAAAGTATATTTTTGTATGTGAGATATTGGGTCTCATTTGATAACATGATTAACTGATGAAACATATGCTTCGCTGTTTCTATGGGGAATTGAGTAAAGGCACTTAACTGGAACATAGACACTTACGAAATAAAACTAAACTGCTTTAGGAGAAACTCACAGATAAGTGAGTATCGTCAACTTCTGTGGACAGTCCCAACCATGGGGGAATCCAGAATCTACAACGAGGAGTTTGGATACTGGAAAATCCCATGATTTCCATTTCCTGTTTTCTTGGTGCATCCCTTCATATGAGGCACAATCTGTTTTATCCTTGGCTTTCTATTTGGGTAGCTGGTTTAAGTGAGAACATTCTTTAGAAAATTCAATCATTCCGGTCCTGGTTTTTGTTCAATGGGCTAGGATATTGATGACACGTCATTTCTGCTTTCGCTGGTAATAGGATTCGTCATTGAGATATCTGTCTATGGGTTTAGAATCCAGCATTTTTAACAGGAAAAGCTCCACAGTGGTCCAGTTTCGTTTCTTCCAAATGTTCTGTTTGGAAGTAATCAAACTGGATCATGACGGAATCGAGAATCCAGAAAGAGGAAGTGCAGCTATGTAGCAAAATTTTGCATTGGTTTCAAAGGTCTGCATCAAACAAGCCTTTCCAGAAGTAGTGGGAAACAAATAGAAGTGTTTGTTGTAGACTTCGTGGTTTAGGGTGCCATTAATGAGGTCTCCTTCTGACTAAAACATCCTAAAGTATTCTGTTTGATTTCTTTTGTTGGCATTTTCAATGGCCCATTACTGGCCTCCATTTGGTAATAATCAAACATGATCAAGTCCAAAAACTACTTCCCATTGATTCTAAAGAATTGTTTTAATCAAGCTCTATCAGAATCCAGAAGTAGTGGGAACAGTTTCTTGTAGACTTCATGGCTTAAGGTGTCATCAATTCTGACTAAAATATATAGGAAGAGAATGCAGGCTTTTCTTTCCATTTCCATGGTTAGTTTGGGTTTAGGTGTAGGTGATCCATTGAAATGGCCTATAAATTCTTCTAAGACTTTTGTGCTGTGAGGCCAGTTGATAAATATCATCCACGAGTGCCCTTAGGTTTTAATGGTATTGATTTTCATGGTTTCTTCTCGAAGGATTCCATGAAGTAGAGACATGGAAGCTCACAGATCAACTTGTAACAACTATTAGAAAGTACGTGAACAATAAAGTATAGCAGCATCAGACCAATTGGGTACAAAAAAAAATGCACTTGGAAAAAAGAAAAATAGATATATTCATAACCTCATAAAAAATGTATTTTGGTAAAACCTTACACAGATCTTCCTATTTATATAACACATGGAATATTATAATTAGATTTGATTTGGATTTTACAAATTCCATACTCTATAGTACTAACAAATTAAATAAATAATAAATGTAATACAGTGGTACAATATCTTCCCATTCCATCTTCTGGTACTTTGATTTTGCCCATCAACCACATCGTTTCTTCACTGTTTCGGCGTACACATTGAGACCATTTTGATTGGCTGAATTGTAGTATGGTAGCGATTCCATTCGCTGTATCCAATCCGTCAGCTTTGGATATGACTGTGGACAAATTGGAACAAACATCTCCATTGTGGTAACAGACGCTATAAGGCTGAAATCAGCTATTGTGAGACTGTTTCCAGCAATGTAGGACTCGTTGTCAACAGACAGAAAGGTCTCTAGGAATGAGTATGCCTCTTCTATAGCAACGTGGTGTGTTTTTGAAATAGTTTTGGATTGTCCAAACCAAAATTCTCTCTGAAAGAAAATGATCAAGAAGCGAAACAACAGGGGAACAGATTTTTCTTGCTCTATGGTACAACATAGAAAGAGAAACTTATGCCATAACGAAGTCATCAGGAGTTACATTTGAAATAAGTATGTAATGGTTTGATTTTATTTACCACAATGGGGTTTAGCTTTGCAAATAAAATTCCACTATCAAAATGCAGTCTCTGGTCCACCACCGCCCTCCTTTTGGGGTCTTTTGGATATAAAGAATCATCTTTTCCGTACTTTCCAATGAGATATGCGTTGATTGCATGACTGTCCCAAATTGAAAAACCGTCTTCATCCACCAAAGTAGGAACTGTGTGTTGTGGATTAATCTGCAGATAGATTTACAGATGCTAACGTATGGCAATAATGATTCTGATTATGAAAATATATATATATAAAAAACCCAATTTTTGATGGTTGATGCTGATACGTATGTGCCACCATCACCAGTTTTAAAAATTAATATTTATTTGAGTTGAGTCAGAAAGTTTTGAGATGTGATAGCATATGAGAGCAATGAAAATAGATTAATGGAGAAATAATGGAAGACCAAAGGACACTGTGAAAGTCAACAAGGAAATGGAAGAAGTGATTGAAATGATTAGAGCTTTCGTGAACATCCTCATTACAGTTAGTGGTCTTTGGATTTTTTTGCCATCGCCATCACGTGTGGACGATATTTTCACGAAATCCTCTTTAGAGTATGGATTGTAGAAGTCCAGGCTTCTGCAAAAGTCGAATGCTGTAGAAGTTTGGGCTTCTACGGTATATTCTAACATCCTTTGGATTAAAGACTCCATGGTAATGATTCTTTAAGTTAAATTTGTTACCAAAACCAAAAAGTTTAGATGGGCATGTGAAACATACACTGTATATAGAAAACAAATTTTAATTTCGTGCAGATATTTGAAATTCGTCTTGGTCTAATAATAGCAATAATTTGCATGTCCGAAAGTGTGGCAATAAGAAGATAAGGATTTCTGAGAAATGGATTGCATAAGTTGCAATTTTTAAAAAAAAAATATGTAAATAGTTTGGAAAAAATTATTCTTAAATAAGATCTGATCAGCACCTGACTAGAAAGTTCTTAAAATATGCAAGTTTCTGTAATTATAAGAATTAATTCTGTTTACAGTATTATAATCCTTGGTAAAATGTTAATAGTAAATTTCGTGTTTATTGCAACGAATGTACGACTGCATATGTTTATAAACAAGTTCTTTGATAGTTGTTGATAGAAGTTTGTCTCATGACTTCTAAAATAATAAATATTTTCAAAATTGTGGCGTGGCTTTAATATAATTAGACTTAGAATTTTTGAAAAACACTAATCGCTATGTCCATTCCAAATATGTACTTATTTTTATTATTGAGAATGCAAAATTTATTTAATAAATTATTAATAACTAACAGAAAAAAAAATTAACATTATCTTCTTACTTTTAAGTATTCAGGACTGAGATGTTCATTTTTCAAAATGTTTACCGGTTTTAATACGAGATTCATTCCAAGGGCTTTGGATGTCAAAAGGACACTTCGAACTGCAGGACTCGCCTCAAAATAGTAAAGTGTTGGAGGCATTGTTTCAACTAATTTCGTGCACTTATCGTATAATGTTGTTAATATCACTGTCTTCTAATAAACTAACCAATTATCACAAATTGGACTCTACTGGTTCAGCCTTGAACCTCGCATTTAAATTGATAAAATTAATGTTCGCCATACCCAATATATTCCAAAAGTTTTGTAATTGATTCAAATGCAGAAAAAAAAGTGTGCTAAAGATAAGTCAAAAAAATATATTTCTTTAGCTGCCTTTTAATATAAATAGACATCACTTCAATCACATTCTCATTTAATGCATAATTTATTAGTTCAAAGATTTCTTGAGTGTGCTCTGTATGTTCAAGAATGATCCAAAATGTTTCAGGTTGTTCTACATGTTTCGAAAATGTTCCAGAATTTTTCGGATTTATAAAAAATGAGTTTATTTTTTCCACAAAAAGTTTCAGAATGACCTAGATTGCTCCAATTTTTTTCCTACAATAATTTGAAATGATCGACAACGATTTAAAATGTTCCTTGTTGTTCTAGATTTTTTGAAAATGAGTGTTGGTATGTGCGAGAGTGTTCAGAATTTCTTTTGAAGTAATTTTGAACGTTCAAGAACGATCTGGAGTGTTCTAGACTTTTCGAGGATGGTCTGAAGTGTTCGGTATTGTTTTGAAATGTTCTCGAATGATATAGAATGTTCCAGATTTCTCGAGAAAGATTTAGGATTTTTTGAAAACGAGTTCGTATGTTCAAGAATGTTCAGAATATCTTTTGGAGTAATTTTGAACGTTCAAAAACGATTTAAAATGTTCTAGGGCCTTTTAGAGTTAAATTTAAGTAATCAACTTCTTTTATTATTAGTTTCTGTTCTCCTGTTCTAATTTTCTTGATATATACCAGCTGGAAATGTATCAGGAGAATATAATGTAACCGATGCACACAAGATGACTCTGTGGTACACAAAACAACAAATTTATGTTTAACATTTAGACCAGAAGATGTCTCAGAGTTGTTAGAAAATTAATAAATTGTTTTTTGTAGAAAGGAATGTGAGATAATGAGTCTGCTTTTATCTCCAGTTTTTTATATCAGCTTTTTACAGCATTAATTTTTAGTATTGGATTTATTTAACAGAAGTTTTCATTTATATCTTTATAATTAAGTAATATGAAAAATACTAAGTTAATTTTCACAAAAATTGACTTTTGAATTATTGTTAAATATGTCTTTTTACAGCCCTTGCACCACAAAGTGTCTAAATTAAATATCCATGTGAATAAATATTAAAAAAAAAAAAATTATATAGGACATACAAGAAGAAGCTTCCACATAAGAGTAAACGAATACAAAAGACAAGTACAAAAAATTAATAAAATTCAGATTAAAAATAAACACAAAAATTAATTCTGTAGAGGGTTAAGCACCCTTTGTGTTGTAGTGAAATTCAGCTTTCGTTAGAAAAAAATGCTCATGATTATTTAGCAATGTAAGCAACAAAAGCTGCCTATTGAGCGACGTATCCAATTTTATTGTTCCGTTGTAGTTTGCACGCTAATTTTGCGTAACTTAACTGAAAGGCGTTGCTACTAATGATGAGAAACTGACGTGCGTGAAGAATATTGAAAGAAGGAAGTGAGAAACATTTACATTAGATAAGTACATATGTACCTACTTATTGACTAGAACAAAACGAACCAATTCACACTAAAGATAAATAATGCAAATCAAATGACGGTACACTAACTAAAGTCTGTATTTATTCATAAATGAAAGTAATAAAAGGTGCAACGAAACGTATTAACATTCAGTGAAAGTAAAAGTGTAATGCTAAAATAAATGAGGATTTAAATATTGACAGGCTGATCACGTGTTTCACTCTTACTTCCAATTATCAAAAAACTTTTTTTCTCACCCCCTCAGGGATTGAAATACATATTTCATTGTTCTATCTATGTGTACATCAAATTTGGAAACCCTTTTTCATCCCCTTAATGATTAAACTTTCAAAAAAGTTCAGGAATCTCTGGTAGGAAGGGTGGAGATACTCCTAGTTACGCCACTGAGTATAAGGAACCTTTATGAAAAATTGTAAGGTTAGGATAGTCTTCATTTGGATCTTGTCAGCTCAAAAAAATAAGGAAGTAGTTTTCTCATGGTTGTAAACAACAATTTTTGCCACTTAAACTTTTGTTCATAAAATGAAACGTTTTTTGACTTTCTAAATGTTGTGATAATATTTAAGTAACTAATTTTTAAGTGAGCACCACTGTGCTCTTTAGGCACCACCCTTCAAACTTTCATACAGACGGTCATTTAACCGTATTATAACAACAAATAATAATGTAACATACATTTGTCGAAAGTATGTTCTAAATTAGACGACGTTGAGGCTATTACATAAAAAATTTGTTAACGTTTAAAGCTGCGTGACCCAGTTTATAACTACGTTACCTTCTTGCAACTAACTAACTAATACTTATGCAAATTATTGTGAAAGATAATCCTCATTTTTTCGAATTGGCTATACAAGATAGACACATACAGATAATTAATTCCATCAGCTCTTGAAAGTATCGCAGATTGATGGAAACTCGGTCATAAAATTATCTGGATCAACTTGGAAGATCTAGAACTTAGTCTGACATGTGCATATTTCTACATCAGAAAGGTGTATATTTGGAGCACGGCTCTGAACGAGTGCGAAACGTGGATAGTGAGCACAACGAAATTTATGTAGTACTAGCTGAGGTTAACAAAAATTAATCAGCTGTATGCTCAAAGGACTAAATAACCTCAGCTGGTACTAAAAAATCGATGATGGTCATCTCTTGAGCCAAACTTCTTTAGTCGATTGGATTACCTTTCGGCGAAATCCGAATCCGTGAACGAAATTTCTGTAGTACCAGCTGAAATGAACAAAATTTATTCAAATGTATAGCTAATGGGTTAAAGAAACTCAGCTGGTACTACAAAAATCAAGGTAAAATTATTTTTTGGTTAAATATTTTCGTGCAACTCCAATTTAATGCCGTGAATGGAATCTATGTAGTACTAGCTGAGGTTAACGAAAATTATTCAGCTATAAAAGGCATAAGAACCTCAGCTGGTACTAGAAAAACCGAAACTGATCATCTCGTGGACCAAACATCTTCAGTTGATCGAATTACCTTTAAGCGCAATCCAAATCCAATTCCACGAACGGAATTTCTGTGGTACCAGCTGAGGTTAACAAAAATTACTCAGCTGTATGCTTAAAGGACTAAATAACCTCAGCTGGTACTAAAAAATCGATGTTGATCATCTCTTGAGCCAAACTTCTTTAGTCGATTGGATTACCTTTCAGCGAAATCCGAATCCGTGAACGAAATTTCTGTAGTACCAGCTGAAATGAACAAAATTTATTCAAATGTATAGCTAATGGGTTAAAGAAACTCAGCTGGTACTACAAAAATCAAGGTAAAATTATTTTTTGGTTAAATATTTTCGTGCAACTCCAATTTAATGCCGTGAATGGAATCTATGTAGTACCAGCTGAGGTTAACGAAAATTATTCAGCTATAAAAGGCATAAGAACCTCAGCTGGTACTAGAAAAACCGAAGCTGGTCATCTCGTGGACCAAACATCTTCAGTTGATCGAATTACCTTTAAGCGCAATCCAAATCCAATTCCACGAACGGAATTTCTGTGGTACCAGCTGAGGTTAACAAAAATTAATCAGCTGTATGCTCAAAGGACTAAATAACCTCAGCTAGTACTACTAGTTTCCTGCGCCAAACGTCTTCAGTAAATCAATGCTGAGAACGGAATTTTTATAGTAGCAGCTGAAATTATTAAATCAACATCAATTACTCAGCTGAATGCTTAACAGGCTTAGGAACTTCAGCTGGTATTACAAAAATCGAAGCTGGTCATCTCCAGAGTCAAACATCTTCGATCGATCGAATTGCATTTCCGCGAAAACTTAACGGAACGGAAGCTTTGTAGTACTAGCTTAGGGGAAACAGAAAATATACTGCTGTATGCTAAGAAGCTTCAGCTGGTACTACAAAGCTCCAAGCTGATCATCTCCAGGGTCAAACTTCTTTAGTAGATCCAATAATTTTTTTTATACAAATTGAACTCAATACCACGAAAGGAATCTTTGTAATACCAGCTGAGGTGAACAAAAATTATTTAGCTGTATCTTAAAAAGCCTCAGCTGGTACAGCATTGAACTCGAGTTGGACGCGGAAACGTAATTCGATGCTTGTGCCAGATGACGATCAGCTTCGATTTTCGTAATAAGTACTAGCTGAGGGGTTTCAGCTTGTGAAGCATGCAACTAAATAACTTTCTTCCACTGTTATGATACCAGCTATCACGCAGGTATTATTTCAAGTGTTTGGGGTTGGAAATGACTTGAAAAATTCATTTTTTTTTTGTAGATTAAGAGTACAGTTGAAATGTCTCAAAGCCTTTTTCGATGAAATTGAAGCTTTTTGTCTCTTAATTCGTAAAGTGTTCATCATCGTTCTCTCATAGAGTCACGAAGTCTTCAGTCCAAACGATCAGTCCTTTTCACACTTTTCTTCTTCAAATGTTAATAGCTGATTTGCTTAGTATTTTTTTACAAAACAGCTTTTATAAATATTTGTCTCTTCCTTTACAAAAAAATAGAAAGGTAGCAATTGTTTGCTTTTTAAATAAAGGAATTTCAAATGGATTGTAAAAGCCGTTGTCTTAGAACATTACTGGGGTCATAAAAGTTGGAATTTCTGAAGTATTTGTCCGACCAACAGTGCAAGCATTTATATTTTGAACAACATCTACTAACAGTTAGCCAATGGTCTAATTTATGGGTAGAAATGTTCTTAGGTAACTTGTAGAAAAACATTGTTAACCTACAGAGCTGTGTTGCATACTGTGCGGAGCGAAGCGTGGATAGTGGACTCGGCATAAAAGAAAAAAATATAATTAAAATTACTAAAAAAAAATACCGTGGATAGGAGAAGTTAGAAATGAGAAGAATTAGGACAAAAAGTAATGTTTGAAAAAGTTACCAAAAATGTATAGCAACACATTCTTCTATCAAAACATTTCTTGTTTTTGGAATACAGACGCCTTTTACAAGAAATGTTCCTTTTATAAAGGTTTCTGTCATTTTCCGCTAGATTTAATTATCTTTGACCTACAGTGTGACTAATTTTTGTCATACACATCAAAAATCATTTAGGCCATTTTTTTGAAAATGTACTCATGACGTCCTTACAACACAGAAGCAAGCGCCAGACTTTTGAAAAACAAAATGAAAAAGAAATGTCATTTTACTGTGACCATGAAGAGTACCATACATAAAAAGCTATCACTGAAAGGTACCGTTAAATTTGGTCAAAGAAAGGCGCTGTATTCACGCCATGCTCTCGGTACCATAGACCTGTTATTACAGGTCTATGCTACGCTCGGTATGGTTTAGCAACAACAAGTTCGGAAGCTGAAGAGTAGGCCATGCACGGAAGTGTATCTTCGTCGCGGTAGGCGTGCATTCATTGGGGAGAATCCGTGCATAAGCCGGACACGCGCCTTTCTACTCTCAGTACGGCGCGTACTTTGAACTAGATTGTTGAATTCAAAGACGGGCTACAAATAATTTATGAATTGACCGGCACGTTTGAACTTTTGGAATCTTTTTCGCGATCGCGAATTAATTCTATGGTCATTGTTTATACTATTACGACGATGATTTGTATGCGGCCTGTATTAAACCGGTAACGTTGCAAAGTTGATGTGGTTTGAATATTTTAATTCGATCTGTGATAATAAAAAAAAAAGAAATTATTGAACTGTACAATATTAGTAAGTAAAGTGAAGATGGAGAAATTGGAACGAATACTGAGGCAGAGAAGAATGTTGCTGCCTAAAAGGTACTTTCTGGTTAATTATTATTTAAATTTTTATTTTCAATTCATTTTTTTTTTTTTTTGAATAGAAGTAAAGAAAAGTGAAAAAATATTTTTTTGCTAGTTTATTCAGTAATTTTAAAATTGTGACTAAATGTGAGTTCTATTAATAAACAAATAGATTCGAAATAGCAAGAATGAATGCCAGGAATATTAACCTAAAATATTCTTCTTTATTTCGTACTTAATCAAAATGCTTTATTGCTAATATCTATTTTCCTGAAAAGACAGAATATGGAAAAATTTATAATGTTTTCTATTTTAACATTATTTTCAAATCTTTGAACTAGTTCTTTTCCTAAGAATTCCATTGCTAATTTTTAATAGGCATTAGTTTTATCAGCTTCTTGTTAAACCTTTTTCAAAAATCCACCTAACCTAACCTGACCAATTTTCAAAAATTTAATCCTGACCGTTTAAGATTTCTAGATCAATTATGTCTGCAAAGTTTATATACGGAATTAGAAGATGACTGTCAGCGATTAAATAATATTCGTAGTGCAATATCTTTAGTTGTTTATAAAATTGAAAGCATTCAGGGTCATTATCAACAAACTTGTATTTCTCATTGAGAGAGAATGAACCTTTTGCACTTTAAGCTGAGAAATGAAAATTTAATTAGAGAATGAGGAAATGAAACTTAAAACAGGAAACAAGCTTTAAAAATAATCCCTACATCACCTCCCCCCTTTTAGTTAAGCCACAACCTCAAGGAGATGATGGTCTTTTCAAACCTTCAGGTACAAATGGATAATTAAGTCAGCTTCTCTTTACTCTACGAAGCCTAGGACTTTGTTGTAATCTTTTTAATATAACCCCCATGTCCCCAGCTAACCCAACCTATCTAACGCAATCTAACCTAACCCAACACGCCACCTCGGCCGCTTATCTACGCCACCAGCACGATTCATAAATCGATAACTCCGTCGGTTGCACTTTACTCTCCGAAGCCTAGGGCTTTGTTCTAATCTTCTTAATATACCCCCACGTCTCCCATCTAAACCAACATAACCTAACCTAACCCCCTACGTCACCTCGCCCGTTTAGCTTCGCCACAGATACGATGTCTTGGTCTTTTTAAACCTTCAGGTCCACAAATCGATAACTTCGTCAGCTATTCTTCACTTTTTAAAGCCTAGGGCTGCACTATAGTCATCAAGACTTGTTTTGCCAATAAATTTAAAATAATGTATCCCTAAGTCGTTATAAGTCACTGATTTCTCCCCTTCTCATTCCTACTCCCCCATTTGGCTACCTTCTGATACAAGATGGTGGTCTCTTCAAACCTTCAGGTTTACTCTTTACTCTACGAAGCCTAGGACTTTGTTGTAATCTTGTTAATATACCCCCACGTCCCCATCTAACCCAATATAACCCAACCTAACCCCCTACGTCACCTCGCCAGTTTGGCTTCGCCACAGCCACGATGTCTTGGTCTTTTCAAATCTTCAGGTTCATAAATCGATAACTCCGTCAGTTGTTCTTCACTTTTTGATGCCTAGGGCTCAGTGTTAGCCGTCAAGACTTGTTTTGCCAATAAATCAAAGCATTGTGCTCTACTTCCAGTAGTTATAAAGATTCCAGTAGTTATAAAATTCTTTCCAAAATTACTCCTAGTAGTAGCCGCTCTACTTGTAACCTTTGGCTGTCTCCAAGACTAAAAATTTTGCCCAAAAGGCATTGGTTTAACTACTGAAACAAATGCAACTGGAGTCATTTCGAAAACTGTCTCTCAGATCAGCTCCAGGACATGGAAACACTTATGAGAGCATGTTCCTCATCCTCAGTCAAATGGGGATTACTTTGAGCAGGAAGCCAAAGAAAAATCAGTCATAAAAAGAAAGAAATTATAAAATTCAGTACTATTCCTGGAACACCCTATAGATATGTATGTAAATGTATAACAAATAGATCCACGTGTTAAAATTAATATTTGTATTGTCTAAACCACATAATCATCTTTCTCCACACTTTCACTCCAGTAGCCGTTCCAAATTGCATGGATCCGATTGGATCGCAAACTGACAGTGAGTGTTAGAACATTATTAAATAAATTATTTCACAAGGACGTATATACTGGTAGAGTACTACTTTTAACTGGTAGTGTAAGGTTGTATTAACAACGTCTAAATAAATATTACCTTTTCTTTTTGCCAACGTTCACTATCACTTGTCTGGTTTGACAGGTAAATACTCGATTTACTTTTTCGAAGAATTGGATGGTTGTGAGACCAAACCATAAGACGTATAGTTTTAGAAAGGAAGAGCTTTGTGTATTGTATAACAAATCAAACAACATAAAACTAAATTATATAATCGTTTGCCAATTCATTAATTTCCATCCATCAGTAATTAATGTCCGTTTTTGGAGCATAATGAAATGAACAAATCTTCTCCTATGGGTTAATTTAGGAAGACGAAGTTAGAAATAACTCACTGGATTGGAAAAGAGCCATATTAAGACCTTGTTTACAGACTTATGTATTAGTAAAGAACACCCTGAACGTTGGTGGTTTTGTATAATTCATACATTGATGACTTCGCCTTCTTAAACTGACCCTGCAGAAATTGATCGTTAGAATAAATGTAAAGTCAAATATTTCTTTATGCCAAAGATAATTAGACAGATTTCTTATTTCTCTTAAACCGATTGAAAAATAAAAAATATATACATAATAACAATTGTTAATTTTAAGGTCATGACGGTGTCATGAAAAGGAAGATGTTATTTATTCTTTAACTCCTCGAGAAAATTTGATCATTGGATTTTAAGCAATGAAAAGAAATGTCAAGACCTTTTTATCAGCAGATGGTTGAAAAGTTTTTTTGATAGACAAAGGCTTCTGTTATACCCAATGTTAAAGGTCAGATGTCAAAATTTTACAATCCACCAACAGTGTCATCACAAAAAAGTCTTCCAGTAAGTCGTACATGACAACATGACCGCATGGTACGAGTACTTGTTGACTTTTTGATTAATAGGATAATGAATTGTTTGAGTCCTAACCCCTAACGGTATTTTCAACTGACATGAAAAAAGGAGGCTCTCAATTAGTCTCTATATGTGGAGGTGTATAACTTTTTTAATATGTGTGATGGTCCCACATTAATTTTATTAATATTAGACCGTGAATTTACAAGACACACCAGGGAACTCCTCGAATTGATATGGGAAACGTAATGACATTGCCAGATCAAGGAATGTTAGGTTATGTTGGTGTAGGTTAAGTTAGGTCAAAATACTTTTGAGATTGTAATGCGAGAAGATTCAGTGACGTATTGTTAAATATAACAAAACAAAATACGTGTGGCACTCAGGAATGCCGCGGTAAAGCTATTGCATAGTTTATCAACTTATGCAATTATAATATTTATGCAATATTTTTTTTCTTTGATATTAATATAACAATAAACCTATATACTTTCTCAAAAACAGCTGCTTACGTATTCGTCCGATTTCGGAGCAGCTCGTCTCGATCCGTGCGAGCTTCGTACAGTGTACACGCATACGTCTAGTCCGTGCCGGTCGGAGTGGGAGGTGTTAGGTTTTTTCGTTACGGAATTTCTTGATTTGGTCGCCGCGCTCAAAGCCCGCGATAAAAGCTATGCAATAGCTTAAAAACATTAAAATCCTAAAGTCCATAAAGACGTTTGAAAACTCAAGTCATGGATGTTGGAACGCTCTTTTAGGGGTTTGAAGCTTTTGTGGAATTTTGTGTTTCTTAATAAATTCTAATCCTCTAAACTGCGAAGTGTAGAATTTTGCTCAGTTTAGATTTGCTTTAAGAAACGTCACTGGAATATCCTACCCCCAACACCATCACCAGTGCTTACCAACTCTCGACTTACAACTCCAACTCGGAGCTACCCTTATCACCCAAACTACACCACTTCTAAAATCACCCCTACCACCAATTAAGTGGTGCAATTACCAAATTCTTGTTCGCGAAATCACCTGACTCATAATTTCTTTTGCAGATTAATATTTTAAAGATGCTAAAGACGGTCACCTTGAAACTTTTACCTGTGAGACTGTGAGAATGAAAGTATTGTTGTCCAGTTTAGAGTCATAAAACACGTCAACGTGAAGCTGCAGAAGAAGTCGTTTTATTTTACTTCTTATTAACTTTCCAGCACCAAATTTAGATCTTTAATTCAGTATTCATGTTAATTTCATCTGGTGTAACATGTGGGCTGTGGTTGGTATACGCGATGCTACGAATTTCTCTTTGCTGACCGTCACATGATTATGGTCTTCTTTAGGTAAATGTGTCGCTTCTTCGTCATCATTTTCTGGCAAAGTTTATCGTTCATTTCACTCATGCATGAGTGAATGCAACTCCGGAAGGAGGTCAGAACATCTATAAAGTTTCCCTTTACGTTTAACGTGGTCGTTTAAAGAGTTAATAATTCAAGTTATTTGTGAATGCCGCAGAATTTTCAAAATGAAGAAAAGTTGACTGTGGTCAAGTCACTGCAACATCATCAGTTTTAAAGTTACGATTTACTCATGCATATTTAATGCAAATTGTTTTTGTGATGGAAACTTATTTGTTACATGTGACCCACTTTATATATCCGGATAAATACATAGAAAAAAAAATCAAAATTCATCAGTTTCTTATTTTATTTTAATGAGCTTAGTATTTACAGCCATCACCAGGGATGGCGTCCTCCTTGCCGCCTGCGGTACTTCCTTAAGGAAAATAATGCTGACCACTTTTTTATTCTCTTTGCACTTTCTCTGTAATTAATTGGTTCTGTTTCCTTTGAGAGATTATTAAAATAAAATACACCATGATTTCACACATTTTACTAATAGTTCATGATTTATATATTTTTTAACAACTTCTTTTATAATAGGCGCCGTTAGTTCTGCAGAAAAGTTGATGTAGAAACACTTCACGCTTTTTAAATAAATAACACAGCCGTATTGTTTCGACTAATAATATATTTCGAAATTTTATATTATAACATGTGTAACATGTACAATAGGAAGTTTGCCATTTCATAAGCCTATAATTTTGTTGTTGTCCCGGAAGTAATTGACATTGAAACAGAAGGTTTTTGTTTTGTTTTGTTTTGTTTAAGACAACTTAATAAGATCATATTATAACGTTCTACACCACGTAAATTATGACGAGGAAATAATTAACTTATAGAAATTGAAGCTACACGTCGCAGCGTCTGTAGTGGCGACTTGTGTCTGCTACTAGAGGCTCAGTCGAGTTACTAAACGCGCCCACCAGTCGCAGACACAAGTGATTAGACGTAGGCATCAGTAGTAGGTACAAGTGGCTGAACGCATCCACTAATCGTAGACACAAGTAGCTGGTTAGTAACGCAAGCACAAGTGGCTGAATTTAGCCACCAGTCACAGTTATATATGGCTGGACGCGGCCACAAGTCGTACCAAGTTCACGCTTATCGAGATTGAAGTACGTAGTGTTCGACAACGGTATTCTAATTTGCGCTGTATGTCGACACAAGACATGACCACCAGTTGTAGACACAAGTATATAGATGTGACTACCAGTCGTAGAAATAAGTGGCTGAACGTGACGACCAATCGTAGACACAAGCAGCTGGACGTGACAACTGGTCTCAGACACAAGTGGCTAACCGTAGACACGAGTAACATTTATATGTGGCGAGACACAGCCACAAGTCCTGTCAAGTTTTCTGTCCATATTTCGATACTGAAGTACGTAGTGGCCGATGATTGTACTCTAATGTGCAAAGGTGGCAGGCGACTATATGTCGCCACAAGTAGCTGGACGTGACCACCAGTCGTAGACACAAGTATAACTGGACATGACTACCAGTCGCAGACACAAGTAGCTAAACGTAGCCACCAGTCACATTTTTATGAGGCTAGACGCAAACACAAGTCCTATAAACTTTTATGTCCATAACTGAGACTGAATATGTCGCCACAAGCAGAGGGCATTGACCACTTTCGCAGCCTGTGGTTCTGATGCGACCACCTAAATTATCAGTTTGCATTGAAACTGCACAATTAAAATGCACAAAAAATTTCGACTTGTGGCTGCCACCAGTCGTTGGTACTAGTGGCCAAGTGTGAGTCAGCGCTAAATATGCAATTAGAAATTGTTACTGGTCTGTTACCTCAATATGAGGTCTTTTGTAATATTTGTATGTAGTTATAGAAGTTTTAATGATTTGATACAGTTTTGTAATAAAAGTTTCATTATAATAATATTAAATATTTATTAATTTGCATAATAAGATGCGTGGGTTAAAAAAAGAATAGCTTATTTCCCGGACTAATTTGCGTCAAATTGAAATATTATATCAATTTTACACTATTTAGTTATAAAAAATTGAAATCAACCAGTCCGTTGCATACAAATGAATAGAATTAGTTATAGATGTTACAGCTCAATGAAACTGCTTATTGTTAGAAAGTTTTGCTCATAATAATAGTGGAAGTGATTGAAAACTAATTGATTGGTAATTGTATTAATAAACAAATAACACTGATAGATTATTTAAATGATTTGAGACTGTGAAATTTTACTTCCAGTTCCAGGTAAAAATTGTGCTCAATCTAAAATTACAAATCCACTTTAAATATTAAATTACTTTGTTTTTCATCTAAGCACCTAATGGGAAAATTACTAAGACACACATATTTATATTCAGTTTTCTCCATTTGTTAAATAGTCAATTTATTGTCTTATAATTTTCACATTTTCATTTATATGGATTCAAAAAACTATAATTAACAGATGGCATATGCGAGTACTTAACGTGGTATAAATAACTTCATACGACTGTGATATAAATCCTTCATTATGCACCATAAATTGATATTAAACGAATGCATTTGGTCGAGATGTACGACGATAAACTTGAGTCATGTGATTTTAAGGAAGAAAACTACGGATCGTTTTATTATGTCAGTGTGTCAATAACATTGAACTTGTGTTACCTTCCTTTCACGGCAATTAGGAATTCATCAGCTATCTATTCCGTTACATGGCTAGTAATACCGATGGTGTATCGCATTCAACAGATAGACAGACTTCAGCACGTCTAAATATAGAATTCTAAACACGAGAGTGTATTAAAAGTCATATCGTAAAGATCTATATTTTCCGAAGAAAGAATGATCTGGAATTTGCCGTCAAAGTAAAGGACCAAAAGGCTCCTTACGCCTACTTTCGATACGCAGGGTGCTACCGTTTAGTTTAGGTTTTGACGAAAAAATTGAACATCTTGGCTATTATTATTACTTGGGACATTTTCTTTCGCCAACGTGAGAGAACTAAAAACGCGATTGGACGCGCCAAAACGACTCGACCGGGCTTGACCATCTTGACAAAATTGTACTATTATGACCTATGAAATAACCTCGAGGTGGATTTTCAAAGAAGAGGAAAGAAAATGGTTCTCGAATAATTTTATAACTGGATCTCATCCTATTCGAGATGATATAGTTAGGATAATAAATTGAAATTGCTTTAATTACCTGCATAATAACAGTAAGTACGATCTATCAGAGCATTATAATCAAGCGACCACCAGCATCAATTAAATAGAGCGTTGTGGTCGAATCAAGAACAATAGCTATTGGAACGAAACGTTGATCGTGTCAAAAAGAAAAGTTGCAGAAATATGCTGGTTTTAATCTTAAATATTGTTTTTTACAAATCAGCAATTATTGAAATTAGACTTTCTAATAATTTTGAAAATTATTTTCAAATCGTTCAAGATCAGGTTGCTGGCTACTGAAATCCTAAAAAAGAACGAGGCTATCAATCAGTAGGTACTTAAAATATCTGTAAAATGACTTGAGTATAATTTAACTGGAAGAAACGAATCAATCAGAAATTCCTTAATAATCATGTTTTAGATCGATAAATAAGTGGCATCGATTTTAATCTTTTAATTAATTATATTAATTAGAGTTACAGCAAGACAAGGAAGTAACTGTGCTGATGTTGGTGAAATTCAAATGAAGGAAATAAATAATACAGGAATAATTAGTTAAAACAATTAATACGTCAAATAAAGTTAAGACAATTTTAAAAATACTTAATTAGAAAAGGCCATTAATTGCCACAGATGGCGTTCACTTGCTGTCTATAGTAGTTGATCTCTCCTGCATACAGAAGACTCCGTCGGAATTGCCTGTGGTGCGCTGATGAGGACTATTAAGTTTCAAGTTGCCATTCGTGTCTCTATCATTTCGACACAACGTTGTAGTTGCATAAGTACCTACCTAAATCACTCATCAGTAATAAATTTCTTGGTTTAAACATTTATTTATTGCAATTGCGTAACGTATAAAAATGCAGTTGTTGGTGTGGTTAACTTAAACAAATACGGAAACGTATCTGCTCTCAAGAACTGGAGTGATACAAAAGAAAGACGTGCAAGTTCAATTAAGCGAACATTAAAAGTAATGACCTGAAAGTATCCACTATTCAAGCTTTCACGACTTTCACGGAATCGATTACGTTACGAACAACGAACGAGCCTATGGTCAGCAAAAACGAACGAGTGAGCACTAATCTTATTATTTTATCAACTGAGAAGGGTCTTGTTCGAGCTTGTAAAAAATTAAAAAATCGAAAGTGATGTGTATTCGTGTATATTGGTAATAAAAAGCGTGACAAATGGAATCACGTGTATAGACTTGGTAGAGAAAAGATGAGATCCAAATTGAATGCTTAGTAAGACGTGGATTGCGATTTCGAACTTATGCTTAGGTTGTTCTCACCAGCGCGCCATAGGCAGTTCCGGCCATCGAATCTCCTACGTTCAAGGGAAGATTAAGATACTTCCGCAGACTTTAAAAGGGACACCATCTGTGGTTTAAGATCACTAAGCTGGATGCTCATAAAGTTTCAAAGGAATCCTCTTACTGTTTACAATGTATTCGTAAGTCAAAGTTCTAGAATAGACCCCCAATTAATGTTAGGTTAGGTTAGGTTTAAATTTGGCAAAGAATCCTGTGTACTTTTCAACATGAACCAATCTGATAACTAAAATTTAGATCTATGGTCAGAAACTGCACCAAACCTTATGAATGGAAACTTCAGTGACTTTGTAGAGTCCTTATTGAAGGTTCAGTGAGTATCAAAGAGAGCACCCACCCTGAAGTCCCTTGATAGAAATAGTTGACCAACATTTGTTTCGAAAAAATCAAGACGAGTACAAAACATCAGGGAGCTTTCGAACACCTACGGAGTGGCGCAGATACTTTCAGTTACACCACTGCTCTATGGTGTAGGCTTAGCGCATGTTCAGTTCATTTAGGCGCACGCGCATAATAACAAAACTCTATTGCCGCTTGGGGTAGACGTAAAAGTGCTTCTATCAGCTAAATTATAGATCAAACACTGAGGATGTTGATGGTTACTAAGTGTCTGACTGAGTATGACATCTGTAAATCGTTTTTTCTGTAATTGTGGGTTCTGTTTAGTATCTATGAATTATTTCTGAAGTAGGTTTCAACCTTCAACTTTATTAAGATTCGATTTAATGACCAACAATTAAAGTTCTCATGCATGAACACGTAAAAATGTTTACGAAACTTTGCGTTTAGTTGCTCCCCAATTATTACTATTGTGATCTTCATATACCTGAGATTACCCAGAAGATGTAAAAATGCCATTCAACTTCATGGTCTTTTGCGTGTATAAATGTGTCTTTGCGTCTCAGTGTGTTATTCTAAAATTAACTTGCAGAACGTGATTTACATCGCAAGGACTTCTTGGCATCTTGAAAAATGTCTGCAGAAATAGCTCTTACAGTTGCAACACGAGCCACAAATTAGTGAATCGAACACGTGACTAGAAACTGAGGCTAAATCTGAAAATTCTACCAAAACCACAAACTATAAAACTTTATTGGAAATTTATTTACAAAGTATTAAATAAAATTAATTTTATTGCATGAAGACGTTCACTTTTTGGAAACGTTTTGGGGTTTTAGGATACTAGAATCCTTAGTAGGATGAAGGGGCTGCTTCGATCTTCTGCCATAAAATTAGTTAGGAGTTAAGGGTTTAATGTAGACGCAAATTCTAAAACTATTGCGGAATTTCAAAAAAAAATTATAGAGGTTCCTTATTGAGGAATAGAACTGATACAGAAACCGTTTTTAAACCTTTGACCTAACCTAAACATTGACACTGGAATCGCTTTCTAACCTTTGACGTAACCCAACCTAACCCAATTTTGGGGGAATGAAATAGGGTTTCCAATACTTGGATGGAACTTTATAATTCATTATTATTAATTATTATTTCTCCATACTCAAGAATCGTTATAAACAATTATTTTACTTCGTCTTGATAGTTAATTTGTCAAACCAAATTGCCTTTTTATTACCTTTTTATGGTACCAATTGAAAATCTACGTAGATACTGTAGGCAAGTACTTAAAATAACTTTAAGTATCTCTTCTTTATATTGTTGTTATTAGAAATGGTATTAGAGTTGGATTGAATAAAGACAAAATTAATTATAGTTATGTTAAATGAACACCAATTGGTTTTCACTCACCAACTTTCGTTTGCAAATAAATTTATAGTAAATAATGAGAAAATATGTCGTACTGATTACTAAATAAACAGTTATTTGTTGTTTTGGTCGGTAGATTTGTTTACACTAAGTTTCTCCGTGTTCCATTTCACCTGAAGAAGGTGAAGGTGGTGGACATGGTTATGGTCTTTGTAATTATATAAATTTAAAGTTGTAAGTTGGCGTCAACTCAAATCAATTATCATGCCTTTTGGGTTTACACCGTGTATAAACAATTTGTTCTTTCAAACATTTGGAGCACAACAGAAAGAAAATGTTATAATATTTTACGCTGAACTGGTTTGTCACACTAGAACCGTTATGTACCTACATCTTGGTTATCAACTTTTCCCATAACTAGTTTAACAGAAAGTTTTATACCAAAATGGGTTGAAGAACATCATAAATGACTTAAATGAGTCTATTTTAAGAAGTTAATATTCTCAAAATGATCTAGATTATCCTGGAATGTTATGGAATGTTCTCCAATATTTTGGACCGTTCCAGATTATTCAATTTGAAAAACTCAAAAACGTTCTCGAACATTCTATATCTTTTATGAATATTCCAAATCGTTGTCGAACATTCAAGAAAACTCAACACCATTCACGTAAAGTCTGTACCATTCTAGATCCCTTTCAAAAAAGCAGTAACGTTTTGGAAAACTCCAAAACCCTTCACGAAAAACTGGAAAGTTCTAGAAATTTTTTGAACATTCCAAATTATTCTTGAAAAATCTGTAGCAATCTGAAACACCCAGAATATTCCAAAAATAGTCTCGAAAATCAGTATAATCTTTTGGATCATTTTATAATAATTTTTGAAAAATGTTGACAATTCTAGACTATTTTCGAATACTCTAAATTATTCTCGAAGAATCTGGAACATTTAAAACTTTTCTCGAACGATCTGTGACATTCTCGAAATTTCCAGAATATCCTAGATTAATCTAGAACATTCTAAATCTTTCTCAAAAAATTGTAACTTTCTGGAACACCAAAGCAGTTTCGAAAAATATGAAATATTGTAAATCATTATGAATCCCTCCAAAAATACGTAATTATCTGGAATATTCCAAGCCATTCTCGAAATATCTGAGACATTCTAGATCGTTCTCAAACATCCTAAATCAATGTCGAAAAATCTGAAACATTATGGAGTATTCAAAACTTTTCTTGAAATGTCTATAATTCTCTAGGTCATTCTCGAATACCTACTCCAAACCATTTTCGAAAAATTTGGAACATTCTAGATCATTCTCGAGTATCCTAAACCATTCTGGAAAAGGCTGTCACATTCTAGATCATACTCGTAAGAGTTGCTACATTCTGGAACACTCCAAACTATTCTCGAAAAATTTGAAGAGCATTCCTGAACATTTCAAATCATTTCTTGAAAAATATGGAACATTCTAGATCATTCTCGAGGATTCTAAATCATTCTAGAGAAACCTAGAATCTTCTAAATCATTCTCGGTCACTCCGAATCGTCTTTTTTAAATTTGGTTTATTTAAACCTTTACTTGAAAACCCTCTAGGTGAGCGGTTCTTAAGCTGGGGGTGCCTTTAGGAATAGGGGGTGTCGCGTTCAGGTATATGGGGGATTGTAATGTATTGAGCAAATATGACCTGAGCAAAAATTTTAGTGATCGGGTTGCATCGTTTCTGGGTTATTTACTGGATCGTGGCTTTAGAAATTTTGAGAAACGATGTTCTAGATCATTCTAGAAAAGTCCAGAATAGTCTAGATTATTCTCGAACAGTCCAAATAATTCTCAAACATTTGCTACTTTCTGGAACACCCCAAAACATTATCGACAAATCTGGAACATTCTAGAGCCATTCTCGAAAAATCTGGAATGCTCTAGATTATTCTCAAAGAACTCAAATCGGTCTTAAAAAATATAATCATTTGTTGAACCTATAAATATTCGTTTCGAAAACTCTTTTTTGACTCTATTTGGGGTAGATTTCTGAGTTCAATTTTCATTACAAGACGTTTCAGTATTTTTTTACAGTTTTCTCGAAAAAACAAAAAGCTATTGCTCTCAAAGTTGTAACGGGTTAGTGAGTACCAAGTGGATAATGATCATGGTTCCATCATTCATTCTCTTGAACCGGTCGCACTTCGGGAGGGCACAAGGTCTCGAACAACTCAGCTGTTGTAATATCGTTGACCGCTAGTTGTTGCAGCGTTTGACCCAAAATCTGTCTCACGTTGCTGTTATTTACTTACCTTTATGTATCTACAACTTCATTAATAAATAGCTGAGTGCAGGTAGAATTGTTCTAAACTTGAGATAACATCTACATTAGTTGTAATCGTGCCACGGTCAGTGCGTAAACCCATTGTAGGTAAATTGTGGACGTGTCGTAGAAATTTCTGTTGTAATCTACCTACTGATACATTGCTATGTTTTATGATGAATGTCAATGGTTTTATTGCTGCATTGTGTGCGACAATGGTACATAGAGTGCAGATCTGGATAATGAACCATAAATTTTTTCGACATAATCATATAATTTAGTTTTATTTAAAATTAGAAATGAAATCAAACTTCTGAAAAAACAAGAAGAGTGTTAGATACCCCTGAGAGGAAGATCAAATAAAATTCCTTTATTATATCTCCCCTTATAGCCACCCTATCCACTCAGCTGAACTCTAACTCTATTCGAATCAATTTGATGCGCATCTATAGGAGAACCCATGGCGCACAATCCACAACTGGGCTAAGGCGGTCCTGACCATTACCATCGTGAGACAAGGCCTGCGCGCTAGTTACGTAACCACCTTAGCCACTCTGATAGTAGGCTCATGCGCAGGCCTTGTCTCACGATGGTAACGTACTGATCCATTTGCCTTTGGGTCGAGTCACAGATCCGCCAAATAAATCGAATATTTTAGTTTGTTTATTAATTTTTTCCAAAAGATTGAAATTTTGTTCACCAGGAAGTGTGAACTTGAGATTTTTATTCTAGTTTGATGGTTTCCTAAGAAGTTTCCTTAAGTAACTAATTTAGTTTCTCAGTATGAAGCCAGACAATAATAATTAGAAAAGATTAATGTATAAGCCTTGTCAAATGCCATATATAAAGTGTGTAATATATTTTATTTACGGTTATTGCAAGTCCGGCAGACTATTAATTGCCTTACTTGCGCAGAAAAGAAAGTATCATGTCTTCGTCATTTCTTGTGCTTGTCCACTCTCCAACAATATATCTCATCTGAACCGAACTACAAAAAAGATCAAACACATTTTCGGGATGTGCAAGTTAAACAAAATTTCTGAAATAAGTTTGCGTCAATTATTGATGTTTATAGTGAGTAAAGTTCGCGAAATTAACTGGATATCAGGGGTGGATCCAAAGAGGAGCAATAGGGGCGATTTTTCACTTGAAGGCAAACAACACCACCAGGAAAATGCACCTTAACGTTGTAGATCACTCCTGACCAATATTTTTACTATCTTTTTTATTTTACCATCGTCCCCACCCTATAATAAATACTTCTGGACCCACCCCTGCTGGATAGTATGCCCTTTTAACTCGTCACAGTGTAGCGAAGCAATTGTCACTTTTTTATGAATGAAGTCCATGGAAATCTAAAAAATTAATTTCTCAAATTTTTTTCTGGCCTCGATAACAGAAGAAATTTGGTGTTTTATTTTCTTTTGTTCCCACCAGTAACAATAACATTAATAAATAAAAAATTTGGGACGTACCTACGTTCGTTATGCAAATTTCCAAGATATAATAAATACAATACAAAAAAATTAAAATTGATTTTGAATTGGTAATGCTTTTACTTTTTGAAGACTCGTTCTATTAATAAATAATATAAAAAGGAAGTGAAATTTTTCTGTAACAGTTTTGTTTGTCAGTTACGAACAAAGAATTCTCAATTTCGCAGTCATGCCTCAGTTTATCATAATAAAATTAAAAAAAAAAAATGAATTGGTAATGGTGCTTCTATCAAGCACGAAGAAGTACAATACCTAACAACAAATTCCGGCATGGAAATTGACACAACGGTTTTGCTAAAGCTGAAGTCAATAATAACCGGAAAAATGCTCTGTTGAACTTAATGCCACAATTACAGGTGTTTAATTGAGTTGTATTTACACCGGATGTAATGGATAATGACCGCAGTGAGCTCAGGCTAAATTGAATAAAAGATTTTCAGAGTTCAGTAAGTAATTTTTGAATATATAATGAAATTATGGTGTGTAATAATGATAAACTGTGTAATAGTTTGTTTTCAATTTTTGAATCTGAAGTAATTATTTGGCGAAACACGTTTGTTTTGTTTGACTGACCGTATTTTGACCAAAAAATTTCATCCATGACGAGATAATGGGTTTAATGGTTTTTGACTCTTTAATTTCCGATTATTATTGACGGTAAAGGTGATTTTTTTTTGTTAAATACAAAAATAATAAAGTAAGTGAAGACGCGGTACGCGCCTAATGGTCGTACGTCGTGTATAATTTCTCTCAACACCTCATCTGACTTAGAAAGATTTTTTATTTGTTTTTTAAGTATTCTAGTGTTCCTAGCAGGGTGGTAGGTCTTTACCTTCTAATTTTATAATAAATAAATAAATTCAGAACATATTTGGCAACATGTGAGTTTCAACATGGCGTCCGCAGTAAAATTGTGACGCCATTTTAGTTTCTATCTAAAAACGTTGTACATGCAATTATTGTTATTAATAATTAAAGATAAATAGGGATCTAATCATACTTGGGCTGTATAAGGAAATTTTAATTAAATAATATTATGTAGGTGCACGTCTGAATATGACAGATGAGCTATAATTGCATCTTTAAACGTTTATCAGCGTTCATCTAGAACCGAGTACCCTATATAATTTAATAGCTGTTTAATTACTAGAAATCTGACATAAATCTGCTTAAAATATCGTAGGGATGATTATGTTAGGTAATAGTACCAGTATATTATTAGCTATTACAGGAAATTTGATGCATATTAATAAAACTACTTTCTAAATATATAACTAGGTGAGTATATCTTCACGAAGACATTTCTTTCTTTTTTTTTTTGCAATGGATCTGGATACGTAAGGAATTTAGAGTACAGGAGAAAGTAAAATTGCATTTATACATATAATTAAACGGTATATGATTGTATTACATACACTTATCACTATTCATGTTAATCGTAGTTGGCTTTGTAAATCAAAATATTATCATATTGCATCTACGTGAAGTGTTTACATGATTTAGTGTGATGTAATGACGCAATGCACTTCCTGGATTTCCATTTATAATAAATGGTCACACAAAGTATTAAACAATTTTAAATAACCTTCCTGGAAATTATTTTTGTTACTGTTTCTGCAAAAAAAATACGAATTTTGGGTAAATATGTGCAATGCAATTGCCTTTTTCCGCCATTTTTAAAAATGTCGCACCCCATTTGACCGCGCGACATAAAAAGGTAGTGTGCGCTTAGCTTTAGGTATCTACTGAGCGTTACCGAAGGCTATTGTCTATGGAATTTTGCTCTCAAAGAAGTTTCGCCGTTATTTACTGATAGCATCTTCAGTGGTAACTTAAGTCGTGCTGAATCGTGACTGAAGTTATATAAATATAACATACAAATGCACTTAAATTGTCCTTATTTAGTGGTTTGTCGATCAAGACTACAGACAGGATATTAACTACTAAAAAATAAAAAATTGTGTAATATTTCCGTTATTCCTAGTCGTGATAGATGAATTTAACGTTACCTAAAAGTCAGCAACAAAACTTAAAGTGATTTAATACTAATTTCTTTTCTTCCACTTTGGTGTTTTCGTCATAGAAGTGGATTTGGCTCACACTGTGGTATTTTTCACCCTGATTGATAACCTTTATGCTCAGTAGAGGACCCAGGGGGGTTTTAACATTCCCTTTAGCTCCAGAAAAGAATTTATTAATTAATTTTACGATTATAAAATAATTACTTGTGTACTTATTAAAAAAAAAAAGTTTTTTTACTCTCAATTTGCAACAAAAGGTGCAAACATATTAGATGACTTACACGTTTCATTAATGACAGCTAATTACAGCAGAAGTAATAACATTAAAAAAAAATGAGATGCGCTAACACTAGCCACTAGAGAAAGCGTCCTCTTTCACTTTATATTGAGAGTAATTCATAAAATCAGCGCAATTCTTTCACTTCCCTGTATACACTCCCTTTTGATCAGCAGCCAACCTCGTTCCGTTTTGGAAAGTCCGTTTACTTGCATATATCAAAGTGAAGGTGGCTGTAACTTCGAAAACCAGTGTCACACAGAATCGACAAGTCAAAGAACTTTATCGAATACATTTGTCCTCATGTCGATTTTTCTCTTACTTTTACATTGTAACTAATTAAAACTTGTCATAACTCAAAGCAATTAAGAGCCTGAAGAATTATTTATTAATGAAACACGAAGAAAACGATAAAGCTTTCCATATTTTTTAAAGGAAAGCTTGCACTGGCCATTGAACATAATATTGCCTCATTTAGCCAATGCTCTCTTTTTTAAATCATTGTTTTTTTTTTTAATAGAAACAACTTTTTATTTGTTGTTGTACCATTTTTACATAAATATTTAATTAATTGTGTATAAGTCCACCTTAAAATAGCAACTCTTTAAATCACGAGTTAACTGCTTAAGAGTCAGTTTTGACAATTGACAGACACATACCAGAGAGTGTAAACATATATATTATTAAGCCGGGAAATAACTAAATATAATTTCGTAGCTGAAATCCGCAGTAGATTTGTAGATTTAAGATCCATTTTATGGACCTTGTTCTGAATAAACAATTCCGTCCAGACGTTTCTTCAAAGACTCTTGCTTAAATCTTCAGCAGCAATGAACCGAGGTTATATATTGAAGTGCTTAACAATTGAGCGTCCACTCAAGATTTCAGATGTAGTCACTGTAAAAGCTGCTCTTCATTCTGACCACGTCCAACAAGCTCAAATCTCCATTTGGCATTAGTGATTCTATTTTTCAAATTCCTTGTTGTTACCAAAACAGTTTTATGACAAGTTGGTTCTGCATCCAACGTTTTCAATACCCTAACTTTATTAGGAATCTCAAAAAGCTTTGAAAATATCCCCCATTACCAGAAAGAATTCTCACACTTTTGTACCATGAAGCTAATACAGTCAGACATGTAGAAATTTAGAACTTTATGTGAACTATGAATGGAGTTAAGGGTAGGAAAATCAAAAATAGATAAAAATTATAAAAAGATCTTTCATGGAACATATTAGCTAACTGAGGAGGGAATTTTGAATTTGAAAACGCGTTTGGATTTTTGAATATTTCTTTGTGGAATTTAAGGTTATAGTGCTTATTTGGTAAAGTACCATAGTATCCTATTGAATTTATTGGACCAAATGCAGTAGACATGCTACAGGGCTACCGTATCTTTTCTATACTTCTTATCCTAATGCGAAATCACAGTTCACGTGTAGCGAACTGTTACTTCTATACGCTGTTTACTAATTTATTGTTTGAAATTCATCTACTTACAGCAAATTCGGGTCAAGAGGTGTACAGGTACAGGTGGTCAGTGTCAGCACGATTGACGTACGAATAAAAGATAAATAACGAAATTAACTGTTAAAAAGCGTTCACTCGAGAAGACAGCCAAAATTGCCCTTTCACCATGTCACTAACGTTACCTACTCTCTATGGTAATCATCAAAGGAATACTATATTGTTATATACGAATCTAAAGACTGTTTATAACGGCCTATCGACAGGAATTAACTGTAGTTGGTTCAGATATTACACAATACCATCAATAAAAAAACATTTGTGTAATTATATCGGACCGTTATCTACATTCCATGCTAATTCATAAGAACTAATTACTATTTGAAGCAGTTTGGCATACAACCATTAAAAAATTTTTTGTACTTCTGATTATGGCACAATAATTGTCTAAAACTATTCCTCTGGGATTCATTATATAGTAAGTGAAGCACTTACGACAGTCCTATGACGGTACCGCTTTAGAGCAAACCAGGGCTTGACAGATAGACGTAGCAAACGTTTTTGTAAACATTTAAGAGGGTGGAATAAGGGCTTTCGAAGTTTGGAATATAAATGTATCAATGGGTTTTTGGGTGTTTTGGGCTCAAAGTGGTCATTGTTAGTCGAATAGATTTGCTTTTTAGGACACCATTGTACATTAACAAGCTGTTATCGTGCACTTTCTTAAATGTAGAAGCCAATGTAATTAATTAATTAATTAAGGATGCTTTCGCAAAGTAAACATTAAATTCGCCTTACATACTCTAGAAAGAACAATTAAGTTGACGTGTTTGCATACTTTACAAGTCTTGCGCAACTCATCCTTATTCTGTATCATTACAAATTTTCTTGTTACGTCTTTACTTCCTGTTACATCGGAAGTCACACATTTGTAACACATTAACGGTAGTGGCTAACATATAGGGTCATAGGGGCACATTTACCAATTATAGTCTAGTCCATTTCCTTTTTTGTGCTGTAGTCTATGGAATTGTAAATTTGTAAATTTTCTTGGAAAACGCTGCCAATTCATAATGAAATTAATATACACATGTACATCATGTTCCGGATATGCACATGCAATTGGATAAAGCAAAGAGTATAATCTTTAACCGGAATATAATCAGATGGTGTAATCTCAATGCATCATATAATTGTTACATCACGTCAAAAAATGTCCTTCCGTCAATCTCGCTTAATTATACTTTGAAAATAGGAAGTTCCTCGGGGTCAGTTGCAGTGAATCCGGTGGCGATAAATTAGTCAAGGCAAATAAAACAAACATTTTCTTTTTAATCTTACTTTCAAATCTACGACATTGTAAAGAATTTTCTGTTTCAAAATAATTATTTATTTAAACAGACTAAATTAATAACAAAAAATTTATTTAAATCCCGAGTTTTCTATTGTTTCACGAAATACCTGCCTGTGATTTATTTGCCCTGCAGGCGCGACGTTCCGTGAAACGGTTTAGAAGCGGCCTCGCCGATATCGAACGCCAGCGGCTTATATAAATTCTTAGTGAATTTTTGAATTTTACATTTGATAGAAGTGGGTGGAACATGAGTCGACATTAATTTGCATTCCTTAGCAAAAAAAAAACATCAGCAATGACTTTTAAGGAAACGAGAATTTGAGTTGTAAAATGGAAACTACAAGTTCTAATGTGCCGTGATGAGCTTCAATGGAAAATGAATTTTGAAAATTGTTATCTTTGTTTTCCTGTTGTTATAGGACAAGCGAATTGGTGGCGCTGATGGCCATTTCCACAACATTATTCCTTTTCATCCACACAAGAGAATTAAGCACAAAATTAAGAGAAATGGAAGTAAAGCTTCAGCCAGACGATCTCATCAACGCCAACCAAATTATATCAGGTAAACGCATCCCTTAATGTAATAAATTGAAGGGTAAGGGAAGTTACATGATTTTTTTGGTGGATTTGTATCAACTTTTGTTTCTCTCTTTTTAAGTTATCAATTTCATTTTCTACTTTCAAATTCGTATTCATTACACTTAATCTATTGTTACCCGATACACTATATGCCTCATGTCTTAAGGATTATCATGTTTTCCCTCATGGTTCTATTACAATACACTATACCTTTCTCCAAAAACATCTTTTTCTGAACTGATATCTGTATGCAAAATAAGGAGCTCTAAAATGACGCAGCTTAATTTTAATTACAACAAACGATCCTTTCATTTCTTTCATTTGGTAATTAGAACTCTTCTGTTTTCATTCTTTTGTTTTTCACTCGACCATTTCTTCAACTTAATAAGTCCAGTGGCCGCCACCAGTGACTAATTTTTCAGCCACAAGTAGCCCACAGTGACCTTTATAGCAACTAGTAACTCGGACATGACCGCTACAACCCTTAATTTTTGTTACTAGCTATTGTACTTATACAAATTATAAAAAATCTCTTGTGTGACTTGTGGCAGCCACTAGTCGTTGCTGCTAGTGGCCCAGTGTGCGACGTAATAGCTACTACTTTTCATACATGAGCATCATTTCGAATAAGACACGAGTCATCACTAGTACATCGACTCAATCTAACGTTACCAGTCACAGGAAATAAGAAAAGGAAATAATTTAACGAATTTAGATTTAGAAAGGAAGATGGAAACGATAAATCTAAAGTTCTTTCAAGATCCTTAATTAACTTGATTATCTTTTATTTCAGGAGACAGTGCTCCATCACATTTAACCGGTGGTAGAGCAATGATGAAGATCCTACAGAGCACAGGAGAGGTAATTACCATTTCAATTTCCTGTACACGAGTCACATGTTGTTTTGTTTGCTTATATAGAACTTCTCACGGCACGGTTAAAAAGATGCAATTACCTGAGAATTAAGATACTTGGGAAAAAAATTAAATGCAATTATTTTTGAATTTTTAAAAGAAAAACTAACATTTTATAAGCAGTTTTTGTGATGCAAAAGTATTATTTAGATAACTATAGCACCACAGCAGGTCGCTTTTTATTGATAAAATCCGGTCAATTTGAGAAGGCGACGTCAACAAGTACACATTACCACAAGTCGTAGCCACAAGTAGCTAGATTTAGCCACCAGTCGCAGTCACATGTGGCTGGACGCAGCAATGTGCCGCAGTTACAAGTGGCAGGAATCAGTCACAGCTACTAGTGGCTATATTTAGCTACCAGTCGCAGTCACATGCGCCTGGACGCAGCAACCGGTCGCAGTCACAAGTAACTAGATTCAGCCACAAGTGCCTAGCCGAATCCACCAGTTGCAGTCACATGTGTCTTAACGCAGTTGCCAAGTGGCTAAATGCAGAAATTAGTCACAGTTACTAGCTTTTAGATTTATCCACCAGTCGCTGTCACAGATGGCTAGAGGCAGCCACAAGTGGCTAGTTGCATCCATCAGTTTCAGTCACATGTGGCTGGACGCAGTCACCAGTCTCAGTTACTAGTGGCTGACGAAAGAATCAGTCACAATTACCTGTGGCTACATTTAGCCACCAGCCGCAGTCACATGTGTCTCGATTTCAAAACCTTTGGCATTTGAATTCCATTCGCATCTGATTTTTGGTTTCTTTACTTTCAGATGACAAGCCTCCTGCCATATCAGATAAACAATACCAGAAGTGCCCAACAAGATATAGTTTTCTTTAACAGGGTGCCAAAGGTAGGATCCCAGATGTTTATGGAACTCATTAAACGACTGAGTATCCGAAATGATTTCGGTTTTCACCAAGACAGGGTACAAAGGGTAGAAACCATTAGGATGGATACTGAAGACCAGGCAAGATTGGCAGCCCTGGTTTCCATCTACACTCCACCTGGAGTATATATCAAACATGTTTGTTTCACGAATTTTAGCGAGTAAGCAATTATTTCTTGGCAAATTTTACTGATAGATCATTTAAATACAATATTTCTCATAAAAATTATTAACACTTTAGGTTTGGTTTTCCGGAACCAATTTATATAAACATCGTAAGGGATCCCATTGAGCGTGTTATTTCTTGGTATTATTACGTTAGGGCTCCATGGTATTACGTCGAAAGGAAATTAGCCTTTCCAGACATTCCACTTCCTGATCCAAAATGGCTGAAGAAGGTTTGTTTTTTAAAAATTGTGAACGATAAGTAAACATGTACTAAGTTTGAAACGTTGTTTTGAATTAGGATTTTGAAACGTGCGTCTTATCTGGTGACCGAGAATGCAAATACCTCAAAGGGGAAACGAGGGAAGGAATAGGAGATCATAGAAGACAGTCGATGTTCTTTTGCGGACACGATGACGAATGTACGCCATTTAATACTAGGGGTGCACTGGAACGAGCCAAAATGGCGGTAGAAAAGCACTATGCAGTCGTGGGGGTTTTAGAAGACTTAAACAAAACTTTATCAGTTTTTGAAAATTATGTTCCTCGGTTTTTTGACGGAGCTTCTGACGTTTATTGGAGTGAGTACAAATTGCGTTAATAACTTCTTTAGTGACTTCTATTTTGATTTTTTGTTACAGACGAAATAAACAAATTTCATACAATTAACAAAAACACGTTCAAGCCACCAGTCAGTGAAGAAGTCAAGGACATCGTAAGAAGAAACTTCACAATGGAAATTGAATTTTACGAATTTTGTAAACAACGATTACATAAACAGTATGCGGCCTTAAGACTCCCAGAAAACCCATAACTTTCAAAAGAAAAAAACAATGAGGAGAAGAGCCCAAGTGTCATCAGGGGTGGCCAAACATTTGTTCATTGCGGACGACATGTGTCTTTAAATTATATAGACGTAAGTGATCCTATGAAATGTAGTAATTTAAAGCCAAAAATAATTCTAATTAAAGTTCTGTCGTACACTGGACTATCAGCGGCTACGACTAGTGTCTGCCACTAGTGCCTCAAGTGGTTAGTAACAGCCACTAGTAGCAACTACTAGTGGCGAGATACAGCCACAAGTTACAGTTACACCACAAAGTAATTGCATGAAAATTTTCGTCGACTACTTGTGGCTGCCACTAGTCGTTTCCACTGGTGTCTCAGTGTGTCTATAGAAACTCTTACGTGGTGAAAGTTTTGGCCAACTTTCGTATAGATAATAAAAATTTGGACAATTACAACAAATTAAAGGCAAAAAAAATAATATTTCTAACTCATCCAGTTCTCGTTGAGTGTCTATGGAATTGATGTCGTTTTGCGAATTGTGATTTTTAATATTTATTATTTTAAATTGTTATCTATTATAATCAGCACTCTTGTGATAGTGTTCTTAATTATTATTATTTACAACGTAAGTAAATATATTAATATTAAGTTTATATTATATGTTCGCTTTAATAAATAATATCGTATTAAATATAATGTACATAAATACCTATCAGTGTCTAAAGACAAAGTCTTATTTTTTACCTACTGATTATCAAAGTAAATAAAATGTGTTAATAGCGCAGGACCATAGCGTCTCTTACGATTAACTCATCTTGGCTCAGTAAATGCTCAGTAAGCATGCGATGTTGACCTCGTGTGGACTTGATGATTCTTCTTCAGCAGATAATTGTGATTAACATCTGTTAATGTGCCATTTTCGAAAGGACAATTTTCCACTAAGAAGGGACTTTTTCTTACATATATTATAATTAAACGCGTTAGTGATTAAAGAAAAAAATATCGAATTGATTACGGTCAATAGTTATAAAAAACATAGTTTTTACTGCAAGAAATTAAACATTTTAAGTTAATTGGAACAGTTGAAATCCTGCAGGAAGTTGTGGATAACGTTAGTATGGTAAGTTTATATTCTGTTCTCCTACTACATACTTGTTTTAAATCGGGCTTTCATAGGTAAAAAGAGATTTGATACTAGATATTACTAGATATTAAAGCGGAGAAGGATTTATTGAGTTCAGACTAGTCCTGATTTTAGATATCGATAACATCTGATATTTGTTTTGGACAAAAAGTTATTTTAGTTATTAGTTATCAACAACAAAAAAGTTCGATGTATCGATATGTCGATCCTTTTCCCTTTTGGAATCAGAAAAGCTAAGACTGGAAACTGTTGATTTTTATTTCGTAAGTAGAAATCCTTAGAAAGGATCTGCCAGTTACGGAACTTGTTGACAATATTTGGTTCATAGATGGCGAAATAAGTTATTTACTATCATTTTGTAATTTTGAATATAAAATTTCAACAGGGTTTACACATACGTAATTTTAAATAAATCAAAATTTTATGCTTACTTTTGGAGTAATAACTTTAGAAACTGTAAAACTTTAATTTTATTTCCTCCTACAAATCGAGAACTGCAGCATTATTAGCCAAAAGAAATTTGGAAACTATCCAAATTCCTGTTAAAATGGAAATTGTCGTGAATAATAATGTCTGAATCCAGATTTGATTTAATAGATTTTGGCACCAATTATTATCTCTCTTAAATCAGCGGAAAATTTCATAGGAATGTGTTTATTAATATTTTGCTAGCACAACTATAATAGTTACAATTACTTTTAAAGAAATTTTTATTGTTAGGTACAATGTTGTGTAATAAATCAAAAATTTTCTGTTATATCTATAATTATCTCCACTCAAATCATGGTTAAAAAACATAAGCAAATTATTTATTAGATAAACTTTATTAAACTCACCGTTGTACAAATTAGATAAATATATAATTCACGACTTAGAAATAATAATGTAGGTAAAAATTTAATTTTTATTAACTACGTACCTGCCTAAAAAATTATATATCAGTCAATATACACTGTAAATTGCAACTATTCCGAAAGATTCCCTTGATTGTCTTTGATTTTTTAAGGATTTCATAAAAATTAGTCCACTTGAATCTAAACTATTAATTTAGTTCAAAAAATCTTTTGAATTTGTTGATATCCTTTTTGAGACTCGATTTCTTTTATCCTTTTTGTTTAATCTTACAATTAGTGAGAATTCCAAACTTTAATTTGGAGAAAGATCAGTTACGAGGTGTGTCTCAAAAGTTATGAAACAGTTTCTCCATTAATGGTTACGTGTTCCAACAGATTGGGTTTTTTGGGGAATGGGGGGTGGAGTCCTTTAGTTTCATAGCTCATAAAAGGTTAATTTGCTGCGAACATCAGGATAACCAACTTTTGTTTCGTGACCACATCTACTACTACTATTGTCCAAAAATTAATAGAAAATCTGCCCAAACGTATTAATTGCTCCAGTAAGCCCTCGTGGAGTGTACTCTATAGCCTCTATAAGTTTTGAGGTGGCTGAAGCAGTTCAAGAAGGACCAGGATCGAATGGACGATGCCTTCCAGTTTGCACGGTCATTAGAAAGCCATTTTGGTGCAAATGGACAGACTGGACTGGAAAACAGATATACCACATGGATATTTTGAAAATATTGAAGTAGAAGATCTTCCTCATGTGCGATGCACCCAGTTACGTGTCTTTGAGTTCCTGACGAAAATACAACATGGCAACACTGCCGAAACCCCTGTACAATCCTGACCTAACTCCTGCAAACTTTTTTCTGTTTATTCAAACGACGTCATTTTGACAGAATTGATGCTATCTAAACAGCTTTGAAGAGGATTCCCTACAGTACCCTTGAGGGGACATATCAAGCATGGGAGAGTTGGCAAGAAAAATTCCCAGATGCTTCTGCAAAGCAGTTTGGAGGAAATTAATAATTTGAGCAGGTATGGTCAACAAATCTTCAAAGGAAAATATATTTCATGACTTTTGGGATACACCTTCCATGTCCAAATTCTTGTCTTTGGTTATTAAGCTGAAATACTCAGACCAGGAAAGTTTGTTTTTATAATACCTATTGATATTACTGAAACTCGAGGAAGTCTACATTTATTAGAAATTGAAAAAGAACAAATACAAATCTAAATTGGAAGAGATAAATAAGTCTCTCTGACGTGAACGGTAGCTTTAGGGGAGAATAAACAGTTGGAAGTGAATGAAGGAAATACTGTGGATCAGATAAGTTAGAAACAAGAAGACAATAGAGAAAATGGGACAAGGAAAGGGAATTTTCTTCTTTTGTACATTGCATTAGATGAAATTTAAAATACTTCATTTTTTCTATCTGCTGGAGTGACTGTCAGTGTGACTGGAATTTTGACTTTCCGAACTGTCTCTTCTATGGTGTACTCCATTCGACTTGTGGTATCCATTCCTCGTGTAACTGTTATTATTTTGATTATTATTGTCATTGAAATACGTTGAATACACATCAAATAGTTTAGATGATTGAGGTATTTGAACGTGTATTTCATGCCTTAATGGAGACGCTTCTCTTCTGTAGTTGTTACGATTCGGAACTGGCGAGTTCTTTGTTCCATTAATCAGTTTTGGATAACCACCATTCATTGCAGGTTTTTCTTTATCACTATTTTCGTTCTTTAAGTTACTATCTAAGTTTGATAAATTCTTCATTGAAATCCATTTATCCTTTTGTTGTTCGAGGGGAATCCTTGGATCGATGGGAGGAATATAAATATCTGAAAGTCTCCTAGAACTGATGGTGGATAATCTCCTTTCCCTTCGTCTTACAGTATTTTCAGAGATGGGTCCCCTTTCTTTCACTCTCTCTCCAATGGGGTTGCTTTCGTTGTCTTTTATCATAACATTTTCTTCAGATGCCGTTTCCTCTTCATCTTCTTCTTCAATCACGCTTGTTTGTATCCATTGCCTAATTCTGTCCTTCTTAGCAGATCGGTCAACAGTTGTTTCTATACCATATTGGGTTAGAGTAAAGAGCAGTTTATTTTTCTCTTCCGGACTACTATGAAAACTGTACATGGATGGGCATAGACCATCGTCTTCTACAGCCAAATTGTTGTTCTTTTCCATGATGCCCTTGGCCATCCATCGGTCATCTAGGAACCTGTGAACTTCTCCTAAACTTATAGGTCTTCGGTCTTTTCTAGGATCTAGGAATTTTTTGAATAATTTTAGTGCTTTAGATGAAACTAATTTGAATAGTTTTGGTTGTTTCTTTAATGGCATAGCACTGGATTGCCAGGAAAGGTATCTAACGTATCGGGGATCATCAGTTGCAGCTTTTTGCCATGGAAGACAGCCTGTCAAGCAAACAAAAATGACTATTCCATATTGCCAAACGTCATGGGTAGTTTCAGCCCTGAAAAGGAAGAAGGTCAAAATCTGAAACTATTAGAAAAACTTTGAACCAAAAATAGAAGAGTTCTTGCAACTTACTTATAACTATCATCAGTCTTTACTTCTAGAACTTCCGGTGGAGCGTATGGTAACCACTCGTTTCGCCTAAGGACATTTGACCCATTCCTTCGCGTTTCCCCAAAATCACACAATTTAATTCGGGAAAAGTCTGACTTAAACACTAAAATATTGTCTAACTTAACGTCGCGGTGCACTAAGTCACGCATGTGAAGATGTTCAAGGGCTGCTGCCAGTTGTTTGGCCACTCTTTTGGAATGAAGTTCACCTATTCCGGTGTCAGACACATTGGATGTCAGGTCACCTGAAATCAAGAAATGTTTTTCCATTGATAGTGAGTTTAGAGTCATGGTCATTCGAGCCGGATTTACATCTTCGACTTATTTAGTACCAACACTATCTCATGTCTAATCTCACCTAGTGGTGCATATTCTTGTGAAAATACATAAAATCCTGCAGTTTCGAAAGCAACATCATAAGTTGTGATAATATTTTTATGGGTGCTGAGGTGTAAACCATAATGAAATTCCCTGTAGAAATCCCTAAGGGCTGTGTATGGTTTCGGTAGGGCTTTAAGGACCATTTCCGTATCCGTTGCTTTGTGTTCGACGAGCAATATTTTTCCAAACCATCCTTCACCTACTATTTGGAGAATGTCGAATTCATCAGCTAAATTGACCTGTGATAAAAGAAAAAGTACTTTACTAAAGTGGATTATGGATTTATAGGGTTTAATACCAACAAATTTTGCTTGAATCCATCAATATAGAGAAGCTATTCTAAATGGAATATCAATTTTATCGGCAATTATTATAAGTTCTACAAGGTCTTTACAATAAAAAGCTATTTTAAGACCCTTTTATGCATTTAGGCGTATAATTTTAAACTCTACTTAAAATTAAGGACCTTTTTATGACTCAAGTTATAAAATCTCCTTTGTTCAGCACCATCTAAATATTTTATTTTGGAAACTCGATTTTTTGGAGCTATTGCATACTGGCCTACTCTATTTGATGGGCAAATTTTAATGATGTGAAAGATGGACTAAAATTTTTAGGGTAATTAAAATAATCAGCAGGTGAAATATAAGGAATCACGTTTTCCAAATGTCCAAATATCAAAAACTCTTCTGAGGCCAAAACTAAGGAAAGTATTTTCAGGTGAATTGCAGGTTTAACTCATCAGCTGCTGCGGTGATAACCTCATTATTATATTTACCCTGCATTACCCCACTTACAACTATTTACAAGCATTAAATTTTTGAAACATTTTTTTGTAAACTTGAAAGCAAATAAAAGATGCGTTCGTCAGCTGTGATGTTTATAGTGTTGGATGTAAAAGTCGACATCAAAGGTCTAGGTTTTGATGATGGGTTGTGTCTAAAACGACTGAAACCTCGTGTAGGCATGCAAGTGAGTGTTTTAATTGAGTAGATAAACGTTGAGTTCAGGAAGAGCCAAAGCATTTTCTATTTTCGAGTTCTCACTTTTGGCAGACAATGGTTCTGTTGTAGATCATGAAGCCTAGGCACATCTATATATAGAATTCAAGAAAGGTGTAGGACTTCATGGAATTCATTAGATTTATTATACTTTATGTGCCCATGTACTAAAGAAAAATTTTTTCAAAGTTTATTTATTTTTTATTTATCTGAAGGCTGTCCAGAATTAACCCTACTTTATATAAAGTAAAACATACAGACTGTCTGAAGACAATTTAGAAAACAAAAACGTTTAACAAACAGACTTATTTATTGTTTTAAAATTTTCAATCAAAGTTTAAGTCAGACAACTAGTTATCTTTTCCTGTTTTTAACAATTTTCATTCGTTTGGAAAAATATACATGATACAAAAGAACCCTCTCATCCTGAAGACGTACATCGTTAATGAAACAATAATTATGTTTCTATTTTTAGAGATGATGTTCAACTCAAATAATAACTTGGGTATACTAAAGCAGTCCAAGTTTGTTTGTTTTTTCTAATGGCGCTGCCCAAAGTGTTATTGGTTTATATACAGCAATTTTAATGTTTAATTAATTTTCATTTTTGTTGTTAGGACTGATGCCAACAGTTTTAGGATTTAATAGCATCAAAACAAAGAATTAGTAATTCATTTTTTGAGGCAATCATCATATTCCTCGAAGGCCATTTAATATACTTAATAATTTGCTAACAGTAATCTACCCCAGGTTTCCTTTTGCCCCTAAATTCTTTTTTGTGCTGCTCTACATTGGACAACTGGTGGCGATGAGCAGTGTTCGCTACCGGTGGCTCAGTAAACCTACTAGACGTTACCACTAGTCGCAGCCACCAGTACACACTGGCTAACGATTGTGGGTTGGTCTGCACTGGTGGTAAGCGACTAGACATTATGTAGCTGCCACAAGTAGCAAGCGTTCAGTTGAAGGGTCGATCTAGTACACTTGTGGCGACCACTAGTTTTCGACACTTGTGGCTCAAAGAGTTTCGAATATTCTGATATGTTTCAGATCATTTCTTCAATATCTGAGACATTCAAAAACATTGTAAAACATAATTGAACGTTTTCCTAACATTTCTGAATTTTCTAGAACGTTCTAGATCATCCTGAAGTAGACTAATTCATTCTCCAAATGTTTCGGGCATCCTGGAATATTCCAGATCATTTTCCAAAACATCAACGAACATTAAGCAATAATCTAATCAATGTTTTCTTTTGCCCCTAATTTATCTCTTTGTGTTTCCCCACATTGGACCACCTGTGGCGATGACCAGTGTTCGCTACCGGTGGCTCAGTAAACCTACTAGACGTGACCACTAGTCGCAGGTGCCAGTAACCAGACGCGACCACCAGTACACACTGGCTAGCGATTAGGGTTGGTTTGTACCGATGGTATGCCACAAGTAGCAAGCGTTCAGTTGAAGGATCGATCCAGTACACAACTTGTTGCGACCACTAGTCGTTAGCACTTGTGGCTCAGTGTACAGCAGCATATTCTGCCCCTTTAATATGTCTTTAAGTAGTCTTATTTGTCTTAGAAAATACCAACTACTGTAACTATTTAAAAATTGTTAGTAAAATATCAAAATTTGTAAATCGATGTCATATTTTTTCATAATTTCTATACAAAAGGTTCTCGTAAAACATTTATAACATGAATGAGATTTTGTTAACTCTAAAATGTTCCTCCTTGCAGTTGTCCTACGCCTACAATTTACAAAAATATACTTGTCTTTGTTCGCTAAATGTCGAGTTTGCCAAAGTAAATTTTTATGTATCGTAGCAAATGGAAATGAATGAATGAATGAATAGTTGAAACAATATCGACTCGAGTGTCAGTGATAAGTGACATCAATGACGCACTGCTCTGAGGTCACATTAAAAAAAAAAAAATAATAAAACAGGCAGCTCTATAAGTTTTGAGTCGTTTTTAAAAATTGGGTGAACAAAAATTTAAAATGCCAAAGGAAATAAAGTAAATAATGAAAAATTAAGAGTGACGAATGAGAGTGAAAAGTATGTAGTAGGAGATTGTTGAAACTAAAAGCTTTTGATCTTCTAAAATTTCAAAAATTTGCAGTAATTATTTGAAAGGGTGTGCGATTTCGATAACGTGACATCATTAGTAGTTGAATTATAGATTTATTTTAATACTGGAAGCATGTAATGTTTATTAACCGTTGAATGTGTTTATTTCTGTAATAGGTTACGGTAGTGGCTGTGTGTTTGTAAATAAAACACAAAATCACATTGACAAAATATTTTAAGGGATAAAGAAACCAAAATAGTTTGAAATACAAGTGAGTTATTAACGATGCCTCTCTTTACTCCTGTTTCTGCCTCCAATAATTCTCTAACTAGCCCTTTACATCAGGATGAGTGAACCTTAAGAAAATTATTACATTTTGAGTAAAATTATTACAAAAAATATTTAGATAATTGGTGTGAGCACGTGTATTCCTGTGACCTTTATCGCAAAAGAAACCTAGTATATTTGTGGATCAGCCTATACATATAAGCAAATAATCGTTTGTTACAAAATACTTACCAAATCTTTATTTATAAATTATTAATATGTTAAAAAATGATATCAAATTGGCGTGGGGTGGTACGAATGATAAAACTTCTATGACAAAAAATTTGTTTGCATTATTAACATTAACATATGTTTGACACAGTTGCTAAAATTGTAAAGCAGGAAGGACAGGAATTGACTCATTCACTCAGTTCGAAAAGTTGTGAAACAAAGTTAATTTCGAAAGACAACGTTATTTTTAGAAATATGGCAGAACTGGCTTTTCTAGAAACTGGAAAGCTTTGCACCCTTTCTATTTTTCACTGTAATTTATTTTGGGTATCACCCTTTATGGGGTTGAAATTTGAGGCGTTAGTAACATACTCATGGATTCCTAAAGATTTTATTTTATAGAACTATGTATTAATAGGAATATGTCAATAAATCATAGATATTATGATGTATTAAGGTTGGACTTACGAGAAGTTAGGTTGGGTTGGGTTGAGTTAGATTAATATAGGGTGGTGACTTCAGATGACGTCAGATTGATAGAGGGTTCAATATATAATTTGTTGATTTGTGTTATAAATAAAATTTTCAAAAAAGTTTCTTCTTGTTACTAAATTGGAATGTTCAAAATGCAAACCAATTATTTTTAGAAGTTAATAACTACTCGTTTGTGCCTCGAGTGAATTTTTACATACGTCGACGTTCGAATTTTAGTACAAAGTCGTTGACATTTATATCTTAAATTATTTGAGATATATTAAGAATTTTCGAAAAAAAAAAAAAGTCTAGTGTCCACCACTTTGATGCAGTTGTCATGAGTAGGTATTTTGACTTTTCATCAAAAATGTTATTTTCAATTTTATTTTGAAAAAAAAAATTAATAATTTTAAATGTTTGTTTGTCAAACAGGAGTCACTGATTCCTGACATCAGTCGAAAGCGGAAGTAAGTAGTATTTATAAACACAGAAAGTGAAAAACAAGTCAATAACTAATGATCAATTTACTAAACTAACTAAAAGTCAATTTTGGCATCATTCAGTGCTCAATATCGTACCTAATATATCTAATTAATTGAGACTCTAATTAGTTCTTGAAAGCAATTTAGCTACCTCAATTACCTTAGAGTAAGATAGAATTTTAATGAAATCGATTCTGTCGGTCTATAATAACAATAGAAACAATTTAATTTTAAAATAATAAAAAATATGTTTTTATTCATTAAAAAAATTATTACTTCCTTAAACCTAACCTAACCTGAAACCTACGAAATTGTAAAAAGCTCGTGACTCTTTTTATCTTTTTACTTCTAGAAAAATTAAAAAGTCTCTCACATTAATAGCTTTGTTTAAATAACCAGCTATAAGAGAAACAATTTTTGTTTCTTATATAGAATAAAATATTAATAATTATATGTTTAAATAATGATTAATCAGGATCTTAGATCTTGAATTGCTTTAAAGAAGGTTTCAAGAAAAGATTGATGACTACGTATTATAATGAAACAGTTGCTTGGGTTTGGTTGTATGTTAGAAAGAGCTGGCTGGGGTTAGGTAAGACAAGGTTAGGTTAGATTAAATTAGGTTAGGTTAGGTTAGGGTAATGCTACTACGACAAAAACAATTGTTAAAAACAATTAAACCAAACATTTAGAGAATGTCCAATTGATGAATGCAAACTCACAACTCAAAATTAAAAAAACAAATTTTCAGCATATTTTATAAAATAAATTAATGGATTTCATTTTTTTTTTTAAGTGGACTCTATAGTCTTTAAAAAGTTCTTCGTCCCTAAACTCCTAGTGCTTCTTGAAGGTTTTGTTGCTGTACGATATCCTAGGAAGAGAATTATTTGCCTCCTCATTTAAAGCAGAGACTAATTTATTACTAATTTAATTATTTCATTTATACTGAGTGTTGATTTTTTTGTACCTATTACTTAACTATTTGTTGTGACATTACCTTCTCCAATTCAAATTCCCTAATCCTATGAATGCTTCCACCAATTGAAGACTTCATCATTGTAGAATTAATTGAGAACTAATTAAAACTGAAGACGCGAATAATTCACCACTTTGAATAAGTCCATAAATATATATGTAAGAATTTCACATTGTAAGTATAAAATTATATCACACATTTGACTTCCTCAAGAAAACACATCCTACCTATAGATATTTTACAGGATCAATTAAATGTCACATATTAATTTTTTTAATCAATTAACGTGCTGATGATTAATCAGAAAGTACACGCGCGTCGTAATGTTAGTAACGAGTAAACCCGTTCATAGAGCGTCTGAAACTTGTAAGTCGTCCGGCGTGAGCGTCGAGACGTCGGTCGTCGGCGTCTTTCGGAAAGAGTCTCATAACGACTAGTTGTAAAAGTTGGCATGCAATGCTAATACAAATGTGGGACAAGCCGAATGTGTATATTTTTAAAACTGTAAATGTGGCAAGTGGCCTCTGCGTGTCTACTAGATGTTCCGTGTCCAAAAGAGACGACGAAACATTGAAAGAAATAGAATCTGTGGCCCAACCAATACATACATATGTATTTACTAAACATTGTGTTAAATTTATTGATGAACAAAAAAAAGTTTTTGCAAGTTTCTCTTAATATTAACTGCCACCTTCTGTGGCAAGAAGGGCTAGTGAAGGGCGTATTAGAGGCAGAAACAGGAATCAAGGGAGGATATGATGATTCTTATGTAATATTCAATTGAGATCAATATGGTGTTAAATATTTTGACTTGACTTTTCAAAAATTTCTCAATATAAAAAGATTTTTTTGTTTAAAAAGCATCTCCCTTTAGTTTAGGGGGGGGGGGGCTGAAAATATATAAATAATATATAAAAATATATTTTTTAGCACTCTTTCAGGAATGAAGCATTAGAATTTTCCTGAAAGTTTGCAAGAATGTTCTTGAATAATACAGATTGTTCGAGAATGATCTGGAGTGTTTCAGATTATTCTACACTTTTCGAGAATGATTTGGAATATTCGAAAACAATGAAGAATGCTCCAAATATTCAAAAACCGTTAGAGAATATCGTACAACATAATCTTAAATCATCTAGAAATGTCGAGAAAGTTCTAGGACCTATAAGAATGTTATGGTGACAATTCAGTATGATTTGTAATCTTCAAAAACGATTTGTAGTGTTCTAAAACGTTTGAAAATATTTTGAAATTCTTGAAAATGTCATACAATGATCTAGAACGGTTCAGAATTCTCTAAAATGTTATCTATCATCTTTAACTAACACCCAAATATTTGATGGGCTGTTCTTAAATGATCCATATAGTCACTCCAAACCGTTCTAGGTGATTTGGAATATTCGAGAACAATGTAGAATGCTCTAGAATGTTGGTGAATGATTTTGAATGTTTGGGAATGATGTACAATGTTTCAGAAAGCTCCAAATTTGATTGAGAATGTTATAGAATGTTCTGCAACAAACCAGAACATTTCAGAATTCTCTAGAATGTTATTTATTGTTCTTATTAGATATTTAGTTGTTCAATAGCCAAACTTTGATCAATAGAAAAAAATGAGAAGTGGTTTGTTACATTTTTTATATGAAAAACACGAATTTCACGTTTTTTTTTTTAAAAATACTGCTTTTTTAATTGTAATTTAAATTTCTGTGCAGTGTTTCTAACGCTCGTCGATGGCGCCAGGCGTCTTTTATATACGATTGACTTTGTCTTCTGCTTTTCACAATTAGTAGAGAGAATGATGAGTGGGCGCCTACATGTTAATTAGCGTGTTTTTGTGAAAATGAAATTATTTTGTTCCTGATTTTTCCTTTAAAATTTGATAAAAGTGACCATGGTTAACAATGCAAAGTACGTTGAAGTCTTGCAGTTATCATTCGGTGAGTTCTTATCATTTATAAACAATAATTCATATATTTTTACAATACAATGATAGGTAACATTAATTTAAAATTTATTGAGCTTTTTATTCTTATTATTATATTTAAATTATTAGTATACTTATAGTTTTTATTTATAGAGATTATTTCTGCTTATTGATATTTTTGTGAAATATTTAGGTCTGCTGTTAATTTATCAGGGAAATTTTTTATCAACAATCGTTGAACATATTTCTATCATTTTCTCAAAATTATGAGACAGTCAGATATTGCTTTCATACATTTTAAATTATTTCCAATTTGGGAAAATTTCAACCTTTTTGAAGACAATATTATCCACACTTGGATAATTTTAGATCATTAAGTTGTCTGTAGAAAATTATGCATTTTTCAGTGATTCTAATTAGGTTTTGAGGAAGAATTTAAAATTTAAGTCTGCTAATCGCAATTTTGAATAATTTTTTTACTTATGTCAGCCTACTTTTCGTTTTATAGATTTTGAAAATGAATTTCTTATTTTGTTACAGCCCTTTTTGGTTTTCTTCAGCAGTCACGGAGAGACTTTATCGAAAAGGATGTTTGAACGCAATTTGGCACAATGGTGAGTTTTTCTTTGTTAATTGATCAGTATTGTAGCGGTTTTTTTTGGTCCAACTTCATGGCCTCAGATTTATTATTAAAAAAATAATCTATAACTAATGTTATATCTATGAATTACCTAGGTGTAACGCTATTATATTAGTAACTATTACAAAAAATTACTTTTATTACATTATCATTATCATTACAAATTAAAACCATTTTATTGTCTTTCCAAAAAAAAAATCCAAAAGAAATTCGTAATGCTGATGGTTTAATTCATTTAATTAATTCTATGAATTACTTTAAAACAAGTTCTATATTTTTTGAAAAGATTGTAATTACATAAATTAAGCGGGTGTTTATAATTTTTCGAACTAATATTTGGTTTACTTAAAAACAAAATCCATCTCATTATTTTTTTTTATGGACTTAGTAACTGTTCAATTATAAGCTCATGAGCTCATGCAATTAATAAATGTAAAACTGTTTTCATAAACACTTTTTTTTATATTGTTACAGCCCTGTTTGGTATAATTTTCCATTTCCCATAGGAGTACAGGATTCTCGTTGGAACAGTCGAGTTGAGGGAAAAATTATGCTGCTGTCTCAATGGTGAGTTTTTTAGGGTTCTTTAGTCAACTGGGAATTATTACACTTTTCATGTGTCTATCCATACGTCACAGCCTTTTATCTTATAGTGAATTTTTTTAAAGATGTGAATTAATAAACCAAAACCAGAAACAACGATATTTATTTGAAAAAATATTTTTCCAAATCGTAAGATCAAACAGAAGATAAAATTCGTATAATTGAATATTAAAAAAAAAAAGGTTTTCCATAGAGTGGAAAATTCAGGAAATCAATTATTAACTTATTTTATTGTAGAGTAAAATGTACCTAACAAAAAATGGTTTAATAATTCTTTTAAAAAAAAAAATTGTTTCCTTGTTAGAAGTTACTGCTCATATACTTAACGGGGATTTTTAATTATTAATTACTAATGAAAATACTTATAATACAATGTTATCAAAATATACGTACCGATAATAATTGATTTTTGATTTTGTTTTAGCAAATTTTTGGTTTCGTTCCTGAAATGAAGAGGAGGAAAAGGAGGACGTTCATTGGAAATATGGATCAGAAGCAAATATGTAAATCATAGGATCTGCCACAACGGTAAGTGTTTTTCATATTACTTCTTTTTTTATTTTTTTGTTTTAATTGTATTTAATTAATTTTTTTAACCTGACACCCTCACCATATTATATTATGAAATGATGGAAACAAGAGGTGCAACTTTACCATATACAGTATAGTCAGCAAAATTTTTTGAAGAAAAGTTGTTGAGATTAAAAAATTATGTCTGAATGTCCGAAATTTTTTTTATAATTTTTATAAATTTTCAGTAAGTTTTTTAATATGCATACTATTATTACTAATGTTTTACCTTGTTAAAAATAATTTTTTTGCGAAATTTTAAAATTGTGTTCAATATCGTTGCAACGAACATGAAGTTTGTGGTTCCTAAAAAATTAAAATCTAAGTTAATTTTATAATTATGGTTGAATTCGAACAGTTATGCGAAATTGATTTGATTTTCATCAGTATTTGACAGGGTTTAAGGTGAATATATAAAAAACATTTTTTTTTAAATGATTTAGTAATTATTTTTTACAGAAACAATTTTTTTAGGACGCCATGTTTTGGTACTTAGACATAACTTTTGTCAACATCTCTTCCTTTCAAAATTTTACTGAATATTCTGGAACAAGGGTACTCTACTATCATGCAATTTTTATATTTAAAGTCCTACCCTGTGTGCTGTTTTACTTTCAACCATTCTAAGTGCACTTTGGGAAATATTTTTATTTTGTTCAATTAATTAAAAAAAAATTCTTTTAATTTAATAATAATGGTTGTTATTTTAATTTGAAACTGAATGGCAGGAATGTTGAAAAAGGCAGGGAATGACCAGGGTGGGTGAGACGTGATACGTAGCTGATGTACCCTCGTCTCACCACCTTCAACCCTTTTTTTTTTTCGGTAGTAAATAATTTAAATTATACCAAAACAAATATTTTTTTATGTAAAAGTTTATTTGAATACTTTTTTGATTATAAATTCGAAATATGCTTAGCTTTTAGTAAATGTTATAGTAATTAATTTCTTGCATTTATGTTCTATTTTTTAAATACATTAATGAGAATTAAATTCAAGAACCATCTACAAATTACCTGAATGTTTCCTTGTTCTATTTTTTATTTTATCTCGAGTTTACAGATTTCCAATTCTTTATGAATCACCCTGTATACATACATGTTAATTAATCTTTTTCTTTTTTTTTACGTAATAAATTCCTTTGTATTTACAGAATAATTTTATTAGACTTATAAGTTATTATATTTACGTTTATTTTTTAATTTTCTTAGATAAATTTACTGAAATAACACTTCTATATTTTATCATTTTAATATAATTTTCTTCAATCTCTTATCTTCGGCAATTCTCCGAAATTTAACTTCAAAATATTTTTTTTTCTGTGCTTATCTAACAATCGTTTTTTTGCATTTTACGTATATTTTCTTATCTTAATAATATATCTGTTTTATTTCTTTTTTTATTTTGATACTAATTTATTATTTAAGGTATAAATAGAAATAAACTTTAGATATACGTAAAAAAACAGTCTTGATGTTTTTTTTATTTTTATTTGAATTATAATAATAAAATACATTATTTATTTTTGTTACAGTTCCACTACCTCAGGATGCCAGGGACTTCCACATCTGGACGTCGATCTTCATCTTCAATCGGGAGTGCAGAGTGGCGAGTGTTTCGGGAGTGATCCGGAGCGTCTGGATTCGAACTAGGAAGTCCCCAGCACCCGGAACTTCGGAATATCAGGATCCTAAGTCTTGGATACTTCGAGATTCAACCCTCAGGATCTCCAAGACTACGGATCTCGAAGGAAACTTCGAGATCTTTAGTTTTGGAGATCCTGAGGTTTATATTTCGAATTTTCTGAGACTCCTGGATCCTGAAACTTCCGAAATTTCGTTTACTGGGGACTCCTAGTTCGAATCTGGACATCCGGTTTTCGAGCGCGGACCCGGTCGGTCTTCGAATAACAAAACCTTTCGCGCGAAACCTGGTAGGCGTGAAAAATTCATTTTTGTCCCCTTTTTATTTTTAAAAAATAAAACAATTTGGCCTTTTCATGTCTTTTATTTGTTGTTTTTCCTCCCCCATCCCGTCGCACTCACACCCTTTCGCTCCGAGGGTGAGGGTGTGAATGAGAGGGAGGGAGTAAGGGTGAGAATGAGTGGGAGGGAGTAAGGGTGTGAATAAGAGGGATGGAGTAAGGGTGTGAATGAAAGAGACAGGGGTGCGAATGAAACGGACACCCCTTACTGTCTCTTCCATTCTACCTTCACTCCCTCCCTCTCATTCATACCTTCACTTTCCCTCTCATTCATGCCACCACTCTCCCTCTCTTTCATTCGCACCCTCACACTCTTCTCATTCTCACCCTCACTCATACCCTTACATAGCCCATTCTCCCTCTTTTATTCACGCCCTTACACTCTTTCTCTATCATACATGCTCTCATTCTCCCTCATAAACACCTGCATTCTCTCTCATTCAAGCTCCCTCTCGCATTCGCACCCTTACATACCTTCGTACACACATCTATTTTCTCATTCGCACATTTACCCTTGCACACCTTCTCTCTCCCCCCTTTTATGCCCTACTCTCTTTTCCCTATTCAGACCTTCACACCCTTTCTCTCTTATTCAAACCCCTACTTTCATTCATGCTCCTACCCTTCTCATTCTAATCCTTTCACATACTCACATCCTTACATCATTATCCTCGCATTCCAATTGTCAAGCACGCCCTACTCACACCCCTATCACACCCTTATACTTTCCACTCTCTCTCTCTTCTATCCCTTGCTTTTATTCTTATTCCTGCTTTCATTCTTTCAGATACATAGTTACTTACTCTCATTCTCTTACAGTTTCAATATTCATCCCCTAACACCCATTAAAATTTAAAGTCCCTTATGTTTCAGACATTCCTAAATTTCATACCCTCGTTCAGAACACCCTGTTTTGCATTACACTCAAACCCATGTACCCATTTTCACCCTTACATATCCTCCACTCTCACCCTCTCTCCAACAATCGTTCTACATGCATACACCCAGTCTCTCCCCACAATAGATCCCCTATTTTCCTTTGTTTATTAAAACAGTTACAATATATAAGCACCTATACCTGCAGTAAAAAAATACAAGTGATAGATATTAGAATATCTCCCTGATAACTAATTTTCTATCTTAAAATAATTTAAATAAATAATAATAATATGTACTTAATCTAAACAAACTTAAATATTTATCTCGTAAATACAATTCATTGCTAAAAAATTAATTACTATGAATTCTAAATTAAATAAATTGTTATAAAGTTTAAATTAACATTAACATAAATATTATTTTTTGTAGAAACTATAATGATCACTGAAATATCTCGTAAATAAAAATAAAAGTGGATATTGATTCAGAAAGTAATTAAATATCAAATTTGCTTAATTTCTACTTTAAATAAAAAAAAATTCTACAAATGATTAACTGATTGAGCAAAACAAATAATAAAATCATATTCAGTAAAAAGAAAAAGATAAAATTTTGTGTAACTAATACCCACTTTTACTTACTTTTAAATGATTACAATTTTTAAAAGACATAATTTAAATATATACGAAGGTCCTGTCTTGAGGAAGATAACAGCAGTTCATCACAGCACCATCCAGATATCAGAAAAACTCTAAGTCTTGAACCTGCAACAAAAAAAAAAACATATTTATAAATTTTAGAACTTCTAATACCTAAAAGATCAAAAAAACTTACCATTCCACATTCAGAGTTGCAACCACAAATCAGTAAATTTTGACTCAACAAAAATTTTATTTGCTGAAATCAAAAATCGGGAGAAACTGTTCAAATTGGGCAAAATGGCAATCTTATCTCCATTTGTTGACCATCTCCTTAGAATAATCTCCAATCATTTTTACATCTGAAACAAATAAATACACGAATTATGCAAAAATTTGGCTAAAATAATATTAAAAATAACTGTTTCTATAAGCACGAATAAAAATTCAACGATAATTTTAATTTTTCATCCCTATTATGGAAAAGCAGACTTCAAAAAGCTAGTATGATTTAAAAACTATTTATAAATTATTTTTAAAATGGCAAATTATAACACGACACACCTATTGTTCGATTAAGGTCACCGAAATATTTTGATTATACAAAAAAAAAAACTTAAAAAAGATTTCTCGAATAAAAAAAAATAAAATTTGTACCGAAACGTAGAAATAAATCACAAAATCTAAGAGAGAAAAATTGCTACAAAATTTGCTTATTTAGTTTTATTTAATTTTCTTCATGCTAAACAGGTTCAGGCAAGTCAAAAAATATTACCAATGACGTTTGGAAATTTTGAGATGTATAAATGATTTCAAAGACCTAAAAATAAAATACTGATGTATCAAAATCTGTTAACAATCTAATTTTATTTATATTTTTGAACGTATTAATTTTATTTTAGTCACAACCCCAAATTTACATCTACATATGTAGATATAATTATATCATGTAAATTAAACTAAAATTTCAAAAATTAAACTCACCCAAAACAATACGCATAGGTATCAAAATGACTATCGAATTTAGTATCCTTTAAAGGAATATCAATTTTATATACATGTCCATGCATTCAAGCAGATGGACCGAAGAAAACTGTTGTATAATTCATCGTACGTTTAGCTTAGAAATTGAATATTCTTTGGAGCTTAGCACAAACAGTCGCCAAAAAAATTGCGATAAAAACCAAATGTCCTATGACGCGTTATAAAGACAAATCGAAAAATTACAGGGTCCAATTAAAAAGTAAAAGACTAGAAAATAGTTGTTGTTGTAAATAAATAAATTTTAACAATTCCTATTAAATTAAAAAATATTTATGTATTAGATACAAGTAACATAAGTTAAGTACGTTAAAAAAGACGCAAATAATTCCAGCAAATGTTAGATGCATATTTATATATCCATATAAATTTATACCTAAAGCTTGACTAAATTCGTATTTGAAAAATACAATTAAACCTATAATAAGGTGAGGACATTTTTTTAGTCAAGTATTTGTGAATTATTATTGTATATTTCATATTGGCAGTAAACAGCGCTAGATTTGTTGAAATGTGGTAAAAACCGCATCTAAATTGGTTAAGAAATAACTGAGTTAGGCCTTTTCTTAATTTAAGTGGAGCCTAACAATAATTACGAAAAGGGAATTCCAAAGTAGAGCAGGTGCAATTCGACCTTGCTTTTGTAGAGCACCAAGGTGACTACCGATCATCAGCCAATCAGATGCACAGAGACGGTTTAAAACAATAATACTTGCATTCCTGAGTTAGTCACCCGCGATGCTTTGGAGGGTGTACATCGTCTCAGCAAATTTTAGTTTATAATTACGTAGAAACCTGTATTTATTGTTCTATTCTTTAAAATTATGATATTTAATTAGTAATAAATGTTTGGAAACGTCTCAAAACTTTAATTTTAGTTCCATTCTGCGCAAATTATTGTATAATGTATTTGTGTTAACAAATGTGAATTAAAGACCACCTAAATATTATTTTTTCTTATTCAGCTTATACGTAGTACAGTTTTATTTAAAATACTTATCGTTTCAAAAAATGTTAACATTTTCAAAAAAATATTAAATCGATGTAGTAATAGGAAAAAGTGTAGCAGTTTTCGATGTAGACGGAATTCGATGTTTACATTTTTTGACAACTAACATAACCTCAACTTACACATGCTAAATTTTGTGTTATTTCGAGTTTTATTTCTATAAAATCAACCACAATGGGTAAACTAAACGTTTCCCTTATGAGATATCTCACCCCAGAAGATTTTAGGGTCCTAACAGCTGTAAGTATAACCTTTAATCTCTTTAACTTGAGAATTTTAATCAATTTCTCAGATCGAAATGGGTATGAAGAACCACGAACTTGTACCAGGTGCTTTAGTGGCCTCTATTGCTAATTTACAACACGGAGGCGTTCACAAACTGCTGCGAGATTTATGCAAACATCGTCTTTTGAGTTATGAGCGTGGAAAAAAATGTAAACGTCTTTACACAGTGCTCGGTGAGTGTGTTTTACATTTATTTTGGTTGCAGATGATGGATACAGGTTGACCAATATGGGATACGATTATTTGGCGTTAAAAACTCTCACAAAACGCAACGTGATAGGCTCATTCGGAAATCAAATAGGTGTTGGCAAAGAGAGTAACGTGTACGTTGTAGCGGATCCTGAAGGGAATCAGGTTTGTCTTAAGCTACACAGGTTTGTATTATTGTGTATGTTGTTAAAATGTGTGTAGTAACTGATGGTTTTTTCTTTTGTAGGCTGGGCAGAACATGTTTCCGAAACATAAAGGAGAAACGGGATTATCACAAGCACAGAAAAGTGGCATCGTGGATTTATTTGTCTCGAATATCAGCTACAAAAGAATTTGCTTATATGAAGGCTTTATACGATAGATGTTTCCCCGTACCACGACCAATAGATTTTAATCGCCACTGCGTTATTATGGACCTAATAGTTGGCACACCGTTGTAAGTATTGCTGAATGATGTACAGAATTGAACGTAAGGAAAGCGGGCCCGTTATCAGACGACTAACGTAAACACCCAACGGTTTCCGCGTATTCATCGACAGCGACGAGTTAATTGTTTCAGAAACTATACACAAATATCTTTTAGAACTCACGTAATGGAAGTAAAGAATGTTGAAGGGTTGTACGACGAACTGATGAATTTGATTGTTCGTCTGGCAGATTCTGGCGTAATCCATAGCGATTTCAATGAATTTAACATCATGCTTACAGATGACGAAATACCAATTATAATCGACTTTCCCCAAATGGTGTCTGTTCAACATCCTAATGCGGAAATGTAAGAAACAATATATATAGCCAACAATTTCTTGTCTTTTTTTAACAAAAGATATTTGTTTATGTTTCCAGGTATTTCAACAGAGACGTGAAATGCATAAGGGAATTCTTCAAGAAACGTTTCGGTTATGAAAGTGAATTATTTCCCAAATTTTCCGACATTGAAAGAACCGACAAATTGGACGCAGAGATAGAATGTTCAGGTTTTACGAAAGAAATGGCAAAATATATTAATTTAGAATTGGGAATTGATAGCGATTCGGAATTATCCTCCAAAGAAGATGAAGAAGAACCACACGAAGAGTTAAATAAATCGCCAACTGACAAAGAAAACATAAAAAATTTAGGAAAAGAAAGCGACAATGGAAGATGTGATTCGATTTCTAGTTGCGAGTATTTCTACGACGATGGTTTTGAGAGTGCCAGTGTGAGATCGTGTGCAACTACGATTGCCCCAGAAGAAATAAGAATGAGAGTGAAGAAGGAAGTAATGAAGAAGACGAAGAGGCAGAACCGGAAGAAGTGTGTTGCTAAAGGAGAGGCTAGCGCTGTCACAAGGACACGGAGGGAGAATTTGGATAATATAAAAACTAGCTTCGAATGGGACTAAATAACGTACATATTTGTTATATAATTATGTAAATTGTAATCTGTAATGGTATTTCTGTATTTTTCAATTGAATAAAAATTAATTTAAATAACTTACAGAATTTTTTTCCTTTAACATATCTCATGGTGTAATTAGTTCTCGGGTACTGCGCGAAATAAAGTTAATATGAATATTTTTATTAAAAAATCTATTAATACGCTTAACAAAAAAAACTATCTATTCACCAAAATATACGTAGAAATGTACGCAGAATCTCATGGTGTCATCAGTTTTTGAGTTCGGTCCGAAATAAAGTCAATATGAATATATATATTAAAAAATCTATAAAAACGCGGAACAAAAAAGAACCGCTCCTAAAATTTCGATATGTTAATCAATTATTCTGAACGATCCATTCGCCTAAATATACGTAGAAATGTACGCAGAATCTCATGGTGTCATCAGTTTTTGAGTTCGGTCCGAAATAAAGTCAATATGAATATATATATTAAAAAATCTATAAAAACGCGGAACAAATAAGAACCGCTCCTAAAATTTCGATATGTTAATCAATTATTCTGAACGATCTATTCACCAAAATATACGTAGAAATGTACGCAGAATCTCATGGTGTCATCAGTTTTTGAGTTCGGTCCGAAATAAAGTCAATATGAATATATATATTAAAAAATCTATAAAAACGCGGAACAAAATAAAACCGCTCCTAAAATTTCGATATGTTAATCAATTATTCTGAACGATCTATTCACCAAAATATGCGTAGAAATGTACGCAGAATCTCATGGTGTCATCAGTTTTTGAGTTCGGTCCGAAATAAAGTCAATATGAATATATATATTAAAAAATCTATAAAAACGCGGAACAAAAAAAAACCGCTCCTCAAATTTCGATATATTAATCAATTATTCTGAACGATCTATTCACCAAAATATACGTAGAAATGTACGCAGAATCTCATGGTGACATCAGTTTTTGAGTTCGGTCCGAAATAAAGTCAATATGAATATATATATTAAAAAATCTATAAAAACGCGGAACAAAAAAGAACCGCTCCTAAAATTTCGATATGTTAATCAATTATTCTGAACGATCCATTCGCCTAAATATACGTAGAAATGTACGCAGAATCTCATGGTGTCATCAGTTTTTGAGTTCGGTCCGAAATAAAGTCAATATGAATATATATATTAAAAAATCTATAAAAACGCGGAACAAATAAGAACCGCTCCTAAAATTTCGATATGTTAATCAATTATTCTGAACGATCTATTCACCAAAATATACGTAGAAATGTACGCAGAATCTCATGGTGTCATCAGTTTTTGAGTTCGGTCCGAAATAAAGTCAATATGAATATATATATTAAAAAATCTATAAAAACGCGGAACAAAATAAAACCGCTCCTAAAATTTCGATATGTTAATCAATTATTCTGAACGATCTATTCACCAAAATATGCGTAGAAATGTACGCAGAATCTCATGGTGTCATCAGTTTTTGAGTTCGGTCCGAAATAAAGTCAATATGAATATATATATTAAAAAATCTATAAAAACGCGGAACAAAAAAAAACCGCTCCTCAAATTTCGATATATTAATCAATTATTCTGAACGATCTATTCACCAAAATATACGTAGAAATGTACGCAGAATCTCATGGTGACATCAGTTTTTGAGTTCGGTCCGAAATAAAGTCAATATGAATATATATATTAAAAAATCTATAAAAACGCGGAACAAAAAAAAACCGCTCCTAAAATTTCGATATGTTAATCAATTATTCTGAACGATCTATTCACCAAAATATACGTAGAAATGTACGCAGAATCTCATGGTGACATCAGTTTTTGAGTTCGGTCCGAAATAAAGTCAATATGAATATATATATTAAAAAATCTATAAAAACGCGGAACAAAAAAAAACCGCTCCTCAAATTTCGATATATTAATCAATTATTCTGAACGATCTATTCACCAAAATATTCGTAGAAATGTACGCAGAATCTCATGGTGACATCAGTTTTTGAGTTCGGTCCGAAATAAAGTCAATATGAATATATATATTAAAAAATCTATAAAAACGCGGAACAAAAAAAAACCGCTCCTAAAATTTCGATATGTTAATCAATTATTCTGAACGATCTATTCACCAAAATATACGTAGAAATGTACGCAGAATCTCATGGTGACATCAGTTTTTGAGTTCGGTCCGAAATAAAGTCAATATGAATATATATATTAAAAAATCTATAAAAACGCGGAACAAAAAAGAACCGCTCCTCAAATTTCGATATATTAATCAATTATTCTGAACGATCCATTCGCCTAAATATACGTAGAAATGTACGCAGAATCTCATGGTGTCATCAGTTTTTGAGTTCGGTACGAAATAAAGTCAATATGAATATATTTATTAAAAAATCTATAAAAACGCGGAACAAAATAAAACCGCTCCTAAAATTTCGATATGTTAATCAATTATTCTGAACGATCTATTCACCAAAATATGCGTAGAAATGTACGCAGAATCTCATGGTGTCATCAGTTTTTGAGTTCGGTCCGAAATAAAGTCAATATGAATATATATATTAAAAAATCTATAAAAACGCGGAACAAAAAAGAACCGCTCCTCACATTTCGATATGTTAATCAATTATTCTGAACGATCTATTCACCAAAATATACGTAGAAATGTACGCAGAATCTCATGGTGTCATCAGTTTTTGAGTTCGGTCCGAAATAAAGTCAATATGAATATATATATTAAAAAATCTATAAAAACGCGGAACAAAAAAGAACCGCTCCTCAAATTTCGATATGTTAATCAATTATTCTGAACGATCTATTCACCAAAATATGCGTAGAAATGTACGCAGAATCTCATGGTGTCATCAGTTTTTGAGTTCGGTCCGAAATAAAGTCAATATGAATATATATATTAAAAAATCTATAAAAACGCGGAACAAAAAAAAACCGCTCCTCAAATTTCGATATATTAATCAATTATTCTGAACGATCTATTCACCAAAATATACGTAGAAATGTACGCAGAATCTCATGGTGACATCAGTTTTTGAGTTCGGTCCGAAATAAAGTCAATATGAATATATATATTAAAAAATCTATAAAAACGCGGAACAAAAAAAAACCGCTCCTAAAATTTCGATATGTTAATCAATTATTCTGAACGATCTATTCACCAAAATATGCGTAGAAATGTACGCAGAATCTCATGGTGTCATCAGTTTTTGAGTTCGGTCCGAAATAAAGTCAATATGAATATATATATTAAAAAATCTATAAAAACGCGGAACAAAAAAAAACCGCTCCTCAAATTTCGATATATTAATCAATTATTCTGAACGATCTATTCACCAAAATATACGTAGAAATGTACGCAGAATCTCATGGTGACATCAGTTTTTGAGTTCGGTCCGAAATAAAGTCAATATGAATATATATATTAAAAAATCTATAAAAACGCGGAACAAAAAAAAACCGCTCCTAAAATTTCGATATGTTAATCAATTATTCTGAACGATCTATTCACCAAAATATACGTAGAAATGTACGCAGAATCTCATGGTGTCAACAGTTTTTGAGTTCGGTCCGAAATAAAGTCAATATGAATATATATATTAAAAAATCTATAAAAACGCGGAACAAAAAAAAACCGCTCCTAAAATTTCGATATGTTAATCAATTATTCTGAACGATCTATTCACCAAAATATACGTAGAAATGTACGCAGAATCTCATGGTGTCATCAGTTTTTGAGTTCGGTACGAAATAAAGTCAATATGAATATATTTATTAAAAAATCTATAAAAACGCGGAACAAAAAAAAACCGCTCCTAAAATTTCGATATGTTAATCAATTATTCTGAACGATCTATTCACCAAAATATGCGTAGAAATGTACGCAGAATCTCATGGTGTCATCAGTTTTTGAGTTCGGTCCGAAATAAAGTCAATATGAATATATATATTAAAAAATCTATAAAAACGCGGAACAAAAAAAAACCGCTCCTCAAATTTCGATATATTAATCAATTATTCTGAACGATCTATTCACCAAAATATACGTAGAAATGTACGCAGAATCTCATGGTGACATCAGTTTTTGAGTTCGGTCCGAAATAAAGTCAATATGAATATATATATTAAAAAATCTATAAAAACGCGGAACAAAAAAAAACCGCTCCTAAAATTTCGATATGTTAATCAATTATTCTGAACGATCTATTCACCAAAATATACGTAGAAATGTACGCAGAATCTCATGGTGTCAACAGTTTTTGAGTTCGGTCCGAAATAAAGTCAATATGAATATATATATTAAAAAATCTATAAAAACGCGGAACAAAAAAAAACCGCTCCTAAAATTTCGATATGTTAATCAATTATTCTGAACGATCTATTCACCAAAATATACGTAGAAATGTACGCAGAATCTCATGGTGTCATCAGTTTTTGAGTTCGGTACGAAATAAAGTCAATATGAATATATTTATTAAAAAATCTATAAAAACGCGGAACAAAAAAAAACCGCTCCTAAAATTTCGATATGTTAATCAATTATTCTGAACGATCCATTCGCCTAAATATACGTACAAATGTACGCAGAATCTCATGGTGTCATCAGTTTTTGAGTTCGGTACGAAATAAAGTCAATATGAATATATTTATTAAAAAATCTACAAAAACGCGGAACAAAAAAAAACCGCTCCTAAAATTTCGATATGTTAATCAATTATTCTGAACGATCTATTCACCAAAATATACGTAGAAATGTACGCAGAATCTCATGGTGTCAACAGTTTTTGAGTTCGGTCCGAAATAAAGTCAATATGAATATATTTATTAAAAAATCTATAAAAACGCGGAACAAAAAAAAACCGCTCCTAAAATTTCGATATGTTAATCAATTATTCTGAACGATCCATTCGCCTAAATATACGTACAAATGTACGCAGAATCTCATGGTGTCATCAGTTTTTGAGTTCGGTACGAAATAAAGTCAATATGAATATATTTATTAAAAAATCTACAAAAACGCGGAACAAAAAAAAACCGCTCCTAAAATTTCGATATGTTAATCAATTATTCTGAACGATCTATTCACCAAAATATACGTAGAAATGTACGCAGAATCTCATGGTGTCAACAGTTTTTGAGTTCGGTCCGAAATAAAGTCAATATGAATATATTTATTAAAAAATCTATAAAAACGCGGAACAAAATAAAACCGCTCCTAAAATTTCGATATGTTAATCAATTATTCTGAACGATCCATTCGCCTAAATATACGTAGAAATGTACGCAGAATCTCATGGTGTCATCAGTTTTTGAGTTCGGTACGAAATAAAGTCAATATGAATATATTTATTAAAAAATCTATAAAAACGCGGAACAAAATAAAACCGCTCCTAAAATTTCGATATGTTAATCAATTATTCTGAACGATCCATTCGCCTAAATATACGTACAAATGTACGCAGAATCTCATGGTGTCATCAGTTTTTGAGTTCGGTACGAAATAAAGTCAATATGAATATATTTATTAAAAAATCTACAAAAACGCGGAACAAAAAAAAACCGCTCCTAAAATTTCGATATGTTAATCAATTATTCTGAACGATCTATTCACCAAAATATACGTAGAAATGTACGCAGAATCTCATGGTGTCAACAGTTTTTGAGTTCGGTCCGAAATAAAGTCAATATGAATATATTTATTAAAAAATCTATAAAAACGCGGAACAAAATAAAACCGCTCCTAAAATTTCGATATGTTAATCAATTATTCTGAACGATCCATTCGCCTAAATATACGTACAAATGTACGCAGAATCTCATGGTGTCATCAGTTTTTGAGTTCGGTACGAAATAAAGTCAATATGAATATATTTATTAAAAAATCTATAAAAACGCGGAACAAAATAAAACCGCTCCTAAAATTTCGATATGTTAATCAATTATTCTGAACGATCCATTCGCCTAAATATACGTACAAATGTACGCAGAATCTCATGGTGTCATCAGTTTTTGAGTTCGGTCCGAAATAAAGTCAATATGAATATATATATTAAAAAATCTATAAGAACGCGGAACAAAAAAGAACCCCTCCTCACATTTCGATATGTTAATCAATTATTCTGAACGATCCATTCGCCTAAATATACGTAGAAATGTACGCAGAATCTCATGGTGTCATCAGTTTTTGAGTTCGGTCCGAAATAAAGTCAATATGAATATATTTATTAAAAAATCTATAAAAACGCGGAACAAAAAAGAACCGCTCCTCAAATTTCGATATGTTAATCAATTATTCTGAACGATCTATTCACCAAAATATACGTAGAAATGTACGCAGAATCTCATGGTGTCATCAGTTTTTGAGTTCGGTCCGAAATAAAGTCAATATGAATATATTTATTAAAAAATCTATAAAAACGCGGAACAAAAAAAAACCGCTCCTAAAATTTCGATATGTTAATCAATTATTCTGAACGATCCATTCACCTAAATATACGTACAAATGTACGCAGAATCTCATGGTGTCATCAGTTTTTGAGTTCGGTCCGAAATAAAGTCAATATGAATATATATATATTAAAAAATCTATAAAAACGCGGAACAAAAAAGAACCCCTCCTCACATTTCGATATGTTAATCAATTATTCTGAACGATCCATTCGCCTAAATATACGTAGAAATGTACGCAGAATCTCATGGTGTCATCAGTTTTTGAGTTCGGTCCGAAATAAAGTCAATATGAATATATATATTAAAAAATCTATAAAAACGCGGAACAAAAAAGAACCGCTCCTCAAATTTCGATATGTTAATCAATTATTCTGAACGATCTATTCACCAAAATATACGTAGAAATGTACGCAGAATCTCATGGTGTCATCAGTTTTTGAGTTCGGTCCGAAATAAAGTCAATATGAATATATTTATTAAAAAATCTATAAAAACGCGGAACAAAAAAAAACCGCTCCTAAAATTTCGATATGTTAATCAATTATTCTGAACGATCCATTCGCCTAAATATACGTACAAATGTACGCAGAATCTCATGGTGTCATCAGTTTTTGAGTTCGGTACGAAATAAAGTCAATATGAATATATTTATTAAAAAATCTACAAAAACGCGGAACAAAAAAAAACCGCTCCTAAAATTTCGATATGTTAGTCAATTATTCTAAACGATCTATTCACCAAAATATACGTAGAAATGTACGCAAAATCTCATGGTGTCATCAGTTTTTGAGTTCGGTCCGAAATAAAGTCAATATGAATATATATATTAAAAAATCTATAAAAACGCGGAACAAAAAAAAACCGCTCCTAAAATTTCGATATGTTAATCAATTATTCTGAACGATCCATTCGCCTAAATATACGTAGAAATGTACGCAGAATCTCATGGTGTCATCAGTTTTTGAGTTCGGTACGAAATAAAGTCAATATGAATATATTTATTAAAAAATCTATAAAAACGCGGAACAAAAAAAAACCGCTCCTAAAATTTCGATATGTTAATCAATTATTCTGAACGATCCATTCGCCTAAATATACGTAGAAATGTACGCAGAATCTCATGGTGTCATCAGTTTTTGAGTTCGGTACGAAATAAAGTCAATATGAATATATTTATTAAAAAATCTATAAAAACGCGGAACAAAAAAAAACCGCTCCTACAATTTCGATATGTTAATCAATTATTCTGAACGATCCATTCGCCTAAATATACGTAGAAATGTACGCAGAATCTCATGGTGTCATCAGTTTTTGAGTTCGGTACGAAATAAAGTCAATATGAATATATTTATTAAAAAATCTATAAAAACGCGGAACAAAAAAGAACCGCTCTTAAAATTTCGATATGTTAATCAATTATTCTGAACGATCCATTCACCTAAATATACGTAGAAATGTACGCAGAATCTCATGGTGTCATCAGTTTTTGAGTTCGGTACGAAATAAAGTCAATATGAATATATTTATTAAAAAATCTATAAAAACGCGGAACAAAATAAAACCGCTCCTAAAATTTCGATATGTTAATCAATTATTCTGAACGATCTATTCACCAAAATATGCGTAGAAATGTACGCAGAATCTCATGGTGTCATCAGTTTTTGAGTTCGGTCCGAAATAAAGTCAATATGAATATATATATTAAAAAAATCTATAAAAACGCGGAACAAAAAAGAACCGCTCCTCACATTTCGATATGTTAATCAATTATTCTGAACGATCTATTCACCAAAATATACGTAGAAATGTACGCAGAATCTCATGGTGTCATCAGTTTTTGAGTTCGGTCCGAAATAAAGTCAATATGAATGTATATATTAAAAAATCTATAAAAACGCGGAACAAAAAAGAACCGCTCCTCAAATTTCGATATGTTAATCAATTATTCTGAACGATCTATTCACCAAAATATACGTAGAAATGTACGCAGAATCTCATGGTGTCATCAGTTTTTGAGTTCGGTCCGAAATAAAGTCAATATGAATATATATATTAAAAAAATCTATAAAAACGCGGAACAAAAAAGAACCGCTCCTCACATTTCGATATGTTAATCAATTATTCTGAACGATCTATTCACCAAAATATACGTAGAAATGTACGCAGAATCTCATGGTGTCATCAGTTTTTGAGTTCGGTCCGAAATAAAGTCAATATGAATATATATATTAAAAAATCTATAAAAACGCGGAACAAAAAAGAACCGCTCCTCAAATTTCGATATGTTAATCAATTATTCTGAACGATCCATTCGCCTAAATATACGTAGAAATGTACGCAGAATCTCATGGTGTCATCAGTTTTTGAGTTCGGTACGAAATAAAGTCAATATGAATATATTTATTAAAAAATCTATAAAAACGCGGAACAAAAAAGAACCGCTCCTCAAATTTCGATATGTTAATCAATTATTCTGAACGATCTATTCACCAAAATATACGTAGAAATGTACGCAGAATCTCATGGTGTCATCAGTTTTTGAGTTCGGTCCGAAATAAAGTCAATATGAATATATTTATTAAAAAATCTATAAAAACGCGGAACAAAAAAAAACCGCTCCTAAAATTTCGATATGTTAATCAATTATTCTGAACGATCCATTCACCTAAATATACGTACAAATGTACGCAGAATCTCATGGTGTCATCAGTTTTTGAGTTCGGTCCGAAATAAAGTCAATATGAATATATATATATTAAAAAATCTATAAAAACGCGGAACAAAAAAGAACCCCTCCTCACATTTCGATATGTTAATCAATTATTCTGAACGATCCATTCGCCTAAATATACGTAGAAATGTACGCAGAATCTCATGGTGTCATCAGTTTTTGAGTTCGGTCCGAAATAAAGTCAATATGAATATATATATTAAAAAATCTATAAAAACGCGGAACAAAAAAGAACCGCTCCTCAAATTTCGATATGTTAATCAATTATTCTGAACGATCTATTCACCAAAATATACGTAGAAATGTACGCAGAATCTCATGGTGTCATCAGTTTTTGAGTTCGGTCCGAAATAAAGTCAATATGAATATATTTATTAAAAAATCTATAAAAACGCGGAACAAAAAAAAACCGCTCCTAAAATTTCGATATGTTAATCAATTATTCTGAACGATCCATTCGCCTAAATATACGTACAAATGTACGCAGAATCTCATGGTGTCATCAGTTTTTGAGTTCGGTACGAAATAAAGTCAATATGAATATATTTATTAAAAAATCTACAAAAACGCGGAACAAAAAAAAACCGCTCCTAAAATTTCGATATGTTAGTCAATTATTCTAAACGATCTATTCACCAAAATATACGTAGAAATGTACGCAAAATCTCATGGTGTCATCAGTTTTTGAGTTCGGTCCGAAATAAAGTCAATATGAATATATATATTAAAAAATCTATAAAAACGCGGAACAAAAAAAAACCGCTCCTAAAATTTCGATATGTTAATCAATTATTCTGAACGATCCATTCGCCTAAATATACGTAGAAATGTACGCAGAATCTCATGGTGTCATCAGTTTTTGAGTTCGGTACGAAATAAAGTCAATATGAATATATTTATTAAAAAATCTATAAAAACGCGGAACAAAAAAAAACCGCTCCTAAAATTTCGATATGTTAATCAATTATTCTGAACGATCCATTCGCCTAAATATACGTAGAAATGTACGCAGAATCTCATGGTGTCATCAGTTTTTGAGTTCGGTACGAAATAAAGTCAATATGAATATATTTATTAAAAAATCTATAAAAACGCGGAACAAAAAAAAACCGCTCCTACAATTTCGATATGTTAATCAATTATTCTGAACGATCCATTCGCCTAAATATACGTAGAAATGTACGCAGAATCTCATGGTGTCATCAGTTTTTGAGTTCGGTACGAAATAAAGTCAATATGAATATATTTATTAAAAAATCTATAAAAACGCGGAACAAAAAAGAACCGCTCTTAAAATTTCGATATGTTAATCAATTATTCTGAACGATCCATTCACCTAAATATACGTAGAAATGTACGCAGAATCTCATGGTGTCATCAGTTTTTGAGTTCGGTACGAAATAAAGTCAATATGAATATATTTATTAAAAAATCTATAAAAACGCGGAACAAAATAAAACCGCTCCTAAAATTTCGATATGTTAATCAATTATTCTGAACGATCTATTCACCAAAATATGCGTAGAAATGTACGCAGAATCTCATGGTGTCATCAGTTTTTGAGTTCGGTCCGAAATAAAGTCAATATGAATATATATATTAAAAAAATCTATAAAAACGCGGAACAAAAAAGAACCGCTCCTCACATTTCGATATGTTAATCAATTATTCTGAACGATCTATTCACCAAAATATACGTAGAAATGTACGCAGAATCTCATGGTGTCATCAGTTTTTGAGTTCGGTCCGAAATAAAGTCAATATGAATGTATATATTAAAAAATCTATAAAAACGCGGAACAAAAAAGAACCGCTCCTCAAATTTCGATATGTTAATCAATTATTCTGAACGATCTATTCACCAAAATATACGTAGAAATGTACGCAGAATCTCATGGTGTCATCAGTTTTTGAGTTCGGTCCGAAATAAAGTCAATATGAATATATATATTAAAAAAATCTATAAAAACGCGGAACAAAAAAGAACCGCTCCTCACATTTCGATATGTTAATCAATTATTCTGAACGATCTATTCACCAAAATATACGTAGAAATGTACGCAGAATCTCATGGTGTCATCAGTTTTTGAGTTCGGTCCGAAATAAAGTCAATATGAATATATATATTAAAAAATCTATAAAAACGCGGAACAAAAAAGAACCGCTCCTCAAATTTCGATATGTTAATCAATTATTCTGAACGATCCATTCGCCTAAATATACGTAGAAATGTACGCAGAATCTCATGGTGTCATCAGTTTTTGAGTTCGGTACGAAATAAAGTCAATATGAATATATTTATTAAAAAATCTATAAAAACGCGGAACAAAATAAAACCGCTCCTAAAATTTCGATATGTTAATCAATTATTCTGAACGATCCATTCACCTAAATATACGTAGAAATGTACGCAGAATCTCATGGTGTCATCAGTTTTTGAGTTCGGTACGAAATAAAGTCAATATGAATATATTTATTAAAAAATCTATAAAAACGCGGAACAAAATAAAACCGCTCCTAAAATTTCGATATGTTAATCAATTATTCTGAACGATCTATTCACCAAAATATGCGTAGAAATGTACGCAGAATCTCATGGTGTCATCAGTTTTTGAGTTCGGTCCGAAATAAAGTCAATATGAATATATATATTAAAAAAATCTATAAAAACGCGGAACAAAAAAGAACCGCTCCTCACATTTCGATATGTTAATCAATTATTCTGAACGATCTATTCACCAAAATATACGTAGAAATGTACGCAGAATCTCATGGTGTCATCAGTTTTTGAGTTCGGTCCGAAATAAAGTCAATATGAATGTATATATTAAAAAATCTATAAAAACGCGGAACAAAAAAGAACCGCTCCTCACATTTCGATATGTTAATCAATTATTCTGAACGATCTATTCACCAAAATATACGTAGAAATGTACGCAGAATCTCATGGTGTCAACAGTTTTTGAGTTCGGTCCGAAATAAAGTCAATATGAATATATTTATTAAAAAATCTATAAAAACGCGGAACAAAAAAAAACCGCTCCTAAAATTTCGATATTGTAATGAGCGTATGTGTGCGAGAGTGGGCAGTGTAGCGAGCGTATATGTGTACGAGAGCGAGCAGTGCGGCGAGCGTGTGTGTGTGCGATAGCGGCGACGAGAAACGACAGTAGATAAGCGGAGCTCAAAGAATGCCGACGTCGGTCGGCGCTTTGATGACGATAAACAAGGCCATAAATCAGACGAACACAATGGGCACTCCAGTAAAGTCTATGTCATTCTGGAACTTTCTGGATTGTTCCTAATCAGTATAAATACCTGTTGACGTGGCCAGTAGTCAGTCAGTTTACAGTGAGCTTCCGAACGAGTGATATAAATACCGAACTACGATATATAGTGATATAAATACGCATTTTCCTTGTGATATAAATAAGTCGTTGAATTGATATTAGTGTTTAAGTATTCTATTAGTGTTTAAGTGTTAAATAAATAGTTGTAAAATAAATATTCGTTAAATAAATAAGTTCTACTAGAAAAGTCAAAAGTCGTTACATTGGTGTCAGGTGTGGGGTGCTCAGCCAATCGATTCCCCAAAAAAAAAAAAAAGAGAATTTTCTAGTAGAGGAAAAATAGTTAAATACATCAAAATGCCGAAAAAGTTGTTGGAGTTGAAAGTTGCCGAACTGAAAAGTGAACTCGAGGAGCGAGACGAAGATACGTCTGGTAACAAGCTCACTTTACAAGGGCGACTCAAGGAAGCTTTGCAACGAGAAGGTTTCGATCCGAATACCTACGAATTTGAGGATGAACTGGAAAAGAAATTGGAAAAGAAATTAAAGGAAAATTCAATGGAATTGGAAGGGAAACTGAAAGAAAACCTGGAAAAGAAATTAACCGAAAATTCAAAGGAACTAAAAGGTAATCTGGAAGAACTGAAAGAAAATCTGGAAGAAAAATTAACCGAAAATTCAAAAGAACTGAAGGAAAATTTAGAGAAATTCGACGCAAAATTGGCCGAAACAGAACAGAATTTTGCAGGAAAATTTCAAGAAATAGATTCACGAATTAGAGAAATAGAAGAAAGGTTTCTATGTACGACAATGTCCGAACAGATCGATAATGATGCTAGAAGTGTAAAGCAGGAAAATGGGCACGGTGTTTCATCGAAAGCATATACGAAGCCACCTAAGTTCGACGGAAAAACATCATGGACAACTTTCCTTAAGAAATTTGAAACGGCCGCGAAGTCGAACGCATGGACGTTGGAAAATAAAGCCTCCGAGCTGGTTTGCGCGCTGCATGGTAATGCCGAGGAAATTTTGGATACCATACCACCCGAGAAATTGAACGACTATGAACATCTAGTGAAGAAGTTAGAGATGCGGTATGGTCAGGCACATATGACGAGCGTCAGTCATGTGCAGCTAAGAAACCGACGTCAGAAGGCAGGGGAAAACTTGCAAGAATACGAGGCCGATATCGCTCGTCTGGTCCGCCTCGCGTATCCAGGTACTCCCGATGACACTCTGGAAAAGTTGGCTGTCGATTCTTTCATCGATGGGTTGCGGGATGACGACATACAACAGCGACTTCGATTAGACAGGCCAAAAACACTCGCTGACACGTTGGCTCGGGCACTGGAGTATGACGTCGTTAAACAGGCATCGCAACGGCAAGGTAGAGTGCGCGAGCTAAGGGAGGAGCCCGACGGTCGATACGAAGACAGACTAGAGGAAGTTGTTAGCAGGATAGTGGGAAAATTAAACAAGAAACCGAGACCAATACGATGTTGGAACTGCGGGAAATTGGGACACGTAAGAAGCGCTTGCAAGAACGAAGAGGTTACTCAAGAGCGCGTGCCCCGAGTTCCGGAAAACTAATCAGGGACGGCGCGGCGGGGCAAACGTCGGTCCCGGGACACGAGGCCCCAGGTTTAGTAGCACTGACTAAGACAATGAAAGATCGAACTGACAGCCTTTTTCTCACTGGACTCATAAACAGGAAGCAGTGTTCATTTCTGCTGGATACTGGAGCTAGCAGAACAATCATAAGGCCCGGAATATTGACCAAGCCCAGTAAACTTCTGCCAACGCAATGGAAGCTCCGTACCGCCACTGGAGAACAAGTAGTAGTCAGGGGCGAAAGTTACGTCAACATCCAAATGGGAAGAACGTCTTTTAAACACTGCGTGTTAGTGGCAGAAATAGAGGACAATGTAATACTGGGTTTGGACGTCCTCCGAAAATATGACTTCTGCTTGAATTTCCGGAGAAAGAATGTGACACTGAACGGCGAAACGTTCCAGTTACACGCCCAGGACACTGCCATGCCACAAGTTAAAAGATTGAGTTCAGGGATGCGCAAAGTTCAAGGTATTCCGGAGGCGTTGTTAAAACTGTACAAGGAGGCGGTTGAAAACCGTAATCAACCTGAACAACGTCGAATAGGGGAACTCCTTGTAAAGTACCAGGACGTGTTCGCATTGGACAGCGGCAAGAAAGGGCGAACCAACATCGTCGTCCATAAAATCAACACTGGCGAAGCGCAGCCCATCCGTCAGAGACCGAGGAGACTACCACTGGCCAAAAAGGAAGAGGCCGAGAAGATTATAAGCGACATGCGGAAGGACGGAATAATAGAACCATCGACCAGTCCATGGACGTCGCCGGTAGTTTTGGTTAAGAAGAAGGACGGATCTACACGCTTCTGTGTTGACTACCGCCAGCTAAATAATGTCACCAAGAAAGACAGCTACCCCTTGCCACGCATCGATGATACCTTGGACACGCTTGCGGGGTCGACAATATTCTCAACGCTAGACCTTAAAAGTGGATACTGGCAAGTAGACCTGGATCCTGAGGCCAAAGAGAAGACGGCATTTTCGATCGGAACCGGGCTGTGGCAGTTCAACGTGATGCCGTTCGGGTTGTGTAATGCGCCAGCCACATTTGAACGACTCATGGAGACGGCATTGAACGGCTTGATTGGGAAAACTTGCCTGGTATACCTTGACGACATAATCGTGATCGGAAAAGACTTCGACGATCACCTGAAAAACTTGGAAGAGGTACTTCGAAGGCTGCGTGATGTCAACCTTAAATTAAGCCCCAAGAAATGCCAGCTATTTCAGGAGACAGTGAACTACCTGGGGCACGTAGTCACGAAGACCGGCGTTTCAGTCGACCCGCATAAGATCACAGCCGTACGAGAATGGCCACTACCTACTGACGTACATCAGGTCAGAAGCTTCCTTGGCCTGTGTACTTACTATCGACGCTTCGTTCCTGGATTTGCCAATATTGCCAAGCCATTGACACGACTAACCGAAAGTGGCAGACCATTCTGCTGGGAACCGGACTGCCAAGCTGCCTTCGAAAAGTTAAAGCAAGCTCTCGTTTCCACACCCGTGTTGAGTTATCCGATACCAGAGGGGAAATTTGTTCTGGACACCGACGCTAGCAATGTAGGGTTAGGCGCAGTACTCTCACAAATACAACACGGAGAGGAAAAAGTCATCGGCTATTTCAGCAAGACCCTATCCAAGCCCGAACGAAACTACTGTGTAACCCGACGAGAACTACTGGCAGTAGTAAAGAGCGTGGAGCACTTTTATAAGTACTTGTATGGAAGGAAGTTCCTGCTCCGAACAGATCATGCTGCTTTACGGTGGTTACTGAGTTTCAAGAATCCAGAGGGTCAAGTCGCGCGTTGGATAGAAAAACTCCAAGAGTACGACTTCGACATACAACATCGAGCTGGAAATAGCCATAAGAACGCTGATGCCTTATCCAGAAGACCATGTTCCGAAAACTGCAAGCACTGCAAGCGCCTGGAGGAACATGAAGAAGTCCGGAGGATAACCGTCACGGATGAACAATGGCATCCTGATAACATCAAGACGGAACAGGGTTCTGATCCGGTACTGAGCTTGTTTCGGAAATGGAAGAATGAAGGCAGACGACCGACCTGGCAAGAGATCGCCGCTAAATCCGGGGAGGTGAAATCGTTGTGGGCCCAATGGGACTCTATTGTTGAGGAAGATGGACTCCTGAAGCGAATAGTGGAAAACCAGAATGGTACTGAGAGCAAACGTCAATTGCTTGTACCGAAGAGCCTGGTAAAGGAAGTCTTGAAGTGCCTCCATGACGATGCTTCGGGGGGACATTTTGGTGTTAACAAGACCCTTGGAAGAGTCCGTGAGCGGTTTTACTGGGTCAATTGCAAAAAGGACGTTGAAGACTGGTGCAAGAAGTGCACAACTTGTGCAGCCAGCAAAGGACCGCAAAGACGACGGCGTGCTCCTATGCGCCAGTACAATGTCGGCAGTCCATTCGAACGGATTGCCATTGACATCGCAGGACCGTTTCCAGAGACCGATGGTGGCAATAAATACATCCTGGTGGCAATGGACTACTTCACGAAATGGGTTGAAGCGTACGCACTCCCAAATCAGACAGCCACGACAGTAGCGGAGGAGCTCGTAAACCACCTGATCAGCCGGTTCGGCGTGCCCATGGAGCTTCATTCTGATCAGGGTCGGAATTTTGAGTCGGCCGTGTTCCAAGAAATCTGCAAGACTTTAGGCATTCGCAAAACCCGGACAACACCTCTGCATCCTCAATCAGACGGCATGGTAGAGCGAATGAACAGGACCATTAACAAGTACTTGTCCAAAGTGGTCTCCAAACACCAAAGAGACTGGGATCGCCATCTGCCACTGTTTCTTATGGCATATCGATCATCGATTCACGAAACTACTGGACAAACACCAGCAAAAGTACTGTTTGGTCGGGAGCTACGGTTACCATGTGACCTGAAGTTTGGCTGCAAACCTGGTGAGGACGTTGCCGGAGAAGACTACGTTAGTGATCTTCGCAGAAGACTTGACGATATCCATGAGGAAGTACGTTCCCGGATGCAGATAGCTAGCGATCGCATGAAGGACACTTACGATATACGGGCCACTGATGGAGGTTTCCAGGAGGGAGACATGGTGTGGTTATACAATCCACAGCCCCGTAAAGGTCTTTCGCCGAAGCTACAGCAGCACTGGGAAGGTCCATATACAATCGTCAAGAGAATAAATGACGTTATTTACCGGATTCGACGCACACCAAATGGAAAACCGAAGGTTGTCCATTTTAACCGTTTGGCCCCATATGCCGGTGACAATCACGAAGAAGCACGGATCAGGCTTATGCAAGCTCGTTCTCCGGATCCCCAGTATGACGAGTTTATGGCCACGCCGAGCTTATATGCCAACTCCAGATTCGGTGTCACCTCCGAGAGATCCGAAGATTTGTTTTCTGCTTCGGACTCGCTGGTTCATTGTGTGGCCAAAGACTTGAGGATGGATCGCGGTATTGCCACCGTATTCAAGAAGAAGTTTGGCCGCTTGTCAGAGCTGCGGGACCAACTCGGAGATGGAAAGAAAGTGCTAAGTCTGGTGGACGGGAACCGATCCATTTACTACCTGGTTACTAAGGAGGCGTCGTCTGAAAAGCCCACCTACCGCTCGTTATGGAATTCGTTGGTGGAACTAAGAGACCAACTGCTATCCACAGGTACCACAAGGTTAGCCATGCCAAGAATAGGATGTGGGTTGGATGGACTGAACTGGAGAGTGGTGCGAAGCATGTTGGAGGTCCTGTTCCGGTGGAGCGGCGTCGAAATAACGGTATACACCAATAATCCCCAACGAGATCCCGCACAGCCAAGGACGGTGGATTGCTACTTCCATATGACGACTGGGTGCCTTAGGGGACAGAATTGCAAGTACCGGCATGATCCTTCGAAGGAACGGAGGATGTGATCCGGGACGGATCACCCTTAAGGAGGGGGCAGTGTAATGAGCGTATGTGTGCGAGAGTGGGCAGTGTAGCGAGCGTATATGTGTACGAGAGCGAGCAGTGCGGCGAGCGTGTGTGTGTGCGATAGCGGCGACGAGAAACGACAGTAGATAAGCGGAGCTCAAAGAATGCCGACGTCGGTCGGCGCTTTGATGACGATAAACAAGGCCATAAATCAGACGAACACAATGGGCACTCCAGTAAAGTCTATGTCATTCTGGAACTTTCTGGATTGTTCCTAATCAGTATAAATACCTGTTGACGTGGCCAGTAGTCAGTCAGTTTACAGTGAGCTTCCGAACGAGTGATATAAATACCGAACTACGATATATAGTGATATAAATACGCATTTTCCTTGTGATATAAATAAGTCGTTGAATTGATATTAGTGTTTAAGTATTCTATTAGTGTTTAAGTGTTAAATAAATAGTTGTAAAATAAATATTCGTTAAATAAATAAGTTCTACTAGAAAAGTCAAAAGTCGTTACAATATGTTAATCAATTATTCTGAACGATCCATTCGCCTAAATATACGTACAAATGTACGCAGAATCTCATGGTGTCATCAGTTTTTGAGTTCGGTACGAAATAAAGTCAATATGAATATATTTATTAAAAAATCTACAAAAACGCGGAACAAAAAAAAACCGCTCCTAAAATTTCGATATGTTAATCAATTATTCTGAACGATCTATTCACCAAAATATACGTAGAAATGTACGCAGAATCTCATGGTGTCAACAGTTTTTGAGTTCGGTCCGAAATAAAGTCAATATGAATATATTTATTAAAAAATCTATAAAAACGCGGAACAAAATAAAACCGCTCCTAAAATTTCGATATGTTAATCAATTATTCTGAACGATCCATTCGCCTAAATATACGTACAAATGTACGCAGAATCTCATGGTGTCATCAGTTTTTGAGTTCGGTACGAAATAAAGTCAATATGAATATATTTATTAAAAAATCTATAAAAACGCGGAACAAAATAAAACCGCTCCTAAAATTTCGATATGTTAATCAATTATTCTGAACGATCCATTCGCCTAAATATACGTACAAATGTACGCAGAATCTCATGGTGTCATCAGTTTTTGAGTTCGGTACGAAATAAAGTCAATATGAATATATTTATTAAAAAATCTATAAAAACGCGGAACAAAATAAAACCGCTCCTAAAATTTCGATATGTTAATCAATTATTCTGAACGATCCATTCGCCTAAATATACGTACAAATGTACGCAGAATCTCATGGTGTCATCAGTTTTTGAGTTCGGTCCGAAATAAAGTCAATATGAATATATATATTAAAAAATCTATAAGAACGCGGAACAAAAAAGAACCCCTCCTCACATTTCGATATGTTAATCAATTATTCTGAACGATCCATTCGCCTAAATATACGTACAAATGTACGCAGAATCTCATGGTGTCATCAGTTTTTGAGTTCGGTCCGAAATAAAGTCAATATGAATATATATATTAAAAAATCTACAAAAACGCGGAACAAAAAAAAACCGCTCCTAAAATTTCGATATGTTAATCAATTATTCTGAACGATCTATTCACCAAAATATACGTAGAAATGTACGCAGAATCTCATGGTGTCAACAGTTTTTGAGTTCGGTCCGAAATAAAGTCAATATGAATATATATATTAAAAAATCTATAAAAACGCGGAACAAAAAAAAACCGCTCCTAAAATTTCGATATGTTAATCAATTATTCTGAACGATCCATTCGCCTAAATATACGTAGAAATGTACGCAGAATCTCATGGTGTCATCAGTTTTTGAGTTCGGTACGAAATAAAGTCAATATGAATATATTTATTAAAAAATCTATAAAAACGCGGAACAAAAAAAAACCGCTCCTACAATTTCGATATGTTAATCAATTATTCTGAACGATCCATTCGCCTAAATATACGTAGAAATGTACGCAGAATCTCATGGTGTCATCAGTTTTTGAGTTCGGTACGAAATAAAGTCAATATGAATATATTTATTAAAAAATCTATAAAAACGCGGAACAAAAAAAAACCGCTCCTAAAATTTCGATATGTTAATCAATTATTCTGAACGATCCATTCGCCTAAATATACGTAGAAATGTACGCAGAATCTCATGGTGTCATCAGTTTTTGAGTTCGGTACGAAATAAAGTCAATATGAATATATTTATTAAAAAATCTATAAAAACGCGGAACAAAAAAAAACCGCTCCTAAAATTTCGATATGTTAATCAATTATTCTGAACGATCCATTCGCCTAAATATACGTACAAATGTACGCAGAATCTCATGGTGTCATCAGTTTTTGAGTTCGGTCCGAAATAAAGTCAATATGAATATATATATATTAAAAAATCTATAAAAACGCGGAACAAAAAAGAACCCCTCCTCACATTTCGATATGTTAATCAATTATTCTGAACGATCCATTCGCCTAAATATACGTAGAAATGTACGCAGAATCTCATGGTGTCATCAGTTTTTGAGTTCGGTCCGAAATAAAGTCAATATGAATATATATATTAAAAAATCTATAAAAACGCGGAACAAAAAAGAACCGCTCCTCAAATTTCGATATGTTAATCAATTATTCTGAACGATCTATTCACCAAAATATACGTAGAAATGTACGCAGAATCTCATGGTGTCATCAGTTTTTGAGTTCGGTCCGAAATAAAGTCAATATGAATATATTTATTAAAAAATCTATAAAAACGTGGAACAAAAAAAAACCGCTCCTAAAATTTCGATATGTTAATCAATTATTCTGAACGATCCATTCGCCTAAATATACGTACAAATGTACGCAGAATCTCATGGTGTCATCAGTTTTTGAGTTCGGTACGAAATAAAGTCAATATGAATATATTTATTAAAAAATCTACAAAAATATATGAATATATATATTAAAAAATCTATAAAAACGCGGAACAAAAAAAAACCGCTCCTAAAATTTCGATATGTTAATCAATTATTCTGAACGATCCATTCGCCTAAATATACGTAGAAATGTACGCAGAATCTCATGGTGTCATCAGTTTTTGAGTTCGGTACGAAATAAAGTCAATATGAATATATTTATTAAAAAATCTATAAAAACGCGGAACAAAAAAAAACCGCTCCTAAAATTTCGATATGTTAATCAATTATTCTGAACGATCCATTCGCCTAAATATACGTAGAAATGTACGCAGAATCTCATGGTGTCATCAGTTTTTGAGTTCGGTACGAAATAAAGTCAATATGAATATATTTATTAAAAAATCTATAAAAACGCGGAACAAAAAAAAACCGCTCCTAAAATTTCGATATGTTAATCAAGTATTCTGAACGATCCATTCGCCTAAATATACGTACAAATGTACGCAGAATCTCATGGTGTCATCAGTTTTTGAGTTCGGTCCGAAATAAAGTCAATATGAATATATTTATTAAAAAATCTATAAAAACGCGGAACAAAAAAAAACCGCTCCTAAACTTTCGATATGTTAATCAATTATTCTGAACCATCCATTCGCCTAAATATACGTAGAAATGTACGCAGAATCTCATGGTGTCATTAGTTTTTGAGTTCGGTACGAAATAAAGTCAATATGAATATATTTATTAAAAAATCTATAAAAACGCGGAACAAAAAAAAACCGCTCCTAAAATTTCGATATGTTAATCAATTATTCTGAACGATCCATTCGCCTAAATATACGTACAAATGTACGCAGAATCTCATGGTGTCATCAGTTTTTGAGGTCGGTACGAAATAAAGTCAATATGAATATATTTATTAAAAAATCTACAAAAACGCGGAACAAAAAAAAACCGCTCCTAAAATTTCGATATGTTAATCAATTATTCTGAACGATCTATTCACCAAAATATACGTAGAAATGTACGCAGAATCTCATGGTGTCATCAGTTTTTGAGTTCGGTCCGAAATAAAGTCAATATGAATATATTTATTAAAAAATCTATAAAAACGCGGAACAAAAAAAAACCGCTCCTAAAATTTCGATATGTTAATCAATTATTCTGAACGATCCATTCGCCTAAATATACGTACAAATGTACGCAGAATCTCATGGTGTCATCAGTTTTTGAGTTCGGTCCGAAATAAAGTCAATATGAATATATTTATTAAAAAATCTATAAAAACGCGGAACAAAAAAAAACCGCTCCTAAAATTTCGATATGTTAATCAATTATTCTGAACGATCCATTCGCCTAAATATACGTACAAATGTACGCAGAATCTCATGGTGTCATCAGTTTTTGAGTTCGGTCCGAAATAAAGTCAATATGAATATATTTATTAAAAAATCTACAAAAACGCGGAACAAAAAAAAACCGCTCCTAAAATTTCGATATGTTAATCAATTATTCTGAACGATCTATTCACCAAAATATACGTAGAAATGTACGCAGAATCTCATGGTGTCAACAGTTTTTGAGTTCGGTCCGAAATAAAGTCAATATGAATATATATATTAAAAAATCTACAAAAACGCGGAACAAAAAAAAACCGCTCCTAAAATTTCGATATGTTAATCAATTATTCTGAACGATCTATTCACCAAAATATACGTAGAAATGTACGCAGAATCTCATGGTGTCAACAGTTTTTGAGTTCGGTCCGAAATAAAGTCAATATGAATATATATATTAAAAAATCTATAAAAACGCGGAACAAAAAAAAACCGCTCCTAAAATTTCGATATGTTAATCAATTATTCTGAACGATCCATTCGCCTAAATATACGTAGAAATGTACGCAGAATCTCATGGTGTCATCAGTTTTTGAGTTCGGTACGAAATAAAGTCAATATGAATATATTTATTAAAAAATCTATAAAAACGCGGAACAAAAAAAAACCGCTCCTACAATTTCGATATGTTAATCAATTATTCTGAACGATCCATTCGCCTAAATATACGTAGAAATGTACGCAGAATCTCATGGTGTCATCAGTTTTTGAGTTCGGTACGAAATAAAGTCAATATGAATATATTTATTAAAAAATCTATAAAAACGCGGAACAAAAAAAAACCGCTCCTAAAATTTCGATATGTTAATCAATTATTCTGAACGATCTATTCACCAAAATATACGTAGAAATGTACGCAAAATCTCATGGTGTCATCAGTTTTTGAGTTCGGTCCGAAATAAAGTCAATATGAATATATATATTAAAAAATCTATAAAAACGCGGAACAAAAAAAAACCGCTCCTAAAATTTCGATATGTTAATCAATTATTCTGAACGATCCATTCGCCTAAATATACGTAGAAATGTACGCAGAATCTCATGGTGTCATCAGTTTTTGAGTTCGGTACGAAATAAAGTCAATATGAATATATTTATTAAAAAATCTATAAAAACGCGGAACAAAAAAAAACCGCTCCTAAAATTTCGATATGTTAATCAATTATTCTGAACGATCCATTCGCCTAAATATACGTAGAAATGTACGCAGAATCTCATGGTGTCATCAGTTTTTGAGTTCGGTACGAAATAAAGTCAATATGAATATATTTATTAAAAAATCTATAAAAACGCGGAACAAAAAAAAACCGCTCCTAAAATTTCGATATGTTAATCAATTATTCTGAACGATCCATTCGCCTAAATATACGTAGAAATGTACGCAGAATCTCATGGTGTCATTAGTTTTTGAGTTCGGTACGAAATAAAGTCAATATGAATATATTTATTAAAAAATCTATAAAAACGCGGAACAAAAAAAAACCCCTCCTAAAATTTCGATATGTTAATCAATTATTCTGAACGATCCATTCGCCTAAATATACGTAGAAATGTACGCAGAATCTCATGGTGTCATTAGTTTTTGAGTTCGGTACGAAATAAAGTCAATATGAATATATTTATTAAAAAATCTATAAAAACGCGGAACAAAAAAAAACCCCTCCTAAAATTTCGATATGTTAATCAATTATTCTGAACGATCCATTCGCCTAAATATACGTAGAAATGTACGCAGAATCTCATGGTGTCATTAGTTTTTGAGTTCGGTACGAAATAAAGTCAATATGAATATATTTATTAAAAAATCTATAAAAACGCGGAACAAAAAAAAACCGCTCCTAAAATTTCGATATGTTAATCAATTATTCTGAACGATCTATTCACCAAAATATACGTAGAAATGTACGCAGAATCTCATGGTGTCATTAGTTTTTGAGTTCGGTACGAAATAAAGTCAATATGAATATATTTATTAAAAAATCTATAAAAACGCGGAACAAAAAAAAACCGCTCCTAAAATTTCGATATGTTAATCAATTATTCTGAACGATCTATTCACCAAAATATGCGTAGAAATGTACGCAGAATCTCATGGTGTCATCAGTTTTTGAGTTCGGTACGAAATAAAGTCAATATGAATATATTTATTAAAAAATCTATAAAAACGCGGAACAAAAAAAAACCGCTCCTAAAATTTCGATATGTTAATCAATTATTCTGAACGATCCATTCGCCTAAATATACGTACAAATGTACGCAGAATCTCATGGTGTCATCAGTTTTTGAGTTCGGTACGAAATAAAGTCAATATGAATATATTTATTAAAAAATCTACAAAAACGCGGAACAAAAAAAAACCGCTCCTAAAATTTCGATATGTTAATCAATTATTCTGAACGATCTATTCACCAAAATATACGTAGAAATGTACGCAGAATCTCATGGTGTCATCAGTTTTTGAGTTCGGTACGAAATAAAGTCAATATGAATATATTTATTAAAAAATCTACAAAAACGCGGAACAAAAAAAAACCGCTCCTAAAATTTCGATATGTTAATCAATTATTCTGAACGATCTATTCACCAAAATATACGTAGAAATGTACGCAGAATCTCATGGTGTCATTAGTTTTTGAGTTCGGTCCGAAATAAAGTCAATATGAATATATTTATTAAAAAATCTATAAAAACGCGGAACAAAAAAAAACCGCTCCTAAAATTTCGATATGTTAATCAATTATTCTGAACGATCCATTCGCCTAAATATACGTACAAATGTACGCAGAATCTCATGGTGTCATCAGTTTTTGAGTTCGGTACGAAATAAAGTCAATATGAATATATTTATTAAAAAATCTATAAAAACGCGGAACAAAATAAAACCGCTCCTAAAATTTCGATATGTTAATCAATTATTCTGAACGATCCATTCACTAAAATATACGTAGAAATGTACGCAGAATCTCATGGTGTCATCAGTTTTTGAGTTCGGTCCGAAATAAAGTCAATATGAATATATATATTAAAAAATCTATAAAAACGCGGAACAAAAAAAAACCGCTCCTAAAATTTCGATATGTTAATCAATTATTCTGAACGATCCATTCGCCTAAATATACGTAGAAATGTACGCAGAATCTCATGGTGTCATCAGTTTTTGAGTTCGGTCCGAAATAAAGTCAATATGAATATATATATTAAAAAATCTATAAAAACGCGGAACAAAAAAAAACCGCTCCTAAAATTTCGATATGTTAATCAATTATTCTGAACGATCTATTCACCAAAATATACGTAGAAATGTACGCAGAATCTCATGGTGTCATCAGTTTTTGAGTTCGGTACGAAATAAAGTCAATATGAATATATTTATTAAAAAATCTATAAAAACGCGGAACAAAAAAAAACCGCTCCTAAACTTTCGATATGTTAATCAATTATTCTGAACGATCCATTCGCAAAATATACGTAGAAATGTACGCAGAATCTCATGGTGTCATTAGTTTTTGAGTTCGGTACGAAATAAAGTCAATATGAATATATTTATTAAAAAATCTATAAAAACGCGGAACAAAAAAAAACCGCTCCTAAAATTTCGATATGTTAATCAATTATTCTGAACGATCTATTCACCAAAATATACGTAGAAATGTACGCAGAATCTCATGGTGTCATCAGTTTTTGAGTTCGGTCCGAAATAAAGTCAATATGAATATATATATTAAAAAATCTATAAAAACGCGGAACAAAAAAAAACCGCTCCTAAAATTTCGATATGTTAATCAATTATTCTGAACGATCCATTCGCCTAAATATACGTAGAAATGTACGCAGAATCTCATGGTGTCATCAGTTTTTGAGTTCGGTCCGAAATAAAGTCAATATGAATATATATATTAAAAAATCTATAAAAACGCGGAACAAAAAAAAACCGCTCCTAAAATTTCGATATGTTAATCAATTATTCTGAACGATCTATTCACCAAAATATACGTAGAAATGTACGCAGAATCTCATGGTGTCATCAGTTTTTGAGTTCGGTACGAAATAAAGTCAATATGAATATATTTATTAAAAAATCTATAAAAACGCGGAACAAAAAAAAACCGCTCCTAAACTTTCGATATGTTAATCAATTATTCTGAACGATCCATTCGCAAAATATACGTAGAAATGTACGCAGAATCTCATGGTGTCATTAGTTTTTGAGTTCGGTACGAAATAAAGTCAATATGAATATATTTATTAAAAAATCTATAAAAACGCGGAACAAAAAAAAACCGCTCCTAAAATTTCGATATGTTAATCAATTATTCTGAACGATCTATTCACCAAAATATACGTAGAAATGTACGCAGAATCTCATGGTGTCATCAGTTTTTGAGTTCGGTCCGAAATAAAGTCAATATGAATATATATATTAAAAAATCTATAAAAACGCGGAACAAAAAAAAACCGCTCCTAAAATTTCGATATGTTAATCAATTATTCTGAACGATCCATTCGCCTAAATATACGTAGAAATGTACGCAGAATCTCATGGTGTCATTAGTTTTTGAGTTCGGTACGAAATAAAGTCAATATGAATATATTTATTAAAAAATCTATAAAAACGCGGAACAAAAAAAAACCGCTCCTAAAATTTCGATATGTTAATCAATTATTCTGAACGATCCATTCGCCTAAATATACGTACAAATGTACGCAGAATCTCATGGTGTCATCAGTTTTTGAGTTCGGTACGAAATAAAGTCAATATGAATATATTTATTAAAAAATCTACAAAAACGCGGAACAAAAAAAAACCGCTCCTAAAATTTCGATATGTTAATCAATTATTCTGAACGATCTATTCACCAAAATATACGTAGAAATGTACGCAGAATCTCATGGTGTCATCAGTTTTTGAGTTCGGTACGAAATAAAGTCAATATGAATATATTTATTAAAAAATCTATAAAAACGCGGAACAAAAAAAAACCGCTCCTAAAATTTCGATATCTTAATCAATTATTCTGAACGATCCATTCGCCTAAATATACGTACAAATGTACGCAGAATCTCATGGTGTCATCAGTTTTTGAGTTCGGTACGAAATAAAGTCAATATGAATATATTTATTAAAAAATCTACAAAAACGCGGAACAAAAAAAAACCGCTCCTAAAATTTCGATATGTTAATCAATTATTCTGAACGATCTATTCTCCAAAATATACGTAGAAATGTACGCAGAATCTCATGGTGTCATCAGTTTTTGAGTTCGGTACGAAATAAAGTCAATATGAATATATTTATTAAAAAATCTACAAAAACGCGGAACAAAAAAAAACCGCTCCTAAAATTTCGATATGTTAATCAATTATTCTGAACGATCTATTCACCAAAATATACGTAGAAATGTACGCAGAATCTCATGGTGTCATTAGTTTTTGAGTTCGGTCCGAAATAAAGTCAATATGAATATATTTATTAAAAAATCTATAAAAACGCGGAACAAAAAAAAACCGCTCCTAAAATTTCGATATGTTAATCAATTATTCTGAACGATCCATTCGCCTAAATATACGTACAAATGTACGCAGAATCTCATGGTGTCATCAGTTTTTGAGTTCGGTACGAAATAAAGTCAATATGAATATATTTATTAAAAAATCTATAAAAACGCGGAACAAAATAAAACCGCTCCTAAAATTTCGATATGTTAATCAATTATTCTGAACGATCCATTCACTAAAATATACGTAGAAATGTACGCAGAATCTCATGGTGTCATCAGTTTTTGAGTTCGGTCCGAAATAAAGTCAATATGAATATATATATTAAAAAATCTATAAAAACGCGGAACAAAAAAAAACCGCTCCTAAAATTTCGATATGTTAATCAATTATTCTGAACGATCCATTCGCCTAAATATACGTAGAAATGTACGCAGAATCTCATGGTGTCATCAGTTTTTGAGTTCGGTCCGAAATAAAGTCAATATGAATATATATATTAAAAAATCTATAAAAACGCGGAACAAAAAAAAACCGCTCCTAAAATTTCGATATGTTAATCAATTATTCTGAACGATCTATTCACCAAAATATACGTAGAAATGTACGCAGAATCTCATGGTGTCATCAGTTTTTGAGTTCGGTACGAAATAAAGTCAATATGAATATATTTATTAAAAAATCTATAAAAACGCGGAACAAAAAAAAACCGCTCCTAAACTTTCGATATGTTAATCAATTATTCTGAACGATCCATTCGCAAAATATACGTAGAAATGTACGCAGAATCTCATGGTGTCATTAGTTTTTGAGTTCGGTACGAAATAAAGTCAATATGAATATATTTATTAAAAAATCTATAAAAACGCGGAACAAAAAAAAACCGCTCCTAAAATTTCGATATGTTAATCAATTATTCTGAACGATCTATTCACCAAAATATACGTAGAAATGTACGCAGAATCTCATGGTGTCATCAGTTTTTGAGTTCGGTCCGAAATAAAGTCAATATGAATATATATATTAAAAAATCTATAAAAACGCGGAACAAAAAAAAACCGCTCCTAAAATTTCGATATGTTAATCAATTATTCTGAACGATCCATTCGCCTAAATATACGTAGAAATGTACGCAGAATCTCATGGTGTCATCAGTTTTTGAGTTCGGTCCGAAATAAAGTCAATATGAATATATTTATTAAAAAATCTATAAAAACGCGGAACAAAAAAAAACCGCTCCTAAAATTTCGATATGTTAATCAATTATTCTGAACGATCTATTCACCAAAATATACGTAGAAATGTACGCAGAATCTCATGGTGTCATCAGTTTTTGAGTTCGGTCCGAAATAAAGTCAATATGAATATATTTATTAAAAAATCTATAAAAACGCGGAACAAAAAAAAACCGCTCTTAAAATTTCGATATGTTAATCAATTATTCTGAACGATCTATTCACCAAAATATACGTAGAAATGTACGCAGAATCTCATGGTGTCATCAGTTTTTGAGTTCGGTCCGAAATAAAGTCAATATGAATATATTTATTAAAAAATCTATAAAAACGCGGAACAAAAAAAACCGCTCCTAAAATTTCGATATGTTAATCAATTATTCTGAACGATCCATTCGCCTAAATATACGTAGAAATGTACGCAGAATCTCATGGTGTCATCAGTTTTTGAGTTCGGTACGAAATAAAGTCAATATGAATATATTTATTAAAAAATCTATAAAAACGCGGAACAAAAAAAAACCGCTCCTAAACTTTCGATATGTTAATCAATTATTCTGAACGATCCATTCGCCTAAATATACGTAGAAATGTACGCAGAATCTCATGGTGTCATTAGTTTTTGAGTTCGGTACGAAATAAAGTCAATATGAATATATTTATTAAAAAATCTATAAAAACGCGGAACAAAAAAAAACCGCTCCTAAAATTTCGATATGTTAATCAATTATTCTGAACGATCTATTCACCAAAATATACGTAGCAATGTACGCAGAATCTCATGGTGTCATCAGTTTTTGAGTTCGGTCCGAAATAAAGTCAATATGAATATATATATTAAAAAATCTATAAAAACGCGGAACAAAAAAAAACCGCTCCTAAAATTTCGATATGTTAATCAATTATTCTGAACGATCCATTCGCCTAAATATACGTAGAAATGTACGCAGAATCTCATGGTGTCATCAGTTTTTGAGTTCGGTCCGAAATAAAGTCAATATGAATATATTTATTAAAAAATCTATAAAAACGCGGAACAAAAAAAAACCGCTCCTAAAATTTCGATATGTTAATCAATTATTCTGAACGATCTATTCACCAAAATATACGTAGAAATGTACGCAGAATCTCATGGTGTCATCAGTTTTTGAGTTCGGTCCGAAATAAAGTCAATATGAATATATTTATTAAAAAATCTATAAAAACGCGGAACAAAAAAAAACCGCTCCTAAAATTTCGATATGTTAATCAATTATTCTGAACGATCCATTCGCCTAAATATACGTAGAAATGTACGCAGAATCTCATGGTGTCATCAGTTTTTGAGTTCGGTACGAAATAAAGTCAATATGAATATATTTATTAAAAAATCTATAAAAACGCGGAACAAAAAAAAACCGCTCCTAAAATTTCGATATGTTAATCAATTATTCTGAACGATCCATTCGCCTAAATATACGTAGAAATGTACGCAGAATCTCATGGTGTCATCAGTTTTTGAGTTCGGTCCGAAATAAAGTCAATATGAATATATTTATTAAAAAATCTATAAAAACGCGGAACAAAAAAAAACCGCTCCTAAAATTTCGATATGTTAATCAATTATTCTGAACGATCTATTCACCAAAATATACGTAGAAATGTACGCAGAATCTCATGGTGTCATCAGTTTTTGAGTTCGGTCCGAAATAAAGTCAATATGAATATATTTATTAAAAAATCTATAAAAACGCGGAACAAAAAAAAACCGCTCCTAAAATTTCGATATGTTAATCAATTATTCTGAACGATCCATTCGCCTAAATATACGTAGAAATGTACGCAGAATCTCATGGTGTCATCAGTTTTTGAGTTCGGTACGAAATAAAGTCAATATGAATATATTTATTAAAAAATCTACAAAAACGCGGAACAAAAAAAAACCGCTCCTAAAATTTCGATATGTTAATCAATTATTCTGAACGATCTATTCACCAAAATATACGTAGAAATGTACGCAGAATCTCATGGTGTCATTAGTTTTTGAGTTCGGTCCGAAATAAAGTCAATATGAATATATTTATTAAAAAATCTATAAAAACGCGGAACAAAAAAAAACCGCTCCTAAAATTTCGATATGTTAATCAATTATTCTGAACGATCCATTCGCCTAAATATACGTACAAATGTACGCAGAATCTCATGGTGTCATCAGTTTTTGAGTTCGGTACGAAATAAAGTCAATATGAATATATTTATTAAAAAATCTATAAAAACGCGGAACAAAATAAAACCGCTCCTAAAATTTCGATATGTTAATCAATTATTCTGAACGATCCATTCACTAAAATATACGTAGAAATGTACGCAGAATCTCATGGTGTCATCAGTTTTTGAGTTCGGTCCGAAATAAAGTCAATATGAATATATATATTAAAAAATCTATAAAAACGCGGAACAAAAAAAAACCGCTCCTAAAATTTCGATATGTTAATCAATTATTCTGAACGATCCATTCGCCTAAATATACGTAGAAATGTACGCAGAATCTCATGGTGTCATCAGTTTTTGAGTTCGGTCCGAAATAAAGTCAATATGAATATATATATTAAAAAATCTATAAAAACGCGGAACAAAAAAAAACCGCTCCTAAAATTTCGATATGTTAATCAATTATTCTGAACGATCTATTCACCAAAATATACGTAGAAATGTACGCAGAATCTCATGGTGTCATCAGTTTTTGAGTTCGGTCCGAAATAAAGTCAATATGAATATATTTATTAAAAAATCTATAAAAACGCGGAACAAAAAAAAACCGCTCCTAAAATTTCGATATGTTAATCAATTATTCTGAACGATCCATTCGCCTAAATATACGTAGAAATGTACGCAGAATCTCATGGTGTCATCAGTTTTTGAGTTCGGTACGAAATAAAGTCAATATGAATATATTTATTAAAAAATCTATAAAAACGCGGAACAAAAAAAAACCGCTCCTAAAATTTCGATATGTTAATCAATTATTCTGAACGATCCATTCGCCTAAATATACGTAGAAATGTACGCAGAATCTCATGGTGTCATCAGTTTTTGAGTTCGGTCCGAAATAAAGTCAATATGAATATATTTATTAAAAAATCTATAAAAACGCGGAACAAAAAAAAACCGCTCCTAAAATTTCGATATGTTAATCAATTATTCTGAACGATCTATTCACCAAAATATACGTAGAAATGTACGCAGAATCTCATGGTGTCATCAGTTTTTGAGTTCGGTCCGAAATAAAGTCAATATGAATATATTTATTAAAAAATCTATAAAAACGCGGAACAAAAAAAAACCGCTCCTAAAATTTCGATATGTTAATCAATTATTCTGAACGATCCATTCGCCTAAATATACGTAGAAATGTACGCAGAATCTCATGGTGTCATCAGTTTTTGAGTTCGGTACGAAATAAAGTCAATATGAATATATTTATTAAAAAATCTATAAAAACGCGGAACAAAAAAAAACCGCTCCTAAACTTTCGATATGTTAATCAATTATTCTGAACGATCCATTCGCCTAAATATACGTAGAAATGTACGCAGAATCTCATGGTGTCATTAGTTTTTGAGTTCGGTACGAAATAAAGTCAATATGAATATATTTATTAAAAAATCTATAAAAACGCGGAACAAAAAAAAACCGCTCCTAAAATTTCGATATGTTAATCAATTATTCTGAACGATCCATTCGCCTAAATATACGTACAAATGTACGCAGAATCTCATGGTGTCATCAGTTTTTGAGTTCGGTACGAAATAAAGTCAATATGAATATATTTATTAAAAAATCTACAAAAACGCGGAACAAAAAAAAACCGCTCCTAAAATTTCGATATGTTAATCAATTATTCTGAACGATCTATTCACCAAAATATACGTAGAAATGTACGCAGAATCTCATGGTGTCAACAGTTTTTGAGTTCGGTCCGAAATAAAGTCAATATGAATATATATATTAAAAAATCTATAAAAACGCGGAACAAAAAAAAACCGCTCCTAAAATTTCGATATGTTAATCAATTATTCTGAACGATCCATTCACCTAAATATACGTACAAATGTACGCAGAATCTCATGGTGTCAACAGTTTTTGAGTTCGGTCCGAAATAAAGTCAATATGAATATATTTATTAAAAAATCTATAAAAACGCGGAACAAAATAAAACCGCTCCTAAAATTTCGATATGTTAATCAATTATTCTGAACGATCCATTCGCCTAAATATACGTAGAAATGTACGCAGAATCTCATGGTGTCATCAGTTTTTGAGTTCGGTCCGAAATAAAGTCAATATGAATATATATATTAAAAAATCTATAAAAACGCGGAACAAAAAAAAACCGCTCCTAAAATTTCGATATGTTAATCAATTATTCTGAACGATCCATTCGCCTAAATATACGTAGAAATGTACGCAGAATCTCATGGTGTCATCAGTTTTTGAGTTCGGTCCGAAATAAAGTCAATATGAATATATATATTAAAAAATCTATAAAAACGCGGAACAAAAAAAAACCGCTCCTAAAATTTCGATATGTTAATCAATTATTCTGAACGATCTATTCACCAAAATATACGTAGAAATGTACGCAGAATCTCATGGTGTCATTAGTTTTTGAGTTCGGTACGAAATAAAGTCAATATGAATATATTTATTAAAAAATCTATAAAAACGCGGAACAAAAAAAAACCGCTCCTAAAATTTCGATATGTTAATCAATTATTCTGAACGATCCATTCGCCTAAATATACGTAGAAATGTACGCAGAATCTCATGGTGTCATCAGTTTTTGAGTTCGGTACGAAATAAAGTCAATATGAATATATTTATTAAAAAATCTATAAAAACGCGGAACAAAAAAAAACCGCTCCTAAAATTTCGATATGTTAATCAATTATTCTGAACGATCCATTCGCCTAAATATACGTAGAAATGTACGCAGAATCTCATGGTGTCATTAGTTTTTGAGTTCGGTACGAAATAAAGTCAATATGAATATATTTATTAAAAAATCTATAAAAACGCGGAACAAAAAAAAACCGCTCCTAAAATTTCGATATGTTAATCAATTATTCTGAACGATCTATTCACCAAAATATACGTAGAAATGTACGCAGAATCTCATGGTGTCATTAGTTTTTGAGTTCGGTACGAAATAAAGTCAATATGAATATATTTATTAAAAAATCTATAAAAACGCGGAACAAAAAAAAACCGCTCCTAAAATTTCGATATGTTAATCAATTATTCTGAACGATCTATTCACCAAAATATACGTAGAAATGTACGCAGAATCTCATGGTGTCATTAGTTTTTGAGTTCGGTCCGAAATAAAGTCAATATGAATATATTTATTAAAAAATCTATAAAAACGCGGAACAAAAAAAAACCGCTCCTAAAATTTCGATATGTTAATCAATTATTCTGAACGATCTATTCACCAAAATATACGTGGAAATGTACGCAGAATCTCATGGTGTCATCAGTTTTTGAGTTCGGTACGAAATAAAGTCAATATGAATATATTTATTAAAAAATCTACAAAAACGCGGAACAAAAAAAAACCGCTCCTAAAATTTCGATATGTTAATCAATTATTCTGAACGATCTATTCACCAAAATATACGTAGAAATGTACGCAGAATCTCATGGTGTCAACAGTTTTTGAGTTCGGTCCGAAATAAAGTCAATATGAATATATTTATTAAAAAATCTATAAAAACGCGGAACAAAAAAGAACCGCTCCTCACATTTCGATATGTTAATCAATTATTCTGAACGATCCATTCGCCTAAATATACGTAGAAATGTACGCAGAATCTCATGGTGTCATCAGTTTTTGAGTTCGGTCCGAAATAAAGTCAATATGAATATATATATTAAAAAATCTATAAAAACGCGGAACAAAAAAGAACCGCTCCTCAAATTTCGATATGTTAATCAATTATTCTGAACGATCTATTCACCAAAATATACGTAGAAATGTACGCAGAATCTCATGGCGTCATCAGTTTTTGAGTTCGGTCCGAAATAAAGTCAATATGAATATATTTATTAAAAAATCTATAAAAACGCGGAACAAAAAAAAACCGCTCCTAAAATTTCGATATGTTAATCAATTATTCTGAACGATCCATTCGCCTAAATATACGTACAAATGTACGCAGAATCTCATGGTGTCATCAGTTTTTGAGTTCGGTACGAAATAAAGTCAATATGAATATATTTATTAAAAAATCTACAAAAACGCGGAACAAAAAAAAACCGCTCCTAAAATTTCGATATGTTAATCAATTATTCTGAACGATCCATTCGCCTAAATATACGTACAAATGTACGCAGAATCTCATGGTGTCATCAGTTTTTGAGTTCGGTACGAAATAAAGTCAATATGAATATATTTATTAAAAAATCTATAAAAACGCGGAACAAAATAAAACCGCTCCTAAAATTTCGATATGTTAATCAATTATTCTGAACGATCCATTTACCAAAATATACGTAGAAATGTACGCAGAATCTCATGGTGTCATCAGTTTTTGAGTTCGGTCCGAAATAAAGTCAATATGAATATATATATTAAAAAATCTATAAAAACGCGGAACAAAAAAGAACCGCTCCTCACATTTCGATATGTTAATCAATTATTCTGAACGATCCATTCGCCTAAATATACGTAGAAATGTACGCAGAATCTCATGGTGTCATCAGTTTTTGAGTTCGGTCCGAAATAAAGTCAATATGAATATATATATTAAAAAATCTATAAAAACGCGGAACAAAAAAGAACCGCTCCTCAAATTTCGATATGTTAATCAATTATTCTGAACGATCTATTCACCAAAATATACGTAGAAATGTACGCAGAATCTCATGGTGTCATCAGTTTTTGAGTTCGGTACGAAATAAAGTCAATATGAATATATTTATTAAAAAATCTACAAAAACGCGGAACAAAAAAAAACCGCTCCTAAAATTTCGATATGTTAATCAATTATTCTGAACGATCCATTCGCCTAAATATACGTACAAATGTACGCAGAATCTCATGGTGTCATCAGTTTTTGAGTTCGGTACGAAATAAAGTCAATATGAATATATTTATTAAAAAATCTACAAAAACGCGGAACAAAAAAAAACCGCTCCTAAAATTTCGATATGTTAATCAATTATTCTGAACGATCTATTCACCAAAATATACGTAGAAATGTACGCAGAATCTCATGGTGTCATCAGTTTTTGAGTTCGGTCCGAAATAAAGTCAATATGAATATATATATTAAAAAATCTATAAAAACGCGGAACAAAAAAGAACCGCTCCTCACATTTCGATATGTTAATCAATTATTCTGAACGATCCATTCGCCTAAATATACGTAGAAATGTACGCAGAATCTCATGGTGTCATCAGTTTTTGAGTTCGGTCCGAAATAAAGTCAATATGAATATATATATTAAAAAATCTATAAAAACGCGGAACAAAAAAGAACCGCTCCTCAAATTTCGATATGTTAATCAATTATTCTGAACGATCTATTCACCAAAATATACGTAGAAATGTACGCAGAATCTCATGGCGTCATCAGTTTTTGAGTTCGGTCCGAAATAAAGTCAATATGAATATATTTATTAAAAAATCTATAAAAACGCGGAACAAAAAAAAACCGCTCCTAAAATTTCGATATGTTAATCAATTATTCTGAACGATCCATTCGCCTAAATATACGTACAAATGTACGCAGAATCTCATGGTGTCATCAGTTTTTGAGTTCGGTACGAAATAAAGTCAATATGAATATATTTATTAAAAAATCTACAAAAACGCGGAACAAAAAAAAACCGCTCCTAAAATTTCGATATGTTAATCAATTATTCTGAACGATCCATTCGCCTAAATATACGTACAAATGTACGCAGAATCTCATGGTGTCATCAGTTTTTGAGTTCGGTACGAAATAAAGTCAATATGAATATATTTATTAAAAAATCTATAAAAACGCGGAACAAAATAAAACCGCTCCTAAAATTTCGATATGTTAATCAATTATTCTGAACGATCCATTCACCAAAATATACGTAGAAATGTACGCAGAATCTCATGGTGTCATCAGTTTTTGAGTTCGGTCCGAAATAAAGTCAATATGAATATATATATTAAAAAATCTATAAAAACGCGGAACAAAAAAGAACCGCTCCTCACATTTCGATATGTTAATCAATTATTCTGAACGATCCATTCGCCTAAATATACGTAGAAATGTACGCAGAATCTCATGGTGTCATCAGTTTTTGAGTTCGGTCCGAAATAAAGTCAATATGAATATATATATTAAAAAATCTATAAAAACGCGGAACAAAAAAGAACCGCTCCTCAAATTTCGATATGTTAATCAATTATTCTGAACGATCTATTCACCAAAATATACGTAGAAATGTACGCAGAATCTCATGGTGTCAACAGTTTTTGAGTTCGGTCCGAAATAAAGTCAATATGAATATATATATTAAAAAATCTATAAAAACGCGGAACAAAAAAAAACCGCTCCTAAAATTTCGATATGTTAATCAATTATTCTGAACGATCCATTCGCCTAAATATACGTAGAAATGTACGCAGAATCTCATGGTGTCATCAGTTTTTGAGTTCGGTACGAAATAAAGTCAATATGAATATATATATTAAAAAATCTATAAAAACGCGGAACAAAAAAAAACCGCTCCTACAATTTCGATATGTTAATCAATTATTCTGAACGATCCATTCGCCTAAATATACGTAGAAATGTACGCAGAATCTCATGGTGTCGTCAGTTTTTGAGTTCGGTACGAAATAAAGTCAATATGAATATATTTATTAAAAAATCTATAAAAACGCGGAACAAAAAAAAACCGCTCCTAAAATTTCGATATGTTAATCAATTATTCTGAACGATCTATTCACCAAAATATACGTAGAAATGTACGCAAAATCTCATGGTGTCATCAGTTTTTGAGTTCGGTCCGAAATAAAGTCAATATGAATATATATATTAAAAAATCTATAAAAACGCGGAACAAAAAAAAACCGCTCCTAAAATTTCGATATGTTAATCAATTATTCTGAACGATCCATTCGCCTAAATATACGTACAAATGTACGCAGAATCTCATGGTGTCATCAGTTTTTGAGTTCGGTACGAAATAAAGTCAATATGAATATATTTATTAAAAAATCTATAAAAACGCGGAACAAAAAAAAACCGCTCCTAAAATTTCGATATGTTAATCAATTATTCTGAACGATCCATTCGCCTAAATATACGTAGAAATGTACGCAGAATCTCATGGTGTCATCAGTTTTTGAGTTCGGTACGAAATAAAGTCAATATGAATATATTTATTAAAAAATCTATAAAAACGCGGAACAAAAAAAAAAAGCTCCTAAAATTTCGATATGTTAATCAATTATTCTGAACGATCCATTCGCCTAAATATACGTAGAAATGTACGCAGAATCTCATGGTGTCATCAGTTTTTGAGTTCGGTCCGAAATAAAGTCAATATGAATATATATATTAAAAAATCTATAAAAACGCGGAACAAAAAAAAACCGCTCCTAAAATTTCGATATGTTAATCAATTATTCTGAACGATCTATTCACCAAAATATACGTAGAAATGTACGCAGAATCTCATGGTGTCATCAGTTTTTGAGTTCGGTACGAAATAAAGTCAATATGAATATATTTATTAAAAAATCTATAAAAACGCGGAACAAAAAAAAACCGCTCCTAAAATTTCGATATGTTAATCAATTATTCTGAACGATCTATTCACCAAAATATACGTAGAAATGTACGCAAAATCTCATGGTGTCATCAGTTTTTGAGTTCGGTCCGAAATAAAGTCAATATGAATATATATATTAAAAAATCTATAAAAACGCGGAACAAAAAAGAACCGCTCCTCACATTTCGATATGTTAATCAATTATTCTGAACGATCCATTCGCCTAAATATACGTACAAATGTACGCAGAATCTCATGGTGTCATCAGTTTTTGAGTTCGGTACGAAATAAAGTCAATATGAATATATTTATTAAAAAATCTATAAAAACGCGGAACAAAATAAAACCGCTCCTAAAATTTCGATATGTTAATCAATTATTCTGAACGATCCATTCACCAAAATATACGTAGAAATGTACGCAGAATCTCATGGTGTCATCAGTTTTTGAGTTCGGTCCGAAATAAAGTCAATATGAATATATATATTAAAAAATCTATAAAAACGCGGAACAAAAAAGAACCGCTCCTCACATTTCGATATGTTAATCAATTATTCTGAACGATCCATTCGCCTAAATATACGTAGAAATGTACGCAGAATCTCATGGTGTCATCAGTTTTTGAGTTCGGTCCGAAATAAAGTCAATATGAATATATATATTAAAAAATCTATAAAAACGCGGAACAAAAAAGAACCGCTCCTCAAATTTCGATATGTTAATCAATTATTCTGAACGATCCATTCGCCTAAATATACGTAGAAATGTACGCAGAATCTCATGGTGTCATCAGTTTTTGAGTTCGGTACGAAATAAAGTCAATATGAATATATTTATTAAAAAATCTATAAAAACGCGGAACAAAAAAAAACCGCTCCTAAAATTTCGATATGTTAATCAATTATTCTGAACGATCCATTCGCCTAAATATACGTAGAAATGTACGCAGAATCTCATGGTGTCATCAGTTTTTGAGTTCGGTACGAAATAAAGTCAATATGAATATATTTATTAAAAAATCTATAAAAACGCGGAACAAAAAAGAACCGCTCTTAAAATTTCGATATGTTAATCAATTATTCTGAACGATCCATTCACCAAAATATACGTAGAAATGTACGCAGAATCCCATGGTGTCATCAGTTTTTGAGTTCGGTTGGAAATAAAGTCAATATGAATATATTTATTAAAAAATCTATAAAAACGCGGAACAAAAAAGAACCGCTCTTAAAATTTCGATATGTTAATCAATTATTCTGAACGATCCATTCGCCAAAATATACGTAGAAATGTACGCAGAATCTCATGGTGTCATCAGTTTTTGAGTTCGGTACGAAATAAAGTCAATATGAATATATTTATTAAAAAATCTATAAAAACGCGGAACAAAAAAGAACCGCTCTTAAAATTTCGATATGTTAATCAATTATTCTGAACGGTCCATTCGCCAAAATATACGTAGAAATGTACGCAGAATCTCATGGTGTCATCAGTTTTTGAGTTCGGTACGAAATAAAGTCAATATGAATATATTTATTAAAAAATCTATAAAAACGCGGAACAAAAAAGAACCGCTCTTAAAATTTCGATATGTTAATCAATTATTCTGAACGGTCCATTCGCCAAAATATACGTAGAAATGTACGCAAAATCTCATGGTGTCATCAGTTTTTGAGTTCGGTCCGAAATAAAGTCAATATGAATATATATATTAAAAAATCTATAAAAACGCGGAACAAAAAAAAACCGCTCCTAAAATTTCGATATGTTAATCAATTATTCTGAACGATCCATTCGCCTAAATATACGTACAAATGTACGCAGAATCTCATGGTGTCATCAGTTTTTGAGTTCGGTACGAAATAAAGTCAATATGAATATATTTATTAAAAAATCTATAAAAACGCGGAACAAAAAAAAACCGCTCCTAAAATTTCGATATGTTAATCAATTATTCTGAACGATCCATTCGCCTAAATATACGTAGAAATGTACGCAGAATCTCATGGTGTCATCAGTTTTTGAGTTCGGTACGAAATAAAGTCAATATGAATATATTTATTAAAAAATCTATAAAAACGCGGAACAAAAAAAAAAAGCTCCTAAAATTTCGATATGTTAATCAATTATTCTGAACGATCCATTCGCCTAAATATACGTAGAAATGTACGCAGAATCTCATGGTGTCATCAGTTTTTGAGTTCGGTCCGAAATAAAGTCAATATGAATATATATATTAAAAAATCTATAAAAACGCGGAACAAAAAAAAACCGCTCCTAAAATTTCGATATGTTAATCAATTATTCTGAACGATCTATTCACCAAAATATACGTAGAAATGTACGCAGAATCTCATGGTGTCATCAGTTTTTGAGTTCGGTACGAAATAAAGTCAATATGAATATATTTATTAAAAAATCTATAAAAACGCGGAACAAAAAAAAACCGCTCCTAAAATTTCGATATGTTAATCAATTATTCTGAACGATCTATTCACCAAAATATACGTAGAAATGTACGCAAAATCTCATGGTGTCATCAGTTTTTGAGTTCGGTCCGAAATAAAGTCAATATGAATATATATATTAAAAAATCTATAAAAACGCGGAACAAAAAAGAACCGCTCCTCACATTTCGATATGTTAATCAATTATTCTGAACGATCCATTCGCCTAAATATACGTACAAATGTACGCAGAATCTCATGGTGTCATCAGTTTTTGAGTTCGGTACGAAATAAAGTCAATATGAATATATTTATTAAAAAATCTATAAAAACGCGGAACAAAATAAAACCGCTCCTAAAATTTCGATATGTTAATCAATTATTCTGAACGATCCATTCACCAAAATATACGTAGAAATGTACGCAGAATCTCATGGTGTCATCAGTTTTTGAGTTCGGTCCGAAATAAAGTCAATATGAATATATATATTAAAAAATCTATAAAAACGCGGAACAAAAAAGAACCGCTCCTCACATTTCGATATGTTAATCAATTATTCTGAACGATCCATTCGCCTAAATATACGTAGAAATGTACGCAGAATCTCATGGTGTCATCAGTTTTTGAGTTCGGTCCGAAATAAAGTCAATATGAATATATATATTAAAAAATCTATAAAAACGCGGAACAAAAAAGAACCGCTCCTCAAATTTCGATATGTTAATCAATTATTCTGAACGATCCATTCGCCTAAATATACGTACAAATGTACGCAGAATCTCATGGTGTCATCAGTTTTTGAGTTCGGTACGAAATAAAGTCAATATGAATATATTTATTAAAAAATCTATAAAAACGCGGAACAAAAAAAAACCGCTCCTAAAATTTCGATATGTTAATCAATTATTCTGAACGATCCATTCGCCTAAATATACGTACAAATGTACGCAGAATCTCATGGTGTCATCAGTTTTTGAGTTCGGTACGAAATAAAGTCAATATGAATATATTTATTAAAAAATCTATAAAAACGCGGAACAAAAAAGAACCGCTCTTAAAATTTCGATATGTTAATCAATTATTCTGAACGATCCATTCACCAAAATATACGTAGAAATGTACGCAGAATCCCATGGTGTCATCAGTTTTTGAGTTCGGTTGGAAATAAAGTCAATATGAATATATTTATTAAAAAATCTATAAAAACGCGGAACAAAAAAGAACCGCTCTTAAAATTTCGATATGTTAATCAATTATTCTGAACGATCCATTCGCCAAAATATACGTAGAAATGTACGCAGAATCTCATGGTGTCATCAGTTTTTGAGTTCGGTACGAAATAAAGTCAATATGAATATATTTATTAAAAAATCTATAAAAACGCGGAACAAAAAAGAACCGCTCTTAAAATTTCGATATGTTAATCAATTATTCTGAACGGTCCATTCGCCAAAATATACGTAGAAATGTACGCAGAATCTCATGGTGTCATCAGTTTTTGAGTTCGGTACGAAATAAAGTCAATATGAATATATTTATTAAAAAATCTATAAAAACGCGGAACAAAAAAGAACCGCTCTTAAAATTTCGATATGTTAATCAATTATTCTGAACGGTCCATTCGCCAAAATATACGTAGAAATGTACGCAGAATCCCATGGTGTCATCAGTTTTTGAGTTCGGTCCGAAATAAAGTCAATATGAATATATATATTAAAAAATCTATAAAAACGCGGAACAAAAAAAAACCGCTCCTAAAATTTCGATATGTTAATCAATTATTCTGAACGATCTATTCACCAAAATATACGTAGAAATGTACGCAGAATCTCATGGTGTCATCAGTTTTTGAGTTCGGTACGAAATAAAGTCAATATGAATATATTTATTAAAAAATCTATAAAAACGCGAAACAAAAAAAAACCGCTCCTAAAATTTCGATATGTTAATCAATAGTTCTGAACGATCAATTCACCAAAATATACGTAGAAATGTACGCAAAATCTCATGGTGTCATCAGTTTTTGAGTTCGGTCCGAAATAAAGTCAATATGAATATATATATTAAAAAATCTATAAAAACGCGGAACAAAAAAAAACCGCTCCTAAAATTTCGATATGTTAATCAATTATTCTGAACGATCCATTCGCCTAAATATACGTAGAAATGTACGCAGAATCTCATGGTGTCATCAGTTTTTGAGTTCGGTACGAAATAAAGTCAATATGAATATATTTATTAAAAAATCTATAAAAACGCGGAACAAAAAAAAACCGCTCCTAAAATTTCGATATGTTAATCAATTATTCTGAACGATCCATTCGCCTAAATATACGTAGAAATGTACGCAGAATCTCATGGTGTCATTAGTTTTTGAGTTCGGTACGAAATAAAGTCAATATGAATATATTTATTAAAAAATCTATAAAAACGCGGAACAAAAAAAAACCGCTCCTAAAATTTCGATATGTTAATCAATTATTCTGAACGATCTATTCACCAAAATATACGTAGAAATGTACGCAGAATCTCATGGTGTCATTAGTTTTTGAGTTCGGTACGAAATAAAGTCAATATGAATATATTTATTAAAAAATCTATAAAAACGCGGAACAAAAAAAAACCGCTCCTAAAATTTCGATATGTTAATCAATTATTCTGAACGATCTATTCACCAAAATATACGTAGAAATGTACGCAGAATCTCATGGTGTCATTAGTTTTTGAGTTCGGTCCGAAATAAAGTCAATATGAATATATTTATTAAAAAATCTATAAAAACGCGGAACAAAAAAAAACCGCTCCTAAAATTTCGATATGTTAATCAATTATTCTGAACGATCTATTCACCAAAATATACGTAGAAATGTACGCAGAATCTCATGGTGTCATCAGTTTTTGAGTTCGGTCCGAAATAAAGTCAATATGAATATATATATTAAAAAATCTATAAAAACGCGGAACAAAAAAGAACCGCTCCTCAAATTTCGATATGTTAATCAATTATTCTGAACGATCCATTCGCCTAAATATACGTAGAAATGTACGCAGAATCTCATGGTGTCATCAGTTTTTGAGTTCGGTACGAAATAAAGTCAATATGAATATATTTATTAAAAAATCTATAAAAACGCGGAACAAAAAAAAACCGCTCCTAAAATTTCGATATGTTAATCAATTATTCTGAACGATCCATTCGCCTAAATATACGTAGAAATGTACGCAGAATCTCATGGTGTCATCAGTTTTTGAGTTCGGTACGAAATAAAGTCAATATGAATATATTTATTAAAAAATCTATAAAAACGCGGAACAAAAAAGAACCGCTCTTAAAATTTCGATATGTTAATCAATTATTCTGAACGATCCATTCACCAAAATATACGTAGAAATGTACGCAGAATCCCATGGTGTCATCAGTTTTTGAGTTCGGTTCGAAATAAAGTCAATATGAATATATTTATTAAAAAATCTATAAAAACGCGGAACAAAAAAGAACCGCTCTTAAAATTTCGATATGTTAATCAATTATTCTGAACGATCCATTCGCCAAAATATACGTAGAAATGTACGCAGAATCTCATGGTGTCATCAGTTTTTGAGTTCGGTACGAAATAAAGTCAATATGAATATATTTATTAAAAAATCTATAAAAACGCGGAACAAAAAAGAACCGCTCTTAAAATTTCGATATGTTAATCAATTATTCTGAACGGTCCATTCGCCAAAATATACGTAGAAATGTACGCAGAATCTCATGGTGTCATCAGTTTTTGAGTTCGGTACGAAATAAAGTCAATATGAATATATTTATTAAAAAATCTATAAAAACGCGGAACAAAAAAGAACCGCTCTTAAAATTTCGATATGTTAATCAATTATTCTGAACGGTCCATTCGCCAAAATATACGTAGAAATGTACGCAGAATCCCATGGTGTCATCAGTTTTTGAGTTCGGTCCGAAATAAAGTCAATATGAATATATATATTAAAAAATCTATAAAAACGCGGAACAAAAAAAAACCGCTCCTAAAATTTCGATATGTTAATCAATTATTCTGAACGATCTATTCACCAAAATATACGTAGAAATGTACGCAGAATCTCATGGTGTCATCAGTTTTTGAGTTCGGTACGAAATAAAGTCAATATGAATATATTTATTAAAAAATCTATAAAAACGCGGAACAAAAAAAAACCGCTCCTAAAATTTCGATATGTTAATCAATTATTCTGAACGATCCATTCGCCTAAATATACGTAGAAATGTACGCAGAATCTCATGGTGTCATCAGTTTTTGAGTTCGGTACGAAATAAAGTCAATATGAATATATTTATTAAAAAATCTATAAAAACGCGGAACAAAAAAAAACCGCTCCTAAAATTTCGATATGTTAATCAATTATTCTGAACGATCCATTCGCCTAAATATACGTAGAAATGTACGCAGAATCTCATGGTGTCATTAGTTTTTGAGTTCGGTACGAAATAAAGTCAATATGAATATATTTATTAAAAAATCTATAAAAACGCGGAACAAAAAAAAACCGCTCCTAAAATTTCGATATGTTAATCAATTATTCTGAACGATCTATTCACCAAAATATACGTAGAAATGTACGCAGAATCTCATGGTGTCATTAGTTTTTGAGTTCGGTACGAAATAAAGTCAATATGAATATATTTATTAAAAAATCTATAAAAACGCGGAACAAAAAAAAACCGCTCCTAAAATTTCGATATGTTAATCAATTATTCTGAACGATCTATTCACCAAAATATACGTAGAAATGTACGCAGAATCTCATGGTGTCATTAGTTTTTGAGTTCGGTCCGAAATAAAGTCAATATGAATATATTTATTAAAAAATCTATAAAAACGCGGAACAAAAAAAAACCGCTCCTAAAATTTCGATATGTTAATCAATTATTCTGAACGATCTATTCACCAAAATATACGTAGAAATGTACGCAGAATCTCATGGTGTCATCAGTTTTTGAGTTCGGTCCGAAATAAAGTCAATATGAATATATTTATTAAAAAATCTATAAAAACGCGGAACAAAAAAAAACCGCTCCTAAAATTTCGATATGTTAATCAATTATTCTGAACGATCCATTCGCCTAAATATACGTACAAATGTACGCAGAATCTCATGGTGTCATCAGTTTTTGAGTTCGGTACGAAATAAAGTCAATATGAATATATTTATTAAAAAATCTACAAAAACGCGGAACAAAAAAAAACCGCTCCTAAAATTTCGATATGTTAATCAATTATTCTGAACGATCTATTCACCAAAATATACGTAGAAATGTACGCAGAATCTCATGGTGTCAACAGTTTTTGAGTTCGGTCCGAAATAAAGTCAATATGAATATATTTATTAAAAAATCTATAAAAACGCGGAACAAAAAAAAACCGCTCCTAAAATTTCGATATGTTAATCAATTATTCTGAACGATCCATTCGCCTAAATATACGTACAAATGTACGCAGAATCTCATGGTGTCATCAGTTTTTGAGTTCGGTACGAAATAAAGTCAATATGAATATATTTATTAAAAAATCTATAAAAACGCGGAACAAAATAAAACCGCTCCTAAAATTTCGATATGTTAATCAATTATTCTGAACGATCCATTCACCAAAATATACGTAGAAATGTACGCAGAATCTCATGGTGTCATCAGTTTTTGAGTTCGGTCCGAAATAAAGTCAATATGAACATATATATTAAAAAATCTATAAAAACGCGGAACAAAAAAGAACCGCTCCTCAAATTTCGATATGTTAATCAATTATTCTGAACGATCTATTCACCAAAATATACGTAGAAATGTACGCAGAATCTCATGGTGTCATCAGTTTTTGAGTTCGGTCCGAAATAAAGTCAATATGAATATATTTATTAAAAAATCTATAAAAACGCGGAACAAAAAAAAACCGCTCCTAAAATTTCGATATGTTAATCAATTATTCTGAACGATCCATTCGCCTAAATATACGTACAAATGTACGCAGAATCTCATGGTGTCATCAGTTTTTGAGTTCGGTACGAAATAAAGTCAATATGAATATATTTATTAAAAAATCTACAAAAACGCGGAACAAAAAAAAACCGCTCCTAAAATTTCGATATGTTAATCAATTATTCTGAACGATCCATTCGCCTAAATATACGTACAAATGTACGCAGAATCTCATGGTGTCATCAGTTTTTGAGTTCGGTACGAAATAAAGTCAATATGAATATATTTATTAAAAAATCTATAAAAACGCGGAACAAAATAAAACCGCTCCTAAAATTTCGATATGTTAATCAATTATTCTGAACGATCCATTCACCAAAATATACGTAGAAATGTACGCAGAATCTCAGGGTGTCATCAGTTTTTGAGTTCGGTCCGAAATAAAGTCAATATGAATATATATATTAAAAAATCTATAAAAACGCGGAACAAAAAAGAACCGCTCCTCACATTTCGATATGTTAATCAATTATTCTGAACGATCCATTCGCCTAAATATACGTACAAATGTACGCAGAATCTCATGGTGTCATCAGTTTTTGAGTTCGGTCCGAAATAAAGTCAATATGAATATATTTATTAAAAAATCTATAAAAACGCGGAACAAAAAAGAACCGCTCCTCAAATTTCGATATGTTAATCAATTATTCTGAACGATCTATTCACCAAAATATACGTAGAAATGTACGCAGAATCTCATGGTGTCAACAGTTTTTGAGTTCGGTCCGAAATAAAGTCAATATGAATATATATATTAAAAAATCTATAAAAACGCGGAACAAAAAAAAACCGCTCCTAAAATTTCGATATGTTAATCAATTATTCTGAACGATCCATTCGCCTAAATATACGTAGAAATGTACGCAGAATCTCATGGTGTCATCAGTTTTTGAGTTCGGTACGAAATAAAGTCAATATGAATATATTTATTAAAAAATCTATAAAAACGCGGAACAAAAAAAAACCGCTCCTACAATTTCGATATGTTAATCAATTATTCTGAACGATCCATTCGCCTAAATATACGTAGAAATGTACGCAGAATCTCATGGTGACATCAGTTTTTGAGTTCGGTACGAAATAAAGTCAATATGAATATATTTATTAAAAAATCTATAAAAACGCGGAACAAAAAAAAACCGCTCCTAAAATTTCGATATGTTAATCAATTATTCTGAACGATCTATTCACCAAAATATACGTAGAAATGTACGCAAAATCTCATGGTGTCATCAGTTTTTGAGTTCGGTCCGAAATAAAGTCAATATGAATATATATATTAAAAAATCTATAAAATCGCGGAACAAAAAAAAACCGCTCCTAAAATTTCGATATGTTAATCAATTATTCTGAACGATCCATTCGCCTAAATATACGTAGAAATGTACGCAGAATCTCATGGTGTCATCAGTTTTTGAGTTCGGTACGAAATAAAGTCAATATGAATATATTTATTAAAAAATCTATAAAAACGCGGAACAAAAAAAAACCGCTCCTAAAATTTCGATATGTTAATCAATTATTCTGAACGATCCATTCGCCTAAATATACGCAGAAATGTACGCAGAATCTCATGGTGTCATCAGTTTTTGAGTTCGGTACGAAATAAAGTCAATATGAATATATTTATTAAAAAATCTATAAAAACGCGGAACAAAAAAGAACCGCTCCTCAAATTTCGATATGTTAATCAATTATTCTGAACGATCCATTCACCAAAATATACGTAGAAATGTACGCAGAATCTCATGGTGTCATCAGTTTTTGAGTTCGGTCCGAAATAAAGTCAATATGAATATATATATTAAAAAATCTATAAAAACGCGGAACAAAAAAGAACCGCTCCTCACATTTCGATATGTTAATCAATTATTCTGAACGATCCATTCGCCTAAATATACGTAGAAATGTACGCAGAATCTCATGGTGTCATCAGTTTTTGAGTTCGGTCCGAAATAAAGTCAATATGAATATATATATTAAAAAATCTATAAAAACGCGGAACAAAAAAGAACCGCTCCTCAAATTTCGATATGTTAATCAATTATTCTGAACGATCTATTCACCAAAATATACGTAGAAATGTACGCAGAATCTCATGGTGTCATCAGTTTTTGAGTTCGGTCCGAAATAAAGTCAATATGAATATATTTATTAAAAAATCTATAAAAACGCGGAACAAAAAAAAACCGCTCCTAAAATTTCGATATGTTAATCAATTATTCTGAACGATCCATTCGCCTAAATATACGTACAAATGTACGCAGAATCTCATGGTGTCATCAGTTTTTGAGTTCGGTACGAAATAAAGTCAATATGAATATATTTATTAAAAAATCTATAAAAACGCGGAACAAAAAAAAACCGCTCCTAAAATTTCGATATGTTAATCAATTATTCTGAACGATCCATTCACCTAAATATACGTAGAAATGTACGCAGAATCTCATGGTGTCATCAGTTTTTGAGTTCGGTACGAAATAAAGTCAATATGAATATATTTATTAAAAAATCTATAAAAACGCGGAACAAAAAAAAACCGCTCCTAAAATTTCGATATGTTAATCAATTATTCTGAACGATCCATTCGCCTAAATATACGTAGAAATGTACGCAGAATCTCATGGTGTCATCAGTTTTTGAGTTCGGTACGAAATAAAGTCAATATGAATATATTTATTAAAAAATCTATAAAAACGCGGAACAAAAAAGAACCGCTCTTAAAATTTCGACATGTTAATCAATTATTCTGAACGATCCATTCACCAAAATATACGTAGAAATGTACGCAGAATCCCATGGTGTCATCAGTTTTTGAGTTCGGTTCGAAATAAAGTCAATATGAATATATTTATTAAAAAATCTATAAAAACGCGGAACAAAAAAGAACCGCTCTTAAAATTTCGATATGTTAATCAATTATTCTGAACGATCCATTCGCCAAAATATACGTAGAAATGTACGCAGAATCTCATGGTGTCATCAGTTTTTGAGTTCGGTCCGAAATAAAGTCAATATGAATATATATATTAAAAAATCTATAAAAACGCGGAACAAAAAAGAACCGCTCCTCACATTTCGATATGTTAATCAATTATTCTGAACGATCCATTCGCCTAAATATACGTAGAAATGTACGCAGAATCTCATGGTGTCATCAGTTTTTGAGTTCGGTCCGAAATAAAGTCAATATGAATATATATATTAAAAAATCTATAAAAACGCGGAACAAAAAAGAACCGCTCCTCAAATTTCGATATGTTAATCAATTATTCTGAACGATCTATTCACCAAAATATACGTAGAAATGTACGCAGAATCTCATGGTGTCATCAGTTTTTGAGTTCGGTCCGAAATAAAGTCAATATGAATATATTTATTAAAAAAATCTATAAAAACGCGGAACAAAAAAAAACCGCTCCTAAAATTTCGATATGTTAATCAATTATTCTGAACGATCCATTCGCCTAAATATACGTAGAAATGTACGCAGAATCTCATGGTGTCATCAGTTTTTGAGTTCGGTACGAAATAAAGTCAATATGAATATATTTATTAAAAAATATATAAAAACGCGGAACAAAAAAAAACCGCTCCTAAAATTTCGATATGTTAATCAATTATTCTGAACGATCCATTCGCCTAAATATACGTAGAAATGTACGCAGAATCTCATGGTGTCATCAGTTTTTGAGTTCGGTACGAAATAAAGTCAATATGAATATATTTATTAAAAAATCTATAAAAACGCGGAACAAAAAAAAACCGCTCCTAAAATTTCGATATGTTAATCAATTATTCTGAACGATCCATTCGCCTAAATATACGTAGAAATGTACGCAGAATCTCATGGTGTCATCAGTTTTTGAGTTCGGTACGAAATAAAGTCAATATGAATATATTTATTAAAAAATCTATAATAACGCGGAACAAAAAAGAACCGCTCTTAAAATTTCGATATGTTAATCAATTATTCTGAACGATCCATTCACCAAAATATACGTAGAAATGTACGCAGAATCCCATGGTGTCATCAGTTTTTGAGTTCGGTTCGAAATAAAGTCAATATGAATATATTTATTAAAAAATCTATAAAAACGCGGAACAAAAAAGAACCGCTCTTAAAATTTCGATATGTTAATCAATTATTCTGAACGATCCATTCGCCAAAATATACGTAGAAATGTACGCAGAATCTCATGGTGTCATCAGTTTTTGAGTTCGGTACGAAATAAAGTCAATATGAATATATTTATTAAAAAATCTATAAAAACGCGGAACAAAAAAGAACCGCTCATAAAATTTCGATATGTTAATCAATTATTCTGAACGGTCCATTCGCCAAAATATACGTAGAAATGTACGCAGAATCTCATGGTGTCATCAGTTTTTGAGTTCGGTACGAAATAAAGTCAATATGAATATATTTATTAAAAAATCTATAAAAACGCGGAACAAAAAAGAACCGCTCTTAAAATTTCGATATGTTAATCAATTATTCTGAACGGTCCATTCGCCAAAATATACGTAGAAATGTACGCAGAATCCCATGGTGTTATCAGTTTTTGAGTTCGGTACGAAATAAAGTCAATATGAATATATTTATTAAAAAATCTATAAAAACGCGGAACAAAAAAGAACCGCTCTTAAAAATTCGATATGTTAATCAATTATTCTGAACGGTCCATTCGCCAAAATATACGTAGAAATGTACGCAGAATCTCATGGTGTCATCAGTTTTTGAGTTCGGTACGAAATAAAGTCAATATGAATATATTTATTAAAAAATCTATAAAAACGCGGAACAAAAAAGAACCGCTCTTAAAATTTCGATATGTTAATCAATTATTCTGAACGGTCCATTCGCCAAAATATACGTAGAAATGTACGCAGAATCTCATGGTGTCATCAGTTTTTGAGTTCGGTACGAAATAAAGTCAATATGAATATATTTATTAAAAAATCTATAAAAACGCGGAACAAAAAAGAACCGCTCTTAAAATTTCGATATGTTAATCAATTATTCTGAACGATCCATTCACCAAAATATACGTAGAAATGTACGCAGAATCCCATGGTGTCATCAGTTTTTGAGTTCGGTTCGAAATAAAGTCAATATGAATATATTTATTAAAAAATCTATAAAAACGCGGAACAAAAAAGAACCGCTCTTAAAATTTCGATATGTTAATCAATTATTCTGAACGATCCATTCGCCAAAATATACGTAGAAATGTACGCAGAATCTCATGGTGTCATCAGTTTTTGAGTTCGGTACGAAATAAAGTCAATATGAATATATTTATTAAAAAATCTATAAAAACGCGGAACAAAAAAGAACCGCTCTTAAAATTTCGATATGTTAATCAATTATTCTGAACGGTCCATTCGCCAAAATATACGTAGAAATGTACGCAGAATCTCATGGTGTCATCAGTTTTTGAGTTCGGTACGAAATAAAGTCAATATGAATATATTTATTAAAAAATCTATAAAAACGCGGAACAAAAAAGAACCGCTCTTAAAATTTCGATATGTTAATCAATTATTCTGAACGGTCCATTCGCCAAAATATACGTAGAAATGTACGCAGAATCCCATGGTGTCATCAGTTTTTGAGTTCGGTCCGAAATAAAGTCAATATGAATATATATATTAAAAAATCTATAAAAACGCGGAACAAAAAAGAACCGCTCTTAAAAATTCGATATGTTAATCAATTATTCTGAACGGTCCATTCGCCAAAATATACGTAGAAATGTACGCAGAATCTCATGGTGTCATCAGTTTTTGAGTTCGGTACGAAATAAAGTCAATATGAATATATTTATTAAAAAATCTATAAAAACGCGGAACAAAAAAGAACCGCTCTTAAAATTTCGATATGTTAATCAATTATTCTGAACGATCCATTCACCAAAATATACGTAGAAATGTACGCAGAATCTCATGGTGTCATCAGTTTTTGAGTTCGGTACGAAATAAAGTCAATATGAATATATTTATTAAAAAATCTATAAAAACGCGGAACAAAAAAGAACCGCTCTTAAAATTTCGATATGTTAATCAATTATTCTGAACGATCCATTCACCAAAATATACGTAGAAATGTACGCAGAATCTCATGGTGTCATCAGTTTTTGAGTTCGGTACGAAATAAAGTCAATATGAATATATTTATTAAAAAATCTATAAAAACGCGGAACAAAAAAGAACCGCTCTTAAAATTTCGATATGTTAATCAATTATTCTGAACGATCCATTCACCAAAATATACGTAGAAATGTACGCAGAATCCCATGGTGTCATCAGTTTTTGAGTTCGGTTCGAAATAAAGTCAATATGAATATATTTATTAAAAAATCTATAAAAACGCGGAACAAAAAAGAACCGCTCTTAAAATTTCGATATGTTAATCAATTATTCTGAACGATCCATTCACCAAAATATACGTAGAAATGTACGCAGAATCTCATGGTGTCATCAGTTTTTGAGTTCGGTACGAAATAAAGTCAATATGAATATATTTATTAAAAAATCTATAAAAACGCGGAACAAAAAAGAACCGCTCTTAAAATTTCGATATGTTAATCAATTATTCTGAACGATCCATTCACCAAAATATACGTAGAAATGTACGCAGAATCCCATGGTGTCATCAGTTTTTTAGTTCGGTTCGAAATAAAGTCAATATGAATATATTTATTAAAAAATCTATAAAAACGCGGAACAAAAAAGAACCGCTCTTAAAATTTCGATATGTTAATCAATTATTCTGAACGGTCCATTCGCCAAAATATACGTAGAAATGTACGCAGAATCTCATGGTGTCATCAGTTTTTGAGTTCGGTACGAAATAAAGTCAATATGAATATATTTATTAAAAAATCTATAAAAACGCGGAACAAAAAAGAACCGCTCTTAAAATTTCGATATGTTAATCAATTATTCTGAACGGTCCATTCGCCAAAATATACGTAGAAATGTACGCAGAATCCCATGGTGTCATCAGTTTTTGAGTTCGGTACGAAATAAAGTCAATATGAATATATTTATTAAAAAATCTATAAAAACGCGGAACAAAAAAGAACCGCTCTTAAAAATTCGATATGTTAATCAATTATTCTGAACGGTCCATTCGCCAAAATATACGTAGAAATGTACGCAGAATCTCATGGTGTCATCAGTTTTTGAGTTCGGTACGAAATAAAGTCAATATGAATATATTTATTAAAAAATCTATAAAAATGCGGAACAAAAAAAAACCGCTCCTAAAATTTCGATATGTTAATCAATTATTCTGAACGATCCATTCGCCTAAATATACGTACAAATGTACGCAGAATCTCATGGTGTCATCAGTTTTTGAGTTCGGTACGAAATAAAGTCAATATGAATATATTTATTAAAAAATCTATAAAAACGCGGAACAAAATAAAACCGCTCCTAAAATTTCGATATGTTAATCAATTATTCTGAACGATCCATTCACCAAAATATACGTAGAAATGTACGCAGAATCTCATGGTGTCATCAGTTTTTGAGTTCGGTCCGAAATAAAGTCAATATGAATATATATATTAAAAAATCTATAAAAACGCGGAACAAAAAAGAACCGCTCCTCACATTTCGATATGTTAATCAATTATTCTGAACGATCCATTCGCCTAAATATACGTAGAAATGTACGCAGAATCTCATGGTGTCATCAGTTTTTGAGTTCGGTCCGAAATAAAGTCAATATGAATATATATATTAAAAAATCTATAAAAACGCGGAACAAAAAAGAACCGCTCCTCAAATTTCGATATGTTAATCAATTATTCTGAACGATCTATTCACCAAAATATACGTAGAAATGTACGCAGAATCTCATGGTGTCATCAGTTTTTGAGTTCGGTCCGAAATAAAGTCAATATGAATATATTTATTAAAAAATCTATAAAAACGCGGAACAAAAAAAAACCGCTCCTAAAATTTCGATATGTTAATCAATTATTCTGAACGATCCATTCGCCTAAATATACGTAGAAATGTACGCAGAATCTCATGGTGTCATCAGTTTTTGAGTTCGGTACGAAATAAAGTCAATATGAATATATTTATTAAAAAATCTATAAAAACGCGGAACAAAAAAAAACCGCTCCTAAAATTTCGATATGTTAATCAATTATTCTGAACGATCCATTCGCCTAAATATACGTAGAAATGTACGCAGAATCTCATGGTGTCATCAGTTTTTGAGTTCGGTACGAAATAAAGTCAATATGAATATATTTATTAAAAAATCTATAAAAACGCGGAACAAAAAAGAACCGCTCATAAAATTTCGATATGTTAATCAATTATTCTGAACGGTCCATTCGCCAAAATATGCGTAGAAATGTACGCAGAATCTCATGGTGTCATCAGTTTTTGAGTTCGGTACGAAATAAAGTCAATATGAATATATTTATTAAAAAATCTATAAAAACGCGGAACAAAAAAGAACCGCTCTTAAAATTTCGATATGTTAATCAATTATTCTGAACGGTCCATTCGCCAAAATATACGTAGAAATGTACGCAGAATCCCATGGTGTTATCAGTTTTTGAGTTCGGTACGAAATAAAGTCAATATGAATATATTTATTAAAAAATCTATAAAAACGCGGAACAAAAAAGAACCGCTCTTAAAAATTCGATATGTTAATCAATTATTCTGAACGGTCCATTCGCCAAAATATACGTAGAAATGTACGCAGAATCTCATGGTGTCATCAGTTTTTGAGTTCGGTACGAAATAAAGTCAATATGAATATATTTATTAAAAAATCTATAAAAACGCGGAACAAAAAAGAACCGCTCTTAAAATTTCGATATGTTAATCAATTATTCTGAACGGTCCATTCGCCAAAATATACGTAGAAATGTACGCAGAATCTCATGGTGTCATCAGTTTTTGAGTTCGGTACGAAATAAAGTCAATATGAATATATTTATTAAAAAATCTATAAAAACGCGGAACAAAAAAGAACCGCTCTTAAAATTTCGATATGTTAATCAATTATTCTGAACGATCCATTCACCAAAATATACGTAGAAATGTACGCAGAATCCCATGGTGTCATCAGTTTTTGAGTTCGGTTCGAAATAAAGTCAATATGAATATATTTATTAAAAAATCTATAAAAACGCGGAACAAAAAAGAACCGCTCTTAAAATTTCGATATGTTAATCAATTATTCTGAACGATCCATTCGCCAAAATATACGTAGAAATGTACGCAGAATCTCATGGTGTCATCAGTTTTTGAGTTCGGTACGAAATAAAGTCAATATGAATATATTTATTAAAAAATCTATAAAAACGCGGAACAAAAAAGAACCGCTCTTAAAATTTCGATATGTTAATCAATTATTCTGAACGGTCCATTCGCCAAAATATACGTAGAAATGTACGCAGAATCTCATGGTGTCATCAGTTTTTGAGTTCGGTACGAAATAAAGTCAATATGAATATATTTATTAAAAAATCTATAAAAACACGGAACAAAAAAGAACCGCTCTTAAAATTTCGATATGTTAATCAATTATTCTGAACGGTCCATTCGCCAAAATATACGTAGAAATGTACGCAGAATCCCATGGTGTCATCAGTTTTTGAGTTCGGTACGAAATAAAGTCAATATGAATATATTTATTAAAAAATCTATAAAAACGCGGAACAAAAAAGAACCGCTCTTAAAAATTCGATATGTTAATCAATTATTCTGAACGGTCCATTCGCCAAAATATACGTAGAAATGTACGCAGAATCCCATGGTGTCATCAGTTTTTGAGTTCGGTACGAAATAAAGTCAATATGAATATATTTATTAAAAAATCTATAAAAACGCGGAACAAAAAAGAACCGCTCTTAAAATTTCGATATGTTAATCAATTATTCTGAACGGTCCATTCGCCAAAATATACGTAGAAATGTACGCAAAATCTCATGGTGTCATCAGTTTTTGAGTTCGGTACGAAATAAAGTCAATATGAATATATTTATTAAAAAATCTATAAAAACGCGGAACAAAAAAGAACCGCTCTTAAAATTTCGATATGTTAATCAATTATTCTGAACGGTCCATTCGCCAAAATATACGTAGAAATGTAGGCAGAATCTCATGGTGTCATCAGTTTTTGAGTTCGGTACGAAATAAAGTCAATATGAATATATTTATTAAAAAATCTATAAAAACGCGGAACAAAAAAGAACCGCTCTTAAAATTTCGATATGTTAATCAATTATTCTGAACGATCCATTCACCAAAATATACGCAGAAATGTACGCAGAATCTCATGGTGTCATCAGTTTTTGAGTTCGGTACGAAATAAAGTCAATATGAATATATTTATTAAAAAATCTATAAAAACGCGGAACAAAAAAGAACCGCTCTTAAAATTTCGATGTGTTAATCAATTATTCTGAACGATCCATTGGCCTAAATATAGGTAGAAATGTACGCAGAATCTCATGGTGTCATCAGTTTTTGAGTTCGGTACGAAATAAAGTCAATATGAATATATTTATTAAAAAATCTATAAAAACGCGGAACAAAAAAGAACCGCTCTTAAAATTTCGATATGTTAATCAATTATTCTGAACGGTCCATTCGCCAAAATATACGTAGAAATGTACGCAGAATCCCATGGTGTCATCAGTTTTTTAGTTCGGTTCGAAATAAAGTCAATATGAATATATTTATTAAAAAATCTATAAAAACGCGGAACAAAAAAGAACCGCTCTTAAAATTTCGATATGTTAATCAATTATTCTGAACGATCCATTCGCCTAAATATACGTAGAAATGTACGCAGAATCTCATGGTGTCATCAGTTTTTGAGTTCGGTACGAAATAAAGTCAGTATGAATATATTTATTCAAAAATCTATAAAAACGCGGAACAAAAAAGAACCGCTCTTAAAATTTCGATGTGTTAATCAATTATTCTGAACGATCCATTGGCCTAAATATAGGTAGAAATGTACGCAGAATCTCATGGTGTCATCAGTTTTTGAGTTCGGTACGAAATAAAGTCAATATGAATATATTTATTAAAAAATCTATAAAAACGCGGAACAAAAAAGAACCGCTCTTAAAATTTCGATATGTTAATCAATTATTCTGAACGGTCCATTCGCCAAAATATACGTAGAAATGTACGCAGAATCTCATGGTGTCATCAGTTTTTGAGTTCGGTACGAAATAAAGTCAATATGAATATATTTATTAAAAAATCTATAAAAACGCGGAACAAAAAAGAACCGCTCTTAAAATTTCGATATGTTAATCAATTATTCTGAACGATCCATTCACCAAAATATACGTAGAAATGTACGCAGAATCCCAGGGTGTCATCAGTTTTTGAGTTCGGTTCGAAATAAAGTCAATATGAATATATTTATTAAAAAATCTATAAAAACGCGGAACAAAAAAGAACCGCTCTTAAAATTTCGATATGTTAATCAATTATTCTGAACGATCCATTCACCAAAATATACGTAGAAATGTACGCAGAATCTCATGGTGTCATCAGTTTTTGAGTTCGGTACGAAATAAAGTCAATATGAATATATTTATTAAAAAATCTATAAAAACGCGGAACAAAAAAGAACCGCTCTTAAAATTTCGATATGTTAATCAATTATTCTGAACGATCCATTCACCAAAATATACGTAGAAATGTACGCAGAATCTCATGGTGTCATCAGTTTTTGAGTTCGGTACGAAATAAAGTCAATATGAATATATTTATTAAAAAATCTATAAAAACGCGGAACAAAAAAGAACCGCTCTTAAAATTTCGATATGTTAATCAATTATTCTGAACGATCCATTCACCAAAATATACGTAGAAATGTACGCAGAATCTCATGGTGTCATCAGTTTTTGAGTTCGGTACGAAATAAAGTCAATATGAATATATTTATTAAAAAATCTATAAAAACGCGGAACAAAAAAGAACCGCTCTTAAAATTTCGATATGTTAATCAATTATTCTGAACGATCCATTCACCAAAATATACGTAGAAATGTACGCAGAATCTCATGGTGTCATCAGTTTTTGAGTTCGGTACGAAATAAAGTCAATATGAATATATTTATTAAAAAATCTATAAAAACGCGGAACAAAAAAGAACCGCTCTTAAAATTTCGATATGTTAATCAATTATTCTGAACGATCCATTCACCAAAATATACGTAGAAATGTACGCAGAATCCCATGGTGTCATCAGTTTTTTAGTTCGGTTCGAAATAAAGTCAATATGAATATATTTATTAAAAAATCTATAAAAACGCGGAACAAAAAAGAACCGCTCTTAAAATTTCGATATGTTAATCAATTATTCTGAACGATCCATTCACCAAAATATACGTAGAAATGTACGCAAAATCTCATGGTGTCATCAGTTTTTGAGTTCGGTACGAAATAAAGTCAATATGAATATATTTATTAAAAAATCTATAAAAACGCGGAACAAAAAAGAACCGCTCTTAAAATTTCGATATGTTAATCAATTATTCTGAACGATCCATTCACCAAAATATACGTAGAAATGTACGCAGAATCTCATGGTGTCATCAGTTTTTGAGTTCGGTACGAAATAAAGTCAATATGAATATATTTATTAAAAAATCTATAAAAACGCGGAACAAAAAAGAACCGCTCTTAAAATTTCGATATGTTAATCAATTATTCTGAACGATCCATTCACCAAAATATACGTAGAAATGTACGCAGAATCCCATGGTGTCATCAGTTTTTGAGTTCGGTTCGAAATAAAGTCAATATGAATATATTTATTAAAAAATCTATAAAAACGCGGAACAAAAAAGAACCGCTCTTAAAATTTCGATATGTTAATCAATTATTCTGAACGGTCCATTCGCCAAAATATACGTAGAAATGTACGCAAAATCTCATGGTGTCATCAGTTTTTGAGTTCGGTACGAAATAAAGTCAATATGAATATATTTATTAAAAAATCTATAAAAACGCGGAACAAAAAAGAACCGCTCTTAAAATTTCGATATGTTAATCAATTATTCTGAACGGTCCATTCGCCAAAATATACGTAGAAATGTACGCAGAATCTCATGGTGTCATCAGTTTTTGAGTTCGGTACGAAATAAAGTCAATATGAATATATTTATTAAAAAATCTATAAAAACGCGGAACAAAAAAGAACCGCTCTTAAAATTTCGATATGTTAATCAATTATTCTGAACGATCCATTCACCAAAATATACGTAGAAATGTACGCAGAATCTCATGGTGTCATCAGTTTTTGAGTTCGGTACGAAATAAAGTCAATATGAATATATTTATTAAAAAATCTATAAAAACGCGGAACAAAAAAGAACCGCTCTTAAAATTTCGATATGTTAATCAATTATTCTGAACGATCCATTCACCAAAATATACGTAGAAATGTACGCAAAATCTCATGGTGTCATCAGTTTTTGAGTTCGGTACGAAATAAAGTCAATATGAATATATTTATTAAAAAATCTATAAAAACGCGGAACAAAAAAGAACCGCTCTTAAAATTTCGATATGTTAATCAATTATTCTGAACGATCCATTCACCAAAATATACGTAGAAATGTACGCAGAATCTCATGGTGTCATCAGTTTTTGAGTTCGGTACGAAATAAAGTCAATATGAATATATTTATTAAAAAATCTATAAAAACGCGGAACAAAAAAGAACCGCTCTTAAAATTTCGATATGTTAATCAATTATTCTGAACGATCCATTGGCCTAAATATAGGTAGAAATGTACGCAGAATCTCATGGTGTCATCAGTTTTTGAGTTCGGTACGAAATAAAGTCAATATGAATATATTTATTAAAAAATCTATAAAAACGCGGAACAAAAAAGAACCGCTCTTAAAATTTCGATATGTTAATCAATTATTCTGAACGATCCATTCGCCTAAATATACGTACAAATGTACGCAGAATCTCATGGTGTCATCAGTTTTTGAGTTCGGTACGAAATAAAGTCAATATGAATATATTTATTAAAAAATCTATAAAAACGCGGAACAAAAAAGAACCGCTCTTAAAATTTCGATATGTTAATCAATTATTCTGAACGATCCATTGGCCTAAATATAGGTAGAAATGTACGCAGAATCTCATGGTGTCATCAGTTTTTGAGTTCGGTACGAAATAAAGTCAATATGAATATATTTATTAAAAAATCTATAAAAACGCGGAACAAAAAAGAACCGCTCTTAAAATTTCGATATGTTAATCAATTATTCTGAACGATCCATTCGCCTAAATATACGTAGAAATGTACGCAGAATCTCATGGTGTCATCAGTTTTTGAGTTCGGTACGAAATAAAGTCAGTATGAATATATTTATTCAAAAATCTATAAAAACGCGGAACAAAAAAGAACCTCTCTTAAAATTTCGATGTGTTAATCAATTATTCTGAACGATCCATTGGCCTAAATATAGGTAGAAATGTACGCAGAATCTCATGGTGTCATCAGTTTTTGAGTTCGGTACGAAATAAAGTCAATATGAATATATTTATTAAAAAATCTATAAAAACGCGGAACAAAAAAGAACCGCTCTTAAAATTTCGATATGTTAATCAATTATTCTGAACGGTCCATTCGCCAAAATATACGTAGAAATGTACGCAGAATCTCATGGTGTCATCAGTTTTTGAGTTCGGTACGAAATAAAGTCAATATGAATATATTTATTAAAAAATCTATAAAAACGCGGAACAAAAAAGAACCGCTCTTAAAATTTCGATATGTTAATCAATTATTCTGAACGATCCATTGGCCTAAATATAGGTAGAAATGTACGCAGAATCCCAGGGTGTCATCAGTTTTTGAGTTCGGTTCGAAATAAAGTCAATATGAATATATTTATTAAAAAATCTATAAAAACGCGGAACAAAAAAGAACCGCTCTTAAAATTTCGATATGTTAATCAATTATTCTAAACGATCCATTCGCCTAAATATACGTACAAATGTACGCAGAATCTCATGGTGTCATCAGTTTTTGAGTTCGGTACGAAATAAAGTCAATATGAATATATTTATTAAAAAATCTATAAAAACGCGGAACAAAAAAGAACCGCTCTTAAAATTTCGATATGTTAATCAATTATTCTGAACGATCCATTGGCCTAAATATAGGTAGAAATGTACGCAGAATCTCATGGTGTCATCAGTTTTTGAGTTCGGTACGAAATAAAGTCAATATGAATATATTTATTAAAAAATCTATAAAAACGCGGAACAAAAAAGAACCGCTCTTAAAATTTCGATATGTTAATCAATTATTCTGAACGATCCATTGGCCTAAATATAGGTAGAAATGTACGCAGAATCCCAGGGTGTCATCAGTTTTTGAGTTCGGTTCGAAATAAAGTCAATATGAATATATTTATTAAAAAATCTATAAAAACGCGGAACAAAAAAGAACCGCTCTTAAAATTTCGATATGTTAATCAATTATTCTGAACGGTCCATTCGCCAAAATATACGTAGAAATGTACGCAGAATCTCATGGTGTCATCAGTTTTTGAGTTCGGTACGAAATAAAGTCAATATGAATATATTTATTAAAAAATCTATAAAAACGCGGAACAAAAAAGAACCGCTCTTAAAATTTCGATATGTTAATCAATTATTCTGAACGATCCATTGGCCTAAATATAGGTAGAAATGTACGCAGAATCCCAGGGTGTCATCAGTTTTTGAGTTCGGTTCGAAATAAAGTCAATATGAATATATTTATTAAAAAATCTATAAAAACGCGGAACAAAAAAGAACCGCTCTTAAAATTTCGATATGTTAATCAATTATTCTGAACGATCCATTCGCCTAAATATACGTACAAATGTACGCAGAATCTCATGGTGTCATCAGTTTTTGAGTTCGGTACGAAATAAAGTCAATATGAATATATTTATTAAAAAATCTATAAAAACGCGGAACAAAAAAGAACCGCTCTTAAAATTTCGATATGTTAATCAATTATTCTGAACGATCCATTGGCCTAAATATAGGTAGAAATGTACGCAGAATCTCATGGTGTCATCAGTTTTTGAGTTCGGTACGAAATAAAGTCAATATGAATATATTTATTAAAAAATCTATAAAAACGCGGAACAAAAAAGAACCGCTCTTAAAATTTCGATATGTTAATCAATTATTCTGAACGATCCATTCACCAAAATATACGTAGAAATGTACGCAGAATCCCATGGTGTCATCAGTTTTTTAGTTCGGTTCGAAATAAAGTCAATATGAATATATTTATTAAAAAATCTATAAAAACGCGGAACAAAAAAGAACCGCTCTTAAAATTTCGATATGTTAATCAATTATTCTGAACGGTCCATTCGCCAAAATATACGTAGAAATGTACGCAGAATCCCATGGTGTCATCAGTTTTTGAGTTCGGTTCGAAATAAAGTCAATATGAATATATTTATTAAAAAATCTATAAAAACGCGGAACAAAAAAGAACCGCTCTTAAAATTTCGATATGTTAATCAATTATTCTGAACGATCCATTCGCCTAAATATACGTACAAATGTACGCAGAATCTCATGGTGTCATCAGTTTTTGAGTTCGGTACGAAATAAAGTCAATATGAATATATTTATTAAAAAATCTATAAAAACGCGGAACAAAAAAGAACCGCTCTTAAAATTTCGATATGTTAATCAATTATTCTGAACGATCCATTGGCCTAAATATAGGTAGAAATGTACGCAGAATCTCATGGTGTCATCAGTTTTTGAGTTCGGTACGAAATAAAGTCAATATGAATATATTTATTAAAAAATCTATAAAAACGCGGAACAAAAAAGAACCGCTCTTAAAATTTCGATATGTTAATCAATTATTCTGAACGATCCATTCACCAAAATATACGTAGAAATGTACGCAGAATCCCATGGTGTCATCAGTTTTTTAGTTCGGTTCGAAATAAAGTCAATATGAATATATTTATTAAAAAATCTATAAAAACGCGGAACAAAAAAGAACCGCTCTTAAAATTTCGATATGTTAATCAATTATTCTGAACGGTCCATTCGCCAAAATATACGTAGAAATGTACGCAGAATCCCATGGTGTCATCAGTTTTTGAGTTCGGTACGAAATAAAGTCAATATGAATATATTTATTAAAAAATCTATAAAAACGCGGAACAAAAAAGAACCGCTCTTAAAATTTCGATATGTTAATCAATTATTCTGAACGGTCCATTCGCCAAAATATACGTAGAAATGTACGCAGAATCTCATGGTGTCATCAGTTTTTGAGTTCGGTACGAAATAAAGTCAATATGAATATATTTATTAAAAAATCTATAAAAACGCGGAACAAAAAAGAACCGCTCTTAAAATTTCGATATGTTAATCAATTATTCTGAACGATCCATTGGCCTAAATATAGGTAGAAATGTACGCAGAATCCCAGGGTGTCATCAGTTTTTGAGTTCGGTTCGAAATAAAGTCAATATGAATATATTTATTAAAAAATCTATAAAAACGCGGAACAAAAAAGAACCGCTCTTAAAATTTCGATATGTTAATCAATTATTCTGAACGATCCATTCGCCTAAATATACGTACAAATGTACGCAGAATCTCATGGTGTCATCAGTTTTTGAGTTCGGTACGAAATAAAGTCAATATGAATATATTTATTAAAAAATCTATAAAAACGCGGAACAAAAAAGAACCGCTCTTAAAATTTCGATATGTTAATCAATTATTCTGAACGGTCCATTCGCCAAAATATACGTAGAAATGTACGCAGAATCCCATGGTGTTATCAGTTTTTGAGTTCGGTACGAAATAAAGTCAATATGAATATATTTATTAAAAAATCTATAAAAACGCGGAACAAAAAAGAACCGCTCTTAAAAATTCGATATGTTAATCAATTATTCTGAACGGTCCATTCGCCAAAATATACGTAGAAATGTACGCAGAATCTCATGGTGTCATCAGTTTTTGAGTTCGGTACGAAATAAAGTCAATATGAATATATTTATTAAAAAATCTATAAAAACGCGGAACAAAAAAGAACCGCTCTTAAAATTTCGATATGTTAATCAATTATTCTGAACGGTCCATTCGCCAAAATATACGTAGAAATGTACGCAGAATCTCATGGTGTCATCAGTTTTTGAGTTCGGTACGAAATAAAGTCAATATGAATATATTTATTAAAAAATCTATAAAAACGCGGAACAAAAAAGAACCGCTCTTAAAATTTCGATATGTTAATCAATTATTCTGAACGATCCATTCACCAAAATATACGTAGAAATGTACGCAGAATCCCATGGTGTCATCAGTTTTTGAGTTCGGTTCGAAATAAAGTCAATATGAATATATTTATTAAAAAATCTATAAAAACGCGGAACAAAAAAGAACCGCTCTTAAAATTTCGATATGTTAATCAATTATTCTGAACGATCCATTCGCCAAAATATACGTAGAAATGTACGCAGAATCTCATGGTGTCATCAGTTTTTGAGTTCGGTACGAAATAAAGTCAATATGAATATATTTATTAAAAAATCTATAAAAACGCGGAACAAAAAAGAACCGCTCTTAAAATTTCGATATGTTAATCAATTATTCTGAACGGTCCATTCGCCAAAATATACGTAGAAATGTACGCAGAATCTCATGGTGTCATCAGTTTTTGAGTTCGGTACGAAATAAAGTCAATATGAATATATTTATTAAAAAATCTATAAAAACACGGAACAAAAAAGAACCGCTCTTAAAATTTCGATATGTTAATCAATTATTCTGAACGGTCCATTCGCCAAAATATACGTAGAAATGTACGCAGAATCCCATGGTGTCATCAGTTTTTGAGTTCGGTACGAAATAAAGTCAATATGAATATATTTATTAAAAAATCTATAAAAACGCGGAACAAAAAAGAACCGCTCTTAAAAATTCGATATGTTAATCAATTATTCTGAACGGTCCATTCGCCAAAATATACGTAGAAATGTACGCAGAATCCCATGGTGTCATCAGTTTTTGAGTTCGGTACGAAATAAAGTCAATATGAATATATTTATTAAAAAATCTATAAAAACGCGGAACAAAAAAGAACCGCTCTTAAAATTTCGATATGTTAATCAATTATTCTGAACGGTCCATTCGCCAAAATATACGTAGAAATGTACGCAAAATCTCATGGTGTCATCAGTTTTTGAGTTCGGTACGAAATAAAGTCAATATGAATATATTTATTAAAAAATCTATAAAAACGCGGAACAAAAAAGAACCGCTCTTAAAATTTCGATATGTTAATCAATTATTCTGAACGGTCCATTCGCCAAAATATACGTAGAAATGTACGCAGAATCTCATGGTGTCATCAGTTTTTGAGTTCGGTACGAAATAAAGTCAATATGAATATATTTATTAAAAAATCTATAAAAACGCGGAACAAAAAAGAACCGCTCTTAAAATTTCGATATGTTAATCAATTATTCTGAACGATCCATTCACCAAAATATACGTAGAAATGTACGCAGAATCTCATGGTGTCATCAGTTTTTGAGTTCGGTACGAAATAAAGTCAATATGAATATATTTATTAAAAAATCTATAAAAACGCGGAACAAAAAAGAACCGCTCTTAAAATTTCGATGTGTTAATCAATTATTCTGAACGATCCATTGGCCTAAATATAGGTAGAAATGTACGCAGAATCTCATGGTGTCATCAGTTTTTGAGTTCGGTACGAAATAAAGTCAATATGAATATATTTATTAAAAAATCTATAAAAACGCGGAACAAAAAAGAACCGCTCTTAAAATTTCGATATGTTAATCAATTATTCTGAACGGTCCATTCGCCAAAATATACGTAGAAATGTACGCAGAATCCCATGGTGTCATCAGTTTTTTAGTTCGGTTCGAAATAAAGTCAATATGAATATATTTATTAAAAAATCTATAAAAACGCGGAACAAAAAAGAACCGCTCTTAAAATTTCGATATGTTAATCAATTATTCTGAACGATCCATTCGCCTAAATATACGTAGAAATGTACGCAGAATCTCATGGTGTCATCAGTTTTTGAGTTCGGTACGAAATAAAGTCAATATGAATATATTTATTAAAAAATCTATAAAAACGCGGAACAAAAAAGAACCGCTCTTAAAATTTCGATATGTTAATCAATTATTCTGAACGATCCATTCGCCTAAATATACGTAGAAATGTACGCAGAATCTCATGGTGTCATCAGTTTTTGAGTTCGGTACGAAATAAAGTCAGTATGAATATATTTATTCAAAAATCTATAAAAACGCGGAACAAAAAAGAACCGCTCTTAAAATTTCGATGTGTTAATCAATTATTCTGAACGATCCATTGGCCTAAATATAGGTAGAAATGTACGCAGAATCTCATGGTGTCATCAGTTTTTGAGTTCGGTACGAAATAAAGTCAATATGAATATATTTATTAAAAAATCTATAAAAACGCGGAACAAAAAAGAACCGCTCTTAAAATTTCGATATGTTAATCAATTATTCTGAACGGTCCATTCGCCAAAATATACGTAGAAATGTACGCAGAATCTCATGGTGTCATCAGTTTTTGAGTTCGGTACGAAATAAAGTCAATATGAATATATTTATTAAAAAATCTATAAAAACGCGGAACAAAAAAGAACCGCTCTTAAAATTTCGATATGTTAATCAATTATTCTGAACGATCCATTCACCAAAATATACGTAGAAATGTACGCAGAATCCCAGGGTGTCATCAGTTTTTGAGTTCGGTTCGAAATAAAGTCAATATGAATATATTTATTAAAAAATCTATAAAAACGCGGAACAAAAAAGAACCGCTCTTAAAATTTCGATATGTTAATCAATTATTCTGAACGATCCATTCACCAAAATATACGTAGAAATGTACGCAGAATCTCATGGTGTCATCAGTTTTTGAGTTCGGTACGAAATAAAGTCAATATGAATATATTTATTAAAAAATCTATAAAAACGCGGAACAAAAAAGAACCGCTCTTAAAATTTCGATATGTTAATCAATTATTCTGAACGATCCATTCACCAAAATATACGTAGAAATGTACGCAGAATCTCATGGTGTCATCAGTTTTTGAGTTCGGTACGAAATAAAGTCAATATGAATATATTTATTAAAAAATCTATAAAAACGCGGAACAAAAAAGAACCGCTCTTAAAATTTCGATATGTTAATCAATTATTCTGAACGATCCATTCACCAAAATATACGTAGAAATGTACGCAGAATCTCATGGTGTCATCAGTTTTTGAGTTCGGTACGAAATAAAGTCAATATGAATATATTTATTAAAAAATCTATAAAAACGCGGAACAAAAAAGAACCGCTCTTAAAATTTCGATATGTTAATCAATTATTCTGAACGATCCATTCCCCAAAATATACGTAGAAATGTACGCAGAATCTCATGGTGTCATCAGTTTTTGAGTTCGGTACGAAATAAAGTCAATATGAATATATTTATTAAAAAATCTATAAAAACGCGGAACAAAAAAGAACCGCTCTTAAAATTTCGATATGTTAATCAATTATTCTGAACGATCCATTCACCAAAATATACGTAGAAATGTACGCAGAATCCCATGGTGTCATCAGTTTTTTAGTTCGGTACGAAATAAAGTCAATATGAATATATTTATTAAAAAATCTATAAAAACGCGGAACAAAAAAGAACCGCTCTTAAAATTTCGATATGTTAATCAATTATTCTGAACGGTCCATTCGCCAAAATATACGTAGAAATGTACGCAAAATCTCATGGTGTCATCAGTTTTTGAGTTCGGTACGAAATAAAGTCAATATGAATATATTTATTAAAAAATCTATAAAAACGCGGAACAAAAAAGAACCGCTCTTAAAATTTCGATATGTTAATCAATTATTCTGAACGGTCCATTCGCCAAAATATACGTAGAAATGTACGCAGAATCTCATGGTGTCATCAGTTTTTGAGTTCGGTACGAAATAAAGTCAATATGAATATATTTATTAAAAAATCTATAAAAACGCGGAACAAAAAAGAACCGCTCTTAAAATTTCGATATGTTAATCAATTATTCTGAACGGTCCATTCGCCAAAATATACGTAGAAATGTACGCAGAATCTCATGGTGTCATCAGTTTTTGAGTTCGGTACGAAATAAAGTCAATATGAATATATTTATTAAAAAATCTATAAAAACACGGAACAAAAAAGAACCGCTCTTAAAATTTCGATATGTTAATCAATTATTCTGAACGGTCCATTCGCCAAAATATACGTAGAAATGTACGCAGAATCCCATGGTGTCATCAGTTTTTGAGTTCGGTACGAAATAAAGTCAATATGAATATATTTATTAAAAAATCTATAAAAACGCGGAACAAAAAAGAACCGCTCTTAAAAATTCGATATGTTAATCAATTATTCTGAACGGTCCATTCGCCAAAATATACGTAGAAATGTACGCAGAATCCCATGGTGTCATCAGTTTTTGAGTTCGGTACGAAATAAAGTCAATATGAATATATTTATTAAAAAATCTATAAAAACGCGGAACAAAAAAGAACCGCTCTTAAAATTTCGATATGTTAATCAATTATTCTGAACGGTCCATTCGCCAAAATATACGTAGAAATGTACGCAAAATCTCATGGTGTCATCAGTTTTTGAGTTCGGTACGAAATAAAGTCAATATGAATATATTTATTAAAAAATCTATAAAAACGCGGAACAAAAAAGAACCGCTCTTAAAATTTCGATATGTTAATCAATTATTCTGAACGGTCCATTCGCCAAAATATACGTAGAAATGTACGCAGAATCTCATGGTGTCATCAGTTTTTGAGTTCGGTACGAAATAAAGTCAATATGAATATATTTATTAAAAAATCTATAAAAACGCGGAACAAAAAAGAACCGCTCTTAAAATTTCGATATGTTAATCAATTATTCTGAACGATCCATTCACCAAAATATACGTAGAAATGTACGCAGAATCTCATGGTGTCATCAGTTTTTGAGTTCGGTACGAAATAAAGTCAATATGAATATATTTATTAAAAAATCTATAAAAACGCGGAACAAAAAAGAACCGCTCTTAAAATTTCGATGTGTTAATCAATTATTCTGAACGATCCATTGGCCTAAATATAGGTAGAAATGTACGCAGAATCTCATGGTGTCATCAGTTTTTGAGTTCGGTACGAAATAAAGTCAATATGAATATATTTATTAAAAAATCTATAAAAACGCGGAACAAAAAAGAACCGCTCTTAAAATTTCGATATGTTAATCAATTATTCTGAACGGTCCATTCGCCAAAATATACGTAGAAATGTACGCAGAATCCCATGGTGTCATCAGTTTTTTAGTTCGGTTCGAAATAAAGTCAATATGAATATATTTATTAAAAAATCTATAAAAACGCGGAACAAAAAAGAACCGCTCTTAAAATTTCGATATGTTAATCAATTATTCTGAACGATCCATTCGCCAAAATATACGTAGAAATGTACGCAGAATCTCATGGTGTCATCAGTTTTTGAGTTCGGTACGAAATAAAGTCAATATGAATATATTTATTAAAAAATCTATAAAAACGCGGAACAAAAAAGAACCGCTCTTAAAATTTCGATATGTTAATCAATTATTCTGAACGATCCATTCGCCTAAATATACGTAGAAATGTACGCAGAATCTCATGGTGTCATCAGTTTTTGAGTTGGGTACGAAATAAAGTCAGTATGAATATATTTATTCAAAAATCTATAAAAACGCGGAACAAAAAAGAACCGCTCTTAAAATTTCGATGTGTTAATCAATTATTCTGAACGATCCATTGGCCTAAATATAGGTAGAAATGTACGCAGAATCTCATGGTGTCATCAGTTTTTGAGTTCGGTACGAAATAAAGTCAATATGAATATATTTATTAAAAAATCTATAAAAACGCGGAACAAAAAAGAACCGCTCTTAAAATTTCGATATGTTAATCAATTATTCTGAACGGTCCATTCGCCAAAATATACGTAGAAATGTACGCAGAATCTCATGGTGTCATCAGTTTTTGAGTTCGGTACGAAATAAAGTCAATATGAATATATTTATTAAAAAATCTATAAAAACGCGGAACAAAAAAGAACCGCTCTTAAAATTTCGATATGTTAATCAATTATTCTGAACGATCCATTCACCAAAATATACGTAGAAATGTACGCAGAATCCCAGGGTGTCATCAGTTTTTGAGTTCGGTTCGAAATAAAGTCAATATGAATATATTTATTAAAAAATCTATAAAAACGCGGAACAAAAAAGAACCGCTCTTAAAATTTCGATATGTTAATCAATTATTCTGAACGATCCATTCACCAAAATATACGTAGAAATGTACGCAGAATCTCATGGTGTCATCAGTTTTTGAGTTCGGTACGAAATAAAGTCAATATGAATATATTTATTAAAAAATCTATAAAAACGCGGAACAAAAAAGAACCGCTCTTAAAATTTCGATATGTTAATCAATTATTCTGAACGATCCATTCACCAAAATATACGTAGAAATGTACGCAGAATCTCATGGTGTCATCAGTTTTTGAGTTCGGTACGAAATAAAGTCAATATGAATATATTTATTAAAAAATCTATAAAAACGCGGAACAAAAAAGAACCGCTCTTAAAATTTCGATATGTTAATCAATTATTCTGAACGATCCATTCACCAAAATATACGTAGAAATGTACGCAGAATCTCATGGTGTCATCAGTTTTTGAGTTCGGTACGAAATAAAGTCAATATGAATATATTTATTAAAAAATCTATAAAAACGCGGAACAAAAAAGAACCGCTCTTAAAATTTCGATATGTTAATCAATTATTCTGAACGATCCATTCACCAAAATATACGTAGAAATGTACGCAGAATCTCATGGTGTCATCAGTTTTTGAGTTCGGTACGAAATAAAGTCAATATGAATATATTTATTAAAAAATCTATAAAAACGCGGAACAAAAAAGAACCGCTCTTAAAATTTCGATATGTTAATCAATTATTCTGAACGATCCATTCACCAAAATATACGTAGAAATGTACGCAGAATCCCATGGTGTCATCAGTTTTTTAGTTCGGTTCGAAATAAAGTCAATATGAATATATTTATTAAAAAATCTATAAAAACGCGGAACAAAAAAGAACCGCTCTTAAAATTTCGATATGTTAATCAATTATTCTGAACGGTCCATTCGCCAAAATATACGTAGAAATGTACGCAAAATCTCATGGTGTCATCAGTTTTTGAGTTCGGTACGAAATAAAGTCAATATGAATATATTTATTAAAAAATCTATAAAAACGCGGAACAAAAAAGAACCGCTCTTAAAATTTCGATATGTTAATCAATTATTCTGAACGGTCCATTCGCCAAAATATACGTAGAAATGTACGCAGAATCTCATGGTGTCATCAGTTTTTGAGTTCGGTACGAAATAAAGTCAATATGAATATATTTATTAAAAAATCTATAAAAACGCGGAACAAAAAAGAACCGCTCTTAAAATTTCGATATGTTAATCAATTATTCTGAACGATCCATTCACCAAAATATACGTAGAAATGTACGCAGAATCCCATGGTGTCATCAGTTTTTTAGTTCGGTTCGAAATAAAGTCAATATGAATATATTTATTAAAAAATCTATAAAAACGCGGAACAAAAAAGAACCGCTCTTAAAATTTCGATATGTTAATCAATTATTCTGAACGATCCATTCGCCTAAATATACGTAGAAATGTACGCAGAATCTCATGGTGTCATCAGTTTTTGAGTTCGGTACGAAATAAAGTCAATATGAATATATTTATTAAAAAATCTATAAAAACGCGGAACAAAAAAGAACCGCTCTTAAAATTTCGATATGTTAATCAATTATTCTGAACGATCCATTCGCCTAAATATACGTAGAAATGTACGCAGAATCTCATGGTGTCATCAGTTTTTGAGTTCGGTACGAAATAAAGTCAGTATGAATATATTTATTCAAAAATCTATAAAAACGCGGAACAAAAAAGAACCGCTCTTAAAATTTCGATGTGTTAATCAATTATTCTGAACGATCCATTGGCCTAAATATAGGTAGAAATGTACGCAGAATCTCATGGTGTCATCAGTTTTTGAGTTCGGTACGAAATAAAGTCAATATGAATATATTTATTAAAAAATCTATAAAAACGCGGAACAAAAAAGAACCGCTCTTAAAATTTCGATATGTTAATCAATTATTCTGAACGGTCCATTCGCCAAAATATACGTAGAAATGTACGCAGAATCTCATGGTGTCATCAGTTTTTGAGTTCGGTACGAAATAAAGTCAATATGAATATATTTATTAAAAAATCTATAAAAACGCGGAACAAAAAAGAACCGCTCTTAAAATTTCGATATGTTAATCAATTATTCTGAACGATCCATTCACCAAAATATACGTAGAAATGTACGCAGAATCTCATGGTGTCATCAGTTTTTGAGTTCGGTACGAAATAAAGTCAATATGAATATATTTATTAAAAAATCTATAAAAACGCGGAACAAAAAAGAACCGCTCTTAAAATTTCGATATGTTAATCAATTATTCTGAACGATCCATTCACCAAAATATACGTAGAAATGTACGCAGAATCTCATGGTGTCATCAGTTTTTGAGTTCGGTACGAAATAAAGTCAATATGAATATATTTATTAAAAAATCTATAAAAACGCGGAACAAAAAAGAACCGCTCTTAAAATTTCGATATGTTAATCAATTATTCTGAACGTTCCATTCACCAAAATATACGTAGAAATGTACGCAGAATCTCATGGTGTCATCAGTTTTTGAGTTCGGTACGAAATAAAGTCAATATGAATATATTTATTAAAAAATCTATAAAAACGCGGAACAAAAAAGAACCGCTCTTAAAATTTCGATATGTTAATCAATTATTCTGAACGATCCATTCACCAAAATATACGTATAAATGTACGCAGAATCCCATGGTGTCATCAGTTTTTTAGTTCGGTTCGAAATAAAGTCAATATGAATATATTTATTAAAAAATCTATAAAAACGCGGAACAAAAAAGAACCGCTCTTAAAATTTCGATATGTTAATCAATTATTCTGAACGGTCCATTCGCCAAAATATACGTAGAAATGTACGCAAAATCTCATGGTGTCATCAGTTTTTGAGTTCGGTACGAAATAAAGTCAATATGAATATATTTATTAAAAAATCTATAAAAACGCGGAACAAAAAAGAACCGCTCTTAAAATTTCGATATGTTAATCAATTATTCTGAACGGTCCATTCGCCAAAATATACGTAGAAATGTACGCAGAATCTCATGGTGTCATCAGTTTTTGAGTTCGGTACGAAATAAAGTCAATATGAATATATTTATTAAAAAATCTATAAAAACGCGGAACAAAAAAGAACCGCTCTTAAAATTTCGATATGTTAATCAATTATTCTGAACGATCAATTCACCAAAATATACGTAGAAATGTACGCAGAATCTCATGGTGTCATCAGTTTTTGAGTTCGGTACGAAATAAAGTCAATATGAATATATTTATTAAAAAATCTATAAAAACGCGGAACAAAAAAGAACCGCTCTTAAAATTTCGATATGTTAATCAATTATTCTGAACGATCCATTGGCCTAAATATAGGTAGAAATGTACGCAGAATCTCATGGTGTCATCAGTTTTTGAGTTCGGTACGAAATAAAGTCAATATGAATATATTTATTAAAAAATCTATAAAAACGCGGAACAAAAAAGAACCGCTCTTAAAATTTCGATATGTTAATCAATTATTCTGAACGATCCATTCGCCTAAATATACGTACAAATGTACGCAGAATCTCATGGTGTCATCAGTTTTTGAGTTCGGTCCGAAATAAAGTCAATATGAATATATTTATTAAAAAATCTATAAAAACGCGGAACAAAAAAGAACCGCTCTTAAAATTTCGATATGTTAATCAATTATTCTGAACGATCAATTCACCAAAATATACGTAGAAATGTACGCAGAATCTCATGGTGTCATCAGTTTTTGAGTTCGGTACGAAATAAAGTCAATATGAATATATTTATTAAAAAATCTATAAAAACGCGGAACAAAAAAGAACCGCTCTTAAAATTTCGATATGTTAATCAATTATTCTGAACGATCCATTGGCCTAAATATAGGTAGAAATGTACGCAGAATCTCATGGTGTCATCAGTTTTTGAGTTCGGTACGAAATAAAGTCAATATGAATATATTTATTAAAAAATCTATAAAAACGCGGAACAAAAAAGAACCGCTCTTAAAATTTCGATATGTTAATCAATTATTCTGAACGATCCATTGGCCTAAATATAGGTAGAAATGTACGCAGAATCTCATGGTGTCATCAGTTTTTGAGTTCGGTACGAAATAAAGTCAATATGAATATATTTATTAAAAAATCTATAAAAACGCGGAACAAAAAAGAACCGCTCTTAAAATTTCGATATGTTAATCAATTATTCTGAACGATCCATTCGCCTAAATATACGTAGAAATGTACGCAGAATCCCAGGGTGTCATCAGTTTTTGAGTTCGGTACGAAATAAAGTCAGTATGAATATATTTATTCAAAAATCTATAAAAACGCGGAACAAAAAAGAACCGCTCTTAAAATTTCGATGTGTTAATCAATTATTCTGAACGATCCATTGGCCTAAATATAGGTAGAAATGTACGCAGAATCTCATGGTGTCATCAGTTTTTGAGTTCGGTACGAAATAAAGTCAATATGAATATATTTATTAAAAAATCTATAAAAACGCGGAACAAAAAAGAACCGCTCTTAAAATTTCGATATGTTAATCAATTATTCTGAACGATCCATTCACCAAAATATACGTAGAAATGTACGCAGAATCTCATGGTGTCATCAGTTTTTGAGTTCGGTACGAAATAAAGTCAATATGAATATATTTATTAAAAAATCTATAAAAACGCGGAACAAAAAAGAACCGCTCTTAAAATTTCGATATGTTAATCAATTATTCTGAACGATCCATTGGCCTAAATATAGGTAGAAATGTACGCAGAATCTCATGGTGTCATCAGTTTTTGAGTTCGGTACGAAATAAAGTCAATATGAATATATTTATTAAAAAATCTATAAAAACGCGGAACAAAAAAGAACCGCTCTTAAAATTTCGATATGTTAATCAATTATTCTGAACGATCCATTCGCCTAAATATACGTACAAATGTACGCAGAATCTCATGGTGTCATCAGTTTTTGAGTTCGGTACGAAATAAAGTCAATATGAATATATTTATTAAAAAATCTATAAAAACGCGGAACAAAAAAGAACCGCTCTTAAAATTTCGATATGTTAATCAATTATTCTGAACGATCCATTCGCCTAAATATACGTACAAATGTACGCAGAATCTCATGGTGTCATCAGTTTTTGAGTTCGGTACGAAATAAAGTCAATATGAATATATTTATTAAAAAATCTATAAAAACGCGGAACAAAAAAGAACCGCTCTTAAAATTTCGATATGTTAATCAATTATTCTGAACGATCCATTCGCCTAAATATACGTAGAAATGTACGCAGAATCCCAGGGTGTCATCAGTTTTTGAGTTCGGTACGAAATAAAGTCAGTATGAATATATTTATTCAAAAATCTATAAAAACGCGGAACAAAAAAGAACCGCTCTTAAAATTTCGATGTGTTAATCAATTATTCTGAACGATCCATTGGCCTAAATATAGGTAGAAATGTACGCAGAATCTCATGGTGTCATCAGTTTTTGAGTTCGGTACGAAATAAAGTCAATATGAATATATTTATTAAAAAATCTATAAAAACGCGGAACAAAAAAGAACCGCTCTTAAAATTTCGATATGTTAATCAATTATTCTGAACGGTCCATTCGCCAAAATATACGTAGAAATGTACGCAGAATCTCATGGTGTCATCAGTTTTTGAGTTCGGTACGAAATAAAGTCAATATGAATATATTTATTAAAAAATCTATAAAAACGCGGAACAAAAAAGAACCGCTCTTAAAATTTCGATATGTTAATCAATTATTCTGAACGATCCATTGGCCTAAATATAGGTAGAAATGTACGCAGAATCCCAGGGTGTCATCAGTTTTTGAGTTCGGTTCGAAATAAAGTCAATATGAATATATTTATTAAAAAATCTATAAAAACGCGGAACAAAAAAGAACCGCTCTTAAAATTTCGATATGTTAATCAATTATTCTGAACGATCCATTCACCAAAATATACGTAGAAATGTACGCAGAATCTCATGGTGTCATCAGTTTTTGAGTTCGGTACGAAATAAAGTCAATATGAATATATTTATTAAAAAATCTATAAAAACGCGGAACAAAAAAGAACCGCTCTTAAAATTTCGATATGTTAATCAATTATTCTGAACGATCCATTGGCCTAAATATAGGTAGAAATGTACGCAGAATCCCAGGGTGTCATCAGTTTTTGAGTTCGGTTCGAAATAAAGTCAATATGAATATATTTATTAAAAAATCTATAAAAACGCGGAACAAAAAAGAACCGCTCTTAAAATTTCGATATGTTAATCAATTATTCTGAACGATCCATTCGCCTAAATATACGTACAAATGTACGCAGAATCTCATGGTGTCATCAGTTTTTGAGTTCGGTACGAAATAAAGTCAATATGAATATATTTATTAAAAAATCTATAAAAACGCGGAACAAAAAAGAACCGCTCTTAAAATTTCGATATGTTAATCAATTATTCTGAACGATCCATTGGCCTAAATATAGGTAGAAATGTACGCAGAATCCCAGGGTGTCATCAGTTTTTGAGTTCGGTTCGAAATAAAGTCAATATGAATATATTTATTAAAAAATCTATAAAAACGCGGAACAAAAAAGAACCGCTCTTAAAATTTCGATATGTTAATCAATTATTCTGAACGATCCATTGGCCTAAATATAGGTAGAAATGTACGCAGAATCCCAGGGTGTCATCAGTTTTTGAGTTCGGTTCGAAATAAAGTCAATATGAATATATTTATTAAAAAATCTATAAAAACGCGGAACAAAAAAGAACCGCTCTTAAAATTTCGATATGTTAATCAATTATTCTGAACGATCCATTCGCCTAAATATACGTACAAATGTACGCAGAATCTCATGGTGTCATCAGTTTTTGAGTTCGGTACGAAATAAAGTCAATATGAATATATTTATTAAAAAATCTATAAAAACGCGGAACAAAAAAGAACCGCTCTTAAAATTTCGATATGTTAATCAATTATTCTGAACGATCCATTGGCCTAAATATAGGTAGAAATGTACGCAGAATCTCATGGTGTCATCAGTTTTTGAGTTCGGTACGAAATAAAGTCAATATGAATATATTTATTAAAAAATCTATAAAAACGCGGAACAAAAAAGAACCGCTCTTAAAATTTCGATATGTTAATCAATTATTCTGAACGATCCATTCACCAAAATATACGTAGAAATGTACGCAGAATCCCATGGTGTCATCAGTTTTTTAGTTCGGTTCGAAATAAAGTCAATATGAATATATTTATTAAAAAATCTATAAAAACGCGGAACAAAAAAGAACCGCTCTTAAAATTTCGATATGTTAATCAATTATTCTGAACGGTCCATTCGCCAAAATATACGTAGAAATGTACGCAGAATCCCATGGTGTCATCAGTTTTTGAGTTCGGTACGAAATAAAGTCAATATGAATATATTTATTAAAAAATCTATAAAAACGCGGAACAAAAAAGAACCGCTCTTAAAATTTCGATATGTTAATCAATTATTCTGAACGGTCCATTCGCCAAAATATACGTAGAAATGTACGCAGAATCTCATGGTGTCATCAGTTTTTGAGTTCGGTACGAAATAAAGTCAATATGAATATATTTATTAAAAAATCTATAAAAACGCGGAACAAAAAAGAACCGCTCTTAAAATTTCGATATGTTAATCAATTATTCTGAACGATCCATTCGCCTAAATATACGTACAAATGTACGCAGAATCCCATGGTGTCATCAGTTTTTGAGTTCGGTACGAAATAAAGTCAATATGAATATATTTATTAAAAAATCTATAAAAACGCGGAACAAAAAAGAACCGCTCTTAAAATTTCGATATGTTAATCAATTATTCTGAACGATCCATTGGCCTAAATATAGGTAGAAATGTACGCAGAATCCCAGGGTGTCATCAGTTTTTGAGTTCGGTTCGAAATAAAGTCAATATGAATATATTTATTAAAAAATCTATAAAAACGCGGAACAAAAAAGAACCGCTCTTAAAATTTCGATATGTTAATCAATTATTCTGAACGATCCATTCGCCTAAATATACGTACAAATGTACGCAGAATCTCATGGTGTCATCAGTTTTTGAGTTCGGTACGAAATAAAGTCAATATGAATATATTTATTAAAAAATCTATAAAAACGCGGAACAAAAAAGAACCGCTCTTAAAATTTCGATATGTTAATCAATTATTCTGAACGATCCATTGGCCTAAATATAGGTAGAAATGTACGCAGAATCCCAGGGTGTCATCAGTTTTTGAGTTCGGTTCGAAATAAAGTCAATATGAATATATTTATTAAAAAATCTATAAAAACGCGGAACAAAAAAGAACCGCTCTTAAAATTTCGATATGTTAATCAATTATTCTGAACGATCCATTGGCCTAAATATAGGTAGAAATGTACGCAGAATCCCAGGGTGTCATCAGTTTTTGAGTTCGGTTCGAAATAAAGTCAATATGAATATATTTATTAAAAAATCTATAAAAACGCGGAACAAAAAAGAACCGCTCTTAAAATTTCGATATGTTAATCAATTATTCTGAACGATCCATTCGCCTAAATATACGTACAAATGTACGCAGAATCTCATGGTGTCATCAGTTTTTGAGTTCGGTACGAAATAAAGTCAATATGAATATATTTATTAAAAAATCTATAAAAACGCGGAACAAAAAAGAACCGCTCTTAAAATTTCGATATGTTAATCAATTATTCTGAACGATCCATTGGCCTAAATATAGGTAGAAATGTACGCAGAATCTCATGGTGTCATCAGTTTTTGAGTTCGGTACGAAATAAAGTCAATATGAATATATTTATTAAAAAATCTATAAAAACGCGGAACAAAAAAGAACCGCTCTTAAAATTTCGATATGTTAATCAATTATTCTGAACGATCCATTCACCAAAATATACGTAGAAATGTACGCAGAATCCCATGGTGTCATCAGTTTTTTAGTTCGGTTCGAAATAAAGTCAATATGAATATATTTATTAAAAAATCTATAAAAACGCGGAACAAAAAAGAACCGCTCTTAAAATTTCGATATGTTAATCAATTATTCTGAACGGTCCATTCGCCAAAATATACGTAGAAATGTACGCAGAATCCCATGGTGTCATCAGTTTTTGAGTTCGGTACGAAATAAAGTCAATATGAATATATTTATTAAAAAATCTATAAAAACGCGGAACAAAAAAGAACCGCTCTTAAAATTTCGATATGTTAATCAATTATTCTGAACGGTCCATTCGCCAAAATATACGTAGAAATGTACGCAGAATCTCATGGTGTCATCAGTTTTTGAGTTCGGTACGAAATAAAGTCAATATGAATATATTTATTAAAAAATCTATAAAAACGCGGAACAAAAAAGAACCGCTCTTAAAATTTCGATATGTTAATCAATTATTCTGAACGATCCATTCACCAAAATATACGTAGAAATGTACGCAGAATCCCATGGTGTCATCAGTTTTTGAGTTCGGTTCGAAATAAAGTCAATATGAATATATTTACTAAAAAATCTATAAAAACGCGGAACAAAAAAGAACCGCTCTTAAAATTTCGATATGTTAATCAATTATTCTGAACGATCCATTCGCCTAAATATACGTACAAATGTACGCAGAATCTCATGGTGTCATCAGTTTTTGAGTTCGGTACGAAATAAAGTCAATATGAATATATTTATTAAAAAATCTATAAAAACGCGGAACAAAAAAGAACCGCTCTTAAAATTTCGATATGTTAATCAATTATTCTGAACGATCCATTGGCCTAAATATAGGTAGAAATGTACGCAGAATCTCATGGTGTCATCAGTTTTTGAGTTCGGTACGAAATAAAGTCAGTATGAATATATTTATTAAAAAATCTATAAAAACGCGGAACAAAAAAGAACCGCTCTTAAAATTTCGATATGTTAATCAATTATTCTGAACGATCCATTGGCCTAAATATAGGTAGAAATGTACGCAGAATCTCATGGTGTCATCAGTTTTTGAGTTCGGTACGAAATAAAGTCAATATGAATATATTTATTAAAAAATCTATAAAAACGCGGAACAAAAAAGAACCGCTCTTAAAATTTCGATATGTTAATCAATTATTCTGAACGATCCATTCGCCTAAATATACGTACAAATGTACGCAGAATCTCATGGTGTCATCAGTTTTTGAGTTCGGTACGAAATAAAGTCAATATGAATATATTTATTAAAAAATCTATAAAAACGCGGAACAAAAAAGAACCGCTCTTAAAATTTCGATATGTTAATCAATTATTCTGAACGGTCCATTCGCCAAAATATACGTAGAAATGTACGCAGAATCCCATGGTGTCATCAGTTTTTGAGTTCGGTTCGAAATAAAGTCAATATGAATATATTTATTAAAAAATCTATAAAAACGCGGAACAAAAAAGAACCGCTCTTAAAATTTCGATATGTTAATCAATTATTCTGAACGATCCATTCGCCTAAATATACGTACAAATGTACGCAGAATCTCATGGTGTCATCAGTTTTTGAGTTCGGTACGAAATAAAGTCAATATGAATATGTTTATTAAAAAATCTATAAAAACGCGGAACAAAAAAGAACCGCTCTTAAAATTTCGATATGTTAATCAATTATTCTGAACGATCCATTGGCCTAAATATAGGTAGAAATGTACGCAGAATCTCATGGTGTCATCAGTTTTTGAGTTCGGTACGAAATAAAGTCAATATGAATATATTTATTAAAAAATCTATAAAAACGCGGAACAAAAAAGAACCGCTCTTAAAATTTCGATATGTTAATCAATTATTCTGAACGATCCATTCGCCTAAATATACGTACAAATGTACGCAGAATCTCATGGTGTCATCAGTTTTTGAGTTCGGTACGAAATAAAGTCAATATGAATATATTTATTAAAAAATCTATAAAAACGCGGAACAAAAAAGAACCGCTCTTAAAATTTCGATATGTTAATCAATTATTCTGAACGATCCATTCGCCTAAATATACGTAGAAATGTACGCAGAATCTCATGGTGTCATCAGTTTTTGAGTTCGGTACGAAATAAAGTCAATATGAATATATTTATTAAAAAATCTATAAAAACGCGGAACAAAAAAGAACCGCTCTTAAAATTTCGATATGTTAATCAATTATTCTGAACGATCCATTCGCCTAAATATACGTACAAATGTACGCAGAATCTCATGGTGTCATCAGTTTTTGAGTTCGGTACGAAATAAAGTCAATATGAATATATTTATTAAAAAATCTATAAAAACGCGGAACAAAAAAGAACCGCTCTTAAAATTTCGATATGTTAATCAATTATTCTGAACGATCCATTCACCTAAATATACGTAGAAATGTACGCAGAATCTCATGGTGTCATCAGTTTTTGAGTTCGGTACGAAATAAAGTCAATATGAATATATTTATTAAAAAATCTATAAAAACGCGGAACAAAAAAGAACCGCTCTTAAAATTTCGATATGTTAATCAATTATTCTGAACGATCCATTCGCCTAAATATACGTACAAATGTACGCAGAATCTCATGGTGTCATCAGTTTTTGAGTTCGGTACGAAATAAAGTCAATATGAATATATTTATTAAAAAATCTATAAAAACGCGGAACAAAAAAGAACCGCTCTTAAAATTTCGATATGTTAATCAATTATTCTGAATGATCCATTCACCTAAATATACGTAGAAATGTACGCAGAATCTCATGGTGTCATCGGTTTTTGAGTTCGGTACGAAATAAAGTCAATATGAATATATTTATTAAAAAATCTATAAAAACGCGGAACAAAAAAGAACCGCTAGTTTAGACCAATACTTATTGTGTAAATACCAAAAATAATTTTTCGATTTAGCTTTTCAAATTGAAGCAATTTCCATAAATTTCTTACATGTGTTTCAAACTATGTCGCGCGAAAATGAACAAATTGAGGTAGAAAGTGGAGCGGTTTGAGTTTTTAACGGTCAATTTCGAGCCCTATGCTAGAACGGTTTTGTGATTTTCTGCCACGTTCTGGGAATACTGAATGTGTACGAAACAACTCCGTTAGTGCACTCGTTATCGGCAAATTGTACTTGTCAAACGAGAGTACTTCAACCGTACCTAATTTTCGCAACAATATTTTCCTCCACTTTTTGGGGTATGAGACTTTTTGTTATTTTATAAGTAGCAACGTACCTCATTTACTTATAAGAAGTTTAGTATCACCAATTATCCATGTTCCACACTCAGTTTTAAGTACTTAACTTGTTTCAATTCACTTTAGTAGCTTTTGGAAAGTTAGAGAAACAATTACGGCTTTTAATTAACTTTCTAAGTTTTAATTTCAGTTTATAATAAAAATTAAATCCAGTTGTACCTTAAAATGTTGCGTTAGTTAAATAAAAACTTCTTTAATTAGACTTTTGTTGTCTTCTTGCGAACAGCTCGTAAATTTTAATTAGTTATGTTTTCATCAATTTGTGCGACGAATCTTCCGGCGTATTTTTTTAAGCTTTTATAAAAGCCGATAATGTCCATAGGTTCATCATTTGGTGTAAAACGATTTAAATAATGTAAATGATAGTCTTATCAACTTTAAGAAGGTAACAATAACTTACTTTACTGTACGTTCCTGCAGCATTACGAAGAAGTGCAGTATGCTCAAGATTAAAGCATATCGATTTTCTGTAAGAGAAAAAAATACCTTAGTAGTTAATTTTCATGATTTTCCCTGATGGATGTTCAACGTAATTTTGGTTAGAGCTTTAAGAATAATCCTTTAAAAAAAAAAATTAAGAATTCTCAAATACAAAGTTTTGAAAAAATTCGTACAAATGTTGTTGAAATGTGTTTTAGGTTAGGTTAAAATAAAAATACTTTTGGTATGTCAGATTTTATATTTGTTTTACGATTTTAATTAAGTTTTCGATTACTGGGTAGGAGTTTTCTAAATTTTAAGGTTTTCAGCTGACGTAAGTAGACAGAAGTAGCTTTAAGTGTGGAAGTTATCGGGTGTTGGGGAGTACCCAGCATCAATCTTGTCGATCCGGACGTTTTCCTTTAAAATAGAAGATCCCGTATTTAACTTGGGCGAAACCTGTAAATTGATATAAGGCAGTAACATTTACATTCCGAAGAACATTTTTCTTGCAGCTCCGATAGCAGTCGCAAAAGGAAATTAGTTCCAAAGGATCATTAATAAAAGGGTTTCCCGGTGTTGGAGCGTCGCGTTTTTCTTTTTGCTTTTCGTTTTTTTACAGAAGCAGCTCCTGCAGGAAGCGAGGAAGGTTCATTTATCCTGTTGGAATTCTTTCACGCACTCCAATTCATTTAACGGACTTGTAATAAAACTTTTTTGGACACAATGCACAGTTCCTTTTGCGATTTTATTTTCTTCAAAAGGGTCTTGCAGACAATGAGCCAACTTCTTTCCGACGAACGAATGGGGAGAAAAGAAACTTTGATTTACAAAGGCTTTTGTCTGGGCTTCCCCTGCAAATCTTTCGAATACGCCCTCTTTTAATCTTATTTTGTATTTTTTTTTCCTTTGAGAACGGTTGGAACAGTTAATTTTTTTCTAAAATAAGCACGACAAATGCAAACATACACCAACATATTTTTTTCTTTAAAGTGAAAAGTCGACCAACATATTTCTAGATGAGTTTTCATTCCTTAATCATCCCCTACAATCGATCAATTGATAGTACAAAATTTTCAAAAATAGCACCATTATTTTGATTCGGTTCATTTCGGGGAGGAAAGTGAAAAATTTTCGGTTTCCGTTTCAACTTGTTTGAATGTTTGCAATTAAAATGTGTATCATCCGGAATCACAAACAGAATTGGCAAAAGGATTAATTTGTGGAAAGCAGATCCACGAACGTGAGATTTATTATTATGTTTGAATTAATGTTAAGCCATAACTCTTTGAGTCGACCGGAAACGGGCTAGGCATACTTTCCACTCCACTGCCACGTTGATTAAACGAGCGCAAAACATTGTGAGTGAGATCTTCTGCTAACATCTATAAATTTATATTCAGTAACCTGATCCCTTTCATCATTTTTCATTGGTAAAGTGCTGTGATGCGATTGGAATATTTTCACCAAGGATGAATTTGTCAGAAAAAAAATGTGTTGATAGAAAAAGATATGTAGCCTCATTTCTCCACTTCATAAGCTCAGCAACATGGAGGAAAATTTTTGTTATTAATTTATTTGAAAGAAGATTTAAGCCCAACATAATCTAAGAAATTTAAAATAACATCTTTACAACTTCATGTAGGTCTTCTTCAGTCCCTTTTTAGTCCTTATTCTGCCTCTTATATGCCTCTAACAGGCGCCTTTATGGGTACATATCAAAATGACCATATTTTATTTTTAGGAATCGATCAATATAATCGAAGATTTTGAATTTTTATTGTCTTAGTTTCCTATCTGAATTGTTTCACTTCGTGAAAAGAAAAATCGACTTTCCAACCGAAATTGCCCTGCTTTAGGAGTCAATTTGATAATATAATGGAACCGAGTGGCACATGAATCGGAAACTTTCGTCGTTTCTGTTAATCAGCTTACATAAAACTTCCACAATAACATAAAGTTGTTTAAGTCGTTCGAAAACGCAAATGTTTGTCTATAAGACAGATAGAAACTTTTCCATTAAGAACTAACAGTTTTACTGTGAGACGCGGTCATAAATGTTAGGCACCATAATCAATTGAATTGGTTTTACTGTCGTAAAATGTTCGTATTCGTTATTTTATTAACCTAAAGGGCACGAATTGTTTTTCCGTTTGACAGATTTGAATTTTATTGGTGTTATACATTATTATTATGTGTCTATTGCTTTTAAGAATAATTTTCAATGTAATAATCACGTTTTTTGCGAATTTCTTTTTATAGACTTCGAGGATGTTGCGACCACTTCCTACCGTAACCTCACAGGGACTGTAAAACTTGGTAGATTGGTTCCTCAGTGGCGTATCATTTGGGTTTTCGATAACGTCACGTTCATGTAAGTCACTACGTAATGCAACGTTTTATTTATTTTCCATGTACCTTCTCCACCCCTAATTTTTGTCAACACTGATGAGACGTAGTGTACATCGTAAATATTTTTCCCTTACGTAGTGACTGTGTTCTAATAAATAGATTGAATCCATTAATCACCCATTTTTTTTTAAACGATACGAGTCCCAAAAAAAAAGGGGAGCGTATGGGGATGAACTTGATGCATTAGCATATCGTTAATTATTTTTTCTGCTGGCAGTTTTCCAGTACTTTCGATAGGAATTTAGCATACCTGTTTGACATACCCCGTTGTTGATGTCTTCTGGTTTGGAACGAATACATAAATATTTCGGCCGATTTATTTCACGTCAGCACGTCCATAATTCGAAAGCTCGCGTTCTGTATTCATTGCGCTTACGGATCAGATTTCGTTTTTCGAACGGGCCTAAGCCCGAGCTATCTGTCGACGGTAATGCGCCAGATATAAATTGCCAACCGGAAAGATGGTCAGATATTTTGTGAAATATATGGAGGCAATAAAATGAGAGAAAGAAGAAGGTGACGACGCGAATAGGGCGAAAGACGTCGCGAGACGATATTAGACCGAATGGCGCTATCCAGTTGATCCTAAATGTACATTTTGTAGGTGTATTCTCATATGGATGAAGAAAATATTGCGTTTTTTATCGCATTCTGATTACACCAAAGGCCACGAAAGGACACGTTTAATATGAAATTGGCTTTGGCGTTAAACTGAAAAAAAATGACCACCATATTTTCAAACGTCATAAAAAACACACATAACCTAAAATATTTCGTCCAAGCAATGAGCTGCTTTAATGGATTTTAGATTTAGTTCAATGGAACTAAAATAAATAATATGCCGAGTAAAACACACATCTAATACTTGATATATAAAAGCATTGTAACCATTAGGTAGATGGTTTTATAAAAGAGATCGTTCCTAACGATTCTTCGTGGATGTACACAGTCGAGCTTTTTGTTTTCTGAAACAACAACCAGAAAATTGGCTGGAGCAAAAAAAAAAAAACAAAATACGGTCGGTTCTGCTCTTGTTCGTTTCAGTTGCAATTAGAAGCAGCAAGAGTCCATCGTTTCCGCCATTTTATTCCCCGAGGGGAATTCCGCTAAAATTTACCGCTCATGATCCGAGGCTGGCAGCAAGGATGAAATCAGCTCGGATCAGATCAGTGGACGCAACTCATTACGAGACAGTTGAGCTTGCGTTACGGGCGTTTATGCAGGTTTAATTATAGACGGCGGTGGATTTTTGCCGCTCAACTACTCGCTCCCGGTGTAAATTATGCTCTCAATAATAGGGATATATTATCTTGTTACTTGCATAAGTAATTGAACGAACTGACCTGAAACTTTAATCTCGATCTCGATTTATTCGAGTCATGTGCCAAAGTCATTCGCTTCCAGGTCACAAAATATGAAATTAGAATTTCAAAGAGGACAGATAATTTAAACGTTTACTTCAGGCTGATCGACAAGAAAAGATTAACAAATTCTAAAATTTCTGTACTCAACTTTGCTACCAAATTTTCCAAAACTGTACCACAGCTGAGGGAAAGACTACAAATAGTTGAACCTTGGATTATAAAAATATTTATTTCTATACAACAAAATTGGTGTTTGCAATTCTACTGTCAGTAATAGATGTGGATCTCAAGTCTTCAGATGTAGGGGGTATGGACAATTAATGATTAAAGAGGAATTACATTAAAAATTGACTGAGTAGATAACGATCTTCTATTCTATAAAGATCTAAGTTGTCTCCATTAACAAATCCATGAAGGTATCTCAGGTAATCCTGAGTGAGATTCATAAGAAGAAGGAAGTTTACTTTGAAAACTCGGTGGAATAAAACATTTTCCATCTTAAGTCACTCATCTCTTGTATAGATAATGTTCTTCTATTCTTCAAAGTCCTATTTTCGATAGTGGTCGTCAATCTCCATTAAAAAATCGATGAAGGGATCTCAAGTAATCCTGAATGAGATCTGAGTGAGGAACTTTACATTGAAAACTGGGTGGAATATGATATTTTCTACCTTAAGTCACTCATCCCACGTAGATGAAGTTTTTCCATTCTTCAAAGCTTCTATTTTCCAGGATGGTAGTCAATCTTCATTATCAAATCGATTAAGGGATCTCAAGTATATAATCCTGAGTGAGATTCAAGAGAAGGAGGAAGTTTATATTGAAAACTAGGTGGAATAAAGCATTTTCCATCTTAAGTCACTCATCCTACGTATAGATGACGTTCTTCCATTCTCCAAAGGTCCCTTTCTCCAGAGCGGGAGTCAATCTTCATTAACAAATCGATGAAGAGGTCTCAAATTGATAATTCTGAGTGAGATTCTAGAAAGGAAGGAAGTTTACATTGAAAACTAGGTGGAGTAGATTATTTTTTATCTTAAGTCGCTCTTCCCACGTAGATGATATTGCTCCATTCTTCAAAGGTCCCATTTTCCAGAGTGGCAGTCGATCTCCATTAAAAAATCGATGAAGGGATCTCAAGTAATCCTGAATGAGGTCTGAGTAAGGAACTTAACTTTGAAAACTGAGTGGAATCAGACATTCTCCACCTTAAGTCACTCATCCCACGTAGATGATGTTCTCCCAGTCTTCAAGGCTCCTTTTTTCCAGGCTTGCAGTCAATCACCATTAACAAATCGATGAAGGTATCTCAAGTAATCCAGAGTGAGATTCATGAGTTGAAGATGAGTTACGATGAAGGTAACTCCTGTATTTCTCATTAAAAGTTTTTAATGGGTCGTTTGGAGAGTTGTTAGGTTGTATGGGAATAAATCACTGGGATAAAGCAGAGCGTCGTCGTCTGTCTGGGCAAATATTGTATCGCGTATTGTAGTAGGAAACGAACGGGCTGACAATGAACAATGAACAGAGAGGGAAGAGTTAGCCGAGGGAAGAAGAAAGAAGACACATGGGAACAATGGCCGCAGTAGACGGCAAATAACGGTCGGATATCGCTTTAAGCGGCAGCAATTTCTCTTGTTTGACGCGGTATCTTCGCGTATCTGAGAAATGCGTGCTTTGTTTCTCCGCTGTATCACCTGCAGCTACTTGTCTTGAATATACAAATACGCATAGCTTGCTATTTGTCAAAACGTAGGAGTCATCCCGGCAGATATTAATTTAGGACCGAAGGCAATCCGTCCCGCATGTACATATTTTTCCTCGCCTCTGGAAAACGCGCAACATACGTCCACGTACACGTGACCTGACAACGAACGTACAATGCATGTATATTGTATACACACACATACATACAGATATTCGTCCTTTTGTTTGTTTTCGATTCGTCGTCGTTGCCGTACCCGCGCCTGTTAAGGAAACGTCCTGATTGCGGTAGCGTGTGCAGCGATGTGATCAAAATAACCCTCACTGACTGGGCAAAAAAAGTGTGTATAATAAATTAATGATTTATCATGAGAGGTAGGAGTACAAATTTATGACCATGGACCCTTAGGAGATCAGTTTCTTACAACGAAGGTCCTAGATCCATCGATCCTGACTTGGACTTGATGAGTTTATACTTATTTGGAGATTCCATACACAGTCCTCTTACGATGTCTGTAGGAATTCCTTAACTTAAATCGAACAGCTTCCTTTAGCCTTCCTTTATATGCAATACTATAATATTCCATCAATCTCTAGGATTCTAAGATCTCCACGAAGGTCAGTACTTTTCTTTCAGATGATTATACTCAATCAGAATATTCCTCACTGAAGCTTATCTGGTGGTAAACAGCCCTAGGTTCTAGCATACACCCGGTTAATCTACTTCCAATTTCCAGTTTTCTAAACACCCACGACTGTCACTGGCTCTTCTGTTTCAGATCATTACTCTGCTCAGAAGAGCCCTGTCTTAGGTTATCCTGAGTAAGCCAACACAAAATTTAGAAACAAAACAGCTTTTTTTCCTTTTAAAATGTCTGACCATGGTAGAAATTATCTTCAATAATGGGATCCTAATTGTATTAGGACAAACTATTGAGATAAACGATGGATATCCTCATTTGGACTTGATGATCTTAACCTCATTTTTGTTTTGCATGTCCAGTCCTCTGAAGGACCTTCGGACAGCTTCATTAGGTTCTTATAGCAGGATAGCTCAATTGTAAGAATTCTGATATCCCACAAGTCACCATTCTTCAATTTTGGATCATCAATCTGCATCACACAAGCTCTGACTAAAACTATCCTGTGGGAACAATGCTGGTGGTGGACAGTCTTGCGTTTCTGTTGAAATTTTTGACCATGGACCTGATAGATGTTGATAGAGATCATATTCGTCCAAGAAAAGCCCTAGTGGTTTTTGTTTTAGGCGGTTAAAATGACGGGATGCTTTAATAGCAGGAGAATATTTTAAAAGCCAAATGAAATATGTGAACGTTTATGGTTCACTTCACAGTCAGATGCTTGGGAGTACTACATACCAAAAAGAATGAAATGATGTCAGTATTTCACGAATACGTTTTCCTTTTTTATTGAAACAAGCAAAACCTTAACCCCAAACGAGCTCGTTGTTTTGCTGAACATTTAAATTTCACATTTGACGGTTGTTCCGTTTGGCGTTGCGACTGTTCAGATGAAAATTAAGATAAAGCAAACAAGTGGCGATAAAGTGGTATGAGTGGTCGATAATTAATGTCAGGAGCGGGTTACACCATTTTTACTGACCGCACCGGTATAAAACAACGGAACAGAATGGTCGTCGTCGTCGTCGTCGTTGCCGCCACACCGCGCCGTCCCAACAAAACAACCCCACGCACAACTCTGTGTCCAATATTATAAACCTCCTGGAAAAGCATACGGCTCTGACCCGAACAACTACAACATTACTACCATAAAGACAATGTATTAACATAAAATATGACCACATAAACTGCCACGTAGGGAACGCGAGGCGAACTGCAGTAGGCAGCGGGGCACGGATAAACGTAGAGTTAAAGGCATTCTGGCTAACGAGCTCTTTTACCCAAAATGGACATATTAAACAAGTGGAAAAAATGATACGAGAAAGAGGAAGATCCAGGAATTCCTTCTAGTTCAGGAACAAATAAATACGAGAAGTACCCACTGACTTACAGTGTCAAGGAAACTGAAATCTTCAATGAAAGAAACACGACTGAATCCCAAGTCTATACAAATCATCCCCCACGACTTCAAAGTAGATCGTTTACTCAGTAAGGATTTTGGGAGCCCACTTGTGACTCATATCCTTATACTGTTTTTTAGTTGACTATTAATGATCTTTTGATCTTTGATTCAGATGAAGTGTGGATATCCTGGCTTGAAACTGATCATTATTAGGGTTTTCCATGCGTAGTTCTCATTGGATCTAAAGGAATTCATTTAATAGGAAAGCTTCATTAGCTTCGTATATACACCACAACAACCTACTTCCAATTTCAAGGTTCCTGAACTCTCACGACAGTCAGTGGTTTGCCTGTTTCACTAACAATCCATTAACTTTTGTCTCATTCTGAAAAAATGAGGAGACCCTTTCATGGACTTGATGTGTTTATCCTCATTAAGGATTTCCATGCAAAGTCATTACAAAATCGGACAGCCATATTAGGCTCATATATACGCCAGGATAACCTACTCTCAGTCTTAAGGTTCCTAAACCCCCACGTAAGTCACTGGTGCTTCTGCTTCATGACCCATATCGTTTAAGCTTTATACTTTATTTTGGTAGACGGATAATGACCCCCTGACCTTTATTTATGAATTTACCCTTATTAGGGGTTTTCAAGAGCAGTACTCATTACGACATCTGAAGGGATTCCTTCAATCGGACGGGCTTATTAGGTTCATATATACGTCTAAATAACCCGCTTTCAATTTTAAGATTCCTAAACCCCTACAAAAGTCATTGGTGGTTCTGACTCGTGACCCACACCTTTTAAGGTTTACGCTCTATTTTGGTAAACTGTTAACGATTCATTGACCTTTACTTAATTCAGGTAAAGTAGGAAGATCTCATGATTTTGACCTGAGGAACTTCCCCTTATTAGAGGGTTTCAAGCGCAGACATCTGAAGGAGGGAAGATCCTGACTTGGACCTGATGAGTTTAACCTCATTTAGGGCTTCCATACAAAGTAGTCATTACGTAATCTAATGGAATTCCTTCAATATGTATACGACAAGATAACTCAGTCTCAATTTCAAGGTTCGTAAACCTCCACGAACGTCACTGGTTCTTTTGCTTTATGGCCCATATCATTTAAGAGTCATATATGTTCTGTTTTCGTTCATTGCTAATGAATTATAAGACGATTCTTGAAAGCTTTCCAACCAAAGTTTTGTCTTTCTCACGATGTGGTAACCAATCTGCTAATCTTTGTTATGTCCCGAATCATTGTTCCTGGAATTCTGTTAACTAAAACGCCATTGAGTGTATATGAAAGCTACATACGTCTACAAACATGGGTACTTGGTACTTTGGTGGCGGTTGTTCAAACTTCCAATATAGATTATTCTAAGTCGTTCAACTTCCATAAACTTACCTACTACTTACTATTGTAAAAGTTATAAACGACACTAATAATTTTGTGCATAATACGCTTTAGGTTCTCCCATACTAGAAATGTACCTCAGATGCGTCCGCTTTGTGTAATCGAGAAACATTTAAATGGAGAATATCTTCGGGAGGTCCTTCACCATGAGGTTGGTTTGCAAGTTGATTAATCTTATAATTCACTCAAGTGTCACTCGTTGCAAATTCTTTCAGCATGTTTGTCGTACTTTATACCATTAATTTACATTCGCGAGCAAGGAGCAAAATGGGCGGCTCGAAAACAAGACAACGACACATAAATAGCAAGTGTTTTCTCTTTTTCTGGAGCGAAACAATAATCGTTATAATTCATTTTAATGTGGAAACCCTATCGTCGTATTGTTCGCCAACGCGTACCTACGAGATACTTCAGAAATCCGTCCGCGAAAGAGAGTTCGTTTATGCTGGACAAGTTGACTGGTAGCTTATTAGCGTTATCAATCACCGGCATCACAGGATAAGCGATAACGTGCACCTGGAACAGGCGGTGAAGTATGAGAACGTGGTGGTGCCCCCGAAGGTGCGGTCACAGGGCGTTGTTACTGCCGACTACATAAACATGGCACCCTGCTGGTGCTCATGGCGATGGCGGTAGTTGCAATGACCCACGAGGTCGTTGCAACTTACACATAAGGACGTGCAAGTGCAAGACTACTACATTTACACTGAGTGTTTTAGGCGATGATGGAAAGCCTCAGACGATGTGTAGGCGCTTAGAGAATTCCACTCGCAAAAGATGCTTTTTGGGGTGAAACTCCACTCAATCGTCGAAGGAACTGTTAATTTTTAGCAATTTATAAAAAAAGAGACTCTGTTATAAGCAGCTCGGCTCAGCTTATGTCAAGATGCGGAGCTGTCGTTCAATTTATAGCGAGGCACCAGCAGAAACGTTCTCCCTCTTATGCGCATGTATACTGTGTTGCTCGCATCGTATCTCACAGCCAGTGACAAGGGATGGCGCATCGTTGTCATTAACGAGTATAAAAATCTATATCTCACTTTAATTTTTCTTGTTAGTTCTAATTTGGTGAACATATTATCAACTGCATACGACGATTCAGATGAATGTAGATAATAAATAAATAATTTTGCATTTAATTTCGTAAAAGGGTTTATGGTGACGGTAAAAGATTGAACTCTCGGATGTGAATCGGTGCTATCAATTTATTATTGCAATAATTTGAATTTTTACTGCCGCTACTGTTTTTGCTTCGAAATTTTACGATCGCGAGCGGTATAAAAATCGCAAACGTAGAAGTTTTACGGTCTGAGCAATTTCCAATTGTAGTAATAATTTTATGAGATAAATTCGTTGGTATATTAAATTACTGCAGGTATTGTTGCTTTATTTGCTTATATACGACAGTATTTCAGATTGAAATACCGCAAAAACTATTAAAAAGTTACAAAAAAGAAAATTGAGAAACTGAAAAAGATAACTTTACTAAGATTTAAGGAGTTAAAACTGGGGTGCTAATTAGGAGAAAAATCAAGCCAGACAAAGGGTTGAAAATGTTCCTTCATTGATGTGAAAGTGTTACCTATGTTTTGCCTTATATGCAAGGCTTCTTAAGGGAAATCTGCCTATCTACCCTTAGTTACAGTTTTGAATTTGAATCTTTTGAACGTTCAAGATTTATAACTAAAATAACTACCCAGAAGAAGTCTTTCCTCATATATCAATAAAAAAAAACGTTTTTAACCAATTGTTTAGCATCTGGTGGTGTTTTAGACAGATGCCACTATGGAGGTCAACAGGAAAATGCAGGTATAAGGCAGTAGATACCTTCTGAGACATTAAGGGTAGCTAGAGGCATATTGGATTTAGAAATAGAATCAAGGAGGAGCAGAGGATTACTGAGAGTATATTTTATGAGTTTGGGAGTCATACGTTGACATTGGCGAGTCTTTAGTGGTGAATCCACAGAGAGGAGTAGATCGAGTTGAGCAGGGTTTTCTGTGAAATTTCGTAAAAATAAATTTTCGTGCCCCTGGCACCCTTACATCTAACGATCATAGACTCAATTCTTATTGTAGGTTATACTGGAGTGTCGTAGCATTCGTATTTCCAAGTTGAATTCTTCTTGTAATGGAATTTCTGGGATTCGTAATTGAAAGCTTACTAGGCATGTACTACACAACTACTTGTTGCTGCAAATCTAATTTATGAACAACTGCGTCTTAGTAAATGCCTTTTTGAACAATTGAGTAGAATTAAGAGTTGGAAAATAATGTAAGTGAGTGCATACGTGTACCATTCGGTTCCGCGTAGGCCACGAACGCATAATGTACAAGAGATTTATCGTTTACTGTAAGTACTTGCCAGTACTCATTATTAACAACTGTTAAGGAAATGGCGCGATTATTTTTCGAACGCTCGTATCACTTTATGGGTTTTGTTCTGCATATTGAAAGTTGTAACGTGTCAGAATTATTTATAACATGCCGTTTTATATTGTATTGTTGGTAAATTAATGTCTCCCGTGACCAACTTGCTGGGTTATTGGCTGAACATGCAATTTGTAATTTTAATTGGTGTTAATCAAAATAACTTAGTTGCAATATATTTATTAACTTGTTAAAGTAGTTTATTACGCCATAATTTAATATAGAAAGTTTATCAAACCATAGAAGAAAAATACAAAACAAAATGGCGTACATAACTCTTACAAGATGGCTACCGCAGTATGATTTGGTTAGAGGTTAAATTTTCCTGCATGTGAACAATGAAGAATGAACTCTTGTTGTATAAATTGACCAGGAAATCAGCACGAATGTACCACTTAAAGTTAACACACACAATATATCTAAAGTCGTGTAACATGCAATTTATGAGCTGTAACAGTTGGGACATATGTCGTATTGTTAAATTTCATGTTGGTTGATTTGATATCTGCAGCAGTTGAAATTGAGTCTCATTTATTATTGTGTGAAATCGTTATTTTTTTAATGGCCGGCATAAATTATGCGTAACAATTTATAAATGCTTATCACAATTGACATATAAACTTTATGGTTTGAAGGATTCGTCACGATTCTATATGATGAACGCATCCGGAATAAAATGCCCCTCTACTCGCCGCGTAGTCGATACCAGGCTTTAGAAGATCAAATAACTACAAATGGAAGGGAAGAAAATGGTGGTTTTGTAATGTAATGTAGTAATGATGAAGAATAGAATTATCATTTTTCAAAGAAATCGATTTTGGTGATGGTCACTTCATAAACAAAACTCCTCAGCTCTTTCGTTCAGAAACAAAGTGAAGACAAGTGAAGCTTGCGATGCTCATTGGTAACGTTTAACGTTCCTCAGTTGGTAAGTGGGTACATGTTCTGTGATCATTTTGGCCTCATCGTCTTTTATTAAAACAATGTTCTTTTGAAGCGAAGACATCGCGTGCAGTTGGCTGGAGATTACGAGTTGGAGGCAAAGTAGTTGTGAAAAGAGCATTCGCAAATTGTACAAACGGGAGCCAATTAAGTCCAATTCCGCAGTTCGCAATGATTCAATGGCACTCGGCCCTAGCACGTATTCACGATTCTTAACGGTTGAGTAAACACATTCGCGGACCACACAACCGCACAAATTCCGAATAAAACGAGTTAATTAAATCCACACTCTAATCTTGCATCTAATAAGTGTCAACGCAACTGGGATTGTACTACACATTTGCTTCTACATCTTAAGAGATCTTTTTAAGCATTCCTGATTAGTTATTCACCTACTACTATTGCCATGAATTACCGTTCCAACATTAAAAAATAAACAATTCATAATTTTTTGATTTAGTTAATGTGTAACATAAAAAAATACCTAGATAATGAGGTGTGTGTCTTTGGATACCTGAGCGGTTCGACAAATGGATCTGGTGCCTCACGACGCATGATCCACGCTCCGAGTATGTCAGTCGAGCCTGCGCGTTGACGCACAATGTCATATATAAGGGGGTCCTCGTAGGGAACTGCTTTAGTTTTAGGCTTGACAGCACTCGCCAAGAAACATGGCTTTAATTTAGATTCCACCTCAAATTCATATTTTGAAAATAAAAACGTTTTGTAAACTTCTTGGTCATGCCATGCATGTACCAGATTATTTTTAACTCTTAATCTTCTAATTCCTTATAACTTTCATTAATTACTCGCTGGACATACATTACAAACTCCATTAGAAGTCCGAGGTGAATTTGCAAGCGAAATTGTAGCTGTGCTCCTGCACTAAATATGTCCGATTAACGAGAGTTTGAAAGGCAGTTTTGACAAGATAATTGCATCAAATGGGCAGCTATAACGCTCATTGGCCTATAGGAGGTCGCAACACAATTTCCTATAAAATGTTATGCATATTAACCGATCTGTACAACCACGAAACGTTTTAAATAATTACCTATCCAGAACTTGTAGTTTAGAAATAAACAACAAGCACTGTGACCATAAACATCGATCAAATAAACGAGATGGTAAATTATTACCCACACATTAACTCATTATTCAATGTAAAACGTTTTATATTTTACACCAGTTATCCCCATCTGATTATATTATGCCAAAATGGGCCGTTATAATTATTTTTATGTGTGTAATTTTAACGCTATATAATAGCGGTTTAAGTTAACGAAGCAAAGCTTGTCATCATGCTATTGCGTACGGTTAGTTTTGGTACATGATAATTCACCTGTCAAGTTAATGTTTTTAGAATGATACATGGTACTCGCTTACGTCTCATCCTAAATATATATTCCTTTTCCTACGATTCATTCTAAACACTTAATATTTAATACAACTCATCCTGAAAACATGACATGTGCTCGCTTACGATTCATTCTAAAGACATTTTATACGACTCATCCTAAACACATGCCATTTTTCCTACGACTCATTCTAAAAACGTGGTATGTACTCGTTTACGACATATAGTAAAGACATTTTCTACGACTCGTCCTAAAGACATTTTCTGAGGCTCATCCCAAACACATGTCATTTTTCCTATGACTCATTCTACAAAAGTGACATGTATTCCCTTACAATTCATCCTAAAGACATAATGCTTTTTTAATGACTCATCCTGAATACATGACACGTACTCACTTACGTCTCATCCTACAGATATGTTCTTTTCCCTACAGTTCGTTCATCATAAAGACATTACCTCCAACTCAACCTAAACACATGCTATTCTTCCTACGACTCGTCCTAAAAACATGACACGTACTCACTTACGTCTCATCCTACAGATATGTTCTTTTCCCTACAGTTCGTTCATCGTAAAGACATTACCTCCAACTCAACCTAAACACATGCTATTCTTCCTACGACTCGTCCTAAAAACATGACACGTACTCACTTACGTCTCATCCTACAGATATGTTCTTTTCCCTACAGTTCGTTCATCATAAAGACATTACCTCCAACTCAACCTAAACACATGCTATTCTTCCTACGACTCGTCCTAAAAACATCACGCGCACTCACTTATGACTCATCCTACAGATATGTTCTTTTCCCTACAGTTCGTTCATCATAAAGACATTACCTCCAACTCAACCTAAACACATGCTATTCTTCCTACGACTCGTCCTAAAAACATGACACGTACTCACTTACGTCTCATCCTACAGATATGTTCTTTTCCCTACAGTTCGTTCATCATAAAGACATTACCTCCAACTCAACCTAAACACATGCTATTCTTCCTACGACTCGTCCTAAAAACATGACACGTACTCACTTACGTCTCATCCTACAGATATGTTCTTTTCCCTACAGTTCGTTCATCATAAAGACATTACCTCCAACTCAACCTAAACACATGCTATTCTTCCTACGACTCGTCCTAAAAACATCACGCGCACTCACTTATGACTCATCCTACAGATATGTTCTTTTCCCTACAGTTCGTTCATCATAAAGACATTACCTCCAACTCAACCTAAACACATGCTATTCTTCCTACGACTCGTCCTAAAAACATCACGCGCACTCACTTATGACTCATTCTAAAAACATATCGCCTCCTTATCTTCACGATAACTCGCTTTTGACTCGTCCTAATGACGTCGTGAATTGTTTATCCTCTCTCTATACTATTTTCGGTAAACCTCGTGCTGCTTATGTATTTTTCGATTTGTATGTCTATTTATACGGAAAATTATATCGAAAATATAATTCATGATATTTTTTACCTTTCACGTGAAATGCTGACGGTTCATCTACCTGTTTCCGGACATGTTTAATTAGTGATTTTCAAAGACAAATAAAAACATTTCAAACGTTAACAACTGAACGGTTTTATGTACACGTTCCACCTGCAGCCAATATTCGATGATCTAAACTGACAAAACGCTCCTAAACAGTCCAATGAATAGGGGTATGTACCTGTGTACATATCTGTCATTTGAAAAGGGTAGCTTTTACAAACTCTCATATGAAAACCGCTTCTATTTATTTATCCTGAAAACTGCCCGATTCCAGGATAATAATAGACCTCGAATAACGTTGTTGATGTGGATACCGAGGCTGAATAGCAGCCAGGAGAGGGAATGCAAGCTTTCCGAGAGGGATACAATTTATAAAGTGGGAAGAGGAAGTGCGAGGGGAGCTGATGATCCAGCTATTTTAATAAATCTGGCGATTCCCGTTTGATTATCTTTCTAATTTTATTTCGATAAATAACGATCGCGTATCCCGGCCAGCAACAGCATAAGCAATAAACAGGTCGTTATTATTACATTATTGTACACCATGTACCCAAATAACTGAAACGTTAATTGTCAATTAGGGTAGCAAGGCATGAAATAGAGTAATTGACGGGGTTATTCAATAGTCGCGGTCTCTCGTTACGCTTATGAACACGAAGCATCAACTTTTACGCATCAAATTTTATTATATTCTCTCGTCTGCATCCGTGCACGTTGTATCTCATCCTACTCGTACAACAATCAGTGCCGTAACATACCTTAAAAAGCTCCTTTTAGGGGAGCATCAACGGAAGAGGTTTCGAGTCCAGACCCTTCCTCGGAATCAGAAAAATTAGGATTCAAAAATGTTCTATACAACATTATCAAACCATAGGGGAAAAGGGTAGATACTTTTATGGACCCCCTGTTTCTAAAGCCCCTGGTTCGTTGATACCCTTTAGGTAGCATATGTGGAAATCAATGACGATGAGGAGAGATAAGAGATGATAGGACCCCTTTTGATATGTAAAGGGTTAGTTAGAGATATGTTAGAGGCAGAAACAGGAGTATATAGGACCACAGGGAGTCCTAGATTGCATATTTGTTAAGGATTTTGGAGAAATGTGAAGATTATCTCAGTATAGGAAAATGAGGAGGTGGATGATGAACAGGTCTTCGGATTGTCACGTTGGTGTTGAATTTTTTTTGGTTTAATATTCGAAAAAATTGAAATTTTGGTGGATATTAAATTGTTTTGAGAGTCGTTACGCCACTGTAGGTTTGCATGAAGTTTTCTCAATTAGTAACAACAAAAGTGATGCTCTAATGTGCAGAACAGGAAGGGCCTGCTGCTACGTACAACTGTAAAAGTGTAAGAGATGAGAGTATAAAACTCATTTCAAAATTGCTCGTTAATTAATACTGCTTTTAATTAGTATCTACTTCAATATTTAACGAAAAGTCTTTCGAGCGATGTTTGTTGAAGCTGTTTATTGATTCAATCCCATTAGTGCTTTTTTTTTGTTATTTTATTTCACTTCTTGTTTCATATATGCACAAACATATTCATATTTTTCTGTACAAGCACACACAATAGCTTCTGTATATGTCGTATCAACAACAGAAATCTTCATTAAGATCAGAAAATCGTAATAAAATTTTAAAAAATTTTAACTAAGCACGAGCATTTTGCTAAATTAAAGTTTGAACAATCGTTTTCGTAGCAAAAATATAAAACTATTGTGTCGTACCTTCAGCTTTTCTTTTCTTCTCGAAATTATTTTTATTTCGTTGCCGAACCGTTCAATGTTCATTTCCTTTTCATAACATAAAACGAAAAATGGATGCGCAAGTTGCAACGATTTGAAAATTGCATTCCACCCCAAGCTGCTTACGTAGGTAGATACTTACTGTACCTATAAGCAAAGCAAAATGGGAATAATGAATGCGCTTCGGAAAAGCGGAGTTGCATCTTTGCAACCCTTTTTTTGTGCGCAGTCTTGGGAGCTATGAATTAATTATAATCCTAAAGAAAAGGCATTTTAATCTCGGAAAGTGGCGCAGAGAAAATGGAAATGTTATCAGTTAATGGAGAATGTCGCACAAATAGAAATTCCGCGAGACAGTTGAAAAGAAAAGAAAGAGTCAAATACATTCCAAGAGAAACATTACCAGCTCCCAGAAGTCGTCAATGCAGTTTGCTTATATGCTGATAGCTCCCGAGGGTTATAAGGGAGATATAAATGCTCCTTATGGCTCCAATACGTTACAACGAGTGCACCAAGAATAAACGATGGTAACTTATTGTCGGAAAGGGTATCAGCATATTTCATACTGTATGAGAAATGTAAGATTCCAAACTGAAAAACGGGAAATGTTGAGCCACCATCAATGGCTCTGTGCTCATGAAAAATGGTACTAAAGGAAATGCTTATGAGGAGGAAATATAAGACCATAAAAGTATTATTACCAGATTGCTCATAGAAAAGCTGCTATTGCAGAAAATAGACAAGTATTTACAAATAGCCAATTAAAAGAACTCATAATAAGTGCCCCAGGAAGGTACCATGAAGTTACGTCGGACTTTGATACCAAATTGGGACCATTTAGCCACGATTAGCGTTAGGTATTTTATACTGAACTTTTTTTTCGCCCATCAAAACTATTTTGAAAATAAATCCAACAACAAAATTGTTTCTATGCAAAGCTAATAAATCTTTATAAATTAATTTTATTGTAACTAGACACTCGAGTTTTTAAAGATTTCCAATAACCCATACCAATTGATTTTTAAATAGAATTATGTGACAGGTACTTTGATTAAGTGCACACACAAAGTACGAGCATAATTGATAATGTAGGTATTTAATCGCTGGTATTCTCACCAGAAAAAAAGTGTTCGCAAGAAAGGTAGCTGGTGCACTGGTAAAGGCTGTTATTACTGTGCCCACCCTTTGGGCAAAATTACATGCTTACTGTTGCAATTTATTGCAGCCTTAGGTCGCCTGCATTGTAGTAATTATCCAATCATATACGAATTAAGCAGCCAATTTTTAACCTATAACGTATGCCGGTTATTATAAGGGCAGTAGGAAATGCACCAACAATTTGTAGTGAAGTAAACCAAGAACCTGATGGCCAAAACCTAAAGTAATGACCAGAATTATTATTATCACAATATAAGTCTTGGGTTTTCTCGGTATCAGTGGTTAAGCTATGGGAGTTCAGGATGAAATTCAAGTCCAACTTTTTCCTTCCAGGATGGCGCCCTGTATGTGCACCTTCAATTGACTATGCAACCCTAAGATTTAGTTACCCGGCTGTAGTGCATTTAGCCACTATTTTGTTTGCATAGTACCTTTAGAGACCACTTTTTGTTCCCGTGTGTGGTACCTTTAGCCACTACTCTTTGAACGCCCTGCACATCTACTGTTGTCTATCCACAAACTATGAGCGCTTCGCTAGACCGGACTTTGATATCACATTGGGGTCATTCAGCCACGGTTACTACGAAATTAACTTTTGAAGTCACATTGAGGCCGACGAAAAAAGTGTTAAGTACTCCAAAATGAGTATGAACATGGTAATTGTTTAACGGTTTAGAACTAACGATTTTCTAATTGACTAGATATCAACTTTAGTGCAGTTGGTAGTAGTGGTATAATAATTAGAAGTGCAATTTGAATATGGGGGTTTTTAAACGTTAGTCCATCGTATAATTTACCGATTTTTGAATCCGCTTGGCGTAATGGCCTTTTCATCAAATTTAACACAACGCAGCTCGGAACCCACCGACTCGGCGTGACCAACCAAAGGCCCAATCTGTCGGCTATCATCAATCATCGTTTATGAATTTTCGCCCCATCCATTCGTTCGTTCGCCTGAACACGAGCTTGGTGTTAGTTGTTATAAATTTATATTATTCATCGTCGTAAAAAAAAAATATACCAAAATGGACGCTTTAAGCAAATTGATTTTGGAGGCGCGACGCGTCGGCTTCATGAGGAGGGAAAGAGCAATCGGAAATTGCGGTCAATATCGATATATTTGATAGTAAAAGTAATTGAAATTAAAGAAAATTTGATAAATCGAGACAGAAACAGGAACAAAGAGAGGCTAAGGGAGAACATGAATAAATTTTTAGCAAATAGTTGCTGTAGATGTTCATCACAACTCTATGACGATGGCGATCTCGATTTAATACCGATACAACGACAAAATTTCCTCAGATACAGTTTTTATCTGGATTAAAATCGAGAAATAAAAGGCCAGGTAGCTTACGCGTGACGTCATTGCAGGTCGTCAGTGTAAGGAACCCCTTTAGCCTTGTTGTCAAGAGATTTAATCACTCCAATACTTTTTTGATCGCGGATTCACGTAAATGTTGTTTATTTAATGTAACCTAACCTAACTTTTCGGCGCATAAAAAAGTGCAGCCTTCCAAATAAGGCTCACATTCTGCCGGAACGACGAAAACTGTTAACTATTAATACCATACAATCCGTCATCTGATAGTGACGAAGTGGCTTTCTTACGTTGAAGCTGACCGGTCTTGCTATTATTTAATGGTAACGGTTCTTCAAAAGCAGCAAAACGTTTTAGGACGGGTAGTAGCGAAATAAAACTAACCTAGTTCTGTAAAGTCACAGTTACTACATATCGTTCCAAAAGGATTCAGTCGAAAATTATACGTCACCCTGTGCATTAAATTAATGTATTAACTTAAGTTGGTTGCAAATAAATAGTTTTAACAATGAGATAAAGAACAGCGGATCGGAATTCCTATTAAAGCCACGTATCGAATTAATCCGTTATCCCTTTAGAAAAGCTTACGTTATTCGAATCTGTTCCGTGTTGATTTTTGTCGAGTGCCCGGATTCTGAAAGTTATTGATTATTAATCTGCTTAGTAATCGCCTTTTCCGTTTAATCGCGCATGTAGGTAGCACGTTACCTCCTGATATCTTGGTTTGTGCAGCTCAATGTATCTTCGTGATTTATGCGGCTAAGCTGTGTCTGCGGCAGCAGGGGATTGCGAATGCAAATTTCTGCATTTGAAAATTAAATTGACCACATAAGCCAGCTCTCGCAAATGCTTATGCACCGCGGCTTTTTCCACTCGGCATTAAAATAACTTGCCTTCCTGTCGGACAGATAACGGAAAAAGTAGAGCGCGATTGGTGAAGACAACATTCAGCTCTAACCCACATACTTTTAATTATTTATATAGCAGACTTAATCTTCCTACATTTTCCATATATGAAGCATCTAGAAAATTAGGAAAAACTATTCTGTAGGGAAATGTAATTTTCCAAGACCCATAGTAGAAGTATCTATGGAAAAATGACATCACATGATATTGTAGTCTTCAAAAATCATTTCGTCTACTGTTCCGTTGCAGTTGCAAGTTAGTGCGCCCACTGAGTGCAACTGAACAGTTCAGTTGCTAAGTGTGCGCTCACATGGGGTGCTACTACACCCAATTAGTTGTGCAAATCTTCTTAATTCTTGTTTTTTTCTCTACATTTACACCCACCTCTTGCAATCTCCCCAGTTTATCAAATCTTTTGAGAAACTATTTTTTTTAATAATATCTTTCAATGAAATTTGTGGATATTGCAACTAGACATAACCATACAGTTTGTGAGTTATGTGGTAGCACTCAAAACAATTCCTGCATGTCGTCTTTGCAACTATTCATTGCAAGTTGTTGCAAGATCCTATAGCCTCAGTGGTGGTCCATTTCTGGTACGATATCCAAAAACATTACCCATGAAACACAAGATTTTGAAAAATTCCTGTATACTAATACTTTTCTAACAAACAATACGTGAAATTTACTTGGGATTCCAATTATCCAAGAGACGGAAAACACGATTTCCGTAGAAAAAGAAACCTTGTCAGCTTGTCACCGCTTCTCAACTGAACGCTGCCAGCTGAAAAAGCATTTTTGTAGATATGGAAACCTTTTCCTTATCAGGCCACTTTATTGTTTCGTGCTCGTTTTGCCAGAAAGACGTTTCACTTTAAAGTTTGTAAAAGTTTTAATTAAACCCTCCGGAGTAGGTAGATATCTGTGCTTTTATCTTATTTTTTTGAAAAAAAGATCAATTGTATCTTTGAGAGAAAGCTTTTCTGACAAGGATGTTGTGGATAAAAGACGTTGTTTGTACCCAGAAGCCCTTATTTCTGGTTAGAAATGTTCAAGGAAGCAAAAAGGATTTTCCTTATATCTAGCAGAAGAATTACAAGCCAAATGTAAAGCGATTTCATTGCAAGCTAAAAATAAATAAGTACAACAACTGAAAACTGTATCAAATTGCATTGCAAAAAAGAATTCAGTCTAGGATTTAAGATTAATTAAGTCTTGTCTGCAGAAAAAAATCAAAACTAATCTGGAGACTCGAAAATTATTTTTAAGATCATATTGTAACGAGCGTGCATGTGTGCGAGAGCGGCGACGAGATCCGAGAGCAGATAAGCGGAGTTCAAGGAATACCGCCGTCGGTCGGCGCTTTGATGACAATAAACAAGGCCATAAATCAAACGAACACGAGTAAAGTCTAATAGGCCATTCTCGATTCTTCTGGAACTTTCGGTGTCTGTATAAATACTTGTTGACGTGGCCAGTGACAGCAGTTTACAGTTAGCTTCCGAACGAGTAATATAAATAGCGAACTACGATATACCGAGTGATATAAATACGCATTTTCCTTGTCATATAAATAAGTTGTTGAATTGTTATTAATGTTTAAGCATTCTATTAGTATTTAAGTGTTAAATAAATAGTTGTAAATAAATATCCGTTAAATAAATAAGTTAAACTAGAAAAGTCGTTACAATATGTTTGGAACATGAATTTGGACGGAAGAAAGACGTGGACGGTGGGGGCAGCACAACAGAAAAAGTAATAAAAATACCGTGGATAGAAAACGTGGTCTAATGATAACTGACTACAAAACTTCCCAAAATGGAGCAAATATCAATTTCGTGCTTACCAACATTATCAAACAAAATTGTACTCACGAACAATGCATTATTCCGCCCAGCAGCAACAAGTAAGCATTTAAAAACAAATAAAACCCAAAAGAAAACGAAAGCAAAGAAAACGAATCGGTAACAAACAATGTGCTCAGTAGCGTGGAGTTGAGAGCCGAATTCCCCGGTTTCTCTTCGCTTATCCAAATCGAGCACATGTATTAAGGCGTATCGGGGCAAAAGAAAGACCTAATTAATTATGAAGCCCTCGACTAATACGCGAAACAATGCTAGAAGATGGTAGATATGGTTGGTGCAGTTGCCCGTTCGCAACCATCGTACCGCTGGCTGCATCGGACGAATAAAGAAAGAAGAATGGGGAGAGCTGATGGTAGGTACAGAAGTGGAGTTCTCTTTGCTCTGATACTGACCACACAGTAGCCATTGTTCTTTCAGAAACTGATCAAGGGCGTAGAGGTGAACAAAGTTGGATTCTCAATTCTTTTCCAACATTACAATCCATTTTCAAAAATTTTTGGAACACGAGATCATTCTTGAAAATTTCAGATTATTTTAAAATGTTGCAGAACATTCTCTAGCATTCTCAAACATTTCAAACAAATATCGAAGGAGCATTCTGGATAATTTTTGAACACTCCAAGTTGTCTTCGAAACATCTGAAACATTCGTGCTCATTCTCGAACATTCCAAGCCAATCTCAAAATATTTGAAACGTTCTTGGACCACTTCCCACTATTCCAAATTACCTGGAACATTCTGGGACGTTCCAGATGATTCATGAACATTTTAAACAAATGTCGAAAAATCAGGATCATTCTTAATCATTTATGAGCACTCCAAAAGGTCTTCAAAAAAATCTTGAACACTCTTGGTCATTCTCCAACATTAAAAGCCAACCTCAAAAAATATGGAATGTTTTAGATCATTCTCCACAACTCCAAATCATTTCGACAAGTCCAGAATATTCAGGAAAAATTCAGATTGTTCCCGAACGTTCCAAACTAGTTTAAAAAAATATGGAACAATTTAGACCTCTTTCCAACATTGCATATTACCTCCACCAATTTGGATTACTCCTGAACATTCTAAACCAATCTCGAAATAAGTAAAAAATTCTAGACGCTAAAAAAAATCTAGCAACTTTTGAATCGTTCTCGAAGAATGTAGAATATTTTAAATCATTTTTCACCACTCCAAATCAACTCGACCAATTTGGAACTTTCGGGAACATCCAAGGTCACTCTTGAACATTCCAAACCAATCTCAAAAAATAAGGAACATTCTGCAACGTTCCAAAACACTTTCTTGGAATTTTTTTATCATTCTTGGATAATTCAGAACGTTTTGAAACAGTTTGGAATGGAATCTATTTTCTAATCAATAGTAATTTCAAATATTTCCTTTGATGGTATCTTTTTGTCTTCCATATTTGTCATCAAAGTCCAATTTGGTCAACGTCAGATCTGATTTCTATTATTTTCAATCTACTGCAGCTTTGTATCCAATTCTTCCCTATATGCATCTACTTCATCAGTAGATTGGATTCTCATGGATTCCAACTTTATATCAACAAATTTGATGGAAGCATTGAAGAATTTGTCATTAATGGTCATTGAAGTCTTATGGAAGCTAAGCAAAATTTCTGAAAAAAGACACCACAGATGCATTTTAGCAATGTAGGTGATAGTGATGTTGCACCACCAACACACCCACCTTGGTACCCAGAACATTGTTGAATGTATCAGATTACCTAAGAACTGCTCTGCGGTTTTTGATTTCGCGTTGAAGGCAATATTAATCATTGTTATTAAATTCTTTTCGACGCCTCGAATGGACAGATGGACGGTGAGGTGGTAGATATAACAACGTAACGCCTGCAAATATGTTCCTTGAATTTTTCATTTCAGGCATATTGGTAGGTATATGCATAAAGGAGGCGGACAAGTCCAGAGATAAGCTCTTCGAGTTAATTCAATATTTTCCATTTACGGCTTCGACAACGTTTGCTAATCACGGAATTTCAATCCGGCAAGTATTAGCGTTGGCGGCGTGTGCATCCCACGAACTTTTCACTTCCAACGGAGTTGACATCAAATTGTTTACTGCTGCAACGGATTTGTTTGCGTGATTCAGTAGCTGGAAATTTCATTTCTTTAAGCGCCATTTCATGCCGGACAAACGACCAGATTAAGCCGAACATGTTATTCCTCAAAATAAATTGGATTACCAAAAAAAGAGAAGGTCAAGCCGAAAATACGAGGGAAAAGGAATTGGGTCATTATAACCTCACTATCTCTCGCGATCTCAGACCATCCACAAATCCACTAAAGTTACTTTAATAACTCAATTAGAGCTTTCTGATTTGGTATTGTAAAAAACCTTTGGGTGCCAAAGTCGAAGCGTAAGGTGGAAGGCTTTCCTCAACCACCTCCAGGAATCCTGGAAAGTGAGTGGATATTGACGTGGAAGACAAAGATTAAAGCAGACAAAATGAAGATACAGCAAAGATGAGAGATGATCTGTGGAATATTATTTACTGCACCACCCTTTGCCTAAGAAGATCTTCACAAGAGTAACATGTGAGAAATTTGAAACTCTAACTTGAGGATATCCAGTTTTCAAAGCTCAAAACGAAGTAAATATGACGGAGCATTTATCTCCCCTTTGAAGGCACTTAAAGTAACCATCAGAAGTCGATTAAGGAAAACAATTTTCTCCTAAGCTATCTCTTCTACTTTACTGTTTCCATTTCGACATGAAATTGCTTGTATTTCTAAAAATGGAGAATCTTATTGTCTTTGGTTTGATGAAAATCCATCTGGAGGTGTTCATTACATCAAACAAACTATTACAGAATTTTGGACTTTGGGACCATTACAAAACACTTTTGGTTATGAATGAGAACATTTGGATAGAATTTTCTCATCGAAGTATTCGTATAACTGCCTTCGTTTTGAACCACACTGTGCGTAGTTTTCTGGTTCACGAGTCGCCACTGATTTCGTGTACCTAAAGATTTTATATTCAAAGTCAGAGCAATAAGGGCAAACAACACACCAGTACGCTCCTTATACAGCCCGAAGGCATGCATATTACACATCCTGCAGGAGTCGAACGTAGATAAGTTTGATAGCTATTTGCATACAATTCGAACACTAACCTTTGTGTACAGAAACAGGGGAAATTGCACTTGCGGAAAAAACTTATTTGTTCTAGTCTTTTTACGATAAACGGTCCCATGTGGTTTGTACGAATACGAGAAGGAAGTCAATTAAAATGGTCGAAAAACTTCTGATGTCTCTTGGTAAAAATAGTTTAGATTCCATTGGTCAAACTAAGAAGACGAAGTCATTGGAACGAGGGATGATGGTACACATATGTACTTCGCCTTCCTAAAGTGACCTGGTTGGATTTCGTTCCATTCCACATTTGTTTACATGCACGTGAAAAGTGTAACAGTTTAGTTACTTTTAGTAGTTTATTAATTCGATTGGTAATATTATTATGTAGACACAGTATCCTTTCTCAAGGAGACGTGACAGATTGCATGATAACGCCCATTAAATTACATATTTTTAACCTGAAAACTTACTTTCAAATTGTTTCTGATAAGAATCTTCAGCGTTATTTTGACCTATATGTGGACACTTAAGTATACTTAAATGACAATTTTAAACGTAGGGTACCTAATTAATTTGAAAACCAGTGAATAAAACAATAAGCAACCAGAGAGATTGTGATAAAATTAAAACTGTGCTAGATACGAAATATTATGGTATCTATATCCATACGTATTTTACATTACATTAAATATATATTTGTATATACAAGTAACGGTAACAAGGATAGTAACAATTTTTTTGAGGGTAACGGTTTATTCGAAAGTTTTGTTTCGGTTCAAGGAGACCATCGCCAACACTATTGTGTTACTACATTTCCTCGAGAAAGGGGTAGTCTTATAGGAGGATGTTATCGTCTATAATTTTGTTAAAGCCCGTCAGAACAAAAGAATAGCGTGGTATCTTCAGAATTTTAACCCAAAATCCCTGGGGTTCCAAAGTACTTGTCTGCGCAGTTTTACAAACTTATTACAAACTACCCTGTTACGCCATCTATTGGGTAGTATCGGTGATGGAAGTTCTACTGTTGGCCTCACTTACGCCAATCCTTTGCTTGACGAGCATCCACTGTTCAGCTGATTTTTAAAGTTTGTTTACCCTGATAATAAAGTGTTTTTTTTTAAATTATGGTGTGTTTTGAGTTTCTTTAAATTATTTACACGTTGCAGTTTGAATTCGTGAAACCGTCATCGGTGGTGCATTTTCATGGCGCCGGATTTCGTCCGCGCCGGTTCACCTTGCGTCCACTCGGTCGTATGACTCACGTGGTACAATGTCCCATCAAGTGACCAATACGAACCATAAATCACGTTGCGTGCTCGGCCAGCGTTACTCTCGTATTGACAGGCGGGATATTAGATCGAATATAAAGTGCACGATAACCCTTGTTCAGTAAGGTAATAGAGTGCATTTATTGCCTAGCCAGACGTCAAGCAGACAAACAGTCCGGTGCTTGGGTGTAACGATGCGTGTGACTCTGCGAGTGTCCGACGAGCGTAATTTCGCGCAGTTACTCCGCCATCACATACAAATATTGTACATACCTAGGTAGGTATACGAAGGGATGATTTCTGGAGAAATTGTTACATTTTCAGTTACGATCCTGATATTGAGTTGTACGCCAAATGCAAACACGAATTCAAGGGGATGAAACGATAAAAGTCACCACAATTGGAGTTCCAATCGAATTTTGGACCAAATCACCATGGTAACACCTGATAGGTTCTCACAATTTGTGAGACTCTTCTTTAAGTATGAGGATGAACTGAAGTTGTTCGAACAAGAAAAATACAACACGATTCTTTGCCACGGTAGCACTGGCATGAATTACATGCGTAGGGAGGAGTTGCCAGGAGCAGTGACGTCGTGGAGTACCTACTAAATTATCTCTAATTGCAACACGGAAACCCGGAGGACACAAACTAAAGATGTGGAATTATTCCAAGAGAGTAACAATATTTCCTATCTCATTTTTCTGTCGCATAATTCATAATGAGCCTTAAAGAAAGGCGAACCAAGACGTATAGCAGATCCATAAAGGAATGAAAAGGAAGACAGCAAGAGCAATCAGGAAAACCAAAAGGGAAAAAATGTCACCATAGATTAGAAACTCGCCAAAACTGTAGATCAATTGCTATAAATATCCTCACAATCATTTCAAATCCATCTCAGTAGTGACTGAAAATTTAAGACGAAAAATAGATCGAAAAAAGTGTTTCACTACAAGTACCCTCCTGTTATTTTAAAGAATACGAGTTCTTCCAAACTCCCTGGTCATAACGTACCCGATTTAGGTCACCTGGATTACTTTTTTTGTATTTTATTCCCATCTATGTATATTCATAGAGCATGTTGGATATTTTTCAAAACGTGAAAAGCTATTCAGCGCTGTTTTTCCTATAATATTCCCGGTCTGCTCGCTGGTATTAATAAACTCACTCCTTCAGAACGACACAATACGAAAAAGGGCATAAAAAGGATCTCTTCAAATCTTTCTCGTATGAAGTTTTTTTTTCATCGAGTCCGAGAAAATGAGAGTACGCTGTCAAAGGACGCAAAGCTTTCAGCTCAACCAATATTAAAGTGAATGAAAATCTCGCATGGGGTTCTCTACCACCACAGTCAAATGAGAAGTTGAGTGGATGGCGCCCTACATGTCGACATTGCTTTCTGGACGTAAACAGGGATGAGAAAAAAGCTCGAGTTATTTAGTTTGAGCTGAAAAGAGGACATGCAAGCATTTAAGCAACAACTTTTAGTCACCAGAAGGGAAAACTTAATACACTACAACATAATCAACTTCAAAAATTGTACATGTGACCAATTTTGTGGAGCCAAAGGTGAATCATGAAGAATTAAAACTCAAGCAGAGATGATAGGTTAACTATAGAGACATATTATTAGGAACAAAGGCAGGAGTAAATGGGGGTAGAAGGAGAATATTATCTGGGGATAATAAAGGGTGGAAAGAGTCTTGGAGCTGATGACTGTGGGATGATGTTGTTATGTTCAGAACTCTTCTTCTTAATCAAATATTGATAGGCTCAAAAATATAAAAAATTATGCAGGTCCTGCTTTAATTTGAAAACTAACCCTTCAGTGAATCTCACAGAAAGCCAATTAAAATTAAAATAACAACCAGAAAAAAAAAATACGCGAAGACAACGAATTTTGCATAATAAAGCTGTAACAAGCCGACAGGAAAATGTCAGGAGCAGGAGTATTTTCGGACGCTACATTAACGTAAGTAGCAACTTCCACAGCGAACTCCATTCATTCGACATGGCATATTCAGCAAAAAAAAAAAAGAGAGTGCAACTCTTCATTTGCGCCTCTGCGACGGCAAGTGAAGCAAATGCTTACGCCAAACAGCATTAGCCATATAATCCGATGTCGAGGAGAGTGTTATTCTAGATCACGACGCATTTAGCTTGGCAATGTGCAATTTTCGTATCAGTGACAGGGGCGTAATAAGGTTTCCGCTCAACGAATGTCCGAAAAAGAACATGAAATGATACAGAGAAGTTAGTAGATAAATGTAAATGAAACATTTTACACGAAGGACATTAATCAGGATTAAAATTTAATTTTTATTTATTCCAAATTACTCATGAAAACGTTAATAATGAAATGGGAATCCAAATGGAATCCATAAATAAATGAAGTCAACGTCTTTATGGTGAGATATTCCGAAAGCACGTTTTGTGAATGTGAAAGGGGATGACGGAGCACTTAAGATTAATAATTTTACGAATTTTATTGAATTGTATTTTGCTACAGGATTCACAAATACAACTTGGAGCATTTTGGATTATTCCCAAACATACTGAATCGTTTTTGAAAAATCCAGAACGTTGTAGAACATTCTCAAACATTCTAGGTCACTTCCAAGCATACTAGGCCATTATCGAACATTCTAGGTCATTTTCGAATTTTTACATCATTTAAAATCATTCTCGAAAAATATGGAACACTCTATATCATGAAGAAAAAGCCAGAACCATTTGGACAGTCCTCAATATTCGGACTTGATGCCCATGGTCTATTTCTGGATTTCCTTCTTCAGTGAAAAAAAACTATAAGTGATATAAGGAAGTGATCCAAAAACAGATCACGGCCATCAAGATTCAGATTTCACATCTTTCTCAAACATTCCAAATAAATTTTGAAAAATACTGAACATTTAGGAACGTGTTAGATAATTCTAGTACATTCTAAATCATTCTTGAAAGATTGGTGACATTTTGGAACACTCTGGACCTTCCACGAAAAATGTCGAATGTTCTAGATTATTCTCGAATATCTCAAATCGTATTTGAAAAAGTTATAGCATTCTGGATCATGTTCGGACATACCAAATCATTTTCCCAAAATCTGAACCATTTTGGAAAGTTTTAGTTCATTATCGTATATTCCAAATCATTCTTGAAAAATTTAGAACGTTTTGGAACACTGCCAAATGCTTTTTGAAAAGTTTCGAATGTTCTAGATAATTCCCGAACGTTCCAAATCATTTTCCAAAAATCTGGAACATTGTGGAACATTCTAAGACATTCTGAAACATCTCAAAACGTGCTCGAAAAATCTGGTACATTTTATATCATGATTCGAGCTTGATGAACGTGCTCTATTTCTGGATTTCCCCCTTTGCTAAAACAATCGTTGGAATGGATACTCACTAAAGGAAGAAATTCAAAAATAGACCACGACTACCAAGCCTGGATATTACGTACTATACATTACAAACGTTTTGGAACACTACAAACGTTTTTGGGAAAGTATCGAATGTTCTTGATCATTCCCGAATCCCAAACATACCAAATGTTTCTCGAGATTGCTTTAGGGTTTTGTAGAGCATCCTCGAAACCTTCAAAATATTTTAAATGTTTCCCTCGATCATTCTCAAAAAATTTGAAACAGTCTTGACTTTCTCCGTAAGTACGATCCTGATTCTTGACGGTGTACATTGTCAACCAGAAGGTGATTAACGAGACGCGTACGTCTACAGGACACTGACCGCCGCCAACATCATGCTCTACCAGCGCTTGACAAATTGAGACCGGCATCGCATCCTTTTTTTTTCTCACCGGCCAAAAATACATTTCTTCAGATGTGCATGATGTCGTAAAATTTGCTCGTTACACAGTAACAGAACCCTAACCGGTCAACGGAATCGTTAATAACACGGATCAACAGGTGTTGTCGCCACCATTGCGACGAGCACTGAGTGCAATACGATCCTGTCTTCAAAAGTGCTGCTACTCCTGGATCATACTCCAGTTAATAAAGATGAAAATTTGTCATATGACGTGATGGATCCTTGCGAAGAATTGTTGACTCATTTTCAACACACACTCAAAGACAGTTAAAGAAAGTCTTCATTAGAGTATCAGACATCCTTAACTATCCGTTCATATTGATCCTAGTTCAGGAAATATCCTTTAGACGAGTTCTTTGGTTCTTGGATATCATCAAAATCTATAAATTCGAACCTGACTGTGATGTTTGGTGCTCATACAGTCTCTTGACTTCAATTAACGACCTAACTAATCCCAACACGTATCGTAGAATGAGATAAAATATGAATCCTATTATAATAGAGCACCGAAGCGATCGAGGATAACACTTCCGTTTCCTTTCAATGAATGTTTGATATATGGAACATCTTAAGATAGCACGAAGGGTCATTTAAAGCTCAGAGTCGTCTGCCAACCAATGAACGAACTGATTCACAATTGGCTCCGTCGCCGTGTTCTTTTTTTGTCGCGCGGCGTCGCGTCGGTTTTGTCGCGCGGGTCCTTTTTCCTCGTTAATGGGGATTTGGTGTGACAGATCAAAAGCGCGAAACGGCCGCGTATAAATAACGTGCACTTACGAGCTTATGTTTTACAGATCTGGAGAAAGGTGTTTACAAATAACTGTGTCAACGACAAAGGGGCTCTACCCCGGCACCGAGACGCGGCGTTCATTGTCAACGGGAGTAAGATGAATGGCTCTCGTTACTTACTTCAAATCGTGTCATAACGTTTGTTTATTACAAGTTCAAATAGTGAAATGACAGGCGAAACAAATTATCTCGAAAGGAAAAACGCCAGCTTGCTGGTAGTAAGTAGGTACGTACAAGCACCGGCAGTTTGTTAAAACGACTGGTCTTCAAATGTTGACGAGAAAACTGTAATTTTTCATAAAATATGACAGCTAGACAGCTTTTAAAAAGCACAGTAGCACAAAATAGAGATATAAATAAACAACAAGTTCATAACTCACTCCGACTTGATCGGATAAGAGTTTAGCAGCAATTATGAGCCTGGGGGTTTGCGAACCCTCAGGAATATGGGGAGGAGGCGCGTTCAGAAATACGGGGGGGAGGGGGTGAATATGGCAAGGAATATACATCAAATTAATTTAGTCGGGTGAGGAGGGTTGCAACGAAACTGGTTTAGATTTTTAGTAATTTTGAATTTCTGGATTTCCTCTTTTGGTGAAACAACCGTTGGGATGGATTTTCACTAAAGGAGGAAATTCAAAAATAGACAACTACTATCAAGGCTGGATTTTACGAATTATCTAGATCCTCCAACACTATCCGACATTCCAAAAAATTTTCGAAATATCTGGAACATATTGGAACTTTTCAGTTCATTTTTGTACACTCCAAATCATTCATGAACGTTTTAGAACACTACCAAACGTTTTTGGGAATGCTTCTAGTGTTCTAGATCATTCTCGAACATTCCGAATCATTTTTGAAAAACATTGAACATTTAGGAACGTGTTAGATCATTCTAAATCATTCTCAAAAAATTTGTAACATTTTCACGAGAAATGACGAATGTTCTAGATTGTTCTCGAACATCTGAAATCGTATTTAAAAAAAATTTAGAGTATTCTGGTTCAGTTTCGGACATAGACAGTACAGATATAAAAATTTAACAAGTTTATAAATAACTGTAACTGAATGGATATGAGTGTAACAGCAATTCGTAATCTGGGGGTCGCGATCCCTCAGAAATATGGGGGCGCGTTCAGAAATGCGAGGGATAAACACCAAATTAATAAGTCTGGTGAGGAGGGTTGCAACTATTCTTTCTCGGATTTTTAGTAATTTAGTGGTTAACCAACGATGAAATGTAGTGCAAATTTAATGAGACACTCTTATCTACAAAAATTAATTTTATTGCAAAACACAGAGGTTCCCTTGTATGGAAAAATATCCTCCTTGATGAGATTTGGTAAAATGTGATGAGAACCCTCTTCCCATCACGTGGGTTTTTTTGTTAACGAAATTGGTACAACTTATGAAAAGAATTGAGGTGAGATTGTAAATAACCTCTACCCCACTTCCTCTAAAGGATATTTGGATTTTCTCTCATCCCCTTTTGAGCTCACATAATTACAAGATTTACCCCCATTTATGGCGATGTCTTTAGATTGAACTTCGAAAATCGGAGGATTTTAAATTTTTGACTACAAGAGAGCTGGCCTACCTACCCCTAAAAGGATGAAAAAGGGGCTGAACTTAATATGGAATTTGTTGAACCTCTGAACCAATTATAATCAGATTTGGCACAGAGATAGTGTAACATTAGTAAAGTGACATGCGCTAATTCTTTTTTTTAATGTACCCCTAAAGAGGGTGAAACAGTGTATGGGAAATGAAGAATCAACTGGCTGAACCGATTATGATGAAATACAAAGATTGTATGAGGCTGGAGGCAAACGTTAGACCGCTTTTTTATTTAAATCTACCCTTAAGGGGCGAAAAAGGGGTGAAATCTTCTATGAGAAATGCTAATTTGTTAAACCAATTGTTTTAAAATTAGATACAAAGATAGTGTGTCACTTTTCTTATTATTCTACAATTTTTTTACCAATTTCGTTCCAAATTATTCACCTCTGGTAAAATATTGTATTACATTATTATCTCGGAAAAGTCAGGGAAATTTTTTTTACGCAGACAAAATTATTTTTTAGTAGAATAAACTTCGTACATACGTATATAAAATCTACAAGTTAGAAACCACGACGTTGAACGTTTTAATTTTTTTTTTTTTTGGGTTTAATGCAAAACATGGTAAAGCAGGCATGCAAATAAAGCCATAACCGCGGTCGCCACACGCACAAGTGTCATTTCCTGGTGTCTCCAAAATAAATTACCGTGTCCGCTAAGAAGTTATTCCGCAAGAAAAAGGATAAATACGTCATTGATGGGATGTGGTGGCTTGTACACTCTTGGATTCGTGACTTTGAAATCGTGTATGTTTTTCACTGAAGTTTCTTGTCGTAAAATAAATATTGATTACATTTTTAGGTTTCCATTCGTCTCAATGGAAAAAACGGAACCCTAATAGGAGCTATGAGTTTTCTGTGACCCAAATACGTAAATAAATGAATTTTGAATATGGGTCACTTTTGAGGGCTTAATTAAAAAATTTAAAAAATATCGTGTGACATATCAAACGAAAGGGCTTGTTGTGAAGCTTTCAAATATGTACCTACATATTTTTTTATAATTGGTAATTAAATTGTTTCAAAGTTATTTAAGAAAATAGTATGTATAGATTACAGAAAAACTTGCAGAAAGTCAAATAAAGACTCACCTGATGTTTTTCTTTATAATACAAAAACAGCAGGGTTAATGCAGAGTGGAACAAGTTGTCTTAATATCCACAAAATCACAAAAAACTGTTTGTTGAAACGTTTTCGCCACGAATATTAGCACAAACTTCATCTATAAATTTTCGCAAACTGCTTTTGGTGCACTACACAGGTAAATATTACTTAAGAACCGAATACACGAAACCGTCTCAATGTTTTGTCGAGCAGCTCCATAATTAATTTATTCTTATGAACATTCGGCTGAGTCTGTTGTCCTTATACTGAGCTAATACTGATACACGAACTCGTCCGAGAGACTGACATTGACATTCGTAAAGGACAAGATAAAGATACGTTAAAGGAATTTTGTTGTTTTATCTTAATGATGTTGACGAGCTATTTTATGAAAATAAAATCTGAAATTAAATTTGAAGAATAATACAGAAAATAATAATACAACGAAGAATTGCTTGTTAGGGAACCAGATTTTTTTTTAAACATTGACTAGATAACACAGGCAGTTTTTTTTTTTGAAATTCTGTTTTGTTAACGAAATGAAATTTAAACCAGTATCCATTAACTAGAACTTTAAAAAAAATTGACTTATTATACAGGGTGTTTCATAAAGACAACCGTCATTTCAATGGCGCATTCCTGAAGCCACTTTAAGTATAAAAGTTCATATAAACATGTGTTGTTAAATGTTTGGTTTCCAAAATACAGAGTGACAAACATTTTTGAAAAAAATTGTTTTTTTATTGATAGCTCAAAGATCCTTTTGCCATTTTTTTAAATCAAATTTGGCTTCATTGTTCGTTGTAATAAGAGCCTAATAATCAGCTAGCATCAACTACTAGATAATTATGAGTCCCAGTGGCGTCTCATGGGGGCATAAAATATCTTGAATATTTAATAAAAAATTCTTCAGTGCTTTAGTATAGTAACAACGTCTTTAGTTAGTTATATGTCGTCATCTACAAGACAAATATGTAATTTTAATAAGGAAATTAACGACGCCGCTTCGATATACGGGCGTCGCGTCACCTGGAGCGTCAATTTCCGCGCATATGTTATCTTTACGCGTCGCTTTTCCTAAAGGATCTTGGAGCGTCTCGACGCATCGCGACGTCCGTCGCCGCGTTGCAGTTATGATCCCGCGTAATGAATGATGGCACATAAGAGATGGGGTCGACGCCAAGTGGCTGCATCATAATTTATGCATCGCGTCTCGCAAATAGGATTAACGTAGGGCCTCTGTGGCTTCGGAAGAGATTTGTACCAACATTAATTCACGTTAGGAGGACGTGGAGGAGGAGAAAAGGAATGAGCGGAGGTGGGAAGAGCTTTCGGGCGTTCTAATTTCGCGGATTTTGCGGGAATGCATTTTGCTCCACGATGCAGCAAATTGATACAAGGACAACTTAATTGGATGAGAAAATACAAACCTGTGGATTCCTACGTATTTCACTTGGATATATCTGTACCTTTCTCTTCAATGACATGGTACCACATCATTAATTTGATTTTCTTTAAAAAAAGTTTACACATACATCAATCTATTGACATGTTTTCGGTTATTAAAAAGACGAGAAGCTTCGTGTGAGTCCTATCGTTACCATCGTGAGACAAGGTCTACGCGCCGATGACGTAGCCGCCATGATCATATGTTGATAGTAGGCTCATACACAGCACCGGCGCGCAGGCCTTGTCTCACGATGGTAACGGTCCTATACAAATCCTCCACGACCACCTACTATCACCCACTCCATAGAAAGAGAACTAGGTCATGGTGGCAGAAAATATACTCGAGTCAAAAATGTTTTGAGCTTCTGTCATGTATAAGAATTTTTCAGAAGGCTCTAGAATTTCAGTAGATGTTCCAGAATGTTTAGAAATGTTCCTGAATGTTTTATGTTATTGTAAAATAATCACGAATGTTCTAGAACATTTCATTGTTTTAAAAAATGTTAAAACGGTATTCTAAAATGACCATAACTTGTCAAAAATCTGTAATCTATAACGTTTCGAATTTTTTGAGAATGTCTATAAAGATATAAACTGAAATAAGTTCTGCCTCAGCTATTATGTAAATATGTATTACGTACGTCTTTAATTCTTGCTAAAAGGATATGAAAAACTTTTCTCAAAAAGCATTCTCAATTTGGAGATACCTTTAATATCGGAACCAAATCATGTTCAAGAAAGAATTTCCATCTTTACATCGACATATCGAAAAGATTTTAATATCTTTCGATACATCAAAGATGTAAGCTTTTGGGAAATCGACAATACATTGCTTTCGCTTCTCTGAATTTAGTATTAGGTGAAGGTAGTCTATTTCAGTAATAGAAATTTTCAGATGTAACCAACGTATTGCAGAGAGTCCTTTACCAATTGGATTGAATGCAATTCCAATGTCCAATTAAATAATTTTCGGAAGGTTCAGTGATTCCAAAATTTGAATAAAGTTTTGATTAGAAGAATACTTTGAGAGCTTTTTGTATCCCATCATGGTCAATAAATGTTTTAAAAACCCAAAATGTTGAGAAGGAGTTAAAAAGTATATAGAAAATGAGCACTTATGGGAGAATGAGGTGCAACTATTGATCACATCCGTGTAATTATAAGACATGTTCCTGTAGGAAAATCAATGAAAGTAATCATAGAGCGCCAGTAAGGATTTCCTTTTTAAGGACTTACATTATCCATGAATGAAATATGCGCTAAACTTCGCAGTGAATTAATTTGAAAGAAGAAAATAACAAGCATTTTAATCATCCCTGTACAATATAGCCGTTGAACAATTGGCCGTGTAGCACGGAAGGGATTGAGAAAAAAGGAGGACGAGTGTTCGGCGGAGAGAGACGAAACGAGTCGCGCAACTAATGAAACTCGCGGGATATTCCCGTCTGCAAAAGGAAAACAATTTAGAAAATTAATTTCTGCACTAAGCGGATTCCATTCCGGATCTTTCCACGTGCCCCGTTTCCCTCTATCATTTTGAGTTCAAAGACACCTCTTGTCACTATGGTAATATATATGAATACAACGACAGGTCAATTTAATTAAATTGCTTGGCAACCTCTGAACACAAATAATATGATACTTCTTCGGATGCTGGATGCTCTGCTCTCGCTGCTGCTGGTGCAACTGAAACGTCAGGCATAGCGAAAGCCTGTCGACTTGTTGTAATGCCTGTCGACTTGTTGCAATGCCTGTCTTGACTACCACGCTGCGCCACGCCGCGTTCTCGAAATAAAGAAGTAAAAAGACCAACAAATAACCAAATATCAAAATGGAACGGTTGCAAAAATTCTTTTCGTATAAAATTGCATAACATTAAAAAACGAGAAGACCTAAATTTGTGCTTGTTCAGATTTAAGAAATTGTTAAATGTGGTACGTATCTATAGTCCTACCACAAAGAGAAATGAAATGTTAATTACATCATTGGAATAAGATGAGGATGAATCAAAGTTCATCCAATTAACTCGTGATACAGAAATAGAAATGTTGAATCCAACTTTTTATTAAAATATAAAGAACACTTACCTCTTTAATTCTTCACATCTTCCTCAGTACTAAAAATTATGAAGTGGCGGATGTGCTGCAAAATACTTCTAAAGTTTCTGATTCTGTGGAGACACTGCACTCCCCCACTCACAAGTCCTCCTTTATCTTCATTACCTACGTAAATTTGGGAGTTATCGAAAACTTTCTAATGTATCAAATTATGAGGAGTTATTTTAGAAAAAAAAAAAAAAATCGAAAAAGCAAAAACTAGCCAAGATATCAAAGATAGAATTCCGTGGAATTACCCTTCACTTTTGAGCTAATTATTAACTCTGCACATCTTGTTGTGGGGCTCCTGAAACAGATTTAACTCCTGAATAGAGGTCAACATTTTCCTCAGGAGACTTTTTTATACAAGAATCCGTAATCAACAAAATTTTTTGACTGTTAGATTAAAACAGTAGCCCTTCAGAGCTTCTAAAATGGATTTTACAGCCCTGATCTCCTGCGAAAAAAGTGGGACTAGTTTCAGAGTTTAAATCTGGTTTAGGATCCCGCGGCCTATACTACTCATGAGAACGTTTCTATACGTCCTAATTTTTTTTTATTGAAGTACATGACTTTCAACTACGTAACCCTAAATTTTTGTAATGATACTTGCAAATAACAATAATTAATTTTGAATTTGTAACAGGATTAGCTATAATAATATACATTACGCTTTGTTTCTGTTTAGAATAATTTATAGAGCCACACATAACATTTGTTGTGCGCAAATATATCAGTTACACTCCCGGAGCTATTGTTCAACATTCACAAGCACCGTTCGTAGATAATGTACATAGTTGAATTAATATCTTACGAGCGCTCTTCGATTTAATTAAATTACTTAGGATCCGATGTAAACAGATGAGATTATATACACACATACACGTGTATATCCATCTAAATGTGTTTGTGTGGACCACATCAGGATCTTTGGTGTCCGGACGTATCGGCCAGCTTTCAGCCCTTGTAGGGCAAGACGTATGTAACAGTGTAATTAGGTCCATTACTCCACCAAATTGAGCGGCTCTCCTTTGTGCAGCGCTCAACGTTGGATGCTCGGATATTGAAGAAGTTAAACGTCACTTGCAGTTGAAGATGCCAAGAAGTAGATAAACGTGAAACGTTATTATTCTACCAGCAGCCGTTGTTGGCAAATTATAACAGAAATCGAGAGATACATTTGCATCTTTTGAAGAAATGGTTTTGTCATGAACAGCCACGTATGTGTGTTTGTGAGTATATTGTCAACCAAAAGGAAATTGCTTTTATACTGAAATTCTCGTAAGACTTAACTGAAATCATGTCATGAGTTTAAATGGTGGAGTAGGATGGGCAATAATCCACTTGGAAATTGGGAAATTTGAAGACGTAAAGGAGAAGAATGAAATGAGATGAGTTTATGTTGGAACGAAATTGTTAGATACCAGGTTCAACAAGAAAATATCTGAAGTGAGTTACAAGGTGTGTTCCAAAAGTCGTGAAATGTATGGAACGATTGGGTTCGGTGGAGGAGTCACTTGGCTACATGGCGCACCCAACGTGGTAGAACTTTGGACATAAGAATTTTAATTCGTCAACACAAGACCTTTACAGTTGGTTTTTTTGCAAGTGAAATCAATTTTACTACAAGCTAAAGTTTTTGGTGGCCAATGAGTCTTTCTTCCTCGATGGAGTCTACAAATAAATGCCGAAACGATACTTAAGTACCCACTTTTTATTATAAATAACAAGTGTCAATAAATATTCACATCGGGAGCTACAAAAAATTTACAAAATACCTATTTATACTACCTATATTACATAACAATTTTTTTACAAGATTAGACGCTACAGATCACATTTTTCAGACTACGTACATCATGTTTTCTATTTTTTCTTCTTTTTATTGCTACGTTTTCAACATAGTCGATTTTATTTACAAACAGAACTTGAACTCAGTTCAGGAATGACCTTAAAAAACCGATATTGATTTCATTTAAAAACAGGAAGACGGTTATTACCTGTATGTTATCATCATCACCATCATCATCATCATTATCTTCGTCGTAATCATCATTATCATTATTAAGTATTATTTTTTAATATTATTACGTTTCCTTGGTAACTTATAACGTCTAATGACTAGGTATCTCAGGATCATAAAGGAAGCAGTCAAACTAATAAACACGTCTGGATATGTGTATTTCCATTGTCCCATTCCAGAATTATTTATTACATTCCGCAACGATTCGACTGGCAAACGGGTGGTGGTTTGGGAATGCTCGAAGGTCCCGCTTCCGCATACAAACAAGAAGATTCGCTACAGGAACAAGTCGTATCGTGACTGCTGCAACAGGAGTGTTTATCGTTTTCGCATTCTTCCCAACTCCGCTGTGTATGCCAAGCTCTATCGCAGCTTCTGTTGCTATGGAACAGCCCTCTGGGGTTCGATCTCTTGCCAGAACTGCTGCTCGCAAGAGAACAATGGGCATCACAACCGTTGCACGAGCCACCACCTCTAGGATACTGGGCAAATCTGCCGTGTGAACATTGACTTCCCACAGACTGATTAGGAACATAGACCGCATAACAGGCGTATCCATCATTGCTTCCATGAGTACTGCCTCCTCGCGGTGGAGGAACTGGAGGATTATCTTGTGGACAGTCGGGAGGAGGATGAGCTGGTGGAGGTGGAATGAGATCGGACCAACTGGGTGGCGGTACCAACATCGTGGTCGCGTACGGCGTCGGATTATCCGGAGATCTTCGACAGTTGTAGAAAGTCGAAAGATTTTTACTATCGACTTCGGCATAATCGGCAGGACGTTGTGCCAAAGGAATCGAGGAGTCTTTGTCACAATCGTTAGTTCTCCATCCGCGGTCGATCCAAAGACTCTCTTTGGTTCCAATTTGTGAAGTGCTTACAACAGGAACGTTCAAATTCCCTAGTTCCTTTTTAAGTGATTGTCGTCTTTTGAAATACACTAGTGACCCTGTACCCGCAAAAAATAACAAAGCGATCGAGGTGAGAAGAACAACAAACCAAGTCTGTCGAACGAATGGCACGAATGGTCCCAAAGCTCTCGGACTCTGTTTACGTTGGGAAGCTAAAAGTTTCATGGGTTCCGAAAATGGTCCCATTCCCATTTGCGTGACTGCCGCAATTTTGACAGTGTAACCAGCGCCCGCGGTTAAATTAGTCAATAATAACGACGTTGTAGTTGCATTAACGGTTATTGCGCGCACTGTTGTACTTTTGAGAACAAGTTTATAACCGATAATGGCACCGTTATGATGTTGAGGAGGAGGTGGAGACCACCTTATCCAACCTGATGTGCTGTTGAACAGACCGGCTGATATGCTGTCAGGGGGGGCGGAAGGCACATCTTCTAACGTTTCAACTATGCGAGAATTCGAAGGTTGCCCCTCAACAGATTTATAAAAAGGCGAAATGAAGAATTCGTATTTGGTAAATTTTTTGAGATTACTGACAACGTAGCCATCATTACGAGTATCGAGCACCGTGAGTATGTTGTAATTGTTCGAACCGCCCGAAAGTTCTCTGAATCGTATATAAAGTCCTTCCACGTAATCGGGCGCACTTAAGCTCCATTTGAGTTTAACCGAACTGGAAGATAATGCGCGTGCACTTTCGAGTTCCACAATTTTAGTAGTTAACATGTTCCTCGCTTTATCCAGTTCCGTACGAGACACAGTCCGGAAGTTGGCCAAAGTCCGGGCAACGGCAGACACAGGGGATGCAGGAGATAATCCGTGTGCATTCTCAGCTCGAACCATAAACACGTACGAACTGTCAGGTTTAAGTTCACGCACCACCATGTAGGGATCGGGGACCCTATGTGCCGCTACAACCCACCCTGTTTGCAGATCAGGACTCCAATATTCCACTGTGTAACCCACCAGACCTGGCTCGATGTCCTCACTCTCCCAGGTCAATGAGATACTCGATTCGGTTGCGTTTAATATGCGCGGCTTTACAGGAGCTTTTGGAAACGTGGAAGGATCGGGACTACGATGTAGAGGAGAGTTGGTGTTGTCGACAACGTTTAGCGACGCTGACCACGACGTTTCACCACTTTCTGATATAGCTGAACAGCTATAAACACCTGAATCTTCAACCGTCAAGTCTTCAATGAGAAGAGTGCCGCTGGTGTTGATCGAGTATCGTTTTGGAAGAGAATTACTTTTGAAAATGACACCATCTTTAGACCATCGAATTTTAGGCTGATCGCCTTGCGGGTTATAAGCTTTACAGTTAAAAGTAACCATACTGTGAATGGGTAACGTTTGGTTGGTAGGACCTATTTGAATTATTGGAGGAGGTAAATCAGCAACAGAAGTTACCTGAAACAACGAAACAATCGTACCAACTTGACCAACACGTAATCAGCTATTCACATCTACTTTTTATCTAAATAAAAGTTTTAAAAGTTTTCTTCATTCAACTATGGAGAGTCCGGAAACGTTTCAAACCAAATAATATTGCCTAAAAGTTGAATTTAGTTCCAAATATGGATTTTGAAGAGTGACTCAGATAACTCCAGTACAACTAGTTCTTTGTTTTTAGTATCTAATCTTAACCACAACAACTGGTACGTAGACACTTTATTTTTTAACGACAGAAGTCAAAGAATTTTAGATTAACTTTACAATTTTAGACATCAAATGTATTTCTCCGGGACTGTGAAGTATACAGGCTGCTTTTTAGAGCAGACAATAGTATCTCTTGAGACATAAAGTAATTTTTCAACGCAATTCACGTTCTCTTACATTTCTCCAACCGTCATGGTAGCAGAAAGTTGGAGATGTCTATTTGTTGTGTTATTAAATTGGAACAGTGAGAATATATTCGAAGTAATACAAACTACGTCTAATTTGACAATTGAGATATATCCTACTATTCGTATCACTTAATTTGTGATACGACCCAAACATTGTACCTACTAAAACAAAGTTAATTTAAAATTTCTTCTCCTGCGAGAATAGGCATCTGAATACAAGCAAAATTATTAAATGTACCAAGTTGTTTGCCAGGTTATTTACTAAACTGCTGCTGCTAATTTTTATTCCAAATTCCATCAGATGTGTTGGTCAGAGAGTAATTTAAAACTAAAAATAATTTCGAAGTATATTTTGCCCCACGCTGGGCCCTAGTGGCGAAAACTAGTGGCTAGTACCAGTGGTTAATCTGAGCTACTAGAAGCGGCCACCAGTCCCAGTTACTAGTGACTAGATGCGACCATCAGTCGCCTCCACTAACTGCTTAAAGTGGACTGCATAGAGTCTAGGGTGTGCAGGTGTTACACGACTGAGTATCGCCACAAGTAGCCAGCGGTGGCCACTCATACGACTTGTGGCTTGAACACAGCCACTCGGACTCCTATTTTGCGTTGAAATGGAATGAAAATCTCGTCCACGACTTGTGGCTGCCACTTGTCGTCATCACCAGTGGCTCAGTATGTACATGAGCGGCTAGAAAGCCTGGTGGTAGAGCACCAGCAGCAAGTATAATACCAAGCCAACGTTAATACGATTTTATAAATTTGTTTGCATTATTCTCTTTATTAATTCGTTGTGTTGTAGTTTTTTTTTTTTTTTGAAAAATAATATTACCTTCAATAAAATTATTCATTGTTTACCTTCGCCAACCACAACCGCCTTGTACCTGCACATCTAGTCTACGGAAATTATATCAAAACAGAGAACATTAAAATTTATTACCTGCAGAAATGCTCTTGCAGTATTGGATCCGGCGACGCTTAGAGCTGAGCAGACAAGATATCCGGCGTCTTCCCGTTGCACTCCCTGAATCCTGAGGGTACCATGGGAATTCACGTGGATATGCCCGTAGGATGTGTCTGGGAACATGAGCAGTTGCGATCCCTCCTTGCTCCAGAATACCGACGGCGGGGGATTACCCGTAGCCACGCAGTGAAACTCCACCACGCTATTCAAACTCGCCTTTTGGTCTTCGGGTTTCTCGATAAACGTAGGCGGCGCTGAAGCAAGAGCTTGTCGTCAGGGAAACCACCACATTAAACTAAATTAACTTTTAATCCATTTAATTAAAAAGAAGTGACCAAGAAGTGACCATGTGGAAGTTCCACTCGTTCACAGAGCTTTTTCATAAAAATTAGAAGAGTTTGAGGTGCTTGAGGGCTAATCATGAAACAACTATATATATACAGGGCGATGGTAGAACGTCTCCTGACACATAAGGTTCTGGTTTAATATATATTAGAGGCGGAGACAGGGGGATAGAGGAGCAGCAGACATAGACCTTGATGAGATTAATGTCTGCAAATGGTGACGGTTAGGTTAGGTCTTCAGCCTTCGACTTTGTAATTATGATTAGATCCAAAACTGTATCAAGTTTAATGCCAAAATAACTGTCAATATTTTTAAACCACCCTGTATCCTGTAAACTTATAAAATCGATTGCTGACGCGTATTAATAATAAATAAAATTCTCCTTTTCGGTTGTAAATCCTTTAGTCTAGACGATTGAAAAACGATCCGGGTTAAAAAAAAGCCAAAAGGTCCGGAATACAAATCAGACGTTGTTCATATTTCGAAATACATTTGTACGTTCACGACGAAATAACTTGTCCTTTAACGAGAAAACTGAATTGCGATTGACAAGTTCCATTGTTTCGACTGATTAAGTGGCGTTTTGGTAATCGCACGTATACGTTCAGTTTGTCCTGACGTTGGACGTTGATGAACAACCGAACGTGACACTTTTCTCTGTTTTTGATCACAAGAACAGTTATAACCACAAAAAAGACCCTTTAAAAAATATCATTTACGAAAGATCTCACTCATGATTTAGTTAATAATTTTTCTGATCACAATCGAGGGTACTTTCGAGTAGTTAAATACTTACAATTGACGACAAGCGACGCCTTTGCGGTGATGCTTCCGACGACGTTTTCGGCGTCGCAGATGTAGATGCCTTCGTCAGATGTTTGGACATTGTCGATGAGGAGCGACTTGTCGTCAAGGATTCGCGCTCGCCCGATTGGCATTTTACCGTCTTCGCGACGCCAGAGCACGCTCGGCGCCGGCTCACCTTCCACCGAGCATTGAAAAATCACTCGCTGGCCCGCCTTTGTCACCACATCCTGAGGCTCTTTGTTGAAGTATGGCTTAACTGTAACAAGGACGAAACCAAACTTTACTTGACTTATCGACATTTATTTTACGTTAATATAAAAGGATAATTAATAAATCGGGTATTAATTCGTAAATGTCAAAGGGCATGTACAAACTGAGGCGGCTCTAATTAAAACAGTATCAACTGAGGAAATTTTATTGCAAAGTGGATAATAATAATAAATTTCATTCCTTGAACCAACAAAACTGTAAATTAGCTTTTGGAACATTTACTCCAACTTTCTTCGAGAAATCCACGAAAATTTGCTTACAGTAATAATTTATATGTATTTCCTTTATCTCATGGTACACACTGTATGTTATCTTTTAATTAATTTTTAAGTGGATTATTTTTATCTTGCTGAAATAACCAGTGTTTACTTTGCAACAAAGAAAATCGAATTTTTGGAATTAAATTTGTTTTTACAAAAAACTTGCTTACAGTCATAGATAATGAAGTATATTTTCGTCACAGGTAATTTTAAATTCAGTTTGTGTTTGGTTAAAAAAATCATTAAAATTCACCCTATAGGTATTTTTGGAAATACTTTTAAAAAAACTATTGTGAAATGTTTGATGGATAAAGAAATTTACCTTGTGGATACCATTTTGAGAGAACATGGTGGTTTTTTGCCAAAAAAAGTGTACGTTAACTTTTGAGTAGGTAACAGCCGATGTATTAGAATTCCTTCCAGAAGTTCCAGAATTTGCAGGAACGTTGCAGAATATTTTAAAATTTTCTAAATTATTTGAGAATAGTATGGAGTAATTCAGAATGTGTGGAATTATTTAGGAGTGATTTGGAAAGTTCGACAGTGATATTTTCAGTATTTCAAAAGTTTAGAGAATATTCTACAACAGTCCAGGATGGTCTAGAATTTTCGACAAACATCTGAAATGGTCAAGGATGATATAAGATGTTCCCGGTTTTGAAAATAGTCTTATAATATTTGAGAATAATCTAAGATGTTCCAAAAGGTTAGAAAATGTCCTACAGAAATCCAGGATGATCTAGAATGTTTGATAAGGATTTGGAATGTTTCAGATTGTTCAATTTTTTTTAAAAGGAAAGGTTTAAATTTTTTATACTTTTGAAATAAGTTTTAAAAACCCGATTCTGTATCTCCTAAATAATTTTCAATCCAAGTTCAAGTATTTCCAGGAAAACCCAAAATCGTAATTTCAAACATCCTTAAATTTAAAATTTTGTGGTTTCTCCTTTGAAATCTTCCTTCATAATAAATAATTAAACTGAGCAAATCCTTAACTTACCATGTACTGTTAGGGTCGCCGATTGGGTCTCCCTGGACCCCACTATGTTGTGCGCGACGCACTGATATCGCCCTTCGTCGCCCTGCCGCACGTCAGAAATAATGAGATTGCCGCCACCCTCGACCATTCTTATGCGTCTTCCGTCTAATTCGAGCTGCTTTCCATCCTTCTTCCACGAGACTTGCAGTTCGGGACTTCCCTTCGGAGGACCGCACTGCAAGAGCGCCGTTTCACCAGCTGCCACACGGGTATTCACTGGGGACACGCGGAAATCGTCGCGCAGCACTGAAACAATGGAAAAGGAAAATTGAAGACATAATTTGACAACGTTTCGTGAGGGATACAATAACTGAGGAAATATTTCTATGAAATGATATTTACTGCAGGCATCTACAATAAAATAAAATGAGTTTGAATTCATAGAAAAGACTCATGAAGAATTCTTTCAATTTTCTTTTAGTTGTACATATATCTCCAATTTTGATATCAGCAAAATGCAGAATAATTATTAAATAACATATTATTTATTTGACTGAATTGTACAGACAGATGATAATTTGTGGAGGCAAGCTGGCTCGTTGTTGATGATTAATATTCAGTCGATGTGTAAGTTATTGCTCTTTGAAAGTTACGAATACTAGGTACAAAACCGCGAGTCGAGCACGTCAAAGAGCAAAGTTTTGCCCGAGTCGACGCGGCGATCCGATCCTCTTTTGCTCGTGGTCGTGCGGCTCGAGCAATTTATCATTTGCTAGCAAATTAATTTCCATTATAATTTGAAAGAGTGAATTATAGCACGGTGATGCCATTAAATATTGCGGAGACTTCCAACTTAATAAATTTTCACTCCCGCTGACGTGCAATTATTTCGTTCAACAGGGACAAAATTGTTTAAACAAGACTCAACAAACTTATCATCTACAATTGTACTACATCATCGTTTAAACAGCTTTAATAGTGCTAAATTTGGACATCGAATAGGAAATTGTGGAGATTCTATAATAAGTATTGCGACACGCTGGCCCATCTATGACGATGACTAGTGTCTGCCACTAGTGCGCCAGCAGCCACAAAATATAATTAGTGGTGGCTAGACACAGCCACAGTAAATAGTGGCTACATTCATCCACAAGTCATAGCTACAAGTGGCTGTGCGCTGCCACAAGTTATAGCTGCAAGATACTAGACGCTTCCACAAGTCGCAGTTACTTGGAGATAGAGTTGGCCAAGTTACAAGTTACTAGACGCTGCCATAAGTCGCATGGACTAGTGGCTAAACGTGACCACAAAACGCAGCTTCAAGTGAACACACGCGGCCACAAGTTGTAGCTACAAGTGACCAGACGCGATCACAGGTCACAGTTAATGGTGGCTACAAATAGCTATAGTCTCAAATTTCGTGAACCAGTTACAAGTCATCGTTACAAGTGGCTATTCGCTGCCACAGGCCATAGTTACTAGTGGTTAGACACAGCCACAGTAAATAGTGGTTAGACTCAGCTACTAATAGTCATAGCTACAAATGGCCATACGCGGCTACAAGTTATAGCTGCAAGATACTAGACGCTCCCATAAGTCACAGTTACTTTGAGATAGACGTGCCTACAGTTAGAAGTCGCTGGGCTCCCACAAGTCACAGTGACAAGTCGTTAGATGCCAGCCATAAGTTATAGCCACAAGTGGCTAGAAGTGGCAACAAGACATAGCTTCTAGTGGCAATGCGCGGCCACAGGTAGTAGCTATAAATGGACAGACGCGGCCAAAAGTCATAACTACCTACAAGTGACCAGGCGCAATCACAGGTCACAGTTAATGGTGGCTAGAGTTAGCCATAGTGTCAAGTTTCTTGAAACAGTCACAAGTAATCGCTACAAGTGGCTATTCGCTTCCACGAGTCATAATTACTGGTGGCTGGACACAGCCACAGTAAATAGCGGTTAGATTCAGTCACAAGTAGATATAAGCGGACACAAGTCATAGCTGCAAGATACTAGACGCTCCCACGTGTCAGAAGTACTTTAAAATAGACTTGGCCACAGTCACAAGTCGCTAGACGCAGCCTAAGTCACAGCTACAAGTGGCTAGACGTGGCCACAAGACACAGATTCAAGTGGCTAGACGCGACTATAAGTTGTAACTTTGTGGGCAGGTGCAGTAAGAAGTTTTCGCTACAAGTGGCTGATCGCTGCCACAAGTCATAACTACAAGTGGCTAGACGCGGCCACAAGTAATAAGTAATAGTGCTTTACCAAGCCCACGAGTCGCACCGATTTTTTTTGTCAATTTGACAAGAGTGAAATACCTAGTGGCCAACGCCTATATGTCGCCACAAGTTACCTGGCTACCCATATAAAAAAATCTAGTAGCTGCCACTGGTAATCGTGACGAATGAATGACCTAACAAAGATTTTATTTATGTTACAGATCCTTCCAATCTTCATTTCACATCCCTTTTATGAACTTATGTATGACATACTAGACACATGATTTTAATATTCAATTTCACCTTCTTTCCATGGCATATATCTGGTATTTATAACTTCGAACCGAAAATATTTCGTTTTATATTAGTTTCTTGAATGATATATAGAAGACGGTGTGTGTTTTTTTATGGGGGAGTTACGTATAAAGAGATTACGAACTTACAGACATTCCTGTTCAAGTAATGCAAAATATTGCACATCTGGTTCTTCCCTCCGGTGAAACACCCACAAACTTTTCACATAAATTTTATCAACGCTGTCATTACACTCATCTTTCAAATATTATATTCGCACATCCGCGTACGTACCCACCTACAGGGACGGACTAACGTTAAAAGTTTAAACGTAAAGGTCTCGATAGGGACTCATCTCTCTCTGGTTTTGCATGCATTTCTTCGATTTGTTTTTAAGGATATACAGGAAAATTTTTTCAGGTGAGCTTTGCATTTGTAACAAGGAATCCTTAGAAAAACTCATACGATTTGAGCACGGCTCTGTAATTACTCAAAACGTGGACGGTGAACGCGGTGATGTCTGGAAGATATGAGCGATAGAATCCTTTTGCTTTGAAAAACATGTTTAAAATTATCCTTTTTTTTTAAACATAATTCTTGTTATACATCAAACGTACGCTTCTTTAAAATGGAATAAAAGGAATATGATTGTACTTTATTAGAGAATTAGGAACGAAACGAATATCCTGATCCAGTGCACGCAGTCATCAGGTTCCATTCAACTTACGCTCCAGTGGAAAAGCTGCTTATCTGGAGACGACTGACTAGGATGCTGCTTTTCTAATTGAAACGGTTACATTCAGTCCGGATTTAAAAGTTTGTAATGCAGTTTCCGTGAAACGCGTAAGAAGTTTCATGTCTGCATGTTACTGATTCTGATATCGTTCGAGTTCTCTCTCTCGTAAGTAACTGACGGGGAAACAATCCTCCAGATGCGCCTCGAATGCGTAATATCATATCGTGTATTAAGCAACGTATCAAAGGCGACATCTCATTTTTGTTCTGTTCATATACTGCACAATGTCAAACTATTGTACGTAGCAGATTTACACCATGGCAAAATATATTATGGGTGCTTCAAGAAACATTTTTTATTATTGGCTATTTGTCTAGAAACAGCCGCAGTCATAAGTCGATAAACGTGGCCACTAGTATCGGCCACAAGTTACTGAACACAGCCACAAGTTTCAGTACCAAGTGTCTAAACTTAGCCACTAGTCTCAGTCACAAGTTGGTAATCATAGTTACTAGTAGCAGTCATAAGTGGCTAAACGTAGCCACCAGTAACAGCCACAACTGGGCAGAAGCAACCACAAGTCTGTCAATTTTTATGTCCATTTGCTGAAAGTGAAGAACGTGGCCGACGATTGTGGACTACGGGTTAAAACTCATAGCCTGTGGCATGAACACGGCCACTCAAACTCATAAACAGCATAAAAAGTCATGTCAACGACTTGTGGCTGCCACTAGTCATCGTTACAGGTGGCCCAGTGGCCTACAGCGCTGAATTTATGCCAGAATATTAAACAGGCAGGCGACTAGGACCACTTATGAGGTCAACCACACGACCATAGTCGACCCTGTGGCCTACACAACCACAGGATGAGTCGCGAATGAGTCTTCCTACTTTCGTTTCATATTCCTGGTTCATAATTTTTATTATATACCCATAAAAATTAGGTAAACCATTAAATAATCTTTGAGGAACATTAGTTTAACTAAGAGATGGAATTGAGACGTGGCGTGTTAATACAAATAATGTCTTAATGTCGTAATACAATGGCAATCGACACAAACATGGGGTGTTCCACCCTCGATCGTAACCAATTTCACATAAACCAATATTGCCCGCAAGATAAGGAAATATTTATCTGCGGATGTGGCTAATTCGGAATGACGGAGGATGGTATTAGGTAATGGACCGTAATTTTGACCATTATTGTTTGCAAGCCAAATTGGATACGCTGCGGGAACAAATATAATGTTATTATTGATTACTCATGTTCGGAATGTGTTCGAAATTAATTTGTTAACAATTGTTGTGTACCAATATGAATGAACTGTGACGCTATTATGTACATCATATGTATTTTGTGCTCGCACGGCTACTCTTGGAAATGGATTGTGATGTGTACGAGGTTTGACAAAAAAAATAATGAGAAGATTTTGTTCGTCTCAAAATGAAGTTTGTACTCCTTGTGTCGTCTCTTTTTCCAAATTTAGAAACACTTCTGGAACTTATCTCTGAAGGCCGCTCCACAGTTTCTCCATCAATAGTGACCAAAAAACTACCATAAAACAGAAAAATTTGAACAGGGACATTGTGGAGCAGTTTCCAAAATTTAGGTGGTCTTCCAGGTAGTATTTATCCTACAATCATTGGTCAGGAACTTCCTGATGCACCATTAGAACGAAATATTGTTTTGTCTTGGGTCTTCCACTAGTACAATTGGGTTTTGGTTTCGACATTCTGGCCATATATCCATTGGGACTTTTTATGAGACGTTTTGGATGGTTGCGGACTTCATCCAGCAACTCCTGGGTGGTGTCCAGGAGACAATGTTCCTTTTGGTCGTAATTGATGATTAGCATTTTCGAAAGAACATCAGCAGCCTGTCTTCCTTACAGTGACTTGCTAATTCTCCAAATTCATTTTCTTCATTTTTTTGACATTGTTGTGGGTTACTGATGTCCAGAGCAGTCCTCGTCTTCATTATCTTCACCGCTCTCTATGGAACATCCACACTATTCTTCTCGTTATGCACCAATAAGACAAAAAGTTTGAATTTTTTTAGTCCATTAGTCTTTTTCTGATGCCTCCTCATTTCCAACTTTTTATATCCAAGTTCTGTCTCCTTATACAATATTTGTTTGGATTTCGTCTAATTAAAATCCCAATTACGCCTTTAGTACCGGACATTCCACATTTCTCCAGCTGTCTCATAATGTTCTATACGAAGTCAAATTGGTGTGGTTAAGAAATGATAATTTAGTTATTACGCGGAGGCAGAAAGTCGTGCCAAAGGCAAACATTTTAAACAAATTAAATCAAAGGTATGTATCTGTACGCATAATTATTCAAATGGCAACCATTTGTGTACAAGACCACGCAATAGGCGTTCAATTACCGCTTTCATGTTTCTTTATGATTGCCTGTTTAGACTTTAGACGCCACTGTCGTGAATAATTTAATTACGAGCGTTCCAAAGTCGGTTCTTTTATCTTTTTTTTTTTTGTACGAATAATTGCAACAAATTGACTGACTTGGCATTTTGTTAAGTGGGGTTTTAGAAGGAATGCTGTGTAGGTTCTTATGTCCAATAGGAGGCAATGGTCGAGATCAAATAATAGAAAATCCTCGATTGAACCATTTGGTAGACGTTTTGGTCAAAAATTTTTTAACCCTTATCAAACAATTAACTGTGAAGTAATGAGATATAATTTATCTCAACCAGATGTACATTGTGGCTACTCGCCAATATAGGTTGGGGTTTTTTGTTTTTCTACTCCTGTAATAATTCATTGTTTTATTTATCTGACTTAATCGATGTAATCTCCAAAAAATTTTGACCGAAACGTCGCCTATCTATTTGAATAAATTTGAATGGTTTAATCGAGGATTTCCACATTATAATTGTGAACAAAGAGTGAACATGCAACTCTGGCAATGGTTATGTTAAAAGATTAGCAACGTCATGTCAAAAGCCTCAGTCATTCGGCCAGCATCGTGGAAAGAAACGTCATTAATCCTTATTTGGGTTCGTTTGCCGGTAAAATGTATGCGAAACAATGTTTTGGAATCTGACGAATTTTCCAGACGTTCGTGTTTTTGCTCTGAGCGATTTGCTGAACAAAAAACAGACGGGTAACGGGATTTACACAGGAATGCATCAGGCACGATGAAAAAGCGAATGTTGTGTCTGGTTTCAGAAAATTTCGGAATTTGATTATGAAGGATTTCATAGATTCTATGCTAAACTAACAGGGTAACAGGGGGAAGAATCAGAAAATGGAGAAACTTTGGCTGTGTTGTAGAACGTACTAAATAGCTCAAACCCGAACGCCAAAACTTGGATTTTTGATAACAGGGGGAAGCTTCTGAAAAGAGAAGAAGAGAAAGCTCCTGGTTTATTTCTCACTACTTCTAAAATACAGTGAAGGATTTTCTATTTGAACTATAATCAAAATCTTTGGATTGATTCTAATGAGAAACTTGTGGAAAAAGGATGGTTACGTCAGGACCATACAGATTTACAGAAATTTTTAGTTGCACAACATTTAAAATGGATGTTATGACCTGCATGGCATGTTTTGGATATGCACCTTAAATTGCTAGAAACCAAATGGTTTTAATTTTGTCACAAACTGTTTGGTTGCATCTAGTTGCACGAACACCACAAACCGTTTAGTTGCACCTTCATCACAAATTGTATGGTTACGTCTAGTTGTACAATAGTCACAAACCGTTTAGTTGCATCTTCGTCACAAACTGTTTTGTTACATTTAGTTGCACGAACGTCACAAACTGTTTTGTTACGTCTAGTTGCACGAAGTCACAAACCGTTTAGTTGCATCTTCGTTACAAATTGTTTTGTTACGTCTAGTTGCACGAATATCACAAACCGTTTAGTTGCACCTTCGTCACAAATTGTATGTTTACGTCTAGTTGTACAATAGTCACAAACCGTTTAGTTGCATCTTCATCACAAACTGTTTAGTTACATTTAGTTGCACGAACGTCACAAATTGTATGGTTACGTCTAGTTGTAGAATAGTCACAAACCGTTTAGTTGCATCTTCGTCACAAACTGTTTTGTAACATCTAGTTGCACGAACATCACAAACCATTTAGTTGGATCTTCGTCACAAACTGTTTTGTTACATCTAGTTGCACGAACATCACAAACCGTTTAGTTGCACCTTCGTCACAAATTGTATGGTTACGTCTAGTTGTAGAATAGTCACAAACCGTTTAGTTGCATCTTCGTCACAAACTGTTTTGTTACATCTAGTTGCACGAACATCACAAACCATTTAGTTGGATCTTCGTCACAAACTGTTTTGTTACATTTAGTTGCACGAACGTCACAAACTGTTTTGTTACGTCTAGTTGCACGAAGTCACAAACCGTTTAGTTGCATCTTCGTTACAAATTGTTTTGTTACGTCTAGTTGCACGAATATCACAAACCGTTTAGTTGCACCTTCGTCACAAATTGTATGTTTACGTCTAGTTGTAGAATAGTCACAAACCGTTTAGTTGCATCTTCGTCACAAACTGTTTTGTAACATCTAGTTGCACGAACATCACAAACCATTTAGTTGGATCTTCGTCACAAACTGTTTTGTTACATCTAGTTGCACGAACATCACAAACCGTTTAGTTGCACCTTCGTCACAAATTGTATGTTTACGTCTAGTTGTACAATAGTCACAAACCGTTTAGTTGCATCTTCATCACAAACTGTTTAGTTATATCTAGTTGGACGAACGTCACAAACTGTTTTGTTACATCTAGTTGCACGAACGTCACAATCAGTTTAGTTGCATGTTCGTCACAAACTGTTCGGTTACAACTAGTTGCACAAACGTCACAAACTGTTTGGTTGCATCCAGTTGTACAATCGTCACAAACTGCTTGGTTGCATCAAGGTGCACAAATCAACACTACACGAAAGAAGGTACCTACATAGGAATATTGAAAAAGGTTTGAATGATGATCATTTAGAAACATTCGAATGTTGATTTGTTTATGAAATTTGTAAATAGTAGTAGTGAAACTGGTGGAATAAGAATATAAAGTTGAGGCTGCAAGGAGCGAGTGTGAATCACTAGGAAACTACTAGTGAATCTTATGCAGGTGCATCCCATACGAGCGCACACTTAGCAACCAAACTGTTTAGTTGCATTACGTGGGCACACCAACGTGCAACTACAACTAAAAGCTGCGGGTGGGCACCACGTTTGGGAAAATTAACAATTAATTGGTCGTCGTCCAAAAAAAAAATTACTAATATCTTCAAGACGTTTCCTCAGTAAATTTCCAAATAAAAACCCCTTTTCTACCTTTAAATTTTATAATTAATAAATAAACGATTCCTAATTTTATTTTTCATGTGACCATTGCCTGTTATATTCGTGGCTCGTCCGCCGCCTTAACGAATAAAAAATTTACAGCACGTGAAACGGTAGAAATAAATTACATTAACGAGCCATGCGTCGGTCTGAGTGAGCCGCACCGTCACGTCAAACTCATACAATCAAAGCAAGAACGCAAATGAGCACCGCCGCTGACTCGATTTTATTTTATTTTATTTTGTTGCTGTGGGAGGTTCACGCCCCATTCTGCTTGGGTGGCAAATTATTTTGCCGGCCATAAATTAGAATCCTTTTCAATTTTATAGAATCTCTTTGCCACCTTTGGGCTCTTATCTTGCAATAAAAACCATCGGTTCTGTCGATAATAATCATGGGCAGAACTTTGAGGAGGAAGAACTAATGTGACTGCAACATCAAATTTATTTTTTTGAAATTTTTACACCCACAAGTATTGATAAAGATGAACGCTTTATTACTTACGAATAAGCATTTTCTGAAAATGGTAATTTTGTTATTTAGTCGAACAATTTTGTACCATGGCATGCATGGTAGGTAATTTTATCTCGTTTTATGCTTCATGGAAAGAAATCGAATAGGGGTGCTTAGAAGGATTGGCCTTTAGGGGTGCGAATAGGTATTCTTAATTTTTTCCAACCACAAAAAAAGTAGGAAAACACGAAACGAATTTTTTTCTATTTTTGTATGTATCTGATTCGAGGGAGGATGTTGTTATTTTATGCGATAGAGTCGTAACGGCTGATGATGGAAAACCCGTCGTTTGAATTATTCCATTGTGTGCGCAACATAATTGCGTACGCGAGGGCAACGTCGGCAATTGAACGTGAAAGTTGCTTTTAGCAAAAAAGCTTTCACGTCGACCGATTCCAAAACCAACGAAAACTCATACCGCACACCGCCACCCCATTGTTACAAAAAGCGCGAGCGAAAAACAATAAACCAAAATAGAAATTTTACCTTCGAAATTCAAAAACGATATTGGAGCACTCTGAAATATGGTTTCGGTTTACGAGGATTAATTGGAATAATATGTTTCAACAGAATGTAAAAAAAATTCAGAAGAGGTAGGTCACCATTGTGATGTGACCATTTCGGATTTCTAATAGGAAATATACGAGAAATGATCAAAGCACGATCAACTTAGGGCGCACTAAATGCGTGACCAACCACCTGAAAGTTTTAGTTGCGCAGGTATTTGGCTGCTGTTGCACGTTAGTGCGCCAACTGAATACAACTAAATAATTTGGTTGCAAAGTGTGCGCTCGCATGGCATGCAACTACATACAATCTGTTGTTCAATTCTTCTCAAATCATACTTTCTTCCTTTCTTTCAACTAGAAAATTTTACAGGCCAATCGCATTTTTCCAACATCTTTACTTTTACCTCTACTACTACTATTTTTTTTTCAAAAATCTTGACCCCAAGGAACTGCTTGGTTGCAAGTGGGCACACCTTCATTGTAGATATTTTGCAACCAGATGCAACGAAACAGTTTATGACATAATTCATACTTAAGTTGCTAATGGTTGCAGTTGACAATCTATGCACGTAGTTTTTGCAACTAAAAATTGCAAATGGGGGCAGGATAAGACTTTTTTATGCCTGATTTTGCAATGTCTGCAAATTCTGATCCATTTTCTTTTCTTATCGATTCGATAGCGAACATTTTGGAGGTCTTAGACCGTTAGGAATAAACAGAAGTCTTTCGACTAAAATCATAAATTTCGATCCCGGCAAAATTGATTTCTCTCACACAATTGCTCCCTGCCGAACGTTATTACACAGGTTGTAATAAATATTCCCAATACGGTAAGGGTTCTATCACAAACCTGAGTCGGATAAGGGAAATTTTATTTGAACAAAGGATTTATAAGCTGAGACATAAGGAAATTCTATTTTCAAACGTATTACTTAATACCAAACGTATTACATTTCAAAATTCTTTTTGTATTTTTCTTTTTCTAAGTTTTTTTTTTATTCCACGACAGATTTATTATTTTTTTTGTTTTCTTCTTCGTATAGGGTTGAAAGTTGTGTGTTTCAACAAAGTCTCAAGACTATTTAAACAGTATCGGTATCCTTAAGTGGTAACTCTTGTTTTGTCGATAAAAGGCCATTTAGTTAAAAGACTCTTCAGTAGTTTATTAGTGGAATGCTCCCGATGACTGCACAGATATTCATTTAAGTAATTTCATTCGTTGGCAACCATTAATAATTACCTAGATTTTATCCCTTCGGACGAAATTAAATTTAATTACCCATGCGCTGATGATCGGATAAAAAAAGAATTTTAATGGAACTTTTCGTCGAACACATGACTCATTCCCCAATCGAATCAAATATTTTACCAAATACACAAACAAATAAATATTTCAACAGAGATCTAATGTAGGATTCAACGACAAAGACAAACAAGGGGTTGAAATATTATTTAAAGTCAACAAAAGCGTACATACAGGGTCTGTCTATAAAGCAATGAGACTGGCAGCCACGTGGCGCACTAACCGCCATTAGCGCGCAGCCGCAGTGGCGTTTACGTCCAAGTACTGATGCAGTGAAGACCACACGTGGGGCTAAAAGGATTTTTCGCTAGAGTGAAACTTAAAAACCATCTGCTTTAGGTGGCTTAAAAAGATGAGTCTCTGTCAAGAGCCCAGGTTTATTGGGGATTCAAAACGAATGAGGCACTGCCAAAAAACAAATCACTTACACTGACCAAAGCCTTTCGCTGAAGGACATCCAGATCGGTCCATGTCCTCCACAGTCCCCTGTCTGTTCTTGGAATCTACTGAACCATAAAAAAACTTGGGCCCTTGACAGATCGTCGCCTTTGCAAGCCTCCTCATGTTTTTAGAATATGAGACAGCTGAGCAGTTAGGGTAAAACGTGGAAAGAGGGCTTGATTAATTATTCGCATTGTTCCTGTGTGGCCTCAGTTCAAACATCTCTTTCTGATAGCTATTACAACATTATAAATTACATTTTATGAAAAGGAGGTAGAAGAGTGAGCTGTTCTTTGACACCTCCTCTGTTCTAAAGCTGTCGAGCTGAAGAATAATGAATCTGTGTTAAAAGGTAGACCACAAAAACCCTAAAATAAGGAAGAAGCAAAGTAAACAGAAAGTTTACGAAGTTTTAGACATAATAATATGATAAATTTTTGCGAATTTATTCGCTAATTAATTAAAAATACTACCCCATTAAGAGGTCAAAAGCTTAAGTGACTAAACTCTAAATTATCATGCATACTGAAGTTTATTAAAACCTACAGGGTTTAATAATATTCTGCAGAACTAACTAATGTCCTCTAAAATTTGATCATAAAATTTACAATGTAGCAGAAAGTCCTTAGACTCCTGTAGGTACCTACCAGATGATCCCATTCAAACAAACAAGACGACAATTTAAGTCCTATTAAGGGATGATAATCGCGCAAGACAAGAGTAGAGTGTCTTCAGGCACTACTCAAGCCATTAACTCATATTAAACAACTTTATTACAATGACAGTATGAATAATCAAACTCAACTTCATTAAACGTCTTGTAAAGTAACGATAAAATGGATTGAAATGGTTTAGTCTCATGAAAATCAAAAATTACTAGATTCAATAGACATCATTATCCAAATTTGTGGGGCTATTGCATGTTTTGGTTCATCTGTTTCTGTATGATGTTCAACACTATCTACACTACTGAAGAACCACTGAACATAGAGAGACCAAGGAGTGGCATCTTGTATAAATGGAACCGCACATCAGGAAGAGAAAGAAAGCTGGTCCTTCTTTGTCTACTTACTTCTAATTGGCCTGAATTCCCACCAGGTGAAGTCAAAACTCGATTGACATTAAGCGCCAATCGGAAGTCAAAATACCACGACAAGAAGAGACCAACCGATTGATTCCCTTTCACTCATACTCTTCCAGAGGTGGGTGTTAGCTTCTTTGCCTGCTCTCTCTACCTTTAATTTTACCTCTATGATCCACACTCGTCAACTGTGACCAGCTGTGATTGGTCAACCCTCAACATTTGAGGCGCCTGCAGTCTGTGCACACCATACCACAATCGTTGACGGAGAATGTGGACCTGTGACCGCGTCTAGCCACTTGTAACAGTGACTTGTGGCTAACTATAACAACTTGTGAATGTTTAGCCACTTGTGACTTCCAACTGGTGGCAGCGTCCAGTAGCTCATCTTGGCCACTAGTGGCAGACACCAGTAGTCATTATGGCCGAATATGCGGCAACACTTGAACTCATTTTTGGCTCTAAAACTAGACTATTACCTTTCTTATGGTCAGTTAACACATTATAAGTTAGAGGAGAGGCTCTAATTTAAAAAGACAGGCCTCTATCTTTATGAGTCACACTCGTTAACCTTCTTGTTTAGCCTAATGACCACCTACATGTGTTCTCCTCACGATGCCCAACATTATTCCCTATTTATTGACTGCCTTAAATGAAAAGTTGATATAATTTTCTATCAGAATCCTGGGTTTATTATTAACATCCATAAAGTGTTCTTATTTAATAGTCCTATTATTGTAAACGATGTTCAAACGGTTGATTATCGCTCCCGGGGAGATTTACAAGTCGTAACACCACAGCGGTGGTAACAGTTGTTAGCTGTACGTCTTGCCGGTGCAATAACTGTTTCCTTGTCGAGAAATTATACCTTGTAGCACATATTATTCACCTGTCTTTAATTAAACGCAAAGCCGACAGTACACCGTTGGTCAAAAATAGGAAGTTTATTTTTGAACGCGCTGACTACTCTCATTCAACTACTTATTAATACCCATGTAAATATTTTTTCGGAGTAACGGAATCGCAAGAAAAGTTCAAGACCATTTTTGAACACCTATGACTGCTGGGTTAAATATTTATATAACTCAATTTATTAGCGAAGTTATTTGAAGTGATACCACCAGATATACCTACTCATTATTTTAGATATTTGGGAAGTTAACAAATGGTGATAACACCGTGGGTACGAAACACCAAAGCCACACTAAACCTTTCTTAAACGTCAGACTATTGACGTGCAAAAAAATAGACTTGAATCCTTTAGCTAAAATCCTTGTCAAAAGATAAGCATAGGCATGTGTTGCAAAAGTTTTGGACAACAAAACTTTCCACTTCTAGGGTAAATTGAATCAATGAAACACTGCATGTATGTTTTAAAGTTGGTCATCTTTGAACTACTTGTGGCTGCTATTACTCGTCAACGACTTATGGGTGCTACTACTCGAGCTTATTAACGACTTGTGGTTGCTACTAGGCGAGCTCGTAAACGACTTGTGACAGCTACTAGTCGAGCTCGTGAACTACTTGTAGCAGCTACTAGTCGAGCTTATCAACGACTTGTGGTTGCTACTAGGCGAGCTCGTAAACGACTTGTGACAGCTACTAGTCGAGCTCGTGAACTACTTGTAGCAGCTACTAGTCGAGCTTATCAACGACTTGTGGTTGCTACTAGGCGAGCTCGTAAACGACTTGTGACAGCTACTAGTTGAGCTCGTGAACTACTTGTAGCAGCTACTAGTCGAGCTTATCAACGACTTGTGGTTGCTACTAGGCGAGCTCGTAAACGACTTGTGGCAACTAATACTCGAAATCTTCAACGAATTATGGCTGCTACTAGTAGATCTCGTGAACGACTTGTGGCTGCTACTAGCCGAGCTCGTAACCGACTTGTGGCAGCTACTACCCGAAATCTTCAACGAATTATGGCTGCTACTAGTAGATCTCGTCAACGACTTGTGGTTGTTACTAGTTGAGCTCGTGAACGACTTGTAGCAGCTACTAGTCGAGCTCATGAACGACTTGTAGCAGCCACTAGTCAAGCTCGTGATCGACTTGTGGCAGCCACTAGTCGAGCTCGTAACCGACTTGTGGCAGCTACTACCCGAAATCTTCAACGAATTATGGCTGCTACTAGTAGATCTCGTCAACGACTTGTGGTTGTTACTAGTTGAGCTCGTGAACGACTTGTAGCAGCTACTAGTCGAGCTCATGAACGACTTGTAGCAGCCACTAGTCAAGCTTATCAACGACTTGTGGTTGCTACTAGGCGAGCTCGTAAACGACTTGTGGCAACTAATACTCGAAATCTTCAACGAATTATGGCTGCTACTAGTAGATCTCGTGAACGACTTGTGGCTGCTACTAGCCGAGCTCGTAACCGACTTGTGGCAGCTACTACCCGAAATCTTCAACGAATTATGGCTGCTACTAGTAGATCTCGTCAACGACTTGTGGTTGTTACTAGTTGAGCTCGTGAACGACTTGTAGCAGCTACTAGTCGAGCTCATGAACGACTTGTAGCAGCCACTAGTCAAGCTCGTGATCGACTTGTGGCAGCCACTAGTCGAGCTCGTAACCGACTTGTGGCAGCTACTACCCGAAATCTTCAACGAATTATGGCTGCTACTAGTAGATCTCGTCAACGACTTGTGGTTGTTACTAGTTGAGCTCGTGAACGACTTGTAGCAGCTACTAGTCGAGCTCATGAACGACTTGTAGCAGCCACTAGTCAAGCTCGTGAACGACTTGTGGCAGCCACTAGTCGAGCTCTTAAACGACTTATGGCAGCTACTACTCGAAATCTTTAAGGAATTATGGCTGCTACTAGTACAGCTCGTGAACGACTTGCGGCAGCTACTAGTCGAGTTCGTGAACGACTTGTGGCTGCTACTACTCGAGTGTCTAAATCCGTTTTTGAGAGACGAAACCCAACAGTAGTTATTGTGCTTTATAGAACAGGTGCACATTCCAATATTCTGTTTTCTTTTTGGCATGACTTTTACTACATTTTTACGACACTCAAACTAAATTTTTTTAGCAGGTTGAATGTCATTTCTAAAACGCTTTCTTCCTTAGGCGGTGACCCGGAAAGTTCATGTTATTTATATTTAGTCATTTGTTTTTTTGGGCAACTGCTAAGAAAAACACAAAGACAGATTTATTCGTGTAATTCATATAATAGCTCTCCATAATTTTGTTAAAAGCCCGTCTATTCCGTGTTCTACCTACCAACAATAAAAAAGCGCGCTGGTGACGGTTTTATTCGTGGAACGAGCGGCTTTCGTTTTTTATAATCCCGTTAAAAGATCCACAGTTTTATTTCGTGTATGGGCGCCGTAACATGTAATTAAGTTAAACGCTTTAGGGCGTGATGAAAGCGAAATCTTTGTGGTCTTGTATTTATAGTGGTACTGTTTGTTTTTCCCGCCGCAGCGGACCTTCTATAGACCGCCATAATGTGCTAAAAATAGCTGCTAAACATCCCTATTTTGCATTAACAATGCTCCACGCGATCCTAATAATTATTATATTTTACATACATTATCCTCAACCTATGGGCGGATTTTTACAATTCCAGTTCTTTGGAGGATTAAATTATAGGGTGAAGCAAGCTACAAGGGAAATTATTTTTTTCGTATGTGCTGCCTCCAGTCACAAACCTTTCGACAGCTGAAAAAAATTCGTTAATGCTAAAATCGCGAGGGTAAATGAAGACGCTTGTAGTCTGTCAGATAGACATAGTTATATTTGTTGGCCACCGGAAACGGCGGCTAGTGACAGCCACAAGTCATTAATGAGCTCGACTAGTAGCAGCCACAAGTAGTTGATGAGTTCGACTAGTAGCAGCCACAAGTCGTTGTTGAATTCAACAAGTAGGAACTACCAATAGTTGATGAGTTCGACTAGTAGCAGCCACAAGTCGTTTTTGAATTCTACTAGTAGCAGCCACCAATAGTTGATGAGTTCGTCTAGTAGCAGCCACAAGTCGTTGGTGAATTCGACAAGTCGACTACTAGCTTGCATGCATTTTAAGTGATAGCGAGTTCGAGTGATTGTGCTTGAGCCACAAGCTGAGAGACTCGTCAACATTTTCGAGACTAACCTAACCTAACCTAATCTACCATCTGTGCATATTAGACACAGTGAGCCCCACTAAGTGGATAAAAAAATTGACACGACTTACGGCCGCGTCTAGCCATCTAGCCACTTGTAAAAAATACTGGTGACTGCATTTAACCATTTGTAACTGTGACTAATAACTGTGACTAACCGATGGTAGCGTCTAAAAGCTCAGCTGAGCCACTGGTAGCAGACACAAGTCATCATCACCGGTGTCTAAATAAGCCACAATATTTACACTTTGAATTTAAATATATTGATTTGTTTTGGTTTATTGTACCAAGCTCAAATTGAGCTCTCAGTCAAAAGATTATTTAGAGCCATGCTGTTAATTTGAATACCATATAAAGTCAATATATTGCATCTAGTAAATTTACATGTAAGTATCAGCCATATACAAATTTCATTTATGTACTTAAACAGTCAGTGTCGAATTTAAGAATTGCATTCATGTTTCTCTTCTTGTGCAGTCACGTTCTGTTTACTTTTGCAATTTGGTTCATCACAATTCTCATGGGAAGCGTCAGTTGAAATATAAACTCGTTCAATGGTTCGTAAAAATATATTCAAAAACGTTCTTTAAAGCCTCAAGCAAGTAGTTAATGAAAGAAGTTGAAGAATGGTAACCTTGCACATTAATAGTTCTCACAAATATCCGGTCAAAAAAAGAAAAAAATTTAATTTAAAAAACAGTTTCTTTACTCACCAGCAACTTGTAGTGTCGCATTCCTGCTGGCCACTTGTCCCGCAACGTTTTTGGCCACACACCAATAAACACCACCGTCTTGTTCTTTTTTACTGCTCACCGTTCTCAGAAAGAAAAGAGAACCAGAAGGTAGAAGAACACGGTGTGATTTATTTTCAACAGGGGAAGTCCGTACCGGTTCGCCGTCTTTGTACCATTCTATACTAGGCTCTGGCTTACCCTCCGCTTTACAATTGAGGGTAACTGGCTCGTTTTTCGCCACGATTATATCTGAGGGGTGCTCTGTTATCCTGGGTGAACGATACTGACCTAGAACAAATAAAATTCTATGTTAGAAATAATAAATCTGAGAAAACGATTGCTACAATAATGTGTTCTTGCATTCTAATTTCAATGGACCTTCCTGTTTGGTCTCTGTATATAAATTATATTGGTTATGTAATATCAAGTTCTTGTTGGAAATTGGGAATAATGGTAGCTCCTTGTGATGGTTGGGTGGGTGGTTTACAAAGTAGACTCTGGGCGTTCCCAATGAATAAATAAGATTTTCATTATTTTTTTTATGAGCGGCTCCCCGTTTTATGACCGTTGGTATTTGATGCATTTGCATTTTCATTCAGAAAACAATTGCCTTTTAGCGATTAGTCTTTTATTGGCTACTTAAAATTCGTCCGGTGAACTGACGTTAAACAATTTGCATCGAAATGATTTGTTTCAAATCGTAAAATTGGTGTCTGACTCCCACTGATATAGAAACTGATCGAGGCAAAATTGCGATACAGGTTAATACCCTGTTCTTTACCTTCCACCCACAACAATTCAATTGTCAATGCAGAAATTGTCTCTGGGGAGACTTTTATCAGGTAAAAAAATTTGTTTAATTAACGTTTGAATAAAGGGGCAAATAAGCTTCCATTAATCCACCCCTATTTGTTTGCCCAAATATTTTTCAAAACGACATAATTTGTGCTTAATGTTAATTACAAAAGAGGTAGATGCCATTTGAATTAGACAACAATAGTAAAAGAAAAAGTGTTTGGTAATAAAAAAGTTTACTCGAGAATGAATATAAAGTTTTATTGTGTTCGCTACTTCGTAAAAACAAGGAAAATAATCGTTCAATTATGTTCTTATTAATAGCGCCGAGCTAATGAAAACTTAAGCAAGAGAATAGAGACGACGAGGAACGATAACGGCAACATAAAACTTCCCCCAACAACTTTATTCCTTGGTTCAGCCAACGATCTCGATACGATGCGAAAACGAAAGTGATTTCCTCCGGAGAAAGTTATAAGCATTAAGCGAACAAACTTAACGGTTTCTGACAGTAAAACAACGAATTGGTGATTTCGAAATTGGTTGAGTCAGTTTTACTTTTGTACTTACCCCTGGTCTGGACCGGCATTTTACGGCGGAAAACGACATTAGGGGATGAAAATAATGAAAAATTCACTTAACTGTACCTACAGATGGATGCTTATACTAAACCGTTAAACGAAAAAATTACAAGATGTGAGATCTTAATTTTGAAATACGCAAGTATGGAAGAGATACTTCCACACCGTCGGGTCACCCCGGATCGGTTTTTTTAATTCTACGTGGTGATACCTGCTTTCCGGCACAACTCACCACCGCCCCCGAAGGCACAGAAATTGGGATACGCCCAATCAGCGCGTGGAAGACGGAAATCAACCCCTACCAGTTACTCCAGAATGGTTGTAAGACCGCCAGAACCCACTGGTGCGGACGGGACCTATCTAATCCCTACCATGATTAGTAGTGCTTGGTACCCGAGCGGATATGCCGCTCACCAGACAAGAGACATCCTTGCCTCTACCCTAGCATACGGGGTCAACCTCTGCCACTACGAGTCCAACCTCATTGCAGCTGCGCAGGTACTTCTACTTCCCTTCCTGGGACTTCCCTGGACCTTCCGTAGTACCAATTTACTTCATCGTCGGATTTTTAGAGCCACTACGACTCCTTGCACCTTCAGGCACTGGTCAGCCACTGGCACTCATGTCGGCTCAGCTACCTTAGCCACCTGTGTTAAGTGACGATTGAGGCCACTCTGGTGGATCGTCTACCACACATCTCTGCTGAGGTCCCGGCCTTTACCCACTTAAAATGGAATCGGTTACGGGATATTTCAGTTTTATGAGTAAACGGCGTGTGGTCTGACCGCGGGAGTAGTCTCGGATACTACACCTCAAACAACTGCCATCAAGGGACCCCGGAATAGGGCCGTAGTTGACTAGTACATCGGCCCCAACGCTAGTCCCTCATGGACTAGCCTCGGATACTAGTGCCGGCCGCGCAATCCTCCACGACACCTCAAACGGCTGCTCGTCCCGGGAGGGACTCTCTCTCTCAGCACTTGTGTCGGCTGGGCTACCCTATCCACCTGCGTTGAGTGACGGCCGGGGCCACCTTTGTTAAGTCTCTACCCCACACATCTCTACTGAGGTTCCGGCCTTTACCCTCTTACGAGTGGGATCGGTTGCAGGATATCTCAGTATTATGAGTAAACGGCGTGTGGTCTGCTCGTGGGATTAGCCTCGGATAGTAGTGCCTCGCCACCAGCTTAAACCGGTTTCTCACGTGAGGTGCTACGCCACGCGCCGTGCTCGGGTCAAATAGATCCTCGCTGCTGTTTCAGGCTCACCACTTGGTTTATACCCTCTCGAAATGCTAGAGGCTCGTCGATATAGACTTGTGGGAGATAATGTCCTCAGACTAGAGCCACACCTTCCTCCAGAATCTCAATCTCCTCACGCAAATAAATCTCCACAACTTGATTTCAAAGAAAAAAAGCAAACGTTTTAAGTTTCTAATTAACCTTGAAAGGACGAAAGCCTTTAACAATATTAAAAGTCAGAAGAATCAACGAATCCCAATGGAGTTTAGTTGGGGGACTTTTTTAAGAAATGTAAACTTTGATTGATTACAATCGTTCCAATATCCTAATGCTCGCTCCAATCAATTAAGGAAATTGTTCTGTTTTCAAAGAAAAAAAAAATGAGAATAATTTTTACTTAAACCATTTGAATAATCGAGCATCCATTTTTTCTTTTTTCTTTGTTTCGAGAAATGAAAATGTGAATAAACATCTTTTGATTTTGGTGATCGATTAAACACAAGACTTAAGAGTGGTTTTATTAAATAGGACACAGCACAGTTGAGATACTTCGTTAGTAAACATCATTAGCGCGCGGACTTCTTGCTTTTGATGCGGACAGATGTAAAGAGCAGCTAACAGCATGCAGAAGTCTTTATGCGGTCTTGAAACGATACATTTCAGAAATAATGAGAACCACAATCTCCAACTTTCGTTGCGGGCGCATCGTAATGAAGGAATTTTGCATTTAAATCCAAACAAAAATGATGAGATATAACCACATGAAATAATGAAGAACAGAACGTAACCCGAAAAGATAAATACACTTACATATCTGCCACTGATTAAAGGAAACACTGAAATTATTTTGTAGTCTAATTAAAGGAAAATGAAAATAATGTTTTCCTTGATACGTTATTACAGTAACACTGAACCCTAGAAGATATTAAGAACGATCCCCAAGAGGAACCCCGTCAGATGTGCTTGACAACATTTGATACCAATTATAGATATTGACAATCTATTTTGGGTTATTAATTTAAGATCGTATCTCATCAGAGAAATTCGTTTCTCTGTCAGATGCACAAGCTGTCCTCATAATTCCATCCCCATGGGTTTCCCCGACGTTCGTTGTCGACAAATTGCGTGGCTAAGACAGAATATCTGTTCAACAAACGTCTCGAAATGATACCTACTGTGTGTGAGGGAAGGAATGAGTGAGTAATAAGTGCCTCGTACCATATCTACCGTTCGGGGAAGGAGGAAAGGGGTGCAGAGCCAACCCGAATACCGAAATCCTGCGTGGTTCATTTAATCCCGGGATTTGTTTCGCTTTGTACAAAGAGGAAACGGAGCACCGGCAATTTCACGCGAATTTCTCAATTATTTCCGGCTTAAGTGTTTCAACTCTGTCAATGATGAAAAGTTTTTTAATCAGATTGGAAACGTTCTCGAAAGACCTTTTGTCTTCACGAACTTTTCACACAATACGAGGAATAGTTAAAGAAAATCATTAATGTACTGGGTGCTCAATTTTCAATCAGTAACTATCACATGCTTCCTGAAGGGGGAGCGTAAATTTTCAACCTCTTCTAAAACTATATCAAAAAATATTCAGTTTTTCCAAAATTGTTATTCACATTAAACTTCTTATGGATCAATTTACCCCAATTTCCCCTATTGACTAACAAACAAAAGCTCTAAATGTTAAAGCAAAATGCATTAGGGAAATTAGGCGACTTCACTTTTGGGACTTTTGGAAAATAAATTGTGATAAATTATCATCTTTCCAGAGAAGAATAAAAATACAATTCATAGAAACGTTGTAACAAACGGATCCATACAATTCAAGATAAATAACGAAAAAGTCCTTTTGTAAACTCATCTGGAACTTCTTTCGTGGATGTATCTCGTCGAAATTTCCAGGTTCGGTATTTCTGTTTATTTTTGTATTCCTTTAAAAACACTTTAGTGAGTTATGGGACTTATTTTATTTCCCCTGGAGAATTCAACTTCAGCAAAATACTCGTATATAATGGATACTAGCCAAGTCAGGCACAGTTAGTTCTCTCCCTTCTTCAAGAGCCACTCGGCTAATCCAGGTCAAGTTGTATCCTCTCTCTATTGCTGCTCTTTCACTCACAGAACCTTACGATGTATTGGACGTCTTTGAAATCCGAAGACGACTTCAAGGGGTGGCAAAACTTACGATATTATTTCTGGAGAGCTCAATAACAAAGGAAAAAACGGACTGAGTCTATAATTGTTCAAAACTTTTTTCTAAAAGGGTAAATTAATAAACGAAGATTGCCACTCGCATAAGAACTCATGCTTTTTTTCATAAATAATAATTGCAACTTGACACAGGACCTAAGTACAGAATTAAGCCAAAACTGATCATGCAAATCGTACCCTCCAAATGATGTCTTTCCTCTTGATCCCTCCGTTTCGGACGAATTAATTTGGGATCTGATTCTCGACAAGGGTTAACGTTGCAATTTTGAAATTGATCCTTGTCAAGGCATACGTCACCATCAACGGCTAATTTGGTCCTTTCGTTCCGGCTGCACCTAAATTAACGACCGACGTCCGAAATGAAGAGCGCTGATGCACCCTTTAATCTTTCTTAGTAAAAGAGAAGAGCTATTTCGATTCGTTCATCTGACTTTAATCTATCTTGATCAGAGAGATACACGTACGTAGTCATCCGTGTATCAGCGACCTCTCGTATTTATAGCTGACTCGTGCGGCATCAGAGACGGGCACAATAATACACATACCGATCGGAGGTTTTTTGGCGAAGAATGCTTTGTGCAAGTGTGTCTACGACGCTAATGAACGGGCCCTATCTCTCTCGCTCTCCCTTTATTTTTGTACCGAAGATCAGACGAATGCGACGTGGGGTCTCCTGTTCACACAATGCGCGCTTTGTCTTAAACTAAATCCGTCGACACATCAAAAAGGAATGAGATAATGCGACGATGTACCGCCGAAAGTGTACTACAAGGGTGCACATTAATGTGTGACTGTGTCTAATTCTGGACTCAAAAGATCACGAGGCTAAATAACTACTACTTATACATTTACCAACGCACCTATATAACGAACACTACTGCAAAGTCCTTTGTAGTGGTGTCAAATTATCCTTAAGCAAAAAAAGGTCCAGACGAAGTGAAATTTTTGGTAACTCTAAAATGAGCAAAACAGAGGATGGACTAATTGTTTTAGATTCAAAATCTGAGGATAAGCCAGAGAGGGTTCGCCCAGAGGACGAGAGTCTGACCACGAGAATACTGTCCGAATAGTGTGGTGTCGTTCAATCAACCACCACCAATGAGTTGCTCATGAGAAATGAAGAAAAGCAGTTCTTGAATAATTTGGCAACTGAGGATGAGACTGTTTCAAAATGTAAACCAAAAAAAGGTCTGTGTCAATCGTATCATCCGCTGAAACCTTCCCCCCACAGAGTATGTTAATCCTTCACTGAGACCCAGGTTCAGACGGATATTGTCCCCAAAACAACCATTCCGGGATCTGATTAAACCATTTGGAGACTCAAAGATGAGCAATATAGGGGAAGCACTAATTGTTTTGGATTCAAAATCTGATGCCGCAAATATCGAGGGTAAGTCAGAAAGGAGTCGTCCATCAGATTTCGAAGACCAGGCCAGAAGACGAGGCTCTAACCACGAGAATATTGACCGAACAGGTTGGTGTCGATCAATCAACCACCATCAATGAGTTGCTCAAGAGAAATGAAGAAAAACAGTTCCTGAATAATTTGGGAAATAGGGATGAGATAAAGATGAGCAAAATAGAGATGCAGGAGTCGTTTTAGATTCAAATCTGAAGACACAAGTTTCCAGAATAAAGCAGAAAGAAGTTGCCCATCAGATTTCGAAGACCAAGCCGAAGACGAGTCTGGTGCCGATCAATCAAGCACCATTAAGTGCCCCAAAAAAGTCGAAAAGGTGTGAATGGATCCAGTATGAGTCCTAACAGAGGAATGGATGGAATTTGTAAAAGAATTGGATGAAATACTCGTCAGAAATGAAGAAAAGATGTTCCTGATTAATTGACTACTGTGTGAACTAAGAGAAGGACTGTGTTAACCCTCTCATACGCCAAAACCCTCCCCCACAGGGTACAATATTAATTCTTCTCTGAGATAGTCCAAATTTTCGTACACCCTCTACAGTAAGGAACTAAAGGAGCAAGATAATCTCCATTTGAATTAGCATTTACACCCCTAAATTCACATGGTTGAGTCTCGTGGAACTTGAGATGTTGAGCTTTGGAGCTAATATGACGTTGACATTTCTCCTTGCATTTATAACTGTCTTCCTGAAGTCAGTCGACGAAAAATGCACTGGTAACTTGCTTATCCTCTTAGACTCAACGTCTTTTTTGTCAAATTAGAACACAAAATTTGCATCAGACTCCGCGAATAACTTAATCATATTTATTCGTTGCGCGTTGCGATGTCAGCAAGGCATTTCTTGTGTTTCGTTTTTCATACAGCAACATTAATAGACTAGAAAGGGATCGCGATATTTGTCGCCACTGTTTCTATTTCGTGTTCGTTGATTTTTTTTGCAAATTGTAATCGTCTATTCGGCATAGAGAAGTTCAGTAGTCGAGATACAACTCGTTGTAGCGTAAACTAATTCGAAACAGCTGGCTCTCGACGACAGATTTTTGCAAATGAATGAATCTCGTTGAAAGTTTATTCGAAAACAAAATAATTAACATTTTTATAACTTAATTAATTCTCGGAAGGCATTGGCAAAATATACAAGCTTATTTGATCAATTCGACACATTTTTGTCGAAATAACTAACCTATATGTATATTGGCGGAAACACCAAATCGATTGGTGTTCTTTTTTATTGTAGGTTAATTAATAACGCATACGTTGAATTTTTAAATAATTGTTATTGATAATTGTTTTGTTAGAAACAACGATTGTATTGCAAATAATACGTACGTATGTATGTAAATTAAATTTGTAGGACAAATTCAATTTCGATTCTATTTAGTATTTAATTGTCAGTATTGTGGAGAACAGAGCTGTTTGCGACATCTCTGCAAACTGGTTTCGTGAAAAATTGCATTAGAGGCTTTAAATCCGCTAAAAGACTCCCCGCAACATTATCCCCGAGGGTGGTAATCGAGTTATCTTCACTCAATAAAATAATGCAGAATACTGGCTTGAGAGTCAGCTGTGACCGGAACGATAAACCAAGTGTGATGTAATTTCATTAGGATCTAATACTGAAGGGCGAAAACGAACCCTCTTCTAAACACAATCGATAATCAATTTATTTATCTCGGGCTGGTCTGAATCAAGGAATGCCAATTCAAAAAAATCTGAAGAGGGCAAAAAATATCAACTCATGCCAAACAGATAATATTGTCGAGAAGGGAATTATTTAATTATTCAATTTTTCACTGTCGTTTAGATCTCAAGGAATACTTTAACAGAGGGTTGCTAAAGATTCGACTAATGATAAATTTTTAGTTCCGAACACTATTAGGGGGTAGCTTGAATAAGGATGGGTTATGTTAGTTTATTCGATGAAATTTTACGTTACACCAAAGATCAACACGTATTGTTATGGATTTAAGCAACCTTTCATACACGACACACGTGTGGAACGTTATGGTCAGTCTCTGGCGAAAGTTCTAGCGACTAGACCTGGAGTTTTCGAGAAGCTTCTAGCGAGTGCTCGACATCAGCGAATAGGTATATAAGTAGAGCGATCGAGGAGTCGAAGTCAGTCTTACGAGTGCGCGGATCTAAGAGACAAGAGCGAGGTAGTGGTTTTGAGTAACGTATCGAATGATAAAAGTAACTGAACTGTTATTTAGTACTGTTTTGTGTTGTTATCGTTCAGTTGGAAAAATATTTGTTTAATTTAGTCATTAAAAACGTTCAGAAAAGAATATAGTTATCAAAATTAGAAAACTGTGTATACACAGACTGATAAATTGAGGTAGATAAATATAATTAAATGTAAATTGGTTAGAGATAACAGACTGTACATAAGCTCAGTTGAAGCTGAGTGATTTTGATGACATTATGCCGCTAGAAAGAAAATTATTTCGGGATAGTTCGTTAGTTAAGCACCTAATGCGATAACAGATAAAGATGTCTTCCACCTTTTAAAGATTTATGTAAATAAAGATAATCAGTCTCATCTCAATGTAAATGTAATTTGTATACCATACTTTTGAGTTTGAGAAGTCCACGTTATCGATTGACTAATAATTTGTTATTCATGTATTCCTTCATTGTGTCCAGCAAAAGCAATATTAAAAGTAATTGGTAAAATGGGTATTCACATTTCTAATGTCAATTTAATTTAATTGTGTATCAATTTCTACCATCGTCTCAACTAATTTCGATTTAACTAATTGTAAAGTTCATGTTATAAACACAACAATAGAAATAAGAATTAGTTATTGAGATTACAATTATATTGATCATTTGACCCTGTTCTTGTGTATTATGGTGCCTTGGAGAATACTATGAATAATCGAAGTTGAAATTCTAATTGACGCTCCCAAAGCCATTCAATTAATTAAGCAAATTACGCCTATGACCTGGATAAATAGATGGGAATTAGGTTACCAAATAGGTAAATGGATCGTTTCTAATCCATTTCCCCAGGAATAGTTCCAATAAAATTTTCAAACGTATGGTTAAATAGGAACCTACAGAAAGAATCATTTAATAAACATGCACAATCAAACCCCTCGCGACATTTTATCCTTAAGCAATTTAACCTTTGATATAAATCCTAGAAGATTTAGCCGCTACAGGTACGGCTTGAGACCGAAGCTGTGGTGTGACGGTAACTCCTGAACCTACAAGAATCGTGGAGGTGGGAAGGGGGATTCATCCGACCGAGCATATTGTCATGCTACCCCTGTGCACCCCTTCGCCATCCAGCCAAATAGATATCTCCTTTGCATATACCTCTACATTGTATATAAAGCGCTTATTTGGGAATTATCTCTTGAAACATGAACCTGCTCGTATTTTGACGGCAAGTCGTTTATAACGGATTCCGTTTAAAGCGAAAATTTATTTGGAGGCTTCTCCACGCAAATTTTGTATCTAATCGGGATAAGCCACGCTAAGTCGTTATTTATAAACGCATCCACTCGACCAAACTGACTTTATCAGGAGATATGACTAGTCATATTTAACAAATAAATCCATTAATGAATGTGTGTGGCATCTACTTAAATAATAATTTTATAGATATTAATCAGTAATTTATTAGGGAATGTTGATTTAATACGTATAAGAAGGAGGCGCGCATAAAATTGTATGACATCGAGTTTTTCTGGTTGTAGTCGAAAATTGCTGGTCATATTTTTATGTCAACGTGTTTCTTAAAACAGATAGTTATCGAAGTGGCAAAGGGGTGGTCTTTTGGCGAGAACAATAGAATTTCAATCTATTATATCTTTTGCCACCTTGAAAAGGAAATAACACTGTATGCATTAACTCGACTACTTTACCAACACACCCTCACAAAACTAACAATTTGGGTGGGTTAGATTTTTATCATTCCATTTCCCTTGCTCACACCAATTCCTCCAAGTCATTGGACATTGTGGACAAAATGAAATTATTGTATTCAACATGAACACCATGATGATCTTTTATCATTTTAATTTATTTAATCTGGCTATTTAAAAATTTTTAATTCAATACATATTGAATGTCTCTCCAACAAGGTAACCCTTTCAGGGTTAAGTCAAGATATTGACAGCCCTTGAGGACCATTATGTTTGATCAGATGAGATTCGGAATTATATTCCATCAGAAAATCCTAACCTTATGCTGGCTCTGGAAAGCTCTCATATCGAATCTTCAGATCCCCAAAATGTCATCTTGCTGTCTAACTAACCTCCAGCTTTTTAGGTTTTCAACTCCCACACCTGAGGGTTCCCAATGTCTGATTAGTTTTTGTTGGGCCTTATCATTTGGAAAACTTTAAGTTTTCCTAGATCAGGAAAAATGAGTCGCCAGCTGAGTTTACCCTTAGCAATTTTTGTTCAGTTGTTACTAGCGCCCAAGTTATATTTTTAAATAAATTTTAAAAACCCTTTCGACTGTTATTGGTCACGTATTCAATTTTCACACAATGCATAATAGAGCGATTTATAGTCAATTTTCTGCCAAATTAAAACCATTTCGTGCTCTGTGACCATTTGTTACTGATCAGTAACCTGTTTTTAATGACAGGGTGGCTTATGTCTGTCTACGCCAAGTGTTTCGGTCTTTGCCACAACACTGTATGATTTGTATATGTTATATAATTGTAATGTATGTGTACACAACATATTATTAGACACTAAATTACCGTCACTTGCACTGGGCACTAAACATTTCCCAGATTTCCAAGCATGACTTACCTACACTAAATACGTAGTACATTAACGCGCCTTAGATGTACTTTACTTTGTTACAGCTCGCTGACTTTATCTGCAAGGTAGAAGAAGAAAAAGAAGTGACGCCTACTACACCTCTTTACAGAACATGTACTTAATATTAATTGTGAAACGGATTTCTATTGCCACCAACAATATAGATGCATGTATCAAGATATCTTATATGTTGGTACTCATTTTCTTATCCCAAAGTGCTTTCTAACACCTTTAATAGATAACCTTATAAATGTAGGACTTTTGAAGACTCCACAAGTCCAATATTTTACAGGTCTCGTTCCCTGACAGATGGTCGATAGATCAGCGTCTTCTCATGGACCTCTACAGGAATCCGTCACTCAAAAAGCTTTTTAGACGATGAATCCCTTGGCTACCAGACAAAAATAGTATCCCAAATTGACTCCGATGAATGACGTCACGCGTAAGCGGTCGGGCTTTCTACTTTCGAAGGTAACGGTTAGTCCCATAGATACAGGAACGTATTTAGACAAAGTTTCAGAGAGAGAGAAACATTTGCAACGAATCACTATTTCGTCAATCAGCAAGCTGTTGGTGTGTCGAAAGAAATTTGTAGCCGCATCCACTTTAATGATTATTGTTCTGCATGTTACCGACCAAGACGCCCACGTTCGGATTCGAATTATTTTAATGAGAAGTCCAATCAAAGTCACTTCACTCTCTCCGTCTTCTTCCAAATAAGGACGTATCACTTACAATCGTAATTTGTCAGACTCAATAAAACTAAACGGCTAATGACATGCCCGATTCTTTTCACAGTTTGCTGCTAATTAAAACGTATATAGTGAAATTCACTGTTATCGCAGCGCGCTTAAGAGACGTGGCATGTAGTGTGTTATCTTGTGGCGGATAACGCTAATAACGCAATCAATTTTCGGATTCGTTACGTCTTTGTTACTAGTCGACGTGTTCGGCAATAATTGTAATGACCTGTCCAAAGGATGATGAAGAAAACAAAAACTGTTTAAGCAATCGAAAAGTTGAAGGTGAGATTAGAAAGAGAACCACAACAACATTTTACATTGCAAAGAGCTAAATGAACATTAATGATACCACAAAGGATATTCAACAAAATCCAAAATTGATAAGGGACTGACATCTGGCCCTTAACAGATTGGCATTATTAACCCAAGTTTGACTTCTATGGACCACAAGCCACAGCAGCTTAAAGGATAAGGAAATCGTCTAGAAACATCCAATTAGACAAGAGGTCACTGGTGGCAGTTTTGTCAAACCAAGGATTACAAAATGGGCTGAAGCAAAACCTCTGAGAGAGACTGGGAATGTCTACTGGGGTGCAAGCCTAAAAAAATTTTCATCTCCCAAACAACCTGGAACTGGAATCATCCACTTCACATTCCTACTGACCACTGACAACTGCAATTCCCTGTTAGGAACCCTCACTGTCGTTTCTGCTGACAAAAAAGTGTAAAGAGTTGCTTTCTGCCACTACCCCGAGCTAAATGAATAGAAGTCTTCGTTTTTGAGGTGCTGCATCATAGATGCTAAAAGAATACCCTATTTTCGGAAAGCATCCTTTAAAGAGTAAGCAGACTGAGTGAATAATAGGGGGATGCATCTGAGATCTGAAGAACCCAAATTCAATTCAACAATAATTTTGTTACGACTTTTTGCCAATTATTTATTTACTTATAACTCAAATTTAACAAATACTCTTCTACATTAACGCCAACAACATTAAACAATAACCCTATTACTTGTGCAGTTCAACTTGCTCGTCAAAACCATTAACTCGCTCTTCTCTCTCTGCGCACTCGCAGTCTCTCTCGTAAAACAGACAGTAAGTAACTAACTTAGATTCATTGAGCGCCCTCCTTTTATAGTTATTCAATGTAGTCTAGAAACCACTAGAAGTTTCTCGAACAGTCTAGACAGTTGCTAGAGATTTCGACACGCAGATTGTTCACAACTTTGCACACATGTTTCAAAAGTTCCCTAAATCCGCAGCAACATTGAAAGATTCAAATTTATAGATTTTAATGAAAACAAGAAAAAAACAAGTATTGAGCCTTCCTTAACAAATATCAGAGAGTAAAAGGCCCTCCTGCTGAATGCTTTCATCTCTGTAGCTTCATAAAGGTAGAAAATGGTATGAATAGTTACTTCTAGTATTTGTTCTATAGATGAAAAAGTGAATGGAGCATTTAAAGTATTCTATGGGTCGTTAATTCTAATGAGAAAAAATAAATCATTTAAAACTGAGCTTTTCAGTAGAAGGAACTTCTAAATGGCTGTACTGCATAGTAAGCAGGCTATAATTCCCTTAACAAGTGTCTGGTTGAATGCAGTGTGACATCGGGGTTAATAGTCGGTGAATGGGTTATGTGCTGGGTTGCACCCGGAGTCCGCGACTAGCACAAATTAACGATCTAGAATTTAGTTAGCGTGCGGTCGTACGAGCAAACAAATAGACATTACAGTTGCCCGAAGCTCCGCTCATCAATAACCGATCATCGAGATAACGTCAATAGTGTCCAACATTTGAATAAGTAAATATTTTACCTAAGCCAGTCAGCGACTCACAGATCCACCAATGGCCAATTATGGCACTTTTCACCAACCTAAAATAAACAGGACCGATTTTTTGGAGCACGATTTCTTTAAGGAGCTTCAAAGACCAACCAACCCTTCATACTTCAGAAGACCTTACCAGTATGCTACCCTTCTTCCTTACTGACTTCAATAGGATCGTATCCTTTGGTCCGAAGCGCCCACTGTCCACGTTTCGCACCCATACAGAGCCGTGCTCCAAACATATACCCCTGGTCGTAGTCTTTTTGGATTCTTCAAGTTGATTTCCCGAGCACATGGTTGATCGTCACATATTGGAAGGTGGGAGGTTGGGGTAGGTTATATTACATAAATAATGTACCAGTCATTTCCCATTAAGTATGAGCATGTTGAGGGTGTCAAAAATTGACGGGCCAATTACAAGTGCACGTGTATCCTCGTTGGAGGCCCAGGTTGGAATCGCGTGCGAACGCCAAATTTTATTGGCAGTTTAAAAATTGGCACGCGATGAAAGCCAGAGCCCTTCGCTTGCCTGGAAGGGTCTCCGTATCGCTGGAATGGGGAACGAGAACGGAATAAATGAGCAGACGTCGCTTGCGTGCTATTTATCGAGGCAGGTATTGTAATAGGTACGTATAGGCATCGTGCCTGTCACAACTATTGACGAAACGTCGCGTCGCGTCGCGTCGATTGGCGCCGCCTAAGGTAGATAGATGTAACGTGAATACATAGAATGTTACACAAGAATATAGGGAGTCAATCAAGAACTTGACGGAGCGAAAAATGATATAGAACTGGAAATGTAAATGAAGAGTCAACTAAAGATTTTTGTTGTTGAAGGGGAAATTTTTGCAAAACGATATTAATACGAGTTGGGTTTGATTAATATATATATATAAAGCTACGTGACTGATTATATGAAATAAACAACTTTGTCTAAAAGAGAAACCTAAAGCAGTTTCTCTTATTGTTAGAAAAAAAGGAGTGGCAATTAAGCTGAAACGTTTATAAAGTTTGTTATCAGCAAACTGTAGATTTAGTAATCATCACGAGCACGAGCACGAGCTCTAGCCAGACGGATACATAAGGCAGGAGACTCGGGCCAAGCTGCTAAGGAAATTCAATTACTTTCAAATCAAGCGATTGCCCCAAGTGCCACAGTCAATAATAGAGATACCGTTCTTTATTAGACGAGTTAAGATGTGGAACTTTTATTTCCGCTACTGAACACTCGAAAGACTGAACAAGGGAACGCCAGAATGGCGCGAGCTTCAACTAAAATGGAAATGAAGACATTGTAAACTCAAAATGTCACAATTACCTTCCCATCTCGAACTAGTTGAATCCAATAAAGTCGCGAGTTTACTTTAAACCCACCTTAACTTTGAGTTACTGGAATCTTTATGGCCCTTTTACAGACGCTAAAGTTCTTGGTACTCTCAACTACGTCAAGACCTTTTGACAACACGAACATGAATTATATCTACTTTTAAAATCAATTTCCAATGTACAAACCCAATAACAGAAAATATTATGTTTGGTTAACTCCCTCAGATGGCATTCTATCGAATCCAATAACGTTCTCCTTGCAACCACATTTGAATTAAGGACCACAAAAAGGAATTTTTCAGTAGGTATTTAAAATGCAGTGATGTAAAATCAATGACCAGTCACAAAAGCTATATGTGGTTTGTCTATCTTTTCCCCCAAAAACGAGAACCGTTTGAAACTCGTTATCCTTTGAATAGGTCATTTAATTAAGGTCCTTTTCAAAATGAGGGAACCATTATCAGATTGTACTTATTCAGTGAATATGCAGCCGCAAACGACTCCTCTTTTGTGGCACAAGTCATGGTTGAATGGTATATGAGAATTGAATCACCTAATAACGACCCCACATGTGTAGAAAAGGAAGAGACTTTTACAACACATGTCGGACGAACAAAGGTAACTGTGGTAATCTGGTGAATCGATCAAAATAGAAGCAACCAAAAAATTGTTAAAAGAAATTTCGTGAATAAAAATTTGCTAACACCAGTAAGTAGAATTATCATATTTTCAAACAAGTTCCTTATTAAGGGATGCCTTTATCGTTGGTGGACATTTCGTTATATCGTTCTCAAAATCAGGAAAATCAGGAAACGGTTTCATTTCCTGCCACTCGAAGATAAGATGTTTTCCAGCAGTTTCTAGACGCTAATTAAACCAAGACTTGGTTTGTTTATTCTAAGATCATTCTGTGGAGAAGCTAAGGTTGGATGATACTTCTTGAAAAGTTTAATTTCATCACAATTTCCTTCGTGAAAAAGGAAGTACCTACTTGGGCTAGTCTGGAAATGCAACTTTAATTGGCCATCTTGTACGATTTCAAGTAAATGCGGTCCAACGTTCTCACAAGATACCCTTAATAAGACTTGCCCCTTTTGCAATCAAGCAGTCGCGCAACTGCACAGTTGCAGTTGCATTTAGTTCGACCACTTAATGCAACTAAACAGCTGTATTGTAAGTGGAAGCAAGCAAACAATGTGGAACTGTTTAGTTGCTAGCGATTGCATTTGCATGTGAGCACTCTCCCAGAAGGATCCATGCAGGTCACTTTTGCAACTAAAAATTGTAAGTGAGTGGTGGTCCCTGCTTGCAAATGAACAGCTACAGAATTGTTTGGTTGCAGTTGAACTTAATGCAACCAAACAGCTGCATTGTAAGACAACCAAAGCAAACAACTTGCAGCTATTTATTTTCCAGCGATAGCAGTTGCATGTGAAAACACTTCCATAAGAATCAAGCATATTGCCTTTGCAACTAAACAGTTATGCAACTAAGATTTTCAAGTGGGCCTTAGCATTGCAGTTCTACTAAAGTTACACTTACTCCATTTATTTCCAAATTAATAAATTACTAATAAATAAAACAAAGTGTTAAAATAAGTCAGTTTTGTTTATGTAAGTCAAAATATTTGTTCCAAATCTTTATTGGCAGCAGTCGGTACAAAAGCGCATTCGATGAAGCCATGGTATTCCACGTTAATTAATGAACACGCCCGTTCCATAAATCTTAATTAAGCGGCTACAACAATGTATGGGTCTACGTGCTAAATTGTTATGTAAATTGTTAATTGTGTTTACGCTGCATTGACCCTTTCGCACACTAACACCTAGAAGGACGACCTCTACCTTTGCATATATATAAGCGACTGGGGTAAGTTTACTGCCGATGTGACATGATATCGTGCTTGTAAAATCATTAAATTTGCAACATCAGTTGACATGTAACAATAAGCGATTTTAATTTTGTAAAATTTTAAAATTTCTAATTAATAGAGTACTAGGTCGTAAAGCTAACGTATAGGAACGTTTGGTCACTATTTGGTGATGAAGATATGTTTACTACAGTTGAACGTTTGTGCGCTCACTTAATGCAACCGAACAGTTTGAGTACTAGGTGTGCGCCCACTTAATGCAACCAACCGAACAGTTTGGCTACTAGGTGAGCGTCCACTTAATGCAACCAAAAAATTTGGTTACTAGGTGTGCGCCCACTTAATGCAACTAAACAATTTGGCTACTAGGTGTGCGCCCATTTAATGCAACCAAACAATTTGGCTACTAGGTGTGCGCCCACTAAATGCAGCTGAACAGTTTGGTTACTAGGCGTGCGCCCATTTAATGCAACCAAACAATTTGGTTACTAGATGTGCGCCCACTTAATGCAACTGAACAGTATGGCTACTGGCTGTGCGCCCACTTAATGCAACCAACCGAACAGTTTGGCTACTAGGTGAGCGTCCACTTAATGCAACCAAAAAATTTGGTTACTAGGTGTGCGCCCACTTAATGCAACTAAACAATTTGGCTACTAGGTGTGCGCCCATATAATGCAACCAAACAATTTAGTTACTAGGTGTGCGCCCACTAAATGCAACTTAACAGTTTGGCTACTAGGTGTGCGCCCACTTAATGCAACCAACCGAACAGTTTGGCTACTAGGTGAGCGTCCACTTAATGCAACCAAACAATTTGGTTACTAGGTGTGCGCTCACTTAATGCAACTGAACAGTATGGCTACTGGCTGTGCGCCCACTTAATGCAACCAACCGAACAGTTTGGCTACTAGGTGAACGTCCACTTAATGCAACCAAACAATTTGGCTACTAGGTGTGCGCCCATATAATGCAACCAAACAATTTAGTTACTAGGTGTGCGCCCACTAAATGCAACTTAACAGTTTGGCTACTAGGTGTGCGCCCATTTAATGCAACCAAACAATTTGGCTACTTGGTGTGCGCCCACTTAATGCAACTGAACAGTATGGCTACTGGCTGTGCGCCCACTTAATGCAACCAAACAATTTGGTTACTAGATGTGCGCCCACTTAATGCAACTGAACAGTATGGCTACTGGCTGTGCGCCCACTTAATGCAACCAACCGAACCGTTTGGCTACTAGGTGTGCGCCCACTTAATGCAACTAAACAATTTGGCTACTAGGTGTGCGCCCATTTAATGCAACCAAACAATTTGGTTACTAGGCGTGCGCCCACTAAATGCAACTTAACAGTTTGGCTACTAGGTGTGCGCCCATTTAATGCAACCAAACAATTTGGCTACTTGGTGTGCGCCCACTTAATGCAACTGAACAGTATGGCCACTGGCTGTGCGCCCACTTAATGCAACCTATCGAACAGTTTGGCTACTAGGTGAGCGTCCACTTAATGCAACCAAACAATTTGGTTACTAGGTGTGCGCTCACTTAATGCAACTGAACAGTATGGCTACTGGCTGTGCGCCCACTTAATGCAACCAACCGAACAGTTTGGCTACTAGGTGAACGTCCACTTAATGCAACCAAACAATTTGGCTACTAGGTGTGCGCCCACATAATGCAACCGAACAGTTTGGCTACTAGGTGTGCGCCCACATGGTACGCAACTACATACAATTAGTTGTGCAATTCTTCCAAACCTGGATTCAACCCCATTCCCATCCATAGCAGACAAATTCTTTGAGCAACTATCTTTTTACACTTCAAAAACCAACATTAAAATAATTCTCTCCGAAATAGTACAAACATTCTGATTCTGATTTCGTTGCACCATTCTGTGGCGATTGTGCAACTAGATAAATTTAATCAATCTGTGACAAAATTTAAACTGTTTAGTTGCTAACGATTGGCAGTGCACTCCTGCAACAAACAATGAACGTTGTTTTTGCAACTAAAAATTGCAAGCAGGTGCAGGGCCTTAATTTTGATAATGTTTGATTGGAGAGATCTATGTATTAACTCCTAAATCAAAACTGCTTTGATGATGTAAATTTTACGGTTAAGGAGGCAGATTACGAGAAACAGACTGATGGACTATGATTAGGTCACGTGAATTCCCTGGGGACTTGGCGGGTTCGAAATGCATCTGTTTTCTGTGTGAACACAGAGCGAATCGCGAGGGCATTTCCGATATTAATCGACGACTAAACATTGAGTAAGTAAGCACGTTATTAACTTAATAACATACAGACTCTCGGCCAGCGGATGAAATATGAACTGTGTCTTTCTACTGCATTCGGCCGCTAAGTTTAATAGGATGCACCGACTGTGTAAACATTAATTTCAATCCATGCCAACACACAAGCCAAACTCACAGTTGGCGCTTGGCATCCTACCGAGTATCATTACCTCTAATGATGAATTATTAAACGAACAATGCAAACCTACTTTTCAATGACAAAATTGCAAATTGCTTCGACCATGAAAACTTTTTCAACTGTCCATAAACTAAACTATGCAAAAAATCACAACAATTCTGGGCCACTTTTTAGACACCACTTGCAACCGAACGGTTGCGCAACTTCTTAGTTGCAGTCGCACACAGTTGTTTGGTTGCAATGCTTTTGGTACGCACATTGCAACTTAACAGCAGACGTAAGCTATCACTTTGCAACTATTTAGTTGCCAGAAATTACAATTGTATACGAGCGCCCTCCAATGAGAATCTGTACTCGTCCCTTTTGCAACCAAACAGCTGCGCAACTAAAAACTGCAAGTGCGCTCGGGGTTTTAGGCATTTAGGTTTAGATGCAAGATGACAATTTGCAACTACTTAGCCACAAAACGGTTTGGTTGCAGTTGCGTTTGGCAACTGTACAGTTGACGTATGCAACCAACTTGCAACTATTTAGTTGCCAGATATCGCAATTGTATATGAGCGCACTTCAATGAGAATTTATACTCGGCCCTTTTGTGACTAAACAGTTGCGCAACTATAAATTGCAAGTGCGCTCGGAGTTTGAGGCCTTGAATAACTGCTTAGTTGCAAGGGCACTTGGTGCGCACATCCAATGCAACACTTCTCGAACATTTAATGATATTCGTAACTTTTTTGACCTGTAGTCTACTTTAGCTCTTCCTGTATCTCTCATAACTGCTGTTTCTGCCTCTATAAACGTGTTTCTAAATAGCTTCTCATGTATCAAATGATGCCCCATGACCTTATATTCTTGCTTTTTATTCACAAGTTATAAACACCCCACATGTACCTCCCATGAACGTCCATATAACGGATTGTACCATTTATCATCCAACTTTGTCATTACAAAATTTCACAAAAAAAAAAAAAATTACAATACTCATATCAGACAAAGAAGAAACTTCGTCATTGTAACAGCAAAATTGATTATTTAATAGATGCTATCATACAGTGACATCACATACGTTCGATGTGATCTTTATAGAGGTGTTCGATAGGAGATGTTATCGGAGCGTCTCCATCAAACCCCTCGAAGACTGAGGCCCATCTTATTGATGAAGACTCAAAGCAATTAATGAAAACGACTATAACATTTAACCTTTGCAGTCTCAAAAATGTTCAAAGCCATGAGCAATAGTTTATTTATTAGCAGATTTTCTTGAATAAAAAAATGACCAAATGCAAAATTATAAATTTGATGATCCAAAACAACGTGTGGTACCCACGAGTGAGAACATTGCGCAAAAGTTCGTAAACAGCAACAGAAGATAGATGTGCACTTCATAACAAATGATGAGAAGGAAAAATAGTGAAATTGCACACTCAAACATTTCTCACTCGTTTTCGCCATTAATTAACAGCTTGTTAGCAAGGCCTCTTAACACGAGAACACTAATTAGACACCAAACTGTTTTCAAGGGTCATATTAGGAATGCGCTTGTAGAATTCTGAGCAGATAATGCAAAAAAAAGTTTCTTGCCTTCTCCGGTTACATGTCTATTAGCGCTTTTTATTGTTTAAAGAAAGCTCTTCAAAATGGAGACGGAAAGAAATTCAACGTTGTTACGAATATGCAAAAGCTGAATCAATACTCTAAGTGACTCTTCCAATTCGAGTGCTTCAATAGGAAGTAATTTAAAATCCATTAAATGGACAAATACACTCGAACAGAGCACTTCAATTGCACAGCATAACTAATTACCTAATCTAAATGAATAAAGATAGGTAACAATTTAGTTCTGACAATGTCGAAAAGTGCTTTCCAGTATTTTATCTTTTTGCAACTACAATAGGTTGCATGGTAGTTGAAATAAATTATGAAGAAGATACCTGCCATCTTCCAAATTGAAATCTGTATGTGAAAAGAAGCATTAATTAATCTACCGAGGGATGGTTTCAGAATTTCCTAAATGGGATCCCATTGCGTTTCAGAAATCTCGAATTATTAAACAGCAAAACAAGCAAAGTGATAAATTATGCGGAATTGTTGCCCCAAAATCAGCGGAAACTTTTCCCTGAATTGCTACACGGATATTAAACGAGAGACACAAATCGGGATGAAAAATGTAAATGACGTCAGCCATCTGCTTCCAAAAATTTACCTACAGCGAAAACGATTCGACAAAATGAAAAAACTTCGGCCAGATATTGCCGCGATGATTGAAGAGGAACCGTACTAACGAAGCTTTCAATTATACCCGATGAATTTCGTTCGTTATGCAAAAAAAGAAATGATTCCAAGCGCATGTTTGGATAAGTTTGTATTCCAATCGGATCTCTACAGTTCAGCATAATTTTGCATAAAAGAATACTGATACCAGCATTTCCTCAAAACGATCCTAATAATTATTTATCTTACAATTTCAGTATATTCTATTTTATCATCTTTCGAAGCCAGAATAAATATTTTGGATCAAAGCAATCAATTAGTTGCACAACTCTTGCAAAGAAACGCAAGCAAAGCAGTTACCATGCTGAAAATTACAAGTAAGTCCTTTGAAACAGAAAAAAGTCATTCATAGAGTTAAACTGTCCATTTAATCAACCCTAAAAGCCTGTTTCTTTTTTGTCCGGACGATTTAAGGGTTCATTTCGAGTGCGTGGCCCGATAAAAACATCCACTTTCTTTTTCTGACGCCGGATCAACCCAAATGACTTGAAGGTCGAGCTTAAAGACAACATTGTCGCTTTTTACGGTTTCCACAACAACACTAACGTGATGAAACGTCTTGCGTGCCAAATGAAATTCGGAAATGGATGGGAGATTTTGTCACGAAAAAAAGGGACACGAATCTGTTCGGGAAGATTAAGGAAGAAGATTGTGAGAGTTGGAAAACCGACGACAATGTTGTAGCAACTTCTGTATGAAATAAGCCTCATTTAGTTTCTCACGACGAGAAAGTTCATTTCACCTGATGGTTTTTGTTACGTATATGGAATGAATGCCTGCAGAAAAATGGAACGAGTTCGATAAAATTAACGAGCAAAGCAGTGGAAACAGAGAACTCGTAAAAATCTAATTTTCTTATGACGAAGAAAGTCCATTAGGCATATACTTCCATGCCTCAGGTATAAATTAGGGAAAAAGTTAATAAGACAGGAAGATCTAGATTAGATTATTCTTCGAGTATATGATTAAGGATGTCAGATAATTTAGATTTCAAGGAAGATTGCCAGGATAGAAAGAAGTAGAGGTGTGTGTCCAGCGAATATTCCTATTCACTCTCAGATAGTGAACACTCTCATGAGAGTGAAAATAGTGTCAAAAATATACTAAACAGCTTTCAAGGATTAGTTACTTTCCAGAGACGATTTGTCCAAAATAGGAGGAAGTGGAAGTGCGCATCCAAAAAATCTTCAGATTAATTCTCAGATGATGGACAGTCTGCTTCAAATCGACTCTCATATCACTGAATAGTCTGACTTCTCAGAGAAAGAATGCTGTCAAAACTATATTTAGAAAATCTTTAAGGATGTTAGATGATTTAGTGTCCAGTGAAGATTGAGAAAGAATAGGAAGAAGAGGAATTTCGCGTCCAACAAATCTTCAGATTGACTCTCAGATGATGGACAGTCTGCTTCAAATTGACTCTCATATCACTGAATAGTCCGGCTTCTGACCGTGAGAACGTTGTCAAAACTAAACTTAAAAAATCTTTAAGTACTTTGGATGATTTAATTTCCAGTGAAGATTCAGCAAGAATAGGAAGAAGTGGAAGAGCGCGTCCAACCAATCTTCAGATAGACTCTTACGTAATAAATAGTCTGGCCAAGGAGAACGAATTGTCACAAATATACTAAAAAAGCCTTTCAGAAAGTTGGATTGACTTAGTCTCTAAGGAAGATTGATCCAGGATAGGAAGAAGTGAAGGTGCGCGTCCAACCAATCTTCAGATTGGCTCTCATATGATGAACAGTCTGCTTCAAATTGACTCTCTTATCACTGAATAGTCTGCCTGCCGAGAATGAGTTTTCTGTCAAAAATATACTTAAAAAATCTGTAAGGATGTTGGGTGATTTAGTTTCCATAGAAGATTGAGCAAGAATAGGAAGAAATGGAAGAGCGCATCCAACCAATCTTCAGATAGACTCTTAGATAATGAATAGTCTGGCCAAGGAGAACGAATTGTCACAAATATACTAAAAAAGCCTCTCAGAAAGTTGGATTGACTTAGTCTCTAAGGAAGATTGATGCAGAATAGGAAGAAGTGAAGGTGCGCGTCCAACCAATCTTCAGATTGGCTCTCATATGATGAACAGTCTGCTTCAAATTGACTCTCATATCACTGAATAGTCTGCCTGCCGAGAATGAGTTTTCTGTCAAAAATATACTTAAAAAATCTGTAAGGATGTTGGGTGATTTAGTTTCCATAGAAGATTGAGCAAGAATAGGAAGAAATGGAAGTATGCGTCCAAACAATCTTCAGATAGACTCTTAGATAATGAATAGTCTGACCAAGGAGAACGAATTGTCACAAATATACTAAAAAAGCCTTTAAGAAAGTTGGATTGACTTAGTCTCTAAGGAAGATTGATCCAGGATAGGAAGAAGAGGAGGTGCGCGTCCAATTAATCTTCAGGTTGACTCTCATATGATGAACAGTCTGCTTCAAATTGACTCTTATATCACTGAATAGTCTGACTGCTGAGAATAAGTTGTCAATAATGTACTTAAAATATCTTTGAGGGTCCTAGTTTTGGTCCCCAGGGAAGATTGAGCTAGGGTAGGAAGAAGAAGAGGTGCGCTCCTACCAATCTTCCAATTGACTCTCGGATGATGAATGGTCTGACTGCTGAGAGTAAAGAAATGTTATCAAGAATTATACCAAAAAAATTTTATAAAGGACATTATTTTGGTTTAGTGTCATAGTTCAGCCATCCACTTGACTTCAATTTTCTTGGCAATGATTTTATACAGCATCACACAATTTTGATCTCAAAAATCTTTAATGACAAAATCCATTCATCTTACATTCCAATTAGGCCCGCATTATGAAATGAATGACGAATCGATAATGTTTTCCCCCAGACCCTCGAAGCGCCAGCTGCGTATATATGAACATGGGTAGACTGTAAGGTATATTTAAAACCTCTTTCGACTTAGTTAGGGGACACATACAATAAAGCATTAATGCGTAGCTTCTCCCTTTGTTCCTATCCCTTCGAATGTCCCCCTTTTGTTACGAATGTTTTTAACACAACACTTGTGTATGTACCTTCGGTGTACTTATACTTTGTGAAACAATTCAAAACTTCTATAGATTAAGTAGTAGTCTCAATATTAAGAAAAAAAAAAACAAACCTGCAAAGAAAATAGACAAAGACATATTAGAGTAGCAATCAGGAGTGAAGACAAACAGGAAAAAGATGTCAGGTTAGGAAGAAGTTGAACTGAGTTTCCAATCAGTGTTCAATAATGAAATTTTATGTTCAGACTACAATTTACTAGTGACCTAATTTACTACGTTTTATTTAACATTGTGCAGTAATGATTTCGACGTTTCCCACGTTTTCCATCATTATTATTTTTTTCTATTTGGAGTCTAATTTGTGAGCCCGACTCGCCGTCCTTACATAAATCTCATCTAATAAACGTCATGGGGGTGAGAGATAAAAGGCAAGTTTTTCGATCGACGGAAACTTTCAGCTGATTAGATTAAGGCAGCACCCACCTGATTAATAAGGTTCGCGATAGTTCAAAGAGCCACATAATATAAACCAGACTGACTCTCTCTCCACCTCGCTCTTGCTCTTCATCACTTCTTTTTCCCCTTTGGTTAATGTTATTGGGGTGATTTGGAGCGACCTTTAATTTATTTTTATTGAATTCCGCTGGCAAAGTCGTCCTTCGATTTTGTAAGTTTTAAAAGGATTGCATGAAAACCCTTTCATTGATTACCTGGCAAATTGGGTCGTCTAATTGTTTGGGCCTTTCGACCTACAAATGTACAAGTCGAAGTACAGGTTAAAACTCCTGTCAACTTGTAATAGAGGACGCAATTTAATTAGGAACATTTCCAACAGCCCATTTACTAGCTAATGTAATATTTAGGACAGTTTACCAAAAAGTTTAATGGAAAACTAAGGCACTGAAAGGGTTTTATTTAATAATATAATTAATTATATTAAAAATTAATTCAAAAAAGCTTTTGGAGATACAAACACAAATCCTCCCCTAATATTTATGGGTATGAAATTGAACGTAACTTGTTTCAATTTCATATTCCTGATAATCAAATACTTTCGTCTGTATCCATTACTTTTGGAACATGAAAGATCCTGGAATTTCTGAAAGACATGACCAATCGAGTTCAATTTATCGTCTCATGCAAAAGGCTGTTACTTTAACCTCACTAATGGTGCAGATTGAATGGCGTCATGATCAAAATCATGTGCAAGAAGTGTTCATAAAATGGCAACCGAATCGAGCAATTTGATGGACCTTTAGAAGCCTTCCTGAGGGTTGATTGACACATAATTTTCGATCACAAAGGAGGCAGGAAATGCAGTGGGGTAACTGAACTCACAGCACGTTTAAATCGAATACTAAATGAGGTGTTAAGTACACTTTTTCCGAAAAAAAAAAAAAATATGTACTAATTTTTCAGTAGCGTTTCGTGAGTTCAGTAAACAAGATGAAGGGATGAAGATCAATTTCAAAACGTTGCCAATATAATTTGATATATATGTATGGTCCTTCGAGCCGGATCTCTGTCCCTGAAGTAAAGTTAAAACATTTCAACGTTTGTGTGAATTTCCATGTGGGTTCTTAAGCAGAAAAACAATGTGATAAGGTCATATTCCTTCTGATTTCTAATTGATTACTTCGTGGTGGATTCACGGCCTTTTAGCCATTATCAATTAGCCCGTTTCTTGAATGCAAGCGAAAGCTGAAGCGCCGCATCGCGTTAGGTCGACTGGACCCCCCGTAAAAAACGACAAAGACGTTAATTACCACGATAATCCGTAAATTTTAATACACATTTAAGAAGAATGACGGTAATAAATCTTCGGTCGTGAGTGCATTCTGCAGTTCGTTGTGGCTATGACGATGGCTACGACCCAGGCCGTTCGTTCCACTGAATTTTATTGTTTTATAAATGTATAAAGTGCCTCTTCGCTAAATTGATAAAGCAGGACATAAATCAGCGAGGTAATTGACTAGTTGCTAGTGCCGCTTTGTGCCTATTTATTACCAGATAATTTAATGAAGACAATATCGGCAATTGTTATCGCCGAATAGAACCGTTCTTTAGTTTAATTAATTGTCCTCTTCTTAATGATCAACAACTAGGAACTACTTTTTTTGTTAATTAACTTGATGCAGCCACTTTATAATTTCCTCTACACTTCCTCAATTTCTTATCTTCATATTTTTAATCTCACAAAATTACGACTTCATTACTATGGAAACCATAAACGATATTGTAAGTGAACGTTGGTGGTCTTTGTGCAACAAACGGCATTGTTTCAGGACAAATAAGTTGTACAGTCAAGTGTCAATATCTTTTAGTTTACGTATCGCTCTTAAATGGAACCTCCAGAAAATTTTCGAAAAAAAAAAAAAAACGGAGCGAAGACGGAGTGAGTACTGAGCAAGTACGGAGCGACAATGGATAGCACGGAGCAGCAACTGAGTAAAAACGGACCGAGCACGGAAAGGATTTTTTAGCGAAAAAACTTCTCTTCGTGTTACAGTAAAATTAATTTTTATATAAGTAGTTTTTTTCATCTTGAAACTACGTATATGTGATCTGTGTATTTATAGTACAAGTACCTAAACTACTTTAAGTATATTTCAGCTGGTGGCATTTCCACATGCACTTCAACGAATCGTTCGCCAAGTGGAGAGCCCTTAAGGGTATGTTTTTATTTAGTCTACTTCTTGAAAAATCTCTCGTAAGCTCTGCGAATGGAAGTTCGAGTCAGTCGACCAAGCGGCTGTCATAAATCGGTGGCTTGTGACGTTGCGTCGCAATTGAATACCATAAATTTAGATACAAACGAAAGCCACTTGATTCGTCGTCGTGTTTTGTCTGACTTTCTGTCTGTCCCTTTTACAAAGGCATTTCGTCCGTGCATGTGTTGGTTTAAACAAATCGTGACGTACGCCAAACAAACAACCCTCTCATTCTGACTTTACACATCTGCAAAACGTGCCACCACGAAACAAGGGATTTCGACTTTTAGACGTTCTCATTTCCTCTGGGTATAACAAAGGTCTGGTCGAAAATATCCTACGGTTAAGTAAAAAGAAAAAAAATTAAATCCTGTAGAAGGTCAACAAAGTCCGAAATATGTTTAGTTATTGTTCTTCATGTAGATGAAGTTATCAATATTTGTTTTTGAAATATTGGATGTTAACGTACTATGTGAGCAGAGTGTACATGAAAAATTGGTTTTCAGAAAGACGTCTGCACGTATAAGCTTCGCAGACAGCTCCAATGAAAAATGGTAATTTAGTTTTCAGTTACTCCGTCTCTTCGCACTTTCAAAAATCTCCTCTCTCGCTCTCCTCTCGCGGAGCAGATGCTTTAAAGTGACAAAGTTTGGAGGCAATATTTTAGACTATGACAACGAACTTGTTATTCTCGCTTGTGTTCCTCTTGAATATAAATCACGCCATTATCGGTTCAATCTAAAAGACTATTAACACATTTTCGCTGCCTAACAGGCCAGCACAAATTGAAAAACCACATAGTTCACATACATCAGACAAGATTTCATAAACAAATGGAAATATAAATCAACGAAGCAACTTTTAATAACTCGGTCTCAACTTTGTTTAAATTTACTTCAAGATTTTAACAAGATAAACATACAAATCCTTTTAGATAACAAGCAGCACAAATTAAACGACACCGGCTGTTTTGGTGGTACGTGTCAAAGAATGAAGAACAACTACCACATAATACTTATTAGATATTCAGATAATCTTAATTAGAAACCTCATAAGTTTTCAGTTGGCAAAAGGGAAATTCATTATGTGTATAATTTATTGCACGTTCAAAGCTATTTTTCAGTAAGTAATTATTTTGGCTGAAACATGATTTTTTCAAAGCCATTAACACACAAATATCCACAGAAACCAAATTTGTGATTAACATAATTAAAAAATCCTTTAAAGATTGCTAATTGTTCAGTTGGTGACGCTTTCAGTAGGGTTACCGGACCTCACACGTGGGAAAATTGAGTACACTATAATTTATGACTCGCGCTGCCGTACACCGATAAGAATAGGTCGCCCGCGATACTCGTTTATAAGAGAATTACGCTTTAAAGCGTTAGCAAAAAAAAAACGTAAGTTATCTATTATAAACTCTAATATGAATGGTTCTGTATGCTTGTAAAATACAATTTCATGATCAAACAATTAAACAATTTAATTTTATGTTTAAACAATAAATGAAGTTTTACATCCTATGGAAGGTTATCGAAAAAGGCTGCTCTTAATAATTTATTACAATGATAACTTGTTAACCAATAATCTATTTTAATTGCAATTAGTCGTCCAAGGTCAGACAAATAAAAGTTCTAGATGTCAAATGACAACAAATACTAGAATGTGATTTGTAGGAAAAATTGTAACATTCCTAATTTTATTACAGAACAGAAGTTACGAGATAATTATTTATCAAGCCTTGATGTTCTCAGAAACGACATCAAAAGAAGACTGAAATAATGAAACGTTTAATCTGAGTGACTATTCATGTTATTCGTCCAGACACAGTTCGTAAAACGTTTATTCTCCTAAATTGTTTTCGTTTATTTTCAACAAAATATTTGATGTTAGATAATACGTGTAGGTAGAAGCTAATCGCTCTATTATGACAAAGTACATCTTCAACATCAAAAGGATAAGCATAATTTTATTGCTACTTTTGAGAAATATCAAAAACAAATTAATTGATAGTCATTTTTCAAAATGATACCTAACTTATTCCTTCTTTTTTTGTTTCGTGAGACCGCGTTGTGTTTTCAGTTTCCTGGCACATGCTAGACTACCGTAACGGCGACTAGTGGCAGCCACAAGTTGCAAACGAGATTTATCAAAGCAAACTGGGGGTTCGAGTGAACGTGTTGGAACCACAAATTGTAACAGTGACCAGCGCTGGCAACTTGTGGCGACATACAGTCTTCTGCTCAGGCACACACTAGGCTACAGTCGCCGGGCACTACTTACTTCGCCTTGACAAATGGCCAAAAAGACTGATGCGACTTGTAGTCACGTCTAGCCACTTATAGCTGACTGGTGGAGCATCCAGACATTTGTAACTGCGACTTGTGGCAGCATATGGTCACTTGTGGCTACGACTAGTTAATACGACTTGTAGCCACATATAGTAACATAGCTGTGACTGGTGGAGCATCTAGCGACTTTTAACTGCGACTGGTGATAGAACCTAGCCAATTGTGACTGAAACTGGTGGCGTAGCCACGTGTAGCCGCTTGTAATTTCGACTGGTGACCGCATATTATAGTCACTCGTGGGTGCAACTTGTGGCTGCATATGGTCACTTGTGGCTACTAGTTAATGACTTGTGGCCACATATAATCACATATCTCTGACTGGTGGAGCATCTAGCTTGTAACTGCGACTGGTGGTAGAACCTTCTTAATTGTGACTGAAACTGGTGGCAGAAGATAGTCACTTGTAGCTAGGACTGGCTAATGCGACTTGTGGCCACGTCTAGCCATTTGTAACTGCGACTGGTGGCAGCATATAGGCACACTCGTGGGTGCAACTTGTGGCAGCATATGGTCATTTGTGGCTACGACTAATTAATGTTAACATGTGGCCACATGTAGAATATCTAACCACCTATCTGTATGACTGCGACTGGTGGCTGCATATTGTCACTTGTGGCTACGACTAGTGGCCGCGTCTAGTAGCCCATCTAAGGTACTAGTGGCAGACACTACTCGTAGTCAAACAAAACTAATTTTTAATTGTAAAAATGAATTATTTCACTGTTATATAAAAAAAACACCATGAAATGATTAGGCAAGGTAATTAATACTAATTACAGAGTTTACAGTTTTAAAATTTCAACATGCGGCATGTTTAACTAACTTGTAACAACAGGTTATAGCTAATCGACCTTAATTTGCTTTCTGTTGTGTCCTAGCACTGACAGCGTATGTACAATGTACATGAACACCTTTTCTAAGATCAGAGAACGTTTATCTAATTCACGCAGTGCGGTATACTTATATACTTATGCATATACTAGGTATGTGGTATAGGTAGGTACCCAGAAAACGCACCTGTTGTGTCAGGTAAAGTACAAATTAAATTTCACGTTCTTATGACTTTCTCTAATTGAGGCACAGTTTTATAATGTAAACATTATCAACCTGAACAAACAAAAGAAAACAAATCCTTCAGGCGCTGAAAGGTGGATTCAAATGGTGGAAGGATATTTGGGAAGATGTGAAATGGGCAGTGGGTAAATACCTGCAGACAAAGAACTTATTTTCACCGGAAACGAAGACATATTTCGATTTATTTACAAATTAAAAAATAAGATGAAGCGAATCCTTTCAATAAATATTTGGAATATAGTCTCTCTTTTGCCTGTTTTCACCCTTCTTCCATCAACTACTTATGCAGTGGTGGTTTAATGCAAATGAGAAATTTTAGTCAGCAGTCGTCACTCCTTTTACTGTCTGCTTTCAAACTTCACCGCCAAGAGTGGAGCAGAGCAGACACAGTTGTACAGAGTTTGAGTTATTTGAGCATGGGGAGGGGGGTGACTCATAAAGTCCGTTTTTCGTTAGTAGGGGGCTGTAGACTTTGACTTTCATGAAATAATCAGTAAAAGAGAACGTGGGAGTCATTAGATGGCTTGTTCGCGACTTGCCTCTGTTCTGTGGATAGGCTGAGTCGACTTTGAGAGTGGTGCTGAAGAAGAGGCGCAACCCCATTCCCCATGCATTATTCACGAACAGCAGCCGAAGATAGTCAGACGCGAAATTGTTATTGACTTTACGTGCAAATAACCATCGTTGTCGTCGTCGTCACAGTCTCACTAAACTCCACCGTACCACCGCCACTCCTTTTATGTATAATTCCACCCTCTGAAAACCGCACACATCCTGTTCCAATCGTTTTTAAACGACTACCCAAGATGAGATGATACCGTATGAATATTTTAATGAGGACGCCAACAATCTCGCGTCAGTTTCCCCATAAAACCGGCAGAATTCATCTTTTTCAAATTCAATTGAAAAAAAAACTCATGCTGCATCTGCATTTATGAACTTGATGACGATTGCAATAGGGGTTGAAATACAAAAGTACTATTGATATGCAATTTCAAAAATGGTAATAGAGTTGTTCTTTGACAATTTAAATTTATATGAATGCGTGTCTGATAACAGGCAATGAACCATAAATAGAAGACTTTAGACAATGGGAGCAGGAACGAGGAGAATGAAACATCCGATTAAGTAAATTGAGATAATGCAGTCTTGAATATTCAAGCTGGGGCTCAATAAATATTCCGGATAGGTCCGATGGGTCTCGTTAGGGCACTAAGTCCCGCTTTTATACTGAGCTCGCGATGTGTTGTAAATCTCATCTTTGTTTTAGGTAATGACTTACAGAGGTATCGTATAACGTTCCACCGGTCGCTTGTTAAGGAATGAATTTGCTTTGCATTATCGAGCGCAGTCATCTGCAATTTTCAAAAGGACCACGCTAATCAACGTTCCTCTTGATAATAAACTTTTTGGTGACGGGGCAGATCTGTCTATTTTTTTGAAGTTCAATAGTAACTGTCAGTCAAAATATATTAACCATGAAAGGGGTGAGGATTTCACATCTGACGTTATCTGAGGAGTTCTTGATATCTGGGATTCATGGCCTTGGTTTGGTGTTGGATTTACTCCCACAATGATAACATCGTTGGAATTACTTGGATATGACCTATTAGGGTTGTACTTCCTGAAGAAAGAAATCCAATATTACGCCATGGATAGTCTGACCATGAACCTAAGAACTGCTTGCATTATATTTCCAAAAAAGTAGATATAAGAGAGTAGAAGAGATTTCATCCAAAATGTGGATCTAACAATGATAAGAACTACATACTCATCACAGAGTTATCAGTTTGAAGAGAAGCATCTTCTGGGATTAGTTGGATATGACATTGGGGTTGTACCCTCTGAAGAAATCTAATACTAGACCATGAATAGTCTGCAGAAATATCCAGTGTTACGATCATGAACCCAAAAACTGCTTGCATTATATTTCTAAAAGAGTAGATACAAGAGACTAGAAGAAATTCTACCCAAAATGTGGATTTAGCAAGGATGAAAACTACATCTCCATCGCAGAGTCATCAGTTTGAAGATTAGTTAGACAAGCATCTCCATATCCTGAGCTAATTTTTGGATTTCCCGAAAAGAAAAACACCCAATATCGCCAAAAATCCTCAAACAGTAATCCAACGTAGGTCTCCTTTTGCTCTACTCCTCCCCATTCCTGTTTCCGTCTTTGACTTGTCCTTCAAATCTCAGAAAATGTCTCACCATCTCATCTTTCCTTATTGACTTTCATTGAGCCCTCTGTTCTTCTGGTATTTCTGGTACCTCTTTACTTATTCATGATATTTAGACCACTTACTTATACGATCATACCTTCAACACTTAACATTCTTTTTCACTGCACCCACCGTCCATGTTTCATAAATCTCCAGTGGTCTTTCTGGAGTATCCAGATTATTTCTTATCAGCACTTACTTCCGTTCCATTACATCCTCGTTCTTCTACTGTTTTTAATACCAATTTACTTATCCACGACCTTTTAATCTCCCACACCTTCAACGTTTTTCCCTTCATACTGCGTCCACCATCCACTTCAGATGTAAGTCTTCAATAGCCTTTTTGAAGCTTCGAGACTATTATTAACGATATGTGTTTATACATTTTCGTTAAAATTCTCACACTTGAAGAAAATGAGATGAAGAGAGGACGATATAGAAATTCGATGCAATGGCTGTCATTTTTCTGTGGATTGAAAGAACGACAAACGTAAAGTGTGAAACAGCAGAGCAGATGTGAAGAAGTCGTATATCACGTGTTCAGAGAGCGTGAAGTAACAACTGCTGCCTACCATTCTGAACCAGGAGACCAAAAATAATCGATTTTTTCACATCTGCAATTTTTCGACGAGTCATCTTTTTGTTGCTTCCCGACGAAAGAGTAGGCAGGTAGGTATATAATGAAAAATGCATAGGAGTCGCGGAATGAGGATGTTTTTGTAAAATGTTTGTTCGGTTAAAGGCATAGTGAAAAGGCGGATTTTCATTCAAAATGATCAGCGTGCTGTAAACGCCGTTTCAAAAAAAAAAAAAAGAAAAATAGAATAGAAGAGAGCTTTCGCTCTGGCTTAGGATAAGTGGATACGCTGCTGATGCTGAGGCTGTAGCCACGTTTCAATACAAGCCGACGGAAGAAAAAAGGAAAAATAATCGGGACAAGCAGGTAGAAGTAGTATTATATGCATTTCAGGAGATTTAGAAGATCTACAAAACCGCAATGCTTCGTATTTACTTTCAACCTATGCCGTTCGAAGTTTTTTGTTTTATTTGCAAAAAAGACTTTTATCCGTTACGAATTAAAAGACCAAGTGAACATTTATCTCCGAAATATTCTCTTTCAAAAACACTCAACTTTTGTTCCAACATCTTCCATTGAATAATATACAGGGCGGGCCATTTTAATCAACCTCTGAGAATAATTCAATTAAAAAAATGGATTGTAATTGTACGACCTCAAGGGAGACATCAACTGGTGGCCTTGCATTTATTCTTGAGGTTCATTTTCAAGATTACCACAAAGAAAAGACGATTTTCCCAAACGGATACCTGTATTATGGTTCAAACAGTTCAAATTTTGGTCTCTACTACAATTTTTTCGACATAAACCTTCATTTTCGAGTAATTCTCAAAGACACAAACCAGAATGGCCCACCCCATAAATCATAAAATATTATAGCACAAGTTTTAGCAGCTCATGAATAGAAATAGGTACTATAGAGTGTCCTTAGTTTCGAGTTTACGATTCCTTTCTTAGACATAAATTCAGTTTCGGGAGGTTGATATTTTGAAAGTGTTTTCCACGAAAGAAAAAGCGAGGACAGTGCTCGATGTAAGGATGAATTTATCGTTGGAGGTTCTGTGGCAGTAAAACGTGTGAAATTGTAAAGTTGACACAAACGGGACCAATAAACGCCTTTGTCGAAAGCTTAAGCTTTTTATGTCTCGTAAATCCTGACCTACTCTGCCTCCAAAAGCAAACAGATCATAAAACTTACAACTATTATAAACTTCAGCTTGAGTGCAAATAAAAACGAAAAGATGGGTCGACCGAGAGGGCAGACGTGCCTTTTATTATGGGGCTTGTCCTCTTTTTCAAAATTTACTGGAAAGGACAACCATAATCTTACCTTCATCAAGGGATATAGGAAATGTTGAACTTACCTGAAAAAAAAAAAAAAGAATATAATTAGAGTTTAATATCAACGACATAAAATTAAATTAAAAAATGTATAGGACGCAGTTTGGGGTAGAAACTCTTTACTGCATGTAATAATAAATTTCCGCTACTCTTCGGTACAGTTCGACACCGCTCGGTTGTTTTTATACAGGTAATTTGTTATTCCTACCTCTCAAAGCAAAAATACGAAATTACATATTAATGGAAAGCGTTGAATTAAGAACATCATATTTTTGGAAAAAATTAATAACAAAGTATGATTTTTATTTAATGGAGACATCAAAAGCCGTTTTATCCGCTTTTTGATGGAAAATTAAACGAAAAAAGAGAGGAAATTGCTGAAAACGTTTCTATATATATATATATAAGATCTCTAAAGGAATTTATAATCAGAATATTTTTTACATGAAACAGCTTCAAAAGAGAACAATTTTCTATTCTTTTTAAGTTACACAGCATTTTATTTTTAGGATAAGCACGAGTGGTTTTTAATGAAAATCTTTCAAGAAAATGTATCAACCCCCACATATTTATTAAAAAAAGTTATTCAAAGTAATTACAGTTAATTATATATTAATGAACAACAATTTTTTAATAAATTGGTTGTCTTTTATGTTAGTCCGATCATGTAGCTTATGAGTCTCCTTACTTTGATATACAATTGATAGATCAAATAAGTGACAAGAATATGGACCAGGAGTGGACAAACATTTGTTAAAATTATAGACGTATGTGTAAGTTTACAAAAAACCACCAAAATTAATCAAATGTGTTAAGTGAACACAGGAAAAGTAGTACAATTCAAAAAACAAACTTTAAAATGTGTAAAATATAAATAATTGTACTGCCACATATTGGGCCACCGATGACAACTAGTGCCTGCAACTAGTAGCTCAGTCGAACTACCAGACGCTGCCGGAAGTCACAGAAACTAATGATTAATTGTGACCATTATGCCACACGTTACGTCAACTATTCGTAGAGACTTAAGTAAGCAGTGGCTGACGACCAGTGGCTCAGCCAAACTATCAGACGTTGCCGTAAACCACAGTCACTAGTGGCTAAATGTGGTCACCACGCCACCAGTCACGTCCAGTTCTGTGTCCATTCGTCGAGACTGAAGACTATAGTTTGGCGGGCTGACAAACCGCCACAAGTAGCAAGTTCTGAACACTTTTACAACTTGTGACTCAAACGCTCAGCTGTCTTACCAGACACTACCGTAAGCCACAGTCGCTGGTAACTAGATGTGGTCACCGCGCCACCAGTCACGTCCACTTATGTGTCCATTCGTAGAGACTGAAAAACGCAGTAAATGATGACTGCAGTTTAGTGCGCAGACAACACGCCACAAGTAACAAGTACTGAACTTGTGGCTCAAACACCGCTAGTTTGCAACATGGTTGACTCCAGTGACAGCTTTTGCCCATCCCTGATGAAGACCAACGTCCATTTTACCATAGAAGTAGACGGGTTATCTACAGGCCCGTATTCGATATACTTTTGTGGCGGATTTTGTGTTAGAGAGTTATGCTATGGTTTACTTTTCACACCCTGTATAGATTTTGCAATGTAGGTAATTGAATTTTATGTGTTCTTTGATCTATACTTTCCTTTAGACGTAGGTAAACAGGATAACGTCTAGGTAATACCAAACCGTAGGGATTAAAGTAAAAAGTATGTCTTGAAGTGCCCATATACACGTGCATTTTCGACGACAGAAACCATTCCAGTAATCGATTTTGATATTAAGAAAAGTGTTTGCCGTCTAAGCAGGGTCTAGGCTGCTTCGATCGCATGGTGGATCGTTCTTCTTGGCTCCAGGCGAGTTTGCAATGCTCATAAAAGTTTTGCTTTCGAGAAGAATAAAAGGGAAAGTCGAATTCCCTTAATGGTCCCACATAAATTCACCTTTTGAATTTGAAAGAAACTGAATAGGGAACGAAAAAATTTAACCTTCTCTGCTATTCATATAGGGGCTGTTCATAAAATACGTTCGCAAATAGGGGTGAAATGTGACACGGGGGAGGGAGGAGTCTAAGGAAATGTGACGTTCGCAGTTCATCAATTTTATTTTCATTTTTTCATATTTTGGTAGTTCTCAAAACTTTTGTGACGTAACATTAGTTAGGGGGGTCACCGGAAGTGTGACTTAGCGTGACGAACGGGGAGGAAGGGGTCAAAAAGGTGAAATTCTGAGTGACGTATTTTATAGACGGGACCGAGAAACTTTCAAAATTTTAAGAGTATCTGGTCGATTTTTTATAAATTTTGAATTTTTTTGTAAGAAAGCGGTTAAATTTATAGCTTTTTAGTTCTTTGATGTTTCTAATATTTATCGAAGTCTGGTTTATTTAACGTTACTTTGTAAATTTCAAACCTAAATTCACCCCATTATTATTTGATTTGATCATAGCCAAATACATATACAGGGTGTTACTAATATAACTGCGGATATTTAAGGAGGTGATAGGGCAGTAGAAAATAAGAAAATTAAGCAAAACTTCGCAGGTCCTAAAGTTTACCGTTTTCGAGAAAAACGTATGTGAAAATACAGGCAAAACCGAGTACGGTCCTGTGTAAGACGTGTCCTCGATTGACCTGGTCGTGTGTAGTGGCAACGCTGTCTTCAATCAGCTGACCGTGAATGAGGTTACTCGGTTACTGTAACCACTGTAACGTAAACAAGTGTGTTCAAAAATGGCGTTTAGTTCATCAGAATTTTGTGATAGTTGCCAAATGTGTTGCTTAAGTCAAAGCGAAAACGCACAGGACCGTATTCAAATTAATTCATGTTAAGATGTTTTTCAAAAATTTTGAAAATTTTTTTGTTTCTTCACCGCGCTGCTGTAGTGACCATTCGATGATATATTGCATCTAGTTGACACCCTCCAAAAATCCGTATTTATATCAGAACCACCCTGTATATATGTTTATTATTTAGCTAGCTACGGATGGGTTTTCGTCCGACTCTAACTAATGAGGTCACCCAGGTATTAATCGAATTTTGTTGACCCTAATTCGAAATGATTCATTCAACCCCCGGTCCGAATGGCAATCGATGGGGCATCAGGGCAACAGACCGAACATTATGTAACTGCCCACCTAAAATTTCCCTAATAGGATATGAAACAGCGGCACTTTAATTTGAAAGTTTCAATTCCCATTTCAATTATTCCAAAACGAGCTCTGTCCAGAGTGACACACTAAAATGATGGACGAGCGCACGGTGATGAGAAAAGAGTCCCGCCTCCGATTCGTGAATGATTGATTATTGAAACAAATTTCGGCGAGTGACTACTTTGCAAGCAAAATATCATTAGACGATTGGGAAACAATGTCGGTACATTATTTATTATATATTCAAATTAGTTACATCTACAGCTTGTAAGCTCATTTGGCGGAAATGATTCCTACATAAATCATCATCAGAATGAACTGACGCATCAAGGGGAACGAGAACACAAAGGCCCAAATTCACTTAAAAGTTTACGTAATCGAAAAGCACATCAACAAATGCAAATTTCATCGCTAGAGAGGATTCCACACATACCAACGACTAGTTGCAAATTTTGGTTGCAAAACCGACGTGCATTTGTCATTATACTGTCACAAATTGTATAGTTGCATTAAGTGGGCGCACTAACGTGCAACTGCAACCGCACTAGCTAATAGTTGCAATTTCTTTCTTGAGTATTTTACGTACCATGCAACTGTTTAGTTTCGTTTTGATGTGCGCACCTCACTCACCTCGGGGTACCATTTGGAAGATTTCATCGCTCAATTATCCTCTGGTTTTAATTACTTACATCTAACTAGAGACTGAGGTAATAAAATGACAAGTGTAATAAATATTCCTTTAAATAATGTAGAAAATCGTCTTGTTGCAGCCTAAGGTCGAGGTTTCTTATTTCACGATCGATTTTATGTTTATACACATGCTCGTCGAACATTAACTAAAACAATTTCAGTTTTAATTACCTAGCAATAAGTTTAGATTTTATGGCGGAAGCGAGAGATATTTCGGAACGTTTTGATCAGCAGACAAAGAACACTAAAAAGCCTCCACTAATAACAATCATCTCAAAATATTAATAGAGTGAAAAGGCGAGTAGACGATTATGTAACTGCTACACGATCGTTAAAGCATTAATGGCTCAACGTACCTACTAGAGCAGTCGTTAAACTAATTATAATCTATTACCGAGTCATTTTGCTAAATTTAAAGCCAGTTTTAGCGGAACAGTCAGTGAGTATTTAGTTTTCAGTCTGCAACTTCATTATAGACCTGATCCGGAGAACCTGTTTATTGCATTCGATCTTTAAACGATACCGGCATTAATGGAACGTTACACTACTAAAAACACTCACTCCAAATTTGTCTTATCGTGTTTATAGGGCAAGCAAAAATAATTGTGCGATTAGTAGAAGAAGAAAATTCCAAGAGTGTGGAGTTAGTACAAACGCAACGAGTGGAGTAACACGCTGGTGACACAGCCGCACTATGTTGCATCGGTATCGATCTAGCATTAGCAGCACTCAGTTGCATTTGTATCGATCTGTAGTTAGCCGAAATAACGTAAAGATTGTAGTAAAACGGTAGTGGAATGATCTTCGACCAATAGCCGCACTACGTTGCATTTGTATCGATCTCGAATTAGCTGCACTAGCGCAGCGACCACGGTGAAACTCTATTAAAATATTATCCTTAGACCAACAGCCGCACTCAGTTGCATATGTATCGATCTGGAATTTGTCGTAAGAGCGCAACGTCTGCAGTTAAACGCTAATGGAAAGTTTTCGACCAACAGCCGCACTGAGTTGCATTGGTATCGATATATAAATAATTAGCCGCACTCAGTTGCATTTGTATCGATCTAGAATAAGCCGTATAAACGCAGCGAGTGCGGTAACGCGCTTGTGCAATAGTCTTTCGACAATAAGCCACACTCAGTTCCACTGAAATATTCTTTGACAATTAGCCGCACTCAGTAGCATTTGTATCGATCTAGAGTTACCCACAAGAACGCAACGAGTGGAGTAAAACGCTAGTAGAAAGATTTTCGACCAGCAGCCGCACTGAGTTGCATTGGTATCGATCTATAACTAATCAACCGCACTCAGTTGCATCTGAATCGATCTATAATAACCCACACGAAGACAGCGAGTGCGGTAACGCGCTAGTGAAATAGTCTTTGACAATTAGCCACAGTTGCATTGGTATCGATTTAGAATTAGCCATACTATCGCAGCAACTACGGTTAAACTCGAGTAAAATATTCTACTTAGACCAATAGCTGCACTCAGTTGCATTTGTATCGACCTGGAATTAGCGGCAAGAACGCAACGTGTGCAGTAAAACGCTAATGGAAAGATTTTAGACCAATAGCCGCACTGAGTTGCATTGGTATCGATCTATAAATAATTATCCGCACTCAGTTGCGATTGAATCGAGCCGTACGAATGCAACGAGTGCAGTAAAACGCTAATGGAAAGCGCAGTGGCTACGATAAGACGTGTGTAGAATAATCAATCTCCTTAGGCCAATAGTCGCATTACAATCTCATACCTCTGCAAATGAGAGATGGGGAAGTAGATGATTCTTTTTAAACCTATTTTTCAAATAATTGTAACTCAATAACTCTCTTCATGTAGAATCTGGCTTCTCTAAAGAAATCTTTGCATGTAGTAACAAGTCTCTCCTTTTCCTTATGAGATCATTTTCACATTTCATATTCAATCCTTCTGCTACCGTAATTCCGAACAAGCCAACCATGATTTGATTGAATTCATATAAACTTACAATCAGGGAAGTGGAATTTACTGAAGAAGAATTACAAATGAATGCGAATAACAACCATCAATAGTACCAAGCTGCTTTATGATGGACCTCTTTCATTAATTACTGCTTTAATTGCAACGCAGAACTCGAATCATCCCCTTTTCTAATAATTATAACAGCCGGGAGCAATTTTCGAGGTAAAGTTATTTTTTTCTTTCCCCATGCCTCGCAGCATCTACTCAAAAACTCTGAAATTGAAATTAATTGCAAGCTATTTGAATATTCCGTTCGTTCCGAGAAACGAACTTGATAAATATAGAACCAAAAAAAAAAAATATTCTGACAGTTAAACTTTTGTAAGTAACAGGAAATATTTTTTTACAGAAAAAGCCCTTTATAAAATTTCTAAAAACTTCCTGTCCATATTAAAGGGAGTAATTATTATAACTTTTTTAATTGTCAACAAAGTCAGTTTAAAAAGACGTATGGTGTAAAAGTGATCCTAACACATTTCCAAGAACGGTGGGCTTAATGAGGAAAGGAAAAGATAAATAAACTTCAGCAGTTTACCCTTCTAAAGCAGAATATTTCGACTACGCGCCTAATAGAGCTATAAATTATTTAAATGGGAAGTTTGTAGTTTGAGGGTGGTTCGTGCGAATGGTATCTACCATCGCTACTGGCGTGGCGGGAACTACAGAAATTGTGATTTAGCTCAGAAGCATTTACCCCAGGTAGCAAAGAAATCTACCCCTCACTGTGATAAAAATAGATACTGCTGGGGAGGACGTTAACCACGTATTTCGTATAATGTCTACCTGTCTACTGTATTTATCTACGCAGCTAAATAATCAATTGAAGCGAAGCTTCTATAGGCGCGTTAACTTTGCAACCGCTAAGTTGCAAAAACATCGTTCGGTTGCAAGTAGTCGCTCAATCGCCACAGGAAGGATTGTACAACTGGTAGCGAGCGCACTGTCAGTTGCATTAGGTTGGCCCAGCTGCAACTAAAAATTGCAGGTGGGCATAGCATACGTTATCTGCTAACGACGTAAACATACATTTATGGCATTCAGTAGTGGAGTATTGGATGAATAGAATTAATTACAAAATGATTTATTTCCAGGCTTATTCATGAAGTTGCGTGGTAATTTTTAGTTCGTTATTCTGCAAGTTGCAGATGGCATTCTTTAGGTATCTAATATAAAGAAGGAGCTATGTAGGTACATTATTATCTATGGAATAGTTCATCTATCCACATGCATAATATATTGGTTCTTATTGTTACGCTTCTTGAAAGGGGTTGCAATAAATCAATTCGCGTAACAAAAATTTCTTTAGGGAGCAGCCACATCGACATAACATTCGCTGATTTTAACTATCGACTTACAATAAAATTTCTATTTACAAACCGTAACCGTTGATGATAATTTATTACTTAGCAAAACGCTTTCTTTGTTGGTTCTGTGGGTGGTGTTAGAATTTAGTGCTGCGATTATTAATTTTTTTTCGTTACTTACCAACGACACTTAAGGCTTTGTCGAATGGCATTTCTAATTGCGAATAATTGATAATTATAGAATGACTACCTGAAGATTTATTATTACCTTTGGTTAACTAACCGTTGCAGGCAATAGTATTTACTTTTATGACTTTTGACACGTTTTACTTACCAAGGCAATAAACTGTTACAAAGGACAATATATTAAAAGTTATTTATTATCGTTTATATAAATGCACATATGTACATAACAGGTGCTAAATTTAGTCGGAAAAATTAACAAATTTAGGTACAACACGAAGACTAGTTTTAAGTCGGTTAACCACCCGCACCCGCCCTATCCTCCCGATTTAGCGCCGTTAGACGTCATAATAAATTCACATCTTTTTTTATAATCAGTGAGGTATCAGAGTAGAGTAAATATAACAGGGAAAACACATGTAATTGGAATAGTTAATATGCATACAAACAAACATACGTACGTACTTACTTACTATTTTATAACTAATGTTAACATTTATATACATGTGTATTAACAAAGGCGCGTTTTGTTTACATGGCACTCCTCATCGTTTAAAAAGTGTCAAGATGTAATCTTCCGACCACGAAGGTTATCTTGCATAAAGCAAATAATAAAAGTCATTGCACATTCTTCCGAGATACACCAAGTTCTATAAAACAATTTTTTTTATGGGAAACTGAGGTGACAACGTATTAGGTACGTAACTACCATCGGTAAAATTAACCTCCAAAAGGTTCCTCTCCTTTATTTATTTTTCACAATGAATGCTAGAGATCTTAGAGTGAAACTATCTAACCTTAAGTCTAGCCAGAGTCGTAGTTAAGGAGAGCCAAGGGCAAGCTTAGAATTTTGCGCCCCCCCCCCTTCTTACGCGCTCCTTAAAGCCTTGGGCTCCTGCCCCCCCCCCTTATAGACCCCTTACAGCCTTGGGCTCTTGCAGTCAGCCTCCAGCTACAACGGTGAGTCCAGCCCTTCTATTGGCTCTCTTCCCTCAAACTACCTAAATTCGTTCTATGGATAAGACTCCATTAAATTGTTTCAAGAAATTTTTTTTTTTACTACCCTCATAACGTCATAACAAGGAAAGATCTTATAAAAAAAAATTACAGTTCACAATTAATACAGCATTATTTATAATTTGAAATATCCAGTTGGTTTCCTCTTACACTTAAGAGTAAAAAATTATTACTTTTCGACTTTTGCTTTGACAAGATCCAGAAAGAATGGTGAATATACAGACTGAGAAAAGCAAAATAAAGTTACCTTATCTGTGTGATTGCAATGAGCCTTATCTCGTTTTATGGGTGCCATAAAAGTGCAAATAAAGTATCAGAAGTAATAAATATTTTGCTGCCGGACAGAGGGTTATGATAGTGCTAAATAACCCGTAACTGATGTTTTAATTAAATTCAATATTTTGCTTGGTTTAATGTCATCATAAATATTATTTTTAGCACAACACAACTTAATAAAATTAATTATACACAATATTCTTATCGATATTCTTATTAAGTTTTCTTTGAGCAAACAATGTAGTACTTAAATTAATGAAAATTGAGAAAACAATTTTTTGAAACTATTATTTTGACCACTGAGTAGCACCTTAAATTGCACACATATGTACGTGCAATTTAAGGTCATAAAACATACAGGATTATCTCGAACGATTTGTCCTACTTTCTTGGCTTTACAAAGATGTTGCAACCATTATTACACTTTTTTCCTATTTTTCTTTGTCACTGCCGCTTTTGTCTTTTCTTTATTTCTCTTTTTTGCGCTAGAAGAAGTACGTTTAAATTCTATTGTCGAACGCAGTATCTCGCAACATCTATCTTATACACTTCACACACATCTGAACCGTTTAAACCAGTGTAATGGCTTTGAAACGTGAAGATGCGTATCGCAAGCCGGCCGAAAAGAGCGTCAGCAATAATTCTCCCGTTTAAAAGAAAAAGGGATTTCTCTTATCATCGAGGAAAAGGTTTAATTAATTGGATCCTCAAGCAAAGGCAGGTCAAGCAAGGCGCCAGGCTTTTAAAGAAAAATGATGGGGAATCAGATGCCAGATAAAAAAATAAAGTGACAGACATATTTACAGTTCTAGTATCAGACTAAATGGTTCTGGTTTCAGACAACCTTCGACATTCACGAAATTGAAGCACAAGTGATCAGAAATCAAAATTTCTGAATTAAAATAATTATTTTACTAGTGGCGGCCACTAGTCGACATCACCTGTGGCGTAGACTTGTGGGCGCCACAAGTCATGGTTGAGATTCTGTACGGTATCGATGCAAAATGAGTAATTGAGTGACCGCGTCTTAGCAACAAGCTGTGAAAGCTTTCAGTGCTTATACTTGTGTCGACGACTAGTCGTTTGCCACCGGCCTATAATAAGTCACAGTAATCGGCCACTTGTGGGGACGTCAAGTCGTTTATCACCGACCACTGGTGACCGCTTCCAGTTATTACTTACTAGGATTGTACTAGTGGCAGTTTGTAGTATCTCATTTGAGCCACTAGTGACGACAACTAGTAGTCGACACAGGAGGAGTAAACTTACAAGGAGCCACAAGTTGGAGATGAGATTATAAACGTTATCGACGCAGATTTGAACATTTTAGTGACCGCGTTTGGGAAACAAGATGTGGAAATAGTCAGCGTTCGCTACTTGTCTCGATGTCTAACCGCTAACCACCGACACATACTAGGCACCAGTCGTTGGCCACTTGTGGTGATGTCTAGTCATTTATCACCCACATTTCGTTACTGCTTACCAGGTTTTGTGACTGGTGGTCGCTTCTAGTAGTTCATTGTAACTGGTAGTGATGACTTCTAGTAAGACGCCACCAGTGGCGTTGACTTGTGGTCGCCACAAGTTTCTTGTTAGATTTTCCGTAGATTTTATTCGATGTCGTCGCAGATTTAAACATTTGAATGGTATTAGAGTAGTTGGCGCTCGTTACTTGTGTCGATGTCTAACCGCTAACCACCGACACATACTAGGCACCAGTCGTTGGCCACTTGTGGCGATGTCTAGTCATTTATCACCCACATTTCGTTACTGCTTACCAGGTTTTGTGACTGGTGGTCGCGTCTAGTTGTTCATTGTAACTGGTAGTGATGACTTCTAGTAAGACGCCACCAGTGGCGTTGACTTGTGGTCGCCACAAGTTTCTTGTTAGATTTTCCGTAGATTTTATTCGATGTCGTCGCAGATTTAAACATTTGAATGGTATTAGAGTAGTTGGCGCTCGTTACTTGTGTCGATGTCTAACCGCTAACCACCGACACACACTAGGCATCAGTCGTTGGCCACTAGTAACGACGTCTAGTCGTTTATCACCCACATTTCATTACTGCTTACTAGAATTTGGAACTGGTGGCCACTTCTAGTTGTTCATTATAGCCGCTAGTGCCGATTACTAGTAGGCGCCACCAGTGGCATTGACTTGTGGCCGCCACAACTTTTTCATGAGATTTTACAATACATTTCACCGACGACTAGTGGCTACGTTTGGTGCCTGGACTGATCGACACTCGATGCAGGACTTTCTTTAATGAATTAAAATCCCTTTTAACTTTAACTTGTGGCGAAATAATTAGCAGGTGGTTGTAAGATTTTATTGCACTTTAAAAGTAACTAAGTGAAGTGATGTGGCGATATCGGATTTTCTTTAATTTCCGGGTGCCTTTTAGTTCTTATCCTCGATGCTCCTTCCGTTAGGTGGAGTGTAGTCAGAGATCCATTTGCAGATACTTTAGGCGAGCGTTTGCAACAACAGAAAATACGAACGGAATGAATAGTGATGTAGTTTAAAGGAAATAATGGCAGATAAACACACCGCCACCAGCTTAATAGCTCGCGCGCTTCTGAAGTGGCCGATCCGTGATTTTATCTATCGTTGACGCATACTTGTAATCCGTTTTCGACCCAGGATGCGAATTAAGCCAATGTAAAGTCATTTGCGAATACAAAATTGCGGTGTATCGATTCCAAGGGTCAGTGGCTTTGTCATACGCAGTCCCAAACGACCCAAAATGGTTCCACCAACCAATTTGAATTCAAAATTTTACGTAAACTCATTATATAATTGAATTTTAAACGAAAATTTGGCAATTAGTTCCAATTAACAGAACAAGAGGTTTCCGTATGGATTTTCAATAAAGAATTTGCAACTGAGATAAGTTCAGTGACAGAGAAGGACCTAAATTAGATTCCAAAATCTAGAAAAAAATAATAATTCTAATAATTATTATTCAAACATTTCTATCGACAAGTGGTTGCTTTTGTATTTTTCATGCAAGAACGATTATCAAAAGTTATTTTTGTCCAAATAATCATGAGATCTTTTTATTATACCTTATGAATAAAACATTCGTTGAGTAGTGGGTACCATGAGAAATAAGAATGTAAACAGTGACCGCAATATCAAGGGAAAGAAAAATTAGTTACATTAATTCTTCATAAGAAATCGTCTATTTGATTTCCTGTAATGCGTGACAAAATGTTTTATTCATTTGTCTAAATTGAAACATCGCGTTTCAGTGTTAAAAAGCCACGAATTTAATCAGAACGAATCAGGTGTACATGTGTGGAATTACCCACACAAATTATTGCCCATGTTAAATTCAACAGGTACCCAGGTGGGTTAAAAAAGGAAAATAAAAATCACAGATTGGTATTTGAACAATTGAAAAAAATAAATCAATCCCTCTTTAGCATATCAATGAATACCAGCCGATTAGCATATTTAATGCAAAATACGTAATTCTGAAATGTTATGCAAATATATGTACTGTGGAACTCCCCTAAAACGTCGCTTTTAACGACGAGTCGTTTATAACAACTAAATCGTAGCGAACGGATTGAATTTTGTATGGTAATAGTACTAATGTCCTGCCAGAAATGTAAAATATCATCCACGAAAACTTCTAGAACACTCTAGAATGTTGTGGAACGTTTTCCAACCTTTTAGATCATTTTCAAATATTCCAAATCCTTGTCTAAAATATTTAAGAACATTCCTACAAATTCTAGGACTCCTACAGATCTCACTACGCGTTTACCATCCATAACCAACCACCCACCGCGACCAAACTCTTTATCTGTCGATGGAAGTGAATGGTTATGAAGAAAAGTGAGGACAGAACAAAAAACGCACTTTAATCTGTTATTATTGCTCGTTACTATTCAAGATACTGTTACGCACTTCCTTTATTTAAATCAGGAGTACTGTTAACTGAGATAAATAAGTGTTTGGGTCAGTAATTTAATTAAAAAAAAAAATGATTTACATAAACTGACTCATTGTCAGTTATTTTAGTTTAAAATAACAAACGTCCCATTTTAACGTCGATTCAGTGATAGTTGCCTCATATACGAGAGCAATAAAGATACTTTTATCGTTCTCTAAATGTCGAATGTCACACTACAGACAAACAAATTTTAACTTCATTATACGAAATTTAATAATAAATAAGTCGTGTAGTTTTATAAGTCCGGAAGTTCTAACAACATAAAAAGGCGTCGCCCACGAAAGATTTGAATAATTTTTTCATTTCAAATTATCATTTATCGATAAAAAAAAAGCGATCAAACGTTCAGTTTCAAATCAATAATACAATCTGGAGTGTGTAGTTGATTATCGGATATCAGTCGGTGGTAATTTCGTATTCAAAACAATAAAGAAATCGATCTAAAAGCTCCGAGTGTAATGTCTTTAAGTTCACCTGCTGTGAAAATGAACCGATTAAAATGCAGAGCTCGGGCGACGGCAGTGTTAAAATACGAGGTACTGCACTTCATTATGGTCCGTTATGGTGAAACAGGCTCAAAAATTGTCGTAAATATGACACCGCGAGCGCCTCGGTTTCGGTAACAGTTTAGGTTCATGTCCAGAGGGTCATTTAATTAAATTATTAAGCCACTCGACGGCGTCGATACGATCTCTAGCGGTGTCACGTGAACCGGACCTTTTAAATAGAAGAGAGGAGATAAAACTAAACTTGAACTAACTAAATCGCTCGTATGCGTACTAAAACTACACAGCAAATCCAAAACAAACACCAGTCGCAGTTGAAATATGCTAGACGCAGTCACAAGTCGGTTACAAGAGGCTATATGTAGTTATAAATTAGTTACTAGTAGCTAGACGCAGTCACAAGTGACTATATGCGGCCGCAAGTTATTAACATGCTGCTAGACGCGGTCACAAGTCAAGTACAAGTGGCTGGACACAGTCACCAGGCACTTGTAAATGGCTCGACGCAGCCAGAAGTCAGCTACAAGTAACTAGACGCAGTCACAAGGCACTTATCAAGTGGCTAAACGCAGTTGCAAGTGGCAAGTAAGTAACATGTTGCTAGATACGAGTGATTAGACAGTCACAAGTGGCTAAACGCAGTCACAAGGCACTCATAAGTGGCTAGACGCAGTCAGAAGTCAGCTAAAAATTGCTAGAAGTAGCCGCAAGGTACTTATAAGTGGCTAAACATGGTTAGATGTAATCACAAATCAATTACACGTGGCTAGACATAGCCACAAGTCAGTTATAGGTTGTTATATGGGACCACAAGTCATCTACAAAGGGCCATATGAGGCCACAAGTTTGTTACAAGTGGGTATATGTGGGCACAAGTCTGTTACAAGTAGGTATATGTGGGCACAAGTCAGTTACAAGTGGGTATATGTCGACACAAGTCAGTTACAAGTTGTTATATGCCGCCACAAGTCAGTTACAAGTGGCTATACACGACCACAAGTCAGTTACAAGTTGTTATATGCCTCCACAAGCCAGTTACGAGTGGTCATATGCTGACACAAGTCTGTTACAAGTGGGTATACGTAGACACAAGTCAGTTACAAGTGGCTGTACACGACCACAAGTCAGCTAAAAGTTGTTATATGTCGCCACAAGTCAGTTATAAGTGGCTGTACTCGGTCACAAGTCAGTGACAAGTGACTATATGCGGCCACAGGTCGCATTAACATTGCAATCAATTTGGGGAGTAACTGTAATTTGAGGCTCGAACACTTTCAATTTATGTTGAAAACGTATAAAATGCATAAAAGATTTCATCAACAACTTGTATCGGTCAGTAGTTGTTGTCACCTGTGGCGTTAATAATATAGCTATCTGTATATTTAGTAAATAGGCAGGGGACTAGAAGTTTTTGAGCCATCCTTGCACTGATTTATGTTCTTTTACACAAGAAGGAATGATTAAAAAACTTGCTTCAAAATAAGAGGCGAGAGGGATGGACTATTAACGCGCTTTTTTTTCCTTGAAAAGGGCAAGATGGATTTAAAAGCAGTAAAAATTCTTCGCGGCCTAAATTAAAAATTATGGTAATAAGTTGCGTAATTGCACATTAATTACCCGACCCGCTGAAAGAATGAGATAATTCCGTCGCCGTAAATAATGACTCCCAGTATGACAACGCAAATGTATTCAGTTTTTTTTAAAGCTGCTCTGACACGAATCCATCCAAATAAAGAAATATTTAAATTATTTAAGCGCTAAGTCGTGTAACAATTTTTCATTTTAGAATGGAGCATGTAAATCATCGACTTCCTAAATGGATCACGTTCTTGAACAAGGAGGCCTTTCTTCATTATTATTTTTTTTTTTTACAGACCCAAATGATGCTGTGTTTGTTTGTGTTTACATAAAAAACGGACCGTACATCTCCAAGCTAATGTAAGTATAGAATTTTAATTTACATTTGTAAACGAAAACCTTTACGAACTGTAATTGCTTTTAAGTAATCAATAAACATAAACAATCTGATATAGAACGAAAAATTATGAGATCGTTGTAAATCTAGCGCCTGGCTGAAATTCTTAGTTGCACAACTGTTCGGTTACAGCCGCACACTGGTGCGCTCGCATTGTGCAACTTAAGAGGTTTGGTTGATAAGTGCGCATTCATATAGGATGCAACTACATACAAATAAGTCATACCCATGAGTACAATGGGCATCATCAGACATTCGTAAATTCTTTGCTTGTTATGTCATTACTTAAAATCTTGATAATGAAGCAATCTAAATGCTATTAATACAGGTAGAAATCAAGAAATTATTCTTTTGAGTCCATTACATTCGGTAATTTGTTTTTCTAATTCTCGTTATTAAATATTTCACCTTAATCCTCTTTTACTAAAAGAATTTTTAACATTTTTCCTGAGATTCACCAATTAAAAAGATATTAGACAAAGCAGCTTATGTAAGGGAAATCGGTATAAAATCCTTTCTATAGTAGAAGGTGTATTATGGCTAAGATGTCATACACCAGCAACAAGACATAATGTAACATTCGTATGTTGTTCTATTATTTATGTACACATAAAGCTGACTCTCGCTCTTTCAACAGGCGCCTCCTGAATAACACCTTCTTACCATAATTTTGCATTTTTACTAGTTCTACATACTCGGCATTATGAGAAAGAGAACGTTCAACTTTTATTTTAACATGTCTACCTTGCTAAAATGTAACGGTATACAGGCCTGAATTATTTTTGCAACATATTTGCGTTTTATTTTCATAACTTATTCAAACGTCTGAAAGAACATGACATGTGTGTAGGTGTCATAGTCTCTAAAAACTATCTATTAACGGATGTCCTATGTCACTCATAATCTAAGTAGGTAACAACGATTCAAAAATTGGGACGACCCTCTTTCAACTCGACACACAATTTGCAACAGCAACCCACAGTAAAAATAACATTGTAGTTGCAGATGGATCGGTGTGGGTGTGCGCTCATATGCAACTGCTTGCAACTAATCAGTCTGCATTTTGTCATAAATGATGCAAAGGCTCAGTTGCCAAAAGAATTTGGCAGGTTTGAATGGGAATAAGGGTACAAATTGAACATTTGCATGAAGAGGGTGACCTAAGAGTGAAACTAAGTGCAAACTAAACGTAAATAGAAACTAGAACCTTACCAAGCGTAACATCATTGGCTGGTAACGGCCCCGCCCACCTCCAGGAAAATATAAATAACGACGCGACTCTCGCACCGTCACTTTCTACAAGCCAGCACAGCAGAGTACTTCGATCAAGACGACCAATACCGAACCCCTGAAGATGCCTGGCGCAGCCGCAGGCGAAACGTCGGGATATTATTTCCATGGACAACAAGCCGGCCATGAAAGCCTACATTCACTGAATATTAGGAAGAATTGTACAACTAATTGTATGTACATAGTTGCATTCTATGTGAGGGCACACCTAGCAACCAAACTGCTCAGTTGCATCAGAAGCTTCTCAAGAGGGAATCAGTACTTAGATGGATAGATTCCAAGACTTATTTCAGCAAAAAAAAACCTTGTCCAATGACTAATAAAATAATTTGCCAAAAAGAAACTGAGCACACAACAGATGTTCATTTGCCATTTTATTTATACCAGATTTACGTATGTCGGTACTCTAAAACCAAATATAAATGTTACGTAGGTACATACAAACGCATCTATATACACATATAACAAATATTGACTTCAAATGTGTTATCCCAGTTTAAGACGTTACATCATACGTAAACCTTAAGCTAAAATAAAAAGGATAATAAGATAGGCGATTTTATAGATTAATCTGCTTAAACTAAAAGCTTTTTAATATTACACGGAACGGATTTTCATCATCATAACATTAGCAATTTTGTTAAAAACACGGAACAGTATCATTGCATAAAACCGTTACAAGATATTGGTTAATAGAATCAATTTTCATCCTGAAGAGTGCACTCCATAACAATCTCATAGTTCCATAAATAAATAAAATATATCTTTGGTTTTTCTGATTCCAAAGAGGGATATAATACAGTCGAATCATAAACCAGATCTATTTACTATTTAGTTCCCATCTGTATAGCAAAGAAGCAAAACAAGGCATCTGGAGAGCGGCAAGAATTCTTGGAATCACCGGAGTGACTAATTGCTAAAATAACGGTAGCTAATATTGATTTTGGTCCTTAAAAGGGACCGATGTAGTTTAAGAGCAAACAGACTGTCGATTTAAGACATTTCAAACAAAACGTTAAAACTTTTATTTCATCAGCAAACTATGGTCAGACGTAGGTAGTCAGCCACTGTTTGTGAATGTTGTTAATAAAACACTGTAAAAGGTTTTACAGGTCGTTGGAAACAGACTGGATCGGTCTCGATATAAACATTTCTATTTGCTGTAAGAAAACAACAATTTTCAAAATGAATTTATTTTTCGTCAGTAAGGAGTCATCCTCACACTAGATTAGTCACAAAAACGATGATTCTTTAGATTTTTATGAAATGTGTAGGAACAGTCTTTCTCATTTCTGAGCATATTCCACGATTATTCAAACTGACATACCACAGCTCTTCCATTCATCACAACTAATCCAATTTGAGGAGTTCAAAAACAAATTTTATATCGTTACCATTGTTCATAATAACTTTGTTGAAACGAAAATGATGTAAAAGCACTTTACCGAGGTTGAGGAAAATACCTACTTCCCACAAACGAAATTCCATCCCAAATGCCCTTCGGTAAAGAATTTATCGAGCAGAGATGCCGATTCTGACAGGGGAACAGGAAATTACCTTTCCTGACTAATGGGTTCCAGAACATAATGCCAGCATATATTTTTGAATTGTTCAGGTAGGTACTTATTGGATTTTACACAATCAAGTTATATTCCTGGATAAGCAGTTGTCACACATTCTGTGGGAATATATTACTCACTGATTCAAGGTAAAAGTCATAACAGAAACGAACAAAGGTTCAAACTTGTAATATTAAGTTGTTTTGCTATCAAAAAGTAAATATGAAACGCTGTTCAATTTGTGAAATGTAGATAAAGAAATGATTGGTGTTCAATAAAATACGACAACTCAAATAAAAATACAACTCAAAGTTTGTTTAACTTCATAGGTCAAAATTTGGAAAGGAATTCGGTAAGCAGTTAAACTGTTTTCTAATTTGATAAGTTCATCGAAGGAGTCATTAATGTATCTGCAGGTCTTTGGAATTTGTCATGGTCTTTGGTTTTTATTGACTGGTATCGTCAACTTTGATGATGTGATGATAAAATGAAATGCCCAGTACCAAAAACCACTGAAGAACCCAAAAGTCAGTAATAGATATTTAGAACGGTGACTGTGGAAGTTGACGCTAGAAGAGGCAATTCAATTGAATAACGTTACAGGCTTCAAATATAAAAAAGAAATATGGGCATTGTCATTTGGCGAAGTCAGAATAGGTGTAGATCATTTAGATGAATATTTGTATAACATGATACCAATTCTTTTGAATGTGCCACTTGAAGAAGTGGGCATGGAGAGACGGACGGATGGATGGATGGTTGGATGGATGGATGGATAGATGGACGGATATCTTTCCGCATATCTATCCAGGGGATCGTCTTAATTTGAATAACAAAATATCGAATGAATAACCAACGTACCATTTGCGTTCCAAGTCAAAAGTTGCAACAAGAGCAGAGCAAAAAAGAGACGGGCCGCAGATAGATCCATCATTAATGCAACGGGCGGCGCAAACACATTCAATTCAAATCACAACGATCGCGGCGGACGCATTATTTCACACATCGCACTTCTTCTTCACACACACTCATTGTTGACGGTCCGTTTTTCTTCATCATCGCGCAGAAGAAATGCTAATGAGTCGGCCGAAACGCCGCACTGCCTGTCGGTTCCCTTTGAAACTTTTACTACCTTATCACAAACATTTATCGCAAGTTTTATTATTATTATACCCGCAGCACAAAAGACAACAATTAAACGATAGCCAAACCTGAAGTCTAATTAATTATTCACGTCGAACATCGCCGGCCGTTTACATGCTGTAAATAATCAATTGTGCGATCATTCCGCAAGAAAAGAATCGAAAAATGTTCGACTCGAACTTTTACTCGTTGTAGTAGTAGTCTGTCCGTCGTCCGCTTGTTTGCTGTTGCACGTGGAACGAGCGAATATCACAGCACGTTCAGCACGCGATGCCAACTGTGATCGTACTCGTCGTGACAATCAGGATTCTGAACGCGAGAGCGAGACGTACTCACGACACTGCGGTCTGCATGCGACTGATAGTGGGCCGAAACTTCTGTCGGAGCCGAAACTCACTTCTTCTTGCGCCTGTCTGCCAGCCAGCCTACTCTGCGTACCTCTTTCCGCGGGAGCGCACCGTATCCCAACAGAATCCTGATGAAAGTCCTCTACAAGGACCATTGACCACAGAAAAAAATACGGACACTTCTATCTACTATCTGATTACTTTAATTTATTGCTGAGTTCAAACATCCTGGATTCCAAAAACTGCCGAAGTAAAATTTTTCTCATTAAGATTCCTTTTGCCCAGACTCCAAGGATACAAATTTCAATAACTAAGCCCGGATCCAGGAGCGTGGGAAGGGGCTAAAGTTTGGATAGAAAAAGTCAATTACTACGTCACAGACGCACCCCTAGTTGAATTCACTTCTACATCCATTTATCTTTCCTGGATTTGGAATTCTTGTTCCAAAAGCAGCAAATGACCAGTTTTCATATTTGTTCTAGTAGATACCTTTTGTGCGGATTCCAATGATATAAGGACCTTCAAGGAGAATTATCCAGTACCACATCTAGGACTGATAGGGATCAGAGTTTTGATATGTTGGAAGAAAAACAGGATCTTATTTTACAAAGCACCACTGCACCTCATTTCGTTTTGAAATGCACCCTCAGTTGGTTATTGAACATATCCACATTCACATCCACAGTAGTTTACCATTCCTGGATTTGGAAACAGAAACTACTCTCATTCCAAAAGTTCAAACGTCTTGTTTCCTCAAATTTTTTATAGATTTCAATTGCATGGACTCCAAGGATGGAAGGTCTCTCAAGAGTAGCCAGTCTCAAATCTAGGGACGGAGAAGGGTTCAGAGATTGAATACGTTTAGAGAAAAAGAAATCTTCCTCCACAAAGTGCCAGTACTTGTTGCTTTCATTTCATTTTGAAACGCATCCCCAGGGTAGATCATTGAATAGGTACATCCTCATTCACACCCAAATCAGTTTACCAATCCTGGATTTGGAAACAGAAACAACTCTCATTCCAAAAGCTCAAATGTCCAGCTTTTTCAAAATCTTTGTAGACTCCAAAGATATAAGGACTTTCAAGGGAAATATAATCAGTCTCAGATCTAGGGACGGAGAGGGGGATCAGAGTTGTTTTTATTATCAAGTACAAATTCTGGTCAGGTGTAGGTGAAATTCTACTTATCTGAATTTATCCAAATATGAAAGACTTTCATCCTTCTCCTTCCACCCCAGAGTGCAAAATACCATTCCTTGGAACAAATAGTGATATTAAGTATAATAAAAGGATTATTGGAGAAATTTCCGAAAAAATCAGTTGCCTACGAAGGTAGCTGCAGATAGATCTGCAAGTGGGAGACGGGCCACATGGTGTCGAGGTTATGTTGGCGTACGAAGAGATCCCAATCTGGCGATCAAGTTTGCTTTGAACGCGTCTCAAACACTTTGCAGTACGTAGAGACTGATACCTCGCAATAAGCCTGCGGGATATTCATTTAACTGAACAGCTTATTCGTACCTTAAATTTTAACGTAATGAGTACCCGACGTCCGTAGCCATTGCTGTATGCAAATATATGCTCTTAATGAAGTTATACAATTAAGAAAGACAACTCGGGAGAGATGTATATTACTTCTGTTCCAGACAGTTAAACGTTACTTCGTTGTAAACTGCGGCTAAAATAAGAAATAAACTCTTTATGGGCATGTCTCTTTATCTATACGGACAGGACTCCGAAGTTCTGATAGAAATTTTATGCAAACATGGATTTTAATTACTTACACGTTTATTAAATCTGTGCATTAATTAAATTACCTTCAGAGGAATTCATATCCAATTTTTTTCACATTAATTTCGAGGTTTTATATTCTTGTAAATTAATTAGTTAATTTGTGCAGCGATTATGAATGATTACATTACATAAAATTTCAAAAAATCTATCAAGATATACATACATATAATGTTAACAGCTGAGCCTCTTAATCTTTGAAGCTCGATAACCATCATTACAAAATCTTTAGTCCAAGGACTCATTGGATATGACCAATGACCTGTGGTAGAGGTACTTCAGTAGCAAGGTTCTCCTCAGAGGGAATCCCGGGATCCAGTACTACCCATTCGTTCAAACGGGTGGGGGTCTGTAGAAGATTTTTCCTCTTTGCTCCTCCTTCGGACGTACTCTCTTCCTTAACCTTTGAAGCTCGATAATCATCAATGCAAAATCATTAGTCCAAGAACTGATTGGATATGCAATGCATCTTACATTTTGAAGGACCCAATCAAGCGATCTTAGAAAGACCTCTGGTAGAGGTATTTCAGTAGCAGGGTTTTCCTCAGAGGGAATCCCAGGATCCAATACTACTCAGTCGTAAAAATGGCTGGGGATCTTTAGGAGATTTTTCCTCTTTGGGTATCTTCGGATACCCCATCTTCCTTAATCTTCGAAGCTGGATAATTATCATAACAAAATCTTTAGTCCAAGGACTGATTGGGTATGCAGTGCATCTTCCATTCTGAAGAACCCAATCAAACGATCTTAGAAGGACCTGTGGTAGAGGTAGGTATTTTAGAAGCAAGGTTCTCCTCCGAGGGAATAACGGGATCCGATACTACAAATGGCTGGGGGTCTTTAGAAGGTTTTCCTTCTTTGCCCATCTTCGGCCTTAATCTTTGAAGCTGGATATTCCTCACTACAAAATCTTTACTCCAAGACCTGATTGGATACACAGTGCATCGTTCATTCTGGAGGACTCAAACGATCTTAGAAGGACCTGCAGTGGAGGTATTTTAGTAGCAAGGCTGTCCTCGGAGGGAATTCCGGGATCCAATACTACCCAGTACCAAATAGCTGGGGGTCTTTAGAAGATTTTTCCTCCGCCTATTCTTCCGTCTCTTCCTTAATCTTTGAAGCTGGATAATCATCATTGCAAAACCTTTAGTCCAAGAATTGACTGGATATTCAGCGCATCTTCCATTCTGGAGAACTCAATCAAACGATCTTAGAAGAACCTGTGGTAGGGGTATTTTAGTAGGTAGGGGTCTCCTCGAAGGGAATCCCTGGATCCAATACTACCCAGTCGTACAAACGGCTGGGGGTCTTTTGAAGGTTTGCACTCTTCCATTCTTCAGTCACCCTCTCTTTAATTTTTCAGATTTCCTCCCTTCAAGCCTTCGGATTCCCTCTCTTCCAATCTTCGCATTCTTCGCGAGTAATTTGGGAACAGTATCCCCTCAATTTCATTACCAATTGGTACAAAATACACACTGACGTAACCACAAAAGGCATGTTTCAATATTCGTTTATCATTTATCGTAGAATCAAACAAAAAAGGCTTCTGGTGGATTGCTGTTTGAAGATTTATCTGTACTGGGAGCGTCAAAAACATTTTTAATGACTACGTCTCCTACTCACTTCTGAAAACGACCATCAGTTGCGCGATTAATATTTTTCCATAAACCGTATCAGGCCAGGACCAGGGCAGTTTTTCATCTGGTGCTGGTGTAATTAGGTATCGGCGATAACGGGTTGGATGACGTGGGGGCGTCAGACGAGGTGAGAGAACTGGCGGTGACGTCGGCGACGATAGCGCCCACTTGTGCATCAGGTGTCAGCTTACATGTCGCGGACGTGCTGTCAAAACAAGCTTGTTCTTCTTCTTCGTTGCTTCGTCGGGCTGACTGATGGTAAAAATTAATGTTTTCAAGTGAATTTAATTAACGATCGGTTTCAAAAAAATTGCAATATCGGATTAAAAGGGATTACGTCCAAGTGCAAAATCACTTTTGTAAAATAAAAGTTCCATTACATTGGATCAGTTTCCTTTAAGCTTTGCAGAAAGATCAACAGAAATAAATGGAATGCACTTTCCTCTCCTTGTATCAAACGTCTAAAAATCACTCATCATTACAAAATCGTCAGTTTGAAGAGTGGCTGGACATGCATTTCTACTTTTTCTTATCCTGAGATAATCTTTGCATTCCCGGAAAGTTGGAACATCCCCAACGTCTCCCTCTTTTCCTCATCACCTCTGTTTCTGACTTGTTCTTCAGTCGTGTTCTTAACACAGTTGAAAAGTTACTGTACGTTATACTAATCATCTCATCGTGCATCTCTTTTGACAAAATTGTTGGTCATCAGATGAAATGATCCTTCTAAATCACTTATTTAATAGAAGCACCAATTTAAGCTAAGCCTAAAGCTTTATGAATTCACTTAATTAATTGGCTACTACACTGCATCTTGACATATTTGTGCAGAGTATGCTATTAGATGAAGGTAATCGTTTCTGTATTACGATAATTGCCCACCAAGTAGGTAAATATCTCCAAAGAAAGTTTAAATTGTCTACAGAAGTATTATTTGAAGTACTAATATCATTTAGTAGTCTGCAAACAACTAATAAATATGAGTCGAGTGTTTCCACGTTGATAAATAATAATTGGCAATAAATAATTAAGCCAGAGTCAGTATTCTCAATATTTGTATACGAAGTCATTGAAATTTTAGTTGTACTTTTACAATCAGGAGGACCCGTTAAAAATAGACTTACCGAACACATAATTGTAAAGGATCCATCAAATAGGATGTACCATATCATGTTCAACCACTCAATAACTTCACCATACTTGTGGGCTTTCCATCATTCCTTCTACTATACATCGAAGTTCCTCCAGGTTTTAGACCAACAGTAGATCTTCTGGTTCTGATTTTGATCTACTTGGGCCATTGGTCCTTTGCTTCTGTATCCGGTTTTGACTAATCAGAACAAATTCCACTCAATTTAGAGCATAATCCAAGTTTAATTTGTTGACCAAGATCTAAACCTTCATTTTGAAAATCAGGAGAACAAACCAACCCTTACTTTGTATCCAGAAAATGTTTTGATACATATTTTCTACTAAAAACTCTTTATCGTATCCAGAAGGAGTCCGTTTCCACGACCAAATATTTCGGATTTCCGGAACGACAGCCAAACCGAGTTGTGTCTCGTTCGTATCGTCAGTCATGTAATCCAAAGCAACCTCTTAACTATCGTTCGAGATCTAAAAGGACTTGTTGCTGAACGTGAGCGCACCACAAGTCTCATGATGCATTCATCCATATACAGACACATCCACATGCACATATTTATCCACATAAATGTTTACATACACGTGCAATACATATATACATGTACACATGTTGGTGAGCGCGAGTTTAACTTGTCGATCTTTCCACCTTCGGTGTGGTCCCATGGCAGAGACCTTCTTTAAACAAATAAACTCTGAACGGAACAGCTTGAAATTATTCATGAGCCAGTTTCTTTAAGAGAGAGCAGCGATATTTGATTTCAATCTCGGGGTGCGCTCTATTATACATACATACATACATACATACGTATACAGTCCACTATTTTCGGGGTCCTTTCACGACCGACAAAAACAAAAGCAGCTCTTAAGAATTAAAAATGCAGGGGGATGTCGAAGGAATTCATAAGTAGCGATTGTTCCGCGTCCTGTCGTAGTGATTTCAAGATAACGAAAGCGGTAGTTCCCACAGAACTGCACATGTCCACGACGGAAATATTCTAAGAAGAAAAAGATGTGTCTATGGGAATCAGAAAGGAATCGTTGTTGGGCTGTATTCAGGACTAATAAAAGAAAATCTAAACTTTTGAAATTTTCGAGAGTAGAAGAAGCTTAATTGAAAAAAACTGATTCTTCTGTGATTCCAGTGAAATGTTCCTACATTTGGACATAATTCCTCAGGAAGGTATGCTCAAACTCCAGTACACATGTGAAGTACACCAGTGTCCAACATGTCCTCCAAGTGAACAGCTGATTAGCTCTATGAACCAGCTGCGGTACTTTAAGGTTAAGTTGATATCGTCACTTTAATATCTGTGATGTATTTAGCAGCTTTGAATTCCCAGTTTTCATTGAGTATAAAATAGTGGATGAGATTCAAGGTTTCTGAGAGCAGGAGCGCCCCATCTCTTCTTATTGTTAGAGGTATACTGTGGTTGGTAAAATAGCACCATAGACCTCAATAACCAACCACTATGTTACGCCAAACCGTCACGTTTTAATGACTCGCTAATTGATATCATATCATCCCAAAAATTGTAGCACACTGATGAAGTAGGAAAGCCGAAAAAACTGTACCATGGACATCAATAGACATCTTTATTTTGCAGTTTCAACAACTGTTCGATACAAAAAAAAATTATGTGAACGTCGGACGTCTTCGTGTTTCAAATTAACATCCACCAGCAGGGAAGGAATGTGGGTGCACTTAAGAAACGTAATGTTAAAATCACCGTATGAATCCTGTTTCATGCACCTACTGGTATTTATGGAGCCCCCTGCAGAATTTAATTAACGCTTCGGCAGCTCCTAGCCGAGGCTCTGTCTGAGTAATGGGGTCCATTATAAACCGATTTATTATTGATAAATCAAAATCCAGGCGTTTACTTTAATGGTTGCTTTGATAAAACATAAAACTTGTGAATTTTTATTCAATATCCATTTGTGAAACTTAAGATAATATAAATTTTGATTCACTGGACAACTCATTTGCCTGTATCCTCACTACTACCTTTTATATTTTGGATTTAAAATAAACTTTCATTAAGTACCATAAAGATTTATGTGTTACCATGATGAGCTTCCAGTGAGCTTTTAGATTTGATACTTTACTGCAGTATTGTTTACCATCTACGATAATATTTTCCAGTGATTAAAGTAGAGATTTACATATCTATCATGGGTCTGTATACACATAAAGATACAATCGCTCAACGCTGGAGGGAATTATCATATTCTTCCCTTTTCACGCCAGTCAGATGCGATGTTGTCCCTTTTTTGACGTTTCGATATATATTTTTCGTTTCTTCTTTGAAATTAAAATTTCGATATTAGTTTCGGGCGAAGCTGGCGCAGTTGGATCGTTTGTTCTCGGGATTTAATCTTAGTTTAATCAGTCGGGTGACAATAACCGCGCCCGAGGGCTCTACACTCGTCCACTGGCAACTTGGCAGATCAAAGACAGTTCCAATGCAAAATCGGGGATTCCTGCCGGCGCCGTGGGATCGAAAGCCGATGGGGCGGAAAATTAAAGAATAACTGGGAAGCGGCCGCGCCAGGCGTCAGGAACGCTTACAAAGGAAAGAGCTATTACGGCGGAATTGTGTTGTTTTACTCTTCATTTTTTCTTCTTCTTCTTCTACTGACTTTTTTTTTTTGAAACAAATGATTACTCCGAAAGCGCTTTTTTGTTTCCAATCTCCTACGGTCGATGTCGAATTTTGCCGTCATGGTCGATAGTCCACAAACTCATTTCCGGTAGGCAGTTAACGTAAGGCACTTGAGTAATGTGACCTCCTCCAAGGTAGCTCGTTGCCACAAAAATCGATTAATAGATTGCCTTTTTTCCAAACTTCTAGTTATCTAAGCTCTATTTACCAACTGCTTTACCACTATCCTTGTAACTCAAATAAAACATAAATCACAGAAGTTCATTTACTTAAGTATAAGTTTGATTGTTTTCTTATTGTTTATATGCAGAACAATCTAGACTGTTCTAAAAGTAATCAGCAATAGACGGGAATCTGAGTCATCCACATTAACCCATAGGTACAAGCTTTTCTTTTTTGAAAAATTCACTAGCAAAAGGGTTCAGAGATGTTTATTATTCTGAGACGAAAATACAAGAACATTGACTCTTGGAAACAAAGGAGAGCAAAACAAACTTCAATTATAATTTGATGGCTTCTTTGAAACATAAAAGTTTAATAATGTTCAGCAAACAGTCGTCAGTGGTGTTGTGAAGTGTTCCGAATCCATGAAAATGTCCGTTTTAAATTCCCATCTCTGTACCTAATTGAAAATGATAAGAGAAATTGGATATGGTTTGTTTAATCTCGAGGCAAAAGTTCGCTTGTATTCAATTTGAGAGCAAGCCACGCGCTTGAAACAAGAACAGTAACCTGCAGCTATTTCAGAAATACGCTGAATAGCATGCATTGTGGAAATAATTCCCTTTTTTAGGAAAATAGTTAAAGGTAGTTAAAACTTCTAGATATTATCATACCAACTTTGTTCAATAAAGTTGATAAATAATCCCAAAATGTCTTACGACAGCCTCGGAACACATAGCCGGCTTTGTTTTCCATCATAATTCGATGCGTTGAAGAGTATACACAACTGGCGGTATTGTCACGCCCCTGACGGTCTTCCACTGTGTGGATTGACGAATCGTGTAGTAAGCGTCTACTGCTACTTATCAGCACTACGTTCGAGATTGTTGTACAGTTACCTTTACGTTATTATGTTCTAAATGAATTAGCATATTGTAGCGAACACCAGCATGCTTGTGGGAGATCGGGTAAACTTGCATGTGTTGCGGGCCGGCGGCTCAACTAGCCGCGGGCGGTTTTCGCCAGTGTATGCGTGTGTTTGTAAGCTTGCGTTTCGTACCTGCCTTCCAAGAAAATAATTAAGCGGTTCGCCGAAAATGTAAACAATCTTTCGAATATTCCAGACTTTTTCCCGACTGTTCTATGATGCTATAAAAGTGACAGTGACGTTCGCCGAGTAAGATATGTAGTAATAAATTGACAGTGACAGTGGTAACTTCGGAAATAAATCGATAGTGTTAGAAGTGAAGAGACAAATAAATAGAGACGCGCATGTAAGTGAGTGTTGTAAATAATTAGTAAGCTAAGTTCCGTATTAATTAATAGTGTCTTAAAGTAGTTATTATTAAATAAGTATATATAAATTGTGTTCCTGTACTTTAGTCTTGTAAATAATTTTTTAATAAAGCCACGAACACTACAATATTTTATTAAATCGTTAGAAATAATATTGCGTTATGCAAGGTTTATGAATCCATTCATTTGACAAATTGCGGAATTTATCAATTTATTCTTAACAAATATTTCATACATAAGTCAAGTTGTTTGTTGGCAATTTCGTACAATAATGGCATTTTGAATTAATTTCAAACAACTGATGACAGGTTTATGGTCGCGAAGAGCCTTTATACAGCCAGAAAACTCCAGAATGATTTATTTTGATAATTATTAGCGGCAAGCACACTCTAAGTGGACCTACATATTTATACGACGAACGTGGCACATACACAAAAGATTCACGAGTCACATAAATATTAATTTTTTCGCCAAACAAACGTTGTTTTCTGGGTCGTTAACACCACATCGCACTTTTATCGTTATGCAGAACAGCTATCGAAATGATGAAGAACAACAGTCCAACAGCAGCAGACAACACATTAGGTTGTCTACCCCATACTGCCACGAGAGTTGGCGATAACTTGAAATAAAACGTGGGGCGTTATATTTTACACTGTCGCGGGCAGTTGGAATACTATCTGTCTGTACCATATGTCATTCTTATCTTTAACAAAATTAAAAGATAATGCCCTAATGTGCAATTAATTTTAACGTGGCACTATTTTTGGTTACATGGGCAAACTTTGACCAGTTCTTGGATATGGAATCCATTAAATGTCTTTAATTAATGATCTAATTATGGACACTATATGAATTTTCGACAGTATTTTGTATTTAAGAAGGAATCACGAAAGGAGTGAAGACGGGATACACGACTAACGATTATACGTCGAGCGTCACTCATTATTGTAATCTCACTTCCTATTTTTTTGCCAATAGAAGAATCTAATACATGTCGACATAATCATGTTGATTTGGAAAAAGTACATCCATTAATCCAACGTTCGCTTTATCCATCATGAGGGAAACAAGTTTGACCAGGCAGCCAACAACAGTACCCAGAAGAAGAGCCTTTATCGTTGCCACAATGACTTCATCATTCATTTTGAGATTTATCAGTTTTGTTACAAAGAATTTTGCTATGTTATCTTTCAAAAAATCTACGTCAACTGTAAATATGCCTACTTAAATCTATTTATTATTTTGGAGTTTTGGTGTCCATTCGTCTCTCTTTTATAATCACGACGTTCTCGTGGTATTTTTAAGCATAGTCTTTGTACCATTTGGTAAACGTGATGAGGATGAAGAGTGTGAATTACAATTTTATGATGTTACCTATTCTACCTACCAGTTCATATATTTACACTTATCTCCTCCAGTGTTTTTCGAAAACCGATCCCAGACAAGAATAGTAATGCACGAAATGTGCCAGTGTAATAAAATTAAAATAATTACCGGAGCACTCACTTTTATAGGTCATATTAGAAATTCTCGCTTGTAATTATGTTAATAAAAGTTTAACGACTTCATTCGGAACACCTTTACTAGTAGTATTATGACATCAGACAATGTTACGTTCAGGCGCTGACCGTGCAACAACGTTAGCTCTCCATAGAACTCAATATGTCACTAGAACATCAATGGACAATGGACAAACATTTCAAGCAGAGTACATTAGTTTGAACGTTTCATACTAAACCTAACCCAACCCAACCATAGCCAATGTAGCATTAGAAACCCCCAGAATGGTTAGTACCATAGATATACAGAACGGACTGGCAGAGAGAGAGACAATGAGGCCAGTAGTTGCCTTTTTCTTGAATTCTAATTGGTCCAAGTCAAGTCACACTATCGCTGTCCCTCTTGCTACAGAGTGGCCAATTTTATGCAGGTATTGCTCAGTCCAGTCTCTGCGTCTATGGTTGTTTCAACTTCCTCTAGCAGAATCTTCTTTTAGAACGTTGAGTTCAGTGGTCCCAGCCCACAATCACGAACTTACTTTCCTTGTACATTTGTACAGCAGCCATAAATCCATAAAAAGCGTTAGAGAGAAGATGCACCAATTGTCGTTTTCCAAGGAAGGACGGCGTAGGGTAATAAAATGAACAATAATAAACATGTACACTGGGAAAAATTGAGACACCACAAAACATGATACTGTTTAATAAAGATGCCAAGAATCTTGTAAAATCTCTACAGGTACAATATAAAGTCCAGGAAGACGATAAAACTTTAATTTATTTGTTTTCATCTAACAACAAACAAATAGAATTTGTAGTTAAACCAAGATCAAGACAACCATAACAAATACCCATCAAGGTAATGTCACCATACGTCTTGAACTTACACATTCCAACCTTTATTTCAGTATTTTAAAGTTTGGCATATCAAGGGGGCAAAGTACACCCTCACAGGGATACTCGTAACAGGCCCTTAGACTTGATGTTGTGAGAGGGCATTAAGATTTTGAGTTACGCCACTGCGCCACATTCTTCCGTATGTTCCCTAACACTACTCGTTGCGTGACTTTTCTCATACACAAGACACCAAAGAAAACAAGCATCCCCAACGCAAACCACCTGTAGCTGAATTGGTATTGTGATTGTAAACATTAAGACCCTGTTACAAATCCCCTGCGGTACATGTTCTGAAATAGTCCCATTGTCGAAAATCTCTAAGGTCACCGCTGGCCTGCAACAACAATAAAGTCGTGAGCTGCAAAGAGGATAGGGCTTGTTATTTGACAAGACGCAGCGGCAGCAGCCTAAGAGGCGGCGGATGTGGCTGTTACCTAGTCTACAACAACGAGAAGGGTCAGATGTTTTAGTCGAGGAGGTGGCAACGAGACGACGGGGTGAGTAAGGAGCAGGTGGCATCCAAGTTTGTGCACAACAATAACCTCACCGTAAATTGCAACTTGGATACTTCAGACAAAGTAAGATTCTGGGAAGACCAGTAAAGGGAGCTTTATTTTCTAGCAGAAAGTCAGACCCAAGTTAGTTTTACAACTTTGTCGAGACAGAATGAGAATGAGTTTGCTAAGAATGGAAGAGTCTATTGTGCATTGTCCAAATATTCAGGCAAATGAAAGATGGTCAGAAATAAACAAATTTTTGATCTAAAAGTATTATTTTTTAAAATTTTGGTTACTGGACTATGAGTCTAAGTTCCATAGAGCTGACGCTCCCATGAAAGCTTCTCTTCAAAAACAGATAATGCAAAAATTCTTTCGACACAACATAAGTTTACGTAAACGGTTTTCAGGAGTTGCGAGTACATTTTTGTTGTCGGTTTATTTCAACGGAACAATAAAAATCGGATTTAGTTACAAGTACAGCTGCACTTTAAATTCGGGTCGTGGCACCGATGGTAACGTTTAAAGACCAACTCCTAAGTATTCCGCGTGTCGTTATTTGCATGTCCCGATTTCAAATTTCAACAACGTTCGCCGGCAAAATAAATATTTATACGTACGATTTTGGACGTGAAAGCTCGAGTGTAAAAAACATTCAGCGTAAAGACAAATTAAATAACACCCATTTTGGGAGGCAATTGATTGGGTACCAACAATGGACTGTTTTGCAATTGGTTGGACACGTTCGAAAAACGAAATTAAAAAGTGGATACGCAGTACAAGGTCTTCAGATGATTTTGAATAAGCAATTGTGTCCAGGATTCGCTTCAGGGAAAGGGACTTCCAACGGTCCAACGTACCATGATGGTCATTTAAAATGTGGCTGTGGCAGAAGAATTCATAGAATGGTCTCCCCTTGAGGAGAACTCTGGAGGTTCTATCGCGTCTGTGTCCATGGTTGTGCCTATGCTGTAAATTGGGGTGGATGGTGGGTGGTGTGATGTGATGTGTCACCAACCCACCTTCACGAGCCGCTGCTGGTAGTCAGCAACTGGTGCAGCTTTAGGGAAACAATAAAATGAAAGAAGGAGATACAAAAGGAAGTAGAAAACCAGATCAAACACAACAAAGTTGCATCTAGAACCAGCCTGATAACCTACCGTCTAACATCGTCGACACTAAGCAGGAGGTTGCAACTAAGGGAATTGCACAAAACAAGCAACGAGTACGAGTGGTACGCACAGTTGCTCTTGTTCTTGTTCTTCGGCAAACTTTGCCCGAAGTAATAAGCGCACGAAGACCAGAACAGAAACACGACAAAGTGGAAGTCAGGCAACTAACTATTTATTGAGGAGGCGGAATCGGGTTCGTGAACACCTCAAGCGACGACCAGTTGTAAAGAAGTCATGGAAAGCGTATCTAAGCAAATAAATGGGATGAAATACGCCGCCGCGTTTTCTATTTTGTTTTTTTTTTTTTTTTAATTCATATTCCATGTGTATGTAACTAGGCTCAACTTGGTCCAAGCTGGCCATGCTAACGAGTTGCGTTAGCGGGAAATTAAAATTGACGTCCGCGATGGCATCTTCTTGATGGAAGTAATTGCATTACGGTCGGGGTGTCATTTATAATAATCCCACGCCGTAATTCCGAGCAATTTTCATAATTAGTAATATATGTATGTTGTACTTGCACAACTACACGTTCACAAGTGTCTATTAAAACATTTTGCTTTGACACGTTCGCCACAAAAAAAAAGTACAGCAAACCAGCTGTCGTCGAGGTGGTTTAACGTGATTGACCTGGCCAATAGTGTCAGTGTCGACTCGTGGGTGCGATACATCAAGGGACGTAGATGGCAAAGGTCACTCCATCTATCTCACCCCCTTTACATAACTCTAACTGTGACCAAAGAAGAAAAGAAGGCTCACGTGGCAAGAAATGGAAATGGAACACGTTGAGCATGCAATTGGTCACGTCGTCACCCCCATGAATGCTGCCACGTTGCTTAACTAAAGGTGACTACACACAGGTGCATCCATGCCACTTACGAGTTACACGATGTGCGCCCTGCTTAATAATCGGTCACAAAGGTGGATTTCTAACAATTCCAAATATTGTTTCATCAAATACTGTCCTGCCCCTTATTGCCAGTCGTCACTGACGTAGGTTAACACATGAAGGGTTTGCCTATTATGCAGTAAACGTTTACGATATTCATAAAAATCTAATGGACTGGCTGAATGGTGCATAGTACGCCTACGTCTTGGTCATAAAACGACTACCACAGAGAACATCACTATGGTATGATTATAGAGGTACAATAATAAACTTGGTGGCACAATATATTCATGACCATTTTATAATTGAAATGTTCACTGCATACGGTGACTCATTTACCCCGCTGCGTGAAGGGCAATAAAAAAATAGAAGTCAATTTTGAGCTTTGATCAAACAAAAAAAAAGGAACAAAGAATTCCTGAAATTCTGTTATTGATTGAGCTCAACTAATTTGGAAATATCATGACAAAATCTCGAAGCCAAATTATTACCACTCTGATTCTCTATGGGATCTTCTATTTCAAAGAACTTTTTAACTCATAAATGCTGTAACTACACAATGAATCATTGTTTTATTAGATGAATATAAACAATAGGACGCCTATTGTATTTATTATTAGAAAATACAGTGCTTTTGTTCGTCGAAAAAAGGAATTTAAAATTATGTAACATTTTGCAAGAAAATCTTCATCCACCTACATTCTTATTTCCCTTGATATTTCGCAGCATGCCTTTTCCAAAGCAGGAAACGCTCCAGGAATGGGAATTTTATTCTAAAAAAAAAATTCATAATCCCATAACTGCCGCGGTTGTTTTTGCGAGCCGGGCCGGCCGGCTCGTTGTAATAAAACTTTGCAAACGACATTTTCGGAATTCCCGGCGTTATTAGTGAAACGGCGGCGGCCTACGGGGATAAGTGGATATCCGTGTTTATCCATAACGGACAATCAGGATATCTCCTTGCGCGGGACTTGGAACAGGCTCTCTTTATCTGCGTAGCCCTCACTCAATTTCGACGATATCTACACTTGCCCGTTGCAGTTTCGCACCGGAGCAGTTAAGATAAAAAGTTTCCTTGAACGAGACGAAAGGCTGCTTTTAATTTGCAGCCAGTTTATTATCTGCGACGAAAAGTAGTAAATTCGATTATGGACAAATGTGCCAGATATGTATCCGAGAGCGGGATTTGCGCTCTTTATTAACGCCCATCGACTCCGGTTTAATAAAGTTGCCGTCTCAACGACTCATTACTATTTTATTACGGAATTGTTACTTTGTCAAGTAATAAAGCGATATTATCGCAACCGTTTTACGGTTGCACTGCTACGTATAATAAACAACTAATTTACTGCTGGGCACATATCAAAAACTGACACAATGTACCCTATTTGAACGCTACAAACAATAAAGCAGGGGTGCCGAATTAGTCGACCAATTTAGTGGCAGCCACAAGTCCAACAAGGTTTTTCATACTTTTCATACCATTTCAATGTTAACTGGGAGTTCAAATAATTCCTTTTGAGCCACAAGCAGTGGTAGATGTCAGTTTTCGCTACTTGTGGCCTGCGGACACCAGACAACAGCTGTCATTTACTACATATAATTTAGTCTTGGCAGACGGATAGAACATTTATTGTGCCTTGTGGCTGCTCATATCCACTCTTAACTGTGACTAGTGGCAGCGTCTAGCCACTTATAACAGCGACTGGTGGCCGTGACTACCCTCTTGTTGCTCCTAGCCACTTGTAACCACAACCTGTGGCTGAATGTTAACTACGATTGATGGCGGCGTCTTCGCACTTATAGCTGCATATAACTGTGATACTTGTGGCAGCGTCTAATAGATAGATTGGGCCACTAGCGAAGCCTAGTGTCTGTCAATAGTGGTCCAATCTAGCTACTACTATTGGCAGACACCAGGCTTGGCTAGTGGCCCAATATAGCTACTAGACACAGACACTAGCCGAAACCACAAATTCCTAGATGCAGTCACCGTTACGTGTGGCTAGATGCGATCACCAATCACTGTTACAAGTGTGTAGACGCGGCCGCCAGTCACTGTTACATGCATCTAGGATGCAACCACAAGTCGTAGTTGCAAGTGGCTGGGCTAAGCAGTAACAGGAGGGTAGTCACGGCCACCAGTCACTGTTACAAGAAGTTAGGCGCTGCCACTAGTCACAGTTGAGAGTGAATATGAGCAGTCACAAGTCACGTTTAAGTTAAATTGAGTATATGCAGTCACCAGTCATAGTTACGTGTGGCTAGTTGGTCAAGCTTACAATATTTACAGCGATCGTTACAATTAGTCGAGGTTTAGTTGCCAAATTAAATTTTTTTGCTTGCTAATGCAATGTATGGTGAAATTTAATCCTAAATGGTAATCATCTTCATCAACGGTTTGTGTATTCGTTTTGAATTTGCATAAGTTCATATTTATCTTGATACATGGTAGGTAATAAATTAAAGCCAATAAAGGGGCAAATAATTTAATGTTAAAAAACCAACTCACCGACGTTTCGCCTAAAGTTTCTAGGCTTTATCAAGGTTAGGTTTAACAGTTCAAATTATGTTGTTAAGGGAGGAATATAAGTTGGTGCATAAATGGTACAAAAAAAAAAAAAAAAAAAAAAAAAAAAAAAAAAAAAAAAAAAATTTATTTTAAACACAATTTTAATCTATTTATTGTTCTGTATGTTACCTTGGGGCACGATTACGATAATTATGTACCATTTATGCACCAACTTATATTCCTCCCTTAACAACATAATTTGAACTGTTAAACCTAACCTTGATAAAGCCTAGAAACTTTAGGCGAAACGTCGGTGAGTTGGTTTTTTAACATTAAATTATTTGCCCCTTTATTGGCTTTAATTTATTACCTACCATTAATAAAAAATTGGGGAAGAAATGATAACCAGAATTTATCTTGATACAACTCAGAAATTGATACTAATACTTGGCGAAATAGAGTCTGCTGAAACATTCCGTTAACGGAAACTGCCTCGGCTCCTATCCGGTTTGCATAAAGTTTTAGTAACTCGACTTAATCCCGGAAGTAGAGAAGCGAAAGTGAACTTTATTGCAGCGCAGAATTGGTCCTGATGCAGCTGATTTTATCCTTCTTTAATCCTTCAGCCCGAGTAGTTTATGAGGTACCTATTCTATCCCTTTAATTATGTTGCGGCGAGAACACAAATTTTTAAGTCACTAATGGATTCCGCTCAAAATTTCAAAAGCTTTTACTTCCGCCAGTATAAACTGCAAAGCCTTTTTAATACCCAAACACATGTTTTGAAAGCTCTCTTATATTTTGGAAAGCAAATAGACACACTAATGTTCTCAGTGGTTCCAACCAACAATGGGGGTGTTTTTAGAAGAAATTTCATTTAATGGTCATATATCAAGCTTAGTATTTTGACGAGATATGCATTAAAGTTTATTGTCTCTTCAAAAAAGGTTTTTTTTGGGCGCCAATACCGTTCAATAAATACAAGAGGCTGTAAATTCCTGAAGATCTATCTTTTAGTTGCTTGTAATTAATTTTCCGTTTATAGACGTCATTTTGGCGACATGATTCGATCAGTTCGAAGTCGCTTCAGGTAGGCACGAAATCTAGTTAGATGAACAAAAGACGTCGAGATGCACTCGATACTGCACCGTGACAAGTAAATCTCGCCAAAGCCCGCTGCGACCCATAAACTGACAATCTGCTTGGGGTTATTGCTTTAACAAGGCGGCCGTGTTCTATTCCCTGTTCTTCTCATTAATGTCTTTATATTAGCTACAGATTGACTGAGTGGCTTGTTATTCAATAGAAAACAGAGCCATTTCTATTGAAGAAGGAAACGAAGAAGAAGAAGAGCCAAAACGAAATTCCCTGCACCATAATTTGGCTTTAATATTTTGGTGTTGTGGGACATATCGACATCTGTACAGATTTTGACCAGTTTATGTGAGAATTGTACCAGTGACATAAACTTCAATAGGACGGACCCTGATATGACCTGTGACGGTATCAGAAGGTGCACCTGGAGGTAGGAACTTGCGTAAATTATGACACCGACAGTGGTAATGAACTCCAGGTAGATTCGGTAACGATCAACATTTAAAAGCGTTATTGTGTGCGCCTCGCTTATCTTAACTGATGCCCATTGTCCAGGGACTAGAAAGTCATCTGATATGTGACGGACACGCCCAGGATTGAGATATGGATCCAAAGACGTCCCGCGTGCGTCCCTCTGATAAATGTCTTGTGACAGACACAACTTAATTGCACCGTTCTTTCAAAACGAAAAGAGAAGAAGACGAAGAGCGAATAGGAATTTTAGGAACAATTAAAGGTTGAATAAGTTTCAATCAAGGAGCTGCCACATAAATGGTGACCACTGGTCGTTGCCACAAGTTGTGGACGAAGTTCTGTTTTTGAAACTTTTGATGAATTTAATGGAATCCACGATCAAAAAATATTTTTGGACGATAAATACTAATTAAAACAGTTCTCTACGAGGACCTCCTTGAATATTTAGCACTCAGGTCTTGATAACGATTGTAACTGAAGGTAAACGGACGTGAAAATGAACGCAACTTATGGCACTATCAATAGTGTTTCTGACTAATTTCCGCGCCTGGCCAACTGGTATTTGTACTTGTGGACGTGCATGGATACTAGTGTCTGCAACAGATGGCCGTGCCATGACCACTAGTGTTTCCGACTAGTTGTCGCGTCTTTGCGAGCAGAGATCGAGGCTGGCCACTGGTGCCTAGCGGATGAGTCTGTGTATTAGTATCTGCGATTAGTGGACGCGCGCCTTAGGCTAGCATGACGATTTGTGGCTGCCTCTGGCTACTACTGTTTCCGAATAGATGCGGCGCCTTTGCAACTAGAGATCGCGTCTAGCCACTGGTGCTTGCGACTAGTAGATGCGCCTGGATATTAGTGTCTGCGACTGGCGGCTGCCACTGACTACATGTACTGTGAGTTGTAGCCTTATCTAGCAACTAGTTTCTGCTGGTGGCCACGCATGATTACTAGTGTTTCCGACTAGTTGCCACGGCCCTGCGACCAGCGATCGCGCCTTGCCACTTGTGTTTGCGACTAGTGGTCGCACCTAGATACTAGTGCCTGCGATTAGTGGCGGCGACTGACGGCTAGTAATGTGACTTCTGACGGTGTCTGGCTACTGGTGTTTGTGTCTGGTGGCCGCGCCTGACTTCTAGTGTTTGCGACTGGTGGCCACGTTTAGTAGCTCGACTGAGTTGCTAGTGGCAATGACTATCAGTTGAAGAAACACTTCCTGGTGCAGTTCAGGTGTTCCTCATGAAGTCAGACACCCTTGCTTAGACTTACTATTACCTATATTTAACAGACGTCTTTTCCTTTGGTGTCTTTGAGTCGAGGGACACATTGTTCCCTTTTAAGAACGCCAACTCCGGACCGGAGACGTAGAGAAAAATTAAAAAGAATGGAACATTATGTAATGCGCCTGAATTTATGTGTTATTGTTCGATTATGTATGTGAACGAATAGGAAATGCATAGAGTCGTCGTAACGAAGATCTGTGCGGACTGATATATTTATTGCGTAATTAATGTGCTGTATTTCTCGGCTAATGAAAGGCGTCTCTTTCGAGCGCACAGACAACAGAAAGGGACTTTCGTTTAATTTATGCTGGATGATTACACGACATACAATCCTATGCATGCGTTATACCTCTGACTCAATGTTAACTTGATATTAGTACTTTATGTACTATTCCTATTGATAAACCTACGACCACACTATTTTCTTCTTTTTGTTACGGTGACTTGAAATTTATTGCTTCAACCACCAACGCGATTAAGAACAAAGACGAAGTTGAAGAAATTAACCTAAAAAATTGAAAATACAACCACTTTCTTTTCAGTTAGATTTTTGTAGCAAAATCCTTCCTTTCTTCTAAGTAGGTAGATAGTATTTGTAGAACTGTAGGCACCTTTAATTTATTATGTAAATAGTAGTTGAACACGTACAAATTTTGACGGTGGTGCATATTTTTCAAGGGCGACAATTTAATGCCATAACCTCACAATCTACGTGCATGTCCTTACAAGAGAATATAGGCAACCCATAAGGTCCGCCCTTGCGATTGTTTCCTTAAAATCCGGAGTTTGCAAAGTGAAAGACCTTTAATTACAACTTCTGATTAAATTTTTTCACCCTGGATAAGAATTTCTAGAAGCCGCATCTATGGTAACTTCTTGGAGGAAGTTTTTAACAATCTTTTTGCCTCTTCTACCATCGTTAAAATTTAGTTTCTATCTGTTATTTATTTTTGGTGAAAATTTATTAGCTCACAAATAACTTTATCCATTCATTATATTTGAATTCCCTCCAACAAATCTTATATTACAAAAACTGAATCTCGAAACCAATTAAACGGGGCTATTAAACGCAAAGTTACCAAAAGGTATCCAAAATTATACCTACACCATGTCCCACCACATGAAGTAACACATGTCCAAAACCAAAACAATGCTCTACTTAAAGTCATCACCATAAGTCAATTTTTTGGATCACTTTTGGATCAAAGTCAAGAGGATCCCAAGAAGACTAAAATTTCGCGTTCTTCTTTCAGTGGAAACAATTTTTGATGTACAGTAGATGATCCATTGAGACGTGGTGTACATAAGAGTAGAAACCGAACAGAATCTGTATTGATTTATGGCATTTCTTCAGCCAGAAACACATTATAAAGCACCATATTAATACAGGATCCAAATTCCGAAACAAAAGTCATTTGTCTTACGCCCAATAAACCTTAATTATCAATCAAGGGTCCTTGAAAATGCGGACCAGCAACGACGTGCTGCCTACCACCCACGTTCAATGAAGCCGAAGGAATTATTGTTTCCGTTTAAACATATGCCTTTCGAATACAAAAACGATTAATTAAATATTTCGAGTTGCTGAAGTTTAATGAGAAGTGGACAGTGAAGAACACGCAATGCCATGTTTTTATTATTGTTGTGAAAGTGCTTCATGCTGAGACGCATTAGTTTCCTTTTCATCCGATCAATAATCGATCGTTTCTAGATGACTATCAGACAATTAAATAACGATCTGTTTTCGAAAGCGACATAATCCATTCCCATTTGGATATTTCAGGTTAAATATTCAAACTGGATTTCTAAAAAGTATTTAGTGGCTCATAAAGGGTGGTACAACAAATATTCCAATGTATCCAATCCACCCTTGACCATTTAACTACTGTGGTACCAAACTATGACTTTTTATGGATGGAGTTTCGAAGGGTTTAATTGAATTTCTACCTTTATTTCTTGTCTTCATTCAGCCACGCGTTAACACTACATGTATTTGAATGGAACGATAGCTTACGCTTGTGCTATTGTTATAAAGGTATAGAACAAGTGTCAGTTTACAGCAATCTCCGTCGCTGTCGTCTCCAGGGCCTTTACTTTACGAGCCCATGAGCTAGACTTGCATATAGATGGGCGCTTAATTAGGGAATAATCATTTCCGTGTAATTGCACTTTGTTTGGTCTAGGCATTTTCGACGCCAGCTCGTAGCAGACATGAATACTAAGAATATTCCGAAGAACTACTTGCTTTGAAACCGAATTGTTATTTCTTTTGGCCAAACAAAACAACAGTAAATAATCATAATGCCACAAGGATTCTTCTACTTGTCTGAGAGTCAGAGTTGTTTTAATTAATGAAGAACTAATTGATTAAGATTTTGGTGAAGGAGTATGTGGTTAGAATGAAGAAGTTGATGGTACTATAATTTAACAAGTAATGGTGATGGGCAAAATAGATTTTGGGTGGAAACAATAATCTGGATCGTGGAAGTAGAAAGAAAAGGAATTTTTTTTAAGTTTTCTGGAGTTTTCACAATGGGTTTCTCAAAGAAATATTATTTGAACATAAAAGGTTCTGAACCATACTGCTGGAATTCTAACGAATAAAAATACAAAATTTTCGAATTGTCAAACAATTCCTCTATTCCGGAGATGACTTTTTTGGCTGCAGCAAGTGTTAAAGATAGCAAAACCAAATAAAAATATTTTGAAGTGATTTTTTTCAAAAATCAAGCTGATGATGAACGTACTATCTTGGTTTTGGTCAGAAAAAGACCATTAGCTTACCTACTTGACCACTTATTTCTGTAGAACCATAAATACTACCATTTCCTAACATATGCAACTTTCCCTACAGAAGAAAATAAAAATCGCAACCAAGATCTCTATTGTGTCACCAAAGCCAGTCATTCTCTTGGATAAACAAACACCTGTTGTCGGTTTGCAAGAAAAATTGGTGTTTGCTTTTACCTTCCTTTCTTCCCTCGTCTTCCTATTCCACAGAATATTCTCACAATGAAACGTTTGTTCGGCTCAAAAGTAAATATCGTGTCAAACAACATTCTGTGTTTGCAGATTTTACATTGACGTATATACAAAAACCACTTATGGACATTCGTATGTAAATATTCACTCAGTGTTTCACTCTTTTCATACAGAAAATCCTCCAAGGGTACCAAATTTGGAGGTCGTCTAAATACTTAAGGTACTATTCGTATGTAACAAATATAAAATATTTGTTTCAGTAATTTAATTAAAAAAAGTTTCCCATTACTTAAGATAGTATAAATATGTATATTGTGTTCTGGAGTCATATATCATTTAGTATAATCTTTAATTTAGGCAGTAAAAAATTAGAAGATAAAACTGCGGTCCAGTTACTAAATAGCCTGGCCCATGCAACACCGTTTAATCCCATTCACCCTTAATTAAAACCCTAGAAGCAATTTTCTCCCCACAACGTAATTATGGTATCTAGCTTGACAAGGAACATTTACATTTCGAAACGTTGGAACCGTATCAGACACTTTTACCCTCGATTTTAAATTAAACCGTGCCCCGAAGTTTAATCGTCTTGGAAAATTTTCGACATAGTTGCATAGCCATGTAGGTAGATATTCCCATCCTTAACGTCCCCCATTTTATAGCCCATTAACCCTCGTACCCTACTAAGAGAACGGTAGTTTCTAATTTCTTATACTCTATATGCAATTCGAGTAAGTTATGTACCTACATAATTGGTAGATCAAATTGATAAAACAAAGTAATGGTTTTAGTTGAGTTTATCATAGGAGATGAAAAATTACCCTATGAAATGAGAAATAATTTTTCTAGAACAAAAACAAAAGTACCTGAAGTATATATTGCTAAATAAATTTTGGAAATAGGGTGCGTGGCTTATTGAATTTACCCCTTACATCCAAACTGTACCCTGAAATAGAAGAGACCATGAGCTCTTTCCTGTACTAGTGTTAGCTGCCACTGATGCGTATAGTTTATCTAATCTCAATTGAGAACTATATGAAAAACCAGGGTGCGGTAATCCTTTGTAAGTGAACGTCTCTCGTAGAGACGCTGGATTTATAATATTTTCAACTAAGAATGGATTCACTATACCATGAGAATTCAATACGAAACAGTTTCCTATCTGGGCAACTAAACAAACCTTCTATCAGGTCCAATGGTCACTGCATTAATTAATGATCAATAATTAGCAAAATATCGCTGGCTTAGTCAGATTATTAACATATTATTCTTCCTGATATTTGACGGTTACCTAGTCAACCGAACGAATTTATATTCCACGCAATGCACGCTCCTGTCTGCCGTACCAACGTTCCTGACAACGAATATAATAAATGAATTCTGTGTGCCATGAACAAATTGTATAATAATTCATGAATATCGGCAAACAATAGAATATCATTTATGCTGACTCAAAATTTGTTGTTATTAATGATAAACGTGACATTGATATCTGTTTGAATTGTATATTGTATGAGTAGCATGAGCGTGGAGTTGGTAAGACACAACTGAGATCTCAGTCAGTTGGAATCAAAACCGAATGCAACCGAAATGTGCCGAAAGGAGGCGTAAATCAAGCAATCAATTTCCGTCTCTCTTCGGCACAGTTCGGCTCCCATTAACGCACTCCATCCCTTATAAAGTAATTTATTATTATATAAATACCCTGAAAAATACTGATCAGTACAAATACTGTGTTTTTCTGTAATGCGTATAGAACAAACAAATAAAAAATAAGAATTTTTTACAACTGAATTTTGTACCATTTCGAACTTGTTTAAGCACCATAATAAAATTAACTGCCGTGTAGTGCGCCTTCGCCACTCTCATAAAAAAATAATTTATTAAGTAGCAAGGTTAATGACGCCAATAATAATGAAATTAACCACCAAAGAAGTCATTACTAGCAGAGAATTCCCGCACTACATGCAATCTAATAAATCGCTACTTTATGTGTCTCAAAAACCATTTTCTCAAGGTATTTACTGGTATATCGTTATGTTGTGTTCGTTACGTACAAAGGCTTTTGTCAATAAATAAAAGTTTAACGATGTCAAAACACGCAACTTTAAACCTTTCAGACTATTGCCCTTAATGTTTTTGATGTGTACTTGGAAATGCAGTCAATCGCTTTTTCCCAGGAAACGTAGACGTCTCGCATAAAGTCAAATAAAATAAAATTGGATTATAAATATTTGTAAAAATCAATCGAATCTTGCTGTGCTGCCATCTATCGGCGGCGTATAGGGGTTGTTGGCCGACGCTAACACCAGCTAACACCGTGTGTTACTTCGACAGTGAGTATTCATGAGGGCGCATTGATCGCCTTCCTCTGTCACTGTCAGTTTGCATAATACACGGAGTTGTGGTTTTAGTTAACTTTTAGAGTCCATATTGTGTTTATTTTGTTATTATAGAAGAAATCAAACTCATTTGTAGTTTTTGTGGAATTTGTAGTGTATCTGCACAATAAATTCAAGCCCTGTCCAAGTCCTAAAATCCCCAAGATCCAATATAATGCACATGTACAAATGAAAAAACCTCAATGTGCATACACTTCAGTATGGTGAATACAGGGTAGAATCAAGTAAAGCGGTAGAAACAAAAGGCGCAGAAGAAAAAAGACATTATTAAATCTTCTGGCTTTCGAAGATTCGAGGAGACATCCACTCATGGATAGGAAGAAGAGTAAGTCGATGTTCAATGATAGAAGTCACGGAACACATTCAGTTTGGAGTTCATAACCATAACTTTCAAAGATCGCTGCTGGTGTTGGATGGATGGCAAGTAAAGGAAGTGTCAAAATGGAATAACATCAGTATGACGAATAGAGGGTGGAATCAAGTAAAGTGGTATGTGCAAAAGGCGCAGAAGACAAACGACATTATTGGATCTTCTGGTTTTCAAGGATTCGAGGAGACTTCCACTCATGGATAAGAAGAAGAGCAAGTCAATGTTCAATGATAGAAGTCACGGAATACATTCAGTTTGGAATTCTTAACCATAACCTGCAAAGACCGCTGCTGGTGTTGGATGGATGGCGAGTAAAGGAAGTGCCCAACTGGAATAACACCAGTATGACGAATGGAGGGTGGAATCAAGTAAAGTGGTAGGAACAAAAAGCGCAGAGGAAAAATGTCATTGTTGTATCTTCTGGTTTTCAAGGATTCGAGGAGACTTCCATTCATAGATAAGAAGAAGAGCAAGTCAATGTTCAATGATAGAAGTCACGGAATACATTCAGTTTGGAGTTCATAACCGTAACTTGCAAAGATGGCTGCTGGTGTTGGATGGATGGCAAGTAGAGGAAGTTCCCAACTGGAATAACACCATTATGACGAATTGAGGGTGGAATCAAGTAAAGTGGTAGGAACAAAAAGCGCAGAGGAAAAATGTCATTGTTGTATCTTCTGGTTTTCAAGGATTCGAGGAGACTTCCATTCATAGATAAGAAGAAGAGCAAGTCTATGTCCAATGATAGAAGTCACTGAATACCATCAGTTTGGAATTCTTAACCATAACCTGCAAAGACCGCTGCTGGTGTTGGATGGATGGCGAGTAAAGGAAGTGCCCAACTGGAATAACGCCATTATGACGAATTGAGGGTGGAATCAAGTAAAGTGGTATGTGCAAAAGGCGCAGAAGACAAACGACATTATTGGACCTTCTGGTTTTCAAGGTTTCGAGGAGACTTCCACTCATGGATAAGGAGAAGAGCAAGTCGATGTAAAATGATAGAATTCACTGAATACCTTCAGTTTGGGTTCATGACCATAACCTGCAAAGATCGCTGCTGGTTTTGAATGGATGGCAAGTAAAAAAAGTGTCCAAATGGAATAACATCAGTATGACGAATAATGGGTGGAATCAAGTAAAGTGGTATGTGCAAAAGGCGCAGAAGACAAACGACATTATTGCACCTTCTGGCTTTCGAAGATTCGAGGAGACATCCACAATAAGAAGAAGAGTAAGTCAATTTCCAATAAAAGAAGTCACTGAATAACTTCAGTTTGGAGTTCATAACTATAGCCTGCAAAGATCGCTGCTGGTGTTGGATGTATGGCAAGTAAAGGAAGTGCCCAACTGGAAAACACGACATGAACAACCCCCTTCTTCTTCGACCTCCCATCAAGCCTAATCTTATAGTTGAAAATATTAGTTTGTATAATGATAGGTGGGTTAATTTCGTATTAATACCGGAGTTTTAATGACAACGTCGTTGCCGAAAGGGGTTGATTGCGTAGTAGCGCTCTTATATCTCAAACGTATAGAGAAGGCTTTTGTCCCGAAGCAGCTGCGGAGTAATTAAAACTAGAGTAGGCCTTGGAGAATAGCAGCGGCAACGTCGAAAATTAACAACTGCGCTCCTCCGATGGCACTCCAGTCGACAATTACGCCGAAAACCATTCAATAGCTCCACCTCGTGCTCACTGACATGCCTACGATGACGACGACGACAACTTTGGAGGTACTTCTATTTAATACACCGTCAATGCCTGATCTGAAAGTTGTTTGTGTACTTCGAACGATATAGAGGATCAAAGCTCTTCAGTTCGTTATGGCGCTGATAAACAATGGATACGGTAGGTGGAACATCTAGACGGCGCGACGCGACGCGACGCTGTCTGACACATCTTCAGACGGAATCTTCGTCACAAGCAATAAAATGAGAGACGCTGAGAGGGTACTTTATGTATTAGACGACACATTGATGTTACCTATCTGTACCAGTTAATTGCGAAAGCATTTAATTATTCGCTCGTTAACATGATGCCTTTGAACTAAAATATAATTGGGGTAAGCATGAGGTAAAGAAGTATCGTCGAAGAATTTAGTGTTCCTTCGATTTTGAAACATTTGGATCCACTGAAATCAAATTTACAACTCCAAAGATCAGTGGCGAATCCAGGGGCTGGGGGTACAGGGGTTAACTTTGTTACTTCAGTTATTGATTAAGTGGCACAAGGTTCTTTTAGGTGTTGACGCGGTAGTGTATGGAGGCACGTCTTTTTAGCCTCCTTCCGGACATTTATCACCTATAAAGCGGCGCATGGGCTTGAGCAGTGACAAAATAGCGGTTGTCACAAGTGCTTGGCACACGGGCGCCGCTTCCGATTTATTCACTTGAGTGAATCCCCCAAATTGCGTCGAACGCTAACGGAATTTCAATTCTTCTAGTATCGACGCGTATGCCATTTACCGCATGGTAATCTACCGACCGATTTGACAAAAGGAATCAGGCCAGTTCGACTGAAACTTTTTCATAAATCCGATTTGAAACGCAACGGTCTTTTACCCTCCGGTGCACTTCCTTCCCATGTCAAACGAATGCGACGGATTCCATCGATTCAACAATTTTTCGGGTTCCGCTTCAATAAGAAGAAAGAAAGACATACTTTTTGTACCCGATTTTATTGACGACAATAAACTTTATACTTACGTTACTAAAAACTTTTATAACTTTGGCAGTTTTAAGGAATGGCTATTAGTTCTCTCTCAGAAAGTATTAGTTCTATCTACTTATATCATTACAGGGTGAGTTGGTGGCGGAAGTGACGATTCCTGTAAATGAGTGTCTAACAATAAGATATGATAACACGAAACAGTTTACGGGCAGCTAATGTTCAAGTGGATTTGGTATAAGCTCAGATAATGAATCTGCTGAATTATCTTCAGATCTGTCGAGACAAACGGACTGCGAAGTTTAATTAAACGCTGCAGAGTTTCAGGTTGCAGCCACCGCATCGTCGTTGTGACACCGCCACAGTAACTGCCGTAACTACAGGTATTACTGCCGAATACAATTACGGATGTTACCGACATGCCCTTATTGTTTCACGAATTCATACGAACCGTGAATAATCGGATTTTGTACGCCGCAAATAAACAGTGACAAAACGATAACTATTCCTCTAAAGCCACAATACAAACCCATAAAAAACTAAAATTACAGAAATGGTTCATTGGTTTTGTTCTTGTAACAATCGTCTGGCGATTACATCGACATTTCTGCTGTTCAATTCTTTTTTACTACAATAAGGGAAGAAACTGAAATTAAATCAGAAAATTGATGCTGCAAAGGATAACATAAGAGAAAATCAATGGAGAAGTGGGAAGAATGTTTTATGAAGAAGGATGGATGTTGAGGTTTTCAGAGGATGTGAAGACTGGATTAGGATAGGAAGAGGTAAAGGGAGGAATTGTCCAATGGAATGATAGGAAGCAAATGGGAATTGGAAAGACAACGTAGAAGTTTTATGATGGAAGAGATAGAAGCAAATAACTCCTAGATGGAGAAATGAGCGTTGAAAGATGTCATAGAAGCATTCTGATTAAGAAAGGATATACTGGTTAAAAAGTCACAAATCAAGATATCAAAATGGATAGTAGAAAAAGAAGAAGATGAAGATAGGAAGCATATGATATTGGAAAGATAACGTGGAAGCTTTATGATAATAGAAACAGTAGAACCAAATGTGTTCAAGGATTGGTAAAAATCTATGAGTTGAAACATCTAGTACATGAAGAAATGGACTAAGACGTCAGAAGATTGAGATGTCAAATAATTTTGGATGTAGTGGTTTTGAAGGGGATCTGCAGATTGGACCAAAATAGTAAGAGGTAGAGATATAGGTATGTCTTCAATGGAGAAGGCAGGACGCACACGAGATTGAAAATAGAAAGTTCAGGAGTTCTGTGTGATGGGAAACCAAATATTGTTCTAAAGGAGGTTAAAGGAGCTATGGGCTAAAACAACTGGTATATATAGAAATGAATTAATAAAATACTAGATCGAGATGTCAAAATCGATAATAGAACTGTAGAAGGAGTCATGAGAAAGTAGCAAAGAAGTTTGGATTTTGTGGTTTTCAGGAGGTTTAAAGATTGGATGAGGTTACGATAGATAAGTCTAAAGATTCTTTGGACTAAAGGAACCTCTTCGATGGTGATCCAAGGTGATGATCCACACAAAAGGACGTAAATGTCTTCGTGCCAAAAGGGCACTTGTTTTGTATTCTTTCGGCAAGGAATTATTTCTTTTGATTAATGGATAATGGTAACGAATCCAGTTGGTATTGTATTTTGTGTAAATTTGTTTCTGCCCACGGTAGGCAAGTGGATTATTGATCCGTTTTCGAATTTGGCCGAATGTCGAACAGCAGGACACTGACTGCAGACTCACCAACTGACGGTTATTACTTATCGTTATCGATCTCCTAATAATAACTCAAGCCAAATAAAATAACACTTGAATGCAGTTAGCGGTTCAGATAAAATCTGCGTTGTTTAAATGCGCCCACGGAGCGATAAATTTGTGCGAACGGCGTAATGTATCATGGACCTGCGTGAACGAAGATGGAGACGTCGGATTGTAGGACCGCGCCGAGTCGAGGAGTCCGGTTCTACCTTCCTTCTGCGGACCTGCGCCTACCACAGCATGCGTGTGCATGTGTGGCTAAGGAAACCAACTGCCAACTGCGATTTAAGTGGCGCCAGCCAACGACGACTTACACGCAGTATTAGAAGTTTATGTACCCACGTCGCGAAACGAACATGCAATTTTGTAAATAAGGCATAACGTAATGGAAATAGAGACTTCACGCAACGAACATGCTGAAGGACTTGTTTTTTAAGTAAAATAGAAGTAAGAAGTCTTTTTGCTGTCCTTAAGACGCTAAAAAATTGATTCATTTATAGGTTATGTAGACAGAAAATAGATATCCGGCTCGAAGGACCATCAGTTTTATTTTATTAAGGACGTTTTATTTGTTGGTCTCTTTTATAATTATTCTATTAAGTGATGTTTTATTGAAGAAAAGGAATGTGACACTTAAAACTGCGACAAGAACGAGTTAAAATTAAAATTAACGTAAGAAATGCTGTTTTAACTTCCGAACTAACTTTCGAATTCAATGAGGATCATTAGAGAAATGGTCTAATGGAAAAACAAACTGGGGGATGAAGTTCCTTTGCGAATTCCAACTGTTCCGAAACACTGCAGTCATTAAAGAACAGTAATCCTGTTAAGATTCTGAAGAAGAAAGACATTTAAATGATGGGATTAAGTGCTTATTTAAAATTCCTGAGAAATTAAGATCGTTTGAAGTTTTCCCGCCAGATTAATTTATTTCCGCTCTCTCTCGAAAAATAAGAGGCATAAGGTACCGTATTTCTCTTATTACATCAGATTAAAATTTATTGAATTTTTTTCGAGTCCTTATTTTCCTTTATTTGTAATGGAAGAACGAAAGAAACGATTCTTAACATTGTATCTCTTAGAGCGGCGACACACAACAAACTAGTTGAATGCGATTGTCCTCCGGTTTGGCATGAAAATCCCATAAATTTCCGGGACGCTCCTTCCTCATTGTTTGATGGTCGGGTCGTGAAAAATCTTGGAGCTAATTTATAGCCTGTGTGGGCAGCCCATTTATCTCTGGTCTTGCTACAGCAGACAAAACACCAATTCGGTCGAGAGCCCAATGTTTGGCGAATTGTGATAAAAATCAAATATAAATTACGTTACGACCTTATAGACTCTGTGAAAAGATTTTTTTGAATATCATTAAACAAATGTGAAAACGAAATTTGTATGTAACTTTTTTCTAGATATAAATGAAATATTTTGTGGACAATTATCCATAATTTTGACGAGTTAGTACATATTCAACCGTACTGTGATGGTCCTTCGAGCCGGATATCATTTTTTCACCGATTTAGTCTAGATATAAGTCAAAGTTTACTAACCAATGAAAGTAAAAATAATACAAAATACAATTGATACCAGAATTATCATTAACACCAAACAGTTTTTGAGAAATACATATTTTTAAATTTAACCTAACTTTGTAAATGAGCTTTAGATATGTTATTAAAAAAGCTTTTATGTTGATTGTACCCTGTACATTTTGAAAACACTCTACCTGTCGATTAGTGACATAATTAAGTTTAATTTGCACGTTCAAATCGTACTTTAATGCCTTTATTTCGTTTTATATTCTGATAAAAACGTCCAAGCCAGTTATGGAGTTGTCCACCTTTCGAAACGGAGGTGGCAACTAATGACTTCACGCGATCCATTAATCTTCTCTCTTCGGGGAGATTAAGACAGAGACAGAAGAGAAGATATCAGGAGAGAGAGAGAGAGAGAGAAAGAGAGAGTGAGTGAGTTCTGCAGAGCGCGAAAGGAAAAAAGAAACTTTTATTAAGGCAGTAGGAGGAGGTTCGCATTAGCAAAAGGGGAAGTTGGTTCGGTAAAAACTAATTAGTTATTTCACGCCTGTAAAGGGACGGCGTTCGACACTAGTAAATTAGTTGGCCGTGACGCGCCTGGCCTTTGGCTAAATGAGTTTTGATTTAGTGCTTACCACCAAAGAGCAGAAGGAAACAGATGGAGGGACGCGGACACCGCACTCTAAGAGCTTGCAGGAAATGTAGTTAGTTGTTGCAAAGTGTTTTCCGTGCCAATCATTCACGTAAAAATAGAAGCTTCCTCTCGTTTTTCATCTTCTCGCTGTTACAAAAGAAGACCGCAACCTTATTTTGCTCTGATCTTTTTTAGCTTGTAAAACGCAGTTAGAAACGCATTTGATCTTAATTTATGTCACGAAATTATTAATGGATTCTCTCGTTTCTCAAAATATGAATCATTCTAGAACTCTTCACGTATTTCAATTCTGAGAAACATAGTTGAACATTCTGGGATCTCGAGGAACATTCTAGAAACTTCTGGAAGGTTCTTTAACGTAATGGAGTATTCGAGAACTTTCTGGAGGACTTTATAATTTTCTGGAACGTTTCGAAACATTCTGGAGTTTGTTACAATAAACTTCTTGAGGTGCTCCATAAAAAATCCTCCTCTCTTGGAACTCTCATATCTTCACGAGTACATCCTACAGCTCCAAAACAAAATCCTCAACCATAAAACTTCCATAGAGATTTGAAATTTGCTTTAAAAGTTTTGGCGGCACATGCAGATAATCAACAGTGGATGATGGGATTATGAAAAGTTATGCCTTGGTGTCACAATTAAATGAATATGTAAATTTGACTCTTGCGATATTTTCAGAACACTTTGTATATTTAGGTACAAAGTCCCATAAAATCCACAAAACATTAAAGGTTGATTGAGAACCTTTTGTCTCCTGTCCCTCGCCCTCTTCATCTCCTTTCTCGTGTCTTTTCAACCACTAGACATCATTGCAATTCTGGTGATCAGTGCGTACGAGGGAACGCCAATCGCATGTCACATCACCAGCTGTAATATTGCTGACATGAATGATCTTTGGAGTAAGTTGGCAGCTATGGGGGCGAGCAGCATTTGCAGACAATTTATGGGCGGTTATGGATGATATGCCAAAGCGACGAGTGACGTCCATTACGATATGTCGGTATACGAATATGAATATTGTTCATGCCCCGTCAGACGTTTCGCCGTATGTATTTAAAACAAAAGGAATCAATCCGGCGTCAAAACAATTGCGCGAATTTTTTTTTGAGTCCCACAGACACCGTTAAAATATTCAAATTAAGGAATGACTTTCTGAAATATTTCTACGACCTCTATTCAATGGATATGTACGTGCTTGTTTGGTTAAAATGGATACGGCGAGTGGATTTATTCCAGGTCACTGATCCCTCGAATTTGCCGAAAGAGCAGCACTTCCACTTTCGGTAGTTCATCAATCAAGCAATCCCATCTCATTCCTTCCACTCGATCAGGTCGGGCAAAAGAAAGGAAAAAGAAAAGACAAAAACCACACCTCGTAACCCCCGATGGCCCTCATCTTTTATTCAGGCGTGTAACCGTTCCCGGAACTCCTTAACGTTCCGGACTCCTTTTTCATACAGTCCACCTTGAGGAGCCGTATGAGAATTCAATTTCTTCCATTCATACGTCACAGTTGCGGCAGGCAGAGGGTGTAGGCTGGACGGAACGGCATCGGCTTATCAAAGTGCATATCGGATAACGACAGGAAGGTGAGCTTAGGACCATGAATTATTCAGGCGCTTGCAAATGCCTCCTTGCTTTGCATTATTACTGTTACATCGCTGAGAGGACTCTGCTCCTCCAGTACACCTGCACGCCCACCATCGATTTCCATTGTTATCAGAATGCAGACTCGCTGCGGACTGTCATGCACCAAAAAAAGTCATTTCGAAATAATCTACAATGTCAACATGTTCTCAATTCATCAATGAATCCAAAAAAATTTCATATTACTCCTTCAATCTTAGATACTTAATTGTCTTTGAGTTTGCAATTTCTTTATTGAGGATTGAGAGAAAGAACATTTTGATTTTCATTTAATCGCCTCGGTTTGTACGTCGATTTTCGGTTTGAAGCAGTGACTGCTGAATCGTGATTGTTCTGTTCCAAGTGATCAGAGTTATTAACATTCGCTGGGTCATCACCCACACTGCAGAAGCAATTACGGAACCGCTACAGAAATTACAACGGTTGAGAAGTTAATGTTCTAAGGACCTAAGAGATTCAAAAGTATCTACGGTAAATACAGCATGTCCAGTAAGCGAATAGAGCATGAAGAGGCAAATTTTTTAAAGATCATTTCAGACATTAACATCCGCAACGAATTAATGGAGATAATCATAATGGTGAATAAAAGAATAGGAAGAAAGAAGTACTCACTAAAGTTAGGCGATGTTAATAGTTTATAGTAATAGATTTACGAAAAGCATGTGAGAATTAATGGAAAGAAAGCAAAACAAAGTGAACTCGTTATCTAGATAAGTAATACCAATCAATCAATGGTTATTTCAATTTATGCGTTTCCATTAATTCTGTAAAAATTTTGTTGTTCTTTAAATACTTTTTCCATTAATTCTGCAAATCGTCCTCCGTTAGTTATGTAAATATCTACATTAAGTATGTCAATAAATTCGTTCAATATATTTTTTTTGTTACGAATTAATGGAAAAATTATGCCCTATCTAAGTGTATTTATTTACCATGCATTACAACATTATTGGAAAATAAAGGCTTTTTATGAAAATTTCGTGAGAGAATTATGTTTTATTTCTGAAATTCATTTGAAAATTAATGGAAAAACAGTCAAAAAAGGGCATACACATTTATATACCAAAACATACCAGTCATAAAGAAATTACACTTGTGTGTTTCCATTAATTCTATAAAAAATTCTACGAATTTTACCAATAAAAAGTAATTTTTCCTATAATTTTTTCCATTAATTCTATAGTATTTCTAATTTGTTCTGTACATGTCTTTACGCTAGTTTAACAATAATCTTTTCCATTAATTCTGTAAGCAATATTTTCTTAGTTCTTTAAAAACTTTTCTATTAATTTTACAAATCGTTTTGCGCTTGTATTGTAAATATCTTTTCCATTAACTGTGTAAAAGTTACTTAGTACCTTACAACAGAACCGAAGAATGAAGACCTTTTGGTACTAACTGTATGATACAATTATGTTTGGTGAAAGTGACTTGAAATATGCATATGGAATTTTTGAATTAATGGAAGCGTATGAGAATTAATGGAAAGAACGATAACGAAATATATAAACATATATATTTATGTGTTTCCTTTAATTCTGGAAATGGTTGTTTAATTTTTTTCATTTATTGCATAAATAATATTATTATTTCGTATGTCCTTCTTCTGCTAAGAATTAATGGAAAATTAACATGTGTCAAGTAAATTCTATGTTTTACGACAAAAATTAAGAATAAAGATTTTGTGATATATAGTTCATAACAGAATTAGGTTTGGTAAAAGTGACTAAGATATGTGAAAGTTTTGAATTAATGGATGCACTTGAGAATTAATGGAAACACATGAGAATTAATGGAAAGAATGTGAAAAAATCGAAATGGTCCGACATGTACACATTTAACTAAGTAATATCTTTGTATCTCTTTTTTAATTCTGTGAACATTTTTTCCATTAATTCTGCTAATTGATTTCTGCTGGTTCTTTAATTTTTTTCCATTACTATGCAAATTATATAATTGATAGTCTTTCTTCTCACAAGAATTAATGGAGAAATTATGATCTGCCAGACTACGAACCATGCAGCTTCCACATTAATGAAAGAAGTTATCAAAATATATTAGAGTAGGATATATATAATGGTAAAGAGATTTATTTCTCTGAGCGTTCATAGAGCATCGTTGTACGGTCATTTCTGTGGTAGATTTAGAGACACGTTGTATACCAAATGTGCGGGTGCCGTTAAATGCAACCTTGGTGGCTGAATACAGAAACGGATACGTGTTTAATTTAAACTGAAAAGATGCGAAGCCGTGAGTTCATCTCGCGGAATTGATGAGTAAACCGCAAGCACGAAGAAGTGATTTGTGGGTATTAACTTGATGAATGGGTAGGTTGCTGGAAAGTACAGGATGCAATCTATGCGAATTAAGACTCTACCATCCACTATGGTACCTACTATCCATTCAGTTACTAGTAATTTATTCGGAAAAATTTCTTTAACAATGCAGACACAATAATTGCTGCTAATTCGTAGAGCAAACAAAATTGTTTTTCAAATAAAAAAAATCAAAATTTTAGTAAAAAACTTAATTAGTCGCTTTGTATGTAACAGATATGTGTCTTTGCAGGACGGCAATTAAAAGTTCCACTGTTAGCATTAAAGTTTTGCTTTTAGCGAACTAATGAATATTGATTATCGTCCTCTTTACTGAATGAGGATAGGGTTTCGTTTGAGAAGCAAACGCATTAAGAAAACAAATAGATCGAATTTTCCGGAAAGCAATTACCAACGGAAACTATTTATGAATAGCAATTAGCTTACGAGGTTGACGATTCTGCATCGATTCATAAAAAATTCAATATTCATTAGCGAACATGGAACTACTTCAAAGTAGTTTAGGCTTTAGCGAGTTTACTCAGAGCTTTGTGTACAGTACGTAGGTACTCTCTGAAATTGAAATGGGTTTGTAAGTAGCCAAAAATGAAGGCAATTTAGTACAAATACCATTGAGTTACCACCAAGAAGCGTCAATAGTAGTTTAAAAGACTTACCTACACGTGTTTAGAATCTTGTTGGGTTGACATTGTTGATATATTCTGAAATAAGAAGTTAACATCAAAAACATAGATACCACTGATGGGTACTCGAAACATTTCAACCACGGATTAGGAATAAATTTCAAAAACAGTTGGAAACCAGCTTCAAGATCCTGCAGCAAAAGTATTACCTTTGGTATCAGAACTTGTGGAATATCAGAGATCCCATGGTAATAAACTACCACAGATAGTAATAAGGAACCAGTTCCAATATTATCCAGAATTGAAGTTATTGTTTCAGAAACTATCGAGTACCACAATTGAAAATCAGTTCCATGATTTTAGACAACTAGAAGTTACACGGTGTTTCAAAATGTAGACAGTACCACTGTTAGTAAAGGAAACCAACTCTAGGAACTGACGAGTGCCAGGCACACAGTTGGAAACCAGTTCTAGCAGAGGAATTATTTTCAGCGTTAAAAATTGTGGAATACCAGAAGTCCAATTAGAAACAGATCCAAGGCAATAAACTACTATAGGCAGCAACTGCTCCAAAAAGTAGTCAAATACCAGTGGTACCATTGGAAGCCCATTGGAAGCCAATTTCAAGAACTGTCCAGTATAAATGGACCAATGGAGACCAGTTAATAGATCATCGGATATCGGAGACATCGTTGAGTACTGCAAGTACAGCTGAGAACCATTCTCAGGATTCCTGAATATTAGAACCATTTTTATTGAGTTTCAAAAACTATCGAGTACCACTGTTACTATTGGGAACCAATTCCAGGAACTGTCATGTGGGGGAAGTACAGTTGAGAGCCAGTGCTTCTTAGAGTCAAAAACTGTGGAATACCAGAGGTCAAATTGAAAGCTGTTCTGAGGTAATAAACTACAACAATGAGCAACTGTTCCAAAAGGAACTGGAATGCTAGTGGTACTATTGAGAACAAAAATCGTGAACTGTTAGTAAGACGAGTAGTGAAGGAATTATTGACTTGAAAAATTGTTGAGTATCATATTTACCATTGGAGGTTAGCTTCAAGAATTGTCTAGTACCAGAGGAATAACTGGAGATCAGTCTGGAGATTAGTAATTTCAAGGGGTGCTAATCAGAACCAATTTCAAGAATTGTGATGAAGTACCCAAGGTTTAATTATTGAAAACCTGTGTCGAAATATACAAATTGGCATTAGAAGTACCATCGAGCTTCAAAAAGGGTTGACTAGTTTAACTTTTTTTTTTTTTAATTTTAAAACTATCACAGGAATGAAATCCTGAGAGTAAGTCATTGTAGTTATTAAAGGTATGTATTTTATAATACAAACGTAGATGCAAAACGATTTAGGTCAGGTACATAAAAGGAAGTTATTCGGATGGCCTCAGGAGGCTCATTCTTCAGTTACTTGAAGCAACAAATAAAGCCACTAGTTCGAAATGCAGGTCACTGCAAGAGATAGATAAAGCTTGTAGGGGCTTCCTGCAAATTCTGTTATTCAGATTTGTGCATTCAAATCTCGTAGACATACAGAACCGGGGATGTATGTTTATTTCATAACACGACACCCCAAAGCACACTTCATCTTGTTTATCGAACCCCTTTTGTACTTTGTTATCCGAAGGTTTCCTTCGAGAAATTTACTATACAATTGAATTTTCCAAAGGACGACGAAAAGCTTAAGAAACGGACAAGAATCTAAGTTCTCATCACGTTTCGGACAAAAAAGGGACCAGCAGGTGAAATATATACTCAAAATCAATACAACCAACCAATGTATGCTGTCTGGTCCTTATCACCAACTAAAATTTTGGTACATTGTCTGTTTATTTAATGCGAGACTAGAAAATTAAGAAATAAGGATTTCATTATTGAAGGCCAGACCGTTGACATGCAACGTCATATAAGGGAGTCCTAATAGGGAACTGTCTTGACCTAAACGCTCTTATAGTGCTGTTGTTTTTTACCTGTAAAAGATAGAGGGGTGCCGTCCGGGACTTTTTTATATAAAATTCAATTGTCTACAAAAAGATCTATATACTTTTTCTCGTATCTATCACGGTTTGGGCTACGTAAGAGTCGAAAAATCCAAATACACGTTTTCAAAACTTAACGCTAAATAAATAGTAGCAACAATTATTTGCCAGTTTAGAAATTTCAACAAATGCTCCTCTTACATTCCTCAATAAGAATCCGCGATCAAAAAAATTTTTGGACGATAAAATCTATTGGCTACGAGGACCTCCTCATATGACGTTGTGCGTTAGCGCTCTGGCCTTTAACGACGATGGTAACGTCTAAATACATTCAGTGGTAAATATTTATAAAAGTCAAGATTTTGTCTGTGATTGTAAATGTGTAAACATTTCGTGTATACGAGCGTAGATTTTGTAAATGAATAAATTTAACGGTCCGATTCTTTTCGAGGACAACATATACATACGAATGCGACTATTTTTCTTCCAAAAATACTCGCATTCTTTGCACTCATTTCTTTGATGTCGTCGTCGAGATCCGTCTTATCTTTTGTGTAAACAGCCTCGAGAAGAGTAAAACAAGAGCACATTACGGGCCGTCGTAAAAGTATTTCCAACGCTTTGTTTTGCTTTTGTCGGACAAGTGAGCTTCGTGTTCTCGAGAGGAGGCCATTAGTTAACGACATCATTATTGGCATAACTGAGACTAAATCTGTCGGGAAGAAGCACGTGTTTCTCACTGAATTTAACGATAATTGAGGATTGGATTTAGCAGCTGCACCTGTGCCCTCTACGGTTACCCCACGTTCCTAATAAACGTGATAACTCTTCACTTTCATCTCCACCATTGACAATAAAAAAAATCAGTGACAACCATTTCTGGTGCATTTCAATTCGGAATTTGAACAGCTACGAAGAAAAATACCTTTTAAGAAAATTGGATAAGTATTGAAAAGTACAACCTAAACTCAACTACAAAATTGAAACGTTGGTGTGTCACAGTTGAAAATCCAAATACTCGAATGGCAAGTAAATACCTGGAAAGCTCTGCTTGTTTACTAAAAGATTTCCTTTGGAAAGTAGAATGTCAAAAATTTAATCTACTTGACGTACATGTTGACGAGATTTTCATTAGACAAAAAAAAAAAGGAAAAAGAAAAGCAACCCACGTTGTAATGTGGGATTTAGGCACTATATAGCAGCTTAAAAATATGAATTTTTTAGTACCATGGAAACCTTTCGAATAGCAAGAGTTAGTTTCAAACCGACGACGTAAATTTGATGCGAATGGAAACCAAAAAAAAATCATCTTATTTTTAGCATCCATTTTCATAACCAATAAAGAGATGCTGTACATTCCAAGAAAATATGTTGAGTTTTAGAGATAATCTTTGAAAACATTTTCAAACTAATATACGAAGGTATGTATGTACAGACAAGAAGTCAGGTAGAATATGTTACACCATCTGAAGAACTATCCAAAACCGCTTTAAGTCTGTGCGCCTAGTTGCTCATTTCAACTGCTTCGTTGCAAAGACAACCTGCATGGATTATGGGAGTGCGCTGATATGCAAATGAAATTACCAGCAACTACACAGTTCGAATTTTGTCACAAAATGGAAAATGGTTGCATCTGGTTGAGAAATTGTCACCAAATGCATGGAATGGAATGATGACGAGAGCTTATTTGCAACCAAACAGAGTTGCTTGAGGCCAGGATGTTTAAGGACAGAGCTTTCAATGAAATTCTGTAGTTGAAACTGTTTAGTTGCATTATTGGGCGCACTAACGTCCAACTGCAATCAAACAGTTGTGCAACTAAAAACTGGGGGTAGGCGTTAGGTTAGAAACAAGAAGTGAGCTTTTAGGTTGCATACAGTTGCATCTCTTGTGAGCGCACACTTAGCAACCAACCTGTTCAGTTGCATTATTGGGCGCACTAACGTCCAACTGCAATCAAACAGTTGTGCAACTAAAAACTGGGGGTAGGCGTTAGGTTAGAAACAAGAAGTGAGCTTTTACGTTGCATACAGTTGCATCTCTTGTGAGCGCACACTTAGCAACCAACCTGTTCAGTTGCATTATTGGGCGCACCAACGTCCAACTGCAATCAAACAGTTGTGCAACTAAAAACTGGGGGTAGGCGTTAGGTTAGAAACAAGAAGTGAGCTTTTAGGTTGCATACAGTTGCATCTCTTGTGAGCGCACACTTAGCAACCAACCTGTTCAGTTGCATTATGTGAGCGCACGAACGTCCAACTGCAACCACACAGTTGTGCAACTAAAAACTGGGGGTAGGCGTTAGGTTAGAAACAAGAAGTGAGCTTTTAGGTTGCATACAGTTGCATCTCTTGTGAGCGCACACTTAGCAACCAACCTGTTCAGTTGCATTATGTGAGCGCACTAACGTCCAACTGCAATCAAACAGTTGTGCAACTAAAAACTGGGGGTAGGCGTTAGGTTAGAAACAAGAAGTGAGCTTTTACGTTGCATACAGTTGCATCTCTTGTGAGCGCACACTTAGCAACCAACCTGTTCAGTTGCATTATTGGGCGCACCAACGTCCAACTGCAATCAAACAGTTGTGCAACTAAAAACTGGGGGTAGGCGTTAGGTTGGAAACAAGAAGTGAGCTTTTAGGTTGCATACAGTTGCATCTCTTGTGAGCGCACACTTAGCAACCAACCTGTTCAGTTGCATTATGTGAGCGCACGAACGTCCAACTGCAACCACACAGTTGTGCAACTAAAAACTGGGGGTAGGCGTTAGGTTAGAAACAAGAAGTGAGCTTTTAGGTTGCATACAGTTGCATCTCTTGTGAGCGCACACTTAGCAACCAACCTGTTCAGTTGCATTATGTGAGCGCACTAACGTCCAACTGCAATCAAACAGTTGTGCAACTAAAAACTGGGGGTAGGCGTTAGGTTAGAAACAAGAAGTGAGCTTTTAGGTTGCATACAGTTGCATCTCTTGTGAGCGCACACTTAGCAACCAACCTGTTCAGTTGCATTATGTGAGCGCACTAACGTCCAACTGCAATCAAACAGTTGTGCAACTAAAAACTGGGGGTAGGCGTTAGGTTAGAAACAAGAAGTGAGCTTTTAGGTTGCATACAGTTGCATCTCTTGTGAGCGCACACTTAGCAACCAACCTGTTCAGTTGCATTATTGGGCGCACTATCGTCCAACTGCAATCAAACAGTTGTGCAACTAAAAACTGGGGGTAGGCGTTAGGTTAGGAACAAGAAGTGAGCTTTTACGTTGCATACAGTTGCATCTCTTGTGAGCGCACACTTAGCAACCAACCTGTTCAGTTGCATTATTGGGCGCACCAACGTCCAACTGCAATCAAACAGTTGTGCAACTAAAAACTGGGGGTAGGCGTTAGGTTAGAAACAAGAAGTGAGCTTTTAGGTTGCATACAGTTGCATCTCTTGTGAGCGCACACTTAGCAACCAACCTGTTCAGTTGCATTATTGGGCGCACCAACGTCCAACTGCAATCAAACAGTTGTGCAACTAAAAACTGGGGGTAGGCGTTAGGTTAGAAACAAGAAGTGAGCTTTTAGGTTGCATACAGTTGCATCTCTTGTGAGCGCACACTTAGCAACCAACCTGTTCAGTTGCATTATGTGAGCGCACTAACGTCCAACTGCAACCACACAGTTGTGCAACTAAAAACTGGGGGTAGGCGTTAGGTTAGAAACAAGAAGTGAGCTTTTAGGTTGCATACAGTTGCATCTCTTGTGAGCGCACACTTAGCAACCAACCTGTTCAGTTGCATTATGTGAGCGCACTAACGTCCAACTGCAACCACACAGTTGTGCAACTAAAAATTGGTGATAATTTATCAGCAACATTGTTCTCTTAGAAGAAGGATTTTAAATCACCCTGTACATTAAAAATGTCTTCCTAAATATAAACATTACAAGCAACGAATTATGTATAATTTATTAATGATTGATTCATTTCTGATTCCATGAGCCGTATATAACACTCACTGTCTTGTCGGTGATCAATGATATATCGCGCTGATCTGACATGTTCCGAGTTGATGCGTTGACTTTTATCGTTATGCTTATCAATGCCATTAACACGAAGCCGCTGGATACATCTATTATTCATTTAAGCAAGACTTAACGTTCGACTTCCTTACATATTTTCGATCTTAAGATCGTTTCGATCGATGTCTGATAAGTACGTACATGTTACAGAAGTATGCACGAAGTAGGTGGGACATAAACTACTAAAAATTCACAGGGACAAAAAAAGTAGCTCTCTCCGAAAGAGGGCGCTACTTCTCCTGCTTCCATACGTTAGGTAAATTTATTTATTTGTGGTAAGCAATAATTTTTGACACCTTTCGTAAATGGGGTGTGACCAAGAACTCCCAAAGCGAACCCACATGAATGTAATTCTAAACCAAGGAATGAATGAATTGGAACAAATAAAATTGAACAAAAGATACTTTCATTTACACTCTAGAATTCCAGAAATTCCTTCTCAAAGTATTTAGAACTCAAATTGTATACACCACCAAATCCGCACGTTCACATTCTTGACTTTGTTTTATCGATACACCAGGGCAAAAGTTGCACAGCTATTCAGCTAACAACGTTAATTTGTTATTCACCCTTAACCACGTTATCAAGTATTTTGATAACAAATTAGGGGTTGCCAGTTTCCGGAGGGAACCAAGGCGCGCGTTGCCGCCTTATCTTATGGCTGATAAGGGCCACCCCTTGTGACCATAAGAGGATTTACTTCTGCACAGAGGGAAACTTAAATAGCAAATTTCATGATGACTAATACATTGCGTCCAGACATTCAAAATTTAATAAAAAATGATTTGGATTCTTTTGCTAGCGTTAGGTAGCTTGTGATGTTTTTTTCTTTATTTGGGTTAAAGCTTTTAAAATTCAGAATATATTCCTCAATTTTTTTTTACGTTTCATTAATATTCCAATAGAGTACTTACAATGTTAATTTTGAAAATAAGAAGAGACCTTTTCTTTTAATAGATATCAAGTTGTTGCTGAAAGATTTTTTGGCACTCAAAGGCTGTCATTTAATTTGCGAGAAAGTCTGATACGGGTTTTAGGTTTTATGGCACGAAGGCGCCCCTATAATGTTTCGCAGATTTGGCAGTTAGAGTAATTGGCATGACAGTTTAAGAGAGGGATACATCCAAAAGTGCTACGTTCAATTTGGAGAAGATGACAGTCACTGGGGACGCGAACTAACAGCAGAAGCCAGTAAATGGACGTTCTCACTGAAAGACTCTGAAATTCGTTCGTTTTTCTAGGTCTAATCAACATAAATAATAGGAATTAATAATTGAAATTTTAATGACTCAACGTAAATTAATTTCGGGAAAATATGATACTTAGAGAAAGTGAGGAGGTAGAGTGGTAGAACATCCTCTGGAACATGAGAGCTGCTAGAGTTAGAAACAGGAATAAAAGGAGGCATGTGACAAACATTGGATCAGGATATGAAAGGAGGAGAAGGAAAGATCGTATCCAGATAGAAATGCCAAAAGAAAACCTGTGCCAAAGGAACCCTGTGGAATTCCGGAGGTAGGGACTTCATGGATTTCCGGAGACTAAAATGGATAGCACCAGCGTTACTAGGAAGCTTCCCAAAACACTTGGAGGGATCACAGGAATAGCCTCAGCTTTTTAAATTATAAAAACGCAAGGGTAAGCTGAAACACTTCGAACCACCTGTGGCGTTAATAAGTGGTCGCCACAAGTTGTGGACGAAAAAGTGGATTCGACTAGTGGCCATGTCTATTAGCACGGCTAAGGCACTAGTCGCCTCCAGAAGTGAGAAATTCCTTTCTAGCATTTAATTAGTACTTGCGATTATCTATAGATAAATAGTGGTAAAATACTAACAGTCATAGAACGTTGTTGTGTTTTATCTTCATCAAAACCTCCTCTACGACAAAAGCCCTCGTCTCATTTTCATTCAAAGAAGAGGCGAAAAGTAGATATGCCTCTAATAGCCTTAATGGCAATTTTACGTGGAGACCAAGTATCACCCTCTTCATATGGAGTTCATTTGTATTAAGCGGGGGTTGCTATCCCGGAGGATAAAGAAACATTTATCTAAACAACCACAAGCAGACCACGTCATTGAACACTAGAATACGATTTCCATCTCATGACTGTTTATTGCCTAATTTCCGTCAATGTTTCTTCCTCTTCAAGATGAATTGATCACCATAAAATTTAAGGGACATTTAGAGAAAGCTGTACAATTCCAGGTTAAGAAATCAATAAATAAAGTTTTATTTTTTTTACAACTGATTGATTTACATTTGTTTTAACGACTTACAAAGCACACCTAATTCGTAGGTACTTCGTTACATATTTGGATCAGATAACGTACTTTTTTTGACATTAAGAGTTATTTTTTTTATCTCCATACGTTTTATTACGATTTAAATAAATTCTAAATCGTTTGAGGGGACAGACGGGAGACGGGTATAAAGATATTTCAAAGTAATGATTTCTCTTTTGATAAATTACGTCTAACCCAGAATACATTGTCGAAGTAATGAACGAATTGAGGATCAGCATTTCGTAATGTCCATAAATTCTAGTATATGTCATATTTTAAATGTTTTACGACTTTTGATACGAGGCTTACACGATGAGGTCAAATTTGATACCATCTCTACTATAAAATCATATGCCTTTTATAGCTAGTTGTAACAAGATTTAAACTACTGCTTATTGGATTAAGGATTTTATTTCTGCAAACGCTTTCAAAACTCACAAAATTTTGGAATGTTTTTCAACTTTTTTGGCATTCACTTCAACATGTTCTCTGGCCATTTTCAACACCTCTTGAGCCTATTTTCACCATTTCTTATTCCCTTTCAACATACTTCTCCCCTGCTTGCAATCCAGTATGACATATTTTCTACCAGTTTTCCTCATCATCCTTTCCTCATCACATTTGCTTTCAAATCACCTCCACATGCTCTTCTCCTGTTGTTTCAAGGTGTCCACAGTGACCACTTCAACTTCTCAGACCTTTTCTGGCATCTCTTCGTCCATATTCAGTATTTCTCAGTCCATTTTTAAATATACGTTTCGCCTAATAAATTGGTAAAAGCTTTCGTGGCCAGTTTATAAACTGGTGGTGTCCTGATTGGGGTCTAAAAGCCACCGTCTGTTGGAGTTTCTTTCTGACGTTTCGCTAGCACGAGTGGCGAGCATCTTCAGAGGTCCTTCCATCTTCAATGCTGGAAGTAGTCTATTGTAATCGACGACGAATTTAGACACCACCACTTTATCTTTCGTCTACTTATTAGACGCCCAAAATCCCAATTACTATGCCCTCCAGCCATTTCCAGAATCCCTGGGGCCTACTTAGAAAGATACTCTCGCTTATTTTCGACATTTTTCAATTTTCGGCTTCACTTGAGCCTCCTCAGAGATTTCCTTCGCCTATTTACGATAATTCTCAATCCATTTCAACACGTTTGTTGCTTGCTTCAATGATGCCTGCAGGCCACTTCAATATGATCTCCATCCATCTTCTGCATCTCTTAATCAGTCCATTTCGACATGCCTTTTTTTTTTTGACATTTTTGCAGTCCATTTCGACATATTTTCGTCACGATTTATTACTTAATAGATGGGGAGTTCTCAGGGTTTTCAGCTTATGTTAGCCCAAGCCCATCTCATCTGTACTGTCTCAATAAGACCAGGCCGACTCATTGGTTTTTGTTTCAGACTATTTTCGCAATCGTTAATCATATTTTTTGTCTATCGATTATTATTTATGGTCTTCATGCAAACTGCTTGCCACACTGGTCGAAGCTCGTATTGAAGATTTATACGTAGAGCCCGTGTAAAGTAACTAAAACGGTAATGTACATGTTTGTAGTTGTTAAATCGTACAAATGTTTATGACGACGTGGGAGTTCAAAATCGGAGCGCCATAAATTGTACGCGACCGACCATTTATCATAGGTACAGCATCCCGTATCGTACAAATAATCCGGTGGTAGAAGTCATCAAACGAATCTCAAACAATTTGCAAACTCACCAAGGTTATGTAATCGTTGTATGTGTAATTATAGGAAAAAAATGGCGTCTTAGTTAACAAATGAACCAATTGTATCATCGCATCTAACATAACCTAACTTCTACACTACGCACCCTAACCTCAAAATTCCTTACACCATTTGTATACGAACAAAAAGAGTAATTAACAAATGGGCTACAAAATAAGCTCGGGCGATGTCAAATTGGCTCTGCTTGTATGCCAAAAGCTCACTTAAAGAATGCCGAAAGTGTAGGGATCTTTTTATGTTTATTATGAACTGAATATATAGTTAACAAACTCACTAGTGGATCGTTATACATATAAAAAAAAACTGGTTCCTAATTTACAGCCAATTTTCGCCAAAACAAAACGGAAAGGTTCATTTGGTGCGGCGCAGCAGAGCGTTTGCTCTGTGGAACATAAATTAGCGAAACGCATGGGGACGGCGCCGTTGCCGTTGCGGCAGTAAAATATGATTTTATACCCGGTCCAGCGAGGCGGCAATGGAAGAAATCGAATGCTATAAGAACCGGCAATGATAAAGTAACAGCAGGTCTAGACGAACAATTCAAAATCGCAGATAAATATTGTGAGATGCAAATGGAATGTGCTAAATCTTACTGCGGGAAGCTGCGCTAATGACCACTTTTGACCGTGTGGGAGAGGAGATTGAGAACTCAAAAGGGCAGAGGCGATGGGTACTTGCTCAAATGAATTACACATACGGTTATAATGTCAATGAAACACATGTCTCGAAAATTATTATCAATAAAAAATGTAGAGGGTGATAAGTATCGATATATCGATATCTATTTCTTAACGAAAACTGATAACTTAGATCAGTTATTGTCCAGGACTATCTGGAGTTGAAGTGAAGCCTGAATCTGAACTAGTCTAGGGAAGACGTATCGTCCGATCGATGGTTAATGGATACATTCGATAACTAACGATAAGTATCAAAATCTGTTAGTTATCGATAATCGATAACTAAATTCAGTTAACCCCTAAGACTATCTACAATTGATCTAAAGTCTGGAGAGAACTATAAGCATATCGATAATTATCGATAGAATTGAAATATAAACCTCCTATTGGTATCGAAAACCCATAACTAAAATCGGTTATCGCTCAGGATTAAGTAGAGCTGATCTGAGGTCTGAATCTGAACTAGAGTATTCAGCACAGGTATCAACATATCAATAGTTATCGACAGTTGTCGATATCTTTTTGTTACCAACAGACCATAACATTAACTAAATCTGATCTGAAGTCTAAATCTTGAGCAAAAGTATTGACATATCGATAGCTACTGATATATTTTTGTTATCAGTAATCGATAACCCAGGACTAATGTAGAATCTCCAAAGACGTGAAGCTGTTTTAATTTTCCATGTTATCACCAAAACAATACATTTACAGTAGATTAAGCATATCCAGGCTTCTATATAACAATAAATTGTGAGCGTTAGAAGTAAGTGCAGACAGGATTTCTATTCGACTATAGATTACGTAGCGGATACAACGGCAAGCAAGTAGTTGCAGCTCTATGATTTAATGTTACTTATCGATAGACGGGATAAAATCAGTTGTTGTTCTGTCTGAACAACCCGGACCCGTTAAATTATTTCCTGTTCATTAATTTTGGCAACCGATCCATCATAATTCGTCTTGTGAGCGAACATGTGCGCGCGGTCTCTCTAATGATAGAGGAGGCAAAACGAATTCGTTATAAGCCATTGCACACGCTGTTATCGCAGTCCATGCCGCGCCATCGTTCGCCCTTGCAACCAAACAACAGCGCGACGTAAGGGTAAAAGTCGATTTTTGTTAAATGCAGCTGAATGGCGCTGGCAGGTCTCGATAAATGGGGATGCCAATTATTTTGAAAGGAATGAGAATAACAACTGCAATACGTTGGTTGACATGGGATACGGAGGGTGGCCAGGCACATTACTGAAATCTCAACAAAATAAAGTCAAAAATCTCACTAATTTTTGCCAGATGCTTCCAAATCGAACCAGTGGATTAAAAATGTTTACAAAAATCAAAAAGTATCCTCTGGATTTTCTTTGGGCATGACCATATCTAAAGGATAACAGCTACAATGTATTGTTCCATTCGAGGCGTTGGCTTTCATATTCTTGTACCGTATCTGGCCACAATAGTAAGCTATTTAGACTGCGAAATGGCTTTATGTACTAATAAAACTTTATGAAGTCGTTTTGCGAAAATTCAGCAACGCTTTACGGTGCAATTTGCAATTCTGTCGATTAAGATACCGCATATGACAATGACTGCGCCAAATTCTTACAGACAACCGGATACCATGCGGTAGTTACTAAACTGAAATTGACCAGCATTATACTTACAATGTGCCAATGTGCATGGATACGTCACCCTAAAATATTTAGGGTTCTCAATTATGGTTTGGAACGTAAATGATTCTGAACGGGATTATAAAACATCTTCAATCATCCTTTATCGGTTATCGATAGAGTATAAAGCTTATAAACGAGTTTCAGTTCAATTTTTCCGCCCTGAACGGATTTAGTGGGTCGATACCTATCCTATTCTCCGCTCGTTACGCAATACCAACATAATTTGGATGGTAATCCTCTTAACGGTAGTTTCCCAAAATTGACGGATCCATCGGATCCAAAAGCAATTAACGTTCCGATTAAAAAAGTTTCGAATCGCACATGGGAAGTTCGGAAAGCTCCGCAACATACTGAAATTGCTACCACAATTTATCAGATAAAGATCCAGAAATTTGCCTTAAATCTATCCCTTTTTCCGTTTTGGATTCCTGTAAATCCAAAAAATTCATGACTTCTATTGCATATTATCTGCATAAGCTTCTTAATTTTTCTGTTGATCCTTCAGGATGTTTTAAGTTAAAAAATTATTTTCGCGCCCTCATGTTCAGAAGACCCTCGTACTGATGTAATGTTACAGACAAGCGTTACATCAATCAGCTTTGGTCGTAGAAAGTTCGGCAGCTGACAATACAAGCTTTGACTGAACGTACGCATGGATCAGTTGGTTGTTTAGCGAACGGAACAAAACGGCCATTGTTTCCGGGACACCCCAATTAATGATGGGACCGGACCGGTTGTTGAAGCTTGAGAATTAGGAATAACGCTGTCTTTTCCATGTGACTGGGTTCTCAACCGAAAGATTAATGGGGTTCCTTGGTAATCAGCAAACATCAACGATTTTTGTCGAGAAGCACGATTGGAAAATAAATCAGCAGAGCTTTCCCTTAATTGAAAGAATTACGCCCCAATATAGGGGAAAGTAACAATGTCATAACAAAAAAAAAAAAAAACCAACTGATGGGGGCCACTTTTGTTCATCTGCTTGCCGTAGCTCTCGAGGTCTTCAATATTCTTAGTACGTCCAGAGCGTGGACATTCCAGAAAAAGTTTTGGCAACGCACGAAACTTATTTGGAACACTTGTAATGTAGGGGCCATAATGTGATTAGTTGATTGAACATCTAATTTCTAGGTGGTGTATACCAATTTTGGTAATCGCCAAGAATTGGGTTCTCGCTGCGCATACACGAGAAACAAGCAGCTGTCGCTCACACAAAATAAATCAGAGCCATCATAAACAATTTTCTAATTCCATTACCAGATCAAAATGACCGGCTTTCGAAAATTATTATAAATAGTTCGAGCGTGACTCGCGGAAAATATGACCGTTGACCCTTCCCTCTGCCCTCTCGCCCAACTTCTAAAATATGCTCATCAGAACGCAGCTAAAGTTTCGTCCAGATGGAAGAAACAACGTCATTGATCGAAAACAAGAGAAAGCTTTATTTATAAGCTCATGTGCATCATCGAATTTAATTGTTAATTCTGCGGGTTGACTTCAGACAACGGCTAATCTTATTAACCTTACCTACATATATGGACAGAAACATTTTTTTTTTCATTATTACAATCAACCAAAACTTAAAAGTAATATCTTGTACTGTGTGCTATCCCACATTAGAGATGAAACATTTCCATGGGCTGAATTTGATGAGTTTATTTGTTAAGGCCATGACTAGAGAGCTTTATTACGAAATAAATGTTGGAGAAGATTCTTTTACACTTTGAAAAATTTCGGACCATTTTAAGCCTTTCTCAAAGAATGTGGTATACTCTAAATCATCTTTAAAAATTCCAAACTGTTATCGAACAATCTGGAACATTCCAGATGAGTTTTGAAAGTTTCAGATAATTCTGGAACGTTGCAGAGCTTTTTTCAATATTTTGAAAAATCCAAATCATTCTAGGAATATTCACGCAGACTTCAAACCATTCTCAATTCATTCTGCAATATTCCAAAGTATTTTTAAAAGATCTGGAATATTCTAGATGCTTTTTGAAAGTTTTAGATCATTCTGGAAAGTTGCAGAGCCTCTTCTAATATTTTGAATATTCGAAACCATTCTCTAAACATTCTGAGAAACTTCAAACCATTCTGAGGACATTCTGCAACATTCCAGTTGATTTTTGAAAGTTTCTGATAATTCTGGAACGTTGTAGAGCTTTTTTCAATATTTTGAAAAATCCAAATCATTCTCGGAATATTCTCAAAAGATCTGGAATATTCTAGATGCTTTTTTGAAAGTTTTAGATCATTCTGGAAAGTTGCAGAGCCTCTTCCAATATTTTGAATATTCGAAACCATTCTCTAAACATTCTGAAAGACTTCAAACGATTCTGAAGACATTCTGCAACATTCCAAAGTATCTTTGAAAGATCTGCAACATTCTAGTTGTTTTTTGAAAGTTTCATAGCATTCAGGAATATTCTACATCATCCTCGAACATTCCAAATAACCTTCGAAAAGTTTCGAAAACTCTCGACTATTTTAGAACAGTCTGAAATATTGGAGAACATTCAAAAATATTCTGGAACGTTCCTGCAAATTGAAAAATATCTTAAATTTTTTCATGAGGTTAGAACTGACCAATTCATAACATAATTTTACAGCTGTGCTATGGTTCGTAGTGTTCTATTGTACCACTAAGAATTTATTAAATGACAAAGTTCAAACGATGGCTATAAAAGCGAGAATTCTATTGGTAATTACAGTTAGTAATAAATCAAACAACAATAGTAACATCGCAAAGCAAACTCTATGGACATTCATGGAATGCTGAGTATGTACTAATACCCCTAAATCACAAACAATAACGATGTATGTAGTTGCTTCGATTATTTGCTCATTTCCAATTGAAGCTTCATTGGAGCAAACCACCAATGTTTTGTTAATGTTGAAACCAGAAATTGCATGTTCCCTAAATTGCTATTTGGTACAATAAACAAATAAGTCCATATATAAATCGCAATATACAATATTTATATGGCTAAAAGTCAAAAACGACCCTTTTTGGTTCATTAAACGTCTCGTTTACGAAGAAATTTTAATTACAAGTCTCTCGAATGGATGTTGAACCCGACACGACGGAAGAGATACGTTCCCTCTAATTTCATTTTAACACACAACTGGAATAGCAAGTAGCGTTAGCGTAATAACCATTCTTCATAGTACATGGGTACGTAATTCTTGCCGCGTCTATTACACACGCGTATAAAGGCCCATTAGGCAAGTGTCCCACAGCACGTCGTCACAAGTCCCCATACAATACGGGGTGCAAACAATGGCGAGCGCGCTAGCGAGTTCGCGACCGCGATGGCACTCGAGCTGTTCGCCGTATAATGGCGTTCTCAAGCCGTACATAATCAACCGGTAAACGGAACTGGAAGACGTAATGCGAAGGGCCGACAATAAAGACTCGGCAACAGGGACTTCGGCGATAGACAATTGCACTCACGAAAATACCTACACCCTTACAAAGTGCATTCATCAACCCCATACTCCCTTATTAGAAAAAGAAATTTGATTAAGGTTTGTTCAGATCTTAAATACGTGGTTAGCATCCTAGAGTCTTTCCATTTATGTTATCTGAACACTTCATGACTCAATGGAAGCTTCACAAAGAGGAAGTACCTTTGGACGACTTGGATTCAAAGTGCATTGATAATTGCTGGTGTTCATCTGTTTCAAACTAAGTCCATTCCCCCTTACCGTTGAGGTTCTTTGCCTAAATGATAATCATGGCATGTCAATAAAAAGAAAAAGTTGAATTTGGGCTTGTTCAGATCTGAAATATGTGATTAGCACCCTAGAATCCCTCCATTTATGTAACCTGATCATATCATGCCTCAAAAGAAGCTTCTCAGAGAGGAAGTATGCTTGTGCGTCCAGTATTGAAGGCCCATTCATTCTTGCTTCTGCTCACTAACACTAGATCTACTCCAAACTCCCTTGTTCTTAAGGTTCCTCTCCTGAATAGTAAACATGGCATGTCAACAGGAAATGGAAATTGGATTTTGGCTTGTTCAGATCTTAAATAGGTGGATAGTATCTTGGAATCCTTCCACTTATGCCACCTGATCATCTCATGCCTCAAAAGAAGCTTCCCAGAATCTTAATTACATAGCTAGCATCTTAGATTCTTTCCATTTATATTATCTGATCAGTTCATGCTTCACAGAAAGCTTCTCAGAGAGGAAGCATGCTTGTGCGTCCAGTATTGAAGGCCCATTCATTCTTGCTTCTGCTCACTAATTCCAGATCTACTCAAAACTCCCTTGTTCTTAAGGTTCCTCTACTGAACAGTAAACATGGCATGTCAACAAGAGAAAGAAGTTGGATTTTGGCTTGTTCAGATCTGAAATATGTGATTAGCACCCTAGAATCTCTACATTTATGTAACCTGATCATATCATGCCTCAAAAGAAGCTTCCCAGAGAGGAAGCATGCTTGTGCGTTTGGTATTGAAAGTCCATTCATTCTTGCTTCTGCTCACTAACACTAGATCTACTCCAAACTCCCTTGTTCTTAAGGTTCCTCTCCTGAATAGTAAACATGGCATGTCAACAGGAAATGGAAATTGGATTTTGGCTTGTTCAGATCTTAAATAGGTGGATAGTATCTTGGAATCCTTCCACTTATGCCACCTGATCATCTCATGCCTCAAAAGAAGCTTCCCAGAATCTTAATTACATAGCTAGCATCTTAGATTCTTTCCATTTATATTATCTGATCAGTTCATGCTTCACAGAGAGCTTCTCAGAGAGGAAGCATGCTTGTGCGTCCAGTATTGAAGGCCCATTCATTCTTGCTTCTGCTCACTAATTCCAGATCTACTCAAAACTCCCTTGTTCATAAGGTTCCTCTCCTGAATAGTAAACATGGCATGTCAACAAGAAAATGAAGTTGGATTTTGGCTTGTTCAGATCTTAAATACGTGGATAGTATCTTGGAATCCTTCCACTTATGTCACCTGATTACCTCATGCCTCAAAGGAAGCTTCCCAGAAAGAAAGTACCTTTGGACGTCTAGCATTCAAAGTGCATTGATGATTGCTGGAGTTCATCGACTTCAAACTTACTCTATTCCCCCTTAGTGTTGAGCTGATAGCCATGGCATGTCAGTATGAAAAGAAAGATTTTGAATTGTTCAGATCTTAAAGACGTTGATAATTTCTTGAGATTCTTCAAGTTATCACACTTGATTACCTTATACCCCAAAGCAGACTTTCCAGAAAGAAAGTATCTTTTGGGCGACTAGAGTCCACAGTGTATTGGTTCCTGATGCTGCCCATGAACTCCTACTCTACTGCATAGGTACTCCCTTACTATTAAGGTTCCTAGGATCAATTAGAAAAAGGAGTTGAATTTGGGCTTACTCAAATCTTAAATACGGTGGATTGTTCTTAGAATCCCTCCACCTCATTACCTCATGCGTAAAAAGAAGATTCCCAGAAGGAAAGTATCCAAACGAATGCTTTTTTGAGGTTAGGTTAGTTTACGTTAAGTCAGGTTAATTGTGTCAGATGTTCTGTACTTTACAGTCAGACTGAAGGAGTGCAATTGAAGACCACTCTTTTATTTACCTAACATTAGAACAAACCAACCAATCTGTGTATGTAAATGGTAGAGGTGACGGCAAAAGCATCTTTCTGTCTCTTTTTTAAGTTGATAAAATTTGTATGTTCCGCTTGGTCTGGTGAATACAACGAAAACTGCCGCGATAACACACTTCTGAATATGGTCACATTAATTACTTGTTCTTGCAAGCAACTACCAACGTCTTGGATGGCTTCATTAACCGTTATCAACTTGCGGAATATTCTCTCAAGTATCGTTTATACAGGGCGATTCAAATTAAGTAGTTCAGGTATCGACGTCTGTTACAAAGTGTCCTATTAGGTTCGACCACAACAGGGTGTTTGGAAAATCATTTCCACTTCGAATCTTCTGTTATCTAGATGGATTCGTTGGTCAAAGATCTTTATGCAAATGTCCTACTTTAAGACCATCTTATTACAGTGATATTTCATTCAATTAATGACCTTCCAATGAGGAAGATCCTATTACCAGCAAAAGGTTGACATTTAGAACACTACTGGAGGTAATTTGGAAAACCTAACTCAAATGGATAAATGCCAGGATTCGATCTATCGGTTTAAAGACGTATAACCATGCTAAATAAGTCCGTTGTAATATACAACAGGGGGTAAAATAAACTTTATATTATTATAGTTTTTCTCCTCCCACTATGTTGTTGAGTTGCTTTATTTACGAGATTAAAAACGTTATCCTATTTCGAAGAATCCTGCTTTATAGAGCCGTGTATCATGTCGCGCAATTTTCGAGAAGAACATAAAACGGTCCCCAAGGTACATCCCTATTATCCCTTGCAATGCGATGTTGGCACGTACCGCTTTTACTACCTTCCTCATCTAACAGAATGGTGCATTTCTAGCTTTCGATGGAGAAACCGACTAAGACGGTGGGCGTTTGAGTGACACATTTTTGCAGCTAAAGAAAAAAATGTCGGTGTGTTATAGAAATATGAATGGGGTGATAAAACCACACGAAAAAGGTCGTAGTAAATGAAATTGAATCTTCTGGTGGATGTTCAAAAACAAAATTAATCGGAATGAAGGAATTTCCTTGGTATTTGTTTTCTATCGTGTTCTTTTTTACCTGTTGACTTCAAGGGAATCAAGAGGATCTGCTGCTCCGCTAAAAGGAATGAAAACAGCTTCGGCAAATATAATAAAGTACAAGAGAAAATTCATTTGCCAGTCTTATTAAATCTTCTTTTGTCTTTAATAAGATGTTCCCATGGAGAACTGAAAGTGAGCAAAACAACAGCTAATACTTTTATTAGACGACGCAAATCCAGACGAGAGAACGTAATAGGATTTTCAACAGAGACTGATTAAGGTAAATTCACCAAAGGAGTAACTGCTTCAGTTATAAATATTTTTATCCTATATTCCAGAAGGACTATAATGTCCAATAAAAATTTCTTTTTGTATACTTGTTTTTTAATTAGTTTGTAAATTCAAAAGCAAAAAGTTTTCACATAAGGATCTCGATTCCATCACATTGAAATTCAGTAGTGACGCTACTTCCTTCCGTTATAACGAAAGGGCTCAAACGACGGACGTAACTATTCAACATTCCTATCCAAATGAAACTCGTATGCATTAAAAGAAAGATATGACTACAAAGCACTCATAGAGGATACAAAATAGCGAGGTAGAAGCATATATATCATTCGGTATCCTTCCTGAGTTTCTGAATCCTTCCTCTTTTCATTCGTTATTTTGGACCTTTTATCGCACCCTAATTTATGACTTCCTGCAAGATAAAACTTAAATGTGGACGAGCCGTTTCAGAGATGGCAATAATAAATGGCAGTCTAAGTCATACTCGTAAAACTGCATGTGGACGTCAAAACTCCAGCGAATAAATTTGAGAAATAACTGGCTCACATCCGTAGTCAACAATTGCAATCAACTTTACATGCAATCAGTGTTTTATTATTTTTTAAATGCTCATTTTATTTAAATCAAGAAAAAAAAATAGCAAGTGATTTATCTAAAAGGAGCCCAAAGGGAGATGTGTAGGTGTCTGTCCAACCACCAGTGACTAATCATGGTGAAAACTTTCAATTAGCCATCACATGATGCCAAGGCGGTAAGCGTCACCATCGAGAAATAGGAAGGCCAGATAGTTTACGCGTGACGTCATTGATAGTAGTCCACAGACGGAACTCTTTTAGTCTTGACACTAAACTAAAATAGTTCCGTACAATGGACCACTTATAGTGACGTATCAGGCTTTTTCGGTCAAAGCTGCTTGGCCTTGTTAGTTCTCGAAGGTAATGGTCAAAATGTGGATTTTCTGCTCCCAATTTTTTGACCACTGGGTTCATCGTCGTCCAGCGGGAATATAAACACAGGACAATTCACAAGAGGAGAGTGTTAATTAGTTGGCAAAAGCGTGAACTTGAAATTCGTCACGTTCATGTGAGGTCTTGAAGTCGTCCACGTCACACGAACAGACCGCAGACCGGATAGCACCATCACGCACGAAACGCACTCACACGTTACACTTATAATATTACACACTTTGACAGGGGATTTATTAACGTTTAAATTGCACTCTGTACACCGTTCCATCATAATTCAAACTGTTTTGCTTTGTTTGCGTCGTTGTACGGCTCTCTGTGTTCTCGCGAGACCCCTTTTGAATTTCGGAACGATCCGTACCATTTTAAAAAGATACACGTGCACAAATTCATAATACGTACGTATATGCGCACATACACCCTGTCCCAAACTCCTGTGGTGGATCATTGTTCACTTGTACCACGAGTAGCTAAAATGGTGGAGATCCTTATTTATTTTCAAGAACGATTATTAAGACAAACTGGAAACTTGTAACATGTGGATTAGAATAGTATCATTTTGCCTCCCTTTGATCCTGCTTCTGGCTTTAGTATGTCTCTCACAAGCTTCTCAAGTCTAACTGAGTGTCTTTTCCTTTCCTTAACCACTACTACATCTCCTCACAGTCGGGTCACCCCGGATCGGTTTTTTCAGTTTTACGTGGTGATACCTGCTTTGTCGGCTCAACTCACCACGACCCCCAAGAGCACGTCGAAGACCGAAATCAAGCACTACTTGTTACTTCCGAATGGTTGCAACATCACCGGAACACACTGGTGCGGGCGGAAGCTATTTAATCCCTACCATCAGGCTTAGCAGCGCTTGGTACCAGAGCGGATACGCCGCTCACCCGCGCAGACGTTGCCTCCACCCTAGCATACAAGGTCAACCTCTGCCACTCCGAGTCCAACCTTATTTCAGCTGGGCAGGCAGGTACTTCTACTTCCCTGCCTGGGGCTTCCCTGGACCTCCCGTAGTACCAGTTTACTTCATCGTCGGATTTTTAGAGCCACTACGACTCCACCTTTGGGCATTAGTCAGCCACTGGCACTCATGTCGGCTAAGCTACTTTAGCCACCTGTGATGAGTGACGATTGAGGCTACTTTGGTGGATCGTCTACCACACATCTCTGCTGAGGTCCTGGCCTTTACCCACTTAAAGTGGGATCGGTTACGGGATATCTCAGTTTTATGAGCAAACGGCGTGTGGTCTGACAGCGGGAGTAGTCTCGGATACTATGATAGGAACTACGCGCCTGGTCTGACACCTCAAACGGCTGCCCATCCGTTTACCCATCGGAGGACTCCCACAGCACTCCACCTTTGATGAATGACCGTCGAGGCCTCTTTCGATAAGCTTCTTCCACACCTTTCTACTGAGGTTCCTGCCTTTACCTACTTATAGTGGGATCGGTTGCGGGATATCTCAGCCTCGGATACTATGATAGGAAAATCGCTTCCGGTTTGACACTTCAAACGGCTGCCATCAAGAGACCCCGGAATGGGGCCGTAGTGGACTAGTACATCGGTACCAGCGCCAGTCCCTTGTGGACTCGCCTCGGATACTTGTATCGAGCGCACAATCCGCCACGACACCTCAAACGGCTGCCCATTTACGGGCGGAAGGACTCTCCTTCAGCATTCGTGTCGGCTGGGCTACCCCAGCCACCTCCGATGAGTGAAGGCCGAGGCAACATCCACAGTGGTCTCATGTCCTTATCCACCAGATACAATTTCTTCTTATTAAAATTGACTTGTCCCTGGTGCACTTACCATGAGGGCTGGATGCAATCAACTACAATTCGCCCTCTGTTTGTGAGACGCATTGTATGTGGGGTTAATGCTGTGTATGCAATTCTACATTTAACAGGTGCGACCAGCAGTCCGAACCAATAAAAGCGTACATATTTACCCTTGTATTTCATCTCTTGACAATACTTCTATTTGACAGGGTTATCAAACCAAACCAACCGAAATTTTTTCTTTGTTTTTTGTTAATCGTGCTTCCCTTTGTTTGGGGTAACGGGTTTGTTGCACATATTTTTTAATAACGACTGTTCTGTGTCCAAGCGTCATTATAAACATGACACGAGTGAATAAACTTTGTAACGTACAGGAACAGGGGATTATGTAAACAAATAAATTTAAAAGTTTAAAACTGAACGGCACCAACCCTTTTACAATGTTTTTTTTTAACAAAATATTACAATGTTTCAAAAAGTCTCCTGGTTTGGAACACATGAGTGATCTACAAAATACGGTAGTCATTACAGCTTCAATAAATACGAGAATAATCTTCAACATATCTCAGCCTTCAATGTACCATCTTATTAAAAGACTCCGCTGCTAATCCAGCTTATCGATTCTCCCTTAATACTTTGAAGTGCTGTCAGAAGCCTTTAAGAAAATTTCCTTAATTAATTCCATCGCGGCCACAGTGAAGAATACTGAAGTTTGATCGTTTAGTTCTCGTCGTTTCCCGTCCCGTTCATGCTTGGGGAAACTGTAAAGGGACCGCGCTTGCACGGACGCAATTAATTCGTCGTCAATGCGACCATTAATTAATTATCTGTTATTATCGGAGATCAGAACCCACAGAAGAAAAAAAAACTTGAAAGGTGACTAGGTGGGTACATTAATATGCAAATGAATAGCTAAGGAAACGGTTATTGATGTATAATTGTCCATATTTATTTTCCTAATTAACGCCCATACGGCTTTAAGTAGTTGTACGTAACGTTCTTCGTAACGGTGCACAGCTATAATGAAGAATTTTATAAATTAATCTATAAACCATCATAAAATCTATTAGGCAATTAATTATTGCAGCAATTCAAAGTATAACGTGAAATTAAAATTTAATCAATCATGAGGTGTGCAAAGGAAGAGGGCATGTTTCGGTGTGTAGGTACCTGGTCCATCGGTGACAACGACTAGTGGCAGCCACAAGTCGTCGACAAGACTTTTCACGGTTTATAACTGTTCTAGTGGCCTTATTTGATTCACAAAGCGACTTGTGGCCGCGTTGTATATGTGTAGTAGGTGTCTGAGTCTCGTCACTTGTGACAGAGACTTGCAGCTGCGTCTAGTATATTGTGTCCGACTGATGGTCGTCTGATCAATTTTGGCTGAGACATGTGGCCACGTCTAGCATCATACGACTGACACTCATGTTCATCTGGCTACTTGTGACCAAGGCTTTTGGCTGCGTCTAGGCACTTGTGACTGTGACTGGTGATCGAGTCTGCCCAATTTTGCCTGAGACTTGTGGCCGTGTCCAGCAACTTGTGACTGAGAGTCATGTTCATTTGGCAACTTGTAGCCAAGGCTTCTGGTTGCGTCCAGCCACTTCTGAAAAAGGCCTGTGGCTACGTCTAGCCACTTGTGACTGACTGATGGTCGTTTGGGCAATTATGGCTGAGACTTGTAGCCGTCTAGCCACTTGCGACTGAGACTCATGTCCACCTGGCTAGTCGCAACCAAGGTTTGTGGCTGCGTCTAGCCACTTGTGGCTGGGACTGATGACCGCGTCTGGCCACTTGTGACTGAGACTTGTGGCTGCATCTAACCACTTGTTAATGACTATAGTGGCTGTGTCCAGCTAGTTGTAAGTGAAACTAATGCAGTTTACCTACTTGCAATGAAGTCTTGGGGCCGCGTCTAACCAATTGTGACTGGTGAACGAGTTTAGCCAGTTGTGACTGAGACTTGTGGGCGCATCTAACCAGTTGTTAATGACTGTAGTGGCTGTGTTCAGCCTCTTGTCACTATGACGCATGTCCATCTAGTTACTTGTAACTTGTGACCGAGACCGGTGGCCGCGTCTAGCAACTTTTGACAATGGCTTGTGGCTGCGTCTGGCCACTTGTGACTGAGACTTATAGCCGCATTTAGCCATCTTTTGTATGTTCACCTTAAATAGTCGAACAAATGTTTATCCAACCCTGAGATAGAGCAATGCAAGGCACTCCAAAAATAAAGTCTTCAATTCCTACATAAATTTGAACCCCACATTGTATTTAGTTGTAAATTAGCAAATATAAAGGTAAGAAAAGTGTTGGTTGCCTTAAGGTAAACGAGAAAGTCGTCGAAGTAATGCTTAAAATTTCATAAGAGTTTTAGCAATGCACTTCTAGACATACAGCGTGAGTAGTGCAGTAAATGTTAAAGTTGGGAGATTAGGAAGCACTTTCGGGGTTAATTAAACTAAATTAAGCATTCAGCTAAAGTGCACGTTGGTATATGGAATACAATTTCTGAAGTAGCTTCACAGTAGGATAAAAGCAGTTTACAACGTGATCCACCTCCAAAATAAAGGAACAGTTTTGACAGTGGGGAAGCAAAAGTTTGAATGAACCAATTTATGTCATTCACTTATGGGAAGTTAATTAAGTTTTGCATAATTATCCCTGCATCCCAATCAAAAAAGAAAATGTACTAAAAATCCTGACTTTAGTGTTTATTTTATCTCTCAAAGTTGTTTGCCGCCTCTTAACACACCTCAATGAAAACTATTTTAAGACTAAGAGCACAGTCATTATTAAAAAACAAGAGACCTTACGTTCCCGCTTGTGTGTGCGGTTTTTATATTAATTTTCTATTTCTACGTCGTCAACAAGGTGGCAAGCACATGTTTAAGAATTAATATTTTTTGCGGCAACACACGTTTACATTTTTCATGTGTCGTACCCACACGTAAATAAATACACGACACGCGTAAACGCGGTAGCGGTCGCGACTTCCAGAACCGTTTAACTGATTGACAAAGAACGAGTGAAATGGCGCGCGATATTAAATGCCGCCACGTCCAGAACTAGACGTTGTAATTATTTATATTTGTCATTTAAGATTACAAACACCTCTCATCCCATGCTTATGACATGATGTGTGGCAAATATGTCATCCACGTCGTAAATGGCAGGAAAACGTTTTAAAAGGATCCGAAGTGCTAACTATAATTTCCTGTCGAAACATGGAGCTACATGTGCTTTTAAACTGGAAGCTTTTTCAAAAACTTCGGGGTAAATAATCAAAATTAGCTCTATCGACCCTTCAGTGAGTCCGGCGTGTGGCGAACCAAGCCACACGCCGTGGGAAGGGGTAGATTCGGTTGTGATAGGCGCGCCACACGCCATGGGAAGGAGTAGATTCGGCTGTGATAGGCGCGCCACACGCCATGGGAAGGGGTAGATTCGGCTGTGGCGAGCCAAGCCACAGGCCGTGGGAAGGGGCAGATTCGGCTGTGGTAGGCGCGCCACACGCCGTGGGAAGGGGTAGATTCGGTTGTGATAGGCGCGCCACACGCCGTGGGAGGGGGTAGATTCGGCTGTGATAGGCGCGCCTCGCAGTAAATGTGGCCCGAGTCAGCACGTTACCATCGTGAGGCAAAACCGGCGCGCTGGTTCCTGATTAATCAGCGCGCAGGCCTTATCTCACGGTAATAACGGTCAGCACCGGTACGCTTCGGCTCACGTATGGATTGTGCGCAAAGGCTCGCCGATTGATGCGCGTCAGATTTATATGACGAGTTGAGAGGTCTACTGAACATTGCAACGTGGGAACTGAGTTGTGTCAAATGAAGTAGAAGATGGGATTCGCAGCTGGCAATAATACGCCGTGTGTCATCGTCAGGCCGCATTCAATTAGATTATATTACTCAAAATTCTAATAGGTCATAAAAGGTCTGGCTCTGACCAAAGATGTCCAGTAAGATACCTAATGAATATGCAAAGGTGTACTTATCTTTATTTGTCTCATTAAAATACCATGTAGCAGCAATTATACCATTTTTCTTTCCCAGCTATCCACTTGTCGTCAGTTCTTTATATTTGTTAGACCATTTTAGTAAATAAAAAGCAGTTAATGTTTACGTTTAAAATAAACATAACCCTGTTATTGCGAAATTAATTTATTTAAGCGATCAATTAACAGCCAATCTTCGTACGTTTACTATACCCACACACACTTTTTTAAAGCTGCTTTTAGAACCGGAAACAGACAAATTTAACGATCGCAATATACAGTTTATGGTTATTTTTATTCTTTAGGGAATTGGGGGCACTCAATAGAATGTATATATGTCAAAACATACAAATTTATTATTTTAAATACCACATGGTTAACCTATATTTATTCGACTTGCTAAAAATTTTTTTCCATCCATCTACATCCGTTATATAAAAGAGTGTTTGGTTTTTTGGTTCATTTAAAAGATATTGTTCTAGTCCATTAACAGTAATAAATACAAGACGAGTCTAAAGTTTTTGAGTGAGCACAACAGTTCAGGAATCAGTGAAGAAGAAACTCCGATAGCTTTTTAGGACGTTGTAAAGTTTTATATTCTGTTGAAGAAATTTGCAGGTTTTAAAGACACTTTATCAGAACAATTCCACAATTCGTAGAAGTTTGTTTGGTTATCGTTTTTGATACTGACGTTAAATTTATAGAGGAAACGACGGCCGTTAAATTGACGTGTTTATATATCGGAATTGAACGACGTTGTCGATCGGAGTCGGAAAGGGCCGGGGTTGAAGAAAGTGAAAGTCCCCAATGTCAAGTTAATATAAACTTTTCCTTTTAACACCCTTCGAAATTGCCTCGACGTCTCCGATTTCCCGAAGAAAAACTCGGAATGTAATCACTTTTCTTCGGAAGTAATCTTCTTTAAAAAGCAACATAAAACTACAACAGGAACATTGCGCCCGCCCCTAGAGTTCTATGTGCACCCTCCTGTTGTAGGTACAATAAAACTTCAGGGTTGGCAATACCGACTGTTTTCTTACGTCACTGTTACTTGGACGATTCGTTCGTTCGATACCGCTCTGTCCTTTTCCAACTTTATCACTGTCATAAAACTTTAAAAGTCTGATTGCATTTCGTGAAGTTTTGAAAGTTCATCCGTGTCGAGGCATCAAGTCATCCGGAAAAGTGCCTGCTTGTGTAGGATATTGGATTTGCTTCCAAGCCGACAAAAACGGCCGATTCTGATCAAATCGAATTTAACGGTTTATATGTTCAAATCAAAACGTTTACTTTTACTATATTGTATCTTCTTGTTACAATTGAAACGAAAACAATGGTAAAAAAAGAAGAAATAATAATCTCAGTCTATTCAACACATTATGAAAAACTGTATGCTACTTATATTGGAGTAAAATCCTCAGATTATAGCGTAAGGAGACCGGCTTTACACGTTAATAAATTGTCGAATTGCGTAAAGAAACCGCTTTGGTAAATTCATCAATTGTCGGATCATGTAAGAAGATCGCCTCTACGCGTTTATCAATAGTCGAATCGTATAAGGAAACCACATTTACGCGTTCATCAATAATAGAATCGCGTGAGGCGGTCGCTTTTGTAGATTCAATCAACTATCCGCGTGAGGAATCCGTCCTTACACGTTCATCAATTGTCGAATCGTATAAGGAAACCACATTTACGCGTTCATCAATAATAGAATCGCGTGAGGCGGTCGCTTTTGTAGATTCAATCAACTATTCGCGTAAGGAATCCGTCCTTACACGTTCATCAATTGTCGAATCGTATAAGGAAACCACATTTACGCGTTCATCAATAATAGAATCGCGTGAGGCGGTCGCTGTTGTACATTCAATCAACTATTCGCGTAAGGAATCCGTCCTCACACGTTCATCAAATGCCGAATCGTATAAGGAAACCACATTTACGCGTTCATCAATAATAGAATCGCGTGAGGCGGTCGCTGTTGTACATTCAATCAACTATTCGCGTAAGGAATCCGTCCTCACACGTTCATCAAATGTCGAATCGTATAAGGAAACCACATTTACGCGTTCATCAATAATAGAATCGCGTGAGGCGGTCGCTTTTCTAGATTCAATCAACTATTCGCGTAAGGAATCCGTCCTTACACGTTCATCAATTGTCGAATCGTATAAGGAAACCACATTTACGCGTTCATCAATAATAGAATCGCGTGAGGCGGTCGCTGTTGTACATTCAATCAACTATTCGCGTAAGGAATCCGTCCTCACACGTTCATCAAATGTCGAATCGTATAAGGAAACCACATTTACGCGTTCATCAATAATAGAATCGCGTGAGGCGGTCGCTTTTCTAGATTCAATCAACTATTCGCGTAAGGAATCCGTTCTTACACGTTCATCAATTGTCGAATCGTATAAGGAAACCACATTTACGCGTTCATCAATAATAGAATCGCGTGAGGCGGTCGCTTTTGTAGATTCAATCAACTATTCGCGTAAGGAATCCGTCCTCACACGTTCATCAATTGTCGAATCGTATAAGGAAACCACATTTACGCGTTCATCAATAATAGAATCGCGTGAGGCGGTCGCTTTTGTAGATTCAATCAACTATTCGCGTAAGGAATCCGTCCTCACACGTTCATCAATTGTCGAATCGTATAAGGAAACCACATTTACGCGTTCATCAATAATAGAATCGCGTGAGGCGGTCGCTGTTGTACATTCGATCAACTATTCGCGTAAGGAAACCGTCTTTACACGTTCATCAATCGTCGAAAAGCGTAAATAGACACCATACTTGTACATTCAATCGACGAATCGTTTAAGGAAACTACCTTTACAGGTTCATCAATTGTGATATCACGTAAGAAAACCGTCTCTACGCGTTTATCAATAGTCGAATCGTCCAAGGAAACCGCCTTTACGCGTTCATCAATAATAGAATCGCGTGAGGAGACCAGTTCTAGACGTTCATCGATCGTCGAATCGCGCAAGTAACCGGCATTTACACGTTTATCAATCATCGATTCGCCTAAAAAGACCGGCTTTGCGGGTTCAATCGTGGGATCGCAAAAATCCCAAAAGTAAAGTTTCTATGGATTCCGTTAAAGTCGTAGAAATATATGTCGCTGAACATAGAGTGGCTAGATATAAATTAAGAAAAAAGTTGAGGTTGGTGTCACGACCGTGATAAGAACAGTGCAAGTAAGTAATAATAAAAGCAAATGGCGAAATGTCCGGTAGCTTGTACAACTTTTTGTCGTGATCGTGAGTTCGCATTGTACACGAGACGGTGATAAATGTTTGCGAAGACACGAACACAAAGGCATCCGGGAATTCGATAAAATGAAAAATAGCCGAAACTGACATGGCGACAGCGACATCGCCATCGCCATCGCCTTACATTTAAATGAATGATATCTAAGTCGATTCGAACGTGATGGGATACAAAATCCAAAAATAACAACAAATTGAAATAATTTACTAGAAGACAAACAATTTAGTGCAGACAAAAAATATGCAGGAGATGCTGAATAGTTAAAATTGTTACAATTTTCAGCACGCGCAGGAGTAGGAATAGGTCACATGATTGACATCATTCTCAAACATTCTGGAAAAATATCGAACATTCTAGATTCAAGAATGTCCCAGTATGTTCGAAATTCTTCGAGAATCTTCAATAATGATATATATTCTTGATCAATTTTTAATATTCCCGAAGAAGCTTTTCGAAGATTTTGGGTTATTTCAAATTATTCTCAAACAATTTAGAGTTAAATATTCCAATAAGAATCTCGAATACCCCAGAAGGATCTAGGTTGTGCGAGAATGATTTGAAATGTCCCACAATGTCTGTAAATCTTCGAGAATATTCGGGAAGATTCTTGATGAAGCATTCTGAAACATTTTAGAATCTAGAATGTTCCTGAAATAACTCAGTTTCTATCTAGGATGTTCTAGAATGCTCCAGATTAATTGAGGACGCTGTGAGTCGTCCTAAGGACTTCGATTTTGCTGGATAATATTCGAGAATGATCTAGATCCTGTTTGGAATATTCTGAATGATCCAAGTTGTTTGAGAATCATCTAAAATGTTCCAGAATGTTCAAAATTCTTCTAGAGTATTCGAGAAATATCTTGCAAATACATCGTTCTCGACTATTCTCGAAGAAAATTTAGAGCATTAAAGAATATTCTGAAACATTCGTGTAAATTCTAGATCGTCTTTAATATTCACGAAGAATTTTTTTGAAGATACTTCAAATTATTCTCAAACAATCTAGAATTAAATATTCCATCTAGAATCTCGAATGCTCCAAAAGGATCTAGGTTGTGCAAGAATGATTTAAAAAGCGCCAAAATGTTTGTAACTTATCGAGAATATTCAGGAATGACCTAGATCCATGATGGAGCATTCTGAATCATTCTAGAATCGAGAATGTTCCTGAAATAACTCAGTTTCTATCTAGGATGCTCTAGAATGGTCCAGATTAATTGAGGATGCTGTGAAATGTCCCAAGAAGTTCAATTTTTTTCGATAATGTTCGAGAATGACCTAGGTCCTAGTTGGAACATTCTGAATGCTCTGCAATGTCCCAGAATGTTCAAATTTCTTCTAGAATATTCGAGAAATATCTAGCAATTACATCGTTCTCGAATTTTCTTAAGGAAAACCTGGAGTTTTAAAGAATATTCTGGAACATTCGTGCAAACTATAGTACTTAGTAGAAAATTCGAATACATACAATTTTCGCCATCCACGAGTGGGTGGCAGACGGTGGTCATGGAGAATAATGATGACATACAAAGAAACAACCGTTTTTTTTTTCCTATAATAATATTGTATTAATACTGACTTTAACACCTGTAAGACCTCAAAAGGTACAAGCAAAGAAAATTATCATCATTATATAATCTCCATGTAGCGGCAGCGTTTCACTTTTGCCAGAATCTCAAAACGTACGTACGTAAGTACATAAATTGAAAATACTTGTGCGACAACGACTCTTCTCATGAAAACGGTACACAGCGGTAGATATACGTACTTAATTCACTCTAAATATAAAGAAGTGCTCGTGGACATTAAGCTTGTCACGCTAAGTCGTTGTTTATACAGTCGAGCTTAACCTTTTTCTAGTCGGCCTTCTTAGCGCATTAAAAGCTCTTAGCATAAATAATGGCATGTACATATTGTTCACGAAATTTCAGTATGATCTTCTTGTAGAAATAAAAAAATAAGCAAAACAATTTTTGAAGACCAGACGGCCGCCATCAATAGACCGAGACAGCTCCAGCATTACACTAAACACACCCAGATTATTATCTATTTGATTAATTATTATTTTAATAGTTGAATTGTAGCGTCACTGTGCGGTATAGAAGTGAGTACTTATTAAATATGTTAATAATTATACTTAAATAAATAACAAAAACGACTCCCAATTTTTTTTTGGGTTTTTCAGAAATTTTATTAATTTGTTACCAGAAATAAAGCATCGAAAATGTTGGAATATTATCAACCAAATTTAAATTTTTCGTTATATCTAAAAGCAAATATGAAAAAAGGATATGAGAGAACATTGATCGTATTGACTCGAAAACCAGAGATATGAACGTATAGGTAGTTTGAAAGCAAATATTGATTCAATCAAATTATTATTAGCTCAATTTTGAAACTGCATTTGAATTCACAACAAACACTCTCTCTACTTTAAAACGAGACCTGAAAATTATTTATTGTATTTTTACAAAATTAATTAGTTGAAATTTTAATTAATTTCTCATTAGCTCGAATCGAATTCCAATTTCGAAATTTGTTTTTCTTCAACGTTTAATGCAAGTCTTTTATTTTGAATTAAAACAAAAGCTTTCGGTGTGAGCTTGTATCGTCCGTCCGTCGTTAGTTAAAATTTTATTTTCACAGCCGAGTCGTTCACTTTATTTTGGATCCTGCTGCCTACCGACCCGTTGCGCAAACAAATTACCGTAAAAAAAATCAATTGCAAGCTAATGGATCGCCCGAGGTTTACAAACCCCGTTTCGAACTAACAAAATCGCCTACTGGTCGTTTGTTTTTTTTCCGAGGGACGTACAGCAACATAATCCAAATTTGCTAACAAATTGAAAATTACGTTTGAATTGAAAAACAAAAAAGAAAGTAAACATACACTAAAAGCACTGTAGATAACAACTACTCATACCCTAAATATAAACAAAATAACAAAAACTGAACGTTACATTTTCAATTGGAATTGAATATATTCGCTTTGATGTGTATTTATGTACCTTTACATATAGAAAGTACATGGGAAACAATTTTTTTTATGAAATTGTGTTCAGTTTTTGATCTTCATATACGTAAATTCATTTTGCTATTGGTATCAAAAATAAAAAGCTCACCCTCAGAAGATGAAAGGAATATGACAATGGAACACTCAGTATATGTTTTTCCAAATCTTGGTTTCTGTAAATAAATAATAACGAAAATAAACAAATTGTTCAATTTTTTTTTTAATAGTGAAATCGCAACAATCCTAAAGACCATAACTTATTAGGTCACGTCTTTAGATCTCTCTTACCTAAAGTTGTTCCATTTTTTATACAGCTTTTTAGCTTATTCATAAAAAGTTTACCACTTTGCTAACTTAGTTTCTCAAAATGAAGGCTTATAAGTAAGCTTTTATAATTAGGAAATCTAAATGCAAAAAATGCTTACCATTAAATTCCCTTCCAAGAATCTCGATACCGTAGAAGTTCGAGCTACTTCCAGTTATTTGAAATTTTTAAAAGCTCTAATTAGCGGGAAGTAATAGAAATGAGCTTTCATAACCAACGATGCGATTTACAAGCGCAAATGAAACCAATTAACTTTCTTAAGCCAATACATTTATTACAAGGAAAAAAGGAAAGGAAAGGACAAATTGAGCAGAATTACCTAACAACACTGTAGAGGTCATAAAATTAATGTTAATTTATCAAACGTTTACTAATTAGCACAAATCAGGTAGTCAGGTTGTTCTAACAAAAATAAACCGTTCAATAAGTTAATTTGCTTGACTCGATTAAATTTATTGGTTAATTAGACTAACTAATTGCCTACTGGATGATCCTTAAGGATAACTTCCCATAAATATAAAATACGATGCAGTTCAAATACTTCATGTCGATAATAAAATAAAGCATACATAGAAGTTGAGAAAACCATATGTCCATTCTGATTTCTATGGAGCTATTACAAAAAAGTAAACCGAAGTTATTTTGACGCAACAGGTCACTCAACGAGTCAATCCTATCAATAACGTCAGTGCCGAATCCTTTGCAAACCGAGCACTTTGTGGACGGAGGGAGAGTCAAGTTAGTCGGCACTCAAAAGAGCGAATCTCGCTGTTTTCCACGTCGCGTGATTCGGTAAGTATGGCGCATGATTCGGCATTTGATGCATTCATATTTTAGTTATTTTCAACGAGTCAATATTATCAATAACGTCAGTGCCGAATCTTTTATAAACCGAACACTGTGTGGGCAGAGTGGGGGAGTCAAGTTACTCGGCACTCAAAGCAGCGAATCTCGCTGTTTTCTACGTCGCGTGATTCGGTGAGTCTGGCGTAGGATTCGTCGTATGATACAATTCATACGTTTGATGACAATGATAATAAAGCCTACAGAAAACTTTATATTCATTCTAATTTTTATGGAAGTGTAATAAAAAAGTAAACCGAAATTATTTTGACGTAATAGATCATTCAACGAGTGAATTCTATCAACATCGTCAGTGCCGAATCCTTTGAAAAACGAAGACAGTGTGGACGGAGTAAGAGAGTCAAGTTACTCAACACTCAAAAGAGCGTTTCTTGTTATTTTCTACGTCGCGTGATTCGGTGAGTCTGGCGCGTGATTCGGTATATGATGCAGTTCACATACTTAATGCCAATGATGAAAATGCATACAAACAAATTAAGAGAACCTAACACTCACCCTGAGTCAGTGGTTGGCTAATTCCTATGAATACAGTCAGTGCCGAATCCTGTGCAAACCGTACACTGTGTGGGCGGAGTTGAAAGTAGAGTTAATCGAAACTCAAAAGAGCGAATCTGATTGTTTTCCACGTCGCGTGATTCGGTGAGTCTGGCGCGTGATTCGGCATATGATGCAGTTCACATACTTAATGCCAATGATGAAAAAGCATACATACAAATTGAGAGAACCTAACACTCACCCTGAGTCAGTGGTTGGCTAATTCCTATGAATACAGTCAGTGCCGAATCCTGTGTAAACCGTACACTGTGTGGGCGGAGTTGAAAGTAGAGTTAATCGAAACTCAAAAGAGCGAATCTGATTGTTTTCCACGTCGCGTGATTCGGTGAGTCTGGCGCGTGATTCGGCATATGATGCAGTTCGTATACTTAATGCCAATGATGAAAATGCATACATACAAATTAAGAGAACCTAACACTCACCCTGAGTCAGTGGTTGGCTTATACCTATGAATACAGTCAGTGCCGAATCCTGTGTAAACCGTACACTGTGTGGGCGGAGTTGAAAGTAGAGTTACTCGAAACTCAAAAGAGCGAATCTGATTGTTTTCCACGTCGCGTGATTCGGTGAGTCTGGCGCGTGATTCGGTATATGATGCAGTTCACATACTTAATGCCAATGACGAAAAAGCATACATACAAATTGAGAGAACCTAACACTCACCCTGAGTCAGTGGTTGGCTAATTCCTATGAATACAGTCAGTGCCGAATCCTGTGTAAACCGTACACTGTGTGGGCGGAGTTGAAAGTAGAGTTAATCGAAACTCAAAAGAGCGAATCTGATTGTTTTCCACGTCGCGTGATTCGGTGAGTCTGGCGCGTGATTCGGCATATGATGCAGTTCGTATACTTAATGCCAATGATGAAAATGCATACATACAAATTAGGAGAACCTAACACTCACCCTGAGTCAGTGGTTGGCTAATTCCTATGAATACAGTCAGTGCCGAATCCTGTGCAAACCGTACACTGTGTGGGCGGAGTTGAAAGTAGAGTTACTCGAAACTCAAAAGAGCGAATCTGATTGTTTTCCACGTCGCGTGATTCGGTGAGTCTGGCGCGTGATTCGGCATATGATGCAGTTCACATACTTAATGCCAATGATGAAAAAGCATACATACAAATTGAGAGAACCTAACACTCACCCTGAGTCAGTATTTGGCTAATTCCTATGAATACAGTCAGTTCCGAATCCTTTGTAAACCGAACACTGTGTGGGCAGAGTGAGGGGTCAAGTTACTCGGCACTCAAAAGAGTGAATCGCATTGCTTCTCACAACGTGTGATTCGGTAGTCAGGCGCAGGATTCGGCTGGACTAGCACGTGATTCGGCGAGTCTTGCGCCCAGTGAGTCCCAGCTAATGGTTCTGGGTAAGTAAACGGAAAATAGGCCAGCGCCAGCGCCGCGTAGACTCGATTCGGCTCACATGGGTTCGTGTTGGGTTTACGAGATTCGGCGTGTGGATTGTGCGCAGAGTGAATGGCAAAAGCTCAACGATGAGTGAACGCCGATTTAGTTGGCAAAGATTTCGTATAGTTAGCTACCTTTGGGTCGTATTTTGGTTGAAATAAGACCGCTTTTAACAGAAAAATTTGGAATGACTGTATTTTCACATGTCAAGATTACGACATGGTTGGTTTAGACTGAGTAGTAACCACCTTTTCACTAAACTAGTGGTAGTCAATTCTAGTGATTACACCTACGCTGTCCATTTTTGTTTATGGATAATTTAACACCGGTCAGTGGTGGTATTTTATTAACGTATGTACGTATTCGTCCTGTCCATGGGATAAACAGAGGAAATAAATGCGTTATTTACGTTTACGATCGTCGAACCTTTTAAGAAATCTCAGGCTTAGTTAATTATCATTTTATGTTCTTCCAAATGACTGATGTTTCTTCATTACCTTCTATTGTTCCGAATGTTTATGGCGACATAAAAAGGTGAGCACTTATTCCGCTAAACATTCTCGTTAAAGGCAAAAAAAGAGTCGGCATTGTTTTATTTGAGAGTGAGTTCTCTACAAAAACGTGTCTATAATTTCCGACATTCTCAGCAACTTCCAGAAAAAAAATCCAACGAGTGTACGGAATTCATTTCGTATTTTGCATTTATTTAAATCGAGAAAGAAAGATACCTACCCCGACTGACCATCAGAATAAGTTAATTTTCCGCTTCATTTCGTATGAAAGTCACGTTCCGTTCCCTGTGGATGCGAAAGCTCGCAGTAGCTGAGAGGGTGAGCTTTCGTATAAATGTATACCAGCGCCCTACCTGGCCGAGAAGCCAAATTAAAACGACTACACAAAACCTTACTGTGCAGCTATCGTTTGGGTTTTAATAGGTTCTTTTATCGAACACGATACTATCGAATTTAATCGAATGGGTTAGGACTGGGCCGTTACGACATACATACATATACAAGTCTCTGATAGAGCACTGATTTTCCGATTTCCCGGAAAGCGGACGAGATAATGCCGATTCGAACGTTTTATGTATCGATTTAGGGATAAAAAAGCGCGAATCTTGAATTTCGTTAACAGAACTGCAGAAGGTATCATTTTTTTGATAGCTTAATGCAGCTTTATTAGGAATATCATTGTAAAAGCTTTCAAAGAAATAAAACTATTTATATTCCCTTGGTAAGATCATTTATAAAGTCAATAGTTGTACATTTAAAAATAAATCCTGACGATGACACCAAAATTGTAGTCGAAACGTTGGTTTAATTAAAGTCATACTCATCAACAGTTGTTGGTTGTTGGGAAAACTAGCTTCCATTGATATAATAAAGCTATATCTGATTTACTTGCTGATCTCCTGATACAACTGGAAGAATTGGTCTAATAATGGTTATTTTTGACTCATTGTGGGGTAAAAAGAGTATATTTTTGAAAGGCTAAACTGTCCATAAAATTAATCCAAGATTTAGAGACCTACTTCGCATAAAAGGAAACTCCTTTGGTATATGTAAGTTTAGATTGAACAAAATATGCTCTCAGGTCAGTATTCTGTCGAAACCACCAGACACGGATCGCGATTTCGAGCTGGTTGGCTCTCATCAGCGTGCCGTCCACTTCTAGTAAGGAGAGGCTTTGGTCGGTCGGTATTCTGTCGGAACCATCTGCGGCACGCTGATGAGAGCCAACCAGCTCGAAATCGCGATCCGTGTCTGGTGGTTTCGACAGAATACTGACCTGAGAGTATATTTTGTTCTATTTAGGTTCGCGTGCCTTTCACGCAGTCGTAGCTATTCGTAGGTCTGGTTCAACAAGCATTACCTTAATGAAAAGGTATCTTGTTGAACACTACAGTACCTATTATTAAATAGCGTTGACCATAGATTGCGCTCTAGTGTCATCTTTGGTCTTTATTGAAAGTTTAGATTACTTGATAATGTTCATTGTCTATCTTAGGTTATGTTTGTCTTTTTTGGAAAAGGTGTGGTTTTTATAACAGAGAACCTATGGACTCGATTTTATTTTATTGTGTTGCCCGTTGCACTTTCCGTTTATGTAATAACCTTTTATGGGCCATATTGAGACCAATTTCATATTTCGCCAGACTTTGCTGATGAGGGACAATTCCGCAAGGATTCGATTCCGTTTATGGACCAATATCGGAAAACTTCCAATCCAGACAGTAGTGACATGTTTATATATTACGAAAAGGAATCGAGACTCAAATAGGAAAAGAACTCTCAAAATGTTTACCCACGCAACTTACCACCCCCAACTTCTTTCTTGTAAAAACATCTGACATCAGTATTCTACTGAGGAACATGTTCCAAAAATAGTATTTCTAGGAATCGATTCAAAGTGTAAGAGTGTTGGGGACGTTTTTTTACAAATTAGAAGGCACTATTTTGATCTTGATCCCTAACGAATTCTTTTAGGGAATAGAGTATAGGTATACACTGGAAGTTGAAAAAGGACTCTGGAAGGAAGAGCAACTTAAAGAGTGGTGCGATATCGTCACATGCACCCCGCGGTGTGCGCTGACATCGATGTGGCGTTAACTTGTGATATAATAGAGCAAACTGTCACAAACTACCCTCCATAAAAAGCAGTGGCGCCGCTTAATGCCACCAAGTCTATTCCAGTTGATGGCTTTTATGGTACTGCCTGCCAACCTCTATATCGACACAATTATGTGTATTTTCAACACGAAAATTCTGTTCCAGTGCTAAGAAAAAATAAACCAAACGATGATGGTCACATAAAATGAACAATTCACTTATGGATGATACGAAAAATTTAAATATATATTTTTTTGTGATCTGTGTATGATTGATGGAATCAGTTTTGGTTAACTCCATTGGTGCAGTTAGAGATGAAGGGCAGATGTACACAGTGACCACCCTATGAAGCTCATTTCCCACCCTGGAAAGAAATGTTGGTCAAATGCCCACCCTGAGGAAACCTTGCAAATAGCTTTTATTATTATTATGAAAACGTCTTCCATGTGGTGTTGTGATGTTGTATTGTCTTTTTCTAAAGACTTTTTTTATGGAACGCCCTTTCTAGCATTCTCAGTCATTAAAGCATACTTTGTATCTTTACAAGGCTACAACTCAAAAGCATTTATTTGTCGAACATAAAAACGTTCGAAGCAACACTTCAACTGGCGAAGATGGCTTCTTAAGAGAGAGATTGTACCACCTTCGACCACAGCATTACTGCCATTTAATGGTTCCCGAAGTAAATTCGCTTTGACAAGTAACGATAACGTCAGCAAAAAAGTGAATGATTTAAAATGATTAAAGCCCACATTACGGCCCCATTTGTTTGAATAAATGGTCATATTTTCGAACGTGCAGATTTTGTCTTCTTCGAAAAACGTCCCATCCTCAAGTTATAGCTGCGTTCCACGCAATTACGACCGACTAAACACGTACTTTGAATTTGCTGCGCGTCTTTTATGATTTAATGGTCTCTAAAGCTTGAACTTTGAAAAGACGAATTCCATGAAAAAGCTTTTTTGGGATTATTTTGATTTTGGAATAATCCTAAATGTTATCAACCATCAGAAAGTAATCTTTAGTTGCATAACCGTGGTCGTAAATTGGAACTCATATGGAGCTGCAACTGCTAGCTGTTAAATAGTTGCAAATTAAACGATTAGTTGCATTAAGTGTGCGCCTTGAGCAACTGCAACCAAATCTTCTGCTGGGGGTCTATTTTCGGACCCTAGACCTTTGATCAACTAAAATTGATTCATGGGATGATTTTCTTGAGATGTCAATAAAAGTGCGCTTTGGACAAATGAACATTCTGCATAATTTTCGTATTAAGAGCGTTTCAGAGCAAATGCAGATCATTTATATTGGCGTGTTGTTTTCGAAACGTTGGTTATGTTTACGTCCATTAACAGCACGTCGCTAACATCGTTTAAGTATAGGTTGCAAACTAGTCTCGAAAAATGTAAGGCGCATAGTCTCGAAATGACACGACTCGATGTAAATTTATGGAATAAACTTTTGCGATTACTGTAATTTTTACTCACTAGTTAGCCGTTAAGTGTATGTAATGTCGGACCAATTACGCGCAAAATACGGTCAGCCATATATGTACCGAGGTAAGAGGTTGCATACTATTAATATTATTATTAGTATGAGACCAGATCGAGTTAGTTGCCGTTTGCATCCGCAATTATAATATTTTATTTCGCTTTCGGGAAAATTTAATTAGCCACTCGACCCACGCTTGATGCCGCTCAAAGCCACCGCCATATTTTATGCGCGCCTGATATGTCATCAATTTTAAAATTGAACAAAAAGTAACCAGTTTGGAGTAATAAAAACTTCGAAATCAAAATTTAAAAACTTTAAAGAGAATCTCTAACAACTTACAAAAAAAGAATTTCTCAAAATTCCAATTTTTTTGTATTTTAATCTAACCCTTCCTGGCAAACTTAAAATTTGAAAATGTCATACTAGTACATGTGATGGACCTACTCAAGGGAATCAACGAATCAATCAACCAAAAACTTAAGGGGTTAATAAATAAACTTGCACTCGAAAGGTCTCAGGACTACTGGAATCAAACCTCTTCGAGAACAATTTCAAGTAAAGAATTGATTATGGTGGAGGCCAAAATCCAAAATCCAAGCTTTTCTGGGTAGTTCTTTACTTTTCAACTTAATACCAAGAACTTTACATTCAACCAATCAACTAAAAAGTTATGAAAAGTTCAGAAGATTAAAAGTTATAGATTGAATAACAAACATTTATTCCAATGGTCTCAGAACCAGAATCAAATCTTTCCAAAAGCAGTACAATAATTTAAAGTAAAGAATTGATCATGGTGGAGGCCAAAATCCAAAATCTAAGTTTTCTGAATAGTTCTTTTTTTTTAACTCAGAAGCTAGAACTCTACGTTCTACTTTCATCAAAAGCTGAGTTCTCTCTGAATGTCTGATGGACCTAATCAGAGGAATCAACCTAAAAAAAGTTATGCTAAGTTGAGAAGGTTGATAGTTATGGATTGATTGATAAACATTTATTCTAAAGCTCTCAAAACGAGAATGAAACTTCTTGAGAACTAGCACAAAGTAGAGTTCTAGGTTCTAAGTTCCAAAGTAAAGAATTGGTCGCAGTAATGGCCAAAATCAAAAACGTAAGCTTTTCTGGGTAGTTCTGAGAAGAGATTTCGATTTTGGTCTTAACCACGACCAAGTTTTTACTTATCAGCTTATAACCTGGCGCTCCATTTTTAATTAGTTCTTGAAGAAGTTTGATTCTGGTCTTGAAACTTTTCGAATAAAACTATTCGACTTAGAACTGAACTCCCTCTGGATATATTTTGGACTATTGATGGGAATCAATCAACCAACCAAAATTTTATGGGTCGAATAATAAACATGTATCCGAAGGGTCTCAGAACCAGAATCAAACCTTTCGACAACCAGTACAAAGTCGAGTTCTAGGTTGTAAGGTCAAAACTAAAGGATTACTCCTAGTAGTAAAGACCAAAATCAAAAACGTAAGCTTTTCTGGGTAGTTCTGTGAAGAGACTTGGAATTTGGTCTTTACCACGACCAATTCTTTACCTGTCTTAGCTTAGAGCCTAGAAATTAATTTTAAACTAGTTGTTGAAGATGTTTGATTCTGGTCTTGAAATCTTTCGAATATAGTAACCGAGTTTTCTCTGGAACCCTGATTATAGATTTGGATTTGCCTGTGTTCCTTAAAGCTTTGTGCTTTTTCTCTCAATCACCTCACTTATTCTATCTTAACAGCATTCCTTTGTACCAAATGTTGTTGTATAAGTGAAAAATATACAAAAAAAATTGGATATTTAGTTTTACAACACTGTCGTAGCAACAAGGGATGTTCTATTAATTTAGTGCCTACAACAATTTCGTGTCCTATCAATGAACGAAATTTCCCATCAATTTTGTAATGACAAGGTCTGCTGTTCCAATTACTATGTTCTAAATCCATAAGCGTATTATAGCTTGTCTGTATAAAAGACAATTCGGAATTAATTATATCCTAATGCGCTCCTCTTTCCCGTCTGAAACGTAATTATCAGCCGAGGGAATTAAATTCCAAAGCTTTGATGTAAACAATAAACGGTTTTACTCAGTCATTAGGTTTAACGTTGCAACCACGTTAATGAAGCAGTTTGAAACAATACGCTCTTTATAGATAGTTTAGTACTGAAAGTGTTGCGGTAGATAAAGGTTCTCCTCTAATTTAAAAAACAGTTTAGTAATTGTACCAGATCTGACTATTTTTAATTTTGAGTTGGGCATAAGAAAATAGTAATACGGCGCTAATTCCAAATTCTACAGGGACCTGTTGTAGATCTTCAGCCACGTGGATCAAATTAGTACGTTTATATTGAAAGCGGGCTGAAACGGGAAGACTATGGATGGAGGACCTTTAATTAAATCCATTAGGAAGGGAATTCTCTGTGTAGGTAGAAAATAACAATCGTTGGAGGGGAACGGAATTGGGGATGAAATATTTTGAATTCACTGACGGTTTTACTACTTTTACTTGGCAACGTTCATTCATAAAAACGAGAGTGGGATTAAAGGACCGATTAAACGGGTAACAGATGCAGATGGCGGAAACACAAGTCAAGAGGAAGTAAAGAAACAAACAGTTTTAATATACTCAACCTTCTTACAGTAAAATATTAGATTTCAAAAAAAGAAAGAACCTAAAATATTACACCTACTTAAATACTCCTTGAATCTAGCGTGGGTAGAGCGTTTGGTTTGTCCTATATATTTCTTAAATCGATCCATCCACTAACTTCTAGTGGCGAGATAATTTATGGTCGATCAGTATAGCAAGCCAGGAACGATACTCACGATTATGTTGCAAGTTTCTTTAAAAAAAAAAGTAAGTGCAATAAAATTCAGTGATAGATGTAAGGCAATCGTAACAAATAGCCGAACATATAACAAATATTCGCACGCAAACATAAATCCAGGTACGTGCGTGATTTGTATCTTAATGAATGGAACAAGCTCGGCCTGGATCACACACCGAACGGGAATTATTTTTGCTAGATTTCTGGACGCGATGTGCAATAATTTAAACTATACAAACACTCATGCACATACACAGAGTGAGTACATGTGCTCGCCACATCCGTACAGATACACGCATACTCTGTGTACTTTCAGGACCTGTTTTATCGGCGGGCGCTTGTTAAGCTTAAATTTATGAACTAATTTTATTCCGCTTAATTAATTCATTAATTGTAGCTGTGCATGCGACCAACTAATACGTGTTCTCATTTTAATACCATAAATTACCTGCTGTTCTGAACGGCTATTTTCAATTTATTTATTAGGTGCGGGTTAACTTTAATACAGCTTTTACTCTGGCGCTATCCCCAGAAATTATATCGAATTTCACCTGTACCAACTCACCACGGAGGCGCCTACTTCCAAACAAAATTAATGTTCTACACGGACTCGCTCACTTTTCGATATTAATTAACAGCTCCAAACAACGTTATGCCCAGCTTAACTGGACTGTTCTTTTGTCGATACATTATCAACTACGAAAATCATTTTAAGTACAAAATATAGAAGGTCCCCACAGAAAATCCACAGAATTTTTACTTAACACATTGTCTCACATTATACCCCTAGGCGCAATTCTCCTATTCCTAGGCGCAATCCCTATATTCGTAGGCGCAATCCTCAAATTTTTTAGCGTGAAGACCGATATTCCACGGCTCAATCTCCATATTCCAAGGGGCGACACTTCGTACCCTTGGGTGATCTGGTCGTGATCTCCATATTCCTAGGCGCAATACTCATATTTCCAGGCGCAATACTCATATTCCTAAGCGCGACACTTCGTATTCCTGGGTGATTTGATAGTGATCCTCATATTCCTAGACGCTATCCCCATATCCATAGGCGCAATCCTTAAATTCTTTAGCGAGACGACCGATATTCCACGGTTCAATCCCCATATTCCAAGGGGCGACACTTCGTACTCTTGTCGTCGTGATCTCCATATTCCTAGGCGCGACCCTTCGTATTCCTGGGTGATCTGATTGTGATCCTCATATCCCTAGATGCAATCCCCATACTCATAGGCGCAATTCATCAAACTCTTTAGCATGAATGCCGATATTCCATGGCTCAATCCCCATAATTCCAAGGGGCGACACTTCGTACTCTTGGGTGATCTGGTCGTAATCTCCATATTCCTAGGCGCAATCCTCATAGTCCATTGCGCGAACTTTCATATTCCTGGGTGACGTGATCGTGACTCTCATATTCCTAGACGCAATCCCCATACTCATAGGCGCAATCCTCAAACTCTTTAGCATGATGGCCGATATTCCACGGCTCAATCCCCATAATTCCAAGGGGCGACACTTCGTACTCTTGGGCGATCTGGTCGTAATATCCATATTCCTAGGCGCAATCCTCATATTCCCAAACGCAATCCTCATATTCCATTGCGCGACCCTTCGTATTCCTTGGTGACGTGATCGTGACTTTCTTATTCCTAGACGCAATCCCTATGCTCATAGGCACAATCCTCAAATTCTTTAGCGTGACTACCCATATTCCCAAGCGTGACCAACCATATTCGAAGGCTCAATCCCCATATACCAAGGTGTGACCGTTCGTATTCCTAGGTAATCTGACCGTGATTTCTATATTCTCAGGCGCAATCCTCATATTTCTAGACGCAATCCTCATATTCCAAGGCGCGACCCTTCTTATTCCTGGGTGAAATGATCGTGATCCTCATATTTTTAGGCGCAATCCCCATATTCTTAGGCGCAATCTCCATATTCATAGGCGCAATCCTTATTTTCCAAAGCGCGACTCATTGTATTCTTGGGTGATCTGGTCGTGATCTCCATATTCCTAGGCGCAAACCTCATAATCCCAGACGCAATCCTCATATTCCATGGCGCGACCCTTCATATTCCTGGGTGATTTAATCGTAATCTCCATATTCCTAGGCGCAATACTAACATTTCTAGGCGCAATCCTCACATTTCTAGGCGCAATCCTCACATTGTCCGACGTAATTACCCGTAACCTCAGGCGCGATTTCCATATTTATAGGCGCAAATCCCATATTCTTAGGCGCATTCTCCAATATACATACTTCACTACTTCATCTATTTAAGATAGGCAGATGCTCCTTCAAAACCTTTTGTAGGTAACTCGATTCCCTACAAAAATGTCTGTACACTTTTCTTACATGTTACTATTTTTTTCTACCAAATTCCTTCGAGTTAAAAAATTTCATCATTAGTTTTTGGCCACTCTACATACGGCCGTATCATACTGTCGAGTCGGCGCTTTAGAGATTAAACACGTCAATAACCACTTGGCAAACACTTTAATTCGTATAATTTCCGACTTAATTAAAGTTATAAGCCAATTTGTATCCACTTGTTAATACAATTTAAATAAGCTCGGATATACAGATCGATTCGTTTGATAAACGCACTCACTCACTGTTGCTTCTGTTTTAATTCCGTATCGTTTGGGAGCGTGCACGAGCTCGATTTTATTTTATTGCCACACAGCCAGCCTCTTTTGTGTTGTTGTAAATCGAATTGAAATGAGTAAAAACTCATAAAAGGCAACGTCGCTAAGAGCAATAGTTTTTCAGGTGATATCGTAAATACCTGTAATTTACGATGTGGTTCGGACCATTCCGATTAATTTATCGACAGTACAAACGAGCCAGACATATAATTTTTATTTTTTCGTCGTTAATATCGACCCATGGACACATGGACGCATGAGGACGCGACCGACTGATAGACTAGCTACAACTTCGGTCCAATACTCATGATTTATGATTTTATGAAACATTCACTAGAAATTACATGGGAACGTCAATGATATACATAACGCACTGCGTCAAACGTGTGTCAAAAGTCGTTTATCAGAGAAATACGTCGCAGCCAATCTATGAAATCCGCCATTTTCAAATACGACCGTACCGCAGATAATTGTGAACTTAGTGGTACTCGATTTTATGGTTCTATACTAAAAAAAATGATTATGTTAAAATACAGTATGATACGCCACTGTATTTTGCCTCAAAGCTTCAGCACAGCACTTAAAAATACAGCAGTGAATCTCCCAGGCAGTGCTTGTGACCATTTATCCCCATGACCGCCAAATTCTGGATTCTACTGAGTCGTCTTTTAAAACATTTGCAAATAAGATTATTTACTTTATGGTTATGTTTATGGCCTGTGTTTTAGTAAACTCGATGCTCTTCCATAGAGCTCATATGGCTATCATTTGGTTCAAGAAAATGGCCACTACCTGCGTTATGTTTTCCGCCTATTTCGAGATTCACTGCTGAGTGTTTCCAGATGTTTAAATTAATCCTTTCTAGGAGTATTTCGTAGATTACTTCCTTACTTCCTCTCCTACCTAACCTAACTTAACCTACCCATGATGCTAGATGTTCCCCTGCATCTTTGTGACCATTTGCAATGTACCTTGAGACGCCACTGTGTTGAAAATATATCTCTGAATCCCAAAAGCCACAAAAAACACGTAAATCTCAACTCTATCAGACAACATCACATTTCTACCCCTTTGAACTCACGTACGTATATTCATGAAGAACATCAATTTTTAATTAGAGAGAAGCGGTTAACGCTCCATCCCTTGCCGCCTCTTCGGTGACATTTTACCTCTCCCCAAAGCGCTCTCCGATAATCAATTCTATAAATCCGCCTCCTTAGCAAGAAAAGGTGATGATTCAGCCAGCGCGAAACCGTGAAAGAGGAAGAGTTAGTAAGCAATATAGAAAGCTCAGACGTGATCATTGTTCCAAGAAAATCCTCTGTGGTTTTTAATTAAAATTTAATTCCAGGTGCATCGATGTACTCTACCGCGACTGCTGTTTTAATTAGACAAGATTGGAACATTACACAAGACGCCATCTCTCTCTCTCTTTTGCTGCAAATAAGTATACCTACTCCTGGATTTAGCATACAGTGTGAGCTTTACCCTTGCACAGCAAATATTTGCCTACATCTAACTGGGAAGAGTATCAGCACATACGAAACTATAAACACCAGACACAGTCCTAATAATAATTTTGTATACGTGAACGAAAAAGAAGTGCCTCACTTTACTGCAAAGATTTTAGGTGTTATTATACAGGGTGGTCCATTTTAAACGAGCCATTTGTATAACACTTAGAACTTTTGGCCTAAATTGCCTCCAGCATTTGAAACAGAAGGTGATGGAAGCGAGTATTAACAAAATATGTTTCACTTAATATTTTTAGTTACCTCTAAAGGATAGAAATAGATCAGTGATTCGAATGTCTGCTCAAAGCGTCACCTACTTCGGAAGTTTGCATACTGGATAGAGCAGCAAATGTCGCTTAATTTTTGCTTTCGCTCTTTCTTTTTTTTTTACTGGTAATATAGTGGTGCAGTGTACGAGATGGAAAACGAGACTCGCTAATTAAAAACATTCTGTTTGAAAATATCCGTTGACAATTTCAGAGGCATACAAAGGCGCAGCGGTAAATGAGTTTTGAATCGCGTCAGCACCTGCTTTACCATGGTGTATTGCCCATTGTGTATAAATACTACTGTAAACAGGCACATTTATACGAGTGTATACAGAGTGACCCAAAATTATATACATTGAGCTGTAAAACTAAGATAAGGATAGTTTGAACAGAACTACATGTTTATAAACCCAACAGTTACGACTGTGTCAATGTTTTAAATTTTGAAACCCCGTTTCATCTCCTTAATCGTTGAATTTGAAAAATTCATTTCTTTAGGGCTCGCCCACGTTGTATAAAGAAGCTCTGTGCAAAATTTCAAACATCTAGATACAGTGGTTTAGGTTTTACATATGCAAACGATTCGGGTTCGTTGTTTGTCTCACTGTTGATGTCTCCACAATTTTCTTAAAATAACGAAAGATCTAAACACCTCATAAAAATTTTCTTCAAATAAAAGTCATTCTATGATCTATGCTTTAACTAATGATGTTAGCAGAATATCTGCCTCTTACATATTAGGTGAACTTTAACCTCAATAACCATGAACTCATGCGCTTTTTAACAGTTTTTAGTTACAGAACCCTATTAGTAACAAATTTAATAGTTACATTACGAAATAGATTTGTAAAGTTGTCACCAAAAATTACCATATAATGGAATTCATTCGAATTTGGGACACCCTATATATACGTACTAATGTTGCCGTGTTGTCTGTTCCATTTCACCGAAACTCTAAGCGTAAATTAATAAGGAAGAGCGCCATCCGGAGGCTTTTTTGTGAAACTAGCGCCCTGTCGCGCCTGGCGACACTTTCCAACCCTAATATATTATAAAACCGGTAATTAGCAAACGCATTACGAAACGGAACCAACACAGCCCGTTTAAATTGCCATCCTATTGTTTAAGGCAATTAGTGCGAACAAAATTCGTGGGAGACGATGTGACACAACGAGAACGAGCGAAATGGATGAACGAAGGTGGGGCGACGCGACGCGACGCGATGGTTCCATTTTGAGAGGAATTAAGTAAAGAAAGATGCACTCAAACGACAAATTAAATAATTTCTCAACATACGAGTAATTGACGCAATTTGTTTGTTTAAAAGAAAATCAGAAATAGAAGAGAGTGGAAGTCACAATTTTAGCTATTATAAGAAAACTCTTCCGCCGTCTTTCTCTTTAAATGATTTGGAAAGTTCGAGGGTGATCCAGAATGTTCCAGACTTTTCAAGAATGATTTGAAGTGTATAGTGATGGTCTAGTATGTCCCAAATTCTTTAAAAATGGTTTAGAATGCTCAGAAATGATCTACAGGATTCTCAATTATTTGAAAACGATTTGAAATGTAGGAAGATAATCTAGAATGTTCCAGAAGTTTCGGGAAAGGTGTAAAGTGATCTAGAATGTCCCAAACTTCTTGAGAATGCTATGAAATGTTGAAGAATGATTTAGCAGGTTCTAAATTTTTCGAAAATGTTTAAAAATGTCCCAAAATTGTCAGGATAGATTTAAAATGATCTGGAATGTCCCAATTTTTTTTATAATGAAGTGAAATGTTCACGAATGATCTAGAATGCGTCAGGTTTTCCGAAAACTATTTGGAGTATTGGAAAATGATCTAGATGTTTTCAGAATAATTTGAAATGTTCAGGAATGATCTAGAATGCTTCAAGTCTTCAAATATTTTGAGTGTTGGATAATGATTTAGAATTTAGTCCAGAATACCCCGTTGGATTATATTAGAATTCAATTAAGCTTCTCAAAATCTGATTCTTCCAATTATATCAGATTTAATTCAACTTTGACCACATTGTCATTGTTCGAGAGTTCCATTAAATATTGGAATTCACGTTAGTCTACAATTCTACTATTTCAACATCATTTCAACGTTACCCCCAGAGCTTCAGAGCATACGTCACGTTTCGAAGCTCCCAATTTATCTTTATTTCACTTTCATCACTGCCACTGTCTAAACAGAACTCATTTGCGAACATAAAGTTGATAAACGTCCTCATCTTCATCCCTGTGTCTCTGTGTGTTGTCGTATTCTTCTTCTTTAACAGAAATTGCGTGTCAGAGAATCCAAGTAATTTCAGCTGCTTAAGCCTACCTAATTAGACTGATGGTTTTGATTAATTGCCGGCATTTCTTGAACTGCAGCTCAGAGTGTTTTAATCGCCATCACGAATCTGATAACATCAGTCTTAATTAAGACTGTAATAATTAAAGCGGCCGATTGTAAGACGCTTAATAAATTATAGACATCACTCGTGTAGAAGAGCATATGCTTTAACACATACTGATTTTGTATTTGTCTCGTTATCAAGTAAACTGTTGATAAAGTGATATCAAAAACGATTTAATGTAACCGATTCATATCTGTATAATTATATCGTGTAATTGAGACGTTTTATTTGTTAAAACTTAATATTCAACTACCTTTAATTGACAGTTTCAGTTCACTGAATAAACAATTTATAATTGTAATTATTCTTAATCTGCAGCAGCCTTTCACAACCTAAGGAAATGAGAACCAACTGATATCGTATTAATAAAGTGGTTCGTATGTACAAATATAGCATGCAAAGTTGTAATTTCTGAAAGTACCTAATCAAACTAGAACGTCAGTTGTCATTAAGTGCAATGAATATAAATGTATTTATATCAGCAAATGGCATCTGCAATATCAAGCAGCTAAATGATGGACACCAAATATGGCACAAATTACAAATCAAGCTCCAATTAAATAATATTTCGACCAAGAAATTAAGAAGCAATATAGACAATCAGGATACTAATTAGTACCTAAAGTAGAGAAAATTTTAGTTTTTTATGCCTTTTTTTAAACAAACTATCCACTTGTACACAATTACATGTTTTTAAACCCAGCAGTTTCGGTTATGTCAATATTTTATATTTAGAAATCCCATTTTACCCCTTCTAAGGTTCAATTTTCAAAAAATACTTCTATAGGGTTCGCCCACGTTGTATAAGAAAGCTCCGTGCCAAATTTCAAACATGTAGATTCAATGGTTTAGGTTTTACATATACGAACGATGCGGGTTCGTCGTTTGACTCACTGTTGATGTCTCCTCAGTTTACCTTAAATAACGGAAGATCTTAACACCTCATCAAAATGTTTTTCAAATAAAAGTCATTCCATGATCGAAGAGCTATCCAATCATGTGAGGATAATATCTCTTCTTTGAATATTAGGTGCATTTATCCCCCAAAAACCATTAACCTTTTCGCTGTTTAAAAATTTTTAGCTACAAAATCATATTTGTAACAAATTCTATAGTACCATGAATTTTCGGGATCACTAACTGTTCTATATTGAATCTACTCTGTTGTAATACCAACGTATGAATAATTTATTTGTGAAACTAAAGACAAATTATAAAATTGTTGTGTAACTACATAGTAGGTGCAGTGAAAACTTTTAGTAGGTACAGCTAAAAGGGCTGCATAAACTGGAACTAGATCTCTCCATGCATGAATCTGCATTTGATGTATTCTCCACGCTAAATTACTTTACTTATTATTCTGTTCCAACAAATCCAGCAACTCTGTCGCCGGTGGGCAGGATGAACTACGAACTACGTAATGCAAACTAAGTAAAAGTAAAAGCACTGTCTGCCTCTGAATACAAATCACCCTCGTTATGTATGCATGTGTATCATTTGTGCTTCCAATTTATGGGAACAGTTAAACATTAACAGAGACAGTGAAATTAAAATACAGACTCTGTCTACATCCCCAGCATTTATAACACCACAATGAGCATAGACAGTCAAGATTTTAAGTTAATCTTTACCGTTTCAGAATAAGAATTCGTTAGAAGCCAAAAAAATAATAATGAAGGAGACTGTGCTATGTAGATAATACAAAGAAGCTTACCCCTACATACCACGACACATTCTGGTAAGGGGTGAATTTTTTGTGGAGTAAGCCACGACCGCCACTTTACTTCCACCTTTCCAACCAGAGACTGTTAGCCCCCTTTTACTATTTCCTTGACTTTTGAACTGTTGACTGATAATACTAACAACATTTTATCTTTGGTATACGTACGTATGTGTATGTAATACCTCAGGAAAATTACTTAAACGTACTGCATAACCTTGAGGTTATTCCATTAAAATTAGCAACGGATAAGGTACAATGGAGGTTAGGAAAGTAATAAATAATTTAAGTGCAAGTTGATTAGTATCATCCATAAGGCAACGAACCATAAGGAAATGGCGCGTTTGAAGAATTTATTGTTGTTGAGATTTCGATAAGAATTTAATAATAATCACTTCGATCGAGGAACTACTTTATTGGCTACTCAGAGCAATGTACCTGCGTACCCACTAACAAAGCTATGCGGGCGTTGCATTTTCAAAAAGAAAACGATTTAATCCGTTGATAACAGACCAGCGCTTTAATTAAGCTCCACGCGCTTCGCTGTAAATATTCGCGATCGCGTTTACTGATAACCAACTGCAAGTGAAATGTGAAAAAAATATGATTACAAAGGAAAACGAAAGAAACAAATAACAGCTAAAGGCTTACTAGTCCGTGTTAGTTAAGATCCAGAGTTTTTAAGTTTTATTTTTGGCTTGTGGTTTTCTCCCTACAAACTCAGTCATACATTCATTATTGTCTGTCTATAGTATAATAAAATATAAACCCAGTAGTTTCGATTGCGTCAATATTATAAAATTTGAAACCCCGTTTCACCCCGTTGAGGGTTGAATTTTCAAAAAATACTTCCTGAGGGTTTGCTCACGTTGTATAAGAAAGCTCTGTGCAAAATTTTAAACAACTAGATTCAGTGGTTTAGGTTTCTCATATGCAAACGATTCGGGTTCGTCGGTTGACTCACTGTTGATATCTCTACAGTTTTATTGAAATAACGGAAGATTTAAACGCATTATAAAAATTGTTTTCAAATAAAAGTCCTTCTATGATCGAAGGGCTATCCAACTATGTGAGGTAGAATATGAATCTGGTATGACCGCGAATCGGATGCTCTACGGAAAAGACACAGATGTGCCATTAAGTGCAAGTGTACAAAATTACAAGATTATAAACCCAGTGGATTTTCCATGTGTCAATAGTATAAATTTAGAAATCCCGTTTCATCTGTTTGAAGGTTAAATTTTAAAAAAATACTTCATCAGGGTTCGCTCACGTTGTATAAGAAAGCTCTGTGCAAAATTTTAAACAACTAGATTCAGTGGTTTAGGTTTCTCATATGCAAACGATTCGGGTTCGTCGTTTGACTCACTGTTGATACCTCTACAGTTTTATTGAAATAACGGAAGATTTAAACGCATTATAAAAATTGTTTTCAAATAAAAGTCATTCTATGATCGAAGGGCTATCCAACTATGTGAAGTAGAATATGAATCTGGTATGACTGCGAATCGGATGCTCTACGGAAAAAACACAGATGTGCCATTAAGTGCAAGTGTACAAAATTACACGATTATAAACCAAGTGAAGTTGCCTGTGTCAATAGTATAAATTTAGAAACCCCGTTTCATCTCTTTGAAGGTTGAATTTTAAAAAAATACTTCATCAGGGTTCGCTCACGTTGTATAAGAAAGCTCTGTGCAAAATTTCAAATAACTAGATTCAGTGGTTTAGATTTCTCATATGCAAACGATTCGGGTTCGTCGTTTGACTCACTGTTGACGTTTCTACAGTTTTATTGAAATAACGGAAGATCTAAACACCTCATAATTTTTTTTTTTAAAAAAAGTCATTTTATGATCAAAGAGCTATCTATATATATGATTGCGAATCGGATGCTCTGCGGAAAAAGTACGGATGTGTATAAACCAGACCTAGTGTAGCAAAGTGGAAATAATTATTCCTAAAAAACACGCCTGACATACGAAATACTAGTTATAGATAATTAAAAATTAAAATTAAAGAAATACACAGCATATTGATCAGTAGACCCCCGTAAGTGAACTTCAATATTTATTACTAAATTTTGTTTTTATGATCTTTATATATCGTTTGAAATCGAATTAACTCTCGATTTGTTTTGCAATATCGTACATCTGCTTTCACATTTGAAATGTCATTTTTACGACATATTGAGTACGATGAAAATAATTACTGCTGTGTAATTATTTTTGTCAAGCCCTTAGTCTACCAAACCCAGAATTGAATGGAATGGAATGGCTATAAAATAGAGAACATTAAAAGTTTTTATGAATGTGGCGGTCTTTTAAAAAAATTTCACTGTACGATAAAAGTTGAGTTCAATTTTATTACCATAATGCCCCTATAACCAACTCAATTTGACAAATTCAAACACTAAGCTTACTTAAGAATCTTTTTTTTTTCGTTCGTTTTGGTTTCATAAAGCAAGAGTATTTTTCAGTTGATTTGAAATTAAGTGAACGTAAGAAACACCAAGTAAAATTGGGCTTGCAGGTGGTCTGAATTCGCGGTCATAACTCATATTTTTCTTTATAAAGCAGAATTTACAGCGCGATTTACGTTACCTGGATGAACATAAAATATAGTTTTGCTTATTCCCGAGTCCGTGTTCGTCGTCTCTCATGATAATAAACCCGTGGAAGCTTTGTTCTGAGGTGGCTTTTGTCTCGTAAAAGACGATCAACTTAGGAGACATTATTTGTTCTTTACCAGAGAAAATCTCCTTTAGAACTCGGTCTCACTTCTACTGACATATTGCAGACATAACGTGCATATCTTCTTTGAACATTTACCACAAAGCTTTTGAATGAACATACTTTATCTTCTTCATCTACCTACCTGAAGAAGGTACACTGAACTGAAACAATTGTTTAATTGTTTTTCGCTTTATTAAGTATCAAATACAAAATAAATCGAGAAATAACAAGGCCAGACGCTTCGACGTAAAAAGCCTGAAACGTCACTATAAGTAGTCAACTTTCTGGAACCACTTTTAGTTTAGTAGCAAAAATATTTATTAAAAACTTTTTTTGAACAAGGATTCTTATACAGGTCCATGAGAAGAACATTTGCACAAATATTTAGCACTGGTAAACAATTGTTACTGTTATTTATTTAATGTTTTGCAAAATATGTTATCTGACCTTTCGACGCTTACGTGATAGATACGAAAAAATGTATAGAAACTTTTTTGTAGAGATTTAAATTCTCTACAAAAAAGCTTAGGACAGCACCTCTCTATCTTTAACAGGTAAAAACATGCAGCGCTCTAAATACGAGTTTAAAGATCGTTCCGGCTGAATGCAGCCTAAACCGCATTTGGAGCGCTGCACTTTTTTACCTGTAAAAGATAGAGAAATACTTTTCGGGAATTTTTTGTAGAGAATTCAATTGTCTACAAAAAAGGTCTGCATACTTTTTTTTGTATCTATCACAGTTTTTATTTCGTAAGCGTCGAAAAGTCAGATGTGCAAAACTTTAACATATGCCTGGGCTGTTTATGTCATGCTTACTGAAACACAACGTCAACGTCATGACGTAGACGATCCACGAAGACTAGTGACACCTCGCGGTGACTTTGTGAGGATCTTCACTAACATTCGAAGGCACGGGGGCAAATGGTCTTTGCTCGCGTGTAGTAGTCGCGAAAACTAATATAACCGTCACCGTAAATAAGCTAGAGTAAAGTGCTTGCGTATATCAAACCTCTGTTTTATGTCTAAGCGCAAAATAAGGTAGTATGTAGTAGGTACGTTCTCGGTCTGGTTAAATAATGACGTTCGCCTTTATTACAACGACGGCAATCATGACATCGCGACGCTGGTGACGCAGTAAGACGCGTCCGCATAGAAAATGCTAAGCAGCTTAGTAAAAGTCAATTAACATTGGAAGACAAAACCGTTATGTTATGTTACGTCTGTGTTATTACTCCCCAGTGATTGTTTTATGTGACATTTAAGGGTGGTCATAAAGTAAGTTATTTAGGAATGCAGTTGGCTCAAGGGTAATGAGTACATCAAAACATTCCTTTGAGGGTAATCAGTCAGTACAGGGTGGCCATAAGTTAGAAACCTATTAGTTGTTTATAGAAAATCCTGATTTTCTTTCAGAAGTCTAATAGGCCGCTATCTTTGGGCCACCCTGTATATATATTTTTTGTTTGGAGTTTTCAAAAGCGCCGTCGCAAAGCTTCATTCGAACACACATACAACCGAAGGTGTAATATTATACAGTCGCACGAAGCGGGTGGATGGAAGAATCAGTCGACCAGACGATGCACAAGGGGATGTTCGTCGTCGGCGCCAAATGTGGCGCCATACGAATACGTTGATGGAAATTACAATTAGAAACGACTTTTGACCAAATGTTTTATGTATTACACATAAAGAAGTTTCCTTTGTCCTAACTACGATTTTATCGTTTCAGAAATCACTGAATGAATTTTCTGTTAAGTATATCTACAGAAACTTCATCCCATCCACCCTGAATATATTTTTAATGTGTGAAAATACGAAGATCAGAAATCCTGTCTTTACCCTGCCTTACCTTCATGTAAAGTAGCAATCCATCCCTAAACGAGGAAGTATAAAAATCCTTCCCCTTTTCAAAAACCTTCAATTTTTTTTTTTCACAATTCTAGAAACTGATGTTCAATGTTTGAACTCTTTTTATCCAAATCCAAACGAAGCGTGACCAACTTCTGTGCGAGTAAGAAGCCCCCACACTTGATTAGTCGAAAGAAGAAGTGTTGCACAGTGTTTTTAGCACACTTTGGACAAAAGCACAGTACGTTTCATACTATGTTGTATTGGTTGTATGAATCTGACCAAAATTAGTAACGATCATTTTGGTCATATGCCATAAGATCCACAATCTAATGTTTGGTCGTCAGGACATTCGTACAAAAGTTCCATTTTGAATGTTGGTCATAATGCGACGTCCATTCATGAAATTCGTCGAAAAAATATAACCATTGGCTGTTTTTTGACATTGTGGATCTAACGAATGTTGATGAATGTATTATTCTTGGTAATTCGTTAATAAATTCAAATGGCTCATGGATGTTTTTTTATTTGGATCATTTATCCTAACAATAAATTATTATTGTCATTCTTTAGGTACACTTTCCACGTTAGATATGTCCATTCGTAACAAAATTGAGAAAACTTGTTATAATTAATTCCCATTTCCGGCTTTATCTGAAATTTCAGACGAGAAAAGCTCCAGGTAAACTCATCGTTTAGGGATAAATATATTTTTGAAACGCAACCCTCGAATAAATCAAAAAACTTTTGGGATACCGCTAAGGTGCGTTTGAACAAATTGCGTTTTTGCCAGCTACACCCGGCCATTCTCCGTTTATACATGATTACCATAATTTACGGAATAAAATATTAGGACTGAGGGGTTCCTACAGGGCATTTAAGGAGCTCCGTTACCATAGCGACAACGTACGGCACAGCTCCCCTGGTCGTTACCTAAAGACCCTTTGACTCGAATTCACCGTTTCGACTCGAAATGCTTTAATATATATTTTGTTACGAAGACTCCGGATTATTGCAGTCCGAAACACCAAAATAGATCGTCCAGTTAATAGACTATGATTTCGAACAAAAGCAAAATGGAAACACAAAAATTAATTAGAGCCACAACTAGAAGAGGTTGTAACACGATGTGATCAAAAGACTAAAATATATTTAGACGAAAGAACATTTAAATCCAAAACGCCATAAATCATCTCGTTGGAAGCCTTCTCCTAATGACGTAAGCAAAATCTCAGGGCCCTCCGCAATATCAAGTCTGAGATCTTTATGGGAGAGGTACTCGCATCCAAGACGAAAGAGTCTGTCTAGCCCTAACACTGATTTAGCTGAAATTTGGTCTATTTGCTCGTCTTCTCAAAAGACACAAAGTTTCAAACCCTTAGACACAAAATTGGCTTCCTAACCTCAAAAAACGTGTTTCTTTGCTTTTTCACTTAAACTTTGCGAGTTTTTAATGGATCTTAAAAATTTTTGCAATAACTTGAAGAGAACGACGAGACGCATCAAATCCAATACATATTATACCTAATTAACTGTTCGATCTAACCTAAAAATACATTTTAAAACTTCAATGCGGTCTGAAAATTAATGGTGTGAGCGCATTTTTTTCTTACAAGTTTTAAAATGTACTTTTAGGTTAGATTCAACAGTTAACTAGATATAATATGTATTGAATATGATTCGTCTTTTCGTTTTCTTTAAGTTGGTGCAAGAATTTTTAATATCCATTAAAAACTCCTAAAGTTGTAGCCAAAAAAAAAATAAAGGGATACGTTTTTTGAGGTTAGGAAGCCAATTTTGAGCCTAGGGGTTTGAAACTTTGAAGATCTTGGTCTTTTGACAGGCCGAACAAATAAACCAACTATTTCGCATACTATTTATAAAGAGTTTGGTTGGGCCTCAACTTCCTGAACCCTGAGGATGGCTTGTTCCTCTGCCATGTGGAGTTTGCTATGTTATAAGAAGAGTTTTGGTTTTGTGTTGTTCATGGATTGCATATTTTAAGTACTTAGTTAATGTGCAACATACTGGCAGGAAATAGTAAATAATTTGTTCTAATATTAGTCAAAAGACAGACGTTGGTGAGTGTCTTTGAAGTGCGAAATTCTTCGCCGACAAAGACACAGAGGGCACAAATCCCGTAGATCAAATAAATCCACGCTAAACGTTAACACAACAGAGCTATTAAACTATCAGGCGGGAATATAAATGATAATTTACGGGTAATTGTGCACATTAATCACATTAAGTAGCGCTTTTCCCTAACGTAGCTGACCAACTTTACCTCTTAAACTTCGTAATCCTCTTACCGCGTGCCATTAAAGTCGCTGGCCACTTCTGATAGGGCATTTTTTTTCCATACACAATACAGAAGCACGTGAACTAATCCCCATAAATTCAATTTTGACATTAAAGGTAGCACATTTTCAATAATTTCGGTGACGTCTCCTTCCATAAAATAACTCACTTATGATTTAAAATCATTGAATATTACGCATCGCTTCGCTTTCAAAAAATTATCAGCAGAGCCTAAATTATATTTACATTCAACCCTAACAAAAACTACTTTTAACGATAAATAACGTTTCAATTACGACATAAATCTTGATTAACCAAACTCATTTTTATATAATAATTTTCTAGTAATTTAAGAGAAAAAAGAAGGGGCTGATAACCCTTTTATTTTTGAAAAATTATTCCCTAAACATTGCCACTTTAGTAAATGTTTACACTAGTTGCTAATTTCAATAAAATTACCCTTAAAATTTGCTCAGTCAGTGGCGTAACTAAGAATACGTGCGCCACCCCTAACCCCTTCAGCAGATATCTGAAGGCGCCCTACTATTTCTTAATTTTTTTGATACAAATGTTGTTCTCCACTTAATTATTACATTACTATTATTTTATTAAAGGACTTGAGGGTGCTCCTGGTTTTTCTGCGCCCCCCGCCCGTAACACTGGGTCTACAGGGGCGTCATTTACCTCACTGTACTCAATTTTTTAAAGACCAAACGTTGAATTCTTAAGGGTCTCTTAAATTTCTCACAGAACTCCTTTGGGGTAAATTCTGAACACCTACAACACGTTGTATATGATCTGAAAACCCCAAAAAGCAAAGCAACCACCACCACCCCGTACTCCAGGTAAAAATTTCGGACAAAATATAACATGGAACTAAAATTCATTTGTTGTACTTCCTGTGTAGCAACAATGTTCGAATTGGGTTCGATAATTAATCGTAGCAATAAATTAAGTTAATTAATTTAAGACATTAATGGGGTAGTTCCTTTGTCGGCCCAGTTTATGAATAATCAATGCCCGCGGTGGCTGTAAATTCTTCAAATAATCGACATTGGGATTTTTAGCTGACACTAATAGTAACAGAACGTCCGCTGAGGGAGCAATTAAACGTCTCCGCATGGACTACACTACATATACGTACGACATCTCCCTCGGGAGGATTTAGAAGAATGTGCATCGCCGAACGGGGGATTTATTTTCGAATAAAATTGATCTGTTGTGTCTGGTTGTAGTTTTTGCGTGGAGTCTGCGGACAACGTTCCGCCTATCAATTTTCTAAACCGAATTTTATTAACCCTGATGAAAAAAGGGACATGGGAAATTTGCAATACTGGATTAGACGTACGCAAGTACAGTGGTACAGGGGAAGAATAGCGGTTAGAGTCCCCTATAAACTTCCATGAGTTGAAGCCAAACGTGTGCGCACTTGGTGCGCCCGTCTCCTGCAACTAAGCAGTTGTATTTCATTTTGCAGCTATTTAGTTGCTAATGATGCAGTTGCATATTGGCGCACTTCCATAAGAGTTTGTGCAACTAAACCGTTGCATAGTGGCTAAAGACCAGCGCCCACTTGTAGCCACTAGTTGCACTTGGTGCTCTCAGATGCTGCAACTAAACAATTACATTGCAATTTGTAACTACATATTTAGTTGCTGGCGACTGCAGTTGCTTACGAGCGCATTCCTGTAAGAATCTGCAACTACACTGTTGCACAGTGCCAAAGAATCAGTGCTTACTTGCAACCAAACTGTTTGGTTAGAGTTGTACTTGGTCCCCCATCTAATGCAACTAAAAAACTGCATTGTAATTTGCAACTACACATTTAGTTGCTAGCGATTGGAGTTGCATACGAGCGCACTTCTATAAGAATCCGCAACTAAACTGTTGCGCAGAGCCGGAGTACACGCGCTTAGTTCCACTCCAACTAAATATTTGTTTGCAGTTGTACTTAGTAAGTCTAACTAATGCAACTAAACAACTGTATAGTAATTTGCAACCACATATTTAGTTGCTATAATTGGAGTTGCATACGAGCGCACTTTTATAAGAATCTGCAACTAGACTGTCGCACAGTTGTACCTAAGAACCAGCACCCACCCCCAACCAAACTGGTTGGAGTTGTTCTTGGTGCGCACATCTAACGCAACTATGCAGTTGCATTGCAACTACATTTTTAGTTGCTGGCGCACTTCTGCAGAGCAGAGCCTAAACACCCACGTCCAGTTGAAATGTAACTATGTATTTGGTTGCAGTTGTGTTTGGTGCGTTCATCTAACGCAACTAAACTGTTTAGTTGCTAGCTGTTGCAATTACATTTGGGTGTACTCTCATAAGAATTCACGCACATTGTAGTTGCAACTGAGCAGTTGTAGATGTAAAGATATACTGTCCTTATAGAAATAGAAAAAAAGTAGATTCAAATAAATGGGAGTAGGTACAGCAGTAATAAAACGTTTAATAAAACTATTGCTCGTAAATCACCATCAACCTACATTCCACATAGTAAAACTTAAAATATTTACCTCTTTATCTGAATGCGCCCATTAAAACAAAAATAAAAATTCTACAGCAACAAAGTTATATGTACGTTCAGTTTGTTGTTTTACGGATGGATATCATCTTTAATAGTTTCACGCCCAGCGAAAAAGTTATTAGGATATTAATAGATAAACATGTCGCTTCTTACAAAATATGTCTTTTATAAGAAGCAATAAACTGTCTCTGGATGACTGCGATTGCCTTTGGAGAATTCTTGAACTTGCCATTAAGATAAACTGAAACGTATCGTTCAACTGTTTCACTTAATTAAAATTCTTATTTATACATATTACACACATTTAATAGTTTTATTCAGACAAATCAAATCAACCCATAAATTATACCAACTTTCTCTTACTTAAAGATACTATTAAGTTATCTAGTCTAACTGTACAGTCCCCTTTTGTGTGGAACCAAAAGATTTAATTATGATATTGACGTTGAAAGTTGCAGCCAATGACTTTATGGTAGTTTGAGACGAATAAATGGAACAGCAAGTGACTCATTACGAAAAAAAAAAACTACAATTGCAAAATAAACTTACGGAAGCATTGGGTAGTTCATAGGATGCAATCGTCTAGTTGCAAGAACAACTTGTGAGGGTTGTTGTGAAAGTGCGCTCATATGCAACTGCAACCTCCAGCAACTATCATGATGTGCCCACTTGAAATCAATCAGTTGCTTGGAACCAGGATGTTTGTGGAGGGAATATGCAATGAAGAGGTTGCAATGATGCCAATTTGGAACGGTTTGATAGCGATTTGATAGTTGGAAATATGCAAAAAATTAGTTGCTCGAGGAATTCGTCAGACATAAGTGGAGATAAGGCTATAAACTGGAGAAGTTGCACGAAGAGGGTGTAAACCACAGATGAACTATGGGTTAGTCAGCGAATTAAGGGTAAATGGGAAGAATTGCAGCCAAAATATTGTTGGAGGCAGGTGCTAGATCCTTATGTTCATCACACCCTGCATATTTTCAAGAAACTGCACCATCAGTAATGGACCAACCCATACGTCCATGCAACAAAAAAAAATTGCATTTTAAGTAGAAGTCATATTAGGAACTTCCCTTCGGGAGGAGATCAAAAATGTTTTATTGCAGTGGTTGACTTGTATCTGTTCTTCATATCTCCCATGGGTCTTTTTCATTTTCTGTACTAGCACGGCTCATTTATCGTCGGTTGTTTTGTGTGCTTCTGGCTGACATTAGTCGTAACTGTGAGTAACGGGGAGCTCATTTCCTAGTTTTTCACTGCCACGGCCACGGGCTTAGTTTTAACGACCGTGTACGCGACACCCTCCAATCTCGGCTGTTCCTCCACATCTCCTCCTCCACGTCCACCGTCTTCTCATAGTTAGTAGACCGTTACACATCAGCGATTTGCTCCTAATACTTATCTTTTATGTTCTCCGCACACCGGGTATCAATTTATCCCGTTAAAATCGCGTGCCCTGGGCTGTTGGCGACGCATGTCGCGTTCGACGCTCGGGTCGCGTCATTACGCGCACGTGTGCTTCAAAAGAGCGCCACGTGACTGACGTATGCCGTCGACAATTGTGTTCGAACATCGGGGACCACCCGTTATTTATTGTTTCCAGTCGCCACCTCTTTGAATAGACCACGCTGAGGAGGTTGAGGGTGCGTACTACACTTACCAGCAATGTTGCTGCAGCTTTGGACAATTCACCCAGATCCAGCATGTGCATAAGTGCACGAGACGTGGTCTTTGCTCTTTCCTGTTCTTTTACCAAAATTGTTGGAAGTATGAGAGCCACCATCCTGAGATGACTCCCACCGTTCGGTCATCATGCTTCTGTTAACTCCAAATGGTTTTGTGTCACGGTGAATCAATAATATTGATCATATATCGACTAGCAGCTTCAAGAGTTGCCCCGAAAAACATCTATCGATATATCCATTTTCCAATTAGAAAATAATGTGTGTTCCATCTTGAAATACACGTATTTCCCAGTCTTCCTATTCTGGAAACCCCCCTAATAGCTGAACCGTCTGTTGAGGATTTGCTTTCCTTGAGACCTTCACATTACATAGTTTTGAATTACTGAATATATATACATACGTATGCTCATACTAGGTATATACTGCTGTATACTTATGTATATACCAGGCGAATCGTAACGAGATATCGTCGGAGACCGAATAACGAACGTTGCTAATGAGAGGATTATAGAAACCCTCCGCAGATCGAGTGTATCTTAACGCTTGTTGACTGCGTCCGTAACAGATAAGGGTGGGCAAAGGAAATGGCATTTTCTTCATATAAACCCCCTCGAATTTGCAACCGTCGCATCCAAAGCACCCACTCATCCTATGGGGGTAGTGTTTCATATAATGGAAACGTTATTCTTATGTTTCAATTCAGATACTCTGAAGTGGATGACACGGCGGGAAGGAACTACCGCTTCAAAATCGACTGGTTGATTTTAAAATTTCACGTGGCGGATTGGTCGATATGTGACGCCATATTGTCTATTTTTTATAAGATGCATCTATATTGACCTCAAGTGTTTGCTGGTCCACACCAATGTTCTCATGCAAAAATTTAGATTAAATGTAGAAAATGTTTCTCTATGTTTATATTGTGTTTGATAACATGCAAACAAGGGTACCAACTGCAACTATTCGTGACTCGATTTTTCACCGGAAGACCCAGATCCTGGGTCAACAGTGGTGTGGAATAAGTTATAGAAACATAGAGAACTAAGACTAGGTATCCATTGTAAACATTAATGTCACGTTCCGCGTTAGTTCAATCAGTCTTTGTCAACATGGCAGCCCAAGAATGACGCCTGGTGCGCAGTTGAACTACGTGAACCCGACGCTCTGAAGTTTCCCGAATCGGGAGACAGACGCCACGGCTCGTCACAGTTTCATCGTCAATATGTCACGTGTCCGTGCCGTCGTCTGTCTTGATTTACAGTCGCGGTTGATTGGGGGAAAAACTTTGACAAATGCAAGTCAGATGCGCGTGACTCGAATGGAACTTTTAACAAAGTGCCTTTGACAACATCGGCAAGGATTGTTGAGAATAACACACGACCATTAATACATTAACTCATGATATATATTTTTTTGAAATTTTATGAAAGTCAGTAGTTAATTAAAATACTGAACATTATTTAATCAAAGAGAATATTAGATATTTCTGATAAATATTAGAATATTATTTGGTCTCGATTTTGCATATTCAATTTTGATTAATTACTGAAATGGTCGTTCACCAAATTAATAAATAAGTACCTGAATGCATGAGTGTACCCATAGCACATAACCGTATACATTTCAATCATAAAACAGACATTCATATTTCAATTACAACGTTTTCATTCTGCGAACAAATTTGGAAATGCACGATATTGCAATTAGATATTTACTAAAATTTAATTAAAGCAGTACATCAGCAGTGAAATACCCAAATTACTAAAAACAGGGAGATTCATATTACAAATTCTTTTAAACCAAATTGAAATTATTGTCATAAGACCACGTTTCCACTATTGCTTTAGCAGGTCGCACACTATCACGGATCGGAACAGCACTGAAGCAAATGCTTGGATTTCCAAGTGAGCTGGATCAGGAGACCCCTCCGCAATTCATTGTAATTCTTACTAATGTCTTGTATAGAATGGAATCAGTTCCGTTCCGATGTATTCCGTTCAGTGATAATGTACGACCTGCTTTATTTGGAATAGACGTGTTTTGTGGTAGTCCAATGATAAAAGAAGCATGATAGATGGCCACTGGACGTCACACTTCAATGGAATAATTTTGCACCCTTAATAGAACTTTAATTAATTTCGTAACCTTTTACTGGGTGTCATGAATCACAAAAAAAGTATCAGAAAACGATTTAATTGTTTTCTTGGCAACATCCCAAACGCAAGTTGTGTTTGTTCGCGATAAGCGTTCGAAATGGGCTTCAGCAGCTCTAAGTGCTACAATTAACACGACATGAAATACGAAACGTCGCTTTAAACAGTCCCACTGGAAACCTTTTTCGCCGACTTTCCTTTTTTGCAGTCGTGACCAGTATTGGAACTGATTCAACTCAAAATTATAAGTTTTAACCTTTTCTGTACCTCACAATTTTGGTTATGGGACAACAGCTTTACCTTTTAGCATAATTGTGTCATATTTAGTGTAGCCTCTTGGCCAAATCTCCAAAAAGTGATTAGTTTGTGTTAAATTGTGTACTACTGTTAAAAAATTGAAGGTACAAAAAGTGGATACATCCTGCTTAAGTTTTTATTCAACTCAAAAATGAATTGTTCGGTTGGTTAACTTGTTCCGCCTCCGTTCTTCAGTGTCAGCGTGCAGTTATTTCTCTAGTGCAATAATGGTGCAGGTTTTAATTAATATTGCCGCCCGCGCCCGCATGGAACGTCATCGTAATCCAGAGAGATAATAATGGGCGATGTTAATCACTTCCCTGCTAAAGTTCACCTCGTTAACTTTCTCAAGTGTCATTTCCGTCGCTATCTTACTCTCTTGCCACCTTTCTTATCGCTTTCATGCCAAACCAATCGAACTTAAAAGAGCACACTTTATGAACCCTCCAAAATTGAATGTTAGCTACATTTTACTATTTACAATTTAGAAGAAGTGCTTATCTTTTCTTGAATAAGTGCCCATCCACTGGAAGAAATTGGAATTCGGAACTAATATCAAATTATAACCCAACCCAACCTAACCTAACCTAACCGGGAAGGGAAAATAGAAGAGGTCTTGTATTTTACTGGAAACAGATCTCACTTCTTTCCTAATGAAAATGTTATCAGTATAATTTATTGTAACCTAGTATCCTGCATCACAATATAAATAGTTTTGAAATTATAATCTGGAGGGCATAAAGATAAGTTATCAGAATTGCTCATAATTTGCAGGATTAGATACGTACTTAACCTACCGTTCGCTACTCTCCTGATAAATAAGGAATTCATAGTATCCTGAAATCGGGCGATACAGGATTCCTCAACGTGAGCCATTTTGGAAGCTTATCACGTGCGAACACGATACCCTGGTGAGTTTGGAAATCTGCCAGGGAAACAATTAAGCCTTCAAGTGGCTTTTCTGAAACTTTACTCTCATGTTTCTTGCGAAATAAAGTTTGCTTGGATAAACCACAGCTCGAATTACTACTTAGAAGTGGAAGAGTGTTAGAAATAATCGTCTTTGAATGCAAAGAAGGTTTAGGGATCGTAATGCCAATGGAAAGTCTGTCGCGAGAACAGGAAGAGCCCCGGAAGAAGGAAGATACAAAGTTTCATTTTCATTGAATATATGATGTAATATTTCTCATAGAAGTCTTGGTGTTTGAAGATTTACATTGCTATGCTTTTTAGTGGACTTAAACGGTGGTTTCGCCACGCCTCTCGGCGCCTACCAATGAGGTCCGATAAATACGCGCGCGTCTGCGCAGTGAGCACAAACGGTGACTTCGTCACGCCTCGCAGCACGTTCCTCTGTTGCCCGGCGAATACGCTCGCGTCTGTGGTGAACATAAGTGGCGGCTTCGGCACGCCCCTCAGCATCTTCCACTGTCACCTAGTGAATAAGCGTTTTATTGGACGATATTGTTTTATTTGAAAATTATTTTTCATGTAAATTCGAATGCAAGAGGGAACGCAGGTCACGGGTCTTAGTGTTGGTTAATTCGCTGCACTTGAAGCGTTTTGGCAGTTTGCCTTTTGGCCAGAAGAAGTTGAAACATCCGCCGTTAGCTATTTGTCAAGTCACGACTCGTAACCATGCACTTCTTAGCTTTAACATCGTCGACTCCGGGCTATTTATACACACACCTTCGCCTACTCGAGTACAAAGGGACCGTATGATTGATGGACCGCACATACTAAATGCAAATAGCGTCAAATTTACTTTCGGCAAAACGTCTAACGAGCACAATGGTCGGGCTTTTTCGAACGCACTTGAGGGAACGTCCCTTTCGACTAATGTAACATTCCCGTTCCTGCGGGCTAAAGACGAACCGCAAAAAGCTATATCCGAATGGCATTAATCTTCCCAACCCGAGCCGGTGTGAGATCCTAAAATTGCTTAAGCTAGCGATTCTAGGTTTTGTCGGGGAAATTTCTCCAAACTTCCTAATTACTTTCACAACCCTTGAAAATCGCTTAAAATTGGTGAAAGAGCTTGCTGAAATCCATTCAGTTAACCGCTACCTACTTAATAGCCATGAAATATTTATGAACGCAAATCTATATATTTTAAACAAGACTATTTAGCACCACAAAATTTTTCTTATTAATCAACAATTTTTATTGTACTCATGTCCCTATAGATTTTCTAACCCAAATTTTTGGTGGTGTAGGTTTACCATGACTAACGTTGAAGGGTAAGTGTAAATGATAGCTATCATCTGGACCACTTAGGCTCCATCTGCGACAGGAAGACGACAACGTGTTTATTTGCTAAGTAGAATTTTTGTTTAGTCTTAAGAATATCATCGCCAGCACGAACTCTTTCGGTGGTGGTGCCAGACGAAAGATCAATTGGAAGACGAATAACAAGGCAAATTCATTTCGAAATTATGTTTACGTTAGATATTTGTTGATACAAATGTGGGGAAGAGACAAGGCACTGTTTGTGCACATACGTAAGATATTAATAACGAAACGGATGTAAACAAAAAATCGTATGTCGTTACTCCAGTAAAAGATTCACGATGAAGCCTGGGGTTTCTAATTAAATTTGTTTTATGAAAGGATTTATTAAAGATTTCAGCAATTATTAGTCATCAGTTGGTTAAAAAGTTGAGAGTTAGACAAAGTTTCTCCTGAAGCGTAGCAAAAGCCACAAATCATGAATTGCCCCAAGTGGAAGTTTCCGGTGTGTCGAAGCATCTAAAAGGAACACCGAGACCGTTCGATCTTTCCTAAATCCTCATTAGTTTGGGTTCACGTAATTACAGAGCACTCTATAGCCTGTCTTATATTTCAATTAGGAAGTCCCGAAGGACAGGAAAAGAGAAATATCAGAACTGCATTGCTATCGATTTCAAACATTAACGACGGCTTCCAATTTTGTTAACACTAACCATTTATTATTGTTAAAGAACAAAAATTCAGAGTATGAAAAGAAATAAATTCGATTTTCATTGAATATGTGATGTATTATTTCTTATAGAAGTCTTGGCATTTGAGGATTTACATTGCTATGCATTTTAGTGAACATAAACAGTGGTTTTGCCACGCCTCTCAGCGGCTACCAATGAGGTCCGATGAATACGCTCGCGTCTGCGCAGTGAGCACAAACGGTGACTTCGGCACGCCCCTCAGCATCTTCCACTATAAGAGGGAACGCAGGTCACTGAACTTAGTGTTGGTTAATTCGCTGCACTTGATGCGTCTTAGCAGTTTGCCTTTTGGCCAGAAGAAGTTCTACTGGACAAATTCTGCTGAATGAAACTTTCGAGAAAACTGAAAAAGTCAAGTTGACTTAACCGTGTGAACTAAATAACGAAAAATGTGTAGAAAATAGATCGGATTTTATTATTCAGGAGGCGATTCGTGTCACGTCATAAATAAAATATGTAGCGTTTACTCTGCCGATATAAATTCCGACGCAGCCAAGTTTATGTAGCGAAAGTGTCTTAAGTGCTAACATAAAAATTCAGGAGTCGTATTATGGAATTATCTTCCATCGCTGACTTGCACTGCCTGTCTGCCTTCCTGCCTGCACTCATCCTTTTCAACTACGAAGTAGGTGCTCGGGTAATACCCACCTTAGCTATCGTGTGCTTTCCGTCTACAACGTTCAACTTGTACTGCCGAAGTTGATGTCGACGAAACAGGCCACGCTTTAATCATTCTCCATTTGTATGCCGAAGGTAGAACGAAAATTGCCACATAAAATACTAACCGGGAAAATACAGAGCATGTTTGCCCTTTAAAGGAAGCGCATAAGGAAAGGAGTTATTTGAACTTCGAAAGACCACTTTTTTTGCTCTCTTTTTGAATTGTTATTTTGGTAGGAATGAACTGAGCCACGGTTAATTTAGTGCTAATTTAATTCCATTGAATATTATTTAGTAACTACAAAGTTAGTCTTAATTCGTCCAGATGAAGCGTGCAAGAATCTATCGAATATGATCCATAAAATTCTAATAAACATCCTTCACCACTTTAAAACTTTTTAGAACATTCTAGAAAAATCTGAAAGATTCTGAAATGTCCTAAAACATACTAAAAAACATTATCGAAACTTTTGGAAGATTCTTCAACATTTTTAAACATTATGAAACATTGAAGATACTGAAACATTCTCGAATGTACTAAATTATTTTCGAGGATTCTACAAAATTCTTCAAAGTCCAGGAACGTTTTAGAATATTCTTGAATCTTTATAAATACTCTATAACATTCTCGAAACATCCGAAATATTCTTAGGTATTCTGAAACATCCTTGATCATACTATAATATTTTGGAAACCTTTGGAAGATTGTACAACATTTTTGAACGTTCTAAATTATTTTGGAGCATTCTACAACATTCTCTAAACATCTAGAAGATTCTCAAGCATCCTAAAACATCCGAGAATCTACTGAAACATTCTTGAACGATCTAAATTATTTTTTAAAGTATGTGAAATATTCTAAGATATTCTGAAACACTACAAAATATCCAGAAACGTTTTAGAACATTCTAGAATTTGCAGAAACATTCCTTAGTATTTTACAATTTATTTATACCTTCTCGAAACTTTTGCAAGATTATATAACATTCTTAAACGTTATAGAAGACACTGAAACCATCTCGAATCTATAGAGACTTTCCATGACATTCTCGAGTCTTGTGAAATTCTCTATAACATTTTTAAAAATTGTGAACCATTCTAAACAGTACCTACTGAAGCATTCTAGATCATTTTGGAACATCTGCAGTATGCAGAAACGATTTACAACATTCCATAATCTTCTAAAACATATTCGAGTATTCTGAAAATTTCTGGAAGGTTCTACAATATTCAGTAGCATCCTAGAACCTCCCTAAACCTCCCTTCGTATTCTAATATGTATACTTTGCCCTATCTGGTTGCGCATCAGAGGAAGCCCCATATTTAGAGGCGAAACGTCGCACCTACAGCTTGAATTTTCTTTATCCTCCCTTCGTATTACATGACAATAAATTTTGTTACATTTGTCGACAGCTTACAATTGGATTGGAACATTTTTTTTGCGAGAAATTTCTCTCAAAAAAAAAAAAACAACGAATTTCCGTACTCAGAGGAAGACAAATGAAAAACGCTTTCGAACAAAAGAACCAGATGTGGCAGTGTTTTAGTGTTGTATTCCCGAATGTTTCGTTTCGGTGAAAACGAATATGGCAGGAATGCTTTTAAATCCAGTGCCGCTGTTTTTTCTCGCGTTTTTCAGCTGTCTTAATAACGGTATGCTCTCGAAAAAAGATTTGCCTGTAGATTTAACACTCATCTGACAACGCATTTTTATATACCAACAGCAAACGTAAAACATACATACATACGTGAAAAGTAGTTGAAAAGCTACGAAGTGGTAATAATCAAGCGGATTTACGGCGAGATGAAACAGACAAAGTGTTAACTTTTGTTATAACAGCATATTTATGGTACGACAAAAAAATATGCTTAATTTTTTTTTGGTCGTTACTTTTTTGTTAAACCAAAGGAGAGACCAATAAAAACAAATTGCAAGTACGTTATGAGTAACATAACAGAAGAACATCAAAAATTATTTTTGAATTTTTTTTAAGCTGTTTGTACTTGAACTATTGTTAGCTAGAACTTACTAAAATGCCACCAATAGATGTGACGTCATTGAAATGCGCGCGCAACTACCAAAACGTGAGCTCAATCCATAAGCAGCTTTTTAGCTTACATGGTAACGTCACAATTTGTCAAGTGGTAGGTTCAGGGTTCAAACCCCGTATCACATTTTTTGTTTTTTTTTTTTTTAACTAAAACGTAACGTTAGGTCGTTGGTTGAGAAAACGTTTGTTAAGTATTTTGAGAATAAATTAAATAATTAGAAACTGAAAACCTATGAAACTAAAACTAAATTCAGAATTACCTACCTGTTGAATATAAACTCTGGTTACTTCATATAATTTTCCTGTCTTCTGTAAGTATTTTCACAAAACACCACAAGTTCAAAGTTTAAATTGTTTAACTAAATGTCTAAATCCATAAACGAGTCACTAATTGAATACAACAAAGTAATTAATAAAGTCCGATATGTAACGATAAAAATAAATTATTTATGTTAAATTAAATTCACAATTTATTATATCATTTAACCGGCGAATTTCAGTACCGAACGACCGACGAACTGTGACTGACACGATGAACTAACTCACTAATGTGTTTGTTATCAATAAGCCGTGGAATGTTGGCTGTTAATGTGTTTTTTGTCTTGTTTTTAACTTTCACTTTTTATAGCGGACTGAGCCACAGTTCGAGGTCAATTTGACTTTTATCTGACCGCCAACGTGAGAAGAATAAATTGGAGAAAAGCAAAAATGTACAGAACATGAAAATTTTACTTTTTGATCTCACTCAATAAGAAAAATATAAAAGCAAAAATGTGACCCTGTTTCGTGGACCTACATCAAGGTAATCAAATTTTCAAAAATGGAGTTATACAAGATCAAAACTTAGTTTTGACCCCACAGTCTAATAATTTCAGTTTATTTTTAAGCCCTGAAGAAGCCTTATAAATTTAAGCGAAACGTCAACGCTTATAAATAAAAACCCTTTCACCCCTGAGTTGCCTAATTCTATTCTACTTTACGAATTTCTTCACATCTTTTGAAACAACGTGTAACTAACCACCCTGTATATATTTTACGTTTTGTCTGTATTTGTTTCCTCCCCCTTTAACGACCACTTTTAATTTTAATTACAGATACAAAAAAAAATCTATTTTAATTAATTTAATTAATTAATTAATTGATTAATTTACTAAATAATTGCCCCCTGCAAAAGTATATCACACCTGCACTGTGGTTAAAATAATTGGTTTCAAAATAGAAACACCACGTTCTTGTGTAAATTTTCTTGAAACATTTTATTCACAAAAGGTGTCGTTCAACGTGACCAATGGTGAAAGAAAATAGTAAGAAAATCGGGTGCAAAAATATGTTTGCAACATGTGCTCCCTGCATAGCAGAAATATTTCATAACCATTTCGTATATTAAAAAGAGGTACTGCTGACAATTTTATGCGCTCTCGAAATCACCTCAACGAATAATGGAGTAAGCTGACTCGTAGCTTTATTAAATGTGATGATATCTCCTGGTGTGGCCGACACCGTAACTCATAACTTTATTTCCAGCTGTGGAAAGGTGGAAGAATATTAAGATCTATTTTATTACTTACCCTGTCTTCGTTATTTCCATGGACATTTGTAAAAGAAACACCCAAAATACATTAACGTTTCGACATTAAAAAAATACTACGTACCAACTTTATTGTCTTTCAGAGCAACAACCTTAATTATCTTATTATAGAGTTCCCTTCTACTCATACACTCTCCTATACCTGGGGTTTTTAATTAGTTCACATACCACCTGGGAGAGGAGCAAGTAACGCATAGTTCTGGGCAAATGAATGGAGGTGTTGATAGTTATCGATGCGCGCGCATCAAGTAGCACAAGAATAAAGCACAGACAAATTTTTCAACCGAGACTTGAATTCGGTCAGATGTAGAAAGACCGAAGGGCTGCATTATTTAACCGACAGCCAATCACGTGCAACTTTCCTATATGTATGCCGATAACTGCATATTTCATAGGCGTACTTCCAACATTGTACCTACCTTCTTAGGGCGGGGTTTGCTAGTGCGCATCTAGTCGTCAAGTCTCGGTTGAAGAATTTTATAGTAACTTACCTCAATTCATAGACATATCTCTTCGGTGTCATTCTTCTAAGTACTTAGTCTCCATGCACTTACCTTTTCGAAGGCTGTAAATAAACTTATGGAGTTATTTATCAATAATATTTTGTTGATAGATATTTAAATTTTCGTTTATTAAAAACGCTTATCATATTAGGTAGTAAGTAATATAATTACGAATAGTTGGCTTGCGATAGGTAATACAAACATCGTTGAAGTAACAAATTAGGTATTTACAAACAAATAATTTATATTTACAATTGGTACGCCCTTAACTAGATCACAGTCGTCAATATAATCGTCTATCTAATATTGCTAATGAAATAAATCAGTCGAAGAATACAGAGGTGAAGCGTTTGCTTTGGTTCATGTCCCATATATGCAAGGAAGAAGGTCGTCTTTTTGCTATTTATACAAATTAAGGTAACTAACTACTAGCGACTAGTATAATACATGACGCATAAATTGGAGTTCCATTAAACAAAAACTATAACCCATTCACTTCACGCACTGTTTAATTTGGCAAGGTGGTGGTTCCCTAAATCCAGTGGATGGACCGGCTTCAGCATACAAGCAGGAAGATTCGCTACATGAGCACGTTGTGTCGTGACTACTTGAATAAGATCTTTCAGTTTCAACGTCAGCATCCCCATCTTCCCAGTTGCAGTTACCCCATAACTTGTTCTCGCAAGTCTTTGGATGATGATAGTGACCCCTTGTAAACGATCTCTTTCCTGAACTACTCCCACTAGCCAAAGAACTGTTGTGAGTGTCCCATTGCTGGCCCGAAGACGGTTTCTGGTATTGTGGTGTTCTGTTGTTCGAATTGTTTAAAATGCTCGCAGAACAGTAGGAGTATCCACCGTTTCCACAGCTACTTCCGCTTCTTGGAGGAGGAACTGGAGGACTTTCTCTGGGACAATCCGGAGGGGGATGGGTCGGAGGTGGCGGAATAATTTCAGACCAAGTCGGTGGAGGTAACAACATCGTAGTAGCATATGGGGTTGGATTATCAGGAGATTTTCTACAATTATAAAACGTTTGCATGTTCTTTGTGTCAACTTCAGCATAGTCAGCTGGTTGGGATGCCAAAGGAACTGAAGAATCTTTATCTGTGTCATTGGCCCTCCACCCTCGATCAATCCAAAGGCTCTCCTTATTGTTGATATGATTAGCGTTAACAGTTGGAACAGTTAAATGACCTAATTGCTTGTTTAGAGTCTGTCGTCTTTTCAGATATAACACACCACCAGCTCCTGCAAGAAGCAGAACCGCCAAGACAGCCAGAAGGACTACAAACCATGTTTGACGCATCAAAGGTACCAACGGACCGAGCGTTCTGGGACTTTGTGCCCCTGCTGAAGTTATTAGTTGTATAGGACTCGAATATGGTCCTAAGCCCATTTGTGTCGCTGCTGCGATCTTTGCCGAATACACAGTACCATAAGACAGATTTCCAATCAAGACGGAATGAGTTGTTGCATTCAACGAAAGAGTTCGAATAGTAGTTCCTTTCACTTGTAATTTGTAGCCCGAAATAATACCGTTGTGGTGTTGAGGAGGAGGAGGTAACCACTTAATCCAAACGGCACTATCGTTAAACACCCCAGCAGTGATACTCTCAGGGGGAGCAGATGGGATGTCTTCTAATGTTTCAGCTACGCGAGAATTTGATGGCTGCCCTTCTATTGTTTTGTAGAAAGGAGCAATAAAAAATTCGTATTTCGTAAACTTTTTCAAGTTGGTCACCGAATAACTTTTACTACGAGTGTCCAGTACTGTCAGAATGTTGTAATTGTGTGACCCGCCCGATATTTCCCGGAAACGAATGTAAAGTCCTTCTACGTATTCAGGAGCACTGTGCTTCCAAGTTAATTTGATCGACGTGGAAGACAACGGTTTAGCGTCAGTAAGATCGACCACTTTTGCACTCAATACCGTTCTCGCAGTGTCCAGTTCAGACCGCGGCACTGTTCTGGAATTAGCTAAGGTTCTTGCCGTATTAGAAACCGCACTGGCTGGAGATAACCCGTGAGCGTTCTCTGCGCGCACTATAAAAACGTACGAACTGTCAGGTTTTAATTCACGCACTACCATAAATTGTCGAGGAACACGATGGGCCGCTACTACCCACCCGGTTTGAAGATCTGGGCTCCAATATTCGACCGTGTATCCAACTAAGCCCAGGTCTTCTTCGTCACTTTCCCACGTTAACGTTATACTCGATTCCGTCGCGTTAAGCACTCGCGGTCTATCTGGAGCTTTGGGAAATGTCGAAGGATCTGGACTACGATGAAGAGGAACGGATAGATCCTCAACAACACTCAACGATGCCGACCAGGAGCTCTCTCCGCTTTCAGAAATTGCAGAACAAGTATACAAACCTGAATCTTCCGATTGAAGATCTGAAAATTAGGAAGAACTATGTAAGCTGGTGTTGTCCTTCTTCGGGCTTCGGGCGTAGAGGCCGTCGTCGGCTGGAATTGCTTCCTGACGTTTCGCAAGCACGAGTGGCGAGCTTCTTCTGAGGTACTTCCATCTTCGTTGTTGTAAACTGTTTACTACCAACAACGAAGATGGAAGTACCTCAGAAGAAGCTCGCCACTCGTGCTAGCGAAACGTCAGGAAGCAATTCCAACCGACGACGGCCTCTACGCCCGAAGAAGGACAACACCAGCTCATCAACTGGCCGCGAAAGGCTTAATCAATTTGTCAGAACTATGTAACTGTAATTTAAATAATGGTTACTTCCTACCATCGATATCAAGAGTGCCATCGGGTTTGATGCTCAATCTCTGTGGGGACTTTTTAGGATCCATATGATTACCATCTTTCAACCAACGTATTTTAGGTGGACCACCTTCAGGGCTGGATGCTCTGCAATAAAATGTTACTATGCTATGTAAAGGTAACGTTTGATTCGCAGGTCCAATATGGATAATTGGAGGAGGAGAATCCGCGCTTGAAGTAACCTATAATGCAAGCAATTAACCCCGGTCTATTGAGAGTCTTAATTCAAAACCTGTCTTACTTGAAGATATGCTCTAACACTGTTTGAGCCTGCAACGCTCAACGCAGAACAAACCAGATAACCGGAATCCTCTCTTTGAACACCCTGTATACGCAAAGTTCCGTGGGAGTTAACGTGCATATGACCGTATGACGTGTCCGGAAACATGAGTAACTGCGAACCCTCTTTACTCCAAAAAACTGACGGTGGCGGATTGCCCGTTGCGGCACAGTGGAACTCAGCAACTCCATTCAATCCAACTTTTTGATCTTGTGGACGTTCAATAAATGCGGGAGGGGCTAAAATGACCGCTCATCAAATCGACGTTCGTATGACCTTTAAATAACCTGACTCACAATTCACAACAAGGGTGGCTCTTGCAATTACAGAGCCAACTACGTTTTCCGCTTCACAAATGTAAAGACCTTCGTCAGACGTTTGAACGGAGTCGATAAGTAACGATTTGTCGTCCAAGATTCTTGCTCTGCCGACGGGCATTTTACCATCTTCTCTTCGCCAGAGCACGTTAGGAGCAGGATCTCCTTCAACGGAACACTCAAATACAACCTTCTCTCCAACAAGAGTTGTTACGTCTTGCGGCTCTTTGTTGAAATAAGGTTTGACTAGAAGAGAATGTAACACACTACTTTTCAAATCAACCCCAAAAAGCTAAACTAACTCAGAATATTCAAACTAAAAATGGGTTAATCCAGTTTCACTTACCATGTACTGTAAGAGTGGCTGGAGGGGTTTCCCTAGAACCCACCAAATTATGAGCTAAACAACGGTAAAGCCCTTCATCGTATTCTCTGACGTCACTTATCATAAGATTACCACCGTCTACAATACGAATTCTTTTCCCGTCAATGTCTAAGTCTTGATTATCTTTTTTCCAACTTATCGTTGGTTCTGGATGGCCCTTGGGCGGATCGCACTGGAGCAACGCTGTCTCGCCAGCAGCCACTCGAGTATCTGACGGCATTATCCGGAATTCATCACGAAGAACTGAAACAAAGAAGAAAATATTTTCGGAAACAATATTATGGTGACATTTTTGGTAATTAACTGTGACTAATGAAACCAACACCAATTGAAATAGCTTTTATTGGTTCTGAGTAGATAGGATGTGCCTTCCTGAACCCCAAACAGCAAATTTTGCAGAATCAATGACCTAGTTTTTAAACAAGACTTAACGAACAATCCGTTTTACAAAAAATGCCAAATGCAGAAATGGATCTATCTGTATGAGATGTGGGTCCATTTCACTCTATTTCGAATAATCCCCTTCTGTCGCTTAGGTGTCTATTTGGGACCAATTTCAACCATGCAAATGACAGTTTTGACGAAGTGGTTTATAAATACTTCATGGTCCATTACTTTATTTTGTGTGCTTGTGGATTTCATTCATTCCCCAAGGGCCTCCTTTTTTACCTAAAAGGAGTATTTCAACAACGGCCGCTTTCACAAACAATAATAATCCATCGTTTTATCGCATTAATGGAAGGACCCACATCATAACCATAAATCACCCTCTTTTATTATTCATATCAAGATTTCCTTTTAAGCCTGGATAATGAAGAGGATTGTTTGCTGTCTAACGAAAAAAAAAATGGACTCGTTTGTGCGAGTCCCGATAAAAAGAGGATCCCATTGTGTTTTATAAAAGACTTTTTATACGTTGTTCTGTCGTCGTACACTAACCTAACAAAACCGTCAGCCTTGTACTGTGCCACGTACTTGTTATTCCACATTTAGTTCCGGCTATGAAGAGCACTCACTCCACAATAGGTAACCTACACGGGAGGATATAAACAACCAAGTAATAAACTTGGTTAGGCGCACTTCGTCTGCGGATGTCATACATTTGTACTGATGAAAGGGTACATTAACGACACCAAACTGTTAAGACGAACCGGAAAAAATAAATAATAGACGGCGTCTCAACGACTCATTTATAAATTATCAAGTTCACGGTTTAACGTTTAGATAAGAGAGTGTGTCTCCTCAGAAGAAGGTTCATTACTGCATGGACCATGTGTAATTATGAGGTAATTATATGGTTATTTACCAAGATCCTGACGACTGCTTTTTCAACTCATGATCATTGGAAACGAGCATGCAAGCTCATCATCTCTAAAAGCAAAATGAAACCAAAATGTATTTTGGCCGACTGTAGAAGTTTACCTCAAATGAGGTGATGATGTGAGCATTTTTTGACTTTGGTGGAACCTGAAAGAATCCCAAAAGTCCGCTCATTTGCAACCAAACAGTTGCACATTCTGTGCGCCCACTTAATGCAACTACTCAGTTGAGTGAACGTTTGTCCTTCTTTGAATTTCAAGGATTGAATTTGAAATCACCCTGTACATAAACGTATGAGTTGGTATTCAACACCAGTAAAAATTGCACGAAGCATTTACGTACTCAGGGAAAAATAAAATTCCTGCAGCGATCGCAACAAACGTAAGTATGCAATAAAGAAGTCTATTAGGAAGGTTGCCAATAGTGAGATATGGGGCGGAAGGTGCAGCCTGAAATATAGCACTGCAATATTTAACTTTAACGCCATGCGGACGGACCACTTATCAGCAACCATAGAAACGGCAGCTTACGACCGATACTTCTTACGAGTGTAAGTTTCGCATTTCAAAGAGGTCAACATTTAACACTTAAAAATAGTGCCCTCGCTCGCGTTCTTATCTTACGATTAAGAAAACACACTTGTAAACTGAAACGAAAAGGGGGATAAAAAAAAGATGTTTTACAATCACTGAACGTTCACAAATTGTCTACAAATGACCTAATCTGACCATAATCCGAACACTTATCCCACCTGAAGTCAAAAGGGGAAGCCTTCCATCTGTACTCCTGGCGGGAGAAGTTTTCTATCTTACTCTCCTCAATTTTTGTGAGTACCTGCTTTGTACCAATTCCTTTAGATCTTCAATTTTCAAACTTCAGTTTTATTGGATTCCAGAAAATTTTCACATACGATTTTGATGAAAAATTGATATTGTTGGTCGTTGATTAATTGCGACAGTGTCGCGAAAATTAACGGTTTTTAACGAAATTAATGCCTTATAGACTTGAATGTGAAAAGCGCGTCAGATCGTTGCAGTAATAGGGGTGCCAGATGTTGCTATCATAAATTTTAGGGTACCTACGACAAGGGTTGCGCGATTTTTAAGGGGGGCGGGCCTTTATTCCGTGACGTACAAAGGGTGTCAGGCAACCTGAAACTATCTATTAGCTTTACAGTGAGAATGAATAGGGTAATTATGGGGTTCCATTGTTGCTACGATAGCAGCGTTGGATTTCTTCTGAATAACAACCCATGCACGTACAAGGAAATGAAGATAATCATTTAGTCCATAATAACAGTTGAAACATTCAAGATATCAAATTTCATGTCCGTTTGAATGGTTGCTATTATTTTTGTTCTACTTTTATTGTATTCTATTTTTTCTACCCTACAATGGGGTTGATGGTTCCTTTCCTCGATGAAAACTTTGACTCAATAAAAAATGTACAAAAATATTCACCCAAGAAAATGTTAATTTTTCGAGCCTGTTTAGTGATGCTATTTGAATTCAGCAATGGCTATTATTCTTCGCTTCTAAGCCTGTAATTTTCTATTAACCGGAAAATAATAAGGAGTTGAAGGAGCTTCCGTTTACGAAGAAGAAAATAAATAATTTATTTGAAAGGATCCAAGGCTGGATTTCAAGCGAGTAGGGGTTATAGGTGGCTGTAATTGAGTTTGAATAAAACTGCTGTGAATGCAATTCTTCAGCCGGATAATCAGGACCGTTTCCATCAAAATAGAGTCCGCTTCTCAGCAAGGGAACTTAATTTTCTTTCCGGGAGTTGTAGTAATCTCACTTCAAGTATGATTTGATCAGCAAAGTTCTCCCGGACAAGTCGTATATTTCTTTTTCATAACCTTCAATTAAATTTCGTTCTTGAAAGCGGAGGAAAGGTACTCGAAATGTTGCACAACAGAATAATCCGGGAATTTCGGACCGCCAACAAGTCCAGGGGGAGGAAGGGAATGGAAATATGCACTTACCCATCGCTTCAACTAAAAGCATCCCCATTGATATCACGAAATATGAAAATAAATATTTTCGAAATGTAGTCGTCCAGTTTGCACAGCTAAGTGACTTGCAGACAAATAGTAATAATAAAAACACTACAGACACTGACGTCTGCTAAAAGTATCTCGAGAAATTTAATGTTTTCAAAAGAATTATGAAATATTTCGTTGTCATTGATTTATATCTAGCAAGAATGACTAGTGGCAACTACAAGTTGCTAACGTGTGTGAACCACAAGCAGCGAGAAGAGTCAGTGCTAACTACTTGTGTCTGCGCAGACTCGTCCACAGTCCATGGCCTTTACGTACTTCAGACTAGTAGCTGCATCTAATCGCTTGTAACTGCGACTAGAGGCTATGGCTGGTAACTTGTGGTTGCAACTGGTGGCAGCATGTAGTATCTCTACTGAGCCACCAGTGGAAGACACTAGTCGTTGGAAGATTTTGTGCTAGGAAGAACTTGTTTTATTTTAAATTGCTGGCTTCCTTATGAGCACTTCATTTATCAAATAAAAAAAATCGTAGACCCATCGCTTAGCGAAAATGTTGATCTAAGAATAATATTCGTTTAGAATCTAAAAAAAGAGTCTAGAAATAGATTGATCTTCCGGCAGGATCGTTTAAAATTTGAAATGAAACGATTAAGTTATCTACGTTGAAATACATAAACTGTAAACAAAAGTCATAAAAATGAAAGAAAAAAAAATGTATGATAAACGGATTTCTATTACGTGGATGTCAGTTAGTGCCATTGGCAGCAGAAGTTTTTCAACCGAAAAAAAGCTCGCGGACGTGTAACAAACGATCTGGTCACTGACGCATGGCGTAACATGTGCCAATGATGAGCAATTTCCTCAAAATACTATTTTTTATCCGTGGAATAGAAAAGAACGTTCAACTATAACATCGATAAATCACGACGGTTGTTAGAAATAAAAACCACGCTTCTAGCGTGTTATGTCGCGGATTTTAGCAGATTCCCGCATTATGTCCATGCCAATGGCACTTAACCGCTGTCTGCAGCTGTTTTGGAACGTTTCCAGCAATATTTCCGTTTTTATGTTTGGCTTTTTCTCGTAGTATCGATTTCACAAGTTAAGCGCTCCAGCTTCATTCATAAGTTCAAGAAAAACAGGCCATATTAATGCATTAGACTAATTGAAAACACCATAAAATTTTTATAAAGACCAATTTTTGCCAAAAGAGTAAATACAAAATTTGTTTGTGTTTTATTAAACAAATTTTTAAAGAATATAAACCACTGGTGGCCAACTTTTCTTATGTCGCATCACAATGGTGACGACTAGTGTCAGCCTTCAGTCACAGCCACAAGTAACTAGGCGTAGCCACAAGTAACTAGGCGTAGTCACAAGTTTCAGTCGCAAGCGGCTAGACGTAGGCACTAGTCGCATTTACAAGTTGCTAGACATGGCCACAAGTCTCACCTGTTTTGTGTTTTATCAAACAAATTTTTCAAAGACTTCTGTTCGTAGATGTTTAATTTCTTTTACATTTAATACTTAGTGAAGACCGACAAGATTAACACTTTTCTTGCCACATTTAAATAATATTAACCACTGGTGGCCAACATGTCTTATGTTGCATTATATTCGACCACCAGTGGTGACGACTAGTGTCAGCCACCAGTCACAGCCATAATGAGCTCGACGAAGCCACAAGTCTCAATCGCAAGCGGCTAGATGTAGGCACTAGTCGCATTTACAAGTTGCTGGACATGGCCACAAGTCTCACCTTTTTTGTGTTTTATTAAACAAATTTTTCAAAGACTTCTGCTCGTAGATGTTTAATTTCTTTCACATTTAATACTTAGTGAAGACCGACAAGATTAACACTTTTCTTGCCACATTTAAATAATATAAACCACTGGTGGCCAACATGTCTTATGTTGCATTATATTCGACTACCAGTGGTGACGACTAGTGTCAGCCACCAGTCACAGCCATAAGTAGCTCAGCGAAGCCACAAGTCTCAATCGCAAGCGGCTAGATGTAGGCACTAGTCGCATTTACAAGTTGCTAGACATGGCCACAAGTCTCACCTTTTTTGTGTTTTATTAAACAAATTTTTCAAAGACTTCTGCTCGTAGATGTTTAATTTCTTTCACATTTAATACTCAGTGAAGGCCGACAAGTTAACACTTTTCTTGCCACATTTAAATAATATTAACCACTGGTGGCCAACATGTCTTATGTTGCATCACATTAGACCACCAGTAGCTAGACGTAGCCACAAGTCTCAGTCGTTAGCGGCTAGTCGCATTTACAAGTGGCTGGACATGGCCACAAGTCGCACCTATTTTGTGTTTTATCAAACAAATTTTACAAAAACTAAATAGACTATTAGGAGCCTCTCAAAAATATTACCATTGTAAGTAGTTTATAGTCATTATAAATTTATAGACTAAATAAAGTCGTCCATTTTAAAATAGCAAACATATACATAAGTTAAAGTTTACCATGCGGGAGAAAAACATGAATATGAAATGAAGTTTCAAAATGACGGTACCAATTGCCATTTCCCTCGGATGCATAAATATTCGATACTGTCATCCTAAATTTCTTTTCTTCGCATTTCGCATTCATCTTACGGCTTTCAACTTTTATGCGTCAAATTCATTTTATCTGCCTATCCAGAAATCGTCTTCACCACTCTAGTCGGTTTTTCCACGAAAGCCTCATATATCTCTCTTGACAATAAAACTTTTACTTGTGGCGATGAAATTTCTTCTGGATGTTTCCAAAATCCTCATCGTTATTTTTTATTTACGAAAGAGAGACGACAAAAGATTTTAAGAATTTCTTTACTAATGAAACATCACAGTGGTGTATCCTGAAGATTTTAATTCAGAGATTTGAGGTTAGTAACTATTCCAGTAGTTAAGGATTATTCTGGTCAGAAATCAGTTTCATGACAAATAAAACGCACTGGATTGTTACTGATGCCAACTGACGACATCTATTGATAATAAACCGAACATCTCTCTATTGGCCATCTGCCTCGGAGTTTCTGTACCTTATGGTGGATACAACACCAGCATTGGAAATTGCCTTATCAAGAGTGATACAAAGAAATTGTTACTGTAAATATCTTTCACTTTAATGTATTAAATTTCATGGAATCAGCAATAAAGATACTTTGTCACGTTGGCAATTCTTTATTACGACCTGCTGAGAACCAACCAGGAGCTTTTCAAGCTGACAAAAGTAATCAAACAACGATTTCGCCACATTTTATTTAATGAAGTCGTGTGCCATTAACGCGAATCGTGACTGACATAACGATCTAAATGACGAGACACCGCCTTTTAATTAATTCCGCTTATTGTATACATTTTTGGTTTGGTTTATCAAATTGTAAAATCAAAATTTTTTCTTTTATGATTTTTACAATTCTTTATAGTACATCTAACAAATCAAAAGCAAATTATTGACCAAACGGTGCATCATTTCTTTTGTCAGTTCAGGTTTTATGATTTAACAACATGAACGTTCGTTTCTTCTCTTTAACTAACTAACTAACTAACTAACTGGCAATGATGTATCGAAATTACTTTGTCAGTCATTCGTTTAATTGCCTTCATTCACATCTACTCGTATTCGTCATGTTGGTGGATGGACGAGAACCAGTCAATCGATAACATCATCATTTTGAACTAGCCATTCGAATGTTTTTCCAATCGAATACAAATACTTTTATTGACACCTCAGATGCGATTGGTCATCCAGGTATGTACTTGTCTGAAAAGCTAATTTACATGGCCAGGTACACAGCCAAGAATGTAACCACTTTGTATTGTTAAAAAACTACTCAACATTATTCAGATAACTATTATGGTCGATTAACACTTATTTAAATCGACACTTTCTATACCCATACAAAAAATTCAACATTTTAAGAAAGCATAGAATAATGGTTTTTACCTGCCAAATAGCTGTAACTGTTTCTATTCCAGTGACAACCAAAAGTCGTTGACGAGATTTGTCATGGATTTTATAAGGCAAGATTAGAAATTGGGTGCTCGTATTTGAGCCACAAGCTGTAAAAGTGGTTAACACTTCCTACTTGTGGCGACATATATTTGACGCTAGACCACAGCCACCGGTCAGCAAGTAGAGAGAAAAGTGGATGCGACTTGTCGCCATGTGACTGGTGGCTGCATCTAGTCGTTTGTGACTAAGACTAGTAGCTACGTCTAGCCACTTATGATTTGAGACAGACACTAGTCGTAGCCACCAGTAGGGTATAGCAGAGAGTAAAATTAATTCATTTCGTTGATTTTAAATGGTTTTAACGCAAACTCAGAGTTCGAGTGGTCGCATCTGAGCCACAAGCTGTAAAGGTGAGTACCACTCGTCACTTGTGGCAACATATAGTTGACAGCCACCGGTCAGTACTGACTCGACAAACGGAGAGAAAAGTGGATGCGACTTGTGGCCATGTCTAGCATCTTGCAACTGTGACTGGAGGCTGTGTCTAGACGTTTGTGACTGAGACTGGTAGCTACTTCTAACTACTTATGATTGGTGGCAGACGCTAAGTGCAGCCACCAGTAGCTCAGGGTGTAGCAGAGTGTAAATTAATTCATTTCAATTATTTGGTCACTTGTGGCGACGTATAGTTGATACTCAACCACAGACACCGGTCGGCATTGTCTCACCAAATAGAGAGACAAGTAAATGCGACTTGTGGCATGTCTAGCCACTTGTAACTGTAACTGGTGGCTGTATATAGCCGATTTTGACCGACAATACTACTTGCGTCTAACCACTTGTGATTTCGACTGGTGGCAGACACTGGTCATCGCCATCGGTCACCCAAGTGCCGCAACATTTAAATTAAACTTACTTTTGACCTTCCCTAACATCCCATAATGGTACTTGACCTACGACCACAATTTAAAAAGACAAGTGGCCCACGATGACCAAAGTTTGGCCACCAGTAATTTATATCTGAATATTAGATGTGCCAAAATTAAAATTGTTGTCCCTCTTCAATCCATTAAATGTACTGACGTCTCATTTTACAGCAATAAATGCGAGACAAGTCGATGTCTAATGTAATCTGTCAGTCCGCTCCTGTCCTATCATTCAGGGCAAACTTGGAGCAAATGTTAGCTGAAGAAGGGCTATCGTGAGTGTCACTAGACAATGATTAATACTGCGAGTTCGAATCGATTAGGTTCTGAATCAAGAAACTTGCTGAGAAGTAGTGGGATGCGGTATGAAAGGAGAGGTTGGGTACAGTAATGTCAACCGAAAACTGACTCGATCAGAAACTCCAATTGGAATTCACTTCATTTGATTCTAAATTCAGTTGGTTCAATTAAATTTAAAAAAAAGTAGCATGATATACAACTGAAGCACCTTTAGCATATTTTTATGACTTATAGTTAGTAATAATATTTCTGGGGAGTTCCTTTTCCATAACCATTTTCAGTGCACATGACTGTAGGTACCTACATACATAGCGCTGGTTGCCTACAAGTAGCGGATACCATAAATCAAGCTACTTAATGATGTTCATACGTGACAAACTCTCTTCAAAACATTACGCGCGAGGACATGACGAGGATGTCCGCCGTCGCCTCCTCGACGCCGACGTCCGTCTCATACTCAACTTTTTATCAACGTCACGCTAGAGACGATTTATCAGGGTGCGGGTGAATGTCAGCTACGATAAGGATAAGCAATTTTCGTTGCCATCAAAACTATCCAACACATTTTTCATTTGAAATGCAGAAATGCAAAATCATTTTAGAAAGAATGATGAACAAACAAAACTTCCTCTCACCCCCATAATAACATTTAGGTGCCTCTGCAGATTAAATATTAAACAATAAGATCTACAGACCACGAATCAGAATCAAAATATCTATGGTATGTACCCCTCCTCCTCCCCATTAAAATAAATATCAAGGGTGGACTTACCGGCAACCTGCAATGTAGCATTCCGACTTATGGCCGATCCTGCAACGTTCCTGGCAACACACCAATAGACCCCACCGTCCTGTTCCTTTTTGCTACTAATAGTTCTCAAGAAAAAAAGTGAACCCGAAGGTAGAAGTACCCGATGGGACTTATTATCCACGGGGGACGTGCGAACGGGTTCGCCATCCTTGAACCATTCGATGGTCGGATCTGGACGACCTTCGGCTTTGCAGTTGAGGGTCACGGGCTCGTTTTTTGCAACCGTAATGTCGGATGGATGCTCCGTTATCCTGGGCGAACGATATTGTCCTGGAAAGAAAAAACAGTGGTTAAATAACTGTATGTTAAACATTGGTAAGTAGATTCTAAACAGGGGAGAATATAATTAGCTGGAAGCTGCAAGAGTAGTAACAAGAACCGAACTGTAACGAAGTGAGACGAACTAGTGACATACGAAGTAGTGGGGGTGGAAATGGACTGTATAAAAGGAATGTACGTAGCAAAGCAGTTGTGGGTAGCCAAGTGGCCGCGAGGCGATGAAGACAAACCGAGCGACTTGAATAGCGGATTACCGCGCAGGTCGTTGTCGGTTCGAACCCGGGTATGGGTAATAGCTTTAAAACGAATTCCCGTAAAACTAAAAAAAAAAACGTCAGATCAGTCATAAGTGCTCAGCACTTGAAACATCAATATGATTGCGATGCACAAAAGAAGAGAGCAGTTGTCAAACGTGATCAACTGAAACAAGGTTGGTTGGGTGGGTGGATGGTGGGTAAAAAGTCTGACTAACCTTATTGTAATGTAAAAATCCTTAAATATAAATTACTTTTTACGTTTTTTATTTGCATTTGGTACTTTTGGTTCCTATTTCATGTCGTAAAAAATAAAGTGACAGGTTTGTTTTTAATATCCTTTTTAATATTTCCCTGCCTACCTTTCTGTCATATCCTGCAGGCATAATTTCTATTATGCGTTCCTTGATATATCTTTTCAAAAAGTATAACGGTACGATATAAAAATATATTCGTCCCAAGGGACCCATCTGCAACGAAAATTGTGTGTAAACATAAAGTTCACGGAATGCGTGCCACCTTGTTATTCCCCGACGTAATAAAGCAAAAGTCCCGTGCTTTTTTATGGTGAAAGGGGGATTTTTAATACTTCCGTAATCGTCCTTGCACCAGCCGTACAGGTACTCAGCCTTTAACTATTCGGTTTATGCTTGTCAGGTTTTTTCTCTTTTTCCTTTAATATTCAGGTAAAACAGTTCAGTGTTGTAGAAATTTTACATTAAATGGTCTCTGGACTCTTTATGATAGTAATAAAAGTATGTTTTTTATTGTCTCCTTGAGTTTCCATAAAAAGCTATTAAAGAAATTTTAATACAACAAAAGTTATTAAAAAATACAACAATTCCAGGAGGTAATAGAATTTTTTACAGGAATCTAAATTAAATTACGCCAGCGCATTCGTCTACGAAGAAAGTCGCTTGCGCAAATGACGCGCGACTGTCACATACTTGCAATTCAAAATATTGTACCTGCAGGTGGAATTTTAACGCTGCCCAATTATATCGACTTTTATTTGTAAATTCAAGTCAGTGAATTTCAATTTATTTGTAAGCCTCCCTGTGCATAAAAGTATTAAATTTATAATCCTTCTTGGGGAGCAAAATAATAACCATAATCCCTACATTAATGTATTTGATACCTCCTAAAGCGGGGATTATTATGAGACGAGGGCTTTTTAATAAACGAAATCGATATCGAGGGGAAATTCGCCAGTTCCTTAATGTATATCATTGCAGAAAAAATATCGAAGGGACACGATTCCTATAAGACAAAAAATTGTGGCAATAAAACTTAAATTAAGAGAAAAAAACTTCTATCTATTTGGTATTCCGGTAATTATGTGAATATTTCTGCTTTTTTGTATTTTCTGTCGAATATTTACTTTCGAACGTAAGTTAGATGTATATGCATACCAGCAAGTTCCTTAGAAACCCCTTCATAGTAATTCTGTGACCTACAAAGTCTTCTAACTCGTTTCTCACTTATGGAAAATACTGTCACGACAAAAAATAATGCTTGGTAGTGTTAATGAGTGTTATTATTGTACTTGTAATTACTTTAAATATTCTCAATTAGTTTATTACAAATAAGGAACGTCAAAATTTGCACAGTTACAAAAATTTAAACTCCCAAAAACATCTCGAGTAATATGAAGAACAATATCGTTAATTCTTTTAATTAAAGCAATCGTTCTCGTTTAATATCTGATACAATTAATTAATTACTATGCCAATGCACCAATTTGAATTAACGCCTGCCATTTAGCTCACAGCATTCGCAATGAGAGGTCATTTGCATGAAATTTTAATCTCTGACCGTTTGCAACTGTAACTGACGGACGTTGCAATCAGAGTTTAGACTAAAAAAATGGCTACAAAAAGCGGGATGTTGTATAATACATATCCACATGCAAATATAAATATGATCGTACATGTATGTATGTATGTATGTAATGATGTACACAAACACGCATGTCTAATTAGAAGGAGCAATTGCGTTTAATTAAACCAGCTTCCAAGTTCGGAGCGAACGGTATTTGAAATAACCAAAAATAGCAATCCAACTCGCCACTGCTTGATTATTTATGAGTCTTCCTGTTAGAATTAACTTCCTCTTTCGTACACGAGCTCGAGGTATGTTATGTTATTCAACTGATGTATTTAATAAATAACAAATTCTTACAGAGAACGTCACTCAAAGTCAAGAAATTTATAATTTTCATATACTGAAGTCTAGAATGTGATTTAGAATTTATAACTCGTAGTATACTACGTGTCATCTTTTAGACGTAGGCGCTACAACAATTTATACAATAAAATATATAAAACGCAGCCACTAGTCGCAGTAATTAGTGGCTGGAAACTGCCACGAGTATGATCATCCATTTGTCAAGACTGGAGTAAGCAGTGGATGAGAGCTGTGGTACTGTGTATTCATAGGTCAGGTGTCTATATGGCACCACAAGTGACGAGCGTTGACCACTCACAACTTCTGACTCCAGTATAGCCACTGCAACTCTCAGTCTCGTAAACAACTTGTGGCTGGCTGCCAGTGGCTTAGTAAGCGACACCGTAAGTCTGTAATATACTCACAACTTGTGGCCCCTGGAACTCTGAGCCTCGTATATAACTTGTGGCTGGCTGCCACTAGTCTACATCACGAGTGGTTTAGTAACGGCACCGTACGTATGTGATACATGAGACCACTCAACCTGTGGCGCAAGCGCAACCACTGGAACCCTCAGTCTCGTAGACAACTTGTGGCTTGCTGCCACTAGTCTTTATCACCAGTGGCTTCGTAAGTGAGACCCTATATGCAAATAACTAATCATGCCATTATACTATTTTTGTTTATACCAACTTATCTACCTTGAGTTTATAATGAGTTTATACTAAGTGGTTGTCATTTAAAGACGCCCTGTGTGTACTTTTTGATCAGTAGTTTGTTGTTCTTGAATCCAAGATGGAATCGAGTAGAATTCCTGGAAAGAATAATTCATAACTGCTTCTTAAAATATCAAACTATTACTCAATATTCTTGGTTCTTTGGTAGCGCCTCGCCTGTCTCTCCCGAATGTTTACTCCCACTAACTACTTATCATTTTTAATTACAACATAACGAACAGAGCCATCGGACAATAATTTAATAAGAGGAGCACTTGTTCGAAATTTACGGCCGGTGTCCTGACGTTTAAACGGATTTTATCACTTCGTTGGCACCAGATATCAAATTTCAGACGAGATTAATTCATTCAGCTGAACGGGCGATACATAGGCCATGCTATAAATTCGGTCTTGTCGCGATGAATGCACTTTAAACCCTTTTTTTACTGTCTAAGTGGCTGCAGCGTCGAATAGTTGTAGTGGCGGAACACAGAACCAAAGCGGATTTTACCTTCCACTAAGCATGTGAAATGGATCATCTTGAGCTTAATGTTTTTGATGAGCAAGCAATAGTACGAGTGTGGAAACGATAATTAGAGAAGCTGTTTCTTTTGTAAAAAGCTCAAAATCTCCACAGGCAGGTGGAGCTTTTAAAAAAAAAAACACCCCAAATTCTGTACCATAATTGCCTTCAGGACCTACCTATACGTTTAATGACCATTTCTTCTGGCATTTCTAACATCCAGTTTTATTGGACATTGTATGAATATTGGAATTGGATTCTTTACATTACAGCAACAGACACTGAATAAAAAGCCTTTTCTAACAATATTTCATAGCACCACGACCTTTTATGGTACATGGTGGTGCTGTTGGTGTTGACCATGGCTAATTACAATGCATCGAACTCAGCCGAACATCGACACGCATATTAAAACGCCAGACGTTGGAAGAGTTATTGCCTGAATCGGTTGGTAACGTTACGTCCTCTCGGAGGTGTGAATGTAATGACTGGACGAGGGACATGTCTCAGACATTTAATGAGAATCCTAGATCCTTGACGCAACGCTTTCTCACACTGCCGCTTGTTACCTTTTTGTTTACCTCCTTCTAACTCGTCCAATTTTATGGAAGTCGTTGATTGTAACGGAGATGCCACAACAGTCATCGTGTAACTAAGTTCCCTAATGTTTTAAAGAGAAAACGATCTTGTAACCGGATAATAATAGACCATTGTGTCTGAGGGAATCAGTTGTGGGAAATGGGTAACCATAATGACCCAGCCATGGAAGAATTATCAGAAAATTAAATGTAAAACTTGGAATTAGAAAAAAATGGAATGAGAAAAACAAACCAGGAAACATGCACTTTATAAATCAAGCTCATCTGACGGAAACTGTTTGCAAACTAACACGCAGGTACATAAAAGTGGAAGGTTGTTGTACAAAGTAAATAAACAAACCACGGAATGGAAAACAGACACATACGTTTATGTATCCACGAATAATTCCCTTAATGACGCAGGTAACCGACAATCAGTGCTGGAGGAAGGTGAGGATTACGCTATGCAGACTTTGCTTCTTATTTTACTGCTGCATCTGGAACTACTGGAAGTGATTAACCTCTACCAACTCCAGGTGCAAATTATATTTCCAATCACGTGAGTGTGCAATAGCTGATAAAAAAAAATTTGAGTTGGAAATTCTTTTAATGCTTGAGTACACAATGGAACTACCTATGTAACTGTAAAGAATGATCTCCTGCAGCTAGTTCTAGTTATAAAACTGAAGAGAGCCATCAAAGGATTTTATTCGTTTTTTATGGAACAATACCTCATTAAGTTGAGCCTGAGCAAAGTAGCACTTCTAGTTTATGAGTAATAAAGCTAAAAATTAGTAGACGAGCGCCTTCAAGCGTCTAGGTCTTGTAAAAAGACCGATCTATAACGTACAATCCAATGGTTCTGAGAGAAAAAACAAAGAATGTGTCTCAAAAGAGGTTTATGTAAAAAATTGGACTTGAGTTTTTGTACTAATTGTAACTAACTTTAGTTTAAAGTCTATTGATGTTTCTTGAAAGTTTGGTCTGTAGTAATTCATCTTCATGTTATTCCCCATCCGTCCTAGAAGCCTCTCCTCCCTCAGTCATCAATATCTACCCACCCAGCTGCAGCAGGTAGATATTTTGGTGATCCAAATAGTTTCTCGTAATAAATTCGTCCAAGCAACAACGCAACCCATTACCAAAACAAATCGTCATTACACATCACATTCCCCCTTTATCTCTGTCAGGACGATGGATCTTCTTTTTTTTTTTGGGTCAAATAAAAAACCGAACGGGTAACATCTCACACCATTTCGTTCGGATGCGTAGGTATATGTATGTGTATATGAACGAGATTTAGGTCTCTTCGTTGGATGTGACGGATCTGGCACCCTCACGCAGGAGAATGTTTTTTGGTAGCCGGAAACACGCTTCGGAAATAGGTGTTTAACAACGACATCTCTCACAACGTTTCGGGGCTTTCATGCGGTTTCCATATAGTGAGTCAGTGTATCGTTTACGTTTTTTATGTCTGACAGTGCGGTCCTTTGAGGGTGATGGGCGTGAAATGGATTTTTTTCTAGAATGCTCCCGAATCGCTGCCACGTTAAAGATAGCAAAACGAGACGCAAAAAAACGATTCAGCTGTGATCAAATGAAGTCGAAAAGTGAATGAATATCTCACCAAAAGAATCTAAAAATAGCACACCCAAAAAATATTATACTGACTGCGAGACTGAGTATTATAAAATTTTCATGTTAAACATTATTAAATGTTGTGGTAATAACTGAAAAATTAGCTACACTTTTGAACCTACGCAATGCTATGTAGAAACAATATGGTTACGGTATGAAATGGTCGTTACCATGAAATTTTATTAAAAGCTTTACGTCAGGAATAAGTGCTACTCTTCATCATATGGTCACGGTATGTAATAATGACTACATTTTTCAACCAACGCAGTGGTGTCTCAAAAATAGGTGAGGTTATGGTATGAAATGGTCGCAACAACGAAAATTTGTTAGAGCTATGCGCTAGGAGTAAATGCTATTCACCACCATGTGGTTACGGTATGAAGTGGTCATCCTGGTAATATTTTCTCATCTAAAATATGGATGAGGTTACGGTGTGATGAAAATTTGGTGAATTTTATTAGCTTGGGATAAGGGCTACGCACCACCATGAAGTTACGGTATGAAATGGTCATCCTGGTTATATTTTCTCATCTAGAAGATGGATGAGGTTAGGATGTGATGAAAATTTCTTAAATTCTATGCCCTTGGGATAAGAATTATGCACCACCATGTGGTTACGGTATGAAGTGGTCATCCTGGTTATATTTTCTCATCTAAAAGATGGATGAGGTTACGGTGTGATGAAAATTTGGTGAATTATATTAGCTTGGGGTAAGGGCTACGCACGACCATGAAGTTACGGTATGAAATGGTCATCCTGGTTATATTTTCTCATATAGAAGATGGATGAGGTTACGATGTGATGAAAATTTCTTAAATTCTATGCCCTTGGGATAAGAATAATGCACCACCATGTGGTTACGGTATGAAGTGGTCATCCTGGTTATATTTTCTCATCTAAAAGATGGATGAGGTTACGGTGTGATGAAATTTTGGTGAATTCTATTAGCTTGGGATAAGGGCTACGCACCACCATGAAGTTACGGTATGAAATGGTCGTCTGGTTCAAATTCCTTGTTTGCTATACACTACCAATAAGTGCTATGCGCTAGTACTATGAACCATCGTCTAAATATGGATATATTCAACTAGTAAATACCATTAATTTTAAAAACTTCATTAAATTTGAATCTTAATTTATGATAATTAATTACTCCCTTGCAATCATCGATTGCGGTGTCGAAGCATATAAGTTTGCCGAAATGATTACGACTGAAATTTAATTTTAAATTCATTTTACTGACCATCTTCGCATTAATAATAATAAACATATTAACTGATTATCAATTTAACTCGTCGGGCAATCAAACGTTTGTATGGAACATGACGATAACCATCACATACCTGTGTATGTGGCTGGGTATCTGGTCGTGGAATCTCGATCTTGTAATGGAATAAATTTCGCCGACCGACAGTTTTACTTAAGTAATAAAGACGTCAAACTCATTATTAACTTTCGCGAGAAATATTCATTCTAAATAAACAGTGACAGCGGCCATTAAAGCTTTTTGAATTTTAAAGCGACAAGACGACGAGGGTCCTCATCGTAAAATTATATTTCAGTTTCAGTTGAGATGTAAATGCTTTTAATAATCTCCCAATGCTTATAAATTAAAAATGAAGAGATGTTGCCCGCCTTTATACGTGGGTATATTTCGTTGGGCCCTCTTTAAATTTCCATGAGGAAAGTTAAGTTTAAAAATAAATTTAAAGGGAATAACAAATTCCGCGGAGCAGAGTGGATGGGCAGGTACACAAAGTGACTCTTTGAAAGCAGCTGTGTACCTGTCCAGCTACCTACAAAGTTTGAAAGGAAAATCAATGTTCACTTAATCACTTCTGCACGGTGCTGCTTTTAAAATTGAAAACAAGGCCTCGGGGTGCACTTTACCCACTTTCCACCCACAAGCTACTGATCATAAAAAGGCAAACCATCACACTGATGCTACGCCGCTCCAAACAACAAAACACTGCTAATCACTCTTTTCGCAATTTCAAAATCTTCCATGATATCAAAATCCAGGTAGGTACAACTCTATTTATTACCGCTCTGCTAACCCATCTCTTTCCCATTTTTGTTGGTGCTTCTATAATTGGATAAACAGCAACACCACATACTCCTGGTTGCGCTCAGTGTGATTCCTTTTGAAACCATGAAGACTCTATGATCAAATACTCCTTACTAGTTAATCTCCTCAAAAAAACTATTCACAAGGAATCAGCCGGGAATGTTGTTGCAATCTCATACCAAAGTACTTGAGAGCATGCAAGAAATGTGTATGAAGAATCCTGACTCAACTCTCGTCTGAGACGGAAACACCAACTTTCATTATTTATGGAATCCTTCCAACAATTTACTACCATAGAGAATATTCTCCATTCGTTAAGCACCTCCGTATCCACATTGTGACTTTTGACTTTGCCATCATATAAATATTAATGCGATACTGATATTCTTCTTAGTTGGTCATCATGAGCTGCTGCTACTGTAAGTGATGCGTCCATAATAAATTTAAGTAAGTAGTTTTTACAAGAGCTGCTGGTGGCAGTGGCAATTTTTTATACGTTGTTGTTCAACTGTCTACGATTGAACTTGACATTCCTTACTTGGGGGGAAAGGCGTGAGGTCGCTGACCACTCGGAACTGGCATGACGTGTTTCGTTTCAGTTCCTTAGACATCTTACTCTGGTGATCTCTGCACCGATAAATATTTTCTGGCAAAGATGCAGGCAGCAATCTTCGACATCCATCGACTCGCGGCTTCTTTTGCAATATTTAATTTAATTAGTGTTTTAACACGTCCAATTGGAAATGACGCCTTTCGAACTGATACACATCGAGATATCGTCTAATACCAACGAATATAGAAACTAATACATAGCAACTGTTTGAATGAAGCAGGTATGTCGAAATGGTGAAGCAAAAATAGAACAAACAGTCAGTGTAGGAAAGAAGACGAAAATAGAGAGCAAGGTTATATTGTAAAAATCATCTGGTGAGATCATAAATGGTGATGCATGAAGCCATTAACCTTTGTGACATTTTGTCTAGAAAAGAACTATGAATATGGTAGAGGAAGGACTTCGTCCTGCAGCAAAAGTTGTGAAATGAGTTGCCTGATCTCCCTCTTAAGACAGAATCCCACGGAGCGTGACTTGACGAGTCTGACGCATGGCATGCCATGACACGAAAGGGTGAACTAAGCTTTGATCGTCAGTGAGAGGGGACACCTAACTCGTATGCTAAGTCTGCACCGAGAATTGTGATATTTTTTTGTACTGACTCCATACTTTGGTGCCATTCGTTACAATTCGAATTACTACAACTACTTCGTTGTCTGAATGAAGAAATGTATCATATAACTGTTCATCTGTAGGTACATATTTTTTATTTCATAGTTTCTTTTATGTAATAAGGCCTTCTCTGTTAAGCAACACAAGTTTTGTTTATTTACGTTTTGAGAGTTAAGTGCAGGGTAACGGATTTTAATGGGAAGGTGATGGATACAAGAACCAGTTGCTGCCCGTACAGATTCTATTCTCTGAATGATATGTGACGCGGCATGGATATGTTTAGAAACATTTTCTGGTTCTTGGTAAAATGTTATTTTTACAAAGCCTCTAGTCTAGGAGGCGAGGCGTCTTCACGAACGTATCAAACGTATCACGTAACATTTTGTTAACAGATATGACTAATTAAAATGTATACATTTATATACAAAATGTAAACAAAAACAAAACTTCCGAAGAAAGGAAATTCACGATCATATAACATTGTAACTATTTTTTTCTTCATATGACTTAAATCAATAAATTAAGTTTTGATTAATCCTGAGGGTTTTCTATTTTCGTTTGACACCATTTCCTAGATACCTCATGTTGGTCTCGTTGCAAGCAACCTATTCCTACTTCTAGTTAGAATCCTCTTGATACCGTCGAAGGACAACTAAAGATTGACGAGAAGTTTGGATGTAGGTGCAAAAAGTAATCCATATCTCCATTTCTTTGCACTTAAATAGGATTGGATCAAGAAATTTTTATTTTTCCACCTGCATAACTTCTTCCATGATTGGAAAGACAGGTAGGCGCGCCTAAAGGATAAAAAGTGACAGGAAGCATCGGCGATAAAACGAATGGGGGAAAAATATGATTTACACCTAAGAATAAAATAAGAAAAGTCACGAAATATCATCGGAATAATAAATAAGTGAGTCGTTCGTGCGAAAGGATCGCCTTGAAGATGGGGAGTAAGGGGAGAGTGTTGAGTTGGGCGAGTGCGAAAATGCCATTAAATGACAAGTACATAGACGTCAACAATAAATTTAGTTTCACAGTTACGACTCAGAAAACATAACCGAATGCACTAAACTCGGCAGTAAACTTGGATTCCGACAAATGAAAGCTATTTTCAGATGACAGGTGCATCGCCCCACAACTAAAGCATCTAATGCAGAGAATGAAATATTCAAAACAAAATAACATTCACATATCTTACATGTGCACTATGGCCCACATCGAGAAAATAATAGCTCACATCTAATTCAGAATGTTCTTGAAGATCCTAAACCATTGGACAATAATCTGAAATTTGTCAGAATGTTCCAAACGTCTCCAGAATTATTTGCAATGTTAAGGAATAATTCTGAATGTAATACAGCATTCTACAATGATCTGAACTGACTCAGAATGCTCCAGACGTTTGCACAATTATTTGTAATGTTCAAGAACGATCTTCAAAATGTTATATGACACTCTGCAGTGATCTGAAATGTTTCAGATGCCTCCAAAATGATTTGGAATGTTCAAGAACGATCTAAAATGATCCAAAAAGTTGTCTACTATACCATAATTCCCTAAAAAGTTTCACAATGTCTCAGATGTCTCCAGAATTATTTGGATGTCATACAGCACTCCACAATGACATAATTTTCAAGAATGTTCCAGACTCTTCGAGAATTAATAAGGATATTGTTCTATAACGTTCCTGGATGATCGAGAATGTTCAAAGACGATATCTATCTGACTCTAATTTATAAAACTAGCTCTTGATTTTATCAAACTGTCATTGGACGTTCTCTTGACGCTTCATAACGACCAAATCTTGAAATGTAACTTTGCTCAGAATTTTGGACGCACGTAAACGACCAAACCTGAAGACCGCGTTGGTTATGTGTCAGATGCACATACCTAGATTTCCAAATCATTAAAGTTTCAATTCGAGGTTTGGCCGTTATAAGACGTCCATTCCTAAGATTTGATCGAAAAACCCGACCAACGGGCTTTTTCCTAACCTCACAAATTTAATAAGCACTACACCTCATTCTAAAGACATTGACTGAGCTTATTACCATTTGCCTACTTATCAAAAGCGTGCTTGCTATAAAGGAAGATACTAAACAGTAATGAAGGATATAAACCAGCCAATTAGAGTCAACTTTACAGGATTTATGGCAAAGTACAGATAACGTACTCGTACTTATAAGTTTTTTGAATGGACTTATGTACCTATTTAATTTTTTTTTTTCGAAACCAGGATGACATAAGTTACATGTCGTGTACATGGGAAGCAAAACTTGATGTTTTGAAGAAGAGACCTTTTATTTAACGAAACGTTCATCATTAGTCTATAGCTAGTCAAATTTCAGAATTTCTTTTCGCTCATCTTCATGGATATCTACACAAAAAAAATTTCTGCACAAAATTTCGATCCTTCTTAACACTTACTAAATGAAACTTCTTCAGTTATTTCTGCGTTGACCGTTGCGTGCGTTACGACCATCCTGCGTGCGCGGTCTCGTCACAGCATAAATCAGCAGCTATTAGGACCTTATCTATACATTAATAACAAAGGCAAGAAGGACTTTCATGCCATTACTAAACTGCACACTGTAATTTATTTATATCGTGTTGTGAATTACTGTACAAACACGAATAATTACGATAAAAGTTCCACTGGCCGGTATACGAAAGAGGCGGGCAAGGACGGAGGGAGGACGCCTCCTAAATTGTGACCAGATTAATTGGGGTGATAAATATGGGCAGCATGGACTCGTTTTACGACCAGGAAGTACTTTTTTTATTGCGACTTGGCTCCAATGAAGCGGTCATAATATTGTATGCTAATTCGTTGATTAGACGATGCCAACCAAAGCAATGAGGAGGAAATGGTTTCTGAAATTCCATGCGAGAAAAGGAAGGAAATTGATATTTAGTTAATTGGAAAAAATTATGACCGATTAAATTGCACGTAAACGTAGAAATAAACAAAATCAAAATTAACGACACCCTCTGTTATATTTGATCATTTATAAGCAAACGTGACATTTATTATAATGAATAGAAAACAGTTAAATAAATTATTTACATGGTCACTGACCTTATCATTAATTAATTAACACTGATTTGAGTAAACGAACGCCAAATACAACTAAAGTCAAATAGACAATAAATTTTACGAATCCTTAGAAATTATTTAATTGAAAAGTAATTTAATTATCACACACAGAAAAAGTTCAAAAGTTCCCATTTCTCAAACGTTTCAACTCAAGACGATTTCTATATGTTGGGCAATATACAAGAATAATTAAATTCGAATCAAAGAGCACATTTGTTTTTTCTTTTCCATAAACCATCTTGCTTTGTTCAAATAATGACGATGGTAACAGTTTATTTATCTGCCCAAAAATACAGCTGGTTTAGTGTTAGTCTTTGTTATTGTAGGTACCATCTGATGGGCCGTTTTGGGGCAATAAAATTTTAGATAGGAATATTTAAACTTACACTTTCATGTTTAGAGTGTGATAAGAAAGGGATGTGACATTTAATGTTTACGTGGCGCTAGTCGGCTGGACAAATAAACCAAATCCACTATTATTACATATCCTAATAATACGTTTATCTTTCTATGATAGCAGACAACACATATCTATGGCTCAACTTTTATTTATCTTGGTAAAAAAAATTTAGTTGGTGCTTATGTAAGCACACATTGTATAGGGAAAGAATCTCTGCTAAACTTCAATAATCCTAATTTATATGGAGGTCATTGAACTGCTGAACTGATTATGATGAAATAGATATACATTATGAGACCAGAGACACAAACGCGTACCCTTAGGGGGTAAAAAGGGGTATGAAATGTTGAATGGGAAATGCTAAATCGCTGGCTAAACTAATTATGATGAAACATAGAGATGGTATGTGCCTGGATACAGACACAGGATACATAACCTCATAAGGAATGAAAAGGGGATTCAAACAGAGAAGCTTTAGTATCAGGATTTTTGATTTGACGTTCACACTGTCGAGTCATGTTGAAAATTCTAAATAAATAAAATAAAATGTGCCCCACATGGTGTAGAAGAGGGTTATGGAGGTCATTGAACTGCTGAACTGATTATGATGAAATAGAGATACAATATAAGACCATAGACCACTGACACAAACACGTACCCTTAGGGTGTAAAAAGGGGTATGAAATGTTGAATGGGAAATGCTAAATCGCTGGCTAAACTAATTATGATGAAACATAGAGATGGTATGTGCCTGGATACAGCCACAGTATACATAACCTCAAAAGGAATGAAAAGAGGATTCAAACAAAGAAGCTTTAATATCAGGATTTTTGATTTGACGTTCACAATGTCGTGTCATGTTAAAAATTCTAGGGTCGACTGACGACGCAACGTTTCGACCAGTTCGTTGTGCTCAGGTTCTTTGCCATTTCCGTGATTTATTTTTCGCCCGGTGTCGACATGATTGATGACGAAGACCGTCCTGTAACGCGAAATGTAAATACTGGCAATATCCGGTCGCTAACAAGTTTTTCAAACGGAAACACTTCGTAATACCTGCCTTCATTTTCGGAATGCCATAATTAATAACGTGTTAGTTTGCGCCCGTTTGTCATGCCTCCGCCCAATTTGGTTGCGTGCAGTGCAACGGTGGCGCTACCTAGGCAGCTTGTCTCGAAAACAATGTACTCGGCCCTTATTAATAACCACAAGCAGCGGTGGCAGAATGTGGACCTTTTTGCGTGTAACGTGTAGGTCGTCATAACTATGTGTTTTATCTGAATAATTTATAGGGGTGCAAATAATACAATTTCCACGATAACGGACAAGGAATAATTTGTTTCAGTGGACAACAAAGCATGCTATGTCTTGGAAAAATCCGATGGAAAAAACCTCAAGAGCTTTATTTAATTACCTACTCATTTTGTGTTCGATTGTCCTAGTTTTCACGACTCGTCCACTTTGGACAACATACCTAAGTTTCCTATTTTGTTTTTGAAACTCTTGCTCTTAAAGAGTCTAGACATTTTCTGAACGAATAATAAAATTGTTGCCACTCCTTGTAGTGTGTAATTAAAACGCATGCAACAGTGTACAATTCAGCAGGTTTCACATTTAAATTAAAGACCTGAGTGCACTTCCAAGAAGTTAAATGCCTCAGGGACAGATGTTTCTATTAATTATTGCGTCCAATTTTAGGCTAAAACTGTTTGAATGCAGCATTCTCAAGCAATATTTCTTTCTTTTACGGTCATTAACGACTCGGTTTAATTGTGTTTGTTCCACTAGTTTATTGTTTTAATAAGGACCTAACTGTTTCTTTGGAAATGCAAGTAGCACCATATGCTACACAATTATAAAACTCCTGAATCCGTATCGTTGGCCACTTCATTCGAGATATGCGTCAGTTAATGGATAAAGATTAAAATCTTATAATTTCTAAAGGTAGAAAATTGAGCCCATTTCATAACCAGAAAGACCAAAGCAGTTTTTCCCATTAAAGGAATTGAATGTAGCAAAAAAACTGTTTTGGGATACCAATTATGGGGCATAATTTTGATTACTACCCTTAAGTTTAGATAAAAACCTAAAAAGAACCTTTTTGACCAGCAGCAGATAAAGAAAAGGTTTATTATTATTCTGCCCACGATCAGTTTGTATCTAAAGACTCTTTGGCCCTTAATTGAACTGTTTCGACCACGACCTATAGAAGTCTACTAGACACCCATACGTATTTAAGTGCAGCTCGATCATGGAACGGCTGCTGCTCATAAACTTCCTTTATAGCTGACGCATGTCATGAACTACCGGTTGATGAGTTTTACTACCACAAGCAGCCGTGCACTTTTTCGCCCCCGAGCAAAGTGACACGACACTGCCGCCGACACGGGCTAAAATAACTTACACGATGCCCGAGAACTTGTTCCGACTTCGAGAGAACACGTTTCTGCTGACAATATTTAAATTTAGACGCATAAAAATAACAACTCAATCCTCCTGTATTTCTTCTAAATGAATGCGAGGTTAGAAGAGGAGGTGATTTATATGTAGATATGTAAAACGCATTCCCTGAGTTGAAAAAAAAGAAAAAGAAAGTGAAGTTGTAGGTGATGGAATGGAACGTTTTATTTAAGTGAAATCTTTCAAACAACCAAAACTTTGTGAGGTTGTGACACTCGTTTTTTTAAATATGTCGCCAATGTTGGTAAAATCCATATTTTTAGACTTACACCTAAGTAAAATTTCCGATCCACATACATAGGGGTCTCCTGAGGATCTCCACTTTTCTTCACGACCACCAACTTGCATCCACCTGCGGTTATGATTATGGATGTCCCTTAGCCTTCCCTAGATAATACGAGGATTTGGTTATTTTGGATAGCAGAACGTCTTAAACGTTCCAAAACGTTTGACAACAATCTAGAATGTCTCAGAATGTTCGAGAATGATTTGAGGTTGATCTAGAATGTTTCCTGATAACGTTGACGACATATTTTTAACCAGATATGATATTTTAAAACATAGTCTAGGAGCACTTAAAAAATTGATATTTATTCGTTCTCTACGCGTTGTGGCTGCGAGCAAATGGGCGATGATATCCACAAACATCGTTAAAAGTAGACTGTAATGGATATACATAAATCATTAGGCAAAACAAGCAGGAAGCGTCGACCATTAGAGAAATACAGGCGGTTTCGTGACCAGCAAAAATGAACGTTAAGTCAATACCAGAAAATAAATGATCATAAATTTTGGAAGAAATCATTATGTAGCCCACCCTCTCTTTAACGATAACAAATAACGAAATAATTCGTTCACAAAAAAACAATTCTATCTAAAGTAGTGTTCCAACAGAAGGCAAAGAGTTTTTGACAGTTTGTGTTACTAACTAGTAGGTATATATTATTTATTTAATTGATAGGGAAAAGAATTTTCTACTGTAAATATTATACGTGAACATCAGCAACATTTCTAGATCATTCTCGAAAAATCTGGAACATCTTAGATCATTTCAGAAAGAGCTGGAAGACTCTTAATCACCCTCGAACACTCCAAGCCATCCTTAAAAAGTATGGAGCTTTCTAGTCTGCGTCATTCTTGAAGAATCAGCAACATTCTAGATACTTCTCAAACAACCTGGAATGCTCTAAATGATTCTCGTTTATTTCAAATCATTGACGGATACTCTGGAATATTCTAGACTATTTTGGACATTTCCAATCATTCTCGAAGAATATGAGATTTGATGAGATGAGATTTTCGAAAGATCTGAAGTATTGTACATCATTCTTGAACATTCAAAAATCATTTGTGAGATATCTAGAACATTGTAGATAATTCCAGAAAAACTTGGAACATTCTTGACCACTCTCTTACACTCCAAACCATCCTCAAAAAGTCTGGAGCATTCTAGTCTACGTCATTCGTAATCGTCAAAGAAACTAGGACGCTCTAGACCATTTTCGTCCATTTGAATATTCCAAACCAATTCTGAAAAATCCGGAACATTTTGTGTCGTTATTGAAGAAAATATTGAAAACTGTAGATCATTCCTGTACATTCCAGATCAACCTGGAGAGTTGTGGGGCATTTTCTAACATCAAATGTCATTATCACAAAAAATATGGAACATTCTGTACCATTCTGGAAAATTTTCAAGTATAACTGCTGTTACTCTCTGACGCATTAAACGCATGGGCATCGTGAAAATTTGAAGAAATCCTTCCAGATTAACTCCACTTATTATCTCGGTTAGATCCCCACCTCCAGGGTGCCATCTTCGTGTATAAGTCACACTCACAATATACCTGCTACGTTGCAAGTGTAATGGGTATGTGAGCGTGGCTTTTCCTCTAAATCCCTCAGCTAAACTTTCATTTTAACGGCCCGTTTTCATGGCAAGTTAGTTACGTGCACGAACAAAGTTTCCGACGAAGATGTCAGGACTACTGCAACCTCCTCTTATAAAGACGTAATTAATGGTATCACGAGAAGCAGAATGCGAGATGTTTCACTTTTAATCTCACCTTACCGTGGAGCGTCATTTTCTTAAACATTACAAGAGATGCTATCGCAAGAAAAACTTTCCTTAATGGAACCTACACAACTTCCTCAACTCCAGATTAAGTCTTTCTTAAGGAAGAATATTAACATTGTAATCGTGTCGTATTACATGGCATTCCGTATAAATTCACCTGCATACAAATTCTAGTCTTTTTGCCTTTTGTAGGTTATGTCTCAAAAACGATCGAGTGCTTCTTCTTTGCTCAGTAATTTACAACGATCGCTGAGCTGCTCCGTCTGTTTATGGTTCACGTACAAAATGAACGCATCTTTCTCCTCACTCGGATCACCATCAACACTAATGATCTGGCTGGCTTTCCGTTGATTGTACCCCCCAAGTCGAAGCGGCCAAAATGGCATCGTGCATCCTTAATAACGCGCGCAACTTCACGTCAATCGCTATTCAGATCAGCGTCGTGAGTCTAATCTCCACACAATTTATGCGGTTTCCGTAAAGTGAAAACGTGTGTTGCACGCAGAGAAGAGTCACCGTCATATAAAGGAGACCGCTCCAGCTCGCTCGTCATGGCGGTCGATTGCTCATTCGTATGTTTATGCCCCAACGACGTCAAAACCATTTGACCTTCTCAATATTGAATTGATGAAATCACCAGAAAGTGTTGCCCAATGGGAAGTATAAAATTGTCTGAAGTATGAGAAGACATCAATTGAAAAACTCCTCAGAAGAAAATTCCAAATGAAAATATATTTGATAACGTCTTCATAATCTGGTGAGCTTTTGGGAACAATTTGTTCAAGCATTGTGTTGACCACGACGATCCCCTCTGGGGACAAGTTTACAATTAGATCCCCGTCTGTAACTCCGTCACCGTTGTAAAGGGCTTTGGACAGTGGATGAAAATCGGTCTCAATAAGTTCATATCCGTTCCGATTGACATTCGGCCGTTGACGACATTACAATCGCGTCCGTGGGCAGGGTAAGCATCAGCAGCCCCATTGGCAGTGAACCATTGTTGGATATTCAATGGAGGCATTATGAGAAGCGATCAGCGGGGCCTTTATAGTATAATACAACAATAATAGTCGACGTATTTCCGGGGAACGGGGCCTCATCTCATTGTCCCCGATGGACGCAAATGTGATGGCCGAAGTAACCGTATAGTTGCGGATGAACGGATGACAGCGATTTATCGTTTGTATGTCTATGCCTAACTCGCGGTCTGCACAAACATGATGGATTCCCCCGTATAACAATAAACAAGCAAATGGGAGGAAGCAGGGTACCATTCACCACAAGCAGGTACGGAACCGCTGCGCCGGATATCTACTAAATAAGCAAATATACCCAATGCAAGCAAAACATAAGACAATTAGACTCGGAAGGATGGAATCCAGATAATTAATGTTTGGAAATTCAAGACTCAGTAAATGAATTCAACACTACTCTCAAATCTATGTCCATAGCTGAATTAGGGGAAGAAAGATTGGTTTCTAAAAGTGTCTAAAAATAATTCTAATATGCAGCAAAATCCATGAAGTTCCTTCATGTGTAGAAGAAGTGGTATGTTAAGTACTTTCTAGAGCCTCAACTGAGAAAGTGGAAGTTGAGCATGGGAAACATATTTTGCTTGAGGAGTTCGTAGGATTCCGTTCTATGACTAGTTGGACAGCATCTCAACGTTTCAACACTCATATTGGTGCTTTCTTCAGAAGATACCCTGAAATCTTGTGGCTGAAATGTAGTTTTCAAGACTCTTCACAATTAGTCAAAATCATTTTGGAAGATTCCAATGGGAAGAAAGGTCTTGAGATTTAGATTGCCTTGGGGTTTTCTAATTACTGGAATTACTACTGATCCTGATCTGAACAATGAATCTGAAAGCCTTAGTCCATCGTTTAGCTGGGAATTATATGCTCATATGTTAAGTCCATTTTGGATGGAATCGCAAGAAGGAAAGTATGGCGATTTCGATTGTCTTGAGGCTTCCAAATTACTACTACTACTACGGTCTTAAACAATAGTCTTAACCAAATTAACAATGCCCATCAGTTAACTTCTTTCATTTGGGCAGAGCAGATTAAAAAAAAATTAAATGCGATTGATTACGCAGCACTTTTGGGATAATGAATTAACATATGGATCTATATACATAGGTATAACGTATTGAATGAAACATTTGTGTATGAACGGTAGGTATGTAAAACGGGAGGAAATGAATTGAATTTATTCTTCGGCATCAACAGAAACGTTGGAGCGCGTTTTATTGATTCGTCCTCGGGTCACGCACATGCCGATTAAAAGGGTGATTTGTGGGCAGATAATAGAAACTCATTTGTTATGGAAAGCACATGTTTATAAATACGTTTTACACGGGATTACAAAACGTATATTTCTGGTATCGTTTCAACAGAAAATTCCTGCTTTATTACTCAGCTTTTATTCACCACTTTTTAACTCTATGGAGTAAAGCAAATTTTCAACTGTAATTTTTAGTTGCACTTCACTTCAATTGCAGTTCCACGTTGATGCGCCAACCCGAAGCCGCTAAACACTTTGGTTGCTAGTACGGTGAAGGTGCAACTACCTACTTACTCTTACTCCAACCGTGGTTCGCACCCCCTCTCCAATTTACAATCAACCAGTTGTGCAACTATTTGGTTGCAGTTGCACCTACGGCAACTACACCGAGCAACTGCAAGAGGCTGCGTCAAGCGTCATGATTCCTTTCTATGCATTTGGTAGCAATTGTGCAACTAGACGCAACCAAACAGTTTGTGATAAAATTGAAACTGTGTAGTTGCTAGGGATTGCTGTTGTAGATGAGTGAACACTCAGTACAATCCATGCATACAATTTTGCAACTAAAAATTACCAGTGGGGTAGGTTCTACGAAAATGTCTAAAACAACTTGTTCATTAGTCTCAAACAAAACTAAATTTTGTATCCTGCCTATTTCTCCTCGAATGAGTCAGAGAAGCATACACTCAAAATTTCTGGCAAGTGTTTTGTAGTCAAGTCTGCAGTCGAGTGTGACTGCCTTCTCTCCTCTCCCAGGCTGATTCGAAGAGCCTCTTGGTATTATCGGAGATGTTTGTAAATAAGTCAGGGCTTCAAGAGCCGTTCTCATATTAATTCAAGAAGAGTCGCCTGTAAATGACCCTGTTTCACTCTGATAATTGATCGTGAAGAACAAACGAGAGAAACTGGAAACACGGACAGAAAACGCATCGGACTACAAATCAAGGTCCACGACATTCAACTACGATTCCGTACACACAGAACGAACTAAAACTCGGTGTTTGCTCTGCACATAGATACATAATTTCATTCCGCTTGAATTATTACCCAACATCTCGACTAATCAACCAATTAGGTTGTATTCAGGGTAAGGAACGAATTCAATTACCCGCGTATTTAAAGAATAATTTGGATTCTCACATTTCTAGGTTATGTTGATCCAAATTAGAAATTTTCTTGATGTATTGATTACTGAAGATCTACATCAAAATTTTCTTCACATTGTTCAGAATCAATCAAAGCGGATAAAAGGTTGGTCGTTCATTCCTTAAGTTTTTAAGCTGCTCCTGGTAATCTGATTCTAATATAAATTCCCGTACAATGGATCGTTCGCGGAATCCGGAATGAGATAGAAAACAAGGGAAAGGAAGCTTCAAGAAACTTATCGGATGAATATTGCCATAGTGTGCGGCACGCGAGGTAGGCACATCCTCGTGCGCCATTTTGAATACATAAAATGAAAAATAGGGTGCATATTTTATCGACGTAATTTGTCTGACACAAGAATCTCTTTGAAAATCGAATTACCGTCAAGCTCATTACTGATTCAGCCAGAATTCATTAACGTAAATGAACAAACCACGTCGTGTATAGAAACAATGACTTGATTATTAATATTAAGCAAAAATCGTTAGATGGAACTCAATTTTATTAATCCACTTCTAAACTTAAAAACACATCAAAGAGAAAGCTTTCTTTTATTTTATGTCCTATTGTGTTGTTTTTTCTTTTAATGCCCTCTACCTACCCAACCCTCAGCGTCCCTTTTAGAATTTAACTTACAAAAGTGAAAATAATGAATACAGAGGCAAGAAAGTAGCAAAAAGAAACTGGCGACAATGGCTGTCGCCCTTTTGAATCATGCATGCATTGTCGTTGTAATATTTGCTTGGAACATTAACCTCCAAGGCAAGCTGTAAACTGATCGTAAAGTTAGGACCCGGTCTCTTTCCTTCCACCCACCGAAACCAAGGAAAAACACTCAACATTCAACAACACTGGACATAGAATGAAAAAGATCGGTCATATGGTTCGATCAATAAAAAAAGAATCCTAATGTACCACTCAGTGTGAACACCGACAGCTGGTACCAAAGCCAATGTGGGTAAATTTGGCCCGAAAAAACTTTATTGTAAAGTTTTGGTTTTATAAAAATAATATTCAACTTATAATCACAACACATTTTCGAACATAAATGGACAAAGTATCGACCAAGCAGCCAAGCGAGTCGTTTCAACGTAAATAAAAAGTTGCGAATAGCCGTGTTCGAGCCACAAGCTGCTAGAGTTGCCATCGCTGCCTGCTTGTGGCGGCATATAATCGCTCCACTTGTGTCCACTAAACCATACTGATCTGCTAATACGTACTCCACTCACTCTTGTCAAATGCAGAGAAAGCGACTTGTGGCATCATCTAGCCACATGTAACTGTGACTTGTGGCAGCATTTATCTACTTGTTATTACGACTGGTGGCTCAAGCCTAATCGCTTGTAATTGTGACTTGTGGTCGAGTTCAGCCACTTGTAATTGTGACTTGTGGGCAGGATTATACACTTGTAACTGTAACTTGTGGTCGAGGTTAGTCATTTGTTACTGCGACTGGTGGCTGAGCCTAACCACTTGTAATTGTTACTTGTGGTCAAGGTTAGCCACTTGTTAATGCGACTGGTGGCTGAGCCTAACCACTTGTAATTGTTACTTGTGGTCGAGATTAGTCACTTGTTACTACGACTTATGGTCGAGTACAGCCACTTGTAATTGTGACTTGTGGGCAGGATTATACACTTGTAACTATAACTTGTGGTCGAGGTTAGCCACTTGTTACTGCGACTGGTGGCTGAGCCAAACCACTTGTAATTGTTATTTGTGGTCAATGTTAGCCACTTGTTACTGCGACTTGTGGTAGAGTACAGCCACTTGTAACTGTAACTACTGACAAATTTAGTTACTTGTGGCTGTGACTTGTGGCAGTTTAGCAGCTTGTAATACCGACTGGTGGCTGACCTAACCACTTGTAATAATGACTTGCGATGGGGTTTAGCTACTTGTGGCTGAGTCAAGCCACGTGTGACTGGACTTGTGGCTCATATGAAGTACTGGTGGCGTTGTCTTTCTTATGATAACTTGACAGTCAGGTGTTCCAATAAAATTCATGCTTTGAGGGTGAAAACAAAACCCTGTCTCAAAAAGAATGTTGATCTATGGTTTCTTAGATTAGTATTTAAAATTCTGTGGTTTAATTCTCACGCTTTTGTTAGGAGATCTTACAGTACTGTTCGCACTATAAGTAATGAAGAGGTCGGTGCGGGCGGGCTGGCGCGTTTCAATCCGTTTGTAATTCATTAACCGAGATCCATATGGTCGCTTCGCTTTGATCTCCGCGACCATTAGGGTCTTCGACCAAAGAATAATACACGTAATATAATAGACTTTATCCGACTATATAAATTGTAATTCGAGAACAACGAGTGGGGAGTGCAAGACATGAGACATGCAATTTAATTTTGATTAATATGTGCGAGTATATACGGTACACTCATGTGCAATACACATACAAAAAAGCACGCACACAACGGTAGTATGCTAACTAAATCATGTATGACAGAAATTTAGATCTTCAGAAGAACAACCTGAAATATATTCACGAAGATAATCAAACTTTGAATAGTTTACAATCACATATTTTGGCATCGATCTGTATTGGTCTTTTTTGAAATTAGTTAGGTTAGGATACGATTCTACCCCGCAGTTAAGTTTTGTACTTCTTCAGGGCGGAATCGTTCGATCGTTTTCACAAAAACCATTGACAAATATTTTGGTCCCATAGATGTGGCAACTTATACTTAACATAAGGAATGACCAAAGTTTTTCACAGCACCTGTGTCTGCTACCAGTCTCCTAAACGCGTCTACCAGTCCTAATCACTAGTGGCTAGACGCAGGATTTTAATCGGACACCTGGCTTTAAATGATGGACATAGGTCATCAGTTCTTTTAAGTGGTCATAAAAGTTTTGTTCAGCATCTTTATCTGCCACAAGTCTGCTAAACGTGACCACTAGTCGCAGTCACAGTAGCTAGATGCAGGATTTTAATCGAGCAAGTGGTCATAAGAAAGACGACGACTAGTGTCTGTGACCAGTGTCTTAGACGTGCCACCAGTCGCAGTCATAAGTAGCTAAACGCCGCCACAAGTCACATCAACTTTTCTGACACAGACTGAGGTACGTCTGTTGTGACGAAGTCTGGGGTCGTGTGTGCCACAAGTAGCAAGTGCTGACCACTGCTCTCACTGCTTGTGGTTCGAAATCTCGACTTGTGGCAGCGCTTTGGCCATCCCTGATCTGCATGTTTGGCTGTATGAAGCTTTTGTATCTGAGGGTAGTTGTTCCTGTTGGTATTTAAAGTCCTGGGTTAGTGGGTTTCTTAGAAGGAGAAAAATGGAAGATGACGAACAAAAGTATTACAAATTTAACCACTTTAGGATGACAAAACGAATCCCATTGTTTCGTTAAAAACGCTCATCTCTTTTTTGATGTTGGTTTGGAAGAGGAGCAATTTAGAAGATGCAACATTAGCGATGATATCGATGTCGGATGATGGTTCTTGTTCGGCGTGAAAGATACGTAAGTGGCACCAGCGTTGCCTCTATACCGATCTCTCCCGAGATAGTGCAAGACAGCATCAGATAACCAGACAATGGAACAACTTGGGAGCTTATAAAGTATAATGTTACAACAAATGGGGCGAAAGGGACGAAATGTTCCTACATCTTGTAGCTTTGAAATTAGAGGCCAAGTGCATCGGTACATTACGTTACATGTGTGTATATCCGAACCCCTGGAATTTCATCCCTTGATTCAGTACAACCTAAGGATTCACTGTAACAATATCAGTCACATTTCAATTAAATTTCCAACGGAATTAATTACAGAAAGTGCCTTTGACATATAACACACAAAAAGTCATCAATTTGCGACTTCATCTTTCTAATGAATGAAGGAAATTAGTAAAAAAAAATATTTGGGGAATTTTTTACATTTTCATTTATAGATTTTTACTTTCTAAAACTTTTTATCACAAAATGATTCCTCATTACTTACGACAACAATTTGTTTTACATTTACAATATTGGAGTTCAACATTAAAAAAACACTTATGTTGTTGTTTCCTCGTTTAAATTTTGTGTCCAAGAGCAGTTTACACAGACGGTTAAACTTAATTAAGTTAATTGGATTTTTATGTTCAAACGTAAAACTTTTTATGTGATTAGTTCGGCAAGTATGTGATTATCTCTTGCTGCTAGCCGTTTCGGTATCAAACTCTCTCGAATCTATAAAACATCCATGACCTAACGCTAACCCGCTCTATTTTCATTCAATGTTGAAACTATTAAATCCACATAAACTGGGGAAAGGAATAAAACAAATTTATACCAGGTAAGGTCAATAGTGCAAAGGTTCAATAAATAATTCGAAAAAACACATGAAACAGTGCCATCTACTTGTTTTGTAAGTGTGTGTACTTTGAACCATAGAAATACCTTCACCACAGAATGATCCACAATCTCCTTCTTTGGTGAATTCTTTTGGATGAAGACTAAAATCCAACGTTCAGTTGGCTCTTTTTAATGGTTGTAATTGAAATGAGTCCCAGGACACTATGCCCTTTTTACATTCCTTGAGGATGCCAGACAATGTAGCTAGCAAAACGTCGGACAATAACCTCCATTTGAAGATTCAAGAAGGAGAGCAAATCCTTGGAAGTGATAAACAAGAAATCATTGATCAATTTTGAGTATTGCTCTCTCCATTTTAAGATATCAAAAGAAATGCAAAATATTCTACTCTGAACCAAATTCTGAGTTTACGAGATAAAATAAAAACAAATGAATTGTAGAATCCAAAAGTTTTGGATTCAGAATCTGAACTATTGATGAGAGCCATCAAGTTCAGAATTTGCAATTCCCAATTTCAATGAAATTCCATGAAGAGAAATGGACTAAGAGGATGCAGTTGAAGATTTAAATAACTCAATTAGATGTAAAGCCTAAATAAGAAAATTATCCGGAAATCTGCGCCTAATGCAGTACATTTCCATGATAATCTGAAAACGTTTGTAAAATAATGAAAGTCTAAGAAACACTTTGTATGTAAATTAGTCAAGAGGAAATCGATGAACGTTCTTCCGTTAGCGTACAGAAAATTCAACTTAACCGAGATAACACAAAACGCCAGTGTTGCACTTACTCACTGATAAATAGTCCAAATGCAAACAATTACAGTGATAACAATAATTATGCGTTTTATTATCCATTCAAACAGAGATAATTGAAGGAATTTTCGATGATTCTTCTTATCAGTGTGAGAATGAGTTCTATTTATTTTTCAACCGATAAAATCGTCCAAACAAAATAAAAGTAATTATAATTGGACTTAGAATAAGTATCAACATTAATTTTAAGGTATTTACCTAAACCCGAAACAAACACAGCACGTGTCAATATCAATTGGGTTGAATAAGTTCAACAAACCTTGCTACATAAGCATTTTATGCTTTTATTCCAAAGAAATATAAGATCAAACAGAACAGGAATTATTGAAGTGAAGACTATATCTGCTCCAGGGACTTTTAAGGGTAGGAATTCAAATTTCGAATTCTCTTTTACTGTTTATTGCTTATTACTTTTGAAAACACCACATACATGACAAGGACGATATCCAACTTAACCTTAAAGTACTCCAACTGACCCATAGAGCTAATCAGGTGTTCACATGGCAGACATATTTTTGCTAAGTATGTAATTGACTACTTGGAAGAATACTTTGGCTTTAAATTAGACAAAAAAAACCCTCCAACTGCGCCCTTAAATGTCAACAGAACATACGTACAGTAATTATTATTCCTACGCTCAAAAATATAAATTGTTCTCTAATGGGTGCATCTTAGAAGGTTGACATTCGTAATTGTTTCTAATTTAAAAGAAACGTTGTATTATTACGGGTCGTACGTGCTAGTTAAGGGTAATTATTCGAATTTAAAAAAGTGCAATAATAACGTAGCGGCATTGCATAGACATTCATAGGATGTGAGCCTAAACATGTACATTATTCAAAAAGAACCGACCCACTATATTGTAATGTAAATGAAGAGAATTAATTCAACCTTTAATTTAAAATTGTTGCTCTCCACAAATATATTCCACTGCCCTCATTTCATCTTTGACGCTGGGTTTTAAAATGGAAATCACAAATGCATTAAGTATAGATAGTCATAAAAATGTCACAAAAGTAAGTAATTTTATTTGCCGGTATTAAAAATTGACACAAATGCTCTTCTAATCGACTTCTATAAGAATCCGTCATCAGAAAAAAATTTTGCACAATAAAATCCGTTGACTACAAGACTGAAAGAGTTTCGTAAATCGCCCGCTTGCATTGACGTCACGTGTAAGCTGCTGGGCCTTGAATTCTCGATCTGTCTTGTAAAATGCTGGATGTAGTTCTTTTTTAAACCCTGTCGTTCAAAGTTTATTGCGAAATGGCGTTCCAGGACGTGGCGTGTGTTCCTGGAAGTAATAGGTGTTCTGAAGACAACACTTACAATCACAACCCAATGTAATGGCTGTTTTCAAACCTACCGGCGTTGTGTTCCTCAGCTAACCATTTAAATACAATGGTCTATTAGCTATGCCAAAACCCATTTACTAGATGGTCTAACGCTGCCATCGTTGCAACTAAACAAACGATGCATTGTTTGACACCTTTTTATGACGAAAACATATTACGATATCACGTGTCTCCTGGACGTTCCTTTTTTCTTCTTTTTAGTCTTCGAAAAGTCAAAGTGAATCACCATCAATCTTGGACGTATCTACAACCCTCAAGGTCCTGCACCTGTTTGCAACTTTTAGTTTCATAATTGCTTGGTTGCAAAAACGACATTTATGGATAGCCATGAGAGTGGGCTCAATCGTTGGCTACTAAACAATGCTTCAATTTTGTCACTAACTGTTTGGTTGCTTCTAGTTGCATTATTGCCACGAAATTCTGCTAAAAGAATGATGATAGTGCCTTTTGACTGATTACATTTTTGATGTGATTGGATTTTGAAATGTGGCAATTGAATAAATGGTCAGAGTTGCATCTTACGTGAGCGCACACTCAGCAGCCAGCTAGCAGTTTAGTTGCACAGTGTGTGCGCTCCAATTGTAACTGCGTTCGAACATTTGTGCAACTAAATACTGCAGGTGGGCACTATGACTAACTCAGTAGACCAAGTTTTACGTTGAAATTACATGGCACTTCTTTTTAACCTAATGATTTAGTGGAATACTATTCCCAGTCAATAGCCAATTAATCAATAAAGTTGTGTAACTTGTGACTTATTGCATTTTGATCTCTGTATTATTATTGTTGTTGTACCGATCGATTTAAATAGAACAGACTCACATAATAATTAGGCTCGAGAGGAAATTCCTGACGTCGGGTTTTTTAAGTGCTCCTAACGAGTTGTTACATTAGTTCCAACAATGTGCGTGTATCCTTCAGCCTTGTTTCTAAATTACAAGCTAATGTCTTGCCAATACAACTAATACACGAACAAACATACGTATATATTTGCATTAAAATTCCTTACTCCGTTTTTGAAGCGATCGTAATCTAGACTAAAGATCATTGACATCCTGCATTTGAATTATTTAGTTCACGAGTCTGCATATGTTGAAAAACATGCCAATGAGACAGTGACAATAACATTTTTTATTTATTTTGTAATTAGGTATTAAAAACAATAATTACTTGAAGGCTTCTGTTATCCTTTGAAAGAAAGATTGATTGACAAAATGATTATGAATTCATGGTTGTTGCAGGAAATAATTTACTATATATACAATTGTTTTTAATAAACACTGTTTCCTGTACATTTAAATTTTATGTTTAGAAGGAAGTTTTTTGAAAAATTTTCTCTACTTTTTTAAATAACTTTAAAACAATTTATTTTAGAATTATGAAAAAAATATGTCTGAGATCCTCACAACAAGCTCTTTCATTTGATATGTCACAAGGTATTTTCATAATTTTCTAATTTGCCCCCTAAAAGTGACCCCTATATTGAAAATTCACTTATCTACGTTACAAATCCTACTTTCCCCAAAATCCTTCCCACCCTCCGTCTTTTAATGACATTAGCGTAAAAATTACATTCCATATTTTTAATATCTCCAAAAAAATAATCTATAGCAAAGATCCATCATACCTATTTTGTTTATTTTTTGTTTCATTCAAAAATTAACTTTCATCTGAGAATATCAGAACTTTTTTTATGTGTGTAACATGTTTATCGTCATATAGGACAATCGGGTCACTGTTATAAATTCCCAATCGTGTCCAACCGCCACGACACAAAAGACGCCATTTAGATTTTATGAAGTCATTAAGGGTAACCAGGCGTACACTGGCTCATTTACTAAAAAAGGTCGATAAAAAACAAATACTAATTAGCTGTAGTTATCTGATGAACCCGGATCCCATTATGAATGTACACATATACATATGTACGTGAAGACTAATGGGTGTAATTTCACTTTACCATCTGCGATCGATAACGATATGACGATACGTATGATGGCGGAAATTGGTTCAAGTCATTATAATTTGTGATGTACTGAAATTTAATCATCTTAACGACTGATGAATGTACTTAATTAAATTCGTACAACTTCATGCAAATTATAATTTGCATAGTAATTATCCATGTAACCATTTTTTTTTTTTTTAAGATGAACTAATTTATGTGTCAATAGTTCCAATCCTCCAAATAAAAGCAACATACTGTGATGGTTGAGTTTTATACCATGGTATTGGATAAATACGAAAATTTAAGAGAAAGAATGACCACCACGTTGGAGGTTCTAAGTACTAGATGACTAAATGAACTTCCATAGAATCTCATCTCTTGTGGAACAAGTGAACTAAACATCAAATTGATCATGGGTATTCCAGATCCCAGTTCAATAGTGAATTCACTCTCGCCTTCCCAAATAATCCCTCACCCATTGATATACCAGTGAGCCATCAGATGTTCATGGTATATCCTTCGGATAGGGGATTAATCGGGTGGAATGTAATGATAAGTATAAATTAGGAATAGGACAGTTTACCTACTACAAGTATTTTTTCTCCATCCATTAGTCTTAGCAGTGACATATCAACTATAAAACTAGTTTAACGCAGGGATCTGAAGTGTCTCCTCGCTTGTATATTTTCTTTTTTGGCTCAGCAGACGACCACTTCGTTTTAATGAACATAAATTTGCTTCTGAACGCTATTTTTCATTCCTTCCTCTTTGCAGTTGTCATAAGACCTAAAATAGTGTCACACAAAGACTAATGGTCCACTCCCGGAATGTTCTCTCATATTTCACAACAATGTACCTATACCACTATCTCAACCCGATCTAAAACTAATGGATCACTACCTAACAAATAAAATAATTACCAGATAAATAAGCATTTCAGGGGAGGAATGGAATGGAAAAGTTCCAAATAAATCTTCCAATAAAAAGACATCTACCATCAACAGTCATTCAATTAAGTAAGTATTAAATTTGTGTTGGATGGTAAAGTGCAAACATTCCAGCATATCAGGAATCAAGAGTGGAATATAATCATGTTTAAAATTTCATCTAAGGGTTACCATTGACCACCAGGCAGAGTCGTACCACACTGACCAAAACCAGTACGGTGTGATTCCAACTGGCGGTCAACAGTAGCACCAAAATCTTAATAATGGTACAATTCTACCATAGACCTTCAACAAATACCAGGTTTTGATTGTATAATTTCACCCCAGTAGTAATTATTTAGAAGAATCTTCTATAAAATCTTTAGAAAAGGGTTTTCAAGTGGTGAAATCGTACCATACTTTTGACCATCAGGCGGAATCGTTCCATAACGACCAATACTAGTATGATGCGATTCCCCATTGCGGTCTATCATTAAATCTAGGCAAAATATTATCAATGGTACCCTAGATCATCAACAGGTAACAGTTTTGATGGTACAGTTCCACCGCAGTAGTAGTTATGGAGATGAATCTTTTATAAAATTTTTAGAAAAGTGTTTCCAATCGTATCATAAATTAAATTTGACCGCGAAGTGGAATCGTATTCCGTCCACCAAAACATCAAACAAACATTGCGATACGTGCAATTCAACCTCTGGGTACGAAGTCATAAGTACCTTACAATTACCTGACATTAGGTGCTAATGGTACTTGTTATAATCACTCACTAACTGACCTGTCTGAGTACAATAAAGACACCTAATTTTCTCGTTAGTTGAGTGTAAGTAGCAGATAGTCGACGAAAAAAAAAATGTGAAAATACAACAACTTCAGATAACAATTATGGCAATTTAACAATTAAGAAATTAGTCTGAAAGCATACCTGTGCCAAGCGTATAATTATGGCTTTGTAATTTTTTTACTGGACAACGAACAGGTAGACAAATAATTGGCCTGTTCGTGCACGTCCGTTTAGCTCCATAAATTTCACAAACTACCGCATTTTTCCTTTTCAGCACGTCCTCTTTCGAATATTTTAGGCAAATGAACCGCAACCAAATGCAGATAAGATCATGAAAATGCCTGGCTGCAGCCTCAGGACGATTATATTAATTACACAATACACAGGTAGATTACACATGCACACGAGGAACGTATATCACGGTAGTGTTAAAATTTTCAAGTCACGATGCTTTTTTTTTAAACGCAATTACCGAATAATGAGTGTATTAACCTCGTAAAGCAAAACCAGGCAAAAGCCATCATATCCTTCAAAAAAGAAATCACATAATTATTGTGAACTTCATTAAAATGGCAAACTAAGAGTTTGAGTCGTCCTGTTCAAGCCACTTGTGGCGATGTAATAGACTCACACTAGACCACAGTCGTCATCAGCCACCACGTATAACTTGAATCTCAGCAAATGGATAAAAAAGTTGATGCTGCTTGTGGTTACATCTAGCCACTTGTAACTGTAACTGGTGGCCACTTCTAGCAACTAGTAACTGTGACTGGCGGCTATGTCTAGCCCCTTGTAAGTGTGGCTGGTGGCCACTTCTAGCCACTTGTAACTGTTGCTGGTGGCCACTTATAACTGTGGATGGTGGTCACGTTTAGCCACTTGTAACTGTGGCTGGTGGCCACGTCTAGCCACTTGTGACTGCAGCTGGTGGCTGCGTCTATTTGTGGCCGCTACCAATAGCCGTGTCTAGTAACTTGGCTGAGCCACTGGTGGTAGAAATCAGTCGTCGCCACCAGAGGCCCAATGTGCAGCAGCAATTAATAAAACATTTTTTTGGCTTTAAGGCGAAAACAACTTTGGTTACTCCTTCTCCAGAGAAACAGAAGGAATGAAAAGCGCTTTTGGAGAGCATGAAGAGAATAAGGGTAGAAACTCAGAAGTAATAGTTGAATTCATTAAAAGCAAGTTATTTTGTGATGGTAAAAACATGTGGGTAAGTCTGCTAAGAGACAGACCCATTTTAGGAGAAAACTTCTGTAAGTTGATCTATACGAAATGCAACGTTATCTCGGATCAAAATCAACAGAAGAAACCTACTTAAATATTTACAATGCGTACTGCCTTTGCGTCCATCAATCCTAAAATTGGTTTTGTTCCACTCCCGGGAGTTGCTCAAGGACCAGTTTTTTTTTTTGCGAATAGATGACCGCATAACGAATGACCTACGAAGAGAACGTGGTCGAGACATATTTTTTTCTGCGTCTCACCGGCTCTTTGGTCGATTGGACTTCTAAAAAGTATGACAAAATTGGAACCGATGTAATCGCGCTTAGTCTACCATGAACTGAAGGACAAGAGTTTTTTTTTTTTTTCGTTATAGATTTTTCGTTAAATCAAGTTAAACACGCCATGCTTTTATTAGTTCAATTAAAAATAGTTCGATCAACATATATAACACCTCGTTATTTGCACGAATGTTGAGTCAGAAACCACCTAATACATAACTAATGGATTTTCGTAAAGTTTCAAATTTGAAGACCAATAGTTGGTGTTGGAAATCTTTGAGAACCAACTGCAGGCATGTAACTTGTCCCTTTATACTCTCACGATGTCTGTGGTTAACCGCAGTTAATTTAAATGTATACCGTGTTCCTTAATATCCGTCCACTTAAACAATTTCCGAGCAAATTGAATAAATTAATGTGACATTAATAAAGCATAATTAAATTTGATAGAGTTTATAACATATCATTGAATTATACCAAGAACATCTCCTCCATCACTGTAAATAATCCTTTGAGATTCCTCCTACTGTTAAATCTAAATATCATCAGGTGTTAAAGAGGAAGAACCAGGATGGTAGTACACCTCCTGTGGTATGAAGAACTAGTTAAAGACATCTTTGAAGCAGAAACAGGGTCAAAGTAAGACTGAGATTAAGCAAATGGTGGTTATGGGTGTTTTTGGTGAATGTGAAGATTGACTAAAGATTGAGGAACTGGATGTTCGGATCATTAGTCAAAAAGCTGTTTGGACATCCTCATCTACTTATCCTTCTTAACCTGGGCTAATCTTCACATTGCAGGAATGCCTATCAATCCAGTATTCTTAACAATAATCCTAGTTTCAATCTACTCCTCTGGTACGTCTCTAACAAATCCATCGTATCTCTGGAGGTGTCTTACTATACTATCACTCCATTTCTTTATTGATTTCCATACTGATGCCGTTTGCTTGTTCTAATACCTCCTCATTTTTAACCCCTTCTACCCTCGATAAGAATTAATAATAGTAGATGAAGTATAAGTGTCTTTGTTTGAATGTGCAAAATTTAGAGATCCATTTGGTGATTTGCTTTTAAAGCCCCATCCAAAACAGTTGATTTCTGAAATGTGAATCGTACACAGGCGTGGGTCCATTAAGGGTTGCAATTCGGTTCTTCCGTCTATATAGCAACAGTAAAAGCATTACATAGCTGGCTTTTTTAATGGTTTCCTATTTCGCATACGTACAACGTGTATATTTACCGTTCCGGTACATGCACTGAACCATAAAACGAGTTGCAACTGCATTTGCACGTAAAACGTTTCCAAGTGTAATATTCTGCTCACTATAAACTCACTAAGATACCTCTTAAAGGCATAACCTGTGCAACACTACTACCTACATAGATATATGCATAAGTGTAAATCTTATACCAAATACTAAGCAGTGTACTGTAGTAGTGAGACCATGGTGTGGTATCACATGGTAGAGAATTGAAAATGTGGTGCATAAACGGATGTATGGGAGCAACTGTGGAGGCAATAAGTTTTTTGATCACCAGGTACAGAATTACTGACTAAGATATCCAGTCATCTGTTGGTTAATTAGTATCTTCTAGTTCTCCAATTAACAAATGTAGCGATGGTGTTAACACCAAGGTGTTACTCTTTATAATGACGAAAAAAAAATACTTCCTGGTCTTATTCACTTCCATTTTCTTCAGGTAGTTATTTCTGCACTTCATCTTCATCACTCTTCTGTCTAGATCTGAATCAGATCTGTTGGATGGATGGATCCTTTAAATGGAGCAATTGGTGAACGTCGAAATCGCTGGTCAATTTTCCAAAAAACTTATCTAGTTTAAATTTGGTCTGTTGAACGTAAAAGTAATTTGGAAAATATTCTCTAAAAGAATTCTATGGTTTCCTTAAAGTCCTTGTTCTAAAAGAATCAAAGACTTGGTCTCGTCGTACATTGGAGTATGAGAAGTTTATCAACTCTTCAGAGGAATTTGAAATAAGTGTTTCAAAGTTCTTCTTTTATCCAAATCCTCTTGATAGGAAGTAATTGTGTCTACTTTTCGAAAAAATGAAACTTGAGTAGTAGTTTCAGTAATTTACCAAAAATATCTGTTATTATTTCAGATTAAGATTTGAAAAAGTCACCACAAAGTTTATGAACCCATAGACCCATAGTGAGTGTCTTTAATTACAATCTTGGTTATTTACCTAAACTATAGTAGCCAAAAGATTTAAAAAAAGACCTACCACGTGTATTGGTCACCATGCAAACGACCATAAACACAAAAACGTAATCCGCAGACAATCCCATCGTAACTCTGTTTCACACCATCACCACTCAAGTACTTTTTAAAGTATAACTAACTAACCCCCAACCACTCACAAAAAAAACCCACAAAACGAGAAATATATTCAAAATTCCTTTCTTAAACTGACGCAGCACAAAAAGAAAATTAGTCCTCCAGGAGTTGTAAAAGAACAAAACCAAAAAAAAAATCAACAAAGAAGAGCACGCTTCCGATTCAATTAATTATTAGTCTTTGCTTCTTGGGCGCCAGCAATCTAAGTATCTATTCACTGGTCGCCAAAGTCAGAGACGTAATTAAAACTTTATTAATTAGCACCGCGCGTCTAGTCAGAGAGATGCCGAGGACGACCGTACGTACGTAAGGATAACGCGACGGTCGCGCCGTTGGAAATCTTTCGCGAAAAGAAGGAAGTCGACGCACATGAACACCCTCCTGCTGCACAGGCCGAACGGAACTGGCTCTGCTTCACCAGCCCAACTGAGCCCAACTACGAACAACAGTCAGAGAGTGTGGCAGGCGGTTAGACGGCAGCACAGCAGCACCCAGCACCGAAGCGCCTCTTGTCTGGGACGGTGGCTCCCCACTGGTCGCCACGACTCGCATTATTTGTTGTGTGCACGAGAGAGTTGCCCTAGCGCCCCATGTGCACCACCAACAACAATATACACAGGGTGGTCTTTATGGTAAAATTGAAAATTTATGTACGTGCAAATACTGACTTGTACAAGTCACAACCAGCCCAATAAATCTTGGTTTAGTTAATTTAGACGTTGCGTTACTGTCCTGGGGGTAACAAGGACTCAAATGATTTCTTCAAATTTATGAGGGGAACTAAAAGTTCTCTTTATCATATTTATTGCTTTTGTAAATTAAATTAACTACAGTAATATCGAAAAATTGATAGGAAGATGACAAGGCATGGTTTTGTTTTGGATCTCCTGCACCCTCTAGGCCAAATCCTCACTATGCATAGAATTGGAAACGTTTGCAAACGTAAGAGATCCATTTATTGTGGACTTTACCATGTAATTAGACCCACTGTTACCATAGGGGGTTGGTAGATGCTCAGAGGAAAATAATATTCGTGTAACATTTAGAAAAGATAAGATAAAATAGTATCTACTAAGAAACATGGACAGTTGTATTTTCATTGATAAATTGTTATTTTGAATTAAATTTATGTATATCTAACCGAATTTTATTCATAAATAAAATCGTGTAACATATCGAGAATAAAGAACATTGAACTGTATCAGAGAACTAACTCAAACACGCAGAAGAAACTTTGGACTACTGGGTTTTTAAGCCTTTCGTTACAAAAATGGGTCAATTCCAACAATCGATTACTTACCAAAAACAATTTTGAAGAGGGTACACTGAAATCTAAGAATTATTCCCTTAAGGATCTTCAGGAAAGTACCAGCCAGTGGCTTAGAAAATACCCCCGTTGGGGAGAGGGTAGGAACTAGCCACCTTAGGGGACCAAAAAGTTGGACCTCCACCCAAAAACCGAAAAAAATACAAATAAAATGTATCTGGAAGGTAATAAGGATTCCAGAGTTAATATCGCGAGGGGGGTCTTAGGATTAGGAATAGGGGAAGTTGTAAAGTCCTAGAATTGATATTGTGGAGGAAGTTCACGATTTTTTATTGCGCCACAGGTATAAATAAAGTGTATTCGGAATGGGGAAGTTAATAATGGTCCCAAAGTCAACGCTGCGAGAAGGCTTTAGGATTTAGCATTACGCCACTAATATCAATAATAAGTACATATCTAGGATGGGGAAGGTGGTAAGGTCCTAGAATGGATATTTAAGGGGAAGTTTAGAATTTTGCATTGCGCCACAGGTATAAAGAAGACGTATCCGGAATGGGGGTGTAATGAGGAGTCCAGAATTGATACTGCAGGAGTATCCTGGAATTTTGCGTTGCTCCACTGGTACCAATGTCAGTTTAATGATTTCATCACTGCGCCTAGTTACATCTTCGGAGTTAAAAAAGTGAAAAAAGACATCCCAAGCCCAGTAGCGACAAGCCATCACCTACTGGCGGACAACTGATTACTCTTTCAGCATTTTTGTAATGTAATCGATCTTCTGGGTCCAATATCCAATGCAGCGTGAGGCGTTGGATTAAGTAGGCTCATGTAGTCCACGTCACGCACGAGCTTCAATTTATGCACCGTTAATTCGTTACCATCAAGGAGGCTGGCTTGAGACGATTACCTAACAAATTATTTCCGTTCAGCTGTTAAAATGGGCGTTTATATTTTTGACAGCGGCCGAACTAACACAGGAAACGCACACTTAGGAGGTGAAAATTTGCCTGTGGATTGTGTTGCGGAAATGCACCAGAATCGACGATTGGAACGGAACTAATGATACTGTTGCGAATGTTGCTTTGCAATTTAAATTTGTACTTACCTATGGAAAAAGTACCCTGAAAGGGAAGCTTTTTCTTTTATACTGGCATCATTAATTCAATGAAAGGGTAACAGTGTGCGTGCATGTATTATTATGGGTTCTGAATTTAGTAATGAGACTTTGGTGAAAATGACAAAGACCAGAATGGCGAGTGACAAAGAAAATGATTTGTATGTGGCTTATTCTTTCAAGTAACAAAAATCAAGGAAAAGGGTCGATGAGTGACCTAAAATTTCACCCCTTTTTGGATTTTTGTTTTTGATATATGACGAGTGCAACTTTTAGAAGACCTGATGACAAATGAATCCAAAATTCTTGGCAATCTCTCTCATCATGATCCAAATTTCTCAAACACACAAAGTGTATCAAAATCCTTTTCAAATGAGAAGAAAACTAGGGGTTTTTGTCACTTAGGATGGTTTATGTTTTTAAATTTTGTATTTCTAAATTTTGGGAAAAAGTGCTTTTACTCATGCGAATAAACGTCGTTTGGTAATGTTAATTCTTAGAAAGACAATATTCGAGCATTGTAATCTGACTAAACAAATTATAACTGAAAAGAAAGTTTACTGCGTCAATAGACACATCGAGAGATAAGCCTACGAGCGATAAGTTTTGCAAGTTCCGTCTTTGTAATGTCATATTTACTGACGTTTCTGCAAATAAAACGTTCAAAGCATTACGTTCGTTTAATATAAATAGACTGAAAACCGGAAACGTTCAATGTTTAAACGTTTATTAAATATCAAGTCACCGAAAATAACGTGCGCCATTAATTTAATCTTTGGCCAGCTCCTAGATAACATCTGTGAAATAAAGGGGACGTTAGAATTCGAGAAATTTTAATGTAAATAGGCACAAGGAACATAAGCCCGTTAATCATACTCGTTGCTCTGTTGACAAATCCAGGCGCAATGCGTGAGTGTGCGCCTGGCAAACTTAGGTTTCTATCTCTTCATGATAGTCTTAAATCATTGTGACTTTCAAAACAACTATGGCATGTTATTCAAATTACAAATGTTGTCACTGTTAAATGGACAAAATTCGTATAAAAATTTTACGATTATCATTCGATATTATGAAGAAACCTTCGCAGCCAATCCTACCTGCATATTTATTAAAAAATGTAAAATAACGTCCAAATATAAATTTATAAATAATTTAACTGATAGATACATGAACACACTATTTATTCGAATGAAAATGTTTATGAAACAATTTAGGATGTGCCACCATGAACTTAAAGTACAAAAATTAATGTTTTCACCATATGAGAAAGGTCACTGTGTGGCAGAGGGTAATACAGTGGCACATGACCAACTAATTTGGTGCTCACGTCAGTATAACTCATCCCAAAACGCACGTTCTGCTGCTGCATCAGCTACTGACTCCATCTGGTGTACAATTATCACTATTAAAAGTAATTTTTCAAGACTAATCTAAATCCAACGAAATATGGGTAAGGTTTTTCAAACCGGTGAACAAGCTTCTGTTTTAATAGTCAAAATATGAAAAACGGTAGTGCGTCTTCCAAATTGCCACCAAGAAACACCATTCTGAACGAATATTCAAGTTCCTTACCTATAAACAGTAACTGAAGAACGAACGGTAAAATTAAGGCTGCAGTATTTATATTGGGTCACTCACAGCGGCAATGGTGGGGCAGGGGCGGGTGGGGGTTCGACAATTCTCTTGTAAGAGGGGGACCACTTCATCTGCAGTTATCTCACAAATCCCACAGCTGAGTGTAGTTCTCTGTCTCATCGTCAGTCACATAGACGCTTTCAATTAGCATGATGAGTGTGGACAAAGAGGGTTAAAAAAGTAGAAGACCCTCGTGAGCTAATAGTGAAAATATTTTTTATGTTTATTGGAATGTTTCCAAATGGTTAAATAAAACTATGTTTGAGTACACTATATTGAGTTTCTTTTACCCCCCATCCTCCATCTACATTTAAGGATTTATTTGATACAAAGAGAATCAAGCTTTAAACAACTGTGTGTAACTTGAATCGACCATGAGTAGAACAAAAATTCTTTATTTTTTGATCAGTTTAGAAATTTAATTTTTTTTTAAATTTCCAATAAGATTTTATGGTTTATATTTATCATTTTATATTAATCTCTACATGTAAGGTTTGCTTCTACTGTAGATCATTGCTAAATTCCATATTCCTTCAAGTACCAGTTGAAGTATGTACAGATAAAAAAGAGGGAATTTCTTATTGGACGTAACTAATTGTAAGATAAAATTAAGGACAGATTAATAATGATATGGAACTCTTCAAAGTTTTTTATACCTTAATTCATCAATCAAAATCTCATCCTTAATCAACAAAATGTTTCATAATAAATTAAATTAATTTAGATATATAATTGTTTTTACGTATTCAACGCTAATATTTCTCACTGAGAGATTTAATGGTCGACATCATTTAACCATGTTGACTAAAATCACCTTCATAGTTTGCTTGGTATCTTTGCTTCAATTTGAAGGAATCAATGGGGTACATTGTATAAAAATCAGTGGTTAATTAAGCAATTTTTATATAAGTGATTTTTTTATAGTACAATCTAACAGTTCTAACGAGAAATGGTTATGTAAGAGGGTACGAAGAAAAAAACGCTGCTAACACAAGTGCAACGTACTTTGCCTTCAAAGGAATACCATATGGGGAACCACCTGTAGGATCCTTAAGGTTCCAGGTATATATATAGACGTTTCTTCTCCAGTTCTATGGAAAAAATATTCTTCCTCAGAAAATTTTTAAAGATTTCTCATTATATGATTCAAAATAGCATCTAAAGTTAATTATTTGTTAGGATCCGAGACCAGTCTCATCATGGGATGGAGTAAAAGAAGTAACAGATTGGGCAAATTTTTGCGTTGTCCTTGAAACGTCTATGGAGGGTAACCCTGTTGTTGGGAGTGAAGATTGCTTATACTTGAATATTTACGTTCCCAAAACAGAACTGGTTGGTACATCAAAAGAAGATGATTCTGATGTCGTAGTTAAATCTTGAATTTACAGGCGAACGATGAACTTTCGCTTCCAGTAATGGTTTGGCACCATGGAGGTGGTTTTGTACGTGGTGGTTCTCGTGCAAATCCTTCGTACTATATCCAAAAACCTGTCATAATTGCTGCAGTTTCTTTCCGATTAGGTATCATGGGTTTCCTGAGCACCCTTGACGAAAAAGCTAGGGGTAATGCCGGTTTGAAAGACCAAACATTAGGGTTGAAGTGGATTAAGGACAACATACGGAATTTTGGTGGAGATCCGGATAGAATTACCATATTTGGACAGAGTGCTGGAGGAGCCAGTGTTGAGTATCAACTCATTTCACCGAGGAGTACAGGTAAATGAATAATAGTGGATGAGTTTCTTTCAAATTTTGAAACCTGAAGATCGTCAGTTTCGAAATAAAAGAAAGACGAAGAGTAAAATCATCTCCCAGTTGGAGATAATGGTCACTAAATTAGGTAAATTGGTTTGTTCCCATTTCTAGGGCTTTTTAGTCAGGCTATATCACAAAGTGGCAGTACTCTAAATGAATGGGGATTTCAAGAAAAACCTTTGGAACTGACAATAAAATTAGCAAGACGTTTCAATATTACCTCAAATAACACCAAGGAAATTATTGAAGAATTACAAAAAATTGATATGGAAGTTCTCGTCAAGAACTCTCAAGTAGGTTTACATCTGTTAAGCTCAGCGTAGAGTTACTTCAACTCATCCATGGTGATTATTTTGTTTTCAGCTTGATGGAAAATTTTTGCCCAGTGTTGAAGCTGAAAGCGATGAAGCTTTTATTAGCAAGAGCTCCTATAATTTATGGACTGATGGTGAGTTCCATAAGGTCCCACTTCTTATAGGCTATACCTCAGAAGAAGGTGCAAATCAGAAAAGTAAGTACGATTTTTTTAAGTTTACCAAGTTTTTTTCACTATTATTTATAATCACAATCAGAACCCCTAAGGAAACATAAATAACTTTTCTGGCTTAATCTGTTCCACAGCTTGAAAGAATTAATGGTGGCATTGACGTTATTTTACTGATAATAAAAATTACTTAATACGTTGATAATGACGAAACCACATAAAGCAATGAACCCATATGTTAAGGTCCTTTGTAGAATATGTGCCTATTTACTGATTACTTTAAGGTGTTTCAGCAGGTATACTGATAAAATGTTTTGATAAAGAACTAGTTGCAATGTCCTGTGTTGCCAAGGCAACATTTAAAAAAAAAAAGATCTGAAACTTTCTAGATTGTTTTCATGAGATGTCGAACATTCTGAAATATTCGAGATCATTCTTGCAAATTGTAAATCATTCTAGATTTTTTTTAACATTCTGTAACATATTAGTTCAATGTAGAACAATCAGGAACATTCTGGAAGATTCTGGATCATCCTCGAATGGTCCAAATCATTCTCGAATAATAATAATAAATCAAGATCATTCTCGAACTTTCGAAATCATTCTAGAAAGATATCGAGCATCCTAAAACATTCAAAAAATCAGTCTAGAACAATTTATAATGTTCTACAAGATTCTTCGTCATATTTGAACATTCAAAATCATTCTCCAAAAATTTCGAACCTTCTACAATGTTCTAGGTCAGTCTAGGTGAATCTGAACCCTGCTAGAAAATTCTAGATCATTCTCGAACATTCCAAGAAAATTTTTCGGAAAATTCATGTTACCCTCTTACACAAAACAATCTGTTTTTTTTAGCACCTAAGTACTATCCTAAGTATTCATATCTTTGTTGTAATTTTTCATCGATATCATATCAATAAGTACATTTATATACTATGTTGAGTAATTAGATGTTTAGATTTTAAAATAATTGTCAATCAAACACGATATATTTGTGTGGTTTGCGTCAATCGTTGATCACCCTGTGCAGTAAAAATAAAAGTGATCACCATTGTATAAAAGCTAACGTACATAGTTAACTAACAACGATCATATAAAGATTATGATCAGCGATGCGGTTAATGCACTTGAAGACATAATGATTCCTTAAGGGCTTAAACAACCCTGCATTTCAGAACAATTTAAAAAGGACTTAAAAGTTGAATGCATATACTTAGTTAATTGCTTGAGATTACTTCAATTACATACCACTATAAACGAAAACAATGGTTGAGGATGAATTTTTTAAAAATTTTACAAAATTAAAAAAAAATAAAATAAATTAGTGTTTGAATGCTTAGGTATTTGTTTACTGAAAAAACACAAGTTTTTTGTTGTTTTACAGATAGCGCCAATAGATATGCTAGCGATCCCACAAGAGTGATTCCAGCAGGCCTACACATTGACAGAAGATCCGCAGAAGCAAATGAAGTTGTTGAGGCCGTTACACAATTATATTTTCCAAATTATTCGTACAGCAATTTTACCAACTGTATTAACGTAAGCTTCATCAATTGATCAACGTCTTTAAATAATCTTCACTTCTTCCTGAGCTCATCTTTGCATTCCCAGAAAACTGAAACATCTCAAATCCTCAGACTTTTGCTCCTAATTACTCCTGTTTCTAAAATCTTTCTATTCGTTATGAGAATTCTCCAATCACTTTTGGTTGCTCTGGCATAACTTTTACTCTTCTTCACACAGTTTATGACCCAGCACTACTTCGTCAGAGGAATCAGAAAAACTGTGGCAGATTTTGCAAAGTCCTCCGTTCCACTGTACTTCTACAAGTTCACCTACGTCACCAAAGAAAACTACACAAAAGGAGCAAATGGTACAAATATAATACTAGATTATATATTATAGATCTGGGTTTTAATATTTCAATCCATCCAATAATAAAATTGTCTTTAAGGTGGTGCTGGACATGCAGAAGAAGGTAAATACACGTGGCATTCTACAAAACTAGCTAATGCTGAAGATATACGAATGAAGGATCGAATGGTTACCTTATGGACTAATTTTGTCATTTATGGGTAAGAACTCATTTCAGTTTCTCTTTTTAAACGGTTGTAGATCTCAATCATTCCACAAGTGAATCCAGACGCAGATTTAGAATTTTCGAAAGGGACTCCACAATGATTCCTACTTCCAAGATAAGAACCCGAAAAAGTAGTTTTGTAAATTTTTCTTTTGATAGAAATCCAACTCCAGTAGAAGACGAACTGTTTGATAACGTCATTTGGCCTGAAGCTCATACGGACGTACCAAGTGAAGATGACGTTCGTTATTTAGAATTAGGGTACGATTTGGTTCCTGGAACGAGTCCTGATCAAGAAGACTATTTGTTCTGGAGAGATATTTTCCGGAAGTACGCAAAGTCAACCATTTATACATATTAAAATTAATTGTAGATAATTTTTACATTCACATGTATCGAAAAATTTATAATTTTGGTAAATGTAAAGTGATATGAAGGCCAAATAAAACAATTATGATAAAATTTGTCGTACTTATTATTTTTTAATCCAGTTTCAATATCTCTGCAACTGTGAGCGTTACTGTGAAATACCAAAATCCAGTTAATGTTCAGATGCACCAGTTAATGTCACCATTCAATTGCTTGGTGTGTATCCGAAATTGCCGTTACCAACTATTAATATCGTATCACATATTTCGAAATAAAATAAAAATTATCTATGTTATCAAATACGTAATCAAAGAGTATTTTTTTCTAAACTCCTGATAATAATCAAAGATTTATATACAAACGTTATTAAATACACGAAAGTGGTATCAACTTTAATCATGACAACTGTTGAAACTGCTATAGTCTTATGTACGTTTAGTTTGTTGTTTCCTGATGGTATTTATGGGGTAAATTTACCATTATATGAAGAATAAACCACCTTATTACGAAAACTGTATTTTTTTAAGTAGTATAATTTGACTGTACAAACGAGGCATGGTTTTGTACGTGGATATGAAGCAATCAGTTTAGCTAATTCAAGTGTCACCTACTACGCATTCCAAGGAGTTCCTTATGGAAGACCTCCTGTTGGATCATTAAGATTTCAGGTATAGTCTTTAACTTAAAAGCTCAACATGTACACTTAATACCAAAAAAGTGTTTCTAAATACATCTCAGTAGATAATTCATCTAATAGTCAAGTTTTTGTAAGGATCCACAACCTGTTCCATCATGGGATGGAGTAATAAACGCCACGAGTTTCAGACCACAATGTGCAGCTCTTGAAACTGGAAATGTTGCAGCTGGAAGTGAAGATTGTTTGTTTGTAAACATTTATGTACCCCAGACAGACAAGGTAAGAACCCCAACAAACTATTTTGCTTAGAGTTAAAGGTATGGTACCCCATTTGTAATCCACAGGATAATGGTGAACTGTCACTACCTGTAGTAGCTTGGATTCATGGAGGTGGCTTTACTCGAGGAACATCCCAAAATAACCCTTCGTATTTGATGGAAAAGTCGGTAATTATGGTGGCGATTTCCTATCGTTTGGGTGTATTGGGTTTCTTAAGCACCCTCGATGAAAATGCAAGGGGTAATGCTGGCTTGAAAGACCAAAATTTGGCTTTACAGTGGATACAAAACAACATCGAGTATTTTGGCGGAGATCCCAACAGAGTTACAATTTTTGGACAAAGTGCTGGTTCTGCTTCAATAGAATACCAGATCATATCACCTAAAAGTGCAGGTCAATGATCTAAAGCGCATTATCTCTTACGTTACTTCAGACTTTTTGGAGAATTAGTGAGGACGGACTTTGTTCTGTTTTAGGATTATTCAGCCAGGCAATGGCTAGTAGTGGAAGTACTCTCAACGAATGGGGATTTATGAGGGATCCTTTGCAACTTACCTTTAGACTTGCACGACGCTTTAACATAACATCAAACAACACAAAAGATATTGTCGCTGGGCTGCAAGCAGTCGATTGGGAAACCTTAGTTCTCAATAGCCAAGTACTAAGTCTTTGTTTTCGTTTCCTTGAGGTATCTACTTCCTTTTCCTCCGCAGATTGATGGAAAGTTCCTACCAACCGTTGAAGTAGAAAGCCCCCAAGCATTTGTAAGCCAAAGTACTTATGAATTGTGGAGTGCTGGTAAATTCAACAAGGTTCCTTTTCTTCGAGGATACAACAATGAAGATGGTTCATATGGCAGAAGTAAGAGACTTTTTTGTTATTCACTTTGCTTAGATATGTGAGAATTCTTATTGTTACAGCCAGGTATCAGATGTTCGCTGAAAATCCCAAAAATATAATTCCTGCTGGACTTAACTTAGATCCAAATTCTCCTGAAGCTGATGAAGTTGTAGATGCTATAACCCAAAGATACTTCCCAGGACGAAGTTATTCCAATTTTACAAACGCCCTAAATGTAAATTCATAGTCTTGAAAGCAGGGGTGGCCAATATGTTGGTATGTCTTCGAAATCCAAACACTGGTGATGAAAACAAGTGTTTTCCACTAGTGCCTCAGAAGTAAGTGGCTAGACACAGCTACAAGTCACAGGCATAAGTGGCCACAGGTGGCGTCAGCCATTCTGAGCATTTGTTGAGAGTGAGCTGTCGCCACAAGTTGTCAGCTCTGACCACTGTAACTACTTGTGGCTTATCTACGACCACACGAACTCTCAGTTTGAGTTGAAACCATATGAAACGCTCTCGTCAAAAACTTGTGGTTGCCACTAGTAATCATCTTCGGTGGCCCAGTATGCTTATATATTAGCGAGCAGAAATACGCTTTGGCCATCCCTGCTCTAGTAGTATGTTTTGAAATTAATTTCTTATAAATTTCGATTCGAAAAAATTTAAGGCCAACCTTTTATGAAAAATTTCAGTTTATGACTCAACACTATTTTGCTCGAGGTATAAGGAAAACATCAGGAGACTACAAGAATTCTTCAACCCCCTTGTATTTTTACAAATTCACCTATGTAACTAGAGAAAATTATACCAGGGGATCAAATGGTAAGCAGTAAACAAAAACCAAAGGTCATCTATGTAATAAAAATTGAATTTTTCTTTAATTAATAGGTGGTGCAGGTCACGCTGAAGATGGACTGTACACGTGGTGTGCGAGAGAATTGCTAAATGATGAAGATGTTTTAATGAAAAACCGTCATATTACTTTGTTGACAAATTTTATTATTTATGGGTAAAGAAGCTTTTGCAGACAATTTTAGATCATTTAACAACTCAAAGCTCAGCCATTTCGAAATTTTTAGTTAGCTACACATTGACAGTCTCATTTACTTTTACGTTTAATACCTAGGTATTCTTAAATATCTTTTTAGAAACCCTACACCTGAAAAAATTCCACTTCTCCAAAATATTACATGGCCAGAAGCATCCGAAGGCACTCAAAGTCTAGATGACGTCCGTTATGTTGAAATTGGACGTAATTTGGTGGTAGGCACCAATCCAGACCAAGAAGATTTCCTGTTTTGGAGAGATTTATTCAGAAAATATTCCAAGCCAACAATTTATACTTACTGAAATATGAAAATCGTTTCGTTCTGTGAAATTTTCATTAAAATGTGAACTTAATAAAACAAGAATTTCTGAAATTTTTTTTATAGTACTTTATTGCACTTTCTATTAAGTCTATTCCCTTTAAGCAATTCAAGTTATCAAAAATTAAATAAATGAATAAGTACTAGCAATACTTGAAGAGATGTCCATATCAGGAAATCAACCAATAAACTGGATACTTCAAAGATAAGATCGTAAAAAGAAAAACTCAACAATAAGTTGATGCTACTTGTGGCCGCACCTAGCTACTTGTAACTTTGACTAGTGGCTGTGACTAGAGGCTGAATCTAGCCCTTGAGGCTATTACTTGTGGCTAGGCCTAGCCATTTGTAACTTTGACTAGTGGCTGTGACTAGAGGCTGAGTCTAGCCCTCGTGGCTATTACTTGTGCCTGCGCCTAGCCATTTGTAACGTTGAGTAGTGGCTGTGACTAGAGACTGAGTCTAGTCCACGTGGCTATTACTTGTGGCTAGGCCTAGCCATTTGTAACTTTGACTAGTGGCTGTGACTAGAGGCTGAGTCTAGCCCTCGTGGCTATTACTTGTGCCTGCGCCTAGCCATTTGTAACGTTGAGTAGTGGCTGTGACTAGAGACTGAGTCTAGCCCACATGGCTATTACTTGTGGCTAGGCCTAGCCATTTGTGACTTTGACTAGTGGCTGTGACTAGAGGCTGAGTCTAGTCCACGTGGCTATTACTTGTGGCTAGGCCTAGCCATTTGTAACTTTGACTAGTGGCTGCGACTAGATGCTGAGCCGAGCCACTTGTAGATGTCACTTGTGGTGTTATTAGTTGTATCAGCTTCAGTATTAAAAATGCTAATATTATTAATTCTCTCTCTAAATAATATCAAATCCGATTAGATAAAGATTATAAAAGCAGGATAAACACATTTCCTCAAATTAAACGTAATTGAAAATTATGTCACACGTACCATCCAAGCTTTTGTTGTTTGTGTTTTTGTTAATTTATATTAATGAAGCATATGGAGTAAGTTGTATATTTTAATTCTTAAATAATATTAAATAGGTCAAAAAAAACTTAAAAGCGCGGCTTAATTATTAATTAATATTTCTAACTTTATAGTATCATTTATTAGTGTGGACAGAGGGTGGATATGTCAGAGGTTACACGTGGAGAAGTTCTGCAAATAGTAGTTACACTTTCTATGGATTTAGGGGTATTCCCTATGGAAGACCACCAGTAGGGTCCCTTAGATTTCAGGTAAAATGAAATAGTGTTGTGATCCTTTATGAATATGACATCATACCTAACAAAAAACAACAAATGCTACTTTTACCAAAATTCATCCAATATGGTTTTATTATATTTTGTGTTATTGCAAAGACTGATTTTATCAATATCGTGTCAAACTACTTTTTTTTTAACCATATCATAATCAAGATAAGATTGATAAGTGACTACTGTCAACTCCAATAATTTGATAAAGTGATGTACTGAAACCATAGATCAATAAACAAAACACTTAAAGACATATCAATTCAAGTGTACAATTATAAACAAGATAACCATCATTTAAACACATGCAACCAGATTTTGAAAAATATTTTATCTCTCTCATCGTTTCGAAACCCAATCTAGGATCCTCAACCAGCTGAGCCATGGGAAGGCATAAGACTGGTCAATACTGCACCAGACTCATGTGCAGCTCACCAAAGTGGAACCTCTGGGAGTCCCGTAATTGGAAGTGAGGATTGCTTAAGATTGAGTGTGTATGTGACTCAGACAGAGGAGGTAAATGGACTACAAGGGTACAGACTTTGTAAATAATACTTTTTCTTAAAATTCTAAGAACAATGAAGATCTGTCTCTCCCTGTAATGGTGTGGATTCATGGTGGTGCATTTGTTCGTGGCACACCCTTCGCAAATCCATCAAATCTTTTGGAAAAGCCAGTGATAGTGGTTGTAATTGCTTACCGTCTAGGAGTTCTTGGTTTCTTGAATACTGGAGATGAAAATGCATGGGGAAATGCAGGCCTCAAAGACCAAAACCTCGCTTTACAGTGGATTAAAAATAACATTAGGAACTTTGGAGGAGATCCAAACAGAATCACCATCTTTGGACAAAGCGCTGGAGGAGCCAGTATAAGTTATCAACTGGCGTCTCCCAGAAGTGCAGGTACTACAACACGAATTTCTTCCTACCAATCTATTTCACCTTTATGCTAACAACAATTGATTTTCTCTTAGGGTTATTTGCTCAAGCAATAACTCAAAGTGGTAACACCCTCAATGAATGGGGATTTACGAGAAATCCAAGAGAGTTAACCTTCCAATTTGCAAGACTGTTTAATATTACGTCAACTAACGCAGCTGAAGTAGTTCAAGAACTTCAACAAATAGACTTCACCACCCTAGTTGATGCATCATTGGTAATCAAAAAATAAAAATATCATAAGAGAAAATGTTATCCAATTCTATTTCTAGCAAGTTGACCGATTTCTGCCATCTGTTGAAGTTGATCACCCAGAAGCTTTCATAAATCGTAGCTCTTATGAAATCTGGACAAACGGTGACTTCAATAGGGTTCCTATTATTATTGGTCACACTTCAGAAGATGGTGCTTATGCTAGGGGTAAACAATTTTCAAAATTTTACTTTGTAATACCGAAAATAATTTTTGCGATCAGGTAGATACAGACAATACGCCACAAATCCTTACAACGTCATCCCTGCTGGGCTGAATGTTGACTTAAACTCTCCAGAAGCCGATGAACTAGTGGAAAAAATTTCTGACTTCTACTTTCCAGATAGAGTATACGATAACATGACGAGTTCTCTAAATGTAAGGAAAAATAAAACACCAAAATAATTTTTCACCCTTAACTTTGCAATTTTTGTTTCAGTTTATGACACAACATTACTTTGCCAGAGCCATTCGAAAAGTAGTTGGGGATTTGGTGACAACTACACAACCATTATATTTCTACAGGTTTTCCTATGTGACAACAGAAAATTACACCACAGGGGTTAATGGTACGTTCTAGACATTTGTTAAATAAAATTACGTTGTGGGGAGGGAGGAGATGATTCCATTAGTCGAAACGCTGCCGAATTGTGTCGAAGTGACGCGAAAATTAATTGCTGCATTTCCGTCTCTATTCGGCACAGTTCGGCAGCACATCAGCAGATTTAACAAGCTAGAACACCCCTTACAGGTGGGGCTGGACATGGTGAAGATAACATTTACATTTGGAACAACAATTTATCTAATGAGGCTGACGTTCGTATGAAGAACCGATTAGTAACTATGTGGACTAATTTTGCAACTTACGGGTACGTATTTGAGGCAATTAAATAGACTGCTTCGCCTTCTTAAACTGACCCGAGTGTATTTCAGTAACTTCCTGAGTAGTTACCTAATGTTTATGCTTACTTTTTTTTTTATAGAAACCCCACTCCAGTTCTGGATCCCCTTCTTGGAAACGTAATATGGCCAGACGCCAGAGAAGGAGTTGTAGGGGATAATGTTCGATACTTGGAAATTGGGGAAAACTTGGAACCTGGTGGAAATCCATATCAGGATGACTTCTTGTTTTGGAGGGAAATATTTAGAAACTACTCAACATCGACAATTTGCACATATTAACATTAAAACACAGACAATAAAAAATTGGGGGATATTAATTGACTAGATTATTTTTCAATGTGGAATGAGTTACAAATTTATAATAATAATATAATAATATTTATTGATGCTTAAAAAAGTAGTTAATTTTTGAATTCCCTTCATCTGTATTCCATCATTCATCATCTATCGCCACTGGTGACACAATACCCAATTCTTCGCATGACCGGCTGGGCTCTAGTCTCTTTGATCCATGTTTAAGAGCTGTCAAAACCAAATGTCACCGAAATCCATACGAGGCCTAACGTTTAACGTGCACTTTAACTAAAAACGTTAGGGGAGCATTCATTGGAGATGTTATTTTAGGACCACGCATAGAAACCATCGTCTGATGGCATACGATCGCACTTTACATCCTGAGATCCATTACCGAAGAAGTAATAGACCATGAACCCGTGCGCACCCCCGAGAGTAAATATCAACTAATCCCCTCATATGGGACACGACTCACGCTTTCGACTAATTAACGTAAATTATCGTGCTATTTTCGTTGAAGGGATGGTAGAGTTGTTGTTGTTGTTGCCAAACAAAATTGGACAAATTTGGATTTCTGGAAGAAATTTTTTATTTTACAAAAAAAAAAGGAGTAACTGTGAGGGGTGGAAAGTCTTCTTCAGATATCTACTTCGAAAATAGTAATACACAAACTCATTAATGAATTGAGACACCCTCAGTACTTCCCTACAGGGCTCTATCTATTTGAACGTATTAGGGTGTTCACCTTCCTTTAGGGTGTTACCTCCCTTTAACCCCCATAAGTACAGTATTGCGGTTTTGGGGATACTGGGCAAAAAAATAAATTTAAAAATATTGCACAGGTTGTTTGCAAAAGATATCAAAATTTCTGCTCACAATGATAACAGATATATTTCTGATCCGTTCTTAGGCCCATCTGCCATTGAACAGAATGTACAGATCTTTTACCCCGAAAGTAATAGATCGTGAGCATATTGTCTTCGTCCCCTCGAGAAGTCGAATTTAGAAAATCCCTCCCCATGTCCATTATATTACAAGGCCAATATCCGTGCTATTTTTGATATAGGTACTGGGGTTGGAATCAATTCCAGTTAAAGAGAATATCCATGTACGAGGAAACACTATTTCAAATCCAATGAAACACGCCATCAGTTCGTCATCACCTGTCAAAGTAATTGAGCGTGTCGAGCCATTAGCTAATTTGAAGACATTTGGAGGGTGTTTTGAAAGGGTAAACTGACATACATTTTAAATGAGTCTTTCCAAAGTTTCAAAAGTAAAAAATAGGAGTGCACTCAATTGCTAGTCTCTAAATGAAAACATTAATTTAACGTTACCATGATATTCATGTATTATAATATTCTTGCAGAACGTGTCAAGATTTGAAACCTCAAACCCTTCGAGGCATACAAAGAAAACCCCAACTGCTTATTATACATCACGATTCGGTGGACTTATTTAATATGCAGGATTCGCATCCTTTATTTGTGAGTTGTTTTTGCAGCCTGGAGGCGACTGCTAGGTCCTTAGCTCTACAAAGGGCTTAGGCACATGACTGCCATCCTTCATAACGAAACACCCCCTTCAGCTAATAAATATTTCCAGACGTTTAGCGTCTTATCTTCATCCGACAGTTTGCCGGTATGTTACGCCATGGGGACGTAAAACAAAGTATTCTTTGCCATCAGTTGGATCAACTGCTACTCTGAAGTAACGTAATATTGTACATTGAGATTAGTTTGCTGGAATTATTCACTTTTTTCGAAGAACTGAAACCCCTTCTTAGTTGAAAAAGTGGTTTGGTGAGGGATTGAATCGCTTTCAACAAAAAAAAATCGCTAAGGAGATCGATCTGGACTCTCAATGATTTGTAGGAGTGCAAGATGTGGACTGTGGATGTAGCAAAGTTGAAGAAATTGGAAACATTTGGAATGTGGTACTACAAGCAACCAAATTCGTCAGTTGAACCAAATCAGAATGAACCAATGTGGTCATAACTTCATAATACACCCTACATTTAACAAAAAGTATCTTAGAATTATACAAAACTTTAAAAAAAATCTTAACGGTTTCATAAAATTTGACGCGATATCCATCCAGTGTAGAACAAGTCGTGGCGCTCTTACACTTTTTTATGGGCCTTAAAATTACTCCCAAGAACCCCAAATTCCGCCGTAAATCAACATAACGATTTTTAACCCTCAAAAATAAAACAGACACGCTCACGACGCCGTTGTAAGCAGCAACCACGAGATAAAAAAAAAAACAGTCGAGTCTTTGTATATTTCCCTGAAGTCTCATGGTTATAAACACGACCATGTGTTCCTGAAAGGCCTGTCAACGTTAACGTCCGTGGTTTTATTAATGTCTCACCTTCGGATACGTAAGACAAACTGATCGTTCACGATGGAAGAAACCGAAATCCGTCTAAATAAAATTGAACATTTTATATTCTCAAAAGCCCTTGTGGCCACGACCTACACCTACTAAAATAATTAAAGCTTTATGATAGAAATCTTGTTTTTTCAACTGCCAAAGCTAGATCTAAGTCTTTGATTTAACTTGAAGTCAAATTTCAAATATTTTTGACTCTGGAATTTAACAGAACCTAAAATTCAACCCTCCACCACGACTTCAGAAAACAATATTAGTAACGTTGAGTTAAGTAGTTCTTTTTAAAATAGATCACCCTGTATATGAATGCTCAAATTGGTAGCCTCAGAGGCACATGTATGATATTCGGGCATGATGGCGTCAGATTTCGATACGTGTAAGGGTGTGTGGAACATTTATTTGTTTAGGTTGTTTGTTCATGAAGACTTTTGAAAAAGCAAATATTCAGCGAACATCCCCGAGGTACCGGCAGGGCAAGTGAGGCTCAACTGGGGTCTGACCTAATACGCTAAGTAGGTAAACACTGGGGCTACGCAATTTTATTTCCCTCCGTCATCAGTCGCAACTAAAATAGCAACGACATGACAGGAAATAAATTTTCTGTTATGCTTGTTTTGTAAACGTCTACAACGTAACTCGAGTAATTGGCAGTTGAACAAACTGAAGGTAAAGTGGGGTGCAATACCAGAGGACAATTTAGATAAATTATCAAATTAAAGAAAATTTTAATTTGATATTGAATTAGAAGTCAAAGAAGTTGATGAGCTTTTCTAGAACAATGTTGCTATCTAAACAGTTCCATAAAAATGTACCCAACGTTCCTTCTTTTTGAAAAGAAAATGGATGACAAAGCCAATTTGTTCCATAGTCAATTTCGCAGCCAGAAGAGGCAATTTCATACAGGAAACTCCTTCTCGGTTGTTGCCAACGTTTGAAAGCAACAACAAACATCAATCCTTGGTGGACAGAACAAGAGCTTTGTATGCAAATTAGATGGATGTAGTTTTGAAAGAACAACTGTAGAAATTTGTATACTGAGTACACATGGGTTTGAGATTGAAACAATATAATCAAAATTATATGCATGTTCTTCCTGACGAAAGGGCAGAATGGAAACAATGAAGTAGCAAGGAACTTGCTTCCGGATACGAAAGGTGGAACGAAACTGAATAAATTAACGTTTTAAGTTAATGCAAAATGAAATTGTTTTGTACCACAAAAGTCTTTTTATGGTCTCTGGGTAGGTATACTCCATAGTACCTTTAAAAGGCAGTTGGTAGGACAGACAGGAAGTGGTCTTCAGGACAGGACTAATGAACATTGCAGATATTTTGTTCTAACTCTAAAATTTTGATGTCAGATACAAAACCCTCAAAATTTTCTGCCCTTTGAGTAGATATCATCTAATAATAAAAAACACTGTCAACTTTAAATTCTGAGAGAATCGGTGCGAAAAGAATTTGGAGCACTAATTTTCGATAAATCCTGTGATCTCAGACGCGGTGTGTTTCTCCTGATCCATAAAATTGCCTGTTTCACACCAAAGTGGTTTGAGAAATTATCGATAACTGCCCTCACACTTGTTAACACGTGTGAAAGCACATCCCATGCCTTTATTGCTTCTTCCTTTGGCAAATCGTTCGCACATGTTCTCATGTAACCCGATACATGTATGTATATCGTTAAAGGAATTTTAAGCACATATGCACAGACTACCTGAATTTTGATGACTAAACAGGCAATTGGTTTTGTAAAAACACCCACAGAAATATCAATGAATTCGAAAGGAAAGAAGGCTGCCCATAAATAATTTTGACATCAGCAAAAATCAGTGGCGGAAAGAGTGTAAGTCGCAGACAATAAATTTTTCGAATAAGTTAGGTTAGGTTTGTGCCTAATCCTGTACAAGACGTATAGAACAAAATGTGGCTGATGGACACCAGAAGAAGACCAAGGTTTCGAAAGGGATTCGACAGGTTGAATCTCATGGTTAACATTTGGACAATAAGATCACGCCATCTGTGGTAATGTACTATAAAATGAAACATGGTGAAACTACACTTTAAGCAAATCAGCACAGATTCCATTCACTTCTTGTCTATGGAAGTTGATGTTGAGTGTAGTGACGTAAAGCTGTCTGACTTCATTGTGACATGTTCTGTGAGAAGCCTAGTGACAGTTGGAAATGTCTGATTCCATAGACTGACTACAATGTACTACATGTAATAAATGGTCAATGGTCGATTCCAAAAAATACTTTTTTTGGTGACATATTCTCTACAAATTAACAGCCAAAGTAGTACGTTCTTGTAAACTTATGCTACATTTGTGTATGAGTTGCAACATGCAAGGTGAATGGAAGGAGAAGAGATAATGGGGTTGTCCTCCACGTAGCTACAACCATATAATTGCATGTCTGTGTGCTTATGTGTGTATGTAATTGATACGTGGAGGCAAACAGAAGGAGCAGTTGTAATTGTGCCAGAAGCAAGGCGTGGAGCGTTTCCCGATTCCCAACATTAATTCTTGTCCGTTCCAGGAACAGTGGCCGCTCTGTTTTCTGTTTCGATAATTGAGACGACATTTACACGTCACTAAATATGACGGATGTTTGCTAAGGACCATTTATCTTGGCAACGAAAAGAAAGGAAAGTCCGAGTCCGTTAGTTCTCCCGTGCTCATTCTGGAAATGCATTCCTTCGTCCCTTGGGGTGTTGCAAAATTGGATTTGAGACAAAAGTACAAAAAATATTTGGATATAATGAGGATTACTACTTTATCTACCTCAATGGAATTCATGGTGGAATTGAGATTCGGAATTATGGTCGTCATCGAAATGAGTGGCCAGTTCCATACATTTAGTTGGCAGTTGTGACTGACATTTCAGCACGAAGAGTCTCACTGAAGTTGCCACCCACATTTGCCAATGAAACGTCTGGATCTAACTGTTCTTTTCGACAACGACCCACGTTCCTGGAACAGGAAGACATTGTTCCCAAGGTGGTCTGTCAGCGATTCCAAAGCAAGCTGTTTGGCAATCTTCAGGCTGAATACATTTCTGCTGCTACTGCTACCATCGCAGGTACAATACCATGGAAAGTACCACGATGGTGATGACGTTTGTTGTTGCAACAACAACAACAGCAGCAGCAGCAACATCAGAAGTTGATTTGCATACAAAGGTCCATTGTGGTCGCGCGTTCACCGCTTTTGAGCAAGAACTGAGAGCGTCCCCGTCAGTTCGTCGTAGTCGTGTTCTTTATGCACGAGCTTCGGCTCTATATTCGACCACGTAGGAACTCATTACGCGACTGACACTAATTGTCCACATTAATTGTTCTCCTCGTCGACGGTTGTCCGCCACGCAGACCATAAAAATCCGATACGGCTTCATGAACGCAAAATGCGCGCATTGCGGACACAAAGTGAACGTTCGGACGCCCTCGCGTGCACAATTTTATGGGAATGGAGCCAATGCAAGCGTCGAACACAAATTATAATGGAAACGTATGAAATTAAATTTTTAGAAATTGGTAGTGAATTTTTGAGAGACACCACACCTAGATCCACTCATCGAAACCCTATCAAAGATGGGGCACTGTTGAATCTTTGGCTTTCTATGTCAGACAAAATGAGTTTTATAATTTACGATTACTAACCAATTTAGTAGAAAAAAAAACTGAAGAAGGAGGGTAAACAATCAAATGGATTTAGAAGAAACAGCTCCAAAGGGGTGAATGCCTAAAATTGTCTTGGTGAGGCAACACAATCAATGTGTAGCAAAGTCATCGGGTTATTTTTCGAAAAATAAACTCGTCTTATTCTCGTACGTTTCAGGCATAAGATATGAGAGCGAGATGGTCAATTGTGAGTCCTCTCGAATGAATTCCAAAAGAGAATCAATAAGAGTCCGCTCCGGGGAAAGATTTCTATCGTAAATTGATGTTGGTGTTAGGGCAACACGTTCTCTGAATTATCTCAAACTAGACCATGCAAGTTATCAACTTCTCGCCGAGATATTTATCGAAGCCAAGGTCTCTACTTGCCCCGGAGTGAAATAAAATAATCCCGGCATTATTGACTGCTGACACATTGGTCTAATCAACGGAATCTATCGAAGGGAAAGAAACACAAAAGTTAACCAAAAAGGATTTCGATGTAACGAGCTCTTTTTCTTTTTCCGAACCCAACGACATAAAATAATAAAGTAAAGGGGGTTTACGTGACCTCATTCCTGGCGCTCTTTTCTAGTTTTAATCCTATTGAATGGTATCTCTACAGGGTACTTTCGTAACAATGATAAAATATTTATTTTAAATAAAAATATATAAACATAAATAAATATCACTAAACTATCGACTTCGGTTAATTAACGTTTTCTGGTGAGGCTTCTGTTCTTTGGGAATTCTAGAAATGTAACACATCAGCAATCCACAAACATAAAGGGAATCAAATTGGTCGTTCCAAGTGTAAAATTACTCACTTGACCTGAAGTTCAGTGGACTGCACAGTTGAACTTTACACTTTATTATGGAAATTAAGTAGCTCCGTTATATTTGCTCCACAATCAGCCAACGAGGCCAGAAAGGCTGAACGCAAATTTTCAATATTCCATTCTAAAACGCGGTTTCCTTTGATTGACGTATGACAGACGTGAAATGAGGCGCAAAGCATCAGAACGTTACCCTCAGGTGGAAATAATTTCCACCCCTTAATATTTGCATGAGTTGGCATTATTTAATTAGGCACGAGAATCTTGCATACATTGAGATCAAATAATGAATCTAAAGATTTATGTACTTCTGGTGATTTAGAATGGTGTGGTGAGGGTGCAGAAAATAGTAAGTTCCAAAATGGAAACAATCTGAAGTTGGAGAATCAAACTCCAAAAAAAAATACTTAATACAAGATGAACCATAAAAAAATTAACAATATTGACCTCAAGTAAACAATAAAAAGTAACACTGACACGCGAAGAAAATTTGGCCATTAGATTCTTTGAAATATATATCGTCCTTTGCTTTGAAGGGGAAAGAAATAAGTTTACGTTTTCTTTCGTCAGCGTCTTAGGCACCTCCGAACGACGCTTGGCGTCTCCCCTCACGTGCAATTCCGGACGGGGGTGCTCATCTCCCTGGTAACGGAGTTATATTGCAGTGGCCGAGGTGTAATCCTTGGGGCCCACCAGACCAGCTTTTCTTCGATTCGACGTGACGTTTGAAGACGCTACAAGACACACTGAATCCTTGCCAAAGATAATGCAAACGGCTTTTAGTCTCCTTATTAAATACTGCGGACAGACAGGTTGAGCTCAAAAGACAGGAACGGATACGCTAAAAGAAAGAGAAGGATTTGGGGAATGAAACACCAAGAACTTGTGCTTTCAAGTATTTTATATTCATGAAAATGGAACATAATTGATTACGTTTAGTAGGTACTGGAATACTGAATAGAATTCTGAGGATAGAGCAAAGTAGAAGAAAAATAAGATGGTGAGACTCCTTCTGGGACATGAAAGGATATGTGGAGACATATTGGAGGCAGAAACAGGAATAAATAGGTGTAGTGGAAGGTAGACACTGGAAGCTGGACAGAATCTTATCATTCGCTTAGTCAAGATATGATGGTGGGGACCTGGGGACACTTCCTAAGACATGAAGGGATCAGCAGAAACATATTGGAGGCAGACATAAGAATGAATAGGAGCAGAGGAAGGCATGCATTGGATTCTAGACAGAATCTTACCATTCTTTTGGCCAAAATGAGATGGTGAGACTTCTTCTGGGACATGAATGGGTCGATAGAGATATATTGGAGGCAGGTACACGAATAACTAGGAGTAGATAAGGTCCTAGACTGGATTCTGGGCAGAATCTTACCATTCCAATGGATAAGATAAGATGGTGGGATACTTGCTAAGACATGAAGGAGTCAGTAGAGACATATTGGTGTATTGGAGACATAAATAGGGATATAGGAAGGCGTACACTGGATTCTGGATGGAATCTAATTATTCTTTTGGCCAAGGTACGATGGTGGAATACTTCCTTATACATAAAGAGGTCAGTAGGGACATATTGGACTATTGGAGACATAGATAGGAGTAGAGGAAGGCATACACTGGAATCTGGATTAAATCCTATAGTTCCTTTGGCCAAGATAAGATGGTGGGACACCTTATGAGACATGAAGAAGTCAGTAGAGACCTATTGGAAGCAGAAATAGGAATAAGTAAGGGCAAAGGAAGGATTAGACTGGATTTTGTACAGAATCTGATCATTCTTTAGGCCAGCATAATTTGGTGGGACACCGTCTAAGATATCAAGGGGTCAGTAGAGGTCTATTGGGGTCAGAAACAGGAATAAATAGGATCAGAGGAAGCAGAATTTTACCATTCTTTTGGACAGGTGATATAATGGTACCATGCCCAAAGCTCATCGTTTCAATTGATGATCATCAAATTGAAAAAATCAACATAGAAACTTAATCATAGTGGATGACAGACACCAAATTTAGAATTTACTCATTATTCTCGACATAAAATGGATAAGCATCACATCAAGTTTCTAACAATCCTCTGAAGGCCGATTTTTATCTGTCATCGACAGATTATGAGTATTGGGTAAAAATTTATTAATACATTTACGCCAGTCACCGCGGTTTAATATGCGGTCGTGTTCGTATCGTATCGCGGACACAATCTACATTGTACGCTTACGTGGTCAGTGATGGCACGATGAAGCAATATTTCATTTTCATTCAACGTGTATGGACAGGTTACATTAGTTACGTGATAACAGAAACGAAACTCATTTCAAACAAATAAAAATCATCACACTTTATCCAAACGGTAAAAGTAAAGAAAAATTATGTCGAAAGTTTTCCAGTTGGAAAATATCGATCACACTACAAGTGGAAAACTTATCGTCCTTCAAAGAAATTCCATCAGCTACTGATCCCGATCCTTTTGACGGATACAAAGCCGTTTTGCATAATGTATGATAGGTATATCCTTTTTCGTGAAGAGGCTCGTTCCGTTGGGAAAAGGAACCAACTGAAACGATCACGTTGGAAAGTGGAGAAAGAACAAGAAGAAGAAGAAGAAGAATATGATGATGACAGAGTAAAAAAGGTCGAAACAATGTAGCGCGCATCTCATGCACGGCGGGATTCGATTCCCGAGCAGCGATCTCACTTATCGTCGACGCCAGACAGACATATCCGCCCCCTCGGGGCACCCCCGTATCGATGAAAAACATGCAAGGGATGCGTTCGACGGACTTATCTACTGCATCGCAACTGAACCGATCTCACTTATTCTTCTTATTATCAGCGCGATTGTATGGAATATTAAATCGAAAGCAAAATTTTATACCTACCTCTAGACTAAAAATGATTTGTTGACGGGGTGGCTTCTGATAAATAGTAAAATTATAATCGGATTCATCACTTGTCTATAAAAAAATAGTAGTTTCAGTTTGGAATAAGCTATTGTGAGGTTATGGTTCCTATACCTTTCGGATATTAACACACGTGGTGAAAGTGAACACTATCTACCCAATTTTAAAAATTAAGAATAATTGGTAACGCCTAGAGATAACCAAAATTGAGTATTCTGTGGATTGTATGTTGTAATGAATAATTTGGCCTGTGAAAATATTCATAATTTTGTATAAAAGTCACAAAATATTTCAGTTGTCAATAAATACTTTATTGCCTCAATTATTCATTTTAATTAAAATTGCCTACATCGAATTCTAAAAACCAAATTTTTGAATGCAAATTTTCATGAACAAACATTACGTTTCGTTTTTGCTTCATTAATAACCAATTCGTGAGCATGGCTTCGCTATTTAAATAAATATATACAAATCCAAATAAATGTGTTCTAAAGTTAATCAACATTGTAAGCGGTGGAGCTCGTAAAATCAGAGTTATTGCCTCTAAATTTAAAAAGCAAATTATTCGATTAAAATAAATTGTGAGTCCTCTGTAGAAACTAACTGACAAGTGAATTGATTATTGGGTGTTTTTTTAAATTTTAAATGGCCCTATCGATACTTAATTACACGAAATAGCTGAAATAATTAAAATCCATCATTTGTGTATCATCCAAATAGGAATGAAATAATATATACTACTTGCATTATGAATTGACGATGTTTGATGACGTACTAAAAAAATTAAATTAAAAACAAATCATTTCGAACTTTGTATCATCTCAAAACATCATCTACAATAGTTGTTCCAGAATAGTACATGATTTGCTTATTTATAACCTCACTTAACCTAACCTAACCTAACCCAATCTGTAGCAAGCAATTATAGGATTATTGTTAAAACTTAATTCATTTATTGTTTGCTAATTATAATCACACGCGTGGGAATCTTTGTTTTCCTGTTGTTTCCTAAATTGGTAACCACAGTGCGAGCAGATATACAAATTTAAATGTCAACGACCTGGGCGGACCAAAAATGTTATTTCGGTGAAATTGATTTAATTAAAAATTCGGAAGATCTGGTACCGAGCTTAACGTGAATGACAACAACAGTAACGTGTTTGCAAAACAACTAGTTACATAGACTGATCGTTTAAAAATAATGTTGTCTATTCAGTGACACCGATGTACAGTATGTGACACCAAAAAACAAACATCAGACAACAATATTGTGTAAAACACTAAAAGCGCCAGAATTATAATGTAGAAATTGTGGTTATAAGCCTAAGTTTTACACGATTAAAACTAACTAATTCAGGTACACCAACTGAGGTAACACATGGGCATCCAACTGAGGCAACTCAAGGGTATCCAACTGAAGGAACTTGGATGCACCAACTGAGAAAACTCATGCACATCAACTGAGGTAACTCAGGTACACCAACTGAGGTAACTCAAGAACATCAACTGAGGTAACTCGTGGGTATCCCACTGAGGGAACTTGGATGTACCAACTGAGGTAATGCGGGTATACCAACTGAGGTAACACGTGGACATCCAACAGAAGGAATTCAGGTGCACCAACTGAGGTATTTCATGTTCACCAACTGAGGTAACTCGTGGGCATCCAACTGAGTTAACTCGGGTGCACCCAATGAGGTAGCTCATGTACATCAACTGATGCAACTCAGGTACACCAACTGAAGTAACGCAGGTACACCAACTGAGGTAACTCATGTACACCAACTGAGATAACACAGATACACCAACTGAGGTGACTCGTGTGAATCTAACTGAGTTAACTCGGGTGCACCCAATGAGGTAACTCATGTACATCAACTGATGCAACTCAGGTACACCAACTGAAGTAACGCTGGTACACCAACTGAGGTAACTCAGGTGCATCAACTGAGGTGATTTCTACCTGACTCCCGTATACTTCAGCAGACGATTAGATCAGTCATTACATTACTGGTATTTTATAGTCAATTAATGCACCTTTCTCTTTTAGGAATCGGTTAATACGTCTGACTCAGTTGGTAGTACTCCTTTGTAATAAAATGAGTAATCTATTCAGTAGGTATACACCCAAATTTATCCCTCATATTTCGTTCTAATTTAATTGAGTACCTACATCTCGTTGGCATTTACTTTATACTTATATCTAATACCCGCCACGAAATTCAATTTTATTTCGTAAACTTTAACTTTTAGTCATTTTTTTTGAGTAGTACTATATAACGTTTCGTTTACACGACTGGCGAATTCTAATCGTTCGATGTACATACAACGTTTTGAAAACGTGTGCCGCGTCATGCATGTCAAACGTTCAACGTTACTACAAGTTTCATTTATTGTAGATCAAGATAAGCAGGACGTGACCAAATTTGCCTACAGTATGACCACATGTACGTATAGTACAAAGCGGACCATATTCCTATCCTGGTGGTCCGCATTAAGGTAGTAAGTACATTTGGTTCACCACAAATTTTACATTTCTATTTTGAACAAGCGATTCAGGACATTTTAAGTAAATGAACATAAAAGGGTACCTAATTATTTAAAACAGTAGATAACGTAGTTTGTGTTGTATCCAACGATAGTCAACTATAGAGATAAAATTAAAGACAGTCTGGTTGAGGCAAGATAAATTCTGTATGCGAAACTGGACCTCTGAAAGGGAGAGAAATAAAACAGCTCGGCCTCTCTCTGACTTTGCGTTCCTACGTACTCTGATTGGCGCTTTATGCCGCAGTCACTACTCGAGCTCCCACTCTTAGATACAAGCGCCAATCTGAAGCAAGTAGACAAAGCCAGAAAGAGACTTGACGATTCTCTTTCGCTCTCTTCCAGAAGAACGCTTTGAATTATATGTCAGCTCTCTCTGTATTTAGTATTATGTCAGTAGTTTCGAAGCTCGAATGATGTAAGGTAAAGAGAAATTCTTGGTTTTTAATGTTTTTGTTTAATTATTTATTTATAATTTGCACACACAGACGGTGCAATGTGCAACTTGAACGGGAACAGCGAGTTTATTCGTATTGTTTGCGTTCTATGTGAAAAAAAATTGGTGCATGAAACTGCCGGTTGTACATTGGTTCGTTGCATGTTCTTCCAAACACGGAACAAACATTAATCAACGGTGGTTACAACTTTATCTACCTACTGACTGGGCGTTCATATTAAACAGTTTCATTAAGTGATATCAGCAAACTTACTTGACATGGTTTTGACCTTAATGAAAAAGTTTATTGTTCAATGTTTTACCCTTGTTAAACGATGAAATGTAAGAATTTTTCTGATAATAAAGGATTACGTGACGCAGCCTTTCATAAACTGCATTAAGCGTTAGAAACTTCAAAGGCTTAAAACATAATTGAAATATCACCTAAAGACCACGAAGTAAGGAATTTTCCAATAACTGTTTTTCCATTTAATGCTACAAAACTGAAATAACATTAAAGCTTTACCTCTGTCTTCTATATTCTTAAAAGCCTTTTTAAAATAAGAACAAGGCTTTAAATAATAACCGTAATTTAAACTTGTAATTTTATTCAAAGTCGACAAATTACAGGTACTAGGTACGTAAACGTCGACTGTAATAGATGAAATTTTATCTTTGATCAATTAATTTGCATGAGTGGGATTTCAATTGCCATTAAAGCTTGTTAACACGACTTTAATGACAACAAATAACGCTTGTTTAAAAAACACTACATGTAAAACTTATTTAATTACAATCATCAAACAATCTCAAATCTTTGGTGTAAATGAAATAATTAACACACCATTCTAGGCCTATGAAAAAAAGGAATGCAAAATTGGAAATTTGGGATAATCAGAGATGGATCGTGATTTTATGGTGGAAGTCCTTCCAAAAATCCTTCCTCTGTCTTTTGCACGTATATTATCCTTCACGTTCCCTACTTTCTTTTTTTTTTCAAAGAAAACATTCCATTTCATTATCTTTAGGAAGATTTCTTTATAATTAGTCCCAGGAAAAGACTTGGAATTTTTAAAGATGTCTCGACGACCCTCTTCACTGCTCGTTTGAATGGGTAGTTGGCTTTTGGCTTACACGGCAGTGAGAGAAGGCCCATGTTTATTTCAAGAGGGTTTATTTTCCGAATGGAAATCATCCTCAAAGCGGTGTCTTCTTGGCATGTTTGCATACTTCCCGAGCTGTTCCAGGCAATAAACGCAGTCCGTGGAAGGCTTTAATTAGAACAAGTTAAAATATTAGCTTGTACAAACAGAATCGCTTTTGATTTATGCCGACTCGACATGCTTACATTAAACCATTCCTGTTTACGGCTTCATCACGCGACAGGGTTCGCGGATTAGCTTTGCCAACAAGTGAACGTTCTCTGTGACGGTAATGCTCTTACCTTCCTTACCTACCTACCATAGATTACCTTAACTCCTTGTCTCGTGCCTCCTTTAGTAATTCTTGGCATTTCTACGTATTAAATTCTATTACACAATAACTTCACAGTACAAATAACGTAATTACTTTCAAAGACGTTCATATTGGTAGATAGCGTCTGCCTCCGAGCCATCGGTGCCTCAGCCAATCCATTAGATGCAACCTCCAGTCACAGACACAAGTAGCTGGACGTAGCCACCACCCACAGTCACCAGTGTCACTCACAAGTCGCTACACGCAGCCACAAGTAAAAAGTGGCTATATGCAGCCACAAGCTTTAGTAAAATGTGGCGAAACTTAGTCACTAGTCTTAGTAACAAGTGACTAAACCGATCCACCCGTCACAGACGCAGTCACTGGTGTCAGTCACAAGTCGCTACACGCAGACGCAAGTCACACTTGGCTATACGCAGAAACAATTTACAGCAAGAGGTGCCTAAACGCAGTCATCAGTAACAAATGGGTAGACACAACTTATGGAGATTTAACGTGCGACACCTGCCCGCGTTGGGCTTATTCACACGCCAAACCGCACAGGTCGAACCTGGTGGAATGGTGGTTCCCGGTCGACCCCGGGAATCGACTTGCCGGGTCAAATCCCGACAAGCCACGACGCTACTGGGGGCCAACGAGGCGAGTGACCCCCAGCTCGGGCCTATCTTTACCCTTATTCGATGTTCGTTTCGGGAACTGCGTGACGGAGTGGACGCCCCGGCAGTACAGCCCCCTAACCCAGCATGCGGGCTTTCAACCACTGCCCCCTCGAGTCCGACACCAACTGACGGGGGAGGAGCGAAGCTAACTCCTGGGCACCCCCCGTCCCCGAGGTACCAGTGTAGGGATACTGGTCTCCATCGGTTACTCCGGAGCACCCCTCGCTGGGTGACATCCGTTTCCCGTAAAAACACCGGACATTCTTCCGCATTCACAACTAGCCCGAGCACTACCCTTCTCCTCTTCTCACTCTGCCATCGTCAAGTGTACACCTCACCTAAAGGGTCAGGATGCACACCCAATCAGCGCAATCACGTCGCGGTGGTCTCTGCCACTTCGCTCCTACGCGCATATCAGTCGCGAACCCCCTAATGGGTCAGGCCGCTCACTCACCACACCCTCGCCTGATGCCCCCTTGCCAGACTCGTACTTTGTTGATGGACATGGGCTGGAACAACACCCAGAGGTCCAGAACGTTTCCGAGACTGTCGAGGTTCCCATGCGATTGTCACTGAAAGTGCCGGTGACCGCACCGAGATTGCCTCCCTGTCGACGGGTTAGCTATGTCGGTGGGGGTGGGTTCGGCCCCCACGTCAGCCTTCCCGTCTGTGCTGGACTTACTGACACGTTTGTCTGCCAGCTGCCGGCTACTACCCCTCGAGGTTTTGCTCGGCTGCACTAGCACCAGACGAGGTGCCTCCGGCCCTTCGTCCATGACCATTTGCAGCTTTCAACTCCATCTAGCCTCCGTCTCGTCCATTCAGCTTTCTTGCGCCAGCGCGGGTACTAGACCCCCCCCCCACCACGACAAGGTGAGGACACGGGGGGATGGGTAAACACAGACGTAAGTCACAGTAGCAGGTGGCTAAACTGAGCCACTAGTTGCTGTCGCAGTCACTTGTGGCTTGGCGCAGCCATCAGTGTCAGTCAGAAGTTGCTTCACGCAGACACGAGTAACAAGTGGCAATATACAGCCACAAGCTTTAGTAAAATGTGGCGAGACATAGTCACTACTCTTGGTAGCAGGTGGCTAAAAGCAGTAACAAGTCGCTACACACAGACACAAGTCACACGTGGCTATACGCAGCCACAATTTACAGTAAAAGATGGCGATACACGGTCACCAGTCTTAGTAACAGGTGGCCAAACGCAGAAGTGGCTATACACAGTCACAAGTGTCAGTCACAGTTGAGTAGACGCTGCCACAAGTCGCAGTCACCAGTGTTAGTCGCAAGTGGCTAAACGCTGCCACAAGTTGCATAAATCTTTCTGTGCATTTGCCAAGAGTGAAGTACGTAGTGGCTGGCGACTGTGGTATTCTGTGGTCAGGTAGATATACTATATGTGTCGCCAGCACTGACACATTCACAGTTAATGACTGGATTACGGGTACTCGAACTCTCAGTTTTCCTTTTAAAACCGCACAAAATACGTAAAAAGTCTCGTCAAAGACTTATGAGAACCACTGGTCGTCGTCACGAGTAGCCCAGTCGATTGTGATTGACGCTTTAGCCATCCCCGGTTCAGTTACATGGTTGCAGATGTTTTTGACTTAACAACCTACAACTACTTAAGTCAGTATCGAAAAAGATTCTACTTCTCAGGATGCTTTAGGTTTGATTTGTGAGATATGATGTTCTGTGTCGTAATTTATCATGTTGTTTAGTATCAGTTCAAAGGTGTTTCCAATATCACTTAGTCGGCCATTAAATGTTCATGAGTAGGGAACTAAGTACCATTCATAATAATTGTGAAGAGAAGGAGTCGTTTGCAGTGGTCGTAATTAATAGCCACCTACGGGTTGGAACACCGCATGTTACTTCGTTCGGTTAGTTAATAGGTGGTACCTATACGTATAATGGAAGGTTTCCAACGGCAAAGGGCGATAATAACCACAATAACTACTTCGGTGGCGCCATGACGTAAAGAAAACACGTAGCTATGTGTCGTGTCACAAAAGACCCTAATGAATCAACGTCGGAAATATTGTTATATTCCACAGTCAGCTGGTTATGACACGATTTTTTTTGTGTTATTATAGGGGAAAACCCGTCCTTACATGTACGTATAATACACAAAAACTCATTAAACAGAAACCGGGATTGTATTTGTGGCAAAAAGGCACAATAGCTGAACATGATACATCGTTTGCAGGAAATTGTACCTTTAAGAAAAGAAAATTGTGAATGCAAATAAGAAAAGCCAAAACGGAAGTCAGATAAATGTCGAACATTATATATCAAAAATAACAAAATATCAGGTATTCTACCTCTAATTTTTTTTATTTAAAATTTGAAACTACCCTAAAAAGCTTTTACTTACTCGAGCTAAAATGTAATAAAGTAGTTTTGATTTGTAATAAAATCGCGGAAAGATATGGCAGCCGATCCGTGACATTTATCGTGAAGTGCTGACGCTGAACAAAACACTCTTAAGTACTGGTTTTCTTTAGAATGATTTAAGACGTTCCATAAAACTTAGCACGTACTAAAAGTAGCACGTGTTGGTGCAAAATAGTACAAAACAGTAGTTGGCGGATATTTGCCAAGTTCTGAACCAAAGAAAACCTTTCTAAACTAGACGCGTTACTTACGACTTCTCAAGATAAAAATCTGCCGCTTCCTCCAGGAGCACACGAAAAGATTAGCAGTTCGCAAGTTTTTCGGATCTGGAGAGAAATTTATAATCATTTGAACTTACAACTGGTGAAGAAGTTTTTGCACGTGCTGACACGAAGCGTATGCATTATAAATCTTGTGGCGAAACGTCGCATAATCCTATCCCATCAGTTGGAAGACTAAAGGTTTTTCCAAACCCATTTATCTTATTTATTCTCAAATATATCTACTTAAATGCAGTTTATGTCGAATTATATATTCGGTACTCATGATTCGTATTAAATTTTTCAAAACGTTCATTATTAGTAGTCAGTACTTGCCACCAATGCTTCAGCCAATCTACTAGAAGCAACCACCAGTCACGGACACAGGAAGGTGGATGCTGCCAAAAGTAGCAGTCACTAGTGGCTTAGCGCAGTCATTAGCGTCTGTCATAAGTCAATACACACAGCCACACAAGTCGTTACTCATAGCCACAGTGACAGGTGGGTATACACAGTAATCAGTATCACTCGCAAATGACTAAACGCAACCACCAGTCACAAGTCGATGGACGGCGCCACAATTCACAGTAACAGGTGGCTCGGTGAATCCACCAGTCACAGTCGCAAGTGGTTAGACGCAGCCACAAGTCACAGTAGCAGATGGCTGTTCACAATAACCAGTGTCAGCTGCAAATGGCTAAACGCAACCACCAGTCACGAGTCGATGGACGGCGCCACAAGTCATAGTGACAGGTGACTCGGCGAATCAACCAGTCACAGTCGCAAGTGGTTAGACGCAACCACAAGTCACAGTAACAGATGGCTGTCCACAGTAGCCAGTGTCAGGCGGAAATGGCTAAACGTAGCCACCTGTCACAAGTGGATCGACGCAGCCATAAATCACAGTAACAGGAGGCTACGTTCAGACACCAGTCACAAGTTGTTAAACGCAGCCACAAGTCGTAGTAGCACGTGGCTTGACGCAGTCACCAGTAGCAGTCACAATATCACTTGATTTATTGTTAAAAGTGTTTGATAAATCATAATTACATCAAAAAAATACATAGTTTTTCTCAGTTTTTTCTACCTTTACTTCCTCATTTCTAATTAAGACCCACACAGAGCCATATTCCAAAAATATGATTTTAATAACTTCTTCCAAATGTCCAGATTGATCACTCTGAAGCACAAAAGTGATTTCTGGTCGCTAAAAGTTGCTGGACAAAAGTCCAAATTCTTCAAAAATCAAGGAATTCTTTGCTAACACGGAGATTAATTTTCTGGATGATCTTGAGGCTCTGATTATTTGCTAAAGACTTATCCAAAACATTCACAGCCTGTGGTATGCCCTGTGCACATAAATATTTTGGAAGGTATCCAAATTTGGAAGTTTTGGAAGTAGGAATCCAATAATATTCTATAAATATCATCACATTTGAAGTCTTTGTAACTTTTGCTGTGCCACTATGTCCACTGTCAACGTTTCACTCCCGAATGGGGTTACCCATTATTTAATCCAGACAATAAGGTGGGTTTATTTCTTTTTAATTAGTTGTAGATATTAACAAATTCATGGTCTTTACTTTGTAAGCTATATTTGAAATACGAAAATGACTGTATTGAGTCACTAAATTCGAATTTATGTTTATAGTGGCTACATGTCGATTCCTAACAATAATTAACATATGCAGCATTTGACCTAGCTGTCAATGCACCCTCAAACGCATAAAGTTGATTATGGTTGCAATAAAGCACCTGTCTTTTGTTGGTCAATTATATTGATCCCAAACTACCCCTCTCGCCTAACGCACTCTCGCTCGTTCCCCATTTCGTCCCTAATACCTTCAAATTACGTGGAAACGTTGATGCGCCACCGAAACTGCGGCAACTGCATAAAACCAAATTAACTTTGGAGTTGGCAGAACTGCGAAACTGCCGGCTAAATGCTATTGAAGAGACATCCGGGGCGCAAATGGCAGGTACTGGGTATTGATTTTACATTGTAGTTTATGCTTTCATAACACCTGCTTTGAAATCTAGATTGTTGATGGCACATAGTCTATTTGAAGGGTGGAAGGGTGTAATTTTGTTGTGCGTGTCTAAGTCCATTGTACTTTGTGATACTTTATATGCAAACGTTTAATTGCATGGCTGGATTCAACCTATCAAGGCCTTTAATTGGATTTGTACAATGTTTGAATGTGTTATAACCCCATGCTATTTTGCAAAAATATTTGGTTTTATTTTAAATTGAGTCGTACATGGTGGTCAGTACTGCACAAGGTGAACAACCGTTATGGCGCATGTTTGCATGACGTGGATTTTTTCAAGAACCTCTTCATTAGCACTGGAGGTAGTCGCGACTACTACTACCACTTCTACTGCTCTTAAGTCGTCTTTTTTTCTTCGAGTGTTTGAGTTAAGCGGCATCGAGAGAACATCTTGACGGATAGTTTAATTATGGAGTAAATGAGGCGTGCATAGATGACCGCGATAGGTAATTCAACATGACTTATTTGGAAGTAGCCGCCGACTTAAATAAGCCTGTACGTGATTCATGTACGCTGAATGCTTCAATTTAGCGATACTCCGTCACGACGCCAATCGAAAAAGAACAGGAGAAGAAGATAGCAAATGGCTCTCTTGGATTTATAACCTCAAAAAATTAAAACTGATGATAATAATTACCGTTACCATCGAGAAATTACAAGGCCAGACAGCTTTTACGCGAGAATCCCGATTCGCCACTATAAGTGGTCAATTTTACGGAACACTTTTAGTGAAATGTGCAAAAAAATTATCGTGAAAACATTATTTTCACGGTGGTATCTTGTAGAGATCGATGAGAAGAGCATTTTTTCATAATTTACAACACTGGAAAATAATTATTACTATTATTTATTTAATGTGAATGTTTTGAAAAGTGACTACAGTGACCTATCGACGATTATGTAGCGAAAACCGTGATAGATACAAAAAAATGTACACACACTTTTTTTGTAGAGAATTAAATTTCCTATAGAAAAGTCCAGGGCAGCATCTCTTTATGTTGTACAGCTAAAGAACTGCAGTCTACCATAGAACCTCTAGACAGTATGCAACATTCTCTTCAGTCCACGTGTTAAGTATCAAATGCAATAGGAGTCAAAACTAAGTAAAGACCATTTTTTTAGTACTTTTTGGACACATTAAACTTCTGCTACGTAAAGAATATGTTGTATGTCGAGTATTACCAGAAAATATATTTAAAATTCCTAAGTATTTTGTAAAGACTACTATAAAAATAGTTCTAACTGTAACTGTACGTATGTCTTGCATTGTACAATACACTACTACGAAGCTTTACGCTTGAGTTATCGTTAGTGTGGTGACAGTAACCCAGAGAAGAATGGAATAAATGGTCGTGTCTGTTGTCAACCTGTCATGTCTACTGTCTTACTCTAAACGACACAAAGAGTTTCGCAAATGCATGCACTTGTATACGTTCGTTTTATTGTGGGTCGTAGAACAATTTTTACATTTAACTCTACCACAACCGTTCGACTGGATAGACAAGACAAATATGTAAAACTAATAACTGACCGGTATCATATTAAGAAATTGACTATTAGTGAAAGGTTGAATGGTGAAACAAATGTGCAAGTTTATTTTTTCCCTGTTGGTAACTTGCACTGGCGCTGAAGACACATAGTGGTCACAATCAGAAATGGAGGAAGTCATACTCAACCTAACTTCAAATTTTCACTGCCAATTGTGAGGTTAGGGTTTGACCTGCTTGTTCTAATTACTTCTTTGGCCACTGGGTGTCGTACAGTACAATGCTGAGATTATTCATGTACTCCATTACGTGGCTGGATTCTGAGTTAACTTAATACTAATTTTTTTATTTCTTAGTATTATCAGAAATATTAACACGTACTAATTCACCAATGTGTGCTCTAAAATAAACCGTACATTGCAACGTTTAGTACGAATCATTTGAATAACTGAACCACATTTTACTGCTTATCAAATTAACTTCGTTTGCTAAAATCACGTTCCGTCATTTGTAAATCTCTTTGCACCGTCTGTTGCACTCTAGTTCACTTATTTCCTCCAGTCGTTGGCTGAAAAGTTAAATCGGTTTCATGAGTTTACCCTGAAGTTGACGGTGGGTGAAGTCTTGGCAGAGAGTATCTATGGTTCGTCGTCATCTGTCTCTTTCTCCTTTTCTCGTTCTGTGTGTGACTATCTCTCTTGCAGTCTCTTAATTATTCAATATGGCGTTGCTGTATGGAGTTGCATGCTGATGAGTAGGTACTCGAACTTATGTGAAGAGTTAGTCACAATCTAGGATTCTATCTTGGAATTCCCGAAATATTCTATTACTTGCAGAGCCCAACCATCCAGCCGGGAGTTTGTAGGATTTATGATATTTAAATCAGAACGACCATTTCATACCGTAACCAAATTCCAGGATCGATTGTGTGTATTCAGGGCGACTATATCTTACAGTTACCCCTTGATCATGTTGCATAGCACCTGTCGATTTTGAAAATTGACAACTTGATGAGAAAAAAAATGTGATGATTTGGAATGAAATCACCTAATGGCATTTACCTAGCACATTACTAGATCAAAAGCACTTGAAAATAAAGCAATCGGTGGCTTTATTCGGTTATCAGATTAGTACCTAAATCCGTGACCTGGAGCGATCTAATTAATTCCCGATCTCTTTCCACCGGCATGGCATCGTACATAAACTGGAGCCGGGAGCCGCACGTCAAAGGTCCCTTTTTTGCCCGATGTGGTCTGGGCTATTCAATTAGACTGCCACGGCAGATAAATGAAATAGTTCGCGGATACCGCAGGCTCGCAAAAATTGCCCCGCTTGCAAATGCACCCTCCCGGACAGAAGTTAATTGTGTTCTCGGTTCGAGTATGCAATAATGGCGAAAAGTTCTTTTGTTTTCTACGACCTGAAACCGGCCTGGCTGTATAGAGAACTCTGACATAGGCCTCTGTACCTCATGGAATTGAGATCCTATCCCTTCGTAATCCGGTTTCGATTTTTATTTATCTCGAATGCTCGCAAATATCGAAGGACGTTATCAACGCACACTTTTGCCTTAAGACCTAAAGTATAGAGTATATTTTTTTGGAACTTTTCCTTTCTTATCACTGGCTTCATGCTTTGTTTTCTTTTTTAACTAATTTTGTAATCATATCTCTCATTTATTTTAAAATTATAAACATTCTAGAATACTCCAGATCACTCTATGTCATTCCCAATCATTCTCTAGAAAATGTGGGATATTCTAGACTTTTTTTGAACATCCCAACTCATTTTCAAAAATTCTATGACATTTTGGATTATTCTTGAAGAATTAAAATACGAACATTCAAGAACATTCATGAAAAATCTGAAGCATCTCTCATTATTCATGAACATTCCAAATCATACTCGAATATAGCAAATTATTTTTGAAGAATCTGGAACATTCTGGATCATTCATAAAAAAATCTAGAGCATCCCTTTTCATTTTTTATCATTTCAGGTCATTCTCGAATATTCCAAATTATTTCTGAAGAATCCCAAATATTCTGGAATATTCCAAATCATTCCATATCATTCCGAATGGAGAACATACTGGAGTATTATTGATTTCATTCGAATATCTCAAACCACCCCCCAAAAATCATTCTGAACCATTCTACGTCTTTTTCAAACATTTCAAATCATTCTCAAATATTCCAAACTATTTTTATGAAAACAGATAGATTTCTATATTATTTCAATTCATTCTCAAAATTTCTGGAACATTTTAGATCATTATTGAAGAATCTGGAACCTCGTTCATCATCTCGAACATTCCAAGTTATTCTCGAATTTTATTTTGGAAAAACATGAAATATTCTCCAACATTCCAGATCATTGCATGTCATTCCCAATTATTTTCAAAAGAATGTGGAACATTCTAAACTTTTTTCAAACATTCCAATTCATTATTAAAAAATCAGGAACATTTTGGATCATTCTTGAAGAGTCTATAACATCGTACAATTTGAAACATTCTGGATCATTCATGAAAAGTCTAGAGCATCCCTCATCATTTTTGAACATTTCAAGTAATTGTCGCATATTGCAAATTATTTTTTTAAGAATCTGAAACGTTCTGGAATATTCTATATTGTTCTATATCATTTTGAATCGTTTTCAAAGAATATGGAACATTCTGAAGCATTCCAAATCTTTTTAAAATATTCCTATTATTTTTCTCGCAAAATCTGGAACACTTCAGATCGTTTTTGAAAAAAAACTGGAAGTTTCTAGATCATTTATGAAAAATCTGGAGCATCCTTCATCATTTCAAATTATTTTCGAATTTTCCAAATCATTTTTGAAACATCTGCAACATTCTAGAATATTCCAGATCATTTTATATAACATGGAATCATAAATGTGGAATTTTCTGGAAAATTATTGGTCTTTCTTAAACGTTCCTGATGAATCTCAAAAATTATGAAAACTTCAGATTATCTTGGAATGTTGTGGATCATTCTCTCATGTTTTTTTAATATTCTGAGTACTCCAAAGCATCTCGATAATTCGTGTACGATCTGGAATATTCAAGAACTATCTGAGACATTCTGGGACATTCCTACAAATTCTAGAACTTCGTTGAAAATTTGGAAAAGCAATTTTCAGTGGCCTAATGAATGAATAAATATGGGCTTCACACGAATTTTTTAGAAATAATATATCATCATTTAGGTGACATTTCAACTTAATTAATAAAAGTGTGACCACACCAAGTTTAGGAGCAATTTCGTTCCGGACAAGCGTTTGTATGTACAAAAGGGCAACATTCTGACCTACATTTCTCGCTGTTAGGACACAAACAGTGACTTGACCCTTGTAAGTTTAACAACCCCATAAATTCTTGTAACAAAGTGGTGAGTTAGGCTTGCTTGCCTAAGACATCGCGGTTAGCGTGCTACCAGTTTCTCAGAATTAGTAACTTACTATATATTGGCTAGTTGGTTATTTGGAACTTTAATAAAGGGCACGTATAACTTATAACAGTTAACCATAAAGCAGAGCATAGTCTGATATTCATGATAACCACAAGTTCTAAAATAAGCCTCATGGTTTTAAAATAAACATGAAAAATATAATGTAATAACAAGGAAAATTAGGAGGTACCAAAAGGTATAGAACAAAGGGTGCTTTAGAAAACAATAAAGAAAAGGATAACTTAGGATACCTTCTGGGCTCCAGTGGCAAGATGAAAATCAAAAGAAGAAGTCGATCCCTGATTATCATAAGATTAGAATCTTAATTATACAGAAGTACATAAAATCTCATTTTACGTAAGTCATTTAAGTCATGTAACAGAAACTTCCAATTGAAGTCTTCAATAAATGGTGGAGGTATTGTAAGGGCAATCCACATTTATAAATATCCTGCTTTTTAGAGAGTAAATCATTATGAAGAAGTTGTACAAATTTGTGTACCACTTTTCAACAATTTTCCAACTTTTTGTTTTCCTTTCTGAAAGTTTAATTGCCGGATTCTAGTTTCATCCGTTGATGTTTGAACGCATACGCTTTTCGCAAACAATCCCAACATCTACAGAAGCCCCACTTTTACGACTTCTACTCGACAAGGTAATAACGCAGTTGCCAAGGTTACCACGACCGCTCTCCCTAGGGCCCGCAGGAGTGATTCCCTAAAGCTTCATGAATTTTGACCCCAGCAGATCGGATGGTCGTCATTCGGACGGTTGGCATTGCAGATCTGGCAGGACGCACGACATAAGTCAGGTACGCTACACCTAACACACATTCCAACACATAAACCCAATCCCAAGTTAAAAAAAATACTTGTAGTGATTTGGAAGTACGTAATTGAACATATCAAATTATTTTGAGCGATCCAAAAAGCTCAAAGAACTTTAAATACTGAGCAGTTACAATTAAAGTGGCATAAGTAAGAGTATTTATGAAGACTCGGTTTTAGTACCCACTCCCTACTATGGGGACGATTTTTTGTGACGTTATTCACCGTAGTTTAATGGCCGTCATATGACGGTACCGCTTTGGAGTAAACTAATGCTTTACCAGCTGAGAGTCTGCCATCTAAAATCCTCAATCTCTCTCTCCTCCCCTTCAGTTTTACGTTGAGTGACAGACAATTCGTCTGCACATAAAACGGAATGAAAAGTGCTATTCAACGGATGTAATTTATCAGTTTAGATTTTCTCAAGTTATTTATGGGAAAGATCAGTTATTCGGAATGCACAAACATTATTCAGATTGATTCTGTGAACTACTCATGGCGCGATCAATCTTTGCGTTTCCGTCTTATTATTCATTCTTGATGTTCTATCTTAATGTATACTACGATCGAACCAGAGTAATAAACGAGAGATTTGCATCTGTCATGTCTTGACACGTGATACAACGCTTTGACCCTTGCAACACAATCGATCTATTAACCGAACGCAACTAAATATGTACGTCTAACAGTCGTGTAGAATGGATACTATTGTTATTGATGACGACCAGTATTGAGGTTATAGTGCACCTGAATTTCTTTCAGAAAAATTTTCGTTTTGTGGATAAATAATTAAAACAGTAAAAGAAAACTTACAGTACAACAGCAACATCAGGACTGCAGACTAGAATCCAAGCACAACAGTCACGGGAACTAACGAATGTCGTCCTGGCTTCATGCAGTAGTAATCGCGTAATCGAATAAAAACACTAATTACGAATTGTTGGATTAATTCATCGATTACGATATTAATAACTCCCTTATTTGAACACAAAATTACATTTTAGTCTAACACATACACTATTAACCACTAAACTTCACGAATATTTAAAGGTCATATTTGCTTCGTGCAGTAGCAATCACCTAGCTTCAACTTTGACGTAGCCAAATTATGATTTCATACAATAGCAGTTTTCAATTATAAATAATAGACCTCGTTAAAGATTTATTCGATTCATTTGCCAATTGGGTTAATAATAATTACCCTATCTGAACCCAAAATACCCCTTTTAGTTTACTTCTTTCACTATTAACCACTTTTCACGATTTTTTGTGATCAACAGGGCGCCACCGCGAAGTAATTGATATCGTTCCGGCTTCGTGCAGTAGTAATCACTTAACACTTTTATTTGCTTTTGTTTTTTAAAAAAAGAATAAATGCATTTACGATTAATTAGATTAATTAATTAATTAATTAATTAATAACCACCCTATCTGAACACAATATACACTTTTTAGTCTATTTCATACACTATTAACCACTACTTTCCACAATTCTTTTTTATACGTCACTCTAATTTCGTGCACTACCACAACTGTGTCAAAGTCAATTTATGGTTTCAAACACTAAATGTTCTTATTTGATTTTGATTTTCGAATAAAAAAAAAACGTATTTAGGGTTACTTGGATTGATTATATCGTTGTTTTTAATTTAGGCAAATGCAATTAATTAAAATTGATTTTTATTTTATTTGGATGGTTATCCACGACTTCTCAAGATAGGAATGTCTGTTTAAAACGATTCTCGCCACAAAGGCACTCTCGGAATTGAGTAAACAAGCAATTAAGTTTGTCCTTCAGTTGTTTTCGACGGTTCAGAACGAACAGATGTCAAAAAAAGTTACTTTCACATTCGCGGTTTGATAACAGTTCTAATAAATTTGTGAAGACGTCGCGATTGTATACAGAAACACGTTGGACATTTGGTGATTTTTGATTCAATTTTTTTCTCTGATTGTGCTATAATTATAATTATTATGCTTGTGGTAATTATGTAGCAGAAGATTATGGTAAGTTTCATGTATGTGACCTAACAAATATTACATATAATTATTTAGTATATGGAAATTTTCCAGTTTTAAAATTATGTGATATACAGGGTGTTACTTAATGATAAGCCTCAATTCCAAAGGCGCATTACTGAAGCAAATTCAAGTAGAAAAGTTCATATAAACATGTGTGGTAAAATGTCTGGTTTTCAAGATACAGGGTGTTATTTTTTTTCTTTAAAAAATTGGTTTTTTATTAATAACTCAAAAATCCTTTTTCCGATTTTGTTGAAATTTGACAGTGTTGTTCATTGTAATAAGGCGCTCAATTAGCACTAATTAGTAGATAAGTATGAGTCTCAGTTAATTTGTTTTAACAACTTTTCGACATCCAATGAAATGGTTTTTATTTTTTTACTCGAAAACGAAATAAGATACGAGGAGATATCACAGACCAAAAAGTTGTATCATTAGCTGTTTAATCCGAAAAAGGCTCTAAAGTTTTAAAAAAACCAGTGGTGTACATTTTTTTCTCAATATTATTAGCGAGACTGCCCCGAGACGCCCCTGGAACTCACCTAGAGTCTGTAGAAAAACTTATGGCGTATATAAATTCGAAAATAATATGCAATTTAGTCAAAAAATGACTGATACTCAAAGCTTATGCATCACGTTATTATTGAAAATTTCGTAGGAAATCAAATTTCTCCTCCAACGTCAAAGAAAATTGGTTGAAATTAAATTCATTTCCATCAGTATCCCACATTCCCTTTTAGTACTTATGTACTAAAATGCTCAACAGGATCCGTTTGAACTAAAATTAATTCCCAAAGTTATTTCCTCGTCAACGGAAGGCACATATTGCCTTTTAGCGGGATTCTGCGAGCAACAACGGAAAGAAGTAAAAGCAACTTTCGGATCTCTCCTTTAGTTAATGCAACGACGATTTCGTTTAGCGTACACAATGGAGGAAATTGGATTTGATGAAATTCAATTTGATTATGCATGTGCCAATGTAGCCATCATGATGGTTTGTGTATGTGTCTGTGTATGTGTGTATGCAAAAAAAGGAGTGTATGGGGACGACTGTCATATTATGGTGGTGAAGGTTTTAAAGCTGCGGATGACAGATAAGCTTTATGAATGCAGAGTTACATTAAAAAGTCAACGCTTTAATAAAGAGTTACAAAAGCACAAGCACAATTTATCTTGGATGAACTTAATCCATTAACTAAATGTATACGAATGGAAATAAATTTCAAAAATTTATATGCGAGGAATAAGGGGTTTCCTCAGTGGTATCTACCAGCAGCAAGGTCCAATTGGTGGATCTATTTAGAACTGCTTAGGGTAGGTACTCCTCATTCCAGTAGCAGTGAAGTTTTTTCAGTGAAAGCAACCCTTTTGGGAGTACAGACACAACGACGGGTTGATACATCTGAGACACGACAAAAGACGCGATGCCAATTATGATGCGAACCTTTTTATTCCCGGCGGGATTTAGACGAGCGTAAGCTCGCTTATTTTCTGGTCCGCGAAATAAATTTTCCAGACCCATTTGCCGTTTCCATCTTTCTCCGTTTTTCGAAGTTTCTTTGCGCTCAGCAGGGCAACCAACGATCATTAGAATCGATGTAACAATGCACTCGGCAGTGAGCTCCGAAACCCCGAACCGGAAATGATGAACGCGCTTATTGGAAAGATTTATTTTTAAATCCCAGAACCGTTCCATTTTTCGGTCTTCGTTGTTGTTGCAAAAAGGAGAATTTTTCTTTGAAGCTCATCTTCCAATAAAAAGAGAAAATCGATGAAACTGATGTAACTAATCGGTTTCGATAGGTTCTTTTAAAACTCATTATTTCTTATCGATCTCTTCTATGGGGTGAAACATTTGTCATCTTTTTTTTTATTGTTTAAATATTTATGCAATTATTATTAGCCACAAATCGAAATTCAGAAACTCCATTTCCCGAAATGGCCATACAGGAAACGTCGACGTTTATGTTTTTCTATTTCGTTTCGTGCAAGATTCACGGAATCCCTCGAAGATTTTTCAGGAAATTGTATTTTCGCCTTCAACCCCAGATAATACAATTTCCATTACGTTGATGGCAAGTGCTCGAGGTCTACGAGCAAGGAGATTGACCCGGTGCAAGGAAGAATGTGTTATTTAGAAGGCCGATCATGCAGAATAGCTGCAATACAATGGTCTCCCTTTTCCGGAAAAAAATGACTTTACGGGGAGAAACGAATTACCACAATATATTAGGGGAAAACTGCAAACGCTTACGGTTCCTTACTGCCATCTTGTCGTTTGTTGATGGCTTACGCCACAACGTCTTTCCATTCCTACACAAAAATACGTAAGAAATGAAAACTGAACCTCTTCGAAAACTATTTTTGTTCAAGTAGAATACAAAAAGTCACTTTAGTTATACACACACCCTACCATAACCTTTGACAACTCTTCTATTCTTGAAAAGATTTAACAACAATCGATTTCAAAGTCTCAAAGCACCATCAGCTGGACCTTTCAAATGTCGTCGATTGTATGTAGCCTCTAGTTAGAGACTTTGCAGTACAAAAAGTGAGGTACGGGTCTAAGTACCATCTTTCAAACGTTGCCGGGGTTTTACCTGTCGTACGTGGTTTATTATTTATCCATTATTCGAAGCCAGCGGCCATATTTTAATTGCCAAGCAGCTGCACGGACCACAATAACAGTCCTACTTCAGCCCCGACATCGACGCACACACAATCTGCATACTCGAAAGTTCCCCGAGCACTCTATTAATGATCACAAAGTAGATGTTATCGAGAATTTGTTGTCCTGAACGACTTCCTGCACTCGAATATTCCGTCTAAGAGACCAAGCGGACCGTGGATATCGAAGAGCGTCGTAGTATAAAACAAGAAGTCAAACAGTACCTACTAGCAGAAGTAATTGTTGTTTGATGTTTGCAACACGTTATTGGGTTAAGCAGAACTGTAGTTGTTCAGCTACCCTTGCAGCGATGGTCGATGCTATCGGAACCTTTCGACCGGAACATTACATATAAGAGTTTCTTGTATGAGGCGTGCACCTATTCAGCCTCGTTGCCTCTGAATCGAACAATCAAAGGGAAAACCATCTTTATGGTATCATACCATATGCATTAGTTACAAGGAAAGTGGAAGAAACACACTGATCGAAAAGAAAATCTGTGGTAGGATCTGCATACTGGGTGAAATAATATTATTCGTTGCAGGCTGCAAGATATTAAATTCAAAATTGTATGATTATTTTGTACAGCGATCTAAAAATCTCATTCACGAGCATTAGAGTATAATATTTCCTCAAAACGTACTCAGTTTTTCAAATAGTAATCCTTCACCAGAAAGATTTTCGAACAATTGACAAAATAAGCTCTGGCAGCTAATAAAGCTTGGTATCTTTACATAAAGCAGGCGCATGCGTGCGTCTTGTTCTCATGGATTACTAACCATTGCATAAATGTCTAATTAAACTCATACGCATGCGTCATTCGCTTCAGTCTCATACGCGACTACCCATCGCGCATATGTCGATGTAAAGTCGTACGCATGCATCATTCGTCCCTTTCTCATACACTACTAGCCAACGCATAGATATAAAAGCAAACACAGACGTTTGCTTCGGGCGGCCAGGTGGCCGCGAGGCAATGATGATTAACCGAGCGACATGAACAGCGGATTACCGCGCAGGTCGTTGTCGGTTCGAACCCAGGTATGGGTATTAGCTTTAGACGTATTCCCGTAAAGCGGAAACATTAAAAAAAAAATAAGACGTTAGATCAGTCATAAGTGCTCAGCACTTGAAACATCATATAATTACGATGCACCAAAAAAAAAAAAAACGTTTGCTTCATTCACTTCACTCTCACAAGCTACCAAACAGTGCACGTATGTCGAATTAAACTCATACTCATGCGTCGTTTATCTCTATCTCATGGGCGCTTAACCAACCTACAGACATCGAAGCAAACTCATACGTATGCGTCATTCGCCTCAGTCTCATACGCGACTACCCATCGCGCATATGTCGATGTAAAGTCGTACGCATGCGTCATTCGTCCCTTTCTCATACACTACTAGCCAACGCATAGATATAAAAGCAAACACAGACATTTGCTTCATTCGCTTCACTCTCACAAACTACTGACCACTGCACATATGTCGAATTAAACTCATATGCATGCGCCATTTGCCTAGTTCTCACGCGGTACTAGTCATTACGTAAACATTGATTTAAACTCATGCTTGTAACTTATTACTGGAAGATTTTTGAATGAAAAGACCTTTAAAAATTATTTTTGTTGCCTTTTATTAATTTTTTTTAATTAGTTTAAAATTTTTTGCAGTTAAACCCCCAAACTAGTTTAGATTAAAAAATTTACGATAATTTTTTTGGTCTTGGAAAGTCCTGTAGGTAGGTAAATTTTGTTGATATTAAGCTTTTACATTGTTTTCCTGCAAAAATTAATTAAAAACTTAAGCAGCAGGTAAATATTATTCTGGGTAATGTTTATGTGATGAAAAAGCAGATAGGTAAAATTTAATTAAACCGAAAACAACGTTGCTCACCATGTAAGCAATTTTAATTTAAAATTATTAAACTATTTCAGAGTGACCCTTTTTTTACCAGGGTGAAAATTTTTTTTTTAATATTAAGTATAAAATCTAATTCATTAGAATTCTTAATTTTTTTTATTTAGTCCCTACTGTTTGCTACTACTATTACATGGATAGTGAGAGTCCTAAGAATATTTTGGCCACCCACCCCTTTAATTATACTTGACAATCACGTAAGGCCATAGTCATAAAACAGCTTTTAAGTATCTTAGAATAGAATTAAATGAAAAGGTCGGTTACACCAGTTTGCAGACACAACCCCTAGAATAAATTGTTCGTGATGGAATAAATCGTTACCGCCTTTGAAATACAAAAAAAAATCTAAATCTATTCCGTAATTCATCGTTTAGGTCCCTTTTCCCAAATCTTGCCGTGATTAAAACGATATTTTTCTCATCATCGTCCCCTCTACCCCCTATCGTATATTTCTTCAGGAAGAATGTAAACGAAATTAAAGAATGCCTTAGGCCCAACATAAATCTTACAGACGATAAAAGACGAACAAACCAGAAAAAAATCAAAGGAAAAACAAAATTACCTTGCTAATCTCGATTGCACGCGAAAGGGGGGGAGTTTTTGTCCTGAAGAAAAACCCTCCTGGTCCGTTACAAAAGCGTTTTCTTTTCATTCCGATAACCCGGAAAAAGTCGGAAGAATAATGGCACCCAACTTCCGCGCAACACAATTATTCTTTAATGTTTTCTTTTTGTTAATTAGTTGAAAGAATAACGGAGAAAATACACATTAATTTAATTTAAAAGGGCCTTAGTGACCGCGCCCGTTCTTCGTAAAATTCTGTGTGGATTTAAAAAAATATATACGACGCCCACAAATTTTCAACTCAACACATTAACTTTACCACGACGTTCTTTATTTAAAGATCTTCACTAAATGAAAAAAAATAACCACAATGTCCTATAGAAAAAGTTTTGCATTTTAAATTTGTTCAATGTTCTCTATTCTAAATAATCAAACACTTTGTTTAATCTTCCCATTATTTTTTTGGAACAATCTACGAAAGTACGTCAGATTTCAACAAAAGGGAATGCTGAACTTACGCTGCTTCCCTCGCCCGAGCCGTGCTCCTACTGTGTGGCGAGTCTAGCGGATAATGTGCCAAGCCACACGCCATGGGAGTCCGGCTCAAGCGAGAAGCTGTAGAACTCGGGTTTGGTCGGTGTGTCTTGCTGTTCCCATAACCCGAGTCGAAGGAAAGCGTGTGGGGGTCGATTAAGGCTTAAGGCGCGCCGAAAAAATGCTCGTCAGATGGATTTGGCGAGCTGCCATAGAAATTTCTGCTAAAGCATATAGCATTGTACATGAATCATTCCATGAATCGATGGAAGTCTAATATTCTGTTAAATACTTCCTAATCTTGGCCATCATACAGATCAGTACATAGATCATCCTAATGACAAGAACACGTTCAGAAATGGTCACAGTGTGAGTAAATTGTAAAGGTCACGTATGTGATTTCCGTTAAAGCAGACTTAGACTAGTACCTTGACTAATCCGAAATAAAGATGCATTGTATGCGTTCGCGTGGAATTCGAATGTGGCGCGCCGTATTTACGACAGTGTTGCGTTAACTACGCCTAAATTACAACTCCATAAATACGGGTCGCCTATTGTAAGATAAGTCATGACTAAAGGAACCGTGCGCATTATGTAAATCGCCTAACAATGCATTTGTTTACGCTTCGTTGCCAAACGAATGATTATACCACTTGGAGGTAAATCAACAACTAATATTTTATACGTGCCGCTCGTTGTTATCCCCGTTCCGTTGCTAAATTACATCCCACGCCGTTCTTAAATTGTCTACGTAAGCTCACAGTTTACTGCGACTATACCATATAAATATAAATGAGTTTCTATGAGTACCTTCTGTATTTATGTTGGTAACGACCAAGCAATAAGGCCATGGTTGGAAACCGTCCTTTTTAATCATACCCAAAGCTCCACAGCTTCAAATGATCAAACCAACTTCTTCTGGAGTCACTACTTATCCATTAGATCATCCAGAATCCTTTGGTGTAGTGTCAGTCGATCAGGCGATGAAGCCATGGTTGGAGACTGTTATTTTTAATCATACAAAAAGCTCGGAATCTTCAAATGACCAAATTGAACCTTTCTATAATTACTACTTATCCATAGGATCATCCAGAAGCTTTTGATGTAGAATCTTGACATTTGACGTAATAGGTCATAGTGGCTCCCATTACCCCACCACCAACAAATTCTAGATACTCAAGTTGGTGGATGTCTGCTGACCAGGCAATGAAGCTATGGCTGCAGGTCGTCCTTTTTAATCATACCCAAAGCTCTACAGCTTCAAATGATCAAACCAACTTCTTCTGGAGTCACTACTTATCCATTAGATCATCCAGAATCCTTTGGTGTAGTGTCAGTCGATCAGGCGATGAAGCCATGGTTGGAGACTGTTATTTTTAATCATACAAAAAGCTCGGAATCTTCAAATGACCAAATTGAACCTTTCTATAATTACTACTTATCCATAGGATCATCCAGAAGCTTTTGGTGTAATGTCAGTCGATCAGGTAATGAAACCATGGTTGGAGAATGGAGACTGCTACGTATAATCATACAAAAAGGTCTGAATCTCCGAATGATAGAATTGAACCTTTCTAGAATCACTGTCATCTATTAGGCCATCCAATAGCTTCTGGTGTAGAAACTTGAAGTTTGTCATACTGAGTTTCGGTTTATCTTACACCAAAAAACTGAAACCCTAGTTGGTGAATGTCTATCGACCAGGCAATGGAGCCATGGTTGGAGATTGCCTTCTTTAATCACACGACAAGCTGTAGATCTTCAGACGATCAAATAAAATTCTTCTGGAGTCATTACTCACCCATTAGGCTATCCAGGAGCTTCTGGTATAGAAACTTCAAGTTTGTCATAATTGGTCATACTGACTCTCAGTTTCTTCTACACCAAGAAACTCTAGAAACCCTAGTTGGTGAATGTCGGTCAACCAGACAATGGAGCGATGGTTAGAGACTGCCCTCTTTAATCACACGACAACCTATAAATCTTCAAGCGATCAAATTGAATTCTTCTGAAGTCATTACTCGTCCATTAGGCGATCCAGGAGCTTCTGATATGGAAAATTGAAGTTTGTCATAATTGGTCATACTGACTCTTAGTTTTTCCTACACCAAGAAACTCTAGAAAGCCAACTTATGATGCAGAAACTTGAAATTTGACGTCGTAGGTCTCATATTTTCTCTTACACCAAACCCAAAACCCAAAATTTCATAGAGGGAACTATAACTTGTCTTAAATTTTAAATTAATATGGACTCTGAGGACGACACCTTGGGGGTTGAAGTTATTCCTTCGATCCTTGAACATGGTACGTGTAGAAACTGAAAGAATACAAAACGGCGTTTCGGTTGAGAGATAAGCAATCTGGTTCTTGCAACCAACGTCGACAAGGATCGTCATGTTCGACAGCAGCCAATCAAGGCAAGGAAAAAATTGTGCTTAACGTGTGCTCCGCATTTCCCAAGATAGCAATCTTCTCAAAGCCGGGCGATGATAAATGCGTGTATTAATTACAGGAGGTCGCGTCCACTGGCGATAATAAATGGCGCCATGCCTGCCCTGTAATTACTGCTCAAGGCTAAAACCATTAATAATGGGTTTAGCTAAACCAAGAAATCCCGAAGAGGAACAGGTAACGTTGCCCGCGATCGTGTCTCGTCTGGCAGCACCGTCGACGTCCATCAAACTTGGATTAATTTCGGGAGCAACTTCGCCGACGATTATTCTCGCCTTTTTTCGCACTCACTCTTTCATTAAATGATATCGTCATCAATCATTCCGATTCCAGGAAGTTCACAATCATGCACAGATACAATTAATTGAATGACCCCTTTCTCATAAAAAATTAGTAATATCGAGTACTAAACCATTAAATCAACTCTTCTTCCTCTTCTTCTGCAAAGCTATCTCCTCAAACCTTGACCAAAAGCAAAATTATATACTCAGTGAAATTCAAGCTGAATTTTGAGTTTGCATTGTATCTGCATATCTGTTCTTCTTATGTAATAGGGTTTATTTGCCCTTGAAGGGTATTCAGCAAAGTCAAGATCTGGCACTACGAACCAATGTCGTACTGCTTTGGGTCCCTAGTCAGAGTAGCATAAATGGAAATGAAGTCGTAGACGTCAAAACTTACCCCATTTCATCTTTTGATGAATACAAAGGAATGGCGTATTAATAGGGGGATGCCAAAGGCCCAAAGGAAATATCAACATGCATCTAGGGTCTGAACAAACCCAATCCTATGTTCATAACAACAATATTGTAAGTCCTGAATTCAGCTCGCAACTTCCAAATAAACTCACTATGAGAAATCCACCTTCATTGAAATTTATTTGAGAATATTATCTACCCTGAGGGATCCTTTTGTTGGAATGTAAGTTCAAATGGACCTTTTGACATGGTCACTTATTGGCGAAAATGTTATTTCTATTCTTTTCCATTTCTATCTGGCGTGCATGATATCTGTAGGGATTAATCTGACGTAGGAGGTTTGCTCAGTCGATGGAAATCTGCTTGCGTGCTTGGTCAGACGTCTATGCACGATATGGAGTAACTTTAAGATATTATACCACCCATATTATCGCATTCTAAGTCAAATACACCGTGTATTTAATAGTATAATAATAATTCTCTCTCGTGTCTACCGTTTCACTATTGTGGTGGTTCTATTCGCCTAGCTTACAACTTGACACATCACGCCACGTTTTCACTCGATCCCCTCACTTCCTTATCAGATACACAATTCAATGAAACCCTCTCAGATATGGAATTTTCTTTCCCCAAAATTTTTTGGTTATTTGTTAATAATGTGTCTTTGGACTTGTTACAACCCTAGCCTTAAGCAATTCTACAGTATTTTCTTATGCCTCTTACAGCTCACTTCACAGAATCCCAGCAATTCTAAAATTCTTATCAATTCCCATGTTTCTTGAAAAACCCCTCGTCATTATGTCCAAGATTAAAGATGATGGAGATGCCAAATCTAGCACAGCAAAAAGAGAATACCAATCCCAAATGGTCCATTTCCTACATTCTCAAACCCCATAGGATTCTATGGACATCAGAGCTCCTGTACTTTGGAAGAGGTTCATGAGAGGCTTCTGAATTGGACTTGGTTCGAATCAAATTTTGATATCTTAATCTATTTTGAAGCCATGTAGCAATCAATACCTTCGAATTCTGCATGTGGTTCAACAACAAAAATATAGGTGGAATTGGTTACATCATTGATTGCGTTGGTTCCAGTGATTGCTATCGGAGATGATTAATAGGAACTTGTGTTAGAAGTGTCAGTGGTATATAAGAAAAACTGGTTAGAGAAGACCATAATAAAAGCTGATTGCAATTTATCGTCGACACTTCTCTTCATGAAACAATCTGATTGTCTTCATGGGTATATATTCTGTGGATCCGATGAACTATTGTCTTGGAAGTAAGTGACCCATTTGTGTGTCATAAAATCCCCTTCCCGGTCAATATATCATCCACGAGAGCTATCGCAAGAGTTATTCGTAAGCGATATTTTTGTTCCGGTTTTTCTTAGATAGTTCTAAGTGCGTTCGGAAAGATAATTGGCTCGTACTGAATAACTGTGACGCTGGCGAAAAATCGTTCATGCGATAAAATTGCAAAAGGCAGATTTATGGTCTAAATTTTTGTCGAACCGTCCGTCTGCAAAATTTATTGGGAGACGCAGCGTTTTAATTTATATTACGACAGACAATTTATCAACTCGGTCATGATTGAAGATAGTGACAAAGGTATTGGCAACGACGATTTATTCCCGATTTTTCTGGAGGAACGAGCGGTTACGACGTTCCCGTGCCGTACGTGAGCGGTATTTTGAACTGTCACTTCAAAGCAATCAACTCTTCTTTATGATCGAGACGGAAGAATGCAATCAAATGTATCGGCCTTTGTGCTTTTGACCCCATTTTTTAACGAAACTTTACCAAGCTGCAGACAGATTACAGTTTTTACCAAAAAGGCATGGTTTCAAATATCAATTATCCATCCATGGAGTCATTTGCCAACGACAATAACAGATAATGATCACTACCTAAATAACAGTATGGTCAACTTTAAATGGTGCGCTTGATCATCTCCTGGACTTTTCAGTGGAAGATTCGATTGAGTCAATAAATACTCTTTGGAACAAAATATGCTCTCAGGTCAGTGTTCTGTCGAAACCACCACACACGGATCGCGATTTCGAGCTGGTTGGCTCTCATCAGCGTGCCGCAGATGGTTCCGACATAATACCGACCGTCCAAAGCCTCTCCTTACTAGAAGTGGATTCAATAAAGACCAAAGATGACACTAGAGCGCCATCTATGGTCAACGCTATTTAATAATAGGTACTGTAGTGTTCAACAAGATACCTTTTCATTAAGGTAATGCTTGTTGAACCAGACCTACGCGTAGCTACGACTGCGTGAAAGGCACGCGAACCTAAATAGAACAAAATATGCTCTCAGGTCAGTATTCTGTCGAAACCACCAGACACGGATCGCGATTTCGAGCTGGTTGGCTCTCATCAGCGTGCCGCAGATGGTTCCGACAGAATACCAACCGACCAAAGCCTCTCCTTACTAGAAGTGGATTCAATAAAGACCAAAGATGACACTAGAGCGCCATCTATGGTCAACGCTATTTAATAATAGGTACTGTAGTGTTCAACAAGATACCTTTTCATTAAGGTAATGCTTGTTGAACCAGACCTACGCGTAGCTACGACTGCGTGAAAGGCACGCGAACCTAAATAGAACAAAATATGCTCTCAGGTCAGTATTCTGTCGAAACCACCAGACACGGATCGCGATTTCGAGCTGGTTGGCTCTCATCAGCGTGCCGCAGATTGAATCCACTTCTAGTAAGGCGAGGCTTTGGTCGGTCGATATTCTGTCGGTACCATCTGCGGCACGCTGATGAGAGCCAACCAGCTCGAAATCGCGATCCGTGTCTGGTGGTTTCGACAGAATACTGACCTGAGAGCATATTTTGTTCTATTTAGGTTCGCGTGCCTTTCACGCAGTCGTAGCTACGCGCAGGTCTGGTTCAACAAGCATTACCTTAATGAAAAGGTATCTTGTTGAACACTACAGTACCTATTATTAAATAGCGTTGACCATAGATGGCGCTCTAGTGTCATCTTTGGTCTTTATTAAATACTCTTTGCATCAATTTCTACGAATATCAATAAGTTGATTTTATTGTGTAGTTGTGGCTTCAAGAGTTTGTAGATTCAACTTCGCTTCAATAATATCGTCACGTCAGATGATTTTTGACTTGTTTCAAATCAGTTGGACAATGTTCGTAGGTACTCGCCCGTAACTTTTATTTAGTCGATAATAGCAAGAGTAAATTTTCTCATTCCCGAGCTTCGTAAACAAAAGCGATTAAAGTCCATTACAGATTTACTGCCGACGTATTGAGCAGTAAACATCTCGAACGAGCGCCACCATCGACGTATTTCAGGTCGAGTTTATGGCGAGGAGACGTTGATTGATGCACTCGATCGATTATGGGAGTTTACTTTGACAAGCAAACAAGAAATTTGTTGTTGAATAAGTGTATGTGCTTGGCAACGTATTAGTATATGCGTGTTCGAAACGAGTACACAGGCGCACTCCTCTCCTCCCGAGTTGTTCTACAACTCGTTGCTCTTCCTTAGAACCCGAGCACAATCTACAAACCCATATTCATATCGTAAACAATTATAGAAGACAAATAGGTTTGAATTTTCACGATATTTTTATGAGTAATGGTCATAAATATAATTACAAATGGTAGATGTTGAAGTAAAATATTCCATGTGACCATGGAAACTCAGGAGAATCAAAATGTTGATGAAAAAGTGATCATGGATTCCAAATAATGTTTAGTGGACGAGCACTACATGACAAAACCCATAGAAGAAGAAGGAGAAAAATGTTTCTCATGGTCCACAATTCTTTTTATTATTGACCTCATTGTTTCGCAGTCCCTACAATTTATTTGATCCTACTATCTCTATGGTGACAGTGGAGCGTACAGGTATGGTCACTTCGCTTAATGCCACGCATCAAAGCGTTACCATTGAGAAATGACATATTATACTCTTTTATTTCTCTGTGGTTTCATCCACGGTTTGATCTATGGTAAAGTGCACTCGTTCATTTTTGGTACCAACATCAAAAAAACCAAACCTTGTTTCCTTTAGTTAACCCATCATGTTTAATAAAAACCCAGTTGAGATAAATGGTCTATGGTGAAGAAATGAAGAAAATAAGAACTCGTATTCGGTTTCAGTTACAAGATTAACATTTAAGCGTTCCGATAACAAATAGCACTCGTTGTATTAACAAAGTGCACACTCGTCAAGCGTTCGATTGAGATTTATTTGCGGAACAAGTTGGCACTCGGTAGTTAATAAATATAATCACACTAATTGTTTCATGATCAACACAGACCGACCCTTGACAGGGAATCGATGTCGTGTGTCGCGAATGAAATATTAACGATAGTGGTTTGTTTATGAGGCGAATTTACAACAATTTGGTTTGCAAAATGCGACATTTTAGTACGTTTTTAATGGCATATGCTTGTTTTGCAACATACTGCCATTACTATTCATTTTCAAGGATTCCAATGGTGTTGTTGGAATCACTATAATAAATATATGTACGTGTAAAAAAGAGACGAGCAGAATCGTGACACCAATAGGGTGTTTTGTAAATTATTGTACCTGATAATGGAGTTCTCAATTGAGAACTACCCCTAGAAGTATCGAGTATCCATACAACATCAAAGAATTGTAGGTGATGTAGCGAAATGGATCGATAGATGGCAAAAGACGTGGAACATGGCAGGATGTTCCAGAGAGCTATGAAAGTGTTGAAAAGCTTCTTAAAATCCATAGAACCTTCTAGAGAGACCTTTGTACCTTTTGAGAAACATCCTCAAGTTTCAAGAGTCATTCAAAATTTTGTTGAAACTTCTGGAATATTACAAAATGTTGTCGAATGTTCCAATAATTTCGTCAGTTCATAATTTTCTGGACAGGCCCTCAACTTAGCCTAATGGATTGTATAGATCCTGTTTATCCAGTTTGGATACAGAGAGGCTAATAGGAATGGAGGTTCCAAATATTAAAGACCCAATCTAATCTAATGGCAAAAGTGGTAGAGCATGGAAGAATGTTCCAGAAACCCTTGCACCATCTTTAACCTTCAAGAGTCCTCTAGAAAGTCGAAATATTTGATACTTCTGGAATGTTCCTAAGAATTCTTGAATGTTCCAATACTTTCGATTCAAATTTTATAGACAGACTTAACAAGGAAGTAAAGTGTAGTGGTGGGATGACAATGGTGTACCTATGAATATGCAAAAATGTTTTAGAACTTAGTGAACTCTAGAGATCCTGATGTCCAGTTTAGATTTTGGGAAATAAAAGAGAGCTTCTAAACAGGTATTCAGCATCTAATCCGAGGCTTAAGTTATTTGAAATTACAACCTTGAAGTGAAAGGAAATCTTTTTTCCTGTCGTTCTATTTTCACCTTCAGCCATGTATGAGGGCAATGTCACGGGCACTGACTTTTGCAGCATAATCATAATAATAAAGAAAGAAAAATCTAGTCAGAAATTGTCCCTGGAGATCGTGGCAAAAGCTTTGTGTTTCATTGCCATACCGATCATGATTCGATCCGTTGCTTGCTTTGAGGGCTGTGCAATTGCAGTTCCTTATCGTTCTGTTTCCCGTTACACGAGCCATTAACCGAGTCATTCCACATAACTGGAAGCAGTCTACAAAGTATTTCAATCCGTGTATCTCGTGTCCAATACATCGGCAATATAACGTTCCAAACTATAAATGTTGTTGCATATTTTATGAATAATTTCCGCAAGAATACGACCTTAGAGGCGACATAACAAGTGACTTCTCCAACAGGGTTGCCATACAAGTCCAAAATCGATGACAATAAAAACTTCTAAAAGATTTTTCAAAATTTTAATGGTTTAGATTTTGCTTTCAACACCGCGTAGACTCAACTTCCAAAATAGATCTCAATTCCGTAATGGTCAGTGGTCATAGAGCTATATTGGCTTCAGTGCGTCAGTGGCTGATGACGCTTTCCTGTAAAGCGTTGGTGACCATTAAGCCCGTGTGTAATTTTCCTGCATTTCCATTTGAATCATTAATCTCATGAGATAAAATAGACGTTGCACCCGGGGGATATTTCACCTTCGGCACGTAGGGAAACTTGTTCCTGCATGCAATATTAATCCGGAACACCATGTAACTGCGGATAGTCAGCAAATGAGATATAATGAATGTTGAATGAATGTGGATTATGCACATGGACGTAACTTTTTGATGCAACTATTACTAAGGGGCATAAAGGAATAATTTATGAAATGGATTTCAAAGACCTTTAGACTCATACGTTGAAGTAACTTTCTTGTTTTGGCAAAATAATGAGGGGTGTGTTGTGTATCTCTGGATTTCGCTAGGAGAGCTTCTGGTACTTCAATAGAGCATACGATAAAACCAAAAAGGATCAAACAATGAAACCGTCACTTATGATCGTTTGGTGAATGGAGGAGGTCTTTGTTTATTGTTATAACAAACCCAACAGTTTACATAAGCTATCCTCATCCAGAAAAAGAAATGCTTAAAGCTTTCCAAGGTGAACTTTCTCAGTAATGTAGAATATTCTCGGGAGAGATGTTTATTGATGTGGATAAATTTAACAATAATTGGTAAAATATACCAACTAGTATTAGGTGATTGCGGCTACTATTATGATACACTTCAAAAGGTCTTTTGTCGTTTAAAATCCAAATGAGCTTACAGAATCGATTGAACGATTTATCAAATGCTACCAACCCACTAGTTGTAATCATGCTCGTAAATAAATCCAATAAATTCAACTTCTGTCAGCAAATAACATCTGAAAACCATTAAAGAACCATTCGGTGAAGTAGTTCAGGATATTCAAAATAAACTTGGTAGAAGTTCATGCAAACATGGAATTTAAAGATAAGGACGTTTGATTCTACTGTACAGAACAAAAGGTTTTAAAAAATATAAAGAAAGGTGACGTTTGTTGTCTTAAGTTTATGATGTTGCAATACGACAACTATTAAAGCATTTAGTTGAGTTAGTAAACTCTGAAAATCGTCAAAAATTCTCATTATGGAAGCAGAAAACTGAACGATCAAAATTTTGCGATCCAAATGATTTCTATGATCTTATATAAACCTCTGTTGCGTCCAGGGGCGGAGTATAGAATTTAGGGGTCCTGGGTTACAATCTGAATTTATTACCTCACTTTTAGACTCACAACCAACTTATCTCTAGTCCCAAAATGAATAGGGGACTATTAATAGACATTTTTTATCCTGTTACAACAACTTGTAACGACTTTTCTAGTTTAACTTATTTATTTAACGGAAATTTATTTACAACTATTGATTTAACACTTAAACACTTATAACAATTCAACAACTTATTTATATGACAAGGAAAATGCGTATTTATATCACTCGGTATATTGTAGTTCGGTATTTATGTTACTCGTTCGGAAGCTAACTGTAAACTACTCTCACTGACCACGTCAACAAGTATTTATACAGACACCGAAAGTTCCAGAAGAATCGAGAATGACCTACTAGACTTTACTCGAGTTCCTATTGTGTTCGTTTAATTTATGGCCTTGTTTATTGTCATCAAAGCGCCGACCGACGCCGGTATTCTTTGAACTCCGCTTATCTGCTCTCGGATCACGTCGCCGCTCTCGCACACATGCACGCTCGTTACAAGCTTTTAGCTTTCACTATATTTTTGTGTTTTTGATGAACAAGGCATGTATATAATAATTTTAAGAACAGTATTTTCCACTGAAGAATCTGTTTCAATATTGATTATGAGCTAGACGTTTTATCTGCTTTCATTATGACTTTACATAAACCTCTATTGCGTCCAGGGGCGGATTATAGAATTTGGTGAGTCCTGGGCTATAACCTGACTTTATAACCTCACTTTTATACTCACAATCAACTTATCTCTAGTCCCAAAATGAAAGGAATACTACTTGATGGATAGTTTTTGCCCTGTTACAACAACTTTTAGCTTCCACAATATCTTTATTCAAAATTTTTGTGACTTTGATGAACAAGGCATGCATATAATAGTTTTAAAGGCAGCATTTTCCACTGAAGAATCTATTTCAATTCGGATTCTGCGCTAGACATTTCATTATGCATCCAATAAACTCAAGATGAGATTCAACCGATTTTCCAAATACCTTTTTCATTCATAAGAATTGAATTTAAACTTAACTTCACCATTTAATTTACGAGAGCACTTAAGTCCTTCAAACTCCCTCGATCTTGATCCAATTATTTCCAAGTACTCGTAGTTCTTCTCTCATTCTTTCCAAATTGCACAGAATTTGGAAAAAGATATTCCAATTACAATATCTATTTTGATTCTGTGCATTAATGAAAACAGATTTTCTGATTGGATTTCGATGCCTTTCTTTTCTTTTTATTTCTTCTATACAAAATCAAATTTCAGAGTCTGCTTTTGTGTCTCTTTCCCTCTTCAGGAACAACTAAAACAACCGGAAACAGTAATAAGTGCACTCGGTAGGTATCACGACTTTTGTCGACATCTGCAGCGGTTGCACTTAAAATAATTGAATCGAATCTTTCCCTTCATGTTGTACGTTGATGACAACACTCATTTTCTAAATTGAAAACGGACACGAAATCGCGGACAGCAACGTCTACGTCAGTCAGTTGACGTGATCAAATCAAAAACATCGAGAAGGCCTTTCAGACGTCACCACTTACCGCTTCACTCACCAATGTTGTAATCAACAACCCTTACAGTAAGTACAATTAGGTTTATGACATGACATTGACTATCGGCGTCAATTGAAGCACTCATACGAGCTTATTGTTATATTTCTCATGCCTGGAACGCGTTGAGCGTTATTAAAAGAATCCACGATACGACACAAAAAAAAAAAAATGTCACAGAACCATGTTGTCTATTTGTATGGCTACAGAAACCGCTGATGTATCAACATTTAATCTAAAACTGATCTACAAATGGTCATACTTTTAGTGAAACATACACGATCGAACGTTACAATAGCCATGTAATACCGACAATTAATGTCACCTCGTTCGCATGGAGGCCTTTCAAAGCATAATTTGTTACGTTGCGGAGAGTCGGATATTATAGCGTACAATGGCTCTTTGTATGCAAATCGTAACTAGACTCGTTTGTTACTGGTCCTTCAGAAGGCGAGCATATTGCTATGTTTTATGGAAAGATCCCGAAGCCATTGTACACAAAACTATGGCAAAATGGTAAACATGATTTGCCTTGACTATCAACATACCTGTGTGTCGATTTTTTTTCTAGATAATTAGAAAAAAAAACAAAATCATAAGAACACGAAGATTTTCGGGATGAGAACTCATTAAAAACATGCCCACAAATTGAAACTTTTATTGTACACTATTGGGCAAAATTAACAAAAAATCGGGTGAATAAAACTTATAGGCATGTGTAGAATTTAGGGTTTAGGGAATTTAGAAAGAGCAAACCTATTTGTCGAGAAGAACTTTTAAAGATAACACTTACAAATAGTCCAAAAATTCGGGTAAATCAAAATAATAGGCGCTCGAAAGTTTTCGGGATGAGAATTCACTAAAAACATGCCCGAAGATTAAAACATTTATTGCTTACAATTATTTCACCATTAAATGTATCGTTAACCAAAGTTTTTTTCGGTTGTACGTAAGATATATCTCCTATTGGGCAAAATTAATAAAAAATCGGGTGAATCAAACTTATAGGCATGTGTAGAATTTAGGGTTTAGGGAATTTAGAAAGAGCAAACCTATTTGTCGAGAAGAACTTTTAAAGATAACACTTACAAATAGTCCAAAAATTCGGGTAAATCTAAATCATAGTAGCACGAAGATTTTCGGGATAAGAATTCATTAAAAACATGCCCACAAATTGAAACTTTTATTGTACAGAATTAGTTCACAATTAAATGTTTAATTAAACACAATGCGCATAACATGTCGCCTATTGAATCGAATGAACAGAAAATCGGGTGAATCAAACTTATAGGCATGTGTAGAATTTAGGGTTTAGGGAATTTAGAAAGAGCAAACCTATTTGTCGAGAAGAACTTTTAAAGATAACACTTACAAATAGTCCAAAAATTCGGGTAAATCTAAATCATAGTAGCACGAAGATTTTCGGGATAAGAATTCATTAAAAACATGCCCACAAATTGAAACTTTTATTGTACAGAATTAGTTCACAATTAAATGTTTAATTAAACACAATGCGCATAACATGTCGCCTATTGAATCGAATGAACAGAAAATCGGGTGAATCAAACTTATAAGCATGTGTAGAATTTCGGGTTTAGGGAATTCAGAAGGAGCGCACATATTTCTCGAGGAAAACTTTTAAAAATAACACAACGAGTCCAAAAATTCGGGTAAATCTAAATCATAGTAGCACGAACATTTTCGGGATGAGAAGTCACTAAAAACATGCCCGAAGTTTAAAACATTTATTGCTTACAATATTTCCCAATTAAATGTATCGTTAAACAAAGCTTTCCTCGGTTGTACGTATGATATATCTCCTAATGGGCAAAATTAACAAAAAATCGGGTGAATCAAGATTATAGGCATGTATAGAATTTCGGGTTTAGGGAATTCAGAAGGAGCGCATATATTTCTCGAGGAGAACTTTTAAAAATAGTACAACGAGTCCAAAAATTCGGGTAAATCTAAATCATAGTAGCACGAACATTTTCGGGATGAGAAGTCACTAAAAACATGCCCGAAGTTTAAAACATTTATTGCTTACAATATTTCCTAATTAAATGTATCGTTAAACAAAGTTTTCCTCGGTTGTACGTATGATATATCTCCTAATGGGCAAAATTAACAAAAAATCGGGTGAATCAAACTCATAGGCATGTGTAGATTTTCGGGTTTAGGGAATTCAAAAAGAGCGCACCTATTTGTCGGGAAGTACTTTTAAAGATAACACTTACAAATAGGTAGTCCAAAAATTCGGGTAATTCAATATAATAGGGCCACGAAGATTTTCGGGATAAGAATTCATTAAAAACATGCCCACAAATCGAAACTTTTATTGTACACAATTAGTTCACAATTAAATTTTTTTTTAAACACGATACGCTTAACAAGTCGCCTATTGAATAGAATTAACAAAAATTCGGGTGAATTAAAATCATAGGCATACGTATAATTCCGGGTTGAAGACAAATCAAGAAAAACATACTTAAAAATTAAAACTCTTAGGAATGTAAACACTACTATCCCGAAATTCCATAAAGAAAATTTAGTCATATAATATGCTTTTCGACAGCCAAGGTGTCATCCCCAGTTAGAGACTGATAGAATTACTGAAGCTGACACCTCGGATGTCGAAACGTGTTTTAGGCTCCTAAATCGCTTTTGTGGAATTTCGGGTTTTAGTGTTTACAAAAACGTTTTTGCATACAATTGGTTCAAAATTTTTTTAAACATAAGATAAATTTTCCTCAACTGTGAGCATGAGATGTTATCGTTTTCTGACGGAATTTTCAAAAATTCGGGTGGATTGAAATCTCGGGCGCACGAAGAATTTCGGGTTGAGGAGAATTCAGGAAACGAATAATATATTGTGGCTTACAATTATTTCAAAAATTGAAAATAGTTCTTCTTAGTATAAAATTTTCAAAAATTCGGGTGGATTGAAATTTCAAGAATATCGGACTGAGGGGAGTTTAGAACGTACTAAAATAAAGTTTAAGTTTTTTGGAGTTACATTGCAACTAGCAATTCCTAACTAAGCGCCCGCTTGTGACCCCAATGGAAACACCCATTAGGCCAATTTTTGCTCACTGTTTAATTTTCTATTCCTCGTGAATATTTTTCTTAAATCCTTTTCCATTAATTCGTTTAGTCGTTGAAAAATCAAACATTTCCCTCAATTTATTGTAAGTAAATCCGATATTGGAACAAACAGTAAATCACTCACACCACCGTATATAGAAAACAGACGGCACGAGGTGCTCATGTTGTTGTATTCGTGCCAATTGAGTTGGATGCAGGAAGCAAAACGGGATGTTCCCGATAGCCGGACGACGATAGCGATGGGAAGCCAGTTAAAGATTGCATACCAAAGCAAATACGTACACGGTACGATCCTCGACATCGTATTGCGAGTTAGACAGGCGGAAAACAAACCCTTTGATTTATTGGAACCTGTTCCGATGGCAATTTCATCCGCATTTATCGGAAATCTGTTTGTCCTTTCCAACACCGGAGACGGAAGTTCAACGGAAACATTTCACGAAACCACTGCAAGGATCACAAAGCAAATATTCATTACATTTCAAAAACTACTGAGAATTTTCCATGACGAATTGTACAATGTCCCTTGCAATCAAAACCTAACCTAGCCTAACAGAAATCCTGAAAATGACTGTAGATGACCCAACCTTCTTCTTGGCCAATTTATTTTTTGAAACATCTAACGAAACCAAAATTAGTAAATTAGATGAAGGTTCTCAAGAACAGAATGAAGAACTATTTTGCAAAAAATAAGATTTGAATACAATACTTCTTTGGTACCGGACCTGACATCTAGAAGAGAGCCAGCAATACGATTTTATTTTCCAACAGCACCAGGTCTGACATCTATCAGGAAATCTCGAACTCTTCGGACTGATTATCCTTGTACTGAATCCTTAATTGGTTTGTTGTTCTAGAGATGGCATTCTCTGTACATTTTCCATAATTAAATTACATTAATATAAAAAATTACATACAATTGGTTTTATTTTTGGATAAGCTGATGAGATTTGATAAATTTTTGATAAACTTGATAATTTAAGAAGCAATTCAACCTTTACATCTAATATTAATTGATAAATGACTGAATAGTATGCCAAAAACTACCAAAAAAGTAGTCGTTTAATATTTAGGGAATGAATTTTGAATTAGATCCAAAAATTGATACGTATCTCCAATAATTTTTCTCATCCAGAGCCACAGTTACAAATATCCTCTACTACAAATAATCTTCCTCCTGTTTCTGCCTCTAACACGTTTCTAAGTCGCTCTTCACATCTCAGAAGGTCTTCTATAATATTATTTTTCCTTTTCGTTATTAAATTTAATTCTATCCGCTCTATTTTCTAGCGCGCGGTGCAACGGTGCGATCTTGAGCCTGAGCACGAGGATTCCGAAATTAAAATTACACCTGAAAATACCTAACTTTTGAGTTAGATAATTGAATGTATCTTTTCAAACAAATTTTTGAACATGCTGTTTCAAAATAACGCTGTTTTTCAATAATTTGTTGATCAAATTTCATTTAAATATTATAGTAAAAAAGTATTATTAATTTTTTTAAATATTAAGTGCACTTAATATAAACTATTCACTATCTTATGTTTAATATTACGAGTTAATAAACAATTGTCCAATTAGTAGAAGTACCTAAATGCCTTATTATGCAACGCTATGAGTGAAAACTACTGACGAAAAGAGTCCAGACTAGTGGAAAAAGGATAAAATGTTACAAGGGTGCAGAATTGACTGCACAAGCGCAGTGGAATATATTTTTTCGACCACAGCTAACATATGGCGCGGTAATCGAACTATGAAGCGCTGTACTCTTTTAACTATAAAAGATAGAGATGTGCGGACTGGGACTTTTTTGTAGTAAATTTAATTCTCTACAGAAAATGTCTCTTTACTTTTTTTGTATCTATCACAGTTTTTGCTAGGTAAACGCCGGAAGTTTAAAAAACCAATTTTGCAAAACTTTAACATCAAATAAATAATAGTAACAATTATTCGCCAGTGTTAAAAACTTGTACAAATACGCTTACCTCTTTAATAATATATAGTCAAAATAATTTTTGCACAATAAATCCCTTGGTTACTAAATTAAAAGGGTTCCATACAACTGACCACTTACAGTGACGTATTAAGCAGTGACGACAGCAACGTAGGGCCTGTTGAATATCTTGTATTTCAAAAACCTACTAGCAGTAGAGCGAGTACTTTTAATTTTATTTGAATAATTTTCATTTTCAGAAGCTAAATAAACAATATAATTGAACAGTTATATACTTATTAGGCCCATACAGTCATACAACATTATGACACTGCATATGGTCGCACAGCATTAGTTTTTACGTTCCTATTTGGTTAATTATTTCTGTTGTTTTTACGTAAACTGGTATTACCTGTAGATATAACGTTTAAATTTACATAAACATTATGCTATCTTTAAACTCGATGATTCATATATTCTATATATATTCCTGTATACGAGGAGGTGTTGATAAATATCTGGCCTACCATATAAAACACCACAATTAGAAAAAAAATTCTTCATCTTGGTCTGCAAACCACTCCTCAACCTCAATGGGACATACAAAGTCATTATTTGTCAAAAAGTTTTTTGAGTTTTGGGAATAACTAGTGCTAAATCACAAGAATGGGGTGGGTGAAGCGTGGTTGACCAATTTTATCAACTATTTGCAGCCCACTCAAAGACTTGTGGACAGGGGCGTTATTTTGAAAGTATTTTGGAAAGTTTTCCGTGCCAATTTTTCACTTAATTCTCTATACTATGCTGTCGTATTTGTTGTACCTTCTTCCAAGAAATCTAAAAGCGAGAGAATTATCCCATCTGTGTCCCTGAAGACTGTTTCCACTCTTAAAATTGGTGGTTTCATCGTTGACCACTTGCAACCACCATATTCTCTCGACTGCTTCTTATTTCCAAAGCTCAAAAAACGTTTGAAAGGCAAAAGATGTTAGGTAAATGCATACATGATGGGACTGTCAGTCAGAAGGGGGTGGTGGTGCTGGAGGTGGTTAGGTTAGGTCTTTATTTCCAGTGGTCAAAAGAGGTGGCTTGGGGAAATGAAGGTAAAGCAGATATATTTTATAATATCTAAATGGGTTTATAAAAAGTAGTGGTGTGGGGATAAAAAAAAAATTAAATTTCACAATCTGACGCACTTTCTGCAACCACTCCACCCCCTTATTAGATTTACCTATCCACTTATTTGACACTCAACAATGGATTCTTATATATTATCAAATATGTCAACTTTAGCTTCAGCCCCCACGCTTCCACTTTGCGATCCCCACTATTTATAACTGGGGATGAAGTCCTTGGACCGTCCCCTACCCCCACCAACCACCACCACCCCCGAAAGAAGGGTTTAGAGTTACTTTATGATATTGTGGTAAATGAGTAAGTCAAAGAAGATTATGTTGAATAAAATAAATTTTATTTTAAAATATTTTGGCGTTTAACATGGTAGGTCAGATACTTATCAGTACCTCCTCGTATAATATACCTACAGATATCTACAGTATGTAGATGCACATCACTTTCTCCTTCCGTGAATCGGTTCCCCGTCATTGGTTTTACGAAATTCCTAACGTTAACAGTTTTCAAGTTTCATTTATGTTACATACGCGTTGGTATTGCATGTATATTTAGTTAACGGGAATGTTGTCTTCCACATGAGACTGTTTTAGAAACGTCTTGTTCCATTTGCGTAGTCAGTAGGTATTTTGCTACGAAAAGACCATCTGCACGTACGCGGTCTCTAATATTAAGTGCGAGTGTTTTTTTCTTAAATTTCATAAAATTACCAAAACTAGTGTTCATGAAAATTCGTTTTCCCCACGATGAAACTCATCCACATCAATTCGAAAAGTAGATCGTTTCGACTGAAGAAACATGACAGTATCGACGATTGCAGCAGAACTCAAAGAGGTAAGTTAACGTTCAGTTAATTAACTATTTAAGTGAATTGGTCATTACCATATTTGAGTCATTAAAAACTATTAGCGTTTTGGTGAGAGGAAAGATTTCTGTGAAAATTTTTGCATCTTCTTGAAAAGAAGGTTGCATACTTAATGATTAAAGTAAAAACTTTACGAGTCATGAGACATATTAGAGACAGAATCAGAGGTAAAAAGAGGAAAGGGAGGCTTAGATTAGGTTATTGGTCGTAAAAAGATGTCAAACGCTTCTGTTTTTCAAACTTTTCATTGAAAGGACTCACTGCACGAATTTTTAAATTTTAATTAAGTACTTAATAATTAGGTGACAATTGAACATTCAATTGATCGTCAATGTTAATTACTTTGGAAATTAAAATTTTTAAAATTACTATTCATTCTATTTTATTGACTTCTTCGTTGACGTGAGCTGCTTACTGATTTCATATCTACAAACCAATAAAGACGAAAGTAAACATAATGTTTAGATAACCAAATCAAAAATGATGTTAAATTTTTAATTAAGCAATATATTGCTTATAATTAAAATATATTTAATGTACACAATCTCTGTGCTTCATTCCCTACGTATTTTATGAGGATTAAAAGTGAGTTGCAATTCCAATTTTTATGTAGGGTTAAGAATAAACAAATCAATAATTTATCCTGCACTTCGCCTTCCGAAATTGACCCTAGTATATCTAGACTTTAGGTGGGCGCAGCACTTTGTAACTGCAACCAAAGTAAAATTTCCTTAAGGGACATTTATAAATGGCCTATTATTTTTTGTTTTCAGGGAAACTAATCAAGTCCGATAGCACTGCTTCAGAGAAGTCACACGAAAAACACAATTTTCCTCATTATTTGCCAGTAAAGTTGCAAGAAAAAGTAGTTTTGGTCGTATGTACCATAATTGGTCTATTTATATGTACAGCTGCTTCTATTTACTTTTTTTCTACGAATTTTAAATTAAGTTTTTGAACATACACATGAAGAAAATTATTAACCCACAACACAGCTTTATTTATAAGAATACAAAAACATACGTACCTACAGTTCCTGACGATCTCCTGAAAAATATTTAAAAGATTGATAGAAATTAAAAAAGAAAATGAACTGATAAAAGGGAGAAAGGGTTCGATGTTTTTATAAAAAAAATTTGGACTCTTTTTTATAAAAAAATATTTAAAAGGTGGCGTATAACTATTTATTTGTTTATATAAAAACTATTTTATATATATAACATTATATTATAATTATATTCAATCTAGTCATATCATTACTTTTATATATGAGTATTGTATATCTATTGTAAAATGCATAAGAAGACTGTCATAATATATCATATTTGTTTAAGTCGTATGTAAGGTATTAATAAAAAATATCTCTTAAAAATAGCATTCTAATTTCGTAAACTAAGCAAACGAGAAATGTTTTTTTATTTTTTTTTTTTCATCAGCTGAATCCTTAACGTCTTCCACATCAAAATTTGAGTGATAGCGATGATCTCTTGAATATTTTTTGAGTATCAGAACTTTCCCTTTTATTGACACATACTCCTTAAAATTAACAGAATTTTCTCTACACCCCAGAAGATCATCAAGACCATCATGGAATCCTGCTTCATCAGTGGATCCTAATATCCACATAAAGCCACTAAATGTTCCTCGAAAATTTTTTTTTTGTAACTGAGCAACTACAGTTTGCATCTAAAGCCTCCATGGGTTTTTTGAATTTTTTTTCCTGTAAATATTTTTAATTTGTAATAACTTTCGATCCCAATTTTTAAACACCAACATCTCAAAAAAATCCTATTTTTAATTACTCTCCATAATATATTATTCGCATTCTAATTTTTTAGTTCTTACAAAAATTTTATTATTAATTCGTAAACAAGTTCTTTGTGTTCCATTCGGCCGATAAACGTTAATGATAAACAAGGCAGTTATGGATAAGAATGTGTTGAGATAAAAACGATTCGAGGAAGGTCAGGAGTTATCTCTGGGCCTTGGCTTGGCTTGTTTAGTATACCTGCGGTCGCGTTGAGTTCAACTTGACGAGTCCTTTTCGTTTTTCTCAATTTTACGTAATTATTTTTGGGGAATACGAAAAATAAATCGTGAATTTTGATACCTGGACTTCTTTCATTATTTAAAAATGTGAAAATAGTGCATTTGGTTATTGGTTTTGGAAGATAGTAAACAGTCCAAAAAAAAAAAAGAATTGAATGGTGTAAATATTTTCACGTACCTTCAAGAAAAAGGTAAATATCTATAGAAAACTGCACATATTATAAACTACTTGAAGTGGAGAAATATGTATTAATATTAATATTTTCCTAATAACATTTTCATTTGTACCAGTGGTTCTAAAACTTTTATGTTAAAGGACCATTTGATAAAATGATTGTCTTATCATAGACGACCGACTGTTTGGAACTAATAAACAATACGTAAATGTAATGTAAATGATGAAAAGGTTGCTTTAACTATAGTATATATCTATAAATTAAACACGGATGTAATAGTATTTAATTTTTTTTACTGTCGAACTTGAAAATTAAAAAAAAAGAAGCGACGAGAACAAACGTCAAACACTAGCTGTCTCAGCGAGGTCCATAGAAACCCCTGCACGAGTTCACCTCACCCCGGATTCAGCTCCGTCCGCTACTTGATTACATTTGCGACGAATTAATAAAATTGTTTTCTTTTTACTGATGTTAACACACTTTTACATAACTTTAAACCTTTTGGGGTAAAAAGTTTACACAATTGTTTTCAATTACTCCATCGAATATGAAGTTCTTTTTGGCTATCTTGAAATGTTAACACCTTGTAAATCATTGGTGGAGTATATGAACTTTTACTCCCAACTCTTTGTTATTCGTTTACGTCATTTCTTTTTAAACTGGTCTTAACCTTTTGATTTGAGGAAGCATGAAATAAAAATAAAAGAAACAAACTAACAGCTATACATTTATTAAATGGTAAAATACATCAACAACTCTATCTAGAATTTGTAAATGTACAGGCTGTCAATTTCGCAGCGGTGATTTTGTTAGAAACAATAAATAAGCATACACTCATACACGCAAACACGCGCAGACACAAACACTCGTGTGGTGCGTCAAAAGCTTGGACGTTCCCAGTCACTGTCCTCTTTACACTTGCATTTAACCGTTTCGTCCATTTGGCACAGTTTCAGTCTATAAACATTATTTACTTCACACACCATGTACCCGTCTGTGGTTGGGTTAAGTTGGCTTTCTTCAATCGTCTAATAGCATGTGGAGTGGATTCGTTCCAGTCCTGAGGGACCCAGGGGTTGGGGTGGTGGCTACTAGTGTTTAAAAAAACAAATAATAATCTCATGCATAGCATTTTTTTTTTAAAACTATTGCTTACCATGTTCTGCACTTCTTTGGGTATTCAAGCAGTCCAACCATTCTGTCATACTTATTTGTCTATCCTTGTTTATATCACAGTATCTGGGAAGCTTTTTCCCGCATTTCTTCAAATTCTTCACTGTGGAAACCATGTCTTTGAACGCTTTCCACTCGTGTTTGTCCAAAACTTTGTTTTTATTCTTGTCCAAAATGACAAAATTCCACGTGGCTGCTTGTTCTTCTTTTGTGGCTTTCCAACCTATTTCACTGTAAGGAATAAATACATAATTTGGACAAGCACAAGTATTTTTGGTCTTTGTACCTTCCTATCATGGTTCCATTGGTATCTTTCAACATTTTCTGTTGCAAAAATTCCATAAGTTCCCTCAGGAACGTAAGCTTTTTGTCATCTGGACATCCTTTCATCGGTCTGCTTGGTGCAGGGATTTTGTCACATTTAGGTGTTTCATTCTTTACGGCCGTTCCTGGAATATTCTTTCCAGTGTCTTCATTTACACACCAGCAATATCCTGCCGACTTGTAACATTGTATCTACAATATTAGAAAATGGATTAGATTCGTGAGCAAATGATGAATGGAATCCTCAAACGAGGATGGTCACAAAAAATACAATGGAAGTTACTGTGGATTTCAGCCATCTACCAAAATGACCAACATTAACAATTTCCTGTCTAAATATGACACGGTGGAAAAATATTTTGGATTCTTCCATTATTGACGCTCTTCATCAACGGTACAACCCTTTATGTCTTCAGTTCGATTTTTTTGATTAATATAAATGAAGAAGCAGCACGATACCATCTCTGGGGATTTGCTACCTACTAATGATAGCAAATCTTCACAGGTGGTGCCTTACTGCCTTTCTGAAGTTGTTCATTAATGTCTTTGGTATTTTGTCCAAATTATCTATGGAATACTAATGCGAAATAACAAGTTCAAAATACTGGTTCTACTTAACTGAAAATAATTTGCAGTAAGTACTAATAAGACTAACCTTTTGGAAACGCCCATCTGGAGTACACTCCGGAACATAAAGCCCATTGTGTTGGTCATTTAATGCCACCTGACGATCTGATAAACAATCTGAAATGTCTTCATCCCTTATTTCTTGCGATTCTTCGTCATAATTCTGACCGGAAGGAGGTGGCCTCAAAACTAAAAGATTCTTTTAGCAACACTTCTCATGCTATATTGCATTTTAAAACTACTGCACACTTTTAGCCTTAGCCTTTTCATCTATTGCACTTTATTTAGGAACTGTACAGAATAAATGTGATGTTTAAATGGATATGTTTATAAATTTAAAATTATCACCCTGTAGGTATGCTTTTTTTAAAACGAACAAGAAGCTGCAATTATTTGGAGTAATGGGGGTTGTCGCGAGTCAAGAATCTGCTAGGGTTGCTAGTGTTGAGTGAGGTCTACCTGTGGTGGAAATTGACGTTTAGTTTACTCGCTCGACACTAGCAACCCTAACGGATTTTGATTCGTAATAACCCCCATTAAAATGATTTTATTTACATAAGGGTATGAAGCTATTAAATGAACATATTTTAGTAGAAATGCAGTTAGGCAAATTCAGAAAATTTCTGGAAACTGATTTAAATTTATACGTAAAGGTACCAATAGATCCTTAGACATTTTAATTTTACCTGAGTTGGGATTTTGCTTATTACTGGGTTTGTTTGGGGGCGCGAAAAAGTCATCACCATCTTCGTCCTCGTCCTCGTCGTCCTTTTCATTTCTCGAGCTATCCTCTCCCCTCGCGTCTGCGTGCAGCGATAAGAACACACGCAAAGAAACTATTTAAGTTCAAAACAAAGTACGACTATCTACCTAAAATGACTACAACTAGACAGGCTTCAAAGCATTCCAGGAGATGTCTACGGGATGCTGGTGCGATTTAGTGGTATCTATAGTGGTTGTGGTGGTACACAAAATTACCCTCTGTGTATTAGTGGGGATGCAAACTACTATTAGAATTTGTTGTCATCAGTAATTTCATTTAAACCCTTTTCTCTTTACGTAGGTATGTCAACTTAACCCCCAGACTAGACTAACTCAAATCATTTTTATAACTAAATCATCCCTTATTTTGTTAGAACAGTTACACCAGCCAATGGTTATTAATTTTCAATGTCTATATCAAAATTTCCTATACTGTCAAGGAATGGTTTCTACTTTAGAGCTGCCACTTAAGTAGTGTGGCATATGACGCAACTCGACTATGACAAGTGGCATGCATGTAGCATGTCACTTTAGATAAGGCCTTAGTTAACTAAAGCCAGAGTGGTGGGAGCTGAACGAGTGCTCATGCAACGATGATGCTGCATCCATGCATCTGTCACGTCATACATCACACTGCTTTGGTGGAAACTCTGCTTTAGCAAAGCCAAACAGAATATAAACTTTGAAATTTATATTTCTTCACGCTTTTTATGTATGTCTCTACGTAATTTAGGTATCATTAAATATTTCTGCATCTAGTTTTTAAATTGTTTTTGTTTCGTTCGTAGAAAATGATTTTGTGTTTTTTTTTGGTCGCTGTTAAGAAGTTCTTTGTTAAGATTTCCTGTCTGGTTTACCAACCCACCTAGTCTACACTTCCTAATCTTGACATTAACTGCTTTGCCCGAAAATGACATCATCATTATCATCACGACTCTTCAGTCTCAACCCACAAATGTTATTTAATTAGTTTATTCCGTAAAACATACGGATGAGCCCATTACGAAACGATGTAAATCAGTGAAATATTCATCGGATGTATCCTGTTTATTACTCATGTTTCGCTCCAATTTTTGTTTTTGTTATGTATTAGTTACCACAGTTCCACAGGAAGATAAAGGAGAAGGAACACGTTCAAATTTATATGAATTAATACGTTATGCATTTGTAGACTTCTATTTAGAATCTCCAAAACGTCCAACATGGCGGACGTTAGCCGCCATTTTACAATATCCACAGTATTCCGCATTAATTGAACTTTAATTAATTTTGTTTACCAATTAATACAATAGACTTTAATTTAATAAAATTTCACGCTTGTTATAATAATTACTGGAAGAAGTATAGCAGTAGAGCTAGCTAATTTAATGCTATTTATCAGTGTAGCGGAAGGAATGATTAACGGAAAAAATGACTCTAAAGTTCGTGCGGGCAGTATGTAATCTGATTTTGAGAAGGAAGGAAACTTTTATACAATTACAACTCTGAAAGGAAATTTAATTATTTTATCGTTCACGTATGGCTAGATTGATGATCTGATTTACCTTCATATAGAATTCGTAAATGTACAGGGTGGCCACTTTAATCTTTCTTTGAAAATAAATAGAAAAAATTCTAAGTCAAAGGTTATTCCAGAATAACTTTAAGGTCAAAATATAATGATGCCTTTTGGAATATTTTTTACCATTGGATGCCTACCCGAAATCCCACAACTTTGATTTTATTTTTATGCCTTCGTTTCTCAGTGATATATTGATATGATTCACCCTGTATATAGAGAGGCTTTGTGGCGCAAAGACAAAAGACTTAGAAGAACTTAAAAATTTTTTCATGAGTTCTGCCAAACCTAATTGCGAACACTAATGAAATAAATACAAGTTAGTAAGTAACTAAAAAAGCTATTTGCGAGGTTAGCCTGATGGAATTTACATTATATACTATCTACATTGACGACAATTGATAATGTGGTGCGATTTAGAGACTTACCGTCTATCCCATCCCTAGTTAGACAATCAGCCCATTCCTGACGTGCAATCTGCTGATCCCTGTTCATGTCACACGCTTTTGCAAAACTTTTCGCACACCGTTTCGGCTTTACAGCTTTCTTCACTATTTTCTTTAAATCCCTGTACTCAGTCTTATCAAGAATGTTGTTGTTATCACGATCCAACCGTTTAAATTCCCAATCTAACACTAATTTATCAGCTTCTGGTCCTACAAAATTTTTACTAATTGTACTTTATTATTAGAACAGCAAATTTTTAAATAAATAGCTGAAAATCAAAAATAAGCACGACTAGTGTCAGCCACTAGCTGCTAGACGCGGCCACAAGCCGCATACACTCGGGACTAGACTCAGCCACCAGTCGCAGCCACTTTGTCGTCCATTTGTAGTGAGCCCTGACCACTCGTAACTTGTGGCTTAAACGCGACCACTGGAACTCTGAGTCTCGTCAACGACTTGCGGCTGCAACTAGTGGTCGTCACCAATAGCCCTGTGTGTAAATTTAGTGTTTATACAAGGTGTTCAGTTTGATCAGTATCCTGCAGAAACCAAAATGTGTAGTGGTTTCAACAGAATCCTGACCAAGACCAAATAATTATAATATTTAATTACCCAACATAGCACCAGTACTCCTGCTGTACTCCATATGAAAAATTTTAATTAAATTATTATTAAACAAAGCTTTATCTTCTCTCTTACAGTTCCTTCTGGGTTTACGTGACGATTGAAATGAGGATCTTCTTCTGGTTTTCTTTTTCCTTTTGCATCTTGGTTTAGCACCCGATTTCCATCGCACTGAGGTATTCTGAACCGGATTTCCTGAAGGAATACAAGTAAGCACATCTTCTTATAATCCACAAATAATTATAAAACACATAGAAAAAGAATTTTGCTCATGTCTTCAATACTTTATTACCTCTTGCTGTAACACACCAGCAGTAACCTGTGTCTGGATGACATTGGACATTTGCAAATGTACCATCCGGGCGACACTGGGGTTTGTAGGTGTTTTTGGGATTAGCCTGGAAGAAAAAAACATTTTTACTTAAGAAGCTCTGTGCCTTTGATTGTATCGAATAAAAAAGAATCCTTATTGAAAGTGTAACGAAGTAAATTAATTTATGATGATTGAAGGTGTTAATTATTCATAGACAGTTACCTGAAAATAGGCAAGGGCGGCAAGACAAGGTTTATCACCTTGATTTTGGCAAGGGCCTTCGTGAGCCAATGTCAAATTCCTATCTTGACATTGGGCTTTTTCTAAATGGCACTGACTCGGATACGTAACTGAATTTGAACCGCACACTGGGTCTCCACTTTTATTACACTGCTTGTTCGTACAAGTCAAATTCTGAAACAAAAATCATTTGTTATTAAATTTGGGCATAGGCCAGAAAAAATATTAATGGTAGAATCCAATCCGTCTTTAGAGTGACCATGTTTAGTCCAAATTGTTTGGAAAATCATTCTCAATTTGAGTATCAACATTGCATGGTCAGTCTTCAATTGGTCATATTTTACTCAATGGTAGGATTTCGAGAAATCGTGCCTACCAGGAGCTTTTGGACCAAGAAGAAAAATATTGATCAAGTAGTGGAAACATAAATATGGTCGATTGATTAACTGTAGTTTCTCAACTTATTGATTGATATAGTTGAAGACCTTGTTCAGTATGTTAACTCTAACAAGGAAACGCAATTTTTTTAATATTTCCAGTAAAGTAACTGGAATAAATTGGCTACGCACTAAACCAGTAAAGAATAAGGTATATTTTGTTTAATTTATGTAGTTATTCACATTGAGTGCACCGTAGGACGTTTAGTATTCATATTCTGACAGCTAAAGACGTAGGTATTATTTATATGTCTATAAAGTGTTGTTTGATAGACGCCAATGGCATTTCGCCGCAGCATACAAAGAGTCTAATTAAAAGCAGTGCAAATAACTTATTCTTCCACAATAATTCAGTGCCAGTTCATTGCCAAGCTGTTTCTTGTACATGTAAAGGTGTAAAACAGAAAAGGAAAACTAGATAAAATTCAGTAAAAATTTTCACCCATCAAAATAATGGACGTAAAACTAGAAGTCAAGCTCCATGCAGAAAAGAAAATATTTGAAAAATGAGTAGGAAAAGTTTGAAATGAGAAAGTATTAGAAACAGAACGAGAACAAAAAGCCTTGAGGAGTTCAATAAGGATAATAGAATGATAGGGCAGCAGGACACCCTCTGAGACCCTCTGCAAATCGATGTGTAACACTGAATATTATGTACATAAATTCATGCAATTTCTATTCTGTAAAACATAATATTTTCAAGCTGTAAAAGTCTGTTTTATATGAGATTTTTCAGTAATATTTATCCAAGTCAAAGTTTTAATTATACATCGAAGGTTTTCTAAACATCACTTGAATAACTGATCCAAAAATACGTAAATGTGTACAGTCTGTGTAACTTGATTATTATTGGAAGAAGCTTTTTTTAAGGTCTTATAATTTTCCTTAACAAAAATAAGAAAAAAGAAAGCGGTTCAGTTAGAACAACTTTCCCAACTTTTTTGGACCGTCGTCATCATACAAATTACGTCACGGTCATCAACTTTTTACCAAACGAAACTGCACCTTGGGGCCAAATACGTCTAAACGTTTAATTGAGCGAAGATAACTAACTGGATAGGTGCAAGGCACAGGTGTGAAACTGCTGTCAAACGAGCAGAGAACACAATAGACGAGAGACCCAGCTGCACACCTGCTTTACGGTAACATAACAAGCGCGATGTCAGCATAGAGAATCCTGGAATGCAGACCAGTACCCGTCCGTCAGCACGGTTTTGCCTGACGAACGACTAGAAGTCTCTGAGCCCCTGGATGAACATCTGGCAGAAGAAACCAATCTCGACTCGTCGTCAACAACAAAGTAATAATGAAAATGGTAATGAAAGAAAAAATTTTGGTAGTTATTTCACACAAATGGCCACTGGTCACAGGACTAGTGGCGGCCACAAGTCGCTGACGAGATTTTTCATGTACTTATTACGTATAGTTTTAAAGAAGACCGAGAGTTTCAGTAGTTGTGTCCCGTCAGAGCCACAAATTGTGAATGTTTTAGTAACCTGTGGCGACACCTGCACACCTAGACTCCAATAGTCTGCCACTTACTACTTGTGGCCGCGCTTTGGCAACTTGTAACTACGACTGGTGGCTGCTTCTAGTTACGTGTGGTTGCGACTAGTGCCTGCGTCTAATCACTTGCAACTGCGACTGGTGGCTACGTCTAGCTGCTTGTGGTTGCGACTGGTGGCTGCGTGTAGCCTCATGTAACTGTGACTGGTAGCTACGTCTAGCTATTTGTGACTTGTGGTTAAGAGTAATAGCTCACCTGAGGCACTTGTGGTTGAGCTGTGAGTATTAGCTGGAACTAAGAGTTTGACTCAACTTAAAGTGGAAGTTTTTAACGTGGGTTCAAAACCAGTGTTTTGCACTGATTCTAAAATTTACGTGACAATTTATGATTCCAAAGAAAATTCCGCTTCCGCGATACATATGGTTAGAAGGAACAAAATGACCCTTTCAATAAATTTAAAGCTTAAACGTGCTGGTTAACAATGGAAGCCAGGACATACCAGAAAAGTTTTATCCATAAAAATACCACATGTACTGCCTAGATCGCAGATATTGTTATTGATTAGTAATTTACCTCAGTAAAGCATTACTATTTTTTCACCCTTACGATGGATGACAAGCCAATTGAAAAGGAGGAAGAACATTTTGGTCTTCACCTTCCATTATCTAAATCATTATCATTACCCCTCAGATCAAATGAGTTAAGGAAATTCCGTCCTAGAATATGAAGTCTCTCCACAATATTTTAGAAACATCCAAAATTTCTTCACCCTGTGGACACTGTGTCAAAACTGGTTGAAAAGGTGAAAAAGGGATGCTTTGTTTCTAACGAGCGATCCACCTTCGAAATATTTTCGGAACAATACGTTCCTTTTGTATGCTGATGAATCGAAAACAAAGACCATTACCATGACAATATTCTCACAATAGCCTGAACAAATATGAGGAGATGGAATTTTGTCTTATTTAATTTTAAACTTTTAGTGAAACACTTTTTACCTTTACAATGAAACTGTAGATAGTTAACAACGATTAACCAGGGTTATTATGGCAGAATTACCATAAAGATAAGATTGTAATTGTGTGCCAACACAATTCAATTGGTGATCGTACCAAATATAGCAGAAAGATTTCTTTTGTTTAGTTTGTCAAGCACCTGTGGGTATGATTTAGTAAACCTTGCGACTCCCCAAATACGGCATAATGATCCAATTATATAAAACATACGAAAGGACCCCCTGTACACCGTACCAACAAGCACATTGTATTAAGTACGAGGTACAACGCAAAACAAAAGGAAATACTTTTTTTGAAAAAAATCGCCTCGAGTTGAACCTGTCACGATGAAGCTATTGTTCAGAAGATCGGTTCCAGGTCGACCATTCGTTGGTTTCTTGTAACTATATACGAGAAGTTGACGTTAACAAGCCGGTGGCATAAATCACTGCTGGGTGTTTCGCCTTCTTCTTGTTCTTCTCTTACGTGCAAGGTCTACGGGTCACGCAGAAGACACTAGAGGCAGACAGAGGGGAGCCAAGCTAGTCGCCTAGATGGCTAGCTAGTCTCTTTTTCAAACCATCTACACCATGGACCACACTTTCCTACCAGTTGGTACTTCTTGGCCTGAATTCATTTCCTCAAAAACTCATAACTTAGTTAAAGTAAAGTTTCCTGAGAAATCCTTTACATGAGTACACTTAAAAATTCCATGCCATCCTTAATGTCCCATCATCAAAGTCTCGTTAGATCCAAGAGTAGCTTTTTCATATTCTAAGCCTATCTTTCCATTTCCCAAAAACCAAAGCATTTAACATTCCTAACAATTTGCGAAGAATATTATAACCCAGCCCACCTTCTGCCCCTAAATATGCCTGTTCCTACCCCTAGATGGCTCTCTAGGTCTCTTCAGGTGCCCTAACATTTTTCTTCGTACTGTGGAGTTGCCAAAACACTTGAATAGTTTGGAAAACATTTTTGGGTGTTATAAAAGGAACTGAGGGACCATATGGTGAGAAAGTGGATCGGGACTGTTTCGAAGATGGTCCAATCTGTAGATCAAAGTTGTCGATTATATTATAGTATATAGCCGAAGGTTAGGTGTGCCATAAAAGGTACATAAATGGCATCGGCGGGTGTTTGTAACAGGTGTTCCACCAACAAAAGCTCTCATTCTGGCTAGTGATCGTTTCGATTGCCTTTTGTGAATGTGAAATAGAAACATAAATGATTTCACAGTCGGAACGGAGCGTGTAACGGTTAGAAACTCAAAGAAATCTGATACGGTTTGCAATGTTGCAAAAGAGATGCCATTTTAAGTCACTACAGGGGTTTAGTTATTGTTGAAGGAAACGACTGTAGGTATCGAAGAATTACAAAATAATAATAATAACAGGACATGAAGAACAAGAAAACGAAAAAGAAGAAGAAGTACATTGACATCACAATATTTTATGAAGTTTACGACATGGAATAGAAGCTTTTTTAGTTTTAGAAACAAACTGGAGATTACAATAAACACTAATTTGTTAAAAATGTTATAGATACTTTCACTTCTACAACCAGCAGGAAAGACTACCTACCAATTGAGTAGGTTGGAAGGTAGAGTTCCAATTATTGCACCCCATAAATTAAATCTACCTGTCGGTATAGAATTTTAATATCGGTATAGACAAGTTGTATCTATTTGGCTTCAGCTTAGTGTACCTTAATAAGTTCTCCTCGATGAAACAGGTTTATTTCTGACATTCTGACAAGGTACTGTTTCGCAGAATGAGGACCCAAAACGATGGAAGATAACACAAAGGAATTGTTAACCATTTAGTAATCGTTACAATTGGACTCATCAAAGAAATGTAACTAAAAATTGAAATAAAATAGTACTACTCATAAAATTTAATTTTACATATTGATTGAATGAATAACTAAACACTAAAAAAGGAAAACCGCAATGAAAAGAATGATGATACGTCACCGCAAGTGCTTGTGGGAATTTTCAAGAAATACTCAACTCAACAATATTGTTTTGGAAAACAGACAGTTGTTATCAATAGTAAACAGCATACTAGGCTACCAGTAACGAAGAGTAGGCACAGACACAAGTGATTGACAAGATTGACTAAAGACGGCCACAAGTCTTTAGTAATATTGACCAGAGACTTTCACAAACCTTTGGCGAAATTGACTGCGAACAGCCACAAATCGCTAATGAAATTAACTGGGGACAGCCACAAGTTGTTGGCGATATTGAATAGATAGAGTCACAAGTCGTTGATCTGATTGACTGGGGAAAACCACAGGTCGTTTGAGAGATTGACTGGGAAGAGCAGCAAGTCGTTGGAGAGATTGACTGGAGAAAATCACAGGTCGTTTTAGGATATTGACTGGGGAGAGCCACAAGTCGCTGCAGAGATTAACTAGGGAAAACCACAGATCGTTTGATAGATTGACAGGGGAGAGCCACAAGTCGTTGGAGAGATCGACTGGGGAAAATCACAGGTCGTTTGAGAAATTGACTGGGGAAAGCCACAAGTCGTTGGAGAGATTGACTGGGGATAACCACAGCTCGTTCGAGAGATTGACTGGGGAGAGCCACAAGTCGTTATAGAGAATGACTGGGGATGACTACAGCTCGTTTGAGAGATTGACTGGGGACAGTCACAAGTCGTTGGAGAGATTGACTGGGGATGACTACAGCTCTTTTGATAGATTGACTGGGGACAGTCACAAGTCGTTTGAAAGATTGATTAGGGAGAGCCACAGGCCATTGACGAGATTGACTAGGAACAGCTACAAGTCATTGGCGATATTGACAAAGGACGGCCACAAGTCGTTGGATAAATTGACTAGGGACTGTCACAAGTCGTTGGTGATAATTACTAGGGATAGCCACAAGTCGTTGGAGAGATTGACTGGAGATAACCACAGCTCGTTTGAGAGATTGACTGGGGACAGCCACAAATCGTTGAATGATTGGCTGGGGAGAGCCACAGGTCATTGACGAGATTGACTAGGGACAGCTACGAGTTATTGGCGATGTTGACAAAGGACGGCCACAAGTCGTTGGATAAATTGACTAGGGACTGTCACAAGTCGTTGGTGATAATTACTAGGGATAGCCACAAGTCGTTGGAGAGATTGACTGGAGATAATCACAGCTCGTTTGAGAGATTGACTGGGGACAGCCACAAGTCGTTGAATGATTGGCTGGGGAGAGCCACAGGCCATTGACGAGATTGACTAGGAACAGCTACAAGTAATTGGCGATATTGACAAAGGACGGCCACAAGTCGTTGGATAAATTGACTAGGGACTGTCACAAGTCGTTGGCGATAATTACTAGGGACAACCACAATTCGTTAGTGAAATTGAGAGCCACAGTGGTGAAATTGACTAGGGACAGTCACAAGTCGTTGGGGAGATTGACTAGGAATAACCACAGGCCGTTTGAGAGATTTACTAGGGAGAGCCATAAGTCGTTGGAGAGATTGACTAGGGACAGCCACAAGTCTGCTGCATCTGCCCACTTCTAACAGCAAATAGTGGCTGAGTTTAACCAGTTGTAATCGTAACTGGTGGCCACCGAGTGCCCACATGAATTACTGCCAGTGGTAAACAAAATTTTGGACTGTTACACAGTATTTTCTAATACCTGTGATGATTAAATTTTATTGAAATGTTGGTTGATAGTACACTTTAACTACGAAACATCTACGTTTCGTAATTTTCGCCTGACGTGAATCATTAAACACCGAAACAGAACATTGTTTTCACTAGAAGACACTCAAGCTGCGCATGTGGTGAATAAATTATTTTAATTTTCATCTCATCGCAGTGTTTTGTGACGCAGGTACAAATTTTAGAACATTTGCATCTACGTTTTACCTAAATCATTAATCATTTTCGAAAATATTGCAGACGAAAATTACCTGAAACCCAGAAAATATCATAATAAATAAAGTACCTATGACTGTATACACTCTACCTACAGGAATTTTTAACTTCGTATGTTCAATTTTACTTAAAAAGCAAGACAACTAGACATATAATGTTAAAAGTTGAAAAATTAATTTTAAATAAGTGTTTCGGAAAGACAATCATCATCGTACTATTTAATTAAGACTAATGAAGAAGTAGAGTACTTACTTCAATTAACAAGAGGACTCTCTCACCAAAAAACATATTAATTACGTACGTCTGTTAAAGTAGCCTTAATTGTTTCTGTTTAGTTATTAATTAATTAATGTTGTTTGTATATCTTAAAGAAAGAAAAAATGTCCATCTTTCATCCCTGATTAAAACAGAATATTTTTTATCGTCAGTTTGTTTTGGCACAAAGTTTAAAATTGCAATGTTTAATTGACGTTACCTATCCCAAAATTTGAAACGTTTTGCTATCTATTTATCACTCATCGAATTTTTTTTGCGAAGTTTAAAATTTATTTCAACAACTCGTGAAAATTTGTGTATACAATTTTGCAAATCTGGCACTGGCGCCAGTATTGCAATAAAAATAATTAATCATGTGTCGGATTTTAACATCTGTTTTTATTAAAGATTGTTATTAAAAAAGCGAGAATTATAAAATATACAATAATGAAAAATTCACATGTCACCTAATGAAATTACACCATTCGATCAGACTTTATAAATTAATATTAAAACGTTTTATCTTTAGTTTTGTCTCCATGTAGCTGTCGGTATCACATTTCTTATAAACAGAATGGAAAATCACAAAAGTTGTGTATTTTTCGCCATTTTTCATATCTTTGATGATGATGTTCATGTTACAAAAACAAACGTCTTGCACATTCCAAACTTTAAACATTAAAAACCAAATACATTTAAACTTGGAAGTTTGAATTTAAAATCATTTCTATAGGGAGGATGCAACAAACAGTTCCTTTTGCAAGGATAGGTGACAGGATCAACTTATGCTGTTTTTAATTCCTTAAAATATTGTTTAATTACATCTTCTTTTTTTTTTTGTAATGGCACGATTAAGAAAACGTAAAGATTCTGTTGTGGAATTAGCAATTAATCATTTTTCGTCCGAGCTGTAAATTTATTTATCCACGTCCTTCTAGCGTTAAACAATATCACTATGTTAAATGTTTATTAACTAATTATTGCGAATACACGCGTACGCTTGTATCTGATGGTGTCTTGAACTCTGTCAAACTAATATAAAAATAGGCGCCACCAATATTTTAAACAAACACAAATGTTAACGGGAAAAATAATCTCTAGAGACCAATTAGAATTCTAGTGAAACATGAACTAATGTTCACTAGAAAAAAAAAAAACTTTTTTGTAATTTCCACGTAATTTTTATTTGAATTCTAAACTTAATAGATACACGATAAAAAGTGTAGCGGTTTAGATTCTGGCTTCACCAGCGTGTAGACTCAACTTCTAGAAAGAGGTCCTTTTGGAAATATGAAAAAGAACAAGTAAAAAAGGAGAGGTGGTATGATAGGACATTTTTTGGGACATGAAGAGATATATTAGAGGCGGAAACAGGAGTTAAAAGAGGCAGATAAAGCATTTTGTTTTTAATGAACGATTTTGGTTCATTTTTAATTAATTTCTTTGTATATTCCTTATAATTATTTATTAAACATTTGTGGTATCATAATGGGTCTTAGGTCAAAGGCGCTATGCTATTGAAGTCTAATAAAAATGAAATACTTATTTGCATTAAAAAAGTACGAAATTGTGCAATAAATTTTCTTTTTGATCTTTTTTAATTTGATGTTAAAGTTCAATAAACTTTTTTCCAGTATTATCTGAGGTATTGGTACTAAAAGATTCGAAATTATAAAAATCAAAATAGTCTTCAAGATTCTTTTATACCTAACGCTTATTTCATTAGCATTTAACTTTAAAATTGGTAAAAATATTAAACGATTTTATAATGTAATGTATGTAGGTCAAAGTGTAAGATAAATCAAAAACCGCATTGCTGTTTTATGTTTCTATAGTAAAAACAATATACTTTTTATATTTTCAGTATATTAATTATCTAGGCTCTTACTTCCTAGTCAATTAACTGAATTCTTTATGCCAACCACTCTTTAACTGTTGGTCTTGGAAATATTCTACGTTAGTACATTTAAATAAGTGTAATTGCTACACGCAATATATAAAAAAATAATGACCATTACGCTGTCACAAGTTTCTCCAGACTATGAATATTCGCAAACTCATAATAATTATTAATGTCACTCAATTAAAAGGGCATTACACATCAGGATGAAATCCAAGGATAAATAGTAAAGAAATTTGATTCGAAGTCCAAGGGAAGGACTTCTGACTTTTGATTTGAGGCATGTTTTTAGGTAGAGCCTAGAAAGTTCAAGCTACTTGACTTGACTTGATATCAAGTCAAACACAAGTCAAGTCAAACAACTTGACTTAGAGAAATAAGTGACTCGTGTTATAAAGTTAAGTATATTCATTTGAAATCAAGTCAAGCCAAGTATTTAACTTGCCAAAAGCTTGATTTTCTAGTCAAGTTAAGTTACTTGTTAAAATGTCAAGCTACTTGACTTAATAAATCACTAGTAGAGTCGTAAGTTTAGATTATCTACGTTTAAGGTCGGTTTACACACATCCGTACTGCGACCGTGTTGTATCCGGTTTACTGGCGAAGCTCTATGCTATTGAATGTTACTTTCATCTGCGCAGAACCTCTTCTTAGGGACTTGTCTTGCCCTGACAAAAGTTATAAACTTTTACAAGTCACCTAATAGTGTTAGCTTTCTAAATTTCATATTTAGTATCCATTTATTCCACTTTTATTTTATAAATCGTGGCCAGTACTAAATAATCGTAAATTTACGTGTGGGCATAGCCAGTTTTACCTTCTCCACGAACACTATTACCATTAAGAACATACAAAAATCTAAAACGAACGTTGCACGTTCACATGTATTACGTTAGAGCGAGAGGTTTAAATTAACGTTTATTATCAAATTTGCAAATAATAGGACACACCTTATCATATAAAACAACCTGTTGTACCAATATCTATGTAGTTGTCGGTGCATTAAGAACAATGCACCGTAATTACCTGGCATTCGTTCAAAACGCGTACTTTATCTGATAGTTGCCATTAAAATCTCAATTTCGATCTAGAAGGCTAAAAGACCTGACAGGTTCAATTTATGGTGCCTATTTAAGCAATTAAGATGATAAGCCAATTGGAATGCTCTCTAAAATTATTATTATTATGATAGATAATAAATTGGAAAGGAGTGGATAACTATCGGACTTAATTAATCCGGAGAAAAAGATTCATTCGTTTGATCCGCTGCAGTTTTAATAGACGCTTCCTATAATTGGGTAATCAATCTAAACTTCGCTTATTAAATTTTTATTGCTGTAATTACAAAACGCAAACGCTGCAAGTGGCAAGAAAACATGCACAATTAAAGTCATCGTGTCGTCTATTTTTTTAAGACCCTATTTCCTGATAATTTTTTATTTGATAGAAATATCCTGATAATTTTAGCTGTGTATGCGCCTAGCTTTCCCACGAAACTGTATTGTGAGGCAGCCTCGCTCAGTAGATGCCTAGAGCCTCGTTACATTACGCTGCAGTATCATGGGCTTGCGCAACTCGAGCCGGTTTCAGCATGTTTTCAGCGCTAGGCGAACTGGCAATGTTTACGTGTGTCTATTTCACGGATCATGTGCAGTGGCGTCGCGCGAGGCTGTATCGTGAAGCAGCCTCGCTCAGTAGATACCTAATGCCTCGTTACATTACGCTGCAGTATCGTGGGCTTGCGCGCCTCGAGCCGATTTCAGCATGTTTTCAGAGTAGCTAGGCGAACTAGCAATATTTACGTGTGTATTGCATGGATCAGGCCGTCGCGCGAGGCAGCCTTGCTCAGTAGATACCTAAAGCCGCGTTACATTACGCTGCAGTATCATGGGCTTACGCGCCTCGAGCTGATTTCAGCATGTTTTCAGTGCTAGGCGAACTAGCAATGTTTACGTGTGTCTATTGGACGGATCAGGTGCAGTGCCGTCGCGCGAGGATGTATTGTGAGGCAGCCTCGCTCAGTAGATACTTATAGCCTTGTTAAATTACGCTGCAGTATCGTGGGCTTGCGCGCCTCGAGCCGATTTCAGCATGTTTTCAGCGCAAGGCGAACTAGCAATGTTTACGTGTGTCTATTGCATCGATCAGGCGCAGCGCCGTCGCGCGAGGCAGCCTCGCTCAGTAGACACCTAAAGCCTCGTTACATTACGCTGCAGTATCATGGGCTTACGCGCCTCGAGCTGATTTCAGCATGTTTTCAGTGCTAGGCGAACTAGCAATGTTTACGTGTGTCTATTGGACGGATCAGGTGCAGTGCCGTCGCGCGAGGATGTATTGTGAGGCAGCCTCGCTCAGTAGATACTTATAGCCTTGTTAAATTACGCTGCAGTATCGTGGGCTTGCGCGCCTCGAGCCGATTTCAGCATGTTTTCAGTGCTAGGCGAACTGGCAATGTTTACGTGTGTCTATTGCACGGATCAGGCGAAGTGCCTTACTCTATGCAGCCTCGCGCGTCCGAGGAGTTGTCTTGTCTCAAGATCTTTTCCTGTCAACACAAAAATATCACCACATGCACAAACATTGACGAGGCTGCCTCTTGCAGTGGATACGTGGCTTAAAATTGATGTAAACTAAACAAGCATTAATTTATTGTAACAGTAAATGAATGAGTTAACGCCGAAATTAGAGAATCAATATTAATTATTATTAAACTGTTAATTCTAGATGCAATAATGTAACACGATATCTATCACACATTCTTTTTTTCACTTTCATTGCATCAAAACAACGTGAAAAATAACAACATGGACATACATATAAACAATAACAACGATAGCTCCTATCGAAAAACGCATCTTTTTATTATATACGTATGCACAATATATTTCTATTTTTGTAATTCCTGATCGCTTACTATAATTAGTAGAACCAATTTTCTTGTAATTCTGTACTAATTGATAAGATAAATTACCATTTTAAAATAATTGTTGGCCCGAATGGTTGCCTTCAACTGATATCATTTAATAATTTATTGCAATCTTCATCTCTGATGTACATTAATTAATTTTCTGTCAAACTGCATAAGTACAAGAATAAATTAATATCTACCTGAATGGCCAATGATATACGATGCTTTATAATTAAGGGGAAGACTAAATGTATATCAATAACAAAAACCAACCGATCCTTTCAGTGGGGTGCATTTTATGGGGTAAAACAACTGCTTCCTTTATAAGGGATGGGATTTGGACATGTTAAAAAAATAAGCCTTTATGACACATAAAATTTAATGTTTACCATAGTTTTGAAAGCTATTTGAAAATCTATAAGTAAATGTATCGGCCAAATAATATTTTTCAATGAGATGCAATTAATGGGGTAAAAGTATTAATACCTCCATACGGGCTCTATGGTTGCATATTTCTGAAAACTATTTAAAAATACATCAGTAAATATATCCGTCAAATAATGTTTTTCAGTGGGATGCAGTTTATAGGGTAAAAAGATTACATCTTTTAAATGGGATGCGGTTTGTGGGGTAAAATATGTACTTCTGTAGGAGATCCATTTGAAAACCTATTGGTAAATATATCTATTAAATAATATTTTTTTAGTGGGATGCAATTTATAGGGTAAAAAAATTAGTACCTTTATACGGGATGCAATTTGAATGTGTCGTTAAAAAGATGAACCTTGTGACACATAAAATTTAACATTTCTCAAATCTATTTGAAACTCTATTGGTAAATGCATGCGTCAAATAATATTTCTCAATGGGATGCCGATTATTGGTTAAAAACAGGACTTCCTTTATATGGGATGCAATTTGTAGGGTAAATAGATACTTCATCTGTACAAGATACTTTTGAAAACTAACTATTTATAAAAGTTATTGCTAAACATATCTATCAAATAATATTTTTTTAGTGGAGTGCAATTTGTAGGGTAAAACCAAGATTTCTACTTTAAAAGATGCAATTTGGACATGTCGTAAAATAGTGTTATTCTAGGGGATGCAATTTACAGAATAAAAAAGTGCTTCCATTAAATAGGATGCAACTTATGGGGTAAAAAGGAAACTTTCTTTATAGGGGGTATTTTTCGAAATTTATTATTTTAAAACTGATTAGTAAGTACAGTTATCCAAAAATTTTTTTAAGTGGGATGCAATTTGTAGGGTAAGAATGGGATTCGCTTGTGTATAATTGGTTGCCTTTTGGGACCATTTTTAATGAACATTACTGTACTTATACGAATAGTTAGAAGCATTTTATATGTTTGATAATTATTAATTTTTAGACAATCACTCAACTTTCATTTTTTGACATAATCGGTTAGCACCTTGTTCACGAATGACAATTAAATGTTATTTATATAAACTGCCTTAAGTAAAAAAGCAATTAGTTTATATTTATTCCGTTAATATTACAAAGTATAACTCAGGAATTGGAAATTAATTAAGGAAAATTGCCTTTGGCTTTCTGCAAATTGAATAAAATGAGCTTTAAAGAACATGTAATCATTAAAAGTTAACGATGCATTTAATAAATACATGTCACACATGCCGTACAAACATTGCATAAATGTGATTGCAATCATGAAATTAATTAGTTATTAAAATATTCCGGACTGCTTTAAAAAATACCTATCTACAAAATTAAAATTACCTACATGCAAAATTTCAATATAACTACTATCTAGTAATGTAAATGTTAAGTAGGATAAATAATTGCGGTTTCGTTAACAAAAATTATTAAATTAAATTGAAGACCAAAACTTAAATCAATTGTGAGGAAATTTTGGAACATGAGTATTTTTTTCGTGGAACTAAGTCATTAAATTTAAATTTTAAAGCTCTACGTAATTATAGACCGTTAATGATATCTTAATTAGTTACGTGAGGACTTCCTGGTGCTTAAAGGTTTGGTTTAGAATATTGGGACCAAAAGTAATCGCAAATAAGGTTCAGTAATTGATCTATAAGTGACATAAACTTAATTATCTTTACAAAAAAAAAAAAATATTAATAATATAAATAGCTTATACCATACAACAAACTAATATTAAATTAAAAAGTCCAAAGTACAAGAAACACAAAAAGTTTTCCTTACTTATCTACCTAGTGTTTTCTATGCTTCCAATAATTAATTTTTTAACTAATAAAAACTTAAAGTATAAGAACAAATAGTTACTCCTAAAAACACATGCGATTAATAAATCAAGGATAAGTAGAGATAATGTATCAGGTAGCTGAGTATAATGAACATAATTAGCATTAAGCCTGTCATTTTAATTCTGTAATTCTGATTTATGATTTGAAAATAAAATGAAAGACCAAAGGCATGTGAATAATATAAAACAACAGGAAAACATAAAGGATTCCGCAGAATAAGCATGGCAAAATGGATCCTTTAGAAAAGTGTATTAGAAAATTTTATAATAACCATAAAAATTCTGAATATTCTTTAGAGTGTGTACTTTTATTACTATAAATATACAGGGTGGCCCAAAGTCAGTGCCGTTTATGAAAAACTAATGGTGAGAAAATTTTGAAACAAAAAAAAACTGTTGGTTACCCAAAAAGTTAACGTCTTATGAAGACTTTGGATTCTTTTTCTAAACGTCCTGTATAAACTATGAGGCTTAGTTTAGGCAGGACGATAGACATAATACAATTATTTAAAAATCCGATAAATTTGTCCTGGTTTCACATTATAACTTTTGAGAAATAATAACCCCAAACCCCAATTCCAAAATTAGTGTAAAAATCGTCCCTAAGACTGACATATAATATATAATGTTCCCATGTTCTTCTAAAATAAAAATTCATACTATTTTACACATTAGTCCTGGGGGGTAACTTCCCCAAGTGATCAAGAAATAGTGCCTTCGAATCAAAGAAATCCAAAACAAATAAATTAGAAGTTACAAAAATAAAATATCAATTTAGGAACCAAAAATAGTCTATGGGTCGTTTAAAAGAGATACCTATTGACTTAATTCAATTTATTGCATTTTCTAGATCCTATTCAAAACGATTGATTGCTAAAACTAACAGGTTATAATGGATGTTATCGTTTAGGAGCACTTTCGTTATGGAATAATATTTTGTTTAGAGTGCACCATAAAATTTATTGCAAGTTATATGAATGTTATAGAATCGTGCCAAAAAACTGGGACGTATAAGTTGAAAACAGATTAGAAAGGGTCGAAATTGGACCTAAAAATATTTGGGGCTGTTAACTACACCCTATTATGCTTCTTGAACTAGCGTGGGATAAATCGTACTTTACTGAAGACGTCCTGAAGACGACAACCACAAAGTCAGGAAAGCACCTCTTTTCCAGAACTAACTCTTGCAACATCGATGACCACGAATGCAATTATATTTATGTCTTTGATTAATGACTTAATTTTTGACCACAATTAATTTGCCCATCAAATAATAATAATCGGCAAATTAATAATCAAATAATAATAATTGAAGATTTTATGGTCACAATAATTTTTTTATAAAAATCGTAAACATAATTTAAAGAAACTCAACATTTAAGAATTTTTACGTAAGCTAAAGATATTAAAAATAGGGTTTTCACCTGAGCACCAACAATGACGAAAGTTAGTCCAAAGAAGCGCACGACCCACGGCGATATTGAAACCCCCATGGCATCGGAAGAGGGAAAACTTTTTCACTCGCTTTCCTTTTCTCCAACTCGCATCTCCAAAGCAACTTTATAAGAACAAACCATCTCAGAAAAAAAAAAAACTATTGTGTCACTGTACTACAACAACTTTTTTCACCACAATTTTTCGTAAACCGTTCAAAAAAAAAACCGGTAATTGTTTTTTTATTTTATAATATTCAAAATCAAGAACGTTTCGAGTTGTTGTCGCCGAACTTCGGACCAGTCGCTTCGGTTTAAAGTCTGCCAATAAACTGACAATCAACAGCAGCAGTAACAGGAGCCAGTGGCCAAGTCTCTCACTTCCAACCAACAACTACCTACAACTGAGAACTGATATGAGAGACTCTCAGTTCACGTCGAGGTGCAGACTTCCAGCACAATATCCTCTTCGGAGCGCATGAACGTGCGGAGTGGTCGTCTTAGTTCTTTTGCCTAGATTTCGAAACCAGCAGAAGTATCGGGGCGTGCAAGCATTGCACTGCAACTAATATCGACATGTACCACTATCAGACAGAAACTACACCAATTATGCAAACAGACTTAGCAAAACACCTTTCATTTTTCTACATGAAGGGCAATCCTCAACTCGGAACTCAGAGTTCTTCTCCTTCAAATTTCTTCTTTTCAATAAATTGGAATCCAACCAAGTATTTGGGTCTTCAGCTTTGTTGGAGTTTTTCAAATTAGAAGGACATTATTATGAACAACTTTTGTCAAAGTAGCATTTACAAAATCTCCTCACCAAAATAGACAATTCATTCCTTAAAGATAGTCAAGATAGTTTTGTCCTTTATTTCAGACTTCTGAATTGCTGGCTTAACTAAAATCAAATTTGAACCAATAATACTTAGGAGGGAAATCCAAAGGAAGGACTAATATATGGTTCACAAGGACCTCCAAGACATTCTGAGCAAATCCCAGGAAGTACCCAGTATTGGAAACTGACAACAGACAGAAAAAGGATTCTCTCAATTTGAAAGTATTTTTTTTCAATGATTCAATGTTTTAAAATCCATGTTAAAAGATTTTCTTTTTAGATCTATAAATCACCCAGCAAAATCCAAATCAGTTTATTTACAATCCTTTTTCTCCAAATGTCACAAATCTTGTTAGAGGTCTTGTATGGAATGAAGAGCAAAAGGAAAACGCTGAAGGTCCTGAAATACAAGGATGAAGATAACCAATGTCCTGTTTGAGATGATCTGGTTGTGGCAGAAGCAGGTGCATTTGTTGTGTCCATAAGCTGTTGTATTTTATGTCGTGGATGAGAAGGAATGGGAGGACGTTGGCTTCAAGAGAGCCCCAGGGGGTAATAAAGCCGTAGACAGGGTGTCTACTGGAACCGGTGTGTGTGCTATACGCAAATAGCTGATCCTCCTAATGGCCATCCGAATATCTAAGATTTTGTTCGTTCGACAAGCTGGCTGCAGCATTGCACACCAACGACCGACCTGTTCGTTCCTCCAATTTCTTGGAATCATCGTCGCAAGAAGTAAGTAAGTACATAATATAAATTTTAAAAGCAAGAAATGCAAACTAAAATGCATGACAATGTTTTTGAATATTCTCACGAAATTATTCGTGCAAACACAAAATTAGAACATGAACCTTCAAATTTATAAAAGATAGAGAATTTAAAGTTTGTACTGATTGTGGAATATTATTTCACGTTCCAAAAATTCCTTCGATACTTCTAAAAACCCAGAACGTGAAATGTCACTTAAAAGTCATATTCGCAGTCAGTAAATTTAGAAGTTCCTCTACAAAGTTCCACCCTTCTTTACACTCCCTTAAAGCTCAATTTAAAACAAAAGATAGCCTATATCCATCCCCTGGTAACAAGCTGTGTTTGTGCTAAATTTTATGAAAATCAGCGCAGCTATTCGGGGTGAAAACCGACCAAACATTACATTACATTTATTTTTTATTATTTTTCCCCTTTTCGTGCTTGTCTTTTTCTAAACAAAAAAATGACTAAATTATTCAAATCATGCTTCAACACTTTGGTTTCTACATAATTTTATATGTAAATATCGAATTTACAATTGAAATAACCTAATGATTTACACGGAGCATTTATTCTGTTATTTAGGTAGGTACAAGTTTTGCTTTTTAAGTTTAACATGAAATGTGTGTCTGTTATTTTGTGTTTCATAAATATTTAAAATTATTAAACAAACGTAGTTAACTTATTAAATCATTTTTATAATAGACTTGTCCGCACATTCGTCCGCATGAAGTGCGGTTGTACCGCAACCACCATTTTACACGTTTAAAGTTGAATTTTAAAAAGTCATACAAAATTAGTTCTAAATAAATTCTTTAAAAGAACTTTTGTGCAACGTTTCTAGTTTTATTCTGACTTAGCAGTTTGGACTGTGCTTAATCGATAGATAAAACTTTCAATCCCCATTTAAGGGTTGAATTTTGACCAGTCCATCTTTGGTTGCTTAAGGAACCTCTAAGAAAACCTTCAGTTCTTTAGACTAGACAAAAACTCATCATCGGTAGGTATCGATAAATATGGATACTTATATCGATAGCAGTAACAGCAAGTAATAATAGATAATTATTTATATTGTATAATCATCGATATGTTTCATAAAAATAATAGTGACTGCAGCTATCGATGTATCGATAGCTATTGATAACGAATAACTAAAATCAGTTTTTCAATAATTACTCATATGTCAATAACCAATAAGTAACGATAAAACTATAACTATCGATAGTTATCAGTTACTGTTATTGTTATCAATGTATCAATAAATGTGGATAACTATCGATACATGTCGAAATTTTTTCCTAGGACTAGTTCAAGTTCAGACTTTAGACCAGCTTTAGTTCTGGACGATAACTGATACTACTTATCGACTAACGATAACAAATACAATACTAATATGTAGTTGTTAAAAGTTTCTATTATTAGTATCGATATGTCTATATTTTTTGCCCAGGACTAGCTCAGGTTCAGACTTCAGATCCTGGGAAATAACTGATTTTAGTTATTGGTTATCGATAACAAAAACGTAGATATTTCTAGTATTACTATCCATGGTTTACAGTTCCATTTATTGCTATGGATAACCATCGATATGTCGAACTATTCCATAAATCCAAAGATTTGGGCTGTACGTACGACCACCATAAACTTATTAAACCATTTATATACTAAAAGAAACATTCCAGAATAATTTGTTTTGAAATTTCGAATTCCTTTTAGATCAAAGCACATTTTTTTTCCATAAATTACTAAAATACTATTTAAGCCACAGTGAAAATATGCAGTTGTTTACAAATGCACATCGATTCCTGCTGATAAAATTTCCTAAGAAAAATACTGCAGCACATCAAGTATTAACACGTTCATCTGGTTATGTTGGAACGTGGGATGTAGGTAGGTAACGTCGGATTCCATCACAGTTAGATCACGAAATTTTCGGGAGAAGACGCGATTTTTTTTAAATTCTTTCATACATGCTGATTCAACAATCAACTGATTGTTTTCGAAAGTGACTGTCGAGGAATGTGTCATGGGTTTCTCCACAAAGAAAAAAATGTTAAAAAATAAATAACTGTTTTGGTATTATTTAATTGCAAAAAAAAAAACAATATGAAAATGCAAATGATGTTCCTTGCTAGTTTTATTTTAGAAAACGTTAGTTCAAGAGCCTTTTCAATAGTGTTCTTTGTAATAAGTTCAATAGTGTTCTTTGTAATAAGTTGAAACCCAAAAAACGTACCTAGTTAATGAAAAAAATGTTTACTGAATGTCAACACGTGTTAAGTAACAGCGCCGAATTTAGACGTCATTATTTTGAATACGGCTGCAATAAAACAAGAGCGTAAAATATTAAATGCAAATCAATCAGCAAGTATTCTAAAACCGTTTTAAGTTGCTAATGAGTGAGGAGAATACGAAACATTCAAAATCTTAAACAAACATTCATGGATAAAATCTTGGTATATCTACTAGAAATCGTTTCGTAACAAAGAACACACTTCCTTGAAGAAGAGTGAATTCTAAAACAGTCGAGTCAAAAAATCAAATTATTCCAAAATCCAAAAATCCTGGCAGATCTGATTTTTTTATTTTTCGGTGTCAACTTTGACTTACTAGGACATGTTTTGGTTTCTGGTATATTTTACAATAAATGCTTTGTGTGTCCAAGAACACCTGACAGCAATGCCCTCGCTCATATCCTAAACTCCACGACCATGTATCCACTGACAAGTCCATCACATAACCCAATAGGAAGAAATCACAAGACTTGATATTTGGCTACCTTAGGAACCATGGCATCACCCAGAAGACCAAAGTCAACAGTCAATTACAACAACAACTACAACCACACGAACCCAGACGCATATGGAACCTGTCACCATCTTCCCCTTGAAGAACAAGTGGTTATACATCTCCATCATTGATGTGGCACAAAAGACGTTCACTTTTGGTGAATCTCTATCCAATTCCAGAAGATAAAGCTTATTTATCCTAATGCCAAGAACATTTCAAGAACTGATTCTGTGATGGACATTTATGGAAACTTCTAAGTGGACGTATGGACGAAGTCAGGTGACTTGTGGTTCCTGGATCACCTCGCAGCAGTGCACATCCACAACCTAACCCAATTCCATCTCCATGCAGCCATCAAATAGCGCCCTGTCCTTTTGAACCTAACCTGAACTTGCCACCGTCTTCTCCTTGAAGTGAATGTGGCACAGATGCTTACTTTTGGCGAATTTCTATCCAATTCCAAAAATCAAAGTTTATTGAGCCCATTGCCAACAACGTTCCAAGAACTGCAGGAAGAGATTGCTGTTTCTATAATAGACATTTGTGGAAACATGGAAGTGGACGTATTGAAGGAGGTGATCCTGTTCATTTTAGGTCATCTGGCAGCAGAGCCCTGGCACATATCCAAAATTCAATCCAACTCCATGTCCAAGCATCGACTGGCATAGTTACATTCAAGTCCATAACAGAAGCAGCGTTGTTGGCATTAGAAGGAACATACACTATCTTTTTGACTTGATCCGACTGGAGGAAAACTCATGACATGAGATCTCCTGATCTAAAGAGACTTGGAAATGCAGACGAACTGACCACTGCACCCTATCCAGCTGTTCTGTATCAAGGAGGCCTCCAACAACAACCCCAAACATGTGCAGATGCATGACTTGTCGTGGTCTTCTCCTTGGAGTAAAAGTTGAATGATATGATGTAGAAGGCGTTCACTTCCGACGAATCCCTATCCAAATCCTTGTCAAATCCCAAACGATAACCATTATTTAGCGTTTGAATGTGTGCCAGATGACTTAGGTTGCAGTGGCTCAACATTTGTAGACTCTACCAGAAATTTGGTGAGTCAGATGTCTTACAAAAGCGTGACCAAGAGCTTTTCCGTTGCCTGAATTATTTAAAACTTGGTGTAAAGGCAACGTAGTCGATCCAACGTGCACAAGGCGTTAAATATCCAAAGTAAAAGTATGCCTCCAGTGACCCAAGTCGTATATACGTGCTCTGAGAGCCGTATTTAAATACTGTAAAATACTCTTATCGCCCGAAGAAGTATTCTTTCGTTACATGGGCAAGTAAGCTTGTGCAAGCTGTTTCATTGTAAATTTATATGTCCATTATCGATGTTGAATACTTATCCGTTGTATAATTAATGCTTATGCATGCATTACCAGCAAAAACGCGTCTAAATTTATGAGGAAGCCGTGAGGCAAATACGTACAGTTGGCAAGAGGCATGAATTCTTGATAACGGGAGGGTAAACGTCCATTTAGAGTTGTAAATCACACCAACAACACTGAATAGGCCTTATATGTTGTAATTACTGTATTTTTTTTAAGTTGTATAGAAAACGCATGGTTAAAAGGTCATATTGATGAACACAAAAAATTTGCATCCATACTCATTTCATTTTTATTTTTGAATGATAGAAACGCAGTATTCGTATAACTCAAACATGAAAGCTTTCGCAACTTTTCAAGCTGTGTGCTGCTCCCTCTCACATTGACTGCCCAATCTCCACTCACATTAGCTACCCCACTACCTCTGATCTTGTATATCTCTCTTCCTTCCTCCGCCCTGTCTGTCTAACTACATCCCACCCCAGATTTCCCACTCTATAATTTTATGTTTAGCTCGCCCCCCACTACTCTTGATTGTCTCGCTTCCTGCCGCCCTGTTTGTCTCCCTCCCTGCCGCCTTGACTACCTCATTCACTCCAGCTCTACTTGTCTCGCTCACTCCCTTCCTAGCTGTCTGGCTCCCTTCTACTTCGCTCTGATCGCTCCCTCCCGCGTTTACCGCTCCACCTCCACTTACATTAGCTACCGCACTGCCTCCTACCTTCTACATCTCCCATCCTCCCCTTGTCCTGTATATCTAGCTCGCACCCCCCTCTGGTCTTGACTGACTCGTTTCCTACCACCCTGTTTGTCTCGCTCCCTGTCGCCCTGACTGCCTCGTTCTCTCCAGCCCAATTTCTCTCGTTTCCTAACGAATTTTTATTAAAATTAAATATAAAAAACACAGTTTTCAGTCAACTTTTCTTTGCTATTTTTAAAACTATTAATTGTTTTCATTTCTTGTTAAGTAAGTACCTACATTTAAGTTAATTTAAAGATATATTGTATCTTTATCCCATAAAATATTTTAATATCAATAATTTTTATTATATCTCGAATTATTTAACTGAACATTAGTCTGTCTTTTAAATTTTAAATAGTAAAAAGCTCTGCTACTGCAATAAATTCTGTTGATTTGTATATTTACAACTTGCACATAAATGTGCTTTCATTTTTAAAAAGAAACTATTTAAGCAGTTTGCTGAAATACTTAGAAAATTTTATTAAGTTATCGACATTTCGTCATTTGTAAATTTAATAATTTAGCTGTTCTTATAAATAGACATCCTTTTTTTTCTTCCAAATATTAATTTTAGTTTAATATTAAAATTAGGTCAGTGTCAACGATTTTTTTATGTTTAATAATTTTTAAATTATATAATTTTTTGAAAATTAATATTTTACTCTAATTGTTGCAGATATTTTTGGCTTTGTGGACGAGGATCGCTGGAAAGCTCATACTGGAACAGAAAAACTCAACTGATTGCTGCCACTTCGGTAAGTTTTTAAAATTTAATGAAATTATTATTTAATTCATGTTGCAATTTTCATTTTTTGAAAGACATTTTCGAAATTTAAGAACACATAAATACTCTTCTTTCTAATTATTCGTTACTTATTAGATTTCTTTCTCTAGCGCTTTTCTTTAATTTTATTTTGGAATAGTTGTTTATTATTTAACCCCAAGTATTTTTCTTTACCTACTATTTTTTATAACTTCATGACTTCCTTTTAATTATATTTAAAGGTTGAATTCATTGATTATACAATTTATACGAAATTCAAAATGTGAAAATTAAAATTTGACTTCGTTGCAGATATTTTGGCTTATCTTCTCGCTGTGTGGAAGATGAACGCTGGAAAGGCCATCCTGGAACAGAGGAACTGAAATAATTGCTACCACTTCGGTAAGTTTTTAAATTTCAATTTTCTTCAGTTTATGATGCAATTTTTTAATTTAACTCTATATATTACGTAGGTACTCTTTTTATCATTTGCTAATGTATTTTTTATTTAACACACTTATTAGTTCTTTCTCTTATTAATTTCCAATCTGCTCTATCTCTCCTTTCTTATTCAGAATCCTCATTCAAACTTGTTAATTTTTTTTTATTTTTAAATAGATTTTTTGCATTTAATTCCTAATACTTTTCCTTATAGTTTATAATAACAACTGCTTCTTTTTATTTATTTTTTTTATAATAAGTCCTTATTTGTTGATTTAAAGTCGGATACTTATAATTTTTTTACAGGCGTTTAATTTATAAAATCATAATGATAGATACCTACACTCTGTATTTTAATATTTCGTAATAGATATTTATTTTATAGTCTTATTTAGAGATTTTTATTCATTTTTGTTTACTTCATAATTTTAAGACTTTTTTGTTTTTGCCTTTTGCTATTTCATTTTGAATGTTCTTCTTTTTAATTACTGATTTAATTAATTCTCATGGCCAATTAAATTAATTTGATAACACTGAACACATTCTCTCATTCTTCTTCATCCTTTTTCAAAATATGGGATGTTTTTGAAACATACCATACATGTTCTCTACATATTTACTAGTTTATTTCATTTTCAAGTAATATTTTTGAAGTTTAATAGTTTTTTTTTAACATTTGATATAGTAAATTATAAAATCCGTTTTCTTTTTTAACGTAACTTCACTTTTCTCGTCCTTTTGAGTTTGATTATCTTACTTTTTAGTTGTTTATAATAAATTATTAATTCCTCTTCGTTTATTTCAAAAATTCAACTTTATATGTCTTCTTTTTTGTAATAGTTTTTGTTTGAAGGCAATTTTTGAGATTTGTTTTTTCTTTTTTTAACTTTAACTTTTTAAAAATCCATTTTTAATTATTTCTTTTAGATATTTAATTTCTATAATCACACTTGCAGATATTTTTTTTCTTACTTAACACAAGTTACTGTTTGTAAATGCCATATTTTTTACAAAATAATTTTTTTTACAGTACTTCCGTCATCACCATTAGGAGCTTCTACTTCTGGTCGTCGATCTTCACCTTCTGTTGGGAGTATCGTGCCGCGAGTGTTTCGGGAGTGTTCCGGAGCGCCTGGATTCGAACTCGGAAGTCTCCAGAACCCGGAATTTCGAAAGTTTCAGGATCCTGAGTGTCAGAAAATTCGAAGTGCAAGCCTCCGGATCTTCAAGACAACAGATCTCGAAGGATTCTCTAGTTTTGGAGGTCCTGAGGCTTGCACTTCGAATTTTCTGACACTCAGGATCCTGAAACTTTCGAAATTTCGTCTATTGGGGACTTCCTGTTCGAATCTGGTCCTCCGGTCCTTCGAGTGCGGTCCCGGTCGGTCTTCGAATAACAAAACCTTTCGCGCGAAACCTGGTAGGCGTGAAAAATTCATTTTTGGTCCCCTTTTTATTTTTAAAAAATAAAACAACAGTAATGCTTTTTATGTCTTTTATTTTGTGTACTGCCCCTCCCCCCCCCGCACATCCTCTCACCCATTCATACCCTCTCATTCATTCTTAGAGGGGTATGAGCGAGAGAATGAATGTGTGTGTGAGAGAGGGGTGTCACACACACACACATTCATTCTCTCATTCGTACCCCTCTAACATTCTCTCCCTTTCACTCACATCCCTCTCACACTATTACTCTCTCTCTCTCCCCTCAGACGCAGGCACTACCCCTCTCATTCATATCCACTCTCCATCTCCACGAACACTTACATTTATACCCCATGCGCACTCTTCCTTTCAATCACTCCCACCCTTACTCATTTTCTCGAACTCTCATACATTCCCTCTCTCTCTCTCATTGAATCACACCCCCAGTTGTTAACACCCTCTCCCTATAACTCACTACACTTACATTCATTCACATATTCTCCTTATTTCTCTTTCATTCCTTTCTTTTCATCCCAACACTCCTTTTCATTCGCACCCCCGCACGCTCATCCATTCATTCATTTATACCCTCATCTTTTCACCCTAATCTTTATACATTCTCTCCCTCCCTGTCACAACCATATTCTCTCATTCACATTCATACACCCCCTTAATATCTCACTTTCTTCCCCATGCATACTTCTTCATTCATTTGTTTTCCTCCACCTTCTACCCTTACACCTACGTTTACTTACGTTTCACACCCTTACAAATTCTCATTCTTAACCCTCACTTAACTCAGCCTCTTTCACCCTGACACATATTTTCACATATTTACCCTCATTCTACCATTAGTTCTCATCCCTCACTCACACTTCATCCCTCATTTGTTTCTTATATCCACTTTTTCTTACCTTTCACTCCCATACAAATTCCCATCCCCAATACTCATTTAACACAGCCTCTTTCACCCTGACACCTGTTCTCTCATACTTCCTCCATTACCTCATACTATCATTCGTTCTCACCCTTCACTCTATTATATCTTTTTCTCCCTTTCATAAATTTTCATTCCCATACTTACACTTTCTACTTTTATTCCTCCATTTTCTCCCCACAATAAATCCCATTTTCCCAATTGTTTATTGTTACATTAAGAACAATAAAGATAATAAAATTTCATAAGTATCTACCTACATATAGAAATAAAAAATTATTTTATCCTAATTTACAGTCTAACTTAAATAAACTATAATTTTACATAATACAAATATTGTAAATAGACTTAAATACATAGAATTTATGTAAATAAATTAATAAATTATTATTTGTAAAATCTAAGTAAGTAAATATAAATAAAGAATATTATTTAAAAATAATGCTAATCAATTATTATTTCTTAAATATATTTTAGTTTTAAAAGTGGGTTTATTGATTATTTTATTTGATCTAAAGGAAGTTATTAATTATGATTTAAGAAAAAGAAATACGTAAATATACAAATACTATAAAGTATTTAATTTGAAAAAATGAATATAATTTAAGGGCCAAGAGATAAGTAGGTAAGTAAAAAAAAATTAATTTTAAAATGCAAAATCGAACATATTAAATTCAGATTTGAAACATTAAACTATTAGAAAATAAAATTGCACCAGATAAATAAAAATGACAAATTCATTTATCTACGAATAAAATTTTGTTCAATAAACTCCCTTTTGCTACAATATTGTTACAAAAAAATTAAATTTATCACCATAAAAAATTCAGCTGATTTGCAACATCCAAGAAACAGAACAGGACCATATTTTTACCCCATTTGGAAGACGATAAAACTCCATCACAGTTGAAGGATTCACTCAAGTATAAAATCCAAAACCCAGAACCATTACCATTGAATCTAAACAACTCAAAGTTGCAGATGTATTGGTGCTTAAATAATTTACTAAAGAACTTATTACCTTTTTCCTCAATCTGTTATCCTAATCCAAATGTATTTTTATAAACGAAATCCAATAATTACTATAGGAATATCTGAAACAAAAAAAATAATCATCAAATACAATTTCCAAAAAAATAAAAAATAAGTTACACAGACGTTCTAAAATGCAACAGGAATTGTAAACTTTTAATAACTTTTAATGGCAGCTAACGTTCTAAATTTTTCAAAATTCTGCAAAACTCGAAATTTTGTTACTTTTAAAGTCAATTCTTACAAAGCATTATCATGTTTAAACAAAGCCTATTTTTATATTAATGTGAACGTGTATTTTCCGAGCCAGGCACACAAGGTGACCGTATAAAAAAGATCATTAATTTTATCTCTCGAAACAAACATTTAAAATGATCGAAAGAAAGAAAAAGTATTATCAAGTCTCTAACCAATAACGGAAAATTTTACAAACTAAAATTATTTTTTTAACAAAAAAAATAACATGTGTACGCTTTTTGTACTTATTAAAAAATGCAAGTAAGAGAAATATTAATTAAAATGACGACAATATTAAATTGTGTTAACCGATAATTATTTATTTTCAAAAATAAATTTATTATTGGTAATGGAATGGCGTAAAAAATAACTTTTAAGTAATCTTTGCTTCAAGTAAAAATATTCACCCCAAATTTAATCCTAAACTGTGGAAGTTATTTTGAAAAATTTTGTTAGCATTCTTCAATTTTTTCCCCAAAGTAATGGAAAAAAATTACATTGAATTATTTTTAAATATTCTTGGCTAAAAGGCATGAGAGAACATTAGTATTAAGTCTTCTAAATCTAAAACCAAGAATTAAATAAATAAATAAACCGAAAATCCTTTTTTTAAATTAAACAAAAATTTGAATTTGGGAGTCAACAAAATTGCTTTTACTATTGAAAAATTAAATCAAAAAGGAGTTTTATAAATAACTCAACAACTGTTCAATTTGAAGGGTTGACATGCTTATATAGCAACACCCCTTCTGAAAAAAAATCAAAACAAAATAACCCATCCATTTATCTTAAAAAAACTAAATGCTATTTCCATTTCAAATAAAATAATTCCACGTTGAAATATAATTGTTTATAAAAAATATCAAACCTTATAACTATAATTTATGTAATCCTTTACCAGTAACATAAAGTTTTTTTTTAAATCAAACTATTGCAAATTAAAAAAAAAACTCAAAAAAAACGCTATCACATTTATTCCCAACCCCAGCTTTATATATAAAAAATTATTCATAAAAAAAAACCATCTAAATTAAAAGAAAAGACTAAGGACATTCACTTACATTTGTAGGTAAGGAAAACTGCATTGAATGAACCAATTCCAAACGGAAAATTATTCTTTAAATAGGAAAACTGAACAATACATTGTAAGTTACGCAGAAACAAAGAGACTGACCGACTTTCAAAAACATGTTCACAATCGTAAATCGTTTATCTTGACCAGGACGTGGCAAGGACAAAGGAAAAATTAAGACTGAAAATAGTTTTCCTCTCGTTAACACAGCACATGCGTTCTAATGAAAAACAAGATCCATTTAATCGCAAGCATTTAAGTGGTGCAATCAGAAAAACATTGTACAAAAGAATATTTAACAATCAAAAAAAAATTCGAAGAAACTTATAAAATAGATTTAAAATAAAGATACAGAAAAAATCGTTTTAGAATTTTGAATTTAATTATTTTTGTGCATTCAAAGAACCAATAAAAACATTGTTTTTGGTTTAATAATTTATCAACAAATTAATATTATAAAATTTTCACATTAAATAACCAATAAAAAAACTAGGTATTTCAAAAAAATCCTTTTTAATATAAAAAACATCAAATAAGTATACATGTAATAGTGAAAATATAAAAAAGTTTTCTCAGGAGTTGAATTTGTTATTCTTAAAATTTAAGCATAAAATAAATTATTAGGTAATTTATATTATTCAAGAATAAAATAAAAAATTAATATTAGTAAAATTTTAAAAATTAGTAAGCAGGTAGGCAACTTATAAAACAGATAATCCTGTCAGTTGTGCTGCATAAGCTGTTTCAGCAACCAAAACAATAATAGTGCAACATAACCTCGTAATTCTTGGTTGTCAAAGTGCATTTTAAATGTGTTATTTCGTGCTTAATTTCTAATTTCAATATAATTTAACTAGCTTCAATGTATTAAAAGTGTTTATATATTTAAATTAGATAGCAACAGACATTTTAAATGCATTGTAGATGCAGAAAATCTATGTAAACCAGCAGCACTAACCTTATTGAGGTCATTCAGCCTTATTTTCCGTTTTATTCGTCTTCAGAATGCTTCCAGGGTCTAACTCACGCGATGGCAACCACTCGAGTAGTGGTAGCACCCCTGCAAATCATAATCATTCGATTATGATGAGTACAAGGGAAAAAGAAAAGTACATTGAAAACTTCAACTTTCCCTTTTGCGATGAGTCAAGTAAATATGAAAAAGTGGCAAAAATCGGCCAGGGAACCTTCGGAGAAGTGTTTAAAGCTCGCGATAAAAGTAATCCCAAGAAGTTCGTCGCAATGAAAAAGGTGCTGATGGACAACGAAAAGGAAGGGGTGAGAATAAAGAATAGTAGCCCTTATCCCTTTATTACGTAGCAATAAATCTCGTTTCAGTTTCCAATAACTGCCTTACGCGAGATTCGTATTCTTCAATTACTCAAACACGAAAACGTGGTGCATTTGATAGAAATATGTCGGACTAAAGCATCCCAACACAACCGATACCGTTCCATGTTCTATTTAGTGTTTGAATTTTGTGAACACGATTTGGCAGGTCTTTTATCGAATGTAAATGTAAAATTCAATTTAGGTGAAATAAAAAAAGTCATGCAACAGCTTCTTAATGGTCTTTACTATATACACAGTAACAAAATCCTTCATCGAGACATGAAAGCAGCAAACGTGTTAATTACTAAAAATGGTGTTCTAAAACTTGCCGATTTTGGTTTAGCAAGAGCATTTAGTAGCAATAAAAATGGGCAACCTAATAGGTACACAAATAAGATTATTTTAAACCTATTTTTTGTGATGTACGTGTTTTATTTTTAGATTCACAAACCGAGTGGTAACTTTGTGGTACAGGCCTCCAGAGTTATTGTTGGGAGAGAGAAATTATGGACCACCTGTAGACTTATGGGGAGGTGGATGTATTATGGCTGAAATGTGGACCCGATCTCCTATAATGCAGGGCAATAGCGAGCAGCAACAACTAACACTTATATCTCAACTTTGTGGCTCAATTACTCCCGCTGTTTGGCCCGGGGTTGAAAACTTAGAATTGTACAAGAAAATGGATCTCCCTCAGCAACAAAAAAGAAAGGTGCAAGTTTATTGCAACGTTTTTTTTTTGTATGAAACCCTCAGAAATGTCCAATCTTTCGGAAGATTAATAGAAACATGTAGATCTTAAAAAAAGTTTAAAAAAACTGCATAGAATCTCCTAGAAAGAGCCTACAAACATATGGATCTCTGATCTATTTATTCGTCTTATCAAAATACTAAGATTCCCTTATTTTCAGGCCCTTCGACTTGGCTTTCTAACCTCAAAATGCGTATTTTTTGTTTTTTGGCTATAACTTTGCGAGTTTTTATTGAATCTTAAAAATTCTTGCGCCAGATTAAAGACAACGACAAGACGCTTCACACCTAATACATGTTATACACAATGAACAATGAAATCTAATCTAAATAACATTTTAAAATTTCAAAGTTGCGTTCAATTACGTGAAGTTTTTAAATTTAAATCCCCGACATTTTCAGCTTTTTAGGTTATAAAAATGGTTATTCGTTACAGGTGAAAGAAAGATTAAAACCCTACATGAAAGACCCTTACGCGTTAGACCTATTAGACAAACTATTAGTTCTTGACCCCTCGAAAAGACACGACGCGGACTCAGCCCTTAACCACGACTTTTTCTGGACCGACCCCATGCCCTGCGATCTCGGTAAAATGTTGGCGCAGCATTCCCAGAGCATGTTCGAATTTTTGGCGCCCCCGCGACGTCCTACCAACATGAGGGCGCACCATACTATGGCCGCTGCACGTCCCACTTCGTCCGCGGTCCAAGATGGCGGTTATCAGGACAGGGTCTTTTAGAATTGAACTTTTGAAAGACTGATTAAATAAATACTAATGTGGCCTATTAATTAAGTGCATTTTTATTTATAAAGTAAACTAAGTACTTAGGTGAAGAATAAGAATTCTTTTTTTATGGACATAAATTTAAGTACCTACACAATGTTAATTAATTTCGTTAACAGGAAAAATTGTTTTTTTTTTTTTGTAACTATAATGTGTTGACAACAAAACTACTTTAATAAATATTAAATTTGTTGTATCCGAGTTTTTATTTAAAAAAAAAAAGTAACCTAACTTATATGAACAAGTTCGTGTTACGCGATAAAAATATAAAGTATTTGTAATATTTTAAGCTATAATAACGAATTCAACATTTTTTATAGTTTATTAATAGGCAATAATTCTTGCAAAAATGCTTCTCTTTTATTTTAAATTAATATCGTAGTCTTGCTCTAGATTTGGTTTGTTTTATTGACCCTGTCACGATATGCCGTAAATTTGCTTCTCTTAGATAAGGGTTGCGTCGTAATTTTAACGATTTCATCTAACTAATAAAATAGCATAATGACTTGAGCTGTTACTTTTATACGTACTAAGAGATCAATCCAAGTTTCAGACGTTTATAACTGTTTCTATAAAAATTATTTAGTTTATTACCTAACCATAAATTATTATTAAGATTATGAATGGTATCGACCCAACCTAATCTTTATTTCAATATAATCAACGATATTAACTTTTGAAACAAATTTTAAAAGTGATATCTATCAGTTTTCATGGTCGTGGTCTAGCTTACTGAAAACATCTACCAGTCGTTTTGTCATCAGCTGCGGATGACATTTTCAGTGTTGGTCGAGTGGTTGAAATACTGACCTCGGCGTTCCGTTGGCAAGTGAGACTCGCATGCGTGTACCGGTATTATTTATACCTGCCAGGTTGACCGCGGTTCCTGATTGGGCGCTCTGTTCGATTAGTTGCGGGCCAATAGCGTTGTCGTCTCTCTTTTTCTCCGACCAATCAAGAGCCGCGGGCAACCTGGCAGATATATATAACACCCCTACACCCATTCGAGTCCACTTGCCATCGGAACGCTGAGGCGAGTGCTTCGAATTCGCAACCAACAACAAGCTACTGAAGATGTCATTGCAGATGATGACGAAACGTCTGGTAGATCTTTCCACCCAGCTAGACCACGGCCGTTGAACTCGGAAACCTCAAATTTCCATTTTAAAAGTGTTTATAACTGAATAACGTTTCCATGTCATTCTTATTGTACCTACGCCAAAAATTCCAGAATGACAAATTTATCAAAAAAAAAAAAATCTCACACTAAATTATTTTGGGGATGACGATAACATTGCCTTTTATTTAAGGTCAAGTTAGTTTTTTTTATACACAAAACCCGATTTTCCGTTGGATAAATTCAGTAAAAAACTTACTTTTAACCGTATATTCCATCGAGGTGTCTTATCCCAAAGGATCTTGCAAAATCGATGACGTATCAATTTTCATTGCGCGACTGGGGTCCAAAATTTGTATAGTTGAATAGACTTCACATCTGCAATAGAAATTGGAAGAATTTCTCAAAACAAACTCTAGTTTTACCATCAATTGGTTTTTTTTAAAGAATTTTATGATTAGGTACTAGATTTACGTACCTTTTTTTGGTACTAGTTTTGATTTTTGATCGATACACTAACTATAAAATTCGTATGTTTTTGTAAAATAATCTTTATTTTTGATGAGATCTGAGAATTGGTCTTTCGAAGGAAATAAAAAAATACTTAACTCGCGTGTTTTTGCACTCGTGGTACAGTTTTTCTAATCTCAATTGAAGAGGATATAAAAACCTAGGGTGTAACACGTCCTACGATATTTTAAAAATCCTTTATGTATTAGGAATTAATATTCAACGTAGCAAATATGTATTACACTTGATAATATAACATATTTAAGGTTTTTATATTAGATGACATGTAAATACGCTTAAAAAATGAACATCCCTAGTGGAGACGCTGAATTTATAGTATTTTCAACTGAGAATGGATCCACTATACCTTTAGAAATATCGATGAGTTATTAATTCATATTAATATTTTTGAAAGATGGGATAAATAATTTACGTATTTTTCTATAAAACGAATAACTGAGCTACATATATATTTTATTTATTGACTGCACCGCCATCCGGCCTCAGTTTGAACATATCGACAATGGCACACTGTACATATATATCGATAAAATAACACATCTGTACAATTACAAGCACTGATAAAAACTAAAGGGCAGACATTATTTTTTGTATCTACCTCAAGGCACTTACTTAAATCTTGTTCGTCCCTGTTGACCAGCAAAACACACTGTCAGTACAATTATTAGACATTACTTTTAAAGAAAAAAAATATTAACATAAAATGTACAAAATACGGGAAGTTGGCCATACAATATACATTATGTAGTGCGAATCTTTATAATTTACACTCCTGCAGGCAAAAAAATCCATTTTGCAAAGCAATACATCACCAAAGTGATCGGTAATAAAACCAGTGGCTGCGTTACACAAAAAAAGGGGGCACAGTGACTGATGTGACCACTTCGAAACCAAAACCAAGAGCAACTATATTTTTAATGCATTTTTTTCATATTTGCTCAGATTCCAAAATACAATGAACGAAGTAAATAAATCGCCATTGGTCTTGAAATCCTTCTTCTCAGATTGTCTCTAAAAGTCTTCCCTACGTTTCGCCAACAACTGCGTCGTACACCTTCAGGATCTACTTATTGTTAAGTTAAACGTGGTCATAGTCCCTCTTGAGTCTCAGTTCGATTGCTACAGGAAGGATTACAGCCACGTGTTTAACCTAGCAACAATTTCTGAGGATGATTGCTGTAGCTACTGGCGAAACGTTGGAAAGATACTCGAATTTGAGGATCACCCATTAGGGAACACTTCAATACTTCGACAGTGAACCCCTAAGCTACATTTCGTTTTGGTTTTAATTTTTTAAAGAACGATATTACGACTTTCGTCTGGTTTGATCACCAATCACCCTGTATAGTACAAAATTAATTTAAATTTGCAAATTTTATGTATAAACTAATTGCATTTTTATTTTAAATTCTGTGTGAAATGATGGACGTGTAAGATAAAAAAAATGGAACTATTGTAATGTAGTTTAGCACCATTAACAATTAACAGAAAATTTTTACAATGTAAAAAGCACCTACCTGGATGACAATTTAAGGACAAAAAATGATTTTTTATTTGCTCTGATTAAAAATTTACAGTTTTGTTGCTGCTATGTGGGAGTGAGTGTAGGTTAATAAAAAATATATTTTAATGTAATCTGGGCGTTTTTTTTTTTTTTTTGTTACACCATTTAACTAATGGTACAATATTTATGAAATAAGTCCTAATTTTAATTTTTCGATAAAGACTCATTTGATTGTAAACACTTATTGTAAACATCAAAACTGGAAAATTGTCTATAACAATGTTGTGAAGAACTTTAGTACTTAAATGTATACAAACATTTACATTTTACGATTTGAATTATTTATTTATTTATTTACTCATCAACTCAGAATTCGATCAAATAAACTGTTATCAAAGTTCCCAAACAATTACATGATTTTGTTAAAAAAAAATAGTCAACGAAACCCTATTTTATTATTAAAATTTATATAATTATGTACCAATAATAGTGGAAGTCTTTTATAACATCGAGCCGCTTATAACGAACCAATCGTACGTAGTGAAATAGTTCGATTTATATGGTACTTATGTAACGTCAGCAAATATAAGAAAAAAGTCGGATATAACGTCCAGTCATGTCACAACAAGACTACTAGAAATTTTGCGAAAGAATCGTCGTTATAAGTGACTTTTACTGAACTATGAAAAATATTGATCGACATTTTTATTTTTGAAAATATTTTTTTTACGTCAAAAATACCGTTAGTTATAATTCTGAAATGATCGAATCTGGTTGATCACCATAATATTTTATTATTAAAAATTACTAACCATGAAACAGTGCTTGGCTGAAAAAAAAAAAAAAAATGAAACTTCAAAGCCACGGCAGGTTATACAAGCACTGTGAGGTAATATGACGGTTTTTTTTAACTGCACCTATGTATGTATATGTATTTTTCGTTCACACGGATTTTCGCTTTTTCTTTTTTTTTTTCTATGATTGTTCTTATCGGAGGGAAGCGACATTTTCACCACACACTACTGTATCACAGCCAAAATTCACATGGAAATTAAAAATATACAACATGAAAAAGCAAATATATAATAATAATTAATAATAAACAATATCAAGGTTATCGACATTAACGACGACTCAACCGTATCGAATACTCTAAAAAGTAATAAGTAACTTCACTACTTTCTACCTAAATCAGTTCATGCATCGATTTTACATTCATTATCGACTATGAAAATACACAATAGAAAATAATAAAATACAGATCTTTGAGAATTTATTTTAAAACATTAAAAGCATTCTATCACACGACTCCCTTGAGATCGAAATTCCACAAATCATCCCGTAACATGTTATTTCAATATACAAAACATCATTCACCACTCTTTTGCAGTTCATATTCATTTAATTCGTCTTTATCTACGCCCTATATTAACTGTAGTTGAAAAAATATGATGGTGTGGCTGTCGGTCGAAGAAATGTATTCCACTTACATGCTAGAGCATTCGTTTCCTTAGAGCAACCGATCCCACGTCTGCAACGGTGCACTAGCGACCAAGCCGCACATACACCGCGCATTAGCGACCAAGGCGCACATACACCGCGCACTTGGCGGCCAAATCGCACATACACCGCGCACTTGGCGGCCAAGTCACACATACACCGCGCACTTGGCGACCAAGTCACACATACACCGCGCACTTGGCGACCAAGGCGCACATACACCGCGCACTTGGCGGCCAATAATCTATTTGGCTGCTAATGTGCGCGGGGTTTAAGCGTTGGATGAGTCGCTCGAAAGCAGCGGGTACAGCAATATTAGAGTGGAAAGCCTTTCTGCTACCTATAGTGGCACATTAAGTACAGTTACTAATTTAAATTCAAAAATGTCAGTATGTAAAATAATTTAGAAACAAGAAGGATAGGTAGTAAATACGATTATGTTTTCAAAATTTACACAAAAAAAAAAATAGTAATCCTCGTGGAACTTATGGCACGATTTTTTTAATGATAAAGAAACTCATTTTTATCTTCTAAATTTGGATGTTTTCTGTTCTGTTTTGATTATCTAATACTGTAAAAAAATGTAGATAGGGAAGAGGGAAAAAACAGTAAGGCACCAAAGTATGGAATGCGTGAATGTAAATTGAAATAACAGAAGCCATCGAAAGGAGATTTATGCAAGTGGTAGTAAGAATTTATAATATATCACTCATCATTAATACTCTTGTCGTTCCTAAACATCAGTTACGTACGTAAACCACGGCGAGGGAGTGTTGGGTCCCGCAATGGCCCAGTCTAATCAATCTACAGCCAATATTGTCATGTAAATCCCACTTACTAATTAATTAATTCTGCCAATACAGTATCTCGGCATCTACCTTTTAAATTATTTTTATTTTCCTTTAATTTGTTATATAAAAATAAGTAGCAAGGACAATAACACAACAGGGCCAAGATTTAGCCTGATTTTTGAATGTACACGTTTTCCGTAACCTCAAATTTAAGTCTAGCTTCAAATTTCGATTTGGAGCTGTAAAAGTCCTGTAAATTTGAGGTAAGGAAAACGTTGGACTTGCCCTTACTACTGAAATGTGGCAGTTTTTAGTGTGGAACATTTATACAGAATGCCAGCAGTACAACAAGAAGTTATCGATTAACATCTGATATAAGCGACACTTGGTGAAGAATTCCATTAATAAAATAACTAACCGTATTTATATGTATTTTATGTATGTACTAACTAAAGAGAACAGCATTTTTCAAAAAAAAAAAAAACAGAAAAACGTTGAAAAATAGTTCAGACCTCGTAGTGGCCATTGTCTTGAAAAAAAAAGTGGAAGAAAAATGCTGTACCACATCGTCACAATTAATTAACAAATAATAATTGATGTACAACCATCATTTACAACGTATAGTACAACTTTGGCTCTCGTTTTTAACTATTGCAACTTACTTTTTTTAGAAGAAGTCTGTTCATCATCATCACAGATTTCGTCCGGTGCCGACCACCTTCTTTTTCGCGACGCGTCAGACTCGATCAATTCTGATACGGTCTGATTGGGTTGAGAATGACTGTTCGCTTGTCTTTGATTGTTATTAATTATGTACGAGTGCGAGCCACTCAAATGAGTGTTCGAAGCGTTCATGTGATAATTAACACTGCTACTACTGCTCACATGAATGTTCGAACAACTGTTGCTCATTGACTTCATGTTGTAGTTGTTGTTATTATTAGAATTACTGATAACCAAATTAAGAAGATTTGAACTACCACTGCTACCGGTTAGATAGTGCGAATTTTGGGTATAAACGGGTTGATGACCTCCGTTGCTGTTATTGATGCTACTGCTCACAACGTTGCTGTGTTGTTGTTGTTGTTGTTGTTGATAATGATGTAGCATGTGAATGTTGGCTGAAGATTGTTGTTGCTGTTGGATTTGTCGCGGCGTAGGAGCTGTTGTTATTGTGGAGGAGGAGGAGGAAGAAGTGCTGCTACAGCTAGGTTCCCGAGGGGTAAGAGAGATCAAAACGTCACCCACCTGGAGGCGGTGAACTTTCAGTCCGAATACTTTTAAGGTCCGCTCTGGTGCGAACGATGCCCAACCACGACCATACACGAAGAATGGATGCTCCGCAGCACTCTCGAATTCCACCTGAAACAATGCAGAATTTCTCATGCATCAAAGCCTATTTTTTTCTCAGCAAGAAAAAAAATAGTGAGGTTATCTCGCATCGAGAGGGTTTCCTACGTTTTCATTAAATCTAACCCACAAAAGTACCTATCAATGTCGAGGGAAATTTTAATGGACGTAATTAACTCCATCAAAATTATTCTTTGAGTTAAAGATCGCCCATGATGTTTATATAATTGTTTAATTTCAATTAAAATGGGAAATATAAATATACTTTTGCAATCCACTTTGCGTGGTGAATACATTCTTGAAACACAGATGCTTCTGGTGTTTGTGTTGTTGGCTGAGCTTGTTTTTATAGGCCATCAAAACACGTTCCAACCGGTACCATCCGTCCACGTGAACGAAATAAAAAGCCTTTAGCGTTACATTTTGCACCAGGGGTCGGTGCCCCTTGGAGATTGGACCGTTTTTGCCAATAGCACCACGCCAACTATTACATTCCTATATAACATACACATCCATTTGTTTTGTTTCCCATGTTTTTACTCGTACGACCGGGTAATAAGTTTTCTTGAAGGTGGGCGAATCATTTACTTTAATGAATACATGGAGAGGTAATAATTTCAATTTTTTTGTTGCTACTATTGTTTGATCAACAACGAACCAAAAATGCTATCAGTTTAATTAAATTTGAGCCCAAGTATGATTAGAATTTGTTCAAAGCATAAAAACAATATTTAGATTCAGCAATTTCGAATGTTCTCATAAGCGCACCATAGGTAGTTCCGACAAAAAACTGAACGTAACTTAATCTGAAAGTCTTACAAAATCTCTACAGATGGCGTGTACATTTTTAATAATTTGTTTTGGACCTGTTCCATAGATATGACGAATACTTTGAGAATATTGTTTGATCTGACTATTTATACGATTAGGTACACACGTACTCTATTGTTTTATGGCAAACGTACACGTACAATACAAGAATAAGTTTGTGTATCACATAAAACCTTTTGTATCATAAAACAACACAAAAAATCCTTTGAAGTCTGTACAAAAATGGCCGCAGTACTTGGACTAAAAATAAATGAATATTAACGGTCAGACGTGTAGATGACCATTGGGAAGTAACATTGTGTATCATCGTCACTTTTTTTGCATCAAATCTAATATCATTTGTTACACTCAAGTTCTGGCAGCACGTGCTGTTGCTGTCGTCAAGTTGCGTTCAGATCAAAAAAGTTGCTCCACAAACAAGTTCAGATGTGGCTCAGATAAGTAAAAAACCAAGTTATCGGTAAAACAGAAAACCATTGCAATAAAAATTTCTGTTTTAATTACGGGTGAGAATAAACCTATCGAAACCAAAGTATTTAATAAATAAAATTAAAAATAATAAATCGTTATAAAAACCGTCCGTCTTCAAAATTAAGTATTCTTTGAGTATTGAAATACAACAGTCCTAAAAAGTACATGAACATTTCTTTGATGCAACTTATTTTGGACATTCAAAACGCGTAAGTATTCCATATAAGAATTGGATTTCTGTTCAAGTCCACAAAAGGTGACTTAGCTTGCTAATCGTCTCGATATTCCGATCGTGTTGTCGATTAACGAATTAATTGGCAAGAAGGCGATTGTATGGTAATGCAATTAGCGTAAGTAATTACTCAGGAAATTCTCGGAACTAATGTGACGTCTAATTATTCGTCAACATGACTAGTAAGGATCGACAAGGAGAGATAATAATCCAATATCTAAATCTTGTGCGTCAAAATTTATAATATTTTACGTTTATATATTAATTTTTTGGATTTTTAATTGTATCTTCATTTTATGATACCAAAAAAAAACCTTCTATACTTGTGCCTGCATACAGAAATGACTAAAAACTTAAAAGTTTTAACGAGACAGCTTTTAGAGAGATTATGTTCATCATTTTATAATTATTAAAAACAATTTCCACAAACACATTTACAATTCAAATCAGTTGCTAAGAACACAAAAATTCCCATTAGCAGACTATCAAATTCAGCTTCTGTTTATTCAGTTATTTATAATGGTTTCCCTCCAAAACTTTTTAGATTTGCGTTTTAGGCTGCGTATTTTTTTTATCAATAACTAAATTGCAGCAAGTTTACATAAATATCCTTAACCTCAAGTCGTGTTGGAAAAAATCGCTGGAGACAGCTCTCACATACCCCTTTACATATCGAACAGGGCATGTGACTTGGTGGGAACAGCCTACGGCGCACTGATTGGAACCAGTAAGCCCGAAGTCGCGTTCCGCAACTGGTGATTTCGACAGAATGCTGATCAATCAAAATACGTCTGAGAGGGATGACTTTGGTAACATTCCAAAACGTTTTTTGCTTCTGGTCTACACTCCAGAATTGTGAACAATGAGATATTGTCGGAAAAGCAGGAGAACAAAGTAGAACTCAATAAAGAAAAGGAGAAACAGGGTGATGGGACACCTTTTAAGATGTGAAGGAGTAGTTGGACATATTAGTGACAGAAATAGAAGTATAATGGGGTAATGGGAGACCTGGATTAGATAACTGTTCACAAACATATTAGTTGTGGATGTCCTATCATTCGAGGAATGTGAAGAGTGGTTCAGAATAGGAAAAAGTAGAAATGTGTGTTCAACCAGACCAATCCTCGGGCTGAAGATTTTGTGAGAATGACTATGAGATCCAGGAAGGGTCTTCTGCTGGATGATCTCAAGAGCCATTTGAAATCCATACAGTTTTGGGTGTAAATTGTATGTTTATAAGAGTGTACAGATATCGTGTTGTGGGTTGACCGCAATTCAGCTTGTCGCATTTTTATCCATCCATTCGCACGTCACGTTTCAGGTATGACGCCAGCGAAAAGCATGTGGAACTATCATTTCGCGGCCCCAGGCAAGGTAACGCAAGGTCGCTGACCACTTGCCAAACGACCATCCCATTTAACTTGACATATACAATATACAACATACACGTTTGTATATGTAAACTCGTGTCCACAATATAATAATAATAATATTGTTGTGTGGAATGTCAAAAGCTTAACTTGTTGCCAGCTGCGACAGAGATCCTGTTATCTCACGAGTTTCTCCAAAAAAAAATCCGGTTATGGTAACGTTACCAGCGGCAGCTGAAAGTGCATTTGCCAACGTGCCCATCAGGATGTAAATTCTTCTCAATCGAATTGTAGGAAGGGTATAATTTATTGGTGAAATTTTTTGGGTGGGCGACTGCCAAATTTACATTTTTACCATACGTCTTTCGTATCGTGAGCTGCCATGATATGAGTGAAGTAGGGACCTCTGACCGAGATTGTTTACATAACTCCTCCATAGGAACGCCAAAAGAATAAAATTAATGAAGTAATTTGAAATGAAACCACAATTTAAAAAATGGTGACCGCTCAAACCATTGCCAAGTATATCGTACATTCATTCGTTTGCAGTGTATCTACAGGAGGCTTCCAATGATCTGAATGAAAGAGGTCACTGCAGGGATGAAGTGGTTTTACGTTGGTTCGTTAATCTTCGGAACAGTTCAATTACTACTGAAACCACTGTTGCCAAGTTCACAAATAATAAAGAGCAGTCAATAAATAATCAGTTCGTGATCAAGAACATCTGGAGCAAAGTTATAGACAGCTCCCGATTCAAATCTTATGTCGAGTTGGAAGTGTTCATCCATAGATAAAAAACAAACAATAAATTCCTCATCCTCCTCCTGACCCTTCAGCTTTACGTTGGCGTCGCATAGTAGCTGAGGCAAACCTCCGCCTCCCGCTCTCCTTCGTCTTCCAGCCGCTTACGTTTCACGAGCTGCTTGATCAGTCGAGCAAGCAAACAAGCAAGGAAGGAAAAAGCAACGGAATTCCTCGTAGTATTACAACTGCGCAGATGAGAGTGAGCGTAGTACTTCGCGAGTAGAGTGAAGAGGAGGCGGACGGGGGCGAAAGGAGTTCGGGGACTACCATCGACGGCGCGACTGCTTGTTACTACAAGCAACCAGGTAACCTTGAACGTCCCAGGCCTACTGCGTGACCATAAATACGACGGCGCGATGGAGAGAACAAACCGTTTCCTTGCCCTTCACTTCTTCTCTTCAGGCCACGGGCTGCTGCTGGATTCTCCTATGCAGGAGATCAGCTTCAATTCTTAGATACCTAGGTCTGCATGTGTGTGTAGGTATCTACCTACAATTACGTACCGGGTTGTCTTACTCTTTAGAGAACAAGATAAACTCCAACCCGATTTCTAAAGCGACTAGGTACATAAACCCAATTTGGATTCGTGACTCACCATGTGAAGGGGAATCAAGATTTTAAAATACATCCAAGGATCTACAAGATTATACCAATACCATGTCCAAAACCGATTTTGGGAGTTACATCATTATTCTTACTACAGTAAAAGAACCCCAAAAAGATTAAGAATTTGACGAATGATCTTAATCATAGAAATCTGAGAAGACCTGAAAACCCCAACGGAAACACTTATCAACGATGGTCATGAAAAGTTTAATCGTAACGGGCCTTTACAGTGGAAAGGTATGGCTAAATCACTCTAACCTTCGACTCAGCATCAGCCAAGTCTTTCGTCAGAAAGTAATGGAGGAACGTCTTGGAAAATAAGATTTCATGGGCCATGACTGAACAGTCAAAAGCAATCCTTGAAGGATAATGTAATGAAGACGTTATAGATCGTGGATCTTTCCATTGTCAACTTCCTCTTTCAAGCAGGAGAACGTAGATGTACATTCTCTCAGTAATCCTCCAGATAGAAGCGATTCTGGAGTAGTATTAGTTATTTTGTTAGGAGTGTTTACCGTAATATTAAAGGGAGTTTCATGAACAGTAACTATAGATAGCACTTGATATATGAACATCTAACAGGAGATACTTCATTCGCATTAAATCTAACATTAATCGTGGAGTTTACAGTTGAATTTGATGTTGTTTGAGACTGGCGCCATCCCACTTACTTGAGCCGGTTCTTCGCTATTGTTGTGTAATAGAGTGTGAGGATCGACGGCGCACGGAGGAAAGTTTGTTGCCGCCACCGAACTACTCCGCGTTTTACTTTTTTACCTCATTGCAAAACAACTACTGCCGTCTCTCTATTCCACACTTTTCGTCTTCATCGAGGCTACGTGGAGGTTGCTGTTGTTTACCTCGACGAGACGGTGTAATTCTGAATCACAATTTAATGACGAATTACAAAAACAATGCACCAGAAAGATTACATTCTGATTAGGGAGGTGGTTGAGGATGTTAAGAGGGATTGATGAAGGAATGAATGGAACTCCAGTGGATGGGGTCCAGCCTTCCACTTAACGGGGTCCATCCAGTCTTCCACTTAACTGCGTCCATCCATCCGTCCATCCCCAGACTTCAGGAATGCGAAAGAAAAACTGGAGGTACAGTCTTTAAGCTGATGACCCCTAGATGATACTGATGGGAGCTTCAATAAATCTCAGAATTTCCTTTTTCCCAGATTCCGACTGGAATTTGAACCTCACACTTTTCAAGCCACTGAGAGATGGTTATTCATACAGATTATTGATGAATGAATGATCACCAAAGCAAGTCATAAAGTTCTTCATGAAGAAATTCCATGGCAACTTTGGCTGCACCTCTATTAAAGAGGCGCTCTTTGCCTTTGTGTCTTCAATTACGTAACATTATGTTCAACGGGAGTTTAAACAGAAAAATTGATTTGCGTGAATCTTGAATTTATTTAACTATGGTGGTACTTCAAGTTCCGATTCTTTTCCAACAATTCACGTCTCAGATCAGATAGGTCGGTACATAGGTAAGTGGGTATGTTGTCACGAAAATAAGGTGTGGGACAAGACTGTCTTGTTTAACAATATTGAAATATCGTGCTTTGCCATTAAACTGTTACAAGTTAAATATCAGTAAATAATGGAGGCGCTGTTTTCTCTTTCTTGTTGAATAGACATTACACATAGGTACATTACCTTGGATCATATCGGTCATTTCCTTTTTAGGTTCGTCAACAATTATTGTTTTATACACGAATTATAATTCTATTATCATTGATATTTAAATAGATACCATGCTTAGTGATCACAGAGTTCTGCACATATGTCATTGTTCAGAGGCGTCTCGTCTTTAAGGGTCCTTATTGGACCTTTTTGACTTTTTAACGTTGTTTTTGTTCTGAATGTTACAATTACATTTGCATACGAGTTTTAATTCTTCTTTTTATTTTCCAATAGAATACATATAGTTGAACTGATTACTGACTTTTAACTTTATTTAATAGCTCAAGTTTGAGTACTTTTATATGATATTCGGATTTTATACTTGACCTCTTTAGAAATTTAGTTACTGGTAAACAATTTTGAAGAAAATTCCATAGATTTATTTTCACAAAACAGGATATTATTTTTCAATACCTATCTCCCAACCAAAGTATAATAAAATATTTATGCAAGTATATGGAAATGCTAGTCTGATACACAATGTTGAACAAGTCTTATTATGAACTCATGATACACAAAATTTAAAAAATAGTAAATATCTACTTTTGAAATTAATTTTATTAAAAAATGCCCGACCAGGTGCGTTCCGTTTCATGAACTACGAATAAATTTCTCATGAAAATTATTCTCGGTGTTTATGGAAGTAGTTAGCAAAGTATGCGTACTCATTCATCTTCAGACTCCCCCAGAGTTTAGTCTTTATTTAGATTTAGATATTTTACGTAACTGCCAGAAAACATACATAAATACTCAAGTATATTTAGTTTATCACCGAATAGGTGATACTAAAATTAAAGAAAGTGAACGAGAGTATTATTTATAGTCTTTACAATTTTAGCAACAGTCTAAATTTTTTGAGGAAAAACTAATTAAAAGGAAATTGTCTTGACCCTACTGTGATTTTCAACACGGTCTTGTTAACCCACGATACCATCTCACTACGTGGTCTACGGAATTTCAGGTTGGTCAAAGCCCGGAGACTCCCCAAGCTATCAAGAACAAGACATAACAAAGATCTTGTCAGAAAGACAAGAATCCATCCAGCAAGACATTGACGAGACAAAAAGAAATCCAGCTTCTTGTTTTGGTGAGTAATAAAATCATCAAAGCTGGTGTGTATTATGGACACGTAGTGGGTAGTACCCAAATTAATGATCCAAAATTGTGACGAAAAAAAAAATCAAATCCTGCATCGCATTAAAAGTGTAACCGAAAACGTTGCCAGAATTTACTTCATTTTTTTCTGGTGTATGTGTGTGTCTACGATTCAAATTGGCGTACCGTGTCCGCCGTCGCCATTGTCAAAAATAGTTTTACGACGCTGGATAACATGTGCGAAAACGTGCCACAAAACCCAAGCAAAAAACGACGTCCGACGTCGGTCGCCGCGATGTCGGCGGCGGCACCGCAGCCGTCGTACTAGTCGTCACGACGCTATTTTCGTCTACACGGTGTCGACGACGAGAACTCAGCGCTCAGATCGCGGCTCGCAAAAGTGAGTGGAATAATGCCAACGGAAACATCGTAGACTACTAACGTGGGCGTCAGCGTGTGTAGTCGGTTGAGTAAATACGAGGATCATTAAAAGAAAACCGTTGGCGACTATTTTACAAGTTTACCAGGCAGTTGGCTGGTTGGTCGTCTAGTTGTGGACACTCAATAGAAAAGCAACTGATTCGGGTCAACCCAAGAAAATATTGCTATGAGCCAAAAAATTGCAATCACAAGAAAACAGAGACTACGACATGACTACCCCATGCGGTCAGCAATGAGAAGGACCAAACTCCAAAAACAGAACAGGTCAAAAACATCGTCCAGGACCTTTCACAGTCTGAAGAGTTGGGCTTGATTCCTACAATTCCAACCAACAGAGGAGACAGACGTCACTTTGGAATTTTCAGACGAGGAACCAGAGAAGGATAATACAATCCAGAAACTCCCTTCATTTACGACAGTGATCAATTCCTGGATTGCACTGGGCATAAAAGGCCCGGATGGCACTATGATTTTAAGGCCCCCACAAGTCTAAGATGAGGGTGGATGGGATACCAATGGAACCCAATTCCTGCATTTACAATCCGATGAAAATACAGTCCATAAAATTCAGCACCGTCCTACAACCCCATACGGTTTAGGCTTTACAGCTTCAGCAATGAGATGAACCAAACTTCCAATGAAGTACCAAAAAATCGCCCAAGACCTTTCACATTCTGAAGAGTCGGGCTTCGATATACTTTGGTGCAACGTTGCTGCAATTCCGACTAAAAGTGAAGACGACGTTTGAGCTTTCAGACGAGGAACCAGGGAAGGAAAATGCAACCCAGAAACTCCCTTCATTTACGACAGCGATCAATTCCTGGATTGGACTGGGCATAAATGGCCCGAATGGCACTATGATTTTAAGGCCCCCACAAGTCTAAGATGAGGGTGGATGAGATACCAATGGAACCCAATTCCTGCATTTACAATCCGATGAAAATACAGTCCATAAAATTCAGCACCGTCCTACAACCCCATACGGTTTAGGCTTTACAGCTTCAGCAATGAGATGAACCAAACTTCCAATGAAGTACAAAAAAATCGCCCAAGACCTTTCACATTCTGAAGAGTCGGGCTTCGATATACTTTGGTGCAACGTTGCTGCAATTCCGACTAAAAGTGAAGACGACGTTTGAGCTTTCAGACGAGGAACCAGGGAAGGAAAATGCAACCCAGAAACTCCCTTCATTTACGACAGCGATCAATTCCTGGATTGGACTGGGCACAAATGGCCCGAATGGCACTATGATTTTAAGGCCCCCACAAGTCTAAGATGAGGGTGGATGAGATACCAATGGAACCCAATTCCTGCATTTACAATCCGATGAAAATACAGTCCATAAAATTCAGCACCGTCCTACAACCCCATACGGTTTAGGCTTTACAGCTTCAGCAATGAGATGAACCAAACTTCCAATGAAGTACAAAAAAATCGCCCAAGACCTTTCACATTCTGAAGAGTCGGGCTTCGATATACTTTGGTGCAACGTTGCTGCAATTCCGACTAAAAGTGAAGACGACGTTTGAGCTTTCAGACGGGGAACCAGGGAAGGAAAATGCAACCCAGAAACTCCCTTCATTTACGACAGCGATCAATTCCTGGATTGGACTGGGCATAAATGGCCCGAATGGCACTATGATTTTAAGGCCCCCACAAGTCTAAGATGAGGGTGGATGAGATACCAATGGAACCCAATTCCTGCATTTACAATCTGATGAAAATACAGTCCATAAAATTCAGCACCATCCTACAACCCCATACGGTTTAGGCTTTACAGCTTCAGCAATGTGATGAACCAAACTTCCAATGAAGTACAAAAAAATCGCCCAAGACCTTTCACATTCTGAAGAGTCGGGCTTCGATATGCTTTGGTGCAACGTTGCTGCAATTCCGACTAAAAGTGAAGACGACGTTTGAGCTTTCAGACGAGGAACCAGGGAAGGAAAATGCAACCCAGAAACTCCCTTCATTTACGACAGCGATCAATTCCTGGATTCGACTGGGCATAAATGGCCGGAATGGCACTATGATTTTAAGGCCCCCACAAGTCTAAGATGAGGGTGGATGAGATACCAATGGAACCCAATTCCTGCATTTACAATCTGATGAAAATACAGTCCATAAAATTCAGCACCATCCTACAACCCCATACGGTTTAGGCTTTACAGCTTCAGCAATGAGATGAACCAAACTTCCAATGAAGTACAAAAAAATCGCCCAAGACCTTTCACATTCTGAAGAGTCGGGCTTCGATATGCTTTGGTGCAACGTTGCTGCAATTCCGACTAAAAGTGAAGACGACGTTTGAGCTTTCAGACGAGGAACCAGGGAAGGAAAATGCAACCCAGAAACTCCCTTCATTTACGACAGCGATCAATTCCTGGATTCGACTGGGCATAAATGGCCCGAATGGCACTATGATTTTAAGGCCCCCACAAGTCTAAGATGAGGGTGGATGAGATACCAAAGGAACCCAATTCCTGCATTTACAATCCGATGAAAATACAGTCCATAAAATTCAGCACCGTCCTACAACCCCATACGGTTTAGGCTTTACAGCTTCAGCAATGAGATGAACCAAACTTCCAATGAAGTACAAAAAAATCGCCCAAGACCTTTCACATTCTGAATAGTCTGGCTTCGATATGCTTTGGTGCAACGTTGCTGCAATTCCGACTAAAAGTGAAGACGACGTTTGAGCTTTCAGACGAGGAACCAGGGAAGGAAAATGCAACCCAGAAACTCCCTTCATTTACGACAGCGATCAATTCCTGGATTGGACTGGGCATAAAAGGCCCGAATGGCACTATGATTTTAAGGCCCCCACAAGTCTAAGATGAGGGTGGATGGGATACCAATGGAACCCAATTCCTGCATTTACAATCCGATGAAAATACAGTCCATAAAATTCAGCACCATCCTACAACCCCATACGGTTTAGGCTTTACAGCTTCAGCAATGAGATGAACCAAACTTCCAATGAAGTACAAAAAAATCGCCCAAGACCTTTCACATTCTGAAGAGTCGGGCTTCGATATGCTTTGGTGCAACGTTGCTGCAATTCCGACTAAAAGTGAAGACGACGTTTGAGCTTGCAGACGAGGAACCAGGGAAGGAAAATGCAACCCAGAAAATCCCTTCATTTACGACAGCGATCAATTCCTGGATTGGACTGGGCATAAATGGCCCGAATGGCACTATGATTTTAAGGCCCCCACAAGTTTAAGATGAGGGTGGATGAGATACCAATGGAACCCAATTCCTGCATTCACAATCCGATGAAAATACAGTCCATAAAATTCAGCACCATCCTACAACCCCATACGGTTTAGGCTTTACAGCTTCAGCAATGAGATGAACCAAACTTCCAATGAAGTACAAAAAAATCGCCCAAGACCTTTCACATTCTGAAGAGTCGGGCTTCGATATGCTTTGGTGCAACGTTGCTGCAATTCCGACTAAAAGTGAAGACGACGTTTGAGCTTGCAGACGAGGAACCAGGGAAGGAAAATGCAACCCAGAAACTCCCTTCATTTACGACAGCGATCAATTCCTGGATTAGACTGGGCATAAATGGCCCGAATGGCACTATGATTTTAAGGCCCCCACAAGTCTAAGATGAGGGTGGATGAGATACCAATGGAACCCAATTCCTGCATTTACAATCCGATGAAAATACAGTCCATAAAATTCAGCACCATCCTACAACCCCATACGGTTTAGGCTTTACAGCTTCAGCAATGAGATGAACCAAACTTCCAATGAAGTACAAAAAAATCGCCCAAGACCTTTCACATTCTGAAGAGTCGGGCTTCGATATGCTTTGGTGCAACGTTGCTGCAATTCCGACTAAAAGTGAAGACGACGTTTGAGCTTGCAGACGAGGAACCAGGGAAGGAAAATGCAACCCAGAAACTACCTTCCGAAAACGATGAATTGCTGGGTCGGACGGCATGAAAAACCCGGATGGCACATTTATTTTAAAGTCACCCACAAGACTAAGTAAGATAAGTGTGGATGGGATAACATGAGATAATAATGAAACCCAATTTCCTGATGGAGCAATATTTACAATTGGATGAAAACACAGTCCACCAAATTCATGTTCAACCTACAAGCCTACATGATTGAGACTTTAGAGTTTTAGCAATGAGATGTATCAAACTTTCCAATAATCCAAACTTCCAACGCAGAACATATCAAAAAATCCCTCGGATCCTTTCACTTTCTGAAGATCTGGGATTTAATGTACTTGGGGAAACTTGCCACAATGATGCCACAATTGTAACCAACAGGGATGACGAAGATTCGACTTTCAGGCGAGCAGACAAAGGAAAATCCAATCCAGTGCAACTCCTCTGCTTACGAAAATGACCAATTGCAGGGTCAGGCTGGGTCTGGGTAGCATTATGATTTTAAGGGCTACCCAGTCCCCACAGGCCTGGGATATTGAATATTTTTGAAGGAGCAAAATGGTATTGAAAGGCGGAATCGAATGCCATAATTCAGTTAATCGTTGGGTGTATATTGTACAAGAAAGCCACATCAGTTCGAAGAGCCCAATAATTACGACCAGAGAAATTTTTGGTCACTTTGAGCTCGAAAATAGGCGAAAAGTTCCAGGGATGACCCTATAGGTCAGAAGCCTGGGGGGGGGGGTAGATTGGGTAGAGCCAGCATAGTTGTTGAGTTGTACATTAAATAACCATGAGACCTCAATCACCCTTGGTGACAATAAAGTCCAGTGGTAATACTCCACTTAAAGAACGAAAACCATTAAAATCCATGGGTTAATTCTTAATTTTAATGGCATCCCACAAACAAAAAGACGATCTTAAACCTCAAATTGAGGTGATTCCGATTTACCAAACCATCGTACCAAATTTACAATTTACGTAACCCCCATAGGTACATTTGTGTGTTTCCACCATCGTTAAACACGACAAAAATCTAACGTTTTCTCGGTGGTTTAAACAATCACGAAGCAATTTATAGTTTAGAGTCCATTAAACCTAATTTGAAGAACACGAGTATCTTCCGAGAATCGGCTTCTCTGTTTAAATAACGTTCAAACGCACCGTCTGTAGCGAACGTTTCATTCGCAACACGTCTAGAACTTAATGGAACATAAAATCCAGTTTAGCCCTATTTTCAAGACAAAATACGGCCACTTATGTTAGGTCCGTAATAAACCATAAAAGCTATTTTTACGATACGTACAGCACACATATGAATGCATTTTTTTAAAGGAAAGTATGACTCACTGATTTATCCATACATCCGTTACCATCCTAACATAAACTAATATACGAACTGAAATTTATCAACAGTAGTATATTATAAGGGTTCAGCAGCAGAAAAATATGAGGGTTTATGAGCATTTCGTAATGACGACAGAAAAATAAATAATTTCTTACCTGTGTACGTCTCTGGTTGTAGCTGAGTTTAATGGTGACTGTGCCGGCGCTAGGGGTCTCCTCAATCTTGACGACGGTACTATCGGCGAGCCTCAATTCCGGGCTTCTATCCGCCGACTGAACAAAGTCCTCCGTTTGCATGTCCTCTATACGTCGTAGTTCACCATTCGCGAGTTGGATAAGAGCGCCCTTCACGAAACTATTTATCGGAAGTACATTGTTGTTGGCCGCCGCGATATTGTTAGTCAGAAGCGGTTTCGCGGAGGCAGCTGGAGAATTTGGAGGAGAAAACGCGGCAGGAAGACGCTTACGATTATGAGGCGTCGTCGGAACGTCAGGCAAAACGGACGGCAGCTGAGGAGACACGCGCATCGAATGATGATAAACCGAAGTTGGCGTGGAATCGACAACGGATGACGATTTCTGCAAATCTTCAACAAAGAAAATCCCCCATGAGCATCAAGAACATTTAGGTGTAATAGAATAGTAATGAGCAAAACTGATCTTGGTCTTGTCGAAACCACCAATATCATCAATTACAAGATCAAATTCAACTTTGGTCTTGCTTTTGTTTTGCCCATCACTACTTGGGAACCTCCTAGAAGCCCACAAGACTATTGATGAATGTGTTAGTGGTTAACTTACTTGTAACGGTCTTCGGGACATCCCCAGGTCTGGTAAGTATCCGATGTTTAAGTGATCCTTCTTTACCTGTAGGTATTTTAAAACCAGGCGAGGACGCTACAGTTGACGTGACCACCACAGTTCCGTGCTGCTGTTGCTGTTGCTGCTGCTGAGTTGTTTTCGACAGAACCGGAAGACTGAAGGTGCTTGAAGGTGACAAAAACGTCGTTCCCGTTGTTGCTGCGGCCGATGGTGTTGTGGGGGTGTACGGGGGCGTCTCGAGAGGAGACAAGGGCGGCGGTGGTGCGAAATTACGTGGAAGCAACGGCGTGTACGGAGACTGATAAATTGCGTACGGTGACGGATAGTGCGCAAAAGTGTGCGGCGGAGGAGGAAATAATCGGGAGTACGCGGAGTATGAGAGATCATCGATTGGTTCCTCTTTAAGTGACGATTGTTGCGAGGATGATGAGGTCAAATTGACCGGTGCTGTCGTGGTCGATGACGGGTATTTCCCAATCGTCGGCCGCTGGGACGTAAGAAGTCTGGCACCGTTTGCATTGGTGCTGATGGTAACGCCATTGTATTTGCTGAAATAAAATGTGCAAAAAATAAAATTTCTCAATCACAATGGTATTTAATTTCATCTCGCAATTGTAGAATTTTAAAACAAGTAACAGCGTTTCTACGAAATGTTGCAAAACTTAAGCCACAAAAATTTCAGAAATATGTTGAAGTTCTTCAGAAATTTTCTGCTTCTCTTCTATTACTATTCTCACTATATACTGCTGGTTTTATTTACCTTGTTTGGGAAAGGGGTTTAGGTGCTGGCCTAAGGAATTCTGGGGGCTGCTTTGGCGGCCCTCCCCACGGCTCTGGGTACGTCATGTACGACAAACGACCTTCCAAGCCGGCCGAAATCATCGAGTTTTTCGCTGATCACCTTCCACCTGAAACAAAACGCAGAAATTCTTAAGTATTTTTTTTGGTCTAGTTTTTTTATCAGGCCATTAGTTAAGTAGGTAACAACTCATGATTGACATTCCACAGATAATTACGTTTACAAAAAAAAAAAAAACTTAAACATGAATGGACCTGTTACAATACAATAATTAAATGATTTACTCAGAAACGCCAAATTACAAATTGCCACTAGCTGTTATCTCCGATGGGGGAGACATTATTTTTGGGCATTGAACGAATTTCTTGGAACATGAAAAAACTTTTGACGCTGATGCACCCCATAGAATTTTAATGAAAATCCAAGGATTTTACTGCTTTTAGCCATTTGGTTCAATAATTAAATGGCACAAAAGGCAAACCCATAGGTATGAAAAGTTTATGACGCACTAGATCCAAAAACTATTTAGGGGATTTGTATGCTTGACGAAGGCCAACATGTAAAAACACTTAGGGCTGAATCAAGGGTTACATTTAAGCTTAACTAATAGTAATTATCTTATCAGGTGCATTAACTTATAGAAGAAATATTTTAAAAAATCGGTTACTGAAATGGTTGCTACTGTTTGTGTAATTTGTAAATTGCCTATTTAAACAAGTTTGTACTTGCAGACTCATAAGCGTTGTAAACAGAAATTTCCGCGAATACATTTCAAGGACAATGCTCCGATATTAAAATTATCTAATAAAAGCCATAACTGTGGATATAAATGAGTCCCAATGTGACCATTATAACGAACAAAAACTTTAACGTTGTCACAAAACAAATTTGTACACACTTCTATTCATTTATACGAGAAAGAGGAATTGAATACTGGACATGAAGGTACCTACCTAACTATCTATAGAACAAATGCTGAATAAGTAATCACTTTCATGCATGCACGTAGAGACATTTGTTTGTAGAGGTTGGTAGTTCATACAATCAGAATGGCTCGTGCCCACGTATCCATTCTGATTATCTACATTTAATGTACGAGGTTAGATCAAATATAAACCGAATTACTTTTCCACCCCCTCGGTAAAGCGAGTGACGTGATGTTTTAGTAAGTAATAATAAAGGGTAGCAAGAGCCACCGGCTCAAGTTGATGTCTCAGCAAAAATACCATACAGCAACGTATCGTTATAAAAATTTTGATACGAGAAGGGATAAAGCCTGTACCAACCTAATACACAGTTAATTGGTAAGGGTGAGAGCAAATTGAACCCAGCTCAAACACAGTCCACCCTTGGCCTGGACCCATTGAATGAACATTGTACTGACTTGGGTTAAATTTACGCTGGATCTAAAAGCCCTTGACGACCCCATTGCCCGATGATGAGTCCCTATCTTCTTAACGGTTTTAGTGCCATATGGAGAAGAGGACTATTTAAGCCATTTGTTACATCTGTTAAAAACAGGGTTCAGACTTAAGAAGAATTGGGAAGACGCCATTTAATAGATGGCGCAAATAGAACGTAGTATCGCCAACGTTAGAATTAAAAAAACACCAATACGATGGGAAAATAGTAAACATCACTGCTGACTAAGACATTGCATTACGATAGTTGTACTTCGTAAAGAGATTAACGAACGAAGTGGCAGTTTTCGATAATAAAATAATGATAAGGTAGACTTCAACAATGAAAATTGAGAACTCAACTAGAATCTATTTTTGTACCATTTGGTCATACAATTTGATGTGTACACATAAATACTACGCCATGCGTGCAAACATGTAGGCATGTAGTACCAACTTTTCGTGTCTCATGAAAAAAAAACATATTGACTTACAGATAACTATTGTACGTAATTTTCAGAACATAAATATGTATGTACATTATATACAACAAACATACGACATCCAATTAGTGGTAGTTCTGACAAATACAACATATATTTTCTATTATGCAACAAATATTATTGAGTGCTTGCGTCCAGCCACTAGAAAATATGGCTTGTGGCCACGTTCAGCCACTAGTGAGCGTGACTGGTGGCCACGTCTAGCCACTAGAACATGTGACTTATTGCCACGTCAACAAGTGAATGTTACTCGTAGACGCATAAGTCTGCTTCTGTTTGCGACTGATGGTGGTAACTAGCCACTAGCGAATGTAACTGGCGGCCGCGTACGTTTGTTAGTGTTTGCGACTAGTGGCCGAGTCTAGACACTAGTGAATGTGACTTGTGGCTGCATCTAGCAAAGTAACTAGTGTTTTCGACTGGTGACTGCGTCTAGCCACTAGAGAATGTGACTTGAGGCCACGTCTAGCAAAGCAGCTAGTGAATGTGACTGGTGGCCACGTCTGGACACTAGAGAATGTGACTTGTGGCTGCATCTAGCAAAGAAACTAGTGTTTTCGACTGGTGGCTGCGCCTAGTCAGTAGAAAATGTGACTTGAGGCCACGTCTAGCAAAGCAGCTAGTTAATGCGACTGGTGGCCACGTCTGGACACTAGAGAATGTGACTTGTGGCTGCATCTAGCAAAGTAACTAGTGTTTTCGACTGGTGGCTGCGCCTAGTCAGTAGAAAATGTGACTTGAGGCCACGTCTAACAAAGCAGCTAGTTAATGCGACTATTAGTATTTTAGACTGGTGGCCGCATCTAGAAACTAGATAATGTGACTTGTGGCTGCGTACGTTTGTCAGTGTTTGAGACTAGTGACCGCGTCTAACTACTAGAAACTGTAACTTCCGATTGCATCTGCAAAGCAGATAGTGAATGTTATTGGTGTCTGGGAACGTCTGCTAGTGTTTGCGACCAGTGGCCGAGCCTAGACTCTAGTGAATGTGACTTGTGGCTGCATCTAGCAAAGTAACTAGTGTTTTCGACTGGTGACTGCGCCTAGTCAGTAGAAAATGTGACTTGAGGCCACGTCTAGCAAAGCAGCTAGTGAATGTGACTGGCGGCCACGTCTAGACACTAGATAATGTGACTTGTGGCTGCATCTAGCAAAGTAACTAGTGTTTTCGACTGGTGGCTGCGCCTAGTCAGTAGAAAATGTGACTTGAGGCGACGTCTAGCAAAGCAGCTAGTGAATGTGACTGGTGGCCACGTCTAGACACTAGAGAATGTGACTTGTGGCTGCATCTAGCAAAGTAACTAGTGTTTGCGACTGGTGACTGCGTTTAGCCACTAAAGAATGTGACTTGAGGCTACGTCTAGCAAAGCAGCTAGAGAATGTGACTTGTGGCTGCATCTAGCAAAGTAACTAGTGTTTGCGACTGGTGGCTGCGTGTAGCTACTAGATAAAGTGACTAGTAGCCACTTTGGTTCATTAGTGTTGTAGCAGTGTACTGGTATTAGTATTTGAGGGTGGTGGTTGCGTCTCGTCGTACTTGTACTATCAGTAAGAAATAGTTTCATTTAGTTTACACTTTGTCAGTGTTTTGAAATTTTTTTTGAGGAAACGAATTAGACATAAACAGACATACTACTCTACTATTTTACCGGAAACAAACTATTTATCTAACTATTCACTTTCATTGAGAATATTATCTAATCGTGAATACTAAATGTAATAGAAATGCTTGAAAACGTTTGTGTTGGTAATGCAATAAAATATTTGCTTATTTATCAGTAATGATAATGATATACATGCAGTAATTCATTAAGTCGCACAATGGGTGCCGTTAATGAACTGTATGCATTGATGAAGTGAAAGTACCTAAGTTGTCATTTAAAAATATTGTAGGTACCTACCGCGTGAACGGTAAGCGTTTTATGGGTAGAAATAATTATTATTTTAATTGTATCCCCAAGGCCTTTAGAAGCCGACAAAGTTTTCAAATTGATACACATTAGAGACCAGTAAGAAATTCAAGTGTAACTCAAAAATAGGTTATTATATTATCTACTTATTATTAAATAGTAGTTTTCCGCATTTCAAGATTGTGAATAAGTAATAAATTTCGAAATTACCAATACATACGTGAAGATAACAACTTAATAACAATTTAAATGAGCACCGTGCTAAAAAAGACTCCCTAGAATGTTCGTGTATTTCTTTAGGACACATCGAAGAAAAATATTGATTCTCAAAAAAAAAAAAAAAATCAGTGTGATATATGTAAAAATAATTGTACGACTTTCTACATTCAAATTATTAACCGAATCCTTCTTTACTGAAAAGTGGGGATTTGCTTGAATGAATGAGCTCGTATTCCTGCAGTTCCTTTCATGTGAGAGGGTGTGAAAGCATCCCTTCGCCCCCATAGCCGGTCGCAGTTTCAACCCGGTGACCTAGAACCAGTGAGAGCTCAACCTCGTGTCGCGAATGAACGTGGGAGGGATGGATAAGGGAACGTGGAAAGCGCCGTATCGATCCTGGAAGAGGACAACATTATTCCCTTTGTTCTCTCTATTCACGTTTCATGAATCAACCAACTGCTCGTGTCCTAGCTGCCAAAATTTTCGTTGACATCCTCGAAGTTTCCCACTTCATCTATTCCCAAAGGATTTTTCCAAAAATGAATATAATGAGGATGATCTATATGTCATATAGCACTCTTAAGGAGTAATTTCTCGATTCACCTGCATTAATAATGAAAGAGATTCTGTCACAGACTGTACTTTACATTTAACGGTACCTCTTTCCATGTATCAACTACCTCCAATATAATTTATTCATTATCTCCATACGATCGCCCCGGAGCGTCGTTTGCTTGTAAACCATCTCTCTCCTAGACTCAAGGAATGAGTTAAACAACTGATCGTGTACCATGTCCGATTTGCGCTCACAACTGTTATGTTAATTCGAGTATCAATTGCATGTATTTACCAGATGTCTTTGTGATGTTCAACACATTGTATTGCTCATTCCTTCAACCTTTTAATAGAATGATTGATTAACTTTGGAAAATTTGCAATTCAAAACATTTGAGTCTAAAGGAATGACGTTTGAGCAGTAACACTGATGCTGAATGGCCCTCCACAATCTTTGTGATGTGTAACATATTAGCTCCAGGACAAATTCCATGAATGCGATGAAAATAGGAGAACTGGAAATGGAATCAATTGATGCGATGTTCATTGTTCTATCGTGGATTTTGACGTTCCTTCAAGAGGATCCGTCAGATAAACGTCGTCAGGGAATGTTATTGTGTAATCGATGTTACCATCCGACACTGAACGGAGCCGGTAACAAAAATAGTACACAACCACGTTCTAGAATTACATTTCGACCAGTAAAATCAATCGAGCCGTGTAACGTGGAGTGGTAACCATGGTAACCGCGCTCATTCATCCCGTTTAACAGCTAGATCCCCTCCAATTCAGCCGTGTCGTCGTCGTCGTGATAAACTCATACAACTCATATTCCTTCCAGTTCTTGTACGTGTGTTTGTGTAGATCTACCTATAAACGGAAGCAACAATGGACACAATCAATAGATCTGGCAGCTCGTGGTGAAGTTTCAAACCCGTATCTATGGATCTCTATTGGCAACAAGGAATTTAATTCACCACATACTTCTATCCAGCATGTTAAAAAGATGAACTTCTTATGCAGGAGCATCATTGTGACTTAATGTAGTCAGTTCTTAACTACTTTCAGACTTGTACCTCATCATCATCAGATACTTCCTCGTCGAAGCAACCAGACTTGCAATGCACCGTTTCAGACAATTCCTGAGAAGGAAGCTTTCACTTTCTACATCTGCATCCACAAATATTTTCTTTGTACACGCAAAACGAAAGTTGCTTTACTCCAACAAACAAATGATGAAAACTTATCATCTGAAAGTTTTGGAAGAGACAGTTCGACGTTGTAGGAGTTTTGAAGACGTTCCAGCAATTCCAACAGAATCAAGAGAATGAACTTACTCATGATGAAGTTGGATGGACTGGGCTGGAATATGGATGAACTTACTGATGACATGAACTACTCACAACTAGTAATTTTGTCAAAATCCATAGACCTTTCTTGATTGACAATAACCCAAAACTTCAGATAATGAGAAACATGAACAATATCATGGAATTGGAATCAGATAATCTTCTGGAGTATTCCAATTCCAATTCCTAAGATAAACAAACTAAAGCCAACAAAAACTTGACATCATACATATATTTACAAGAGATGCTACTAACATCCTTTGGTATGCAGTATGCATCCATTATTTATTTGCTGATTACGTTTGTAGGAATTTTAACTGACTGACATTTATATTAACTATAAATTACATTCTGCATGTTGCCTTTTTGTGTAATTCTGTAAACAGAATTTGCAAACATAACGACTACAAATAGTTTCCAGGAAGTCGCAATAAAGACTAGTATTAACGCGAATTTTACGTTTTATTGCTTCGCAGAAGTTGCCCTGCTAAATTGGACAATTGCTCTAAATAACAAATTTCTGTTTATGACTACTAATAATAAGTCAGAGAATATACTGCGTTTTAGCGTTACCATCGTGAGACTAAACCGGCGCGCCGTGACGTAACCACCTATGCTGTGCGTGAGCCTACTATGATCATATGTTGATGCAACGAATGATCATACCAGGCTCACGCACAGCATGGGTGGTTACGTCACGGCGCGCCGGTTTAGTCTCACGATGGTAAAGGTTTTGGCGCTGTATATCACACTTACTCAACCAAGACATATCTATGAACACATAAGGAAAGGCTCCTTTTTTGGTTCAAAATTTGAAAACTGTGTATGTGTTACGGGTCAAAAAGGTTATAAACTGCATAAGCTTGTGGCATTAAAATCAGTCAGAACAAGCAAAAGTTTGGTCAAGCAACATGTAGGTTCCTAGTCCAAATACTCAGAATCAGTTACTAGGAATTGGAATCCACAATGGTGTTTCATTTATACTATATTTACATCGTTATAATCCAATGTTACACCTTCAGTTAAAATTAATTACTTCAGAAGTTTCAATACTTCCAACATTAAGATCTTTACTGTTTCCTGGTTTTATGTAGTAACACATTAACCTGAACCATTAATTTTTCCAACTGATGTAATAGTTTTGCCATTCATAGAACAGGCTGGCGTGTATGCAAATTATGGATAACGAGCTAAGACAAGGCCAGTCTGTGGTTTTGTTTTCTTTTGAACTCGAAGTTCATCATAATGACGAACTCTGTGCGATGTGTATTCTAGTGTATAGCGTGACCTACAACTAATATTCATTCTGAAAGGTCAGCATGACTAGAACGTTTTTGGAGCTTATTTCGAATGAAAATTCATTAATACAAATCTCAGGCAAATTCAAAATCAAATCATTTGGAGAAGCTTATGTTAAAGATAATCTGTACATTTGATTTTCAAACCATGATTATCGTCTATTAGACATGAAGAATCAAAATGCTTTCAATGTATCTAAAAGCTCAAGTCAAAAATGATCCCTAAATTAAATTCTGACTTCAAGAGCGCGAAGGCTCAACTTTCTGGAGCTTCCAGAAACGAAAAATGGAATTTGAATGCCAATTCAGCAACACCACCACAATGAACGTCTTAGAAAATACTAAATACCAAGCACCACCCACAATTTATTAAAATATATGGCAGCAAGCAAATGATAATGCTACATACATACATTTTTTTCTTGAACATTATCAACTTAAGTTATTACATATTACAGTAAACATTATTACATTAAGTACATGCAATATTTGTGATTTGTTGCTGCATTTGTAAATATTATATGCGTACCGTTAAATGTAATTGAATATTCATAGACGTACATTTTAATAATAGAAGTAAATGCAGTGTGATTAATGTAATAGGCGAAACGCGTTGTAGTTTCTCTTCGTCTGACTGCTATAACACCCACATACGTGCACAATGTAAGAAGTAACAGAATTAAATCAAAGACACTATTTCATTATTTCCATAAAACATTACCCAAGGCGCTCCAACTAATTTTATACGTTCCAAGGTGATCATAGATTTCAAAAATAATTCATAGTAAGACGATAACTAATTTTCTTGAGTGGCCACTTTATGTCGAAAGAATTTTGTAACCCCTTTTACAAAATTCCTTCTAAAATCCAGGAAGTAGTTCGAATCTATAGTGAATACATCATGAGACAGTTAAACACCATAACTCTTCTGGTGGTCAAAAAGTATTGACCATTTGGACGTTTGAAACACTTAATGGGAAATGATCTTCCATCTTCCTGAACCATTTTTTCATCAGCTCCACTACTTCTTATGGAAGAGATCGGATGAAGATCCTCTTCAGCACTTTCATCCATCAAAATTTGAAGTTCATTTGTTTTCAAAAAAAGGATCAGAAACAACGAACACAAACACTTGAGTGTCTTGAAATGTTGAGTGGACTCATTACAGGTATTTGTCAAAAAGATATTGGATAAAGAAGTAGAGCAGGATGGAGCAGTGGAAACACCTTGCTCATTTGAAACACCCCTTTGACGTCCAAATGATTAGGAATATACCACAGTACATGGGTGGGTTCAAATTTTGGAATTTAATACAACATATTCTCCGGCACATTTAACCACAGCTCAGTGCGCCTGACCCTGCTTAATTGCAATACGCATTATTTCTTCATTGTATTCGTCACAGTTGGTAGCCGCTCATCATTGTTGATCTTAGTCGGTCGGAATATTAATCGCGGCACCGTGAATGAATATGGATTATGGATGAGTGTTCTGTCGAGACATATGACCGCCATGGGCATAGTTGGTTAGCATTGTCATTGTAATGTGGTTACAGGAATGTACTGCAATATGATTCGGTGTTGATGAAAGATAAGATCGCGAAACGAACACGTGGAGGTGTGCTTTCTAACATCCCGTTGAGTTCGTCTACCTGCTTGCTTTGTTTAATTTTCGTTTTAAATCATCCACTTGTCACGATTGTATTAATTTCAGTATGGCTTGTGGTTTTTCGTGGGCATAAAAATGTAAATATTCTATACAGAGGCGTGTACACAGACTTTTGGATCCATTGTCATCGACCAGCCGACCGAGCACCGTGGACTAGTGGCAGCCACAAGCTGTGAGAGTGACCACCACTAGCAACTTGTGGCGAGGAATTGTCTCTCTGCTATTGCGCACACTAGACCAATTATTGACCACTACAACTTTCACAATGACTGATGCAGCTTGTGGCCGCATCTGGTCACTTGTAAATGTAATTGGTGGCTGCGTCCAGCTACTTGTGCCTGCGACTGGTGGCTGCATCTAGTTGTTATGCCACCTTTAAAAACCATGACCACTCAATGCACACGTGACAAGTTTGTAAATTGGCCAGCGCACATTCGATGTAAACGTATTTTTGCAAGATTAGTGAGTCAGTCATAGAATTACTTTATTGTTTGCATTGCTATTGTTTCTACAGCCACGCTTCTTGGTACTGTAGTATCTTAAAATGGCACCGCCACGTCTGTCTGTCTCTTTGTACAAGTAAAACGTAGTATTAAAATACAATACATAAGTGAACGTTCAAGGTTACATGGTGAAACAAGAAATTAGTTTTTAAAAATGTTGGTTGTATAGTATGAAAAATAATATACACTATGTACTGTACTTCCCTACCATTGTTTTCTGATAATAAACAACTTAAGCAAGACTGGTCTTTGAAAATGTAACCCGTTGTGGTACCTACATTGGTCCTTATTTGGTAATGACTGATTTGACATGTGGTTTCTGTGTAGTACCTAAATTCCCTTTATTAAAATTACAATAAATTATTAATTCTTAGCTTAAGTTTCTCATGCACATCCGTTTACTTTCAAAGATCTATCAATCTGTTTACACACATCAATGGTTTGAGAACTAGCAGATTTACTATTTTTTTAAGTGTCTACAACGCAAATCTTGTGAGGTCGATTGTTCCGGTATCATTTTCAGTCTTTTGAGCCTAACAGTAGGATTACATTCTGAATTCAAAATGAATGAATAGGTTCAGTCTACTTTTAAAGCACAGACACTACTGGCGACAATCCAAATGAATGTAAGTACGAGTATTTTGAGATTCCTTACAAACGTAATTTCTTTTACACAGCAGCAACTGCTGCACGTTATTTATTGTACAGTCTGTTGGCGCAAAACCAAACAACAGCACCGTTGGAATTCTTCAATTAGTAGGAAATTAAAGTCGTTTGAACGCAATTTAACTTTGTTTAAGGCGGAATTTTGCCACGCGATTCGAACAATTCATACGTGTGGAATTCCCATGAAATCGAAACCATAAACAAACTTTTGATTCCAATTAAAAACATCATATATCAGAGCTCCTGCTCACATTTAATTCGAGCGCACATATCACGATGTTTAATAGGTCTTCCCTATCAACTAAAAAGTCAGCCAACTATCGGCCAACCACCAGTGAAAATCTAACCTAACCCGACCCACTCGATAGGGTTTAAGCGTTACCGTAGTGGGACAAGGCCTGCACGCCGGTGATGTAACCACCTATGCTGTGACTAAACCGGCGCGCACGATGGTACGGCTGAAGACGTAGGAAAATTCCTTGTCTCGGTATTTTAGAGCTTAAAAGTCGATTGGCAGTGAAATCAACCAACTATCGGCATAATGTGCGCAAAACCAATTTTACCACTAGCAGTAAAACAAGTGAAATTTTATTACCTTAACAAGAGGTTGTTCATGCAGAAGATACCAGAAGTGGAAAAACTCACCTGAAATAAAAAAGAACAGCATGTTAATTCATATTCATAAGATAATGAGAAACGGTTACACTTCAGAGAACAATGCATATAGTGGCAACAATAAAATAAAAGAGGGATTATTTGAAGCTTTAAAATAACAAAAAAAGCGAGTAATTACGGTGATGTATTGACCAAATCGGACATCAATCTAGAGTACACAATGGCTGAATGCGTAATTTAATTTCGTTAAAACATAATTTGAATTGCAGAACACACTCACGCCAGGCATTGTAAATGAGGTTTTAGAGGTGTCATTTTAGAACATTAGATAACGTTATGTAAAATTAGAAGTAATTCATTCCCATATCTGATAGATTACAAGGATGTACATGGGTAAGTACATATATAATTCCACCTCGTATACAGGATGTAAACCGTTAGCTTTGTCGCTAATGAGATTGTATAAATAGTGGAAAAATTATCTTCATTTTGAGTCCGGATTTAGTAATAGATACACATATTAAAAACTGGAATTTCCATTTCGTAATTAAAATTTACCAATTTATAAAAAAAAGGACTAAATGTCAATAATAATTTGTGTTAAAATTATCTTTATATTATACAGATTTTATTTTCTTTAGAAAGAAATTGTGGATAAGTGAACTCGCCACCGTGGACTAGTGGCAGCCACAAGCTGAGAGTGACCACCACTAGCAACTTGTGGCGAAGAATTGTCGTCTCTGCTATTGCGCACAATAGACCAGTCGTTGACCACTACAAACTTCACATTGTTTGATGCAGCTTGTGGTCACTTTTAAATTTAATTGGTGGCTGCGTCCAGCTAGTTGTGCCTGCGACCAGTGGTTGCATCTGGTTGTTATGCCACCTCTGGCCTAGACTCACCATTGAAAGCCATGACCACATATTCTACCTAGAAAGAAATTGTGGATAACTGAAGCCAATATCTAATAGAAGACTTCATAGAGCATACAGAATCAGCCGCACGAGTGCACGTAGTGTGGTAAAATGCGCGAGTGGAATATTCCTTGTCGACCAATAGTCGCAAGCACAGGACCACTGTGTCTTAGAATAACCTGGATCTTTAAAAACTTGTTCTTTATTCAAAGGTAGTGGCAGCCACAAGTCGATGATGAGATTTCTTAATCAGAGTGTGTTCGAGCCACAAGCTTTGAGAGTGACCACCACTAGCAACTAACTTGTGGCGAGGAATTGTCGTCTCTGCTATTGCGCACACTAGACCAGTCGTTGGCCACTAGAAAACTCCACGATCATTGATGCGGCTTGTGACCGCACTTGGCCACTTGTAAATGTAATTGGTGGCTGCGTCCAGCTACTTGTGCCTGCGAGTGGTGGCTGCATCTAGTTGTTATGCCACCTCTGGTCTAGACTCATCTTTGAAAGCCATGACTACTATTCTATCTAGAAAGAAATTGTGGATAACTGAAGTAAGTATCTAATAGTAGACTATATAAGGTCAGGCAGAATCAGCTGCACGAGCGCACGTATAGTGCGGTAATGAGCGAGTGGAATATTCTCCGTCGACCAATAGCCGCACACCATTACTGTGTCCTAGAGGAACCTACATCTTAAAAAACTTGTCCTTTTTCAAGGGTAATCCACTCAAAGGGTTGAGAAAGCATAGATATTGACCCAACAAAACAAATACATTTTATACGAGTTTCAAAGAGGTTGAAAAAGCACCTCAGTCGTTAAATTATTCTCCCCATGCTGTGCTCAGATTTGAATGTCTCATCTCAATTTCTTCAATGTCAGTCTAGCTATGTAGCAGTTAAGCAATGACCGTTGGTCGATGGTTGTAGACTGACTGTTTTGTGCTTGGCACAGCCAACAATGCGATGGAAAAAGAAAAAAAAAAGACAAAAACCACCGCATTTTTCCGGCGCTGCTTTATCGAACCAAACCGAATCGAGCCGACTCAGTAATCCAAATGAAGGCTGTTGACAAATTGAACGTTTCTAAGTGAATAACGACCACTGTCGAAGTGAACCGCTGTACAGTAGCGAGACCATGGCGTGATTGAGTCGCAAGAATGTTGCTGTCGCTATATATTGCTTATTATGCTTACACTCCTGCTGTTTCTACTGGTGCTTTGTACATGTGTATGTAGTACGACATACTACATGCAGACTAATGCAATCCTACCTTCATGGTATACTGATACTTAACAGTTTTACTAATCATTTCCGCACCCATTATTATAATCTGACAATAAAACTAACAAATTCGATTTAGAGCAGCCGCACACTATTAGTCGGCCGATTTTAGAGTCGAATTTGGCTGCAACTTCGCACACTACACCGGCTTAGTGGTTTGGTTGATCGTTGGTGGGGGAAGCGCGCACTAAACCGCCTTAGTGGTTTGGTTGGTCGTTGGTGGGGGAAGCGCGCACTAAACCGATAATCGGCCAACGGAATAATGTGCGTACTTGGTTGGTCGTTGGTGGGGGAAGCGCACACTAAACCGATAATCGGCCAACGGAATAATGTGCGGACTCGGTTAAGTTTTGGTAGATCAAAGTAGACTTGACGTATTTGTTACACATGTTTGTGTATTTGGCGGCAATTTCAAAGCTTATCTGAATATCATCTACAATATGACACTCCCATGAAGATGATTAACAAAAAACGTCTAATTAATCATTAAATTCTTTGGCGTTCCTGTTTGTTTTCTTTAGTATACTGTATATGTTTTTCATTCCTTATATACATATAAACAAACTTGTTCAAACATTGGTCTTTTACTGGTGTCACACCTTCTAATTAACTACCGTTTAATTATACAGTAATATCACACCTCTTACTGTCAACAACACATACCAACGTTAATTTATAAATTTTTTAAGAAGTGATTTCTATTCATTTCGACGATGTTTTATTTGAGAAATTGAATAAATTTGAAGCAATAAAAAAAAACAGTTTTTAAAAAAGTAAAAGGAAAACGGACATTTTTATGTTAATAAAACATGTTTATTTGAATGTTAATAACAGAAAATTAATTTCTATTCCAAGGAAAAAGGCAAGATGAAGAAAATTTCTTCAATAAACCAACTAAATAACGAATTCGTAGCATTCAAATGTAAAAATTGGGATAAAAAATAAATTGGTCAGAGACGTACAACAATTACTGTTAGATTTAAAGTGTATTTGGGTCATCTACAGAACAGAAAAGTGTAGCACAATTTTTAAATTTTAATCATGACCACGGAATAGGCTCTAGTTGGTCAAATTTAATTACAAATATGGAAAAAAAAATATAATAAACCCACAGAGTAGTCTTAGTCCAAACTTGGATCTTTTTAGGTTATTATACAAATAAAATTAGATCCCCATCACATCCCCAACAGATATAAGTAAGCCAAAGAAAGCATACTATTTCTAAATCATATATAAACTGCTTTATTTTTTTTAATTATCAAAAGCCTTTTTATTTAGCAAACAAAAAGACAATGGCTCATTGATAATTATTTTAATCCAAAGCAACGTCGTGTCATTTTGTTGTATAATAAAAATTTCCACGTATTTTTTGTGTAAATTTAAAGGTACCACCACCTTAAATACAAGGGTGTAATCTAGGTGATGTTGGTAAAGATTTCTATGCGTTTAAATGACATAGGCACATACGTCTACTGTACTTGTACGGGTAACTAGTCATGCGCAATTTTTAAAAAATAATCCGTTAGAGCGTTGCGAAAGAACAGCAACCACGTGCAGTGTAGAGGTGACTGTCGTAGTGGAGGGGTGGTTCGACTATGAATTCCAGCGCAATGATTTTGATAATGGTAAGTGATTAGGTATTAAACAACATCACACATCCCAATCCCAATAAATTATTAATCCCATTATTTATGGCAACCAAACAATGAAACATTTCACACTGATTTTAAAACAAATATTCGAAAGGCCACGGCCATAGAGTTTATGTTGTACGCAAGTAAATACCGAGGATCTACATTGTGATATACAGCCTCAACTTTTACAAATATGCACTAAAAATAGAAATGATCTAACCAAGACCGACGAAGCTTAACTGATGATTTGATTTCATTTAATACACATTACTCCTCATTGACAACAGACCAGTGTGAAAATTATATCATGCGAATTGTATTTGAGATATCAACTGCAATACGAATTGCATTTAATTAAAAAAAAAAAAAAGACACCAGTTTCAATCATCGTCATATACGCCCATGGGTCAACAATTAACAAATCAGACCTGAACCTTTGGAGGAAATTAAATATATGTCAAATAATAATTATTGACAAATAAATATAACTTTGCCCTTATCAGTTATCACTATCAGCATGAGTCTAGAAAAGAAAAACAACAGTTAAAGTTATTAAATAAATCAGCTGACTTTTTTTGTGATCATAACATGGAGAAAAGGTCAAGGCTTGAAAATAAAAACAGGCGATAAACGTACCGAACGTATCGAAATGTTGGGAAGGCACGTAGAGGCACCAATCATTAAAGGAGAAGCCTATTGTCAGAACAATAGAACTTAATTTGATTTAGTTTAATTAACGAACTATGGAACCATCACAGAACAGTATTTTGAAAATGATCGGCTTCTCCAATCACACGATTTTATGGATGCCGTCGTATTTCTTCCAAATCAAAAGAATGAAGCAGTTGGACGTATTAAATAATAATAAAACAAGGTCAACATTTGAGCTTATTATTCTGATAAACAAAAAAAAAAAAAAATAAGCAAAACTGGATGACACAAATGAGAATGAATCATTTGTTAAATGAGATAGGTACATCAAACTCTTACTGATGTGCTGGGATAAATGGAGAAATTTAGAAAATAACGAAATGGGGCGACTATAAAAGGTACCTACCAAAAATGACAAATTAGATATAGACGCTACTGTACAAAGTGGTTTGTGGAAAACAAAGGGGTATCCAGAACTATCCTCTAGAGGAGACGGTGGTACAATTAAATAATAAAAAGATTGGTCAGGGAAGGTGTACAACCTTTAGGTGCATTTTTAATCAAAAAACTAAATTCTACTCCATGGACGGCAATTGCCCTCCCCTTTTGGTGGAAGAATATGATGGGCAGAAGAGTTGGGTGAGGAGTGCTTATAGGTATTACTAAAATTGGGTACCCACAAACTGTACCCACGTAACATTTCGTTCATGAAAAGGAATTTTAGCCAAGATAGATACATAGGTATACAGGCGTAGAGAATTTACGAGCATTCCCACCAAAATGTATAATTCATTATTCTCGGGAAAAATATACAACAGCGAAAATAGTAGGCGTGTGTACTGTTTATAAACACGCAGTCTGTAGTGCGGAGAGATAAAGGTGTGCGATTGCCAGCCAACGAAAGAGAAAGAAATAGAGAAAGAGATAACCTTCGTGGAAACGCCAATGATAGGCCGCTTGGCAACAAGGCTCTGACTTTTGACTCACAATCAGAAATTATCTTTAAAACTTTCGAGCGGCATCGGCATCGGCATCGACGGTGGAACGAATAGAACAAGTTGCCACGCGGAGGAGACGGAATCAAGTGGACTTTTTTTCTAGGGCAGTGTCAACAACATTAACTCCTTTTTTTCAATTCGAATGAACGTCTGTAAAGAAAAACGGAAAAAAGGTGACTACGAACACCAACAGGGAACTAAACACCAAATTTTCCAAATGAGGAATAGTAGCTTTTATAACCAAGGTTCCAAAGATCCACGTAGGCAGCTACCCCTGTAGGACTTTCATGCATTTGATTGAAACACTTTACAAAGCCCAATTAGTAAATGAGGATATAAAACATCTACTGGAAATTTTAAGCCTATAGATACGTTATCAGTAAAGGCGGAAAAAAATTATAGTATCATGTGATATAATAGAGTACTATGGAACATTTATTATCATTGTATTCACGATAAGATTGTTTCTACAAATTGGTGCATGCCTAAATCTATAGCTGACCCCTGAACATGTTTCTACCGGCAAATACCTGGAGGATATTTGGATTAAGTTAAGAAATATGACAACATTCCAAATTTAATTTGCATCAAACTTCGTTCTCATTATGTATGGATTGTCCAAACTCATCAAAAAATAGTAACATGGATTGAAATGTATAACTTTCAACAGCTGTCATTGAGTGCTACTTCATATAGTAGGTATATTGTGTAATACCTGAGTATGCAAAAAGAAAGTACCTAGGTAAGGACCACGACTCCTACGGAAACCTAGTAGATTTCTGAGCAAATCATTAAAATGGATTCATGATATCTTTTAAGGCAGACATTTAAATGTTTAATTCCTACCTGCAAAGTGTAAACAAAGTTGATAGGAAGTAGTTCAGAAATATCCATGGCACTTATCCTCAACACTAATATGGACTTGAATACGAAAATGGATGGTATTAGGAAGGAGTGAGGAATTAGTTGGTGGAAGACTGACCTTTGGAATTACGCGAAACGGATCAACCGGCTTAGTAGCGATAATTCCGGAACCGACCCAACTACAACGGATAACAAACTCTGACTGACAAGTGTTTGTTGTGCGCATTGTTGCGCGAACGAAGTTGGCCGTGGAATGAAGCAAAAAGCGATAGAGAGACGACGCCGAACTCCGTCTTCCTCTAACAAGTGAAAGCCACTCGGTTCTCAATTTTTGGCATCTCTCTTGCTCGTGAACTTGGACAGGTACAACACGAACAACACACGAAAAAAATAAGGAAATTCGCACCCTCCAAGCTTCTAAACAATATGTTTTTCCGTGATGCTTGAAACTTCTCTACCACAAGAAATGTAGATTTTTTAAAATTCAGGATTTTGACATGGACTTTTGCTAATGAATTTATAAAACTGACTAAACGTGTATTGAAGACCAATAGGCCCAGCCTCTACCCAAGAGACACAAAAAATATCCACAAATTTTATGTGAGGAGAGCCCATGTGAGGAAAGCCCTACTTGATAAACTGCCTCCTCAGAGATGAGATTCAATCTAAGAAGCAGAACCGAAAAGTCGCTAATTCTCAAGTAACACGGGCATAACCAGTTCCAATTCTTCAGAAAATTTAAAACTATTTGTAATGAATACTTACAAAAATAGAAGAAGCCACCAAAATGAGTAGATAAGGGGGTATTTGAGCTGAATAATTTCACAAATGGAACAGCAACATTCAGTTGATTAACATTTCTTCTTATCAGAAAACAAACTAAGAAAAATGATTAGCACATGAGTCACTGTCAGTCACCGATAAGAAAGTTCACTTCTATTAATATCTACTACCAGATCCTAACAGTAATAGAAACTGGATAAAAAAAATATGATGGCATTTACTTCTTCAGTTCATATCGATCATAAAAATGAAAATCCAATCCTCCAGTCTCCTCAATTTCTTATTTTTCATTATTATTAACCCTTTCATATCATCTTCCTTGAATGTTACACATACAACCAACACGTTGTGAGTTGCGTTTACGTAACTCCATTAAATTACAGTGTGAGCACATTTTTGTTTATCTAAACTCATTGTATTCAATTTGTTTTTACAATTATGTACTTCTAATGCATAAATATTTCATAGGCAACAAATTAAGTAGATTCATACATAAATGTGTGCAACATATTATACCTAATTAGTGTTGCAAATGATGAATCATACTCATGACTCAAGTGCTTCATAAACTGTCTTGTTATTTATTATCTTCTTTTAAAATGGCAAAGCTGAAAACCAACGAGTCTACAATCTTTATTTTGCACAAAGGACTCTTGAACTAGTAGACATCAAAAATCTAACGCGTAATTAATATTAATTTAGAAATGCACTCTGAGGCATTAAGGGTTACTGAAGACATTGATATTGGAGGCAAATTATAAGAGTAAAGAAGGGCAGACAAGAGACGTAAATTAGATTAGATGGTTAAGAATGTTAGATGATGCTAAACAACACAAAGGAGACAAAAAAAGGAGTAAATAAGGGCAGAAAAGCATTCGCAAAATGAGAAGATTGATTTCTACTCAGAATGTCTCAGGATGATACTGATGATGTTGATGAAGCTCCCAAATGAAAATTATTTTAGAATGAACCAATTAGAAACAACGTACTGTTAAAATAAAAAAGATACAGAAACACGTGACCCTGCTAGTCATGTGTCCAGGAAACAACGTCTACATTAAATTCAGATTTTATCCCGAATAAAATTAAAGCACGTGAAAATATTCCTTCGATCGATTAAGTTATTCCTTCTGCTCGGTCAACTGAATAATACGATTGTTTAGCATGGATTTAAAAAAAATTCAATTTGAAATTAAGATCTATTCCAATCATGCGGGTACGAGAGCAATTTTAAAGCTTACGTCATCGTCCTGGTTTAAATGAACATAAGACAAGAAAAAATAAACTCTTAACTTCAAAAAATAAACAGGATGGCAAAAAAAGAGTTGCACTTTTAGATGTTTATTAGGATTAACCATAAAATACGAAGAAATGCTACTGGTTAGAGGAACATCAAATAGGAAAGTAAAGTAATAAATAATAAATGTACCTATGTACCTGCTGAAGGGTGGAATCGTAAATAGAACATAAATATTTTTATTAATATAACTGCAACACACCCCAATTGAGAAACAATTTACTCAAGGGTAAAGTTCGACGATGGAACTGGTATTTGTAAAAATAGTTTCAACTGGGAAATGACGCTACTTTTAGTAAACGCTTTAGAATAATATAATGATTTTCACCCTTATTCTAGTCTTTGGACTGATGATTTTGTGATGATCCAACACGTTTATTAGTCATCTACAAGCAGTTTTAAAAGAGAGATAAGACAAACTGCAAAATCGTTTTTCATAGGTGAGATAAAGAAATATAGATCATCAACATTAGAGTGAAAGCAGGATACGCTAATTTGCCGCCTACATACATGCAACTCATTGATTATTAGACGGCAGTCAGCTTTTCTGCAATTTCCGTGGCAGTAGGCGATTGCGATTACTCGAAATGCAACAAACGCTGCCTTGATAACTACAATTAACGTTCTCCATAGATACCTATGCTCACTGCTTTTGATAAATGAAATTGTATACTATTCGGCCAATTAGAGACCGATGTGCAATACAACTGCTGGCAGTTTCCGCAGCAACTACACACACTACTATCAGGTCAGACATCAATTTGCAATTTACAATTTTCCTTCACGGTTTGCCTCTCAAAGGGAATAAAGTATTCCAGTACCAAACATATATTGATGGTTTACTTAGAAATTCCTGACACTTCCCTCTTAATTACTCACATAGAGAACCACGCTGTATGAGAAACATTTACGGCCCATGAACCTACGTTCAGTTTAAAGTGATCGGTCATCACTCAGCTTCAATGAAGAGTACCCCCACTGGGGATGAGGGAGAGATTCCACAGATCACGACATAGAACATAAGCAAAGCCAATGATTTTTTGGATTTGTAGAACTGTTTCTGCAAATGGAGCAGAGTAAATTAGAGAAGAAGCATTCCATATAGAGGAAGATTATGAGTTAAGGATTGTTCTGTTGAGTGAAGTGGGTGAAATGTGCAACAGACAGGAAACAACATGTGACCATATAGCTCAGAAATTGAGAAGTCTAATTCGAAAAACCAAAACATCATCAGTGTCGAATACAAGCCAGGGGATCGTGCGCGATCAGTGGATGATAAGTCCAGCAATCCTGCATCAGTGAATCTCACATGGTGATCACAATTTTGATGATATTTATATGTGTGTCGGATTTTCATCATTATTGAGGTGATTTAAAAATCAGTGTATCCCACTCTTTCCTCAGTTTCTTCAGTTCTAATGGAAAGAGCAGATATCTGAATCCATAGTTCGTTTAGAATCCAATTCTGGTGGTTTTGGTTTCATATCGAGTGGCTCTATAAAATTTGAATATTTTCGTCGTAAGAAAGAGATTAGCGAGTGATATTGTAGTTAGAAATAAAAGCGAAACAGTTGTTGGGGCATAAAATTCAAGTCCAAGGACGTGTAATGTAAGCGACCGTTGCCGTGTCGCCTTTCCACAATTTCTTCCAAACGTTACACAAGAATACTTCACTTGTACTTTTGTTGAAATAGCCGACAGCATAAGCATGCGAAGCAGCAAGAGAAACGGGTTTCATCGTTGTTTGATCTCTATTGAAACAGGTTTGAGACTTTTTCAATATTTACATTGCAAGTAATAACGAAATCCCCCGCATAAAAAATCCAGTAGACGTAAAATCCACTAAATCTACAATAGCGTAGGACAGTTGTTAGCCAGATCTTAGAAACAAGACTGGAAACGACCATTCTTTCACTCTATGGTATCACAACGTACCCAACATGTCCAGTGGGGCTTCTCTCAGAACTGCAGATTTTGAAAAATGGGATACATCATAGATGTATCAGTTCCAAAAAAAAGAACAGGATTTTGTGCGATCATTGGCTCTCGTCTTGACTTTTGAAAAGCACTTAAAGCTGCCATAATTTGGATTCCTCTAAAATATCTACACCTAACAAGCTAATGAACTATTGCAGAAAACGACAATTTGATTTGAACGAACTTTGTGAATATACACATGGATAAATTTTAGTTGTGCCATCAACACTTAGCGATCGTTTGACTCTATTAGCATAGTAAATAAAGAGAACTGTCGCTTACTTACGCATATGCACGGTTTGTTGCACATGTTATCCTTTTGTCAGCTCTGAATTAAAACACCACATTTGTCGTAAGAAGGGTCAGTGACTCGCTAGCAAGGAATCGTCTCATTAGCTAAAACGTCCGACACCGTCGTCTGTGACTTAATTGTTGACACTGCCATTTACCACATTCAGGAATTCATGAACCTTGGACATGGCAATCATTGTACGCAACAGAAAAGTTCCGTTTCCTTTGTGTGCTTACGTTAAAGAACTCATTGAAATAATAAAAACGTTTTCATATTTAAAGTACACCCAACTCCTTGATTGTAAGCTGATGGTCAAAGCTCTGTAGGTAGAGATATCTACACTTTTTTAATTAGATCATTCAACAATTTATAAGTAGGGGATAGTCTTCTAAATTTTCCTCCACTTATAGTGTATACTTGATGTTTCATTCAAACCTCAAGACCTCCCATGTGGGTGTTAGATTTCAGCGACCAACTATAGCCCCATGGGCTAGTCATACTCTGATAGCTGTCCACCCCACATCTCTGACAAGACTCCCATTGAGATCACACGTAACCATAACTTAATTTCTCAAATTTGCTCTATTTGATTTTCCATTAGATTAGGGTTTCATCATCAATAATCATTTCATAGAGATAACAGGTGTTAATTTGGTTAAAAATAATTAGGTGGTCTTAAGAATTCGAACAGGTAGTACGTTGCAAAATTTAGCAGCCTATTCATGCAGATATCTGCATATAAATCGAGGAAATGAAACATAAGTGGAGTTCCTTTACACTTACACGAGTTATGATGCAAGAGTTCGTACATGTGAAGAGCAAGCAGGCAAATATATCAGCAATTGCATGTATGAGTTTACATATGCATTATGTGCCATACATACACGTTTGTATGATATACAAACGTAAACGAAGCAAGAGGTCATTGGCGCCACATTGCTCGCTTTATAAATACTTCTAGTAACATAAGTTTCACAACGCGGTTGTATTAGTCAAACACGTCTTCGAAATAATAAGTTCAAAAAATATTCAGGGCAGCTTTATCAGAGCTTCAGATTACTCCATTCCAGTTTCTCAGATGAGGATGTGGATATTAAAAATCATCTTATCCCCCAGACATTGAGGAATGGATCATTGAATTCAATATCATTGTAAATTTAATGCCCAAATGGTTCTATATTATCTATAAGACGATAAGGTAGCTACCTCCCACCAAATTAATGAAGACTCCTCAACTTGTTCTCGACGTTTAGTTTTTGGAACATTGGACAAGGTGCAGGTCAAGATAGAGGTAGAGAGTGAGAGAAGCTGGTTGACCACAAATCTCTAAGAAAATGTCTTTCTGACAATTTCAGTGACCAAGTTTAATACAGTGGCAGATTTGAGTACTTCGAGTCTCAGTCAGCATCTTCAGTTTTCAGTATGAAAGCGCTAATGAGGAATGCCCAAGAATGGGATGACCTCTGATGCTCTATGGGTAAAACAGCATCTACCAGAATCAATCCAGTTGAATAATCATTGATGTATCGATCTCTCTGAGTTTATTTAGATGTGGTAGATTCATATAGAACTGAAGGTTTCTGTTAAGCAGACGTAAAAACAAATTCGATAAAAATAAACATTATCAATTCCAGGAAGTACCGACAATTCCATTTGGTAATATCAAACAAAAAACTGACAGCTCTTATTACGTCCTTTAATGACTATTAGTAGTCGGCAATTTTACGCGTACTCATATCATGTTTAACAGCTGCAACTATTGATAACAAGGTCGTTTTGTAGAGCCGGCCATATCATTAAAAATTACAGTTCACTTGGAATTTGTAAACAACTTTATTGTTTTTTAACGATAATAGTTCTATCGATACATTCATCAATAAGTATATAGCATATTATCAAACAAATACATGTACAAAACTATGAACATCTTTTATATTATTTTTTCAAAACACCAGGCTCGAAACTGTTTGTTCATCTTCTTTTAAGATATGAGCTCACAATCAGCAGAAAACACGTGTCAGAATTTTGAAAACACAAACTTTCTTATTGGGTCGTGAAATTACAAATTGTTTTAACGTTTTGCATTCATTACTTCTATATCTGATAAAGCCATTTTAAAGTAAGTAAAACAAGATAAATATTAGTAAGTATAATACATAGTTTATCAGTTTCAAGTAGTTTTATCAAAGCATACAGTAAACCGAATAATAAACAAACCACTACAATAAATCTAAATTAAACAAAGGCTATTGTACTTTTTACTTAAGCCACATTGGCTATTAGAACTTTTGGACTAAAAATTTTTTTTCATTAAATAATTGTTGTTAACAAATTAAGACCCAAATCGAACTAAGAAGCAATGAAGTCCACTGTGTAAATAATAATTAAAACCATTTGAAGAATACAAACACATGAAAATATGTGAAAGCGATATTTTTGATCTTCACCCCTCAGTTCTTCAACTAGAAGAAATAGAAAAAAATCAACCCTTCCTATGACCAATGCTCAGTTAAGAATTGAAGACTCAAAGTTGTGCCCCTAAATTATATCCTGATACAAATGAACAAAGACGATTGACAACGGTTGCAAATTCAACTTGTGGAATTACCAACAGAAACGGAGTCTAGGGGCTTCGGAAAGTTAACTCAGTTTTGGTTTTGAATTTTGAAATCCAACAGTTACTGTTTTGGTTTACAAGAGTTTGGTGTTCACCAAAGCGCAAAATCCTGAAGAATTTTTAAAGGGAGAATAACATGTTACTAAGTTTTTTTGTTAACATTGACAAGTGGTTAAAGTTAAACATTTGCAGTTGCGAAAAATGTTTGGGTTAGTAAACAGAAACGCTTACCAAGAAGAATATTTTTTTAATAACCAAAGCGAATTATTAAACGGAACATCAAACTTAAAAAAGTGTCACACAAAAATAAAACTACACCTCACTGGTAACAGAAAACACCCAAGCTGAAACGTGCGCGAAACTAAAATTGTTTTCGTGCTATCACAAACCGTCAAATTAAACGGATTGGATGATGACTGTTAGCGTTGCATGTGGAAAGACATGCATATCTGCATAATTCTCATTATAAGCCACGTACAGAACAATACATCCAACTGTGTGCGATACACCACACCACAAACACATTATACAATATCAACTGTTGCTGCTTAGGTACCCAGACCCCGCTGCCAGTCTGTGCGTACGGTAGTACGTTTTACTACTACACTACTACAAGGAATGTGGTGGGGTTACTACGAGCGATCGACCAGATCGAATCAGAGAACGAGCAACGGTCCTGAGTCAACAGAAAATCGCTGGCCCACTACGGGCATGAAAGTTCAGGGTGTGTAGGAGATGTTTCGAGGATGCAAGTGAGCAGACTCATAGCAAGAAGAAATAAGAAGAAGCGTCATCGTCCAGATAATATCCTCCACCAAAGATTCTCGAACTTGAATTTATTCACAGAGGCGTAACTGGCACCCCTGTGAACGCACCAAAGCCGGAACAGTGACGTACAGCAAAATCTCAAGCTCGCCACTCTATTTCATGTCTGGAATCCTTATTGACTCTCCTACACCCACACAAATTCTTAGATACTTTTTGGTGACTTGGGGAATGGACTGAGCCCCAGGGGTCCCCAAAATAGCTGGGCTTCCCGGTCATATGAAGTCAGCGGATACTTTACGCCTATACAATTCCTGAGGTGGCGTAACTAACATCGCCGTGAACACACCAAAGCCGGAACTGTGGTGTCAAGCAAAATCTCAAGCTCACTCCGCAATATCAAGTCTGGATTCCTTAATACCTCCCCCAAACCCACACAAACTTGTAGATACTTTTTGGTCACATAGGGTATGGGCTGGATCCCAGGGGTCCCCAAAATAGCTGGGCTTCCCGGTCAAATGAAGTCTGCGGATACTTTACGCCTATACAATTCCTGAGGTGGCGTGACTAACAACCCCGCGAACACACCAAAGCCGGAACAGTGACGTACAGCAAAATCTCAAGCTCACTCCGCAATATCAAGTCTGGGATCCTTAATACCTCCTCCAAACCCACACAAACTTGTAGATGCTTTTTGGTCACATGGGGTATGGGCTGGACCCCAGGGGTCCCCAAAATAGCTGGGCTTCCCGGTCATATGAAGTCTGCGGATACTTTACGCCTATACAATTCCTGAGGTGGCGTAACTAACATCCCCGTGAACACACTAAAGCCGGAACTGTGGCGTCAAGCAAAATCTCAAGCTCACTCCGCAATATCAAGTCTGGGATCCTTAATACCTCCCGCAAACCCACACAAACTCTTAGATACTTTTTGGTCACATGGGGGTATGGTCTAAGCCACTAGGGCCCCTAAAATGGCTGGTCCTCCAGTCATATGAAATTTGCGGATACTTTACGCCTATACAATTCCTTAAGTGACGTAACTAACAACCCTGCGAACACACCAAAGCCGGAACAGTGACGTACAGCAAAATCTCAAGCTCACTCCGCAATATCAAGTCTGGAATCCTTAATACCTCCCCCAAACCCACACAAACTCGTAGATACTTTTTGGTCACATCGGGTATGGCCTGAGCCACTGGGGCTCCCAAAATGGCTGAGCCCTTCCAGTGATACGAAATCTGAGCCAGAGGCGTTTTAAAATCCCTGGATTTTGATGATAAATTAAGTGGAGATCGACATTTGCTTCAAAAATTTGAGAAGGGAGGGCACATAATCGCCACTGCGAGGGAATCCAAGATCAAAGGGAGTACTATGGAACAAAAACTAAGCAAAAACACCAAGAACCCCAAAATTTCGTAAATGTTCGAGAAAATCAAAGCGCGTTTCGACACTGTTGTTGATCCGTTCCGGTACAGAATACTTTCACACTTCTTTTACCAATCCAAAGACTAGATGAAGACCAAGCAGAGTCGTTTATCAATCACGCACCTGGGGGGGGGGGGAAGGTTCATGAGGCTGAAGCACATCCCTCCATTTATAAACAGATATTACATGATTTTTATCATTCCTTCATCTATTTAAACTAAGACTTGCTAATTACTGGAATACTATGGAACTGAAGACTAGAATCCAAGATTCCACAAAAAACGGTTAAAAAATCTAAAACACGTTTTGACGCTGAAGGTCTGAAGGTGCACTTTCCTTGAATAGAAATTGGAAATACTTAAACATAATTTTTCATAATTGGACCGTCTTTGAAAGCAAGCTGAAGCCCTTCCTCAATATTTCGGTTTATTGATACACCTAAGTCTCTAAATTCCAGTTGTGACTTTTACAAATTGTCCAACGGTAAGAGATCTTAGAATGTTGTCGTTACTATACAAAGGAGGCTCAAGTCGTTTTGAAAATTGCTAGAGGGGTGTAGGTAGATGGTTATTTTCCTTTCAAAAAATTCGTTCCCTGTATCGGAACGAAAGAAACAAAGAGAAGAAATCAAGTACCTGTGAAAAGGCATAGAATATAATGGTAGACCCGTTGTTTGTGTAACAAAAGGAGGACTGCGGGAAGCCACTTGAAAGGGAGGTAGATAGCTTTTGCGGACCTAAATACCTTAGCAAGACAGGTGAGGGGGTGCGCTTTGTTCTTCTAAATCCGCGTACCGGGCCGTCATTGAAATTTTAACTTTTCCAAAAACTAGTCAAGCGCCACTACAATACCACGAAGACGCCGAGTCATTTTACACCCTCCGCACTTTATTGCTGCAGATTTCCTATCCTACCTGCCCTGGCCAGGTATTAAACCGTGACGACATAATATTTCTAATTCAATCTTTGGAGATAATAAATAATTAGAGGACAATAAAAAAAGTATAAGACTAAAGGGAGCGAAAACGTTATGGAAATTTGTAAGGCAAAGTATAGGTAGGGCGGTAGATCTAGATCACCTCATGAAGAAATTGTTGTAGAAAAGGCAGAGAGGCAGAGGGAGGTCTAGATTAGATTACTGTTGAATGGTTAAGGATATTACTTGCTTCTGCCCCTCTTTACTTCTGTTTCTGCTTCTAAGTGTTTCCTCATGTTTTGTAATGCGTCCTGCAAAATCTTAAGACCCCCCACGCAGTTTCAAGTCTGGGACCCTTATTTCCTCTCCCATCCCGGATAAGCTGTACGTAATTTTTGTCTTTTAAGTAGGAATTTAGCTTCCCAGTACCCTAAGATAGTAGCCTCGCTGCCCCTGCATTGCCTTACGCTACTGCCTACCACCCTATCTACTCTATTCCTTTTTTTTTAATGATCCTCTATTTCCAATAATTCCTTCTGTAAGTTGGGCAACATCTTTGAGAATGCATAATATTCATGATAATTATAATTTTTTTTGTCGGTTGAATCAAAAAGTGAAAAAAAATGCTCCCTTACCACGTGGTATAGTTGTAAACTGAGCCAACGTATTGTTTTACAACAGCACCGATATGCAAAAACGGAATCTTCATGTTGTAACATGAACTGATATATTTTGCAGTTAAAATTAGAATGCTGATTAATTGTTATTAAAAATAGAAGTGAATAAGTAGTCAATTATTGCTAATGATTATAATAAAATACGAGTAAGAATTAACTTTATAATGAGCAAGCGAAAATTTGGTTTTAAATTCTCTTTTGTTTAGAAAATGCTGATAAATGATATAAAATTGGTAATTGTCGTAACATTGAAAATAATTAACAATGGTATTGTCTACAATTGCGTAATCAATTTTCAAATACGTCAGAATAATTATTCCATTAATTTGCACTAGACGCTTATATTTTATTGAATGGTAGGCTCTAGGGAATAAGGGGCTTCCCCACTGCCAAATTAAGAAAGTAAATGTGAACCCATAGACGATAATTCGTAAGTACTCTTTTTCTGTATATTAATATCAATACTTATATGGAAAATATACTTTTAATGCATACCGAGATCATCTGCACCTTATTAGTGCGAAACACTGTTAAATTAACTAAATTTTAGTGAAAATCTCATCTAAATCGGCTAAGTATAAGCTAAGTAACGCCTTTTTAAAGTTTCCCGGCCTTATTGTTCATAACTTCCGCAACTCTATGGTGATTTCCAGGTACACATGTGCATTTGACCTACTTATTAACCAATTTTTACAACAGTGGTTGATCCAATAACCAATCAGATGCATCAAGTCGGTATATAAGATTTAAGCCTTGCATTTCTTAGTTAATCACCCGCAATCCATTGCAGAAAGCACTTCACTACAATCATTTTATTATTATAATTATGTAAAACACAGCAATAATTGTTGACAATACTATCAAACTGAACAATTCAAGCATTTAATAACAATAATTTTTGAACCAAAAATTAGTTAAAACGAGAAAATTACGTAATTTGAAAAACATGTAAATGCTTTTTCATTTCAAGTTTTGAAGAACTAGTGTTAATTTTTACATATCTCAGTTTAAAACAAAAAACAAATCTGATAAATAATACAGTTTTCTTGGAAATTTTTTGGTATATAAACACGATACAAATCTATAATACTATACAGACACATAGAAAAGTCTTAAAATGCCTCTTGGAGGACAATAAGGCAGACAGAAAGATAATAATAACATTCTCGCGCACAGAATGGATTTACAACCTGTTACAAAGGTATATGAATGGGCCTTTTGTGCGGTAACAAATACCTTTGGTCGCCTTTATATGCTAAGGATCGGTGTTCCTTTTTGAACTCGAGGAATATTGGAAGAAGGAATAATTTTAAACCTGTCTTACTTTATAAATGATGTGGGCCTTCTACGAAATTATATAAATACAAGGGCTCATTAAAGTCAAATTCCTTTAAGTGAAATATGTAATAATTTTCGGTTTTTGTTATTTAAAACCATCAAGGAAGACGTAAAAGAAGTTATTGGGTAAGTACCCTAATTTATTTTTCTAAAAATTAAAGTAATTTTGGTAACCTTATGTAAATTCGCTAGTTCATGAAGCTATTTTCAATTCGTAAATGTACCGGCATTCTTATCGTGTTGTACTCTAGACACTACTTAAAAGCGTAGTAGGTTAAATGTATAATGGTAGATCAAGTGCACTGCTGTCAAATTCTGAGTGTATAACCTCTAAATTTGCAGTTAGTTTTTGGCTTTTATAAATAGAAAATAGTAACCTTCTCGCGTACCGTTTTCAAAATTTGTTATTTAATCCAACAAAGTGTATTTTTCTTGAAAATGTACAGTCGTTCGTTAAATTTGTGATAATAGTTTTAACCACGCCAATAGGTTATGGCTTTAGGACCGCAGCGACTTTTTCACAAAAAGAACATTATTTCTTTGGGTAAATTTGTTCCAAAGTGTGTAATATCTTGCAGTGAAAGATACGGTTTTAGTAATGGTTGTTGTTACGCTTCGCGATTTATTCGGTCGACTGGTGAACCGAAGTCAACATTTGCAAGATTGTCACCACAAGAGGTAAAAAACAAAAAAAAACTGCAATTTTTTATAATACCTACATGCAATTACATTTTTGTGCTTGCAGCTCAATGTTAGTGTTTGTTTTAGTGTTGTAACATTGCTTAGTTTTATATTTTAATTTAGTTTTTAATGTAGACGTCTTACAAAAGTGATTATTCTACGTATACAGTTCATAGAATTTGCTATAGAATTAGTTCTAATGTATATTTACTTGTGCAATATCATAGAGGTAACATTAAAGAAAGAGTGAAAGTGCATTTATGGAAGGTAGTGAAAGAATATCAACTGACCATTTTCTGTCTTTGTCTGGCTGCTTCTGATTGGAGTTTCAAAATTATTGCGCCATGAAGGGCTAATTATAAGCATGTAGACAAAGACAGAGAAGGATCAACCAATTGTCTTTCGCTTTCCTTCGGTTGCTACTTATAAAAACCGACTCAATCTTTAGAATTAACTGTATGCCAATGCACAACACTTGCTATGGGTGTGGGTATAATCTCTGGATTATGGATTAGTGTTTAACATCCCGTCACTTACATATATTTCTGGTTAGGTTAGGTTATCAGTAATACACTTCTACTCTTTAAAATGTATTAACTTTTTTGAAATATATTTAATTGTATGCTTTATTCTGACGCTCAAAATGAACTTTTGACAAAATTACCCTATTTTTACAATTGATTTTTACTAAATGCCAACATTTACTATATTTTTTGACAGTGTATATCCAAAAAGTAAGTTTAAAAAAATGACTAAAAGAGGCTCATCCCTATTTACTACACTTTCAAACGAATCAGGCAATTGTTTCGCACACTTTAGATTTAGGTGGGCGAAACATGTGTCCTACTCGAATAAAAATGTTTAGGGTGTTCAGGGGTGAGTCTCTTTAAATACTATATTACAAAGCACAATTTACTTTATTGTTCTTTTTTGAAATAACTAGAATAAGTATGTTTTTGTGTTTTGTGTCTAAAGTGAAGAAGAAAAAAAAAAAAGAAAAAGAACTTAGTAATTAATCGTGTTTTTCTGACAACTAAGGAGAATGACTAAAAAATAAAGATATTTATTACAGTTACTGAAAGTAATGTAGATATAAAATGTATATTTTGACTTCTTTATAATAAAGAATCGGTAATTTAAATATTTATTGTTTTTATTGCTTAATTTAAAAGATCCTTAATCCTGGATTTCGCTATAAGGAGGTAAGTAATAATCTTTATCATGTTTCGTTGTACAACCCCATCCATTCATTCGGTCGCCATATTGAAAATAGGAATTTCAGTGATTATTTTGAAAAATTTCTTGTGTAAAAAAATTTTTAAACGGAGTTTTTTGTAGCCAATTAAATAATCTATAACTTTAATTCATATTTTTTAACGTGATGTAAATAATAAATGTTTTATCAGACAGAAAAGACGAGCAATAAACGTCAAAAGATATTTACAGCCATGTTATTGTTTTGTTTTATGTTCTGACGTTTTTTCTTGAAATTTGGCTGATATAATAATTGTCTTCATTAATGCTAACTTGAAAAATAATTCAATTAAAGTTGCAGATTAGCTACAAAAGGCTCTGTTTAAACTTTTTGTCGAGCTTATGGTTCACGGGATAATCCCAAATTACCAATAGCACCCAATATGGCGACTGAATAGGTTTTATTGTTTTGAAAAGTACTGCCTATCCAAAATATATTTTTTAACACTCCAACCAACCAACAGTTTAAAGTTGATAAAGATAGAACAAAATAACATTCTATTATCGTAATGTATTATTTCGTCGAGGATATTTTCTTCAGTAGGCCACATCTCTTTCAATACTTAATCAAAATTAATGATTGAGACGTCATTTTAAAGATTTCGTTTCCTGCTAATGACGAAAAATAAAAAGAAAGTTTAAAATTAATGTTTTTGTTAAAAAATTAATTCTAAAAACATAATCCGATGACGCCATCTATTGATTATTTGTTTAACTAACAGCTGTAATCTACTATTACCACAGGAACCTACGTGCTGCTTGTTATTCTGACAGTGGAAAAAAACATTTTGTTTCAAAAGTTTAATATTTGATTCTTATCTGTTCATATATTTCTTTTGAATTATGTTTGTTCTTCAACAAACAATGTAATTTATACCTGTTGTTGATATTGATAACGTTGTTTAATGAAATACATATTTTTTTTTTGATTTTCATTTATTCAGGTTTAGTAATTTAGTCTGTTGGGTTTATTTTTTGGCAACGATAGGTCGCAATGATTTTTCGTTGTTTTTTAGTTGTATTTGGCGTTTTAAGCGTAAGTATAATTTAATTTTGAAATATTTTTTCGTAAAATCATCTCTCTATCATAGTTAGGTTAGGTTAGGTTAGGTACTGATATACTTATTGTTTTATTGAGATTTGATGTCTCCTAGTATTTGAATCAAATTTAGAAAATATTAAAAACTAATATGGGGTTATTGGGGTAGATTACATTATCTTTTTATACCTATAGGTTCCAATATTGAGCAATAGCCTCGCTATTGACGCTGAACTCAATTTGAGTCCAAAAGATGCTAACTCTATCGCTACACTCCAAAAAATAGTCCTTTTACAAGATTTGGATTTAAATAATTTGAACCAAGTATTGAATTATTATGGGTTTCCTGGATTAGATACTAAATCTACTGAAGTGGCTTTAAATGATTATCAATTTACAGTGTCACAAGCATTACAAATTGTTCAGTTTTCGCGATTTCTTGCCCCAAAGATCTACAGTGACATTTCCTTATTTTTTGGCCCCCCTTTAAACACCGTTGCCGACATTCTTGAGCAAAAAAATATTGATAATATCAATGGTCTTATCAGCGAATTGGACTTGTCTATTCGCAGCATTCTAATACCATTTAAGCAAATAGCTGGTTTGGAAAGGAAAAATGTGGGTGCTGAGAATGCCCTGTCTTTACAGAGTAAGGATATAGGCCCTGATTCCTTGTTGGGCTTTATTTTTGGAAGTGTTAAGGACCTTATTAAAACTCAAGTGGATGCCCTTATATCTCTACTTATAATTCAAGTTGACACAAGGTTTGAACAAGTTATTACTCAAATCAGATCGTGGAATTTGGAAGGCTTTTCACTAGATATTTCGCAGAGTGTAATTGGAATTTTACAACTCGTCTCCAGTATAATTAAAGAGCAGTTGTATGGTATACAGTCGTATGTAACTAATCAGTTTGCCGTAATTTAAAAACAAAAAAGAATTTGTTGGTAATTAAATTAAAAAAAAGGACATGAAAATTAATTTTGGTTTGGAAATTTCGCTTTATTTTAAAAGATTTATTGTTTTTTTTTTTCGTTGTATAATATTTGACCTTTTGTTATCTATCTAAATCAAATATGCGTGTACGTATGTAGATAAATTTTGTTGTGTGCTAATAAAGTTTAATTATATATATATGAGTTTTTGTATTCTGCAACTTAATTCTGAAGAACATTTGCATAAAGGGCGAAACGTCTTGGGGTGGCAAAAATTGATACTTTTGCGTGGCAAATGATCTGAATTATTTAAAAAAAGATAATTTTTATTAACACGTACAAAGACCAAAAAAATTAATAGTTTACTTTTATATTTTGTAATTAGAAAGGCATCTTCTATGAATATTCAAATCGAAATAATAATTAAAAAAAAAATTTTTGAGCGTTCTCGAAAATTCATTCTAGAATGGTGTAGAACATTCTCTAACATTCCTAATCATTCTCGAAAAATTACGAGCATTCTAGATCATTTCTGAACAATCTGGAACATTTAAAAATATTCTAAAACATCTTAGATTATTCCTGAAAATCATAGAGTTTTCTGAAAAATCCCCATTGTTACTATCTCAACACTAAATACTGCTTGAGCCATTTTCAACCAATTTTTCTACTCATTCCACCCCCACTTCCACTCACCCCAACTAAATCCTCTTAATATCTAAGCTAAGGCCGAAGGACTATTACAAACATTAGCAGGTTTCAGAAGATAGTTATGGAGAAAAGTGAGGACTCACAGAAAACCCCTGCCTTTTTATACAAGTACCAAAAAATTACAGTATCGAAATTGGTGAAAAAAATTTTTTTTGTTCATTCACCACTTAGTTTTTTCTGTCCCGATATTTCTGCCATTATAAAATCTATTTCAGCAGATTAAAAAAAAAATTGTAAACCAAAAATAGAAGTAGGTACTAATACATAGTGCTACGAATTTAGGTCTTAGTTAGTAAATATTACATTATGAAACGTGCTAATTTGCATAAAATTAATTTTCTCATTTGTCAGTATGTAAATGTTAACATTTTCCTTTTTTTGTACCAATTTCCTGAATTCTACTTAGATAAACTGTATTTTCTTTTGTCTGGTAAACCACAACCTATTATTGAGGAGATAATCAGAAAGATATTATGAAATTTCGTGAAAGTCTTATTTATTTGGCGCCTTATCACTAATTACAATACATTTATTTGCATGCACATCAAATATTGTATTATTTTTGTTTTCTTAGGTACGTAATAATTGCGAACATATTAAGTACGTATACAGATCAACGCACTTATAAATGTAATTTTTGAAACAGAAAAATTAGTGTTACACCACTCGATGCTATATAAAGTAATACATAGGTACAAAAAGTTCTGTAGTACTTACAAAATGTATTTTTGTTATACTTTATTGGCTTCCTCATTTTTAATGGTAAGTAACTTTTAATTGAATAAAAAAACTCAAAATTAATACTTTAATTTGGTTAAAGTAATTCTAGTGTGATGAGCACTAAGTTGTCACAACGAGTAGTACATTAGATCCCCATACTGTGGAGGTCACTCACATTTCCATAGATCTATGGAATTATCGAGTCATTTTATCATAGACCTAACAGTTAAATAATGAAATTTTTAAGCACCACTGAGGTGTATTCTAAAAACACAAGTTTCAAAAATCTTTTTTAGTTGCAGATGATTTTGTCAAAGGTTAAGTTAGGCTGGGTTAGGTCAAACATGGACTGAATTAACCAATAAAGAATATATTTTATGTTTTAATTAGTTTCTCAATTCCTGTATGTTAGACCACCATGAAGAACTAATTTCATCCTAATGTTCTTTAAAGGAATAAACATCCTGACAATTTATTTTAGTTATTCAAGGTACAATCAACTCATACATTCCAAGGGAGAGACATTTATGACACCAACGGATTTGATATTTTCGATTCCACTGACAATCTTCAAAAATTAGTATTACTGGACGATCTAGATTTGAGCAATTTGGACAGTAAACTTCATTATTTTGGTTTTCCACAATTGAATCTTTCATCTGCAGAAGTAAAGCTTGATGATTACCGAATACTAATTGGTCAAACTTTACGAGCTGTATATTATTCAAAATACTTCGTTCCAAGTGTTTATGAGCAGATAAATGAGGTTCTTGGACAACCATTACACAGAATGTCAGAATTATTGGAAGAGTACGATATTAGGAATATCAACTGTCTAATTGATAAAGTACACGCTGGGATTAGGAACCAGCTTAGTGTATTTTCAAATTTGAATCTCCAAAGGAACAAAAGGTCCTTAGAAACATCAATTTTCCAAACTAACAACGGAAGTACAGACGCAGTAATAAACAATGTCATGAGACTGTTTAAATATGGAATAAACGTGACGACTTCATTTTTTAAAACAAAAATTACTTTTTTGACCAACAGCGTCAGTAATTCTCAGATTGGTCAAGATTTGCTGAATATTTTAAGAAATATTTTGAATGATATTTTGGATGTTACTACAAAAGTTGTATCACAATTTAAACGACTCATTGAATCCAACATCTTTGACGAAATTTGGTCTAAAACAAATTTGCTTTTTAACATCCCCGTAAATAACATTGTAAACTAAAAATATATAAAATATTTATTGTAAGGTCAGTTTAGGAAGGCGAAGATGGCAGTAAATTAAAGAGATCTATTTCGTTCTCTTACCCACGTTTATGAAATTTTATTGGTAAAGACTAAAAGGTGGATCTTTGGCCAGATTATGACCTGACAGTTTATTTCTGACATCGCCTTCTTAAATTGACCGGACCGATATGGTAAGACGTACTATCAATTTATTTAATTCTGCGAATAGGTTTTGTGTGATTAAGTTTTGTTAATTATTTGTTATTCTTTTGTAAATATATTTGTGATCGTTTCGTGAATCTGTGAAAAGTTTTGAGTGATCATACGTTAACGATTGTGGTCATGGATATCCAATTTGAAAAGGAGTACATTGAGGAGTGCCTTCGTCCACGAAAGTTAGATGGCATATCGATATGCTGGGAATGTGTAATGTGCCTGGAATGTGATCGACAATGCGATTTTGTTCCAAAATTTAAATCATAATTGAATATGTTAACGAAATGATTTATTTTCTACTATGTATTAAATTTGAATTTACAATGAATCTGAATGAGTTTTATTTACATTTTATGGTGTTGAGGTTGGATACAAAGATTATGATTTTTAAAGTTTGTCTGCATTTTCCAATTTTCTGACCAACTTTTCTGATTTTTCTTTCTTTAAAAATGCAACCTTTATGCTATTTTTTTACTTTTGGACTTTGGAATATTTTCGCTTTATCTGTAGATAAACTTTTTGGTGTATATTTTTTTTAAGTAAAAATGAAAGGTAAATATTGTTGTGATAAAAATTTGACGGTAACAACGTAATAGAAAAAAAAATTACAAATTACTTTCTTATCTCTTTACCTTACACAATAACCGCCCTATATTGTAAACAATATAAAGTTGTAAATTAAAATAAAGTCTGATGAATGCAAAAAAATTACGACGTTGCATTTCATACTGTTACGTATTTTAAAAAAAAATTTAAAGAGAAAAGCTTATCGTAATGTTCCTCAATGAGTTTATGAAACGATCCCTCTGCCTGACCTACATATTGTAACGAGCGTTTATGTGTGCGAGAGCGGCGACGAGATCCGGGTGCAGATAAGCGGAGTTCAAAGAATGCCGGCGTCGGTCGGCGCTTTGATGGCAATAAATAAGGCCATAAATAAAACGAACACGAGTAAATTCTAGTACCTAGGTCGTTCCCGATCTTTCTGGAAATATTCCACGTCAATATAAATACTTGTTGACGTGGTCAGTAACAGCAGTTTACAGTTAGCTTCCGAACGAGTAACATAAATACCGAACTACGATATACAGAGTGATATAAATACGCATTTTCCTTATCATATAAATAAGTTGTTAAATTGTTATTAGTGTTTAAGTATTCTATTAGTAATTAAGTGTTAAATAAATAGTTGTAAATAAATATCCGTTAAATAAATAAGTTAAACTAGAAAAGTCGTTACAATATACTTTTGAACAGTTTTCACAATTTAATAAAAACGATTGGTACTTTTTGATATTGTTGACTTACCATTGTTGACAAATAGTTCATCTTGGTTGAAGCTTTCGTAATCTGAAAAAAAGTAAATATGTAGGGGTGTGACAATAAAACTCACCCTAAATATCACAAACAATTTTCACACTTCGTCCACATTGAATGCGAGTCTCGTGGATGTAATGCCCACAGTCAAAGTGGAAAATTGTTTGTGATACTTAAGGGTGAATCGCTTCTAACATGAATATTTACATTTAGCAGTGTTTATTAAACCAAAATCTGGTAAGGCATAACAATTTACATACAAAACAATATTTGTTACAGGTCGACTCAGTTTTACAGTCCAATGAATTTAGTTACGAGTTTCCTGATCACAAATCCGTTAAATCGTATGATTCCAATCAATTGGCTTCAAACAATCCCATTGAAGATACCAGAGCAGAAGCTTCATGTCTTCCATCACCAGGTGGGCAATAATTCGCCAAAAACATCAATTTACTGATTCCTATCAGAAACTTTTTACTGATTTGAAATCCGTCCTGTTGTAGGTCTTCTTATGGGCATCTTCGATGGTCATGGTGGAGGAGCATGTGCCCAGGTAGTAGCGAAACGTGTTTTCAAATATATCACCGCTTGCCTCATGTCCCCTGACCAATTGGAAGAGTACCTTACATCAGTGGAGGCAAATGAGCCAATTAAGTTGCTCAAAACTTATAACGATAAAGTGCAATTTGTAGATGACGTTCGTGATATTTATAGGAATAGTTTTAATTTATTCATAAAGGATTTACTGAAGGTAAATGTATCAATCATGTACTTATATGATTATCAATATTAGAACAATTTTTTTAGGATACGAACAGGTCATGGATCAACGTTCACGAAGCTTTGGAAAAGGCTGTCTTACGTTTAGATGACGATATTTCCAAAGAAGCTCTGACCACTCCTTCTGGTGGTACCAATATGAAGACACTGTCTGTTGCCATGTCTGGGTGTGTGGCAATCATTGCCCACATTAATGGTCCTCATCTCAATATTGCCCATGTGGGTGACGCTTGTGCAGTGCTTGGTAAGTGACTGAAACCCATGTTGGTTGGCTTTCTTACGTCCCTTAATTAAAGGTACTCAAAGCGAGAACAGTTGGACAGCTACGAAATTAACAGTGGAACACAATATGGAAAATGCAGAAGAAGTTGAAAGGATATTGGGGGAGCATCCGGTCAGTGAAAGTGGTACCGTTCTCAAAATGGACCGTCTTCTTGGTCAGTTGGCTCCTCTTAGAGCCATAGGTGACTTTAGGTACAAATGGAACAAAGAGATAATGAACGACGTAGTGGTGAAGATCTTGGGGGAACAGAGTGTTCCCCCAAACTATCACACGCCACCCTATTTAACTGCTAGACCAGAAGTAAATTATCACCGGTTGACTCCGAATGATAAGTTCTTGGTGATCGCTTCGGATGGTTTGTGGGACATTATGGCTCCGACTGAAGTTGTCAATCTTGTGGGAAAACACATGAGTGGAAAGGTCACATTAAGTCCTCTGTCTTTGCCACGACGAAATATGAAATTGGGAGAAATAGAAGTAGTGTTGCAGCAGAGAAAAGAAAGCATGAAATTGAAGCCAAAGGATAAAAATGCTGCCACCCATTTAATACGAAACGCATTGGGTGGTACTGAGTTTGGAATCGACCATGGAAAACTTTCCCAAATGCTCAGTTTACCTTTTGAAGTTTCTAGAGTTTTCAGAGACGATATTACAGTTACTGTGATTTACTTTGACTCTGATTATTTAGGCCATTGTCCACCGTAGCCGAAGTCAAATTTTCTCGGGTAATTTTCATTGGGTGCTCAGTTTTGAATATTCCCTTGTGAAAATTAGTTAGGAAAGCAAAACGTACAACGTCAGGTGTCAAGTGATAACGCGGTTGTGAAACACATTCTGATAGTTATCGCTGGAAGGAATGTTTTTGGATCTTTGTATCAGTAAAAAGAATTGCATGTAATTTTGTTTTCAAAAATATAGATTTGTTGATTTTTTGGTAAAAAAATTTAAAATAAATATGTATGTATATTAAACACTATTGCGAGAAAATTGATGTGACTATTTGGGTTTAATCGTGAGGAAGACCAAGAAAACCTGGTCTGTCATAAATTGTCGTTAGGTTTTCTGAAGTTGTCCAGACATGACGAAACTTTGAAGACAACATGGTTTAGTAAAATCCCCGAAAACCAATGACCTTCACATTCCCTGAAAACTGAAATGTCCAACACACACACACTCTCGACTATTTGGGGTTATTGAGGTCACTTAAGAGTATATCTCGTACTTGAGAAATCGTAATCCAAAAGTTACAGAGTTCATGGGGCTTCTAGCACTACTCTTCATATTCTAGTTTTAAGGGTTATCCACTCCACTGCTAGAGGGTTGAGGTGATGATGTTAAAACTTCACAAAACCAATTTCTCAAGACGTTTTTGAACTCACAAATCAAATTTTTGTTGAGTCATCTCTATTTGGAGGTTATTAGGGTTCTGCACGTGTAAATGGAATTCTTATGGGATCACTAGTGTCTCTGGCTGTTCATTTGCTACACCTGGTGGTGCATATATGATGTTCTGTTCAACTGAAATCAATTAATAGATCCGGTGATTTCTGGATTAAATGTTCATTGCATTTTTTGATATCTAAAGATTTGATAAGGGGTAGTATATCTTTTAAGATAAATTGTTTTAAATGAACACAGAATGCTGTCATCAGTATTACCGGAAATTGACAAAACTCGTAAAGTCCTAAACATCCTCTTTTTTAAGATTTCTTATCGGAACTCTGATCTTATTAAAAAATAACATTACTTTGAGAAAAACACCTTTCCCAATAAAAAAAAAACAATAAAGGAGACCGCGATAGACAAATAATCCAGAGAGATTTATTTACCCCTAAATATCACAACAATCTTCACAACGTGGACGTTTTGATAATGCCCAAAGTGGGCGAAATACGTGTCAATGTTGTAAAAATTCTTGTGATATTTAGGTGTGAGTTCTTTTGAATTATGATTTTTAATAACTTTCCATCAATATTTTGTGAAATAGATTTTTGAAGAAGAAGATTTTCAACCCTTACCACGCCATTCAAATACTAAGTATGGTAGAATAAAGTTTATCAATTTTTTTCATTCTATGAGGTTACTACCCTGGTTTTGACATGGTAATAGCCGTCAGCATGTCATCCAAAAGTTTTATAATTTATTAGTTTAAAAACTTTCGTGTATTTTGAAACAGATAAAAAGATTCAGTGGCATAAATGAACCATTACAAAACAACCAACTTACGTGGCTTAATATATAAGCATTTGAATGCAATATATGTACTCGTGGGCAGCAAAGGGAGAGGGGACACTAAGTTGCCCCCTTTAGCGGCACCCTTGTCGTTGTTTATCTTTGAAAAATAAAGATAGAACATTCAAGTAAAAATGTTCATGTTTGATTGTTAATTGTGAAATAATTTACGGATTCTTTACGATAAGCAACTTGATAATAAAATTGCTCGTGGGCTCTTTAAAAGTTGATTAAATTCATATGAAATTTCCGAATCAAATTGGAGAATATTTGCTATCAATATGGACCTGAAAACTTGATTTTCAAAAAAAAAATTGATAAAGATTAATGATGAACTATTTGTTTGTGCAACTCAATATTTTTTTTTGAAATTTGTTGTATCGCCCGCCAAGTCAAGAAAATTTGTGTTGGGAAAATAGTTTAAGCACTGAAGTGGTCGTTGGACGTAGCAATTATTTTCGCCAAATTAGTTTTAGTAGTTGAACATTTTTAAATATGTATGTATCTACTTTTGGACGAATCTTTGTGCTTTAGTACAAAAAATTATTATCAGTTCGAAAAAAAAAGAAAAACGACAAAACAAATTGATTGATTGCAATAAATTTTATAATCTTAAGGAGTCTCGGGATGTCTTATCGTCGTAAAAAATCTGCAGGTAGGTATTATTGCAAAAATACAATTTCAGCACACGTAATTTTAATTTTAATAAATATTAAAAATCAGAAAACTATACATAGTAATATTCCAGTAGGTATATTTTTTAAGTAATTGTAAATGAGAATAATATTTTTTTTATCGCAAAACTATTAAAATTATAAGTGTCATAGGCATTGAAAAATAGTTGTAGTTGTTTTTCTTTCTCTTCAAGTGGACGACAAATATATTTTTTTAAACACAGTTCAACCTGACCCAACCCCTTTCGATAGAAAGTGATAACATTTGATAAAGATCCTCATATCTATAATTCTGATAATATCACGTAACCTCAGGAAGTGATAAGAGAAAATTTTTAGGTGATCGTTTCATATAAATAGTCGTACGTTTTAGGGCAACATCATATTGTAGTGGCGGAGGTTCGTGCTAATTAGGTAAGCTTTTACGTTTTAATTAATACATTTTTAAAGGAATTGTTACAAAATTCTGTAAATTAATTCAATAAGTCTCTTTTATTAAAAAAATTAAATTTGATATTCCATGTATTGAAGTCAATAATGAAAGCATGATACCGTAGAACACCTTCTGAGATGTGGAGGGTTAGGTTACGCTAGGTTAGATCTACTAGCAGTGAGGAGAGACAGCGGAAAACCTAGAAGAGATTTTAAGTATTTCAGTTTTTTGGAAAGTGCTAAAAAGTGGAAGAGTTTTCGAACTGACGACTTCTATTTCTTCAACTTCTTCTCCTTTAATTTCACTTAAATATTTAGTAGTTAATTTTCAATACATATAACAACAAAAACAAATTGAGTTATATATGAAAATAAACACATTATTATCAGACTTTGATTTCAGCAATTGTTTATGCACTTTAAGAGGCACTTAAGAGCCTTTTAATATCAGAGCTCGTGCTTATTTCGCGATAATATTATCTTATGATGCATGCATACGTTGATTCGAAAATGATAATGTGCTCGTTTACCACAATTATTATATTGTTGTAAGCAGAGCACCCATTGAAATAGAATGGTACATGACCATATTGGTCTTACACCAAATGGCATGCATATAGCAAGGTGATGTGGCTAATGGCGTTTCAAAATTATCTAACGTATTCAATGGCATTTTCTTCAGTATTTTGATTGTATTAAAGATATTTAACCCTACCATACCATCATCCACTGAAGAAGTCATTTCTCTTGGCAGCACGCCATGTTTCCGTTGTTCATGCGACGTGATGATCAATTATCATGCGCAATCCATGCATCTACTACGTCATACAATGGAGTAGCTTTGTCATACGATTGATCCACAATTACATCAACTAATGAAATAGTAAATTTCATGTGCGAAATGCTTTTAATTTTTATTTATAAGATTACCAACTGAAAACAGTAAATATTAGTACGATGATTTTCCGGGCTGATGAGCCGTGGTCCAGTGGAATTCGTAAGTTTTCCAGACGTTTCGTTCGAATCTGCGCATTCTTCAAGAAGAATACTTCGTAGTCATCATCGTCTCCATTGAAAATGTTCGGCGCAGATTCGAACGAAACGTCTGGAAAACTTACGAATTCCACTGGACCACGGCTCATCAGCCCGGAAAATCATCCTACTATTGACTCCGGCCGTGAAAGCCTCCAAGCATATAACAGTAAATATTCTTTGGATATCAAAAATTGGAGACTATAGTTAATATTACTGTGGTTACATTACTCCAATAGAAACCCATTAAATGTTATAAAATTTTAGTTGCAGCAAGCATGTTAAAATTCGCGATATTATTGTGTGGGGTTGTCGCATACGTGCATGCTGACTGCGTTGCATCCATCACAAGAGTGGGCGGCGAGAAGGCTAATTCAACAGTCTGCTCTGGGGAACTCATCTTCCAAGATGAATTTGACTTTCTCGATTTTTCCAAATGGCAGCACGAGAACACCCTTGGAGGAGGAGGCGTGAGTCATTTTGCCTTACTTAGAAATTACAATATTCTAAAATCTCAATTTTCCTTGCAGAATTGGGAATTCGAGTGGTATACCAACAACAGGACAAACAGCTATGTAAGTGATGGTGTATTAAAAATTGTACCAACCCTTACAGCTGATCATGTTGGAGAAGCTGGTTTAACTTCCTCCACCATCAATCTATGGGGAGGAACTGATGAAGAATCGTAAGTGAAACAAAATTTTCATCTTCGTTTGAAATATGAATTATCGGCCCTTTTAGTTGCAGTAACAATGCCAATTTTGGATGTGAACGCACTGGTACACCCACCAACATTTTAAATCCTATCAAAAGTGCACGTCTCCGCACTTACAAATCATTCCACTTTACTTACGGCAGAGTTGAGATTAGAGCTAAGATGCCAAGAGGCGATTGGATTTGGCCAGGTAATAAAATAATTACACTATCCGTATTTGAAAATATCGAACAATGTTTGTCCTTCAAAAAGCCATATGGATGATGCCCCGTTACAATGCCTATGGTGGATGGCCAACTTCTGGAGAAATCGATATCAGTGAAGTTCGTGCAAACGCCGATCTTGTGCAAAATGGAGAACAAATTGGTGTCCAACAACACGGTTCAACTCTCCATTGGGGTCCCTCGTTTTTCGCCAACAGAAATTCTCTGACTCACTGGACCAGAAATAATGCAGCTGGGTGGGATTCTGACTTCCACGTCTATGGCGTTATTTGGACTGATCAGGGTATCACGTTCACCCTTGATGGAGAATCCATTGGGTCTGTTTCACCATCTACCAACTTCTGGGATTTCGGAAACTTGGCAAACAGTGGCTATAGTAACCCATGGGGACCCTCTCGAATGGCTCCGTTTGATCAAGATTTCTACATTATTTTGAACGTAGCAGTTGGTGGTACCAACTACTTCCCTGACGACGCTGTTAATGGAAATGGAGCTAAACCATGGGACAATAATTCTGGACAGGTGAGAAAGTCAATATTAACAAGTGCTAATAGTCATTTATAAAAAACAACTTTTTTCTGACAGGCTGCAACTGATTTCTGGAATGGAAGAGACCGTTGGAGGAGTACATGGAATGGTTTGAATTCCGCTCTGCAAGTTGACTACGTTCGCGTTTATGCCATATAGAACATAATTCAAAATGCAAATGTAATTTTTCATTGATTTTTATGACTGAATAGGGAGTTAAGAAAAAATAAATGAATATATTTACCATAAGTGACTTATTCCTCAGAGATTCTTTTTTCTCCTTTTCATCAGCATATAACGAAAGGGCAAAAATAATATATCAACAGCAAGATAGTCTGAAATTTTTCAGCCGAGACTTAATGACTAGACCAGCAAACCCCGTCCTAAGAAGGTAGGTACAATGTTAGAAGGGGCAGGCACTCTAGCTATTTTCTTCAAGTACGCCTATGAAATATGCAAGTATCGGCATACAGATATGAAAGTTGCACGTGATTGGCTGTCGGTTAAATAATACAGCCCTTCGGTCTTCCTACATCTAACCGATTTCAAGTCTCGGCTGAAAAATTATGGTCAAAATATTTCACAAAAGAATGCGATACGCAATCTATTAACTTTACCAGAGAGATTTATTTACCCCTAAATATCGCAACAATTTTCACAACGTGGACGTGTTGATAATGCCCGGATTCAAAGTGGGCGAAACACGTGTCGTCGTTGTAAAAATTGTTGTTTAGGGTTGAATCCTTTAGAAATATATTTTTCGTGATAAAATGTTGCAAAAGTGCCACTATGGCTAATGGAACAGGGGGGGGGGGGGTAAGGAGTTAATGAACATTTGTAAACTTTTCATCTCTTCTTACAAGACAACAAAATTTAATAAGAACAACAAAGAACCTTTTTTTTAAACTCATTTGTTTTGATGTGATCTCCAAAATTACGTTGGCATGTCGAAAATTTTCAACCCTTACCACGCCTTTCAAATAATAAGTATGGTAGAATAAAATTTATTTTTTTTATTCTAAGAGTTACTACCCTGGACTTGACATGGTAATAGCCGTCAGCATGTCATCCAAAAGTTTTATAATTTATTTTAATTGTGTAGGCTTTCACGGCCGGCGTTGTAATTCAAATGAAGTGTTTCTTCCGGGCTTATGGGCCGTGGTCTGTAGGCTCGTTGACTGCCTGACGTTTCTCTCTCTAAGTTCTCGTCGTGGACGGCTGCTAGCGAATGTGCCGGTCGTCGGTTCTGGTCCGCTTCTTATACTTTCCGCTTGGGGGGCGTGGTCTGCTCGGACTGTTGTTTAATAGAAAAGAAGAAGGCTCCAAACTCAACAAACATGGATACCCGCGGTAAAGAAAACCAAGGTGCTCCCCTTGGCCACAACAGTCCGAGCAGACCACGCCCCCCAAGCGGAAAGTATAAGAAGCGGACCAGAACCGACGACCGGCACATTCGCCAGCAGCCGTCCACGACGAGAACTTAGAGATCGACAACTACTCCGCAGACCTCAGCTTCTGAACCTCTGAAGATGTCAGCCGCAGTCGCTGACGAAACGTCAGGCAGTCAGCGAGCCTACAGACTACGGCCCATAAGCCCGGAAGAAACACTTCATTTGAATTATAATTTATTTGTTTGAAAACTTTCGTGTATTTTGAAACAGATAAAAATATTCAGGGGCATAAATGAACCATTACAAAACAACCAACTTACGTGGCTTAATATATAAGCATTTGAATGCAATATATGTACTCGTGATCAGCAAAGGGAGAGGGGACACTAAGTTGCTCCCTTTGGCGGCACCCTTGTTATTGTTTATTTATGAAAAATAAAGATAGAACATTTATGTAAAAAGATAATATCATATTCTTTTCATGTTTGATTGTTTATTGTAAAATAATTTACGGATTCTTTACGATAAGCAACTCGATAATAAAATTGCTCGTCGGCTTTTTAAAAGTTGAAATTTCTGAATCAAATTGGAGAATATTTGCTATCAATATGGACCCGAAAACTTGATTTTCGAAAAAAAAATTGATAAAGATTAATGATGAACTATTTGTTTGTGCAACTCAATATTTTTTTTGAAATTTATTGTATCGCCCGCCAAGTCAATAAAATTTGTGTTGGGAAAATGGTTTATGCACTGAAGTGGTCGTTGGACGTAGCAATTATTTTCGCCAAATTAGTTTTAGTAGTTGAACATTTTTAAATATGTATCACTTAAATGAATCTTTGTGCTTTAATACAAATAATTATTATCAGTTCGATGGAACAATAGAAAAACAACAAAACGAATTGATTGTCATAAATTTGATAATCTTAAGGAGTCTCGGGATGTCTAATCGTCGTAAAAAATCTACAGGTAGGTATTATTGAAAAAATACAATTTCAGCACACCTAATTTTAATTTTAATAAATATTAAAAGTCAGAAAACTAGACATAGTAATATTCCAGTAGGTATATTTTTTAAGTAATTGTAAATGAGAAGAATATTTTTTTTATCGCAAAACTATTAAAATTAAAAGTGTCATAGGCATTGAAAAATTGTTGGTCGTTTTTAAGAGTTACCTACCAAAAATCAAAAATCCATAATAACTTGTCTCGATATTAAAAATTATTTGAAAAATTTTGTTTCTGTCTCCTGTTTAACAGGCAAGATCAACAAACCACCACAGATGGGCAAGTGAACGCCATCTGTGGCGATTTAGGGATATTCAGTTCACCAAGTACCTATGTATAAAAAATTATTAGTAGGTACCTATGTATTCATTCAATTACACTGATTTTTTCTATCTTGATTAATCAACGTATTGTTTAAGATGTAGATGTAGACGACTCAATCTATTCAAGAGATTTGAATCATATTTAAGAAAACTTTATTTTAAGTTGTTTTTCTTTGTTTCTTTAAGTGGATGACAAATCTATTTTTTTTAAACCTGATTTAACCCCTTTCGATAGACAGTGATAACTTTTGTTAGAGATCCACATATCTATAATTCCGATAATATCACGTTATTTCAGGAAGAGGTAAGGGAAAAACTTTTAGATGATAGTTTTATATAAATAGTCGTACGTTTTAGGGCAACATCATATTGTAGTGGCGGAGGTTTGTGCTAATTAGGTAAGTTTTTATTTTTTAATTAATTCAATTTTACATAAATTGTAACAAAAATTCTGTAACATAAGACAATAACTCTCTTTTATTAAAAAAAAATTAAATTTGATATTCCATACTTTTATATTCTATAAGTTGTCCAGAATAATGTTAACAGATACATTAAGAATAATTTACTATGCCTTCTTCCATAGTAATGCAAACTATGGTATTATTGCTTGGGGTGGTGCGTATACGTACAAATACTCTTAGCCTACTGCAGAGGTTGCAAAATAGATTATTAAAAATAGTTAACAAAAACAATTTTATTACAAACAAAAATTCATTAAGATTCGATCAACAATTTGCATACGAGTCCTTGAGTTACCACTATAACGAATTAAAGCATCAATACCTGGAGTCAACTAGTAGGACACGAAGGAAACAACTAGGAATACCGATAATGAAAAAGAATATTACCAATAAAATGAGTTTAGTTACTGCAACTTTCAATTACCAAATGAATTAAAAATATTAAAAATTAATAAGAATTCTAAACAAAAGTATATACATATCTATAAAATTAAAGAATGGATAAAGAATAATATATAATAATGAATGGAGCAAAGTATATCTTGTAAAAATTGTGATAAGTCTACATGATTGAAATGAAAATAAATATTAAATGTTATAAATAAATATAGAAAATACTGTAAGCAGATGAAAATTATTATACTAAACGATTCTTGTGTTTGGGCAGGACTGGGGTTTTGTCACACATCTTTCTTTTCGGGTGCAATCTAATATATTATACTATGTTAATTTACTTAGTAAGTAAGTAAGTAAGTTTCTCATCAGCCAGTCCCACGAACAGATAACTGCGATTGCCTCTGTGGCTTTACCTATTATGTAAATGTTTTTACTGGTTTAAATAAATAAATAAATAAAATGTATTGAAGTCAACAGATAGCATGATACCATAGAATACCTTTCGAAACGTGGAGGGTAAGGTTAGGCTAGGTTAGATGTACTAGTAGTGAGGAGAGACAGCGGAAAACCCAGATGAGATTATCCTTCGTAAATAGCAAGAGAATTTCAATATTTTTGTTTTTTGAATATTTAGTAGTTAATTTTCAATACATATAACAACAAATAGAAATTGAGAGTGGCAATTGTTGATATTTGAAAACAAACTTTGATTCCAGCAATTGTTTATGCACTGCCTGGGGCACGTCAATATCAGAGCTCAAGTGCTTATTTTGCGATAATATCTTATGATGCAGACTCGTGCTCGTTTACCACAATTATTACATTGTTGTAAGCAGAGTACCTATTGAAATAGCATGAGACATGACCATATTGGTCTTACACCAAATGGCATGCATGTAGCATGTCATGTGATGTGGCTAATGGCGAATCAGAAATTATCGTCATCCACTGATGAAGCCATTTCTGCTGGCACGTGATGATCAATTATCATGCGCAATCCATGTATCTACTACGTCATACAATGGAGGCGCTTTGACGTATGATAGCGCCACAATTACAGCTAATCAAATAGTAAATTTCAAGTGCTGAAGGCTTTTGATTATTATTTATAAGTTTTCCAATGCATGCTGGAAATTAAGTCCATACAAGGAGTTCTTTATTTTTGGGGAAATGAGCCTTCAAAACAGTAAATATTCTTTAGATAATCAAAAATAAGAGACCATAGACAATATCACCTCATTAGAAACCCATTATAAAATTTTACTTGCAGAAACATGTTAAAATTTGCGATATTATTGTGTGGGGTTGTCGCATACGTGCATGCTGACTGCGTTGCATCCATCACAAGAGTGGGCGGCGAGAAGGCTCCTTCACCAGTCTGCTCTGGGGATCTCATCTTCCAAGATGAATTTGACTTTCTCGATTTTTCCAAATGGCAGCACGAAAACACCCTTGCAGGAGGAGGAGGCGTGAGTCGTTTTGCCTTACTTAATAATTATTGTTCTTAAATGTTGAGCTTTACCATATTCTAAAATCTCAATTTGCAGAATTGGGAATTCGAGTGGTATACCAACAACAGGACAAACAGCTATGTAAGTGATGGTGTATTAAAAATTGTACCAACCCTTACAGCTGATCATGTAGGAGAAGCTGGTTTAACTTCCTCCACCATCAATCTATGGGGACGAACTGATGAAGAATCGTAAGTGAAACAAAATTTTCATCTTCGTTTGAAAAATTAATTATCGCCCCTTTTAGTTGTACAAACAATGCCAACTTTGGATGTGAACGCACTGGTACACCCACCAACATTTTGAATCCTATCAAAAGTGCACGTCTCCGCACTTACAAATCATTCCACTTTACTTACGGCAGAGTTGAGATTAGAGCTAAGATGCCAAGAGGCGATTGGATTTGGCCAGGTAATATAATTATCACATTATCCATATTTGAAAATATCGAACAATGTTTGTCCTCTAAAAAGCAATATGGATGATGCCCCGTTACAGTGTCTATGGAGTATGGCCAACTTCTGGAGAAATCGATATCAGTGAAGTTCGTGCAAACGCCGATCTTGTGCAAAATGGAGAACAAATTGGCATCCAACAACATGGTTCGGCACTTCATTGGGGTCCCTCTTACTTAGTCAACAGTTATTCACTGACTCAGTGGACCAGAAATAATGCAGCTGGGTGGGATTCTGAGTTCCACGTCTATGGCATTACTTGGACTAACCAAAGCATCACGTTCACCATTGATGGAGAATCCATTGGGTCTGTTTCACCATCTACCAACTTCTGGGATTTCGGAAACTTGCAAAACAGCGGTTATAGCAACCCATGGGGGCCTTCTAGAATGGCTCCGTTTGATCAACATTTTTACATTATTTTGAACGTGGCTGTTGGTGGTAACTTTTTCCCTGACGACGCTGTTAATGGAAATGGAGCTAAACCATGGGACAATAATTCTGGACAGGTGAGGAACTCAACATCAATAAGAGTTAACAGTCATTTACAAAAAATAACTTTTTTGCTGACAGGCTGCAACTGATTTCTGGAATGGAAGAGACCGTTGGAGGAGTACATGGAATGGTTTGAATTCCGCTCTGCAAGTTGACTACGTTCGCGTTTATGCCATATAGAACATAATTTAAAATGCAAATGTAATTTTTCATTGAAGTTTATGACTGAATAGGGAGTTAAGAAAAAATAAATGAATATATTTAGTATAAGTGACTTATTCCTCAGAGATTCCCTTTTTTCCTTTTCATCAGCATGTTACGAAAAGACAAAAAATAATATATCAACAGCAAGATAGTTTAAAATTTTTCAGCCGAGACTTAATGACTAGACCAGCAAACCCCGTCCTAAGAAGGTAGGTACAATGTTGGAAGGGGCAGACACTCTAGCTATTTCCTTCAAGTACGCCTATGAAATATGCAAATATCGGCATACAGATAGGGAAGTTGCACGTGATTGGCTGTCGGTTAAATAATACAGCCCTTCGGTCTTCCTACATCTGACCGAATTCAACTCTCGGCTGAAAAATTTTACTCTACATTATAATTTTTAAGCAGCAGTTACTTTACGAACTAATTAATTATTTTTGACAAACATATTTTAACTTTAGAACAATTTTGAACTAACAATTTTATTTATTTTATAATAAATTATAATTTAAATACGCCATTAGGGTAATTTATGGCCATTTAAAAAAGTTCCACTTTAAAACATAAATAGCTATATAATAAATCAGTGGAACTTTACAACTTAATAAACATATTAAATACATGACCATTGTAAAATTGTCTGGTATATAAATGAGACGAATGAGTTGGTTTGAAGTGTCCTGTGTTAAAGAAGAAAAGTTACAAAATGGGTCAAAAGGTATGTAATTATAAAAGTATTATTTTGTAGTATAGGTACACATACTCCATCAACTAAATTAAAATATTTAACATGAAAAAAATAATGACACTTCGCTTCAGGGAGCGATGTCGTTATCGCGTTCGTACACATGCACATTGAAACAGAAAAAATGCAACAGAAAATTATTTAATTTTAGCTGTACGTTGCTTCTATGACCATTTTCCTCCTGATCATTCAATTCGGGGATTCTAAGTCAGCCGAAGATATTGAAGACAGTGAAAATCAATATTTGATGTATGAAGATAACGACCTAGTTGATGATTTAGACGAAGATGATCATGAAATAACGAAAGTTAAACGATCTCTAACTAGGAGAGTCGGTTCTGAAGAACAAAAATGGAGACAGAAATTCATTGACAGTCTTACTGAAGAATTTAAAAAACAGGCGAACAAAATTAGTAGTAAATATCAATTATTATTTTTCAAAATGTTTTTGAAAATATGCAATATTATCTGAACTACTTTTTGCTGAACGTCATTATTGTTTTTACAAAACTTTTTTCGAAACTTTACAGATATAGCAGTAGACGTCGTGCGGGCTAGAATCAGAGCAGCGCGTTCTGGAAAATTTAAGCGAGGTAAAATACCATATTTTAAACCATAACAACTTAATACATTTTACTAATGTATGGTTTTTCAATATAAATAAACAATATATGAAAAGAAAGCATATACCAAGTTTAATTTATATTGTTCATTCCGAAAATAATCACCATCACTATGAAAATCATACGACGTTTTCTGTCATACTTTTTGAGGTTAAGTGGAAGCCTTAACTTGTGGAAACTGATCCATGATAAAATTAAAAATAATTTTAGTTGGTATTGTTAATTTGCATTAAAAAATTATACATTCGGAATATTATCACTCTTGGGCGTCATACTTTAGAAGTAGAGATGGGTCTCTTTTAGGAAGAGCTAGATGAGTACCCTAAATTACAGTGTCACATGTGGTACAAGGTAATATCTAGCAGTTAACTTAATGGCTCATTCATCCATTTCTTGCTAAATTTTAAATTTGACCCACTCTGTAGCTCTTGCCGTTTAGGGTATTCGAATGGTAGTATGCACAGTAAGAGTGACCACCCTGTATATGATCAAACGAATGCCTATCATTAAATTAAGAACTGTTGATCTAGAAGATACCTTTGGACCAAATTACTGGTCATCCGGAGCGTGCCGTTTACCCTAAAGGCCTTGGAACTCGTACCTATTAAGGGTTTGAGGCCTCCTGCAAGAAGCCCACATGTCCACGTGCTGCAGATGCCGTCGACATTTGTGTACGGGTACCACCTTGCTTCTTTGCCATCAAGAAGAACGACCGCCTTATGGCTTAAATACATATATACCTTTATGTATACACACACACACATACATACCTGGGTACCCATACACATTGGGTATACATGTGTATTGTATTTTTGAGGAAGGCAAAATTAGGATAAGAGAAATGCACTGGCTGTTTTTGGTACTGGATATTTAAAAGAATGGGCAATGAGACAAATGTTTTTAAAAAAAAATTATTGTTTCAAACTTTCCGTAAACGAGTGAATAAGAACAAAGAGTGGGAGCAACTTGTGGCAGCGCCTAACTACTAGTGGTTGGGACTAGTATCCACATCCATATGCTAGTGGTTGCGACTTGTGGTCGCGTCCAACTACTAGTGGTCGCGACTAGTGGCCGCATCCAGCTGCTAGTGGCTGCGACTAATGGTCGTGTCCAACTACTAGTGGTTGCGACTAGTGGCCGCATCCAGCTGCTAGTGGCTGCGACTAGTGGTCGCGTCCAACTACTAATGGTTGCGACTAGTGGCCGCATCCAGCTGCTAGTGGCTGCGACTAGTGGTCGTGTCCAACTACTAGTGGTTGCGACTAGTGGCCGCATACAGTTGCTAGTGGCTGCGACTAGTGGTCGTGTCCAACTACTAGTGTTTGCGACTAGTGGCCGCATCCAGCTGCTAGTGGCTGCGACTAGTGGTCGTGTCCAACTACTAGTGGTTGCGACAGGTGGCCGCATCCAGCTGCTAGTGGTTGCGACTAGTGGTCGTGTCCAACTACTAGTGGTTGCTACTAGTAGCCCTGCACGACTGCTAATGGTTTCGGCTACTGCCCGTATACGGTTGCTGATGGTCGCGACTGGTGGTGGCGTCCAACTACTAGTGGTTGCGACTAGTGGTCGTGTCCAACTACTAGTGGTTGCTACTAGTGATCGCGTTCAACTACTAGTGGCTGCGACTAGTGGTCACGTCCAACTACTAGTGGTTGCTACTAGTAGCCCTGCACGACTGCTAATGGTTTCAGCTACTGGCCGTATACGGTTGCAAACGGTCGCGACTGGTGGTGGCGTCCAACTATCAGTGGTTGCGACTAGTGTCCACATCCGACTGCTAGTGGTTGCGAAACTGATTGACACACACCAACTGTTAATCATCGACAGGTTTCATTCTTTAAATTCCCTCGTACAATGCGGGTCTTCCCAAGAGTTGCTTCTTATTATGTGGATCAATGTGGCCGAAGCAGCCAGTGCAGCGGCTGCAAGCCTGCACTGTCACTCTTTTATCGATGCATCATTATCGAATTAATTTAATGCTACGCTGCACCATCTGCCCGGTTAATTGTTGTTACCAAGGGTCCATAACAATTTCCTTGTGACTGCCGACCAATACTGACCAGAAATATTCGTCAGTGACAAACATGATTATACTAGTTAACCAACACTGTGGATCCACAATGAAATTATCGAAAATTGAGTTATATTATTATACTGTGATAAAGACAGTTAACCCAGACCTTTGAAAATATCATCTATTGATCAAAAAGTTTTCAAATCATTGATTATCTTCAAGCTCAAATTAATACGTAAATAAAAGTACAACCACCAGTGGCGTAGCACCCCTCTTAATTCAACTTAACTCAATCCACTGTTCTTTTGAGGTCTACAACGTCCCTTGTTGCTGGTGAGTTTTTTTTAGAGCCAACCCCAAATTTGAATAGTTAAATCGCCTTGTTGTTTACGTCTAAACGTTCTTGTATTAAAAAAGATACTTGGGTTGAAAAATAGTACTAAATGCGACGTTCTCTTCTATTATATTACGAAAAGGAAAAAAGTTCTCAACGCATTGAGATGTTAATAAGAATTTTCCAAATCATGCAAATTATATTTTGAACAAGGCCTTAGTACGACCCTTTATGATTAATAACATTATGCGAATCGGCTTCGGGGAATTATTAGCGACAGAAAGAGCGAATTTTCAGCAAAAAGTGCCTTTCATTTCTGGGGAAACTCAATAGACCTTCCTAATAATGTTTGTACACAGAAATGGGATTGGGGCAATGGAGTTTTGCCAACAAAAATTTGTATTAACAAATGGAATGAATTTTGAATGTTTTTAAAAATTAACTTTCAAAAAATATTAACAAATAATTTGTTTTTAATTCGTTCCCTGCTTGGTAATTGAAATGGGATTGTGGAGTTTACGCAAATTGTCTTCTGAAACGCTATCTAAAGTTTCTAGTAAATTAGTTGACTTAGAGGGAGTACAGTAAGATGCAATACACAAGAACCCTTCAAGTTCCAGAGAGATTGACTTCTTGTAGGGAGTTATTCTTATATTAGTATCTAGCTGGGGTTGTTACTACATGGAATGTTTGAGGAAGTCGAGAATCTAAAAGTAGAAATGGATCACTCAACATTCCGAAAACTCTTAAATCATCAGCTTCAAAAAATATTATCCAAAGAAGATTAAATTAAATTTTTCATTTGATAAAGTCTTCACCCTATGAACTTTTTTAGCTAAGAATAAGTTAAATGTATTTTGGAAACGTTTGAAAGCAATAATGGTGTAACTGGAAGGGAAATTTGTTCTTAATTTTAATTTCGTAGTCTGTTTACCCCAACATCAATTTATTCTGTTTGTCTGGAGTCGTCGGCCATAAATTTAACTACTTTGCCAAAATTCAGGCACTTCTACAAACTTCGCTTCTTCCGCTCATGTTTATAAAGTAGGATTTCAAACAAATAATTCTGGATTAACAATAAGATCTGGTTTAAGCAAGATGGAATTAAGTGTTTGTTTCCTTAGTTATCCCAGGTAGGTACATACATCACTGGATAAAGAAGGTGCAAAGGAGGGTTTTCTTAATCTTTTAAATTGAAATAGACGATTGTATATATATTTTTTCTCATTACTGATGAATGATGAACTCACCGGCACTTTAGAGTTTTTGGAGGAATTAGAACTACTGAATAAAGAAAACGAATGGACTGATGAAAGATGTTTCGAAGTTTGGACATCCTGAAAGGGTGTCTGTAAGCGACAGGTTTGCTCAATTGGTCTTGGGGCTCGGGCCAGCTGAAGAACGGCAAATGGTATTCGCAACAACTGCTGCTCAGTCCATATAATTTCGAATAATTCCAAAATAACAGTTTGCTACCTGTTCGCGGCACCTGGCCCTGTGCGCTTGCGCATTCGCTTTATTCACTTTGATAAAACTGGTCGGAAGCCGTTTCGGCGTTCAGTTGTCGCACGAATTTTCATCAGGAGACATGGCGTGCCACGTAACGTTCACGGTTCACGCGACGACGTCGACCTGGTGGTTTTCGAGTTTTTTGTTCCTTTTGTTTTTCGTTTCGATTCGATCCGTACGAGCGAGCGACGCGACCAGTGCTATCGACGAACAGATGAAAGTGCTCGGAAAGCAAGTGCAAGCACTCTTGGAACGCCGGAAAGAGGATCTGGAAAGCATCGAGTTTAATATGAGGAAAAACCTCTTCGCCAGTCCCGAAATCGCGGACCTGAAACAAGAACTGGCAGAACTACGGTAAGAGCGAATGTGCATTCTTTAATCTTCTTCATAATCTCTAGATTGATCGGATCAGAAGATAGCAATTCAAGGATCCAAAGAATGCATCCGAATTCAACGCTGATATCTGTCGATAAACATTTAGTTCATAGACTGAATATTTCATGGTTCACTACAATTTACAGTCAATGAACTTTAAATTTCCATTCTTCATTCATATATTTTCCAAATCCATTTTTAATCCAGTAGGAATGTCTTGTGGACCATGTTACTCAAGCTCATACCGACTTCTTTATGAAGCTTCACATGATATCTAATAATTTCCTCAACTTTGGATCTCCGACATTTCCTCATTCATCTTCACTGTCATATATGTGAAATCTTTATTTTCCAAAATCCTATTTTAACCCAAAAGGAATTTTGGTTTCTGAAGCTCATACTGACTGTTCCTGTCCTCAACTTTGGATTTCCTTTTTTCATCCATCGTCACTGATGTGAAATCTGTCTTTCAGAGCAATTTTTTAATCCAACAGGAACGTTTAGGGGACGATGTTACTCAAAATTTACGCAGTTGTTTTTCAGGGTAAAGATTTATTTAATTTTTCCTGGATTATTGCCTTCCTTATTACTTCTGCTACTCAATCCATTTACGTGGAATTATCTGAGATCCAAGCATCTTTCTCTTTTGTACTCGAGTCTTTTGTAACAAATATCTACCTTTAGGGTCCTTTTCCGTTTTTTTTTTTATCAATTTAGTTCCAATACATATTCCTTTTTACTTTTAGTTGTTTTAGATTTTTAAATTCTACCCCTTCGAATTCCACTGGAAGTATTTCCATGGCCATTACAGAAAATTGAATACCTTTGAAATTCTCCCTATATTTGATTTCGTCATCTAGAAACGTACTTTCCTACAAATGTAAGCCGAAGTTCATTTCAAAAAGATGTTTATCGGATTTCTGATCAGAAGCAGCTTTTCTTCTTCTCTTATAGGCGAAAACGTAAAGGTGCAAATTAAGAGAAAATTACCTTCCATCCCTACTGCTACAACGGGCTGATAATAATAAGAAAATGAGTCCTTTAGTTTCAATTTTATTCAGGCAAAAACACCCCTTTGACAATCTAAAGATTCAAAAATTATATGTATTCTATTCAAAAAGGTTCGTTTGATGCGTCACTGGGGCTTTAATAAATTATAAGGGCTCTTTAAAGGTAGACGTGAAGCATTATATATAATAAGGGTTCGATACATGGGAATAAATCAATTACTGAACGCTGTTACGGTGGAAAACGCATGAATAACTTTGCATAACTCGGATTGTTTTATTTATTGGCAAACATTGACATAAAACAATGGCATCAAATGACCCTAAAAGTGTCTACATATCTATACTATTATTACTTATAAAGGGGGTAATATTTGTACGTTTGAATCGATCTGAATTCGAAACTTCTTCAGGGTGGACATAATTAAGGATCAAAAAAAGGACGAACCTGAAAAACCTCAAGTTGTGAATCATTTTACTCAATTTATTAATGAGTTAATGTAGCAAATCCTTCTGGCAGAAAAATTACTTCATCATGAACCACGCTCAACAGTTGAGAGAGAGAGAAAAGCAAAAGATAAAAAAATGTGCCAAACGGAAGAAAAAGGAAGTCAATTCATTTGAGGCGCAACAACTGTTCTATTCCGCACAAATGAAGAGCCTTTAGGCCGTCTACAACGTTAAATTGAGGAATTAATTAATGGGACTTCTGGCGTTGCAACGAGAACGTCTGCTGCAGCGGGTGGTTCATCCGTGGAATGAAATACTTCTACCACATACTACCAACCTACAAACGTTTAATAGCATTTCTATGGGCGTCTGTTAGCGTAACAACAACGGAAGTGTTCAAAATTTCAAATATATGAACAGTGAACTAAACGGTTAGGTACTATTTCGTCGTTTTCTGAGTTTTATTTTCCTGAATTATCACGAATTATTTGAAAAGTTTGACGTGTAAGGATTACTTTACTCCATCCAAATGAACAATTATCTTACATGTAGGACTTAAGTCAACTGACTTTAAAAACTTTATTTATCCACAACGTCAAGAGCAGATGGATCTTGCAATTAAATGTTAAATTAACTTCGAATTGCCGTAAGCTGTCCAGTATTATGTTTGTATAATCTTGCCATTAATACCCACTGTTAATGACGTCGGATTTCTCAAACAAATGTCCAAAAGGAAACAGATACACCATAGATAGCATAATTATTATGAGCAAAATCTTCAGCCTCTGGGATGGTTCAAGAGAACAATAAAATACATTTATTTTGTTCAGAATTGTTAAAAAAATTAGTCAGGAATGACGTAAAAGTATTCTCAAATATGGCGCACATCCGCTTATAGAAAACTATAACCGGAAGTCAACCACATAGTTTTTCCCTATTCCGCACTCAATTCTGAAGAACTTCAAATTTTTTGTCCACCATGTGTACCTATGTCTACTGTGTTTGATTAAAAATTGCGAGTAAATTTAGCACCAAGTTGAAGAGTTTCATTTAAAACTTCAAGTTGATATTTCTCATGAAGCGCCGGTTTTACTTTCGGCTTTCCGAAATAAATCCTGCTCCAAGTGCTGAATAAATACGGACTAATGCATTTCAGAATTGCAACCGAACTCTATTGTCCCCATTCGCTTTTGATAGAGCGAGAATGGGGCAGTATAATTTTGGATGATCAATAGGGAACAGTATATAACACCGTTTGTCACTCAGTTCTGATTGATTTGCAAATGTCGACACTGTTTTAGGTTAGGAGCCACGAAGCACCAATCGATAAACGTAAGAGGTGAACTTCAGGCATTAATAAGTTGTAGATTCACTAAAACTTTTGCAAGCAAAGGAAACAAACTTTATTTCCTGTTCTTCAAATAATGGGACGATATATTTTAGACACAAGGGTTTAAAAACGATTTTATGATTTCTGAAAGCATTTTTCTTCAGTGTTTCTTTCAAAGTTTCACTGTAGCATCTTCAGGGAACCACTGGTGTTCTTTGGAAGCACCGGAAGTGGTTTGCGAAGCCATCCGAAAGACATGTCCAGTCAAGTAGCGGACGGAGCAGGGGTCTGTAGGGAACTTCCTCGTTCGCTTCTTATTTTAAACGTAATATAATGTTTGTAACTTGAGAAGGATCGCAATTTTGACAATGGAAACGTCATTTCTAATCTATTTTTTCCGTAATTGAATGGTATAATCGAAGAAAATTTGTTTCATTATTGTATCTGGGTCTAATTTATAGATAGGTACAGATAACAGATAGAGCAACCGTTTATTCATTCGAATTAAGTCGGTGGTCCATGGACAGAAGTTTTACCAATGGTACCTCATCACGAAAAGGTTAACAACCACAGTTTTAGAGAGTTTTCTGAACTGTATGTGTTGGAGAAACGTCAATGAAAGAAATAGTTGAAAAAGTAAATAAATTCTTCAGTAAATCGACTGTCTTACTTGTGCTGCACTTTTGGGGTGAAATCGAGCGAGTCCTCTCCAGACTTGGGTACTTCATTCGAGGAATTGTTCTTCCACTTAATGGAAAATATAAGTGGGAATGGAATCAGATGAATATTCATTATAAGACTAATTCCTCTGATGAATCTAATTGCACCGCTCGTTAAAGCAATAGAACGTTGGAATGTTCCAAGTGTACGCTTAATCGGGTTGCTTCCCTTAAAAGAGATTGCTTTATATTAGCAAAATCGGCCTTATCACTCGAAATTCTTCGCCGAGATTGTAATCACGATAATTTTTACAATTTTCAAGGCTCGACGACGAACCCAAATTGAGGATCAAACATACAAATCAACGTAAGGGAAGCAAGTGATAAATGAGGGTGTGTTAAAGTTCAACTGGAATCAAACTATTAGTGAACATTTGGAACAGTAGTTGTAGTGTATCTATACGATGAGATTAAGGGAGAAGAAAACATATCTGCATGTATGGGGAGTTGGGAGTGTTCTATTAGAGTAATGAAATTTCTGTATTGATATTTCCTGTGGCTCAGTCCCCCTGTGGTGTGGTGTACTCGACGTGGATTATTACATGAGGGAGTTCGTCATCCTTTCCCGTCTTTCGTCACGCTCAAGCGACCATTTAACACGTGATTAAGAAAATTACTAAAACATGAGTTACCTTTAGCCCCGCGCGCATGTACATTTCAAACGAACGACGTAATCAACCCTTTGGCGCATACGACATAAAATATGTATTAGTCTGCGAGTTAGTTGTTTGCCAAGGGCCGCACTTCCTTTTGGGCCCAGCGGTGGATCGAGGCGCTCCCTAATTATCTCCGGGTCAAACAAGGGGAAAAGCCTGTCGACTGGGCGACGAAGGGTTCGCGCAGTCGAAGCCGAGGGTGGAATAAAAATCTTTTTCTTATATCGAAAAATGTTTTCGTCCTGTATTTTGCCTTAAGAGCTTTATACCTGTGTAATGTACCTGACTGTTTTTTCAATTACTTACAAACAAATATATAAAAGGGTAGAAGGGGTCGATAAAAAAATTAGTAATAGGTAACCTTTTCGAAAATAAAAATCTCTTTTCCGTTTATGGATATTTTTTATGGTAGTTTTGAAGATCAAGAGATCGCAAAATATTCATCTGAGAGCTTTTTGGGTGACGCTTGCGGTTGAACAAACGTGGATTGCGTGCATTTTGTTATGAAGAAAATTTATTACGTGGCCGCATGCTGCTTCTCGAAGAGCACGACCGAATGTCTCGCTATAAATCCAAGAGAGACCCGTTTAGCACTCGTCTTGGTACGTACACTGTATGTGTATGTATGTTTTACAACGTTACAGTTCTTTAACTCGCCTCCTTCTGTGTGAACATTTGCACCTGACAGTCAAACACGAGATGGCAATTTTTCCGAAACACACTACCCTACATTCTTACATTTTCCAGAACCGACATCTACCTATATATACATACATAGGTACATTTTCAACACTTTCGTCTATCTATTATTTTAAAATAAACGAAAATTATTAGTGGTTTTCTAGATATTTAGACGTAACAAATAATTCCAGTGGAATTAAGGGAAGAAATCTGAAGCAACGTAGATAAAAAATTGCAAAACAATTGAGCCGTTCAATCCACGGATGTAAAGTAAAGCGGGCTCCTTATCAGACGCCTGTATTCTATTGAAACTCAGACAATTTGTTAGTGATCTACATCACTGCTGTGCCCCTGTGCCCTTTCGTGTTTCACACTCACAATCCGCCCCTTTGTTAATCACTATGTAGGTGAGTTTAAAAGATATATTTGGGCAATAAAATAAATGTTTCAATGTTTTTTTACTGGTACTGACCCGATGGCATTTCCCTGAACTCCAATAATAAATCGAAAAAACATGAAATCCGATAAAAAAAATAAGTTTTCCAATTATCTTCGAGGGCAAACAATAGACTACCATTGCGTGCAACTCTGTGCTTGTGAGCACATTTATATTCCGAAAAATACAAATTGGTTTATCGAATTGATTTTTATTATTATAAACTCACAAAATCTTGCTAGGTCTATTTAAATAGTTAGAGCTATATGTACAGGGTGTCGTAGTTTCAATTTTTTTTTGTAGGATAAAGATAAAGACTCCCAGGTTTCGAATCATGTTCCTAAATTTTTGAGAAATGAAGGAAGTTGTAAGCAAAACCAAATTATTCCGTCTTGAAAGTACTTAATTAAGCCCTTTAAAAAATGAATTCAACGCAGAAAAGTATTAAGCATTTCCGTTTCCGTTAAAAAAAAAAAAAAAACAGGAAAAAAGACTGAGCAAGATTTTCGCGTGTCGCTTGTTTTATTGCCTACCACATGTGAATTACATACGTATCGCGGAAGGGAAATAATTTACCACGGCTACATTTTTTTTACCTTTGAAGTATAAATTGTACCGGCTATAAACTTATACGCAGCTGTAATTTTTCCACCCCGGTCACACCATTACTTCGCAAGAAAACAATCGCTAGCGATAAATTGTACGCGATCCACGCGGACAATATTGCCAACCCTCGAAAACGATATATTTCGGAATGGCCTGTACTTATGGCCTCTGAAATCGAGCCTAATACATTTTTCAATCCTCTTTCAATCTTTCTCACTGCCATTTTCTTCATTCGTCATTACACGTTCGAAATATATCTTCCAACAAAACGAGTATACTAAAGCTGGATCAGTTTCAATTTAACTGTATCTTAAGTAAACCACCATAGACAACAAGAGAACGCCATCTGGTAGTTTCGACAGAATACTGACCAATAAGTTACCACAATGCGATGTGGATCTATTCTTTACTTCCAAAACCTTTCGTTTGAAACTGCGCTGAACATCTTCAGTAGAGACGATGCTATGAAGTCATTCTTCTCGGAGGCTAGGAGCGTCTGAATTAGATCTGACCGAAGCAGCTATATTTATAGTTACCGACGGTGGAGCATCAGTGTTGCTGCGCGCTGATTGGTTGACCATGGGTTCCACCACTCAATACCAAAACGGATAAAGCCAGCCAATCGGAACCCAAGGTCAACCAATCAGCACGCAGCAACACTGATGCACCACCGTCGGTTATCATAAATATAGCTGCTTCGGTCAGATCGAATTCACGGGCGTCCAGGTGGCCGCGAGGCAGAGATGACTAACCGAGCGACTTGTACAGCGGATTACCGCGCAGGTCGTTGTCGGTTCGAACCCGGGTGTGGGTAATAGCTTTAGACGAATTCCCGTAAAAAAAAAGACGTTAGATCATAAGTGCTTCAGCACTTGAAACATCATATAATTGCGATGCAAAAAAAAAAGATCGAATTCAGACTCTCTTGAGCCTCCGAGAAGAATTCTGAGAAGTCATCGTCTCCACTGAAGATCTTCGGCGCAGTTTCGAACGAAACGTTTGGAAGTAAAGAATACTCCAATCGACCACGGCTCGTTAGCCCGGAAGACCACCACAATGACCATTTCGATGATTGCTATAGGGTAAAGTGGTCATTGTGATGGTGTTTTGTTTTGTAGTTTCTTGAAATATTTGAGGTGTTTCATAAATTACATCTCGTTTGCTGTTATAAAGAAACTGAACGCTCGTTGTCAAGAAGTGACTTAGTTTCTAGTGAGTTGTTAGAAAAAGTATCGCAAAAAAGTCATATCTCTGAGAGCTCTCTGCGAATGATAAGACAAAGGGAGAAGGTGTCTCACGAACGCGGATAATGACCCATTTTGCTAAAAACGGCTCGTTTGTCGGCATTTTAACTTTTTCTTTTTGTTTCGACTCGATTCTTGCAGATGGCGAGTAAGAAAGCTTGTTTTTATATTGCGGGAGAAAACGTTTGTTATATTTTGAATTTTTATTTTGTCGTTCTCACTGTTTGAATTACGACTGGAGGAATAAAACTCCCTGTCACGTTGCAGACTTCGAATAAACCAGAAAGAAATTTTCACCCCCTTTCATATACGAACATAGCAATTTCTTACTTTAGACTTTACAATACCGAAGTGGTTAACATTGGAAACAGTAAGACGTCAAGAGTGAATAAAAGCATATTGAATTTCTTCAGAGGTGGAAATATCGATTAGACGAATCAATTTTTTAAGGCAAAACAGCGTTACATTTTCATCGTAGGAAAATGTTGAATCGATTCCAAAAGTACTTTCATTCGCCTTTAAAAAAAAAAAATTGCACACCTGTCGAGAGTGAGAATTCGATTCTCGTAGCGTAGCAAAAATTGACTTAAAGTTCCGTTCCAATTTTGCTTTTCGTTTTAATTTAGCAAAAGTACGGGAATTTATGACTCCTTGCGCCCTTTGAAGATATAAGAAGTTCAACTGTACCGTGAAAATTCGAGCGTTTACACCCGATGAATAATGGAGATTCGATGTCAAGTGACGGAGCACCTATATTGAAAATCGACATTACGAAAGGCCATTTGTACCCTTTTTATGAAATGCTGCATCTGTCGTTTGACTGCAAAATTGCACTCTTAATAGAAATGAACTTCGAGGGATTATGCAAATCGGTAATATAATTCGTTTCCAAACTACTGCAGCCATTTCTTTTACGGTATATTTAATAGGAAACGCTACACTAAAATATATACGTATATACACACAAGAGTCCTGCATCTGACACGGGGATAATTACTGAACGGAACAGGAAATTACTTTTTCTGTTCAAGTATCTTTTTTAAATTATCTTCCGAACAGATAGATGAAACGAAATGAACCCTACAACTGCTCAATAAATTTAAAATACTAAATTAAAGAATGAAACTGAGAGGATACAGTCTAATTTTGAGTACCTGTCCGTACATGTTTTAAATTGACAATTTGTACAGTCCTTTATTTTTATTTCGTTTTACGAAGTTGAAGGCTCTCCTCGAATTACGACCTCTTCCCGGTTTACAGCCATTAAAGGAACTCCACGAACTACTCTGATTCGAGTTATGACCACTCATTCCACGATTTACAATCATTAAAGCAATTTCTCCAATCACTCAGATTTGAGTTGTGACTATGCTAATTTTTATAAGTAGCCATTAAAAGAAGTTTTCAAATTCTCTTATTCGAGTTACGACTATTCCTTGACCTACAGCCATTAAAGACAGTCGTCCAGTCACTCTGATTTGAGTTACGACTATTTATACCTCAATTTATAGCAATTATAGGCAGTCTTCAAATTATTTTAATTCGAATTACGACTATTCTACGATTTAGAGTCATTAAGGGCATTCCTCAAACTATTCTGATCCGCCTTGCGACTATTCCACGATTTAGAGTCATTAAGGGCAATCCTCAAGTTACTCTGAGTCGAGTGAGGATTGCTTTTGTTATAATTTCAAGTTACTAAAGGCAATCCTCATGTTACTTTGATTGGAGTTACTACTTTTGGATGATTTACAACCATTCAGGGCAATCCTTAAATCACTATAGTTCGAGATACGACTATTCCACAAGTTACAGCTATTAAGGGCAATCCTCAATCTATTCTGATACGGATTGCGACTATTCCACGATTTACAGTCAATTTAATCGAGTTGATCAACTCTCATTTTTGAGTCCCAAATTTTTTGAACGTATCTCGTACAGGTTTCCAAAATCTAGAAGCCATGTTGGTTCGTGGTATTTGAAAAATAGCAAAGTTTAATGTCTGCGTATTTCATGATTGAGGTCGGCCGTGGAATTTAAGTAGCTTTTGGACTATCAAAGGTGGTGGCGGTGCTTCAAAAAAAAAAAAAAAAAGGAAAATTTACCGCCGCTCCCGTGATGACCCTAAAAGCGTTAAAAGTTGATGAAACACTGGCGCGAGTTTTATTACGGATAGGTCGAAGGGGGCGGCGGTGGTCCTTCTGAGGCTTCTGCTTATTAATCACTTTGCGACCCTCGTTTTATATTTGAAAAAAAGCGGGTAACGACGCTATAGAAAGCCTAAACGCTGTCCTCTACACTCCCTTGGGAAGGTGTAATTCTACCCGATATTGTTTCAGCGTTAATTAAAGGACATCATCCTACGTCAAAATTTTCAACCGGAACTTCCGGAAAACCCAGAAAGAAAATGTTAAAGTCATTTAAAAGGGACACTCTTCTACACAAATTCATTATGATATTAACTATTTTTGTAAATTGTCATCTACATCAACTTCTTCCTTCATTCTACCACTCATATTTTCATAAGGTACTATTTTTAAACACTTGAAGAGTCTATCAATGAAAATTGTTTTGAGAATTATTAGAAATTACAGTTAACGGAGTTCATCTAATTTGGTTCTGTCAAAAGGTCATCAACCTGTGTTTAACATAACCACAAATAATCAGGCGAATGAAGTGGTCGTAAATATTCCTGTTTCAGCGTAGCTGTGTGCGGTGTAACTCGCGCCATTAATTTGAAATACCGAGGAAGAGAAAGAGGGATGATAAGTTAAAGATCCAATTTATTTTTTAGCCACGCATTCATTCGACGTTGGCGATGTGAACGTAATGATCTCAGTAGGTGTGTATGCAGCATGTTTGCGGCAACAATAGCGTCGGTTATGTGGCGTTAAAGGAACACGTTGACGGTTATTAACGATAATGGAGTTGTTGGGTGACGAAGAAGAAGAAGAAGAAAAGTTGCGGAAATTTGATAAACGACGATAATCGCGCAAAGGTGTGCAATGCGCCATCGTCACGCTGTACCGCAGATACCTCTGATATTTATTCTAACACGCTTCGAAGAATAACTCTATTATGTTTCCTTTTCCTCGATACGATCGTCTACTATAACTAAAATGACACTAGTTGACTGCAATAAAACTAAAACCGGATTCCCACTGCGTGGCGTGACGCTCGGCGACTCTGGCGCCTGATGTGGCAAGCTGCACGTCAGGACAAAACTCGTCTATGATCGCCACTCCGTCTCAGCCGCCATTTTGTATTTAACATCCTCCATATTGGTTCTGTGTAATCAAAACGTAACCTATAAACATTGCTTGACTAAACGTGGCTTAGACAGGTCGATATATATAACATAAAAGACAATTAGTTGCCAATAAATCAATTAAAATCTACTTTGATCGATCAGTAGCATTTATGAGTAGATAGTTGATCATGTGAGGGCAAAGAATTATAGGTGTAATATTTTTACCAACATTGAAATTGAATATTTTCGATTAATGATCCTCCCTGAAGCCACTAAGAGGGAAGGAGTAGGTACATAGTTATTATATGGGGTGTCTCATATACATATGCAGTGGGTAAGTTAATCGAAAAGAATTTAACGAGAAAAATTAAAACGATCAGAGGCGCCTAACTAATAATTGGTACCCTCCAGGCGGGCCTTTACCTGATTGCTGTCGAGATCCCATCTCATAGTATGGCCGGAGGGATATTAAAATCCTAGCGAACTAAATTAATCTGAAACCTCGTTACCTGCACGAAGGAGAGCAATCAGTTTAGGGTTCAGTTCGGGCGGAAAATAAAATAATAAGTTTGGGGGTGGGTGTGGAATCGATGCCAAAGGGTATCTATATACTAATCCGAAGACTAAACGAATTGTAATTAAAACAGATTCAATAATTATGTACCGACCAAATGGTAAACAATTAATTGTTCGATTTTCGCCGGAAGAGCATCTGATGATGCCAAACGTGAACTTTAGTAAAACGTCGAGGGATGGCGTTTGTATGATAAAAAAATTATTATTGTTAGTCTTTTCTCAAGTTTCAAAAAAAATGCCTTCACTGTAAAATAATTTGTAACGTCTTACCTTACTAAACTGTAGACAATTTGAGGCTCCATAATTTCCAAAATCTGTAACAAAAGAGAAAAATTAATTAGAATATAATCCTAAATTAAATAACTGTATTAAAATTATTCTTTACATGAGCAAATTTTTTTTTGTGACCAGCTACGTTTTATGCTTTCAATGAAATTATCTTGCTCTGACGTTGTGAAAACCTCTTTCTCTTCATTGTCTCCTGATTAAAGAGTAAAAAAACTCTACATTAAATAAATTAAGTTGTTTTCGAGTTATAAAATAGACCAAAAAACTCCAAAAACATCCTTATAAATAAAATAAAAAAATACTCAAACGTTTTTAGTCAGCAGTGACTTTTTCTTCGTCATTTATATAAAAGAATTTTGAGTGAAATATTCGGAATATTAAAGGAGAAGCGATAGCAACCCCAGTTGTTTATTTTTACATAACCTGGACATCTAAAAACCTTTTTAATTAACTTGATGCATATCTTGTTGGATGCGATAACGTTGTCTCTGGATTACAGACCACCCGAGACTTAATTAAATACTCATTCCCTGGAATGGCAGCAGGGCAATTGTAATTTTTTAAAGTTCCCATGTATTTAAGTTATTAGATATTACATAATTTTTATTTTATCTTCTCAGAATTCATAGGTAAATTTGTAATAAAATTAAAAATGAAAAATAAAAATCATGTTATATTAGCTGCAAGAACCGGCGCTGCTAGAACTGGAATTATAGGAGGGGCGAATCCTGAAATCTTCCTTAGGGGTGCTAATGATTTTATAAAAGAATAATAATAATATTTTTATGACGATATTAGATTCCAAGCAATAAAATTTTGTTCAGGGGGGAGGGTGGCAATCACCCTTATCCCCTTCAATCTGCACCCTGAATATGTCACACCTGTTATAGTCAGGATCTACTTAGAACTATGAAGATACTTTTCATAATGGAATGTGATAGAACATTCTGTAACTTTTTGGTACATATTAGACCATTATCAAACATTGAAAATCATTTTTGATAAATGTGGTATGCTCTGGATTATTTTCGAAAAATAAAAACTGGAATATTCCAGATCTTCTTAAAAAATCTGGAACTTTCTAGACCACTATCGAACATTCCAAGCCATTCTCGAAAATTTGGAACGTTTTGAATCATTTTCGAGCACATCAAATCATTGTGTTGAACTCCTTTGTTTCTAAAACTATACGTAAGACACTTCCTTTCTATGGATTTTGATTTACTTGAGTCTGTTAACGACGTTTTCAAACGTTGTTCCGGTCCTATCCGAAATCTTCGCGTGGTTGAGAGTCGTAGTAATCCTCAGATGTTCGACACAACTGGGTGTATTTCGATGATTATTCCCTTTGCAGAACGGTAGGTAATTATTAAGGAGGTCGTGAAAGGGGATTCCTCAAAGGATCATTATCCTTCAGAAGAGCGACCTTTGTTCCCTGATAATAAACCGCTCGTCCTCCATTGTTTCCGTAAAGCCCAAGAAGCGCCAGACGCAACAATAAAACGTGCTCGTATATGTCTACTCAGTACTCACTCAGCTATTATTATCTTTTCAGGCAAGGAATCGAGAGCCTGCGTAGCGGAAACGCAATCAAGTCGGAATCAGTGGCGCCTTCTCGTGATAATAACGACCACTTGACGTTGAAGTGGCTGTCGAATAACGTAGCCGAGCTTAAAATGGAAATGGCCGAATTCCAAGCCGTCCTCAACTCCTCCTTAATCCTTCAGACGCACGAGAAGGTCGACAGTGAACTGGGACTTTTGCAAACTGATGTCGCCAACTTGAACAAGGAGTTGGAGACGGCCAGGAATAAAAATGCCAAATACGAAGCTGAAATCCTTCAACTCAGAGAAGAAGTGGGAAACCTGAGGGATCAGCACAAGATCATTGCCACTGTGTGTGAGAAGACCAAAAGCCAGGTAAGATTTACTAACCAAGTACTTTTGAGTAACGAGTAGGATAACTGTTCCAAAAATACAAGTTAAATGATCTAGGATTCAGAAGTACAAGAAAAATGACAAATCTGGGCTTCTTTAGGCCTTCAGCATAACTCATTTAAAAAAAAGATTTAGAGCCCCCTAATCAAAGATACAGACTTCTTCCAGATACTCCAAGAACCAATCTCAGCTTTAGGAGTTAATCTTTGTCAGGATTCTTCCTGGTCCAGAATCTACTCTTGACTGATTTTAACTTTACCCAAAACTTCCGATACGATTTATTTAACTGGAGGAAAGTTAGAGTCTTCCTTATTCTTTACTTGCTGTCAAAACTCTACAACTAACTCCCAAGAGGAGTTTGTTCTTGTACCTTCATTATATTTTGGAAAGACAGGTCTCTTACGTAATAACTAGTAAGAAAGCAAGATATTTACGTGAACATCTACTTCTTCTATTTGTGCTAAATAACACTTTACACACACACACGTTCTCATATTGTAAGCTCAGTCTTATATAACAAACAAATACCGTAAACACGTACATTCTTCCCTGAGCACTGCTGCCCGAGTCATTTTGATGAAAATTAATACATACAGTACGAGGTTTCCAGGACAAAAACTCGACCTAGTCACGCTTCATCCCTAGGGAAATTTTGCTCATTATAGATTTGTATTAAAACGTTTTATAGTATATGGATTCTGGAACACGAGAGATATATTGAAGTAAAAGTTATTTGTTACCAGGTAGAGCCCTATAGGTGGTTTAACAACTAGTAGTGCCTTAAAATCTTTAATAAGATGGTCAAAAACTGCCGGATAGATCTTCCATCAACCATTTTAGATTCATTCATGAAATATTTGGTATTTATCTCTGACTCACTGATATATCATTTGACTAGTAGCAGCCACAAGTCGTTGGCGAGACTTTTAATGGGGTTTATTTCGTGGTCCCAATTTAAACTGTGAGTTTGGGTTGTTTGAGTTTGAGCCACAAGTTGTACGTGGCTAGCGCTCGCCACTTGTGGCATCATAGAGCCACCTGTCGCATACAAGACGATAATTGTCAGCTTCGATAGATGGATGGAAATACGGATGTGACATGTGGCCACGTCTAGCCACAAGTGACTGTGACTGGTGGCCGGGTTTAGTCACTAGTGGCTGTAATTGGTGCCCGAGTCTAGCCACGAGTAACTGTGACTAGTGGCCGCATCTACTACCTGAACTGCGCCACAAGTTGGTTACGAGATTCTTAATGAGTTTTATTTCGTAGTTCCAAGTTAAACTTTGTCGATCTCGAGCCACAAGTTGTACGTGGCTAGCGCTCCCCACCTGTGGCGATATAAAGCCACCTATTTCATACAAGACCACAGCTGTCAGTCTCGATAGATGGACGAAAATGTGGATGCGACTTGTGACTGTGACTGGTGGCCGGGTTTAGTTACCAGTGACTGTAACTGGTGCCATAGTCTAGCCACTTGTGGCGACATAGAGACACCTGTCGTACACAGATGTCAGCCCCGCTATGCGATCAAAAATGTGGACGCGACTTGTGGCCGAGACTAGCCACAAGTGATTGTGACTGGTGGACGAGTTTAGTCACTAGTGAATGCAGCTGGTGTCTGAGTTTGATCATCAGTAATTGTGACTAGTGGCCGCATCTAGTACCTGCTGCACCACTTAAGGCAGTCACTAGTCGTCGCTATTGGCGACCCAGTGTGCGGAGTTGATTGATATGGATATTTTAAGGGTTCAACTGAATGTTGGTTTTGATTGACCTATTGTGCAGATATACAGTTTATGGCCCTCAGCTTTAAAGTTCTTCTTATCCGTAATAACTTTTCCCTTTTAGTAATTTTACGTTTATGAGAAAATGTAAATGAATTGATAGTAATTACTCAACGTTGTGGGGAAAGGGTCTGACATTACGTTTTTATTGCCCCGTGGAAACAACTGGGTGGTGGTGAAGTGTGTAATTCACGAACATTACGTTATATCTACCACGATAGCAGAAGTTTTTTTTAAATTTATTCCTTCTGCAACTCCTTCTCATTAACGTCGATCGAAGATAATTAGAAACACAATAAAAATGGGGAATGTGTCGTATTTTTCCGTTTCGTTTATTTATTTTTTTTTTTGTTTTGTAATTTTTTTGTTGCACAAAGTCTAAACCGCAGTTTACAATGATTACGAATTTAAATATTTTCTCCGCGTTGCATTGCCGCGATCGTATAGAACTAAGTTTTATGGTGCAGTTGAAGTTTAAATCGAACCGTTTCCTCAACGGAAGTCGCCACGAAAAGTTAAGACCTTCTTTAAAATGCATTACACACAAACCTATAATAGAGTAATATAAAGGGAACATTGCAAACGACATAAATATGTTTGTGAAGACAATGTGAATGACGTAGTTGCAATTTACTTTTGTAAAAATTGAAATTGGTGTGTGAAAATCACAGCGAGACTAGTGAGCCTACCGGCTCGCCGAATGACTTTGGCGTCTATCAGTCGGCGAGCCGGTGACGTACCCACGGCGCACAATCCGCACGCCGAGCCTGAGGAATCCGTCATGAGCCGAGCCGAGCTAGCTCTGACTCATTTTCCTTCGGCTCGGTTTGTATTTACCGTCGAGAATTGCGAGCTGAGCCGATTATAATCGAGTATTAGTATAGTCACTTGACATAATGAATTATTGTTATTTCATTAAAAATATCTTAAGGTAATTTCATTATCCAGTCCATATCTTGAATAATTCTTTTGTCAGTAACCCTTGGTAACATCTAAATACATTAATAGAAGCAATTATCTCATTTTAATCAGTTAGAAAGCCATTTCTGTAATAAGTAACACCGAGTGAATTGAAAAGTGAGTCCTTTGCAAAATCGCTGATTCAGGTAGACAGAAACGCAAATATATACGTGTATATATACGTGTATTGAGAAATGGAATGAAAAGTTAAATGCTCTTTCCTGTAGCTTCATTTTCCATTTCGACGTGGTCCCATTTTGACTTATTTGCTTTTGACAAATTAAACTTTCCGACTAGGTGCTTTAATTATTTCATAGAATTTGTTCGTCAATATGGAAAAGTAAACATTTAATAAAACAGTTATTTATTTATTCGTCTCTCACAATTTACAATTAATTAGTTTTCGTTTTTTCGTTCTTTACAAAAAACTTTTATGTGCATAAAGACTGTACGAGACGCCATCTATTGGCAACCACTTTAACTAACTTTAATTAATAAAATTAAGATTGGAATCTGGCACATCAGTATTGATTATTTATCAAATATTTAACTGCTGGTTACAATAAACAAATATTAACATTAATATTCATAGGGTACACCGAATTGTTTAGATGGAGAAGAGTCAGATGATGAAGAGTCTTTGACGTTTTGTTTATCTCCATAAATGTATATTCATGCTGCATTGTTTGAAACGAAGTAAATTCAATTTCATCGAGGATCAAACTCCGAATAGAAGGAGAAGAGCGCGTAGGAATCTTGTTACAGTTTAACTTTTGTAGCAAGAAGGGTGTATTTACAAAGGACGTTTTAAGAGGGATATACAATGCTCTTTTTTTGTCGAAAATTGAATCGAGTTTTTCATATGTTGCATATTTAACTGTTTTATCTTCTTCTCGAGAGACATTTTAACGTTTCACATTTTTCTGGCAAAACATAGGTACGTGGAAAACTTCCTAAACTTTTTAAGTTTCAAGATTAATAACTAAAATTTACCATAACCATCGTTTCTCTTCAATAAATTCTCTATTTACTAATTTTTATTAACATTGAGAGCAAATTACATACTCAATTTGCTTTTAGTCAGCTGAAGCCATAACTTAAACGTTTCGTTTAAGATTAAAGCACCTGAAGTGCTTTAATAAGTGAGTATTATGTTACACGTTCTTGTACACAATGTTGTCTATCTCAACTACAGACAGATATTAAAGATAGAGGAAGCTCGAATATAAGTGGAAGTGGAAAACCTTTGGTAAAGAGTGATAGAGTATCGCTTGACCTCTCTCTCTTTCCCTGTCTACTTGCTTTTGATTGGCACTTTACGCCGCCAGTTTTGACTTGTATGTGGGTATTTGAGAGCGCCAATCAGAAGCATGCAGACAAACACAGAAATAGGGCACTACTTACTTTTTATCTCTCTTCAAGTGCACTTCCATCTACAATTAAACAACCTGCTGTATCTGTCTTTCTCTATGTTTAGTACTAACTCTTTGTATTTGTCTATGTCTACTTGCTTCTGATTGGCGCTTTACGACAGTTAGAGTTCTGACAAAGTGGTAGGGACTTTTTAGGCATGAAGCGCCAATTAGAATGAAGTAAACAAACACAGAGATAGGTCAATTGATCATTTTTCTCTTTCCTCAACAGGTGCTTTTCTACTTAAATAATCTGCTGCATCTTTCTTCCTCTATGTTTAATATGAGCTCTATGATCCACATAGATACGATATCTGTAGAGATCATATACTTGCATGAATTGCATCTTCCACATGAGCTGCAGAATAGTAAAATTCGATGTGCAAGAATGCAATAGAAGTAGAACATTTCGATTCAATGCGTGTATACATTTCTATTCGATTTCGTAAAACTTAAAGAATTGTATCTACTGTACGTTCTTCTATGAATAACCATTACATCAGCACCTGTTAGCAACTTTCCCGTTCTTTTATAAAATATACGAATGTTGTGCACTTCCGTGAGTAAACGTATTCATAATTCGGCCGGAGTTTCGTTTAATTTTCCCTTTGTACCCGCGCGTTTAATGATGATTTTAACAATTTATTTGTCTAGTGTAATGTTTCTGTTTAACATGCACGACCCGGTGGGATCGTTTGTAGCTCGAATATTTTGCCGGCATAGAATTATTAGGGCAGTTCGTATATATGCAGCAAGTGGAAATTGTTTAATTTGTTACGCGAACGGCCGCGTTTCAAAATGAAGGCGTTTATTATTTCACATCGCCGAGTACAAATTTTATTTCGATTCTACAGGGAACAATCCACAATTTTTTCTCATTCGCAGTCAACAATCAATCAAAAGTAACAACAGTCTGTAACTGGGTCAAATTCGGAAGGCGAAGTCCTTTCTAGATCAACTGCTTTTTCAGTTGCAATTGTTTATTTCTTTTTGATTATATTCAATTTTTGTTCCTTCGATTTTTTCAATTTGTATTGGAAGTGTTCGTCAGAAAATCCCCGAATCCCCGTAGAACAAATGAATACTTTTATCAATCGTCGTTCGTTACGCGCATGTTACCTCACTAGACGGTCTGCTACGACGGATTCTTCTCGCAGCAATTACCAGAGACTTGCGAGCCTTTTTACTCGTTCTCATTAGCGAAAGGCTCGACGTGACCTGCAGATAGATTATTACTGAGCTTTCCCCTCGCGAAAGGTTGTCCAGTAACTTGCAATTGTTATCCGTAACATTATACACACAATCGTATACGAGGTGTTTCTCTTTAATAAAAAAAAAATTACTACTGCTAAATTTCTTATATGGATACCGAGCGAAGAGATCATTGCCATGAAGTCCCACATTGCTATTCGAATTGACGCTTGGAACCCTCTGTGTACGTCATCTAATCACTTTACGCCTTCAAAGAAAATTTCCAGAAGGAAGTCACTGTTTGGTTTTTGGAAGTGGTGAGACTTCAGCTTCCACAATGACACAGAATATGAGCAATTCTTTCCATTTCCAGAAAGAAAGAGTTAACTCTCAGCCCAAATCTCACATTGCTATTTAGATTGACGCTTGGAACCCTCTGTGTACGTCATCTAATCACATTATGCCTTTAAAATAAATCTTCAGAAAGAAGGGATTGCTTGGGCTTTGGAAGCAGTGACACATCAGCTTCCACAATGACACAGAATATGAGCAAATCCTTCCATTTTCTGAAAAAAGGGATTAACTCTCATCCCCAGTTTGTTAGGGTATCTGCCAAAATTATAAATTTTTTTTTGTTGACACTTTGAAGTCGAACCTCCCAGTATCTTCAGTTAGTTTGGACGATGCAGGTATTCTTTTGGCCTGCTTCCTACTTGACCCTCCGATCCCCTGCAGAGTTCTGATTCAACCCATGATGAGACTGCTACATATGTCAACGGTGGGCTCTGAACCAAATGGGATTTCCTTAGTAAGGTCGTCTGCCATTTTGTTACTCTTTAAGCCAATGTGGTTTGAGACCCAAAGCAACTCGACTTGCGTTTCTGGAGCTTCACGTTCCCAATATGGCTTCAGGATTCCTAGTCAGAATCCAATCCAATCTTGCTGCTCCTGCTGCTTTATTTATGCTTGCATAAAAGAAGCTCAGCCAGAGGCTTTGGCTTTATTTACAGCGATCCCATAACTATCGTTCTCACTTTTGTACGAATCCCAGATCAAAAGATTGGGTCATTGCCCTTTTGAGGAGATCCCTAGTTTTGGTCATCATCATAAGTAAATTTGACCATTTCCAAAGGTATGAAAGTGAGAAGTTGGATCGAATTTGAGTTCAATGGTGAGTAAATATTTTTGAGACGACTGATTTAAAATGTTTGAACAGTTTGATTTGAGGAAGCTGGGTGATTGCAAATTTTGTTCTCTGGTGTACTTCTTGAAAGCGAGACTTGTAACTGTCCCACAAAGTATGAAATATGAAGTGAGGTAACGAAATTACGTCTTTGGTGTAGGTGTTGCTTGGATTGTGTGGTAGATGGCTGTCTTACTTTATTTCGTTGCTGGAGCTTGTTTCGCGACGAAAATTTCGTATGTACTTAAGCCGAGCTTTACGTAGTTACGATGGTAACGAGATAATGCACTCCATATGGTATTTCTTTTAAAGAGGAGAGGACATGAAGTTTCTCAAGAGCATTCTCTCATTTGACGATAAACCTGAACGACACATCGTTACGTGCACAAGGACTTCTCCAAGTTTATGTCACACCGGAAGTGTTAGCTATGTTAAACTATTACTAATTTTGTTAGCAAAATTTTCACAATATACCTATCGAACATTTACTACTACAACTAATAAAAAGTTTTTACTACTTAAGACTCTGGCTTGAAGTATACTATGAAGCCTGGAAGGATCAAAATTTTCCTTTCTTTTCTTCATTGACTTTCATGGCGCCTTTTGTTCTCCTACTTTTTCTAAAACCTCCCTATTTCCATCGACTGTTTTTTTTTTTCGTCCACTTATATATCACCCCTTTCAAACCCTTAAAATGAACATTCTAAAATTGATCTATTTTCTTATTTGCCACATAAACAAAGTGTATGAGGCAGAATATTTCTCCAGAAATCAGAGGATTGTTCATGACAGTGAGTGATAAAGTATCTCAGGGTAAAGTGTCTGAACCTTTTAAGGAGTTAAAGTCAGATTTGTTAAAAGAAAGTTGTGCGAAGGTGTGTGATACATTAAGCACTAAAAGGAGAACCCCCCCATTGGTGAATATCAAAACCGTCTTACGTCCATAAATAAATAAAAAACCCTCTTGCAGCCAGAACGTCTTATAATATTTGTTCGTTGTTTACTCGCAAAACAGAAAAGATGTATGATTTCATAAAGGATCCACCTTTTGCAACAGAAAGCTGAGAATTTAATAAATGTTTGATCAGAAGGCCTTCATATCCAGTTCCTTGAAAAATTCTTGTAATATGCCGAGTTCTGGGATGAAAAAGATATGAGCGTACGAGCTTGACAAACGACTCAACTTATCAAGAATGCCTTCATCCTTTGATGTATTTTAGGTGGACGCATATTTCGAATTGAATTTAAAGGTATTTTTGCAGTTTTATAAAAGTTTTCAAAAGGCACGTCAAAGCTAATAAGTTTTTTGGTCGACCAAGAACTACAATGGCAATCAGATTGCGTCATAAATGCTCCTAACCTCAAAGTTTAAGAATTAACAAAACGTGTTGAGGAGTAAAATGTTGATCCGACGATAGGAAATCCCTTTGTGTTAATTAATGGCAAGGGAATGGTTGTCCTTTCCTAACAACGATTACATCTCCTTATTAAACCTTCCTATTATGCTTGCGTTAGATGAATCTTCCACGTCATGTGGTCTAATAGGCGCCTAACACTACAACAATAGCATTAAGCTTATTTTGACAAGTAATTAAGATGATAAGCTACAAAACTAATTTGTAAGCTGGCATTCCGATTCCGAATAGCGCGTAATTACATTTCGAAAACTCTACCAAAGGCTTCGCTACCAAACCGAATTAAAATCGTGATAGAGACGCGCCGGTACCGTAGCTGCAAAGAATAAATACCGAAGAAGTTATTTCGTGAATTATCGGCTGTAATTTACATAAATCTGAAGTTGGATGGGATTAATAAGTGAGAAAAAAATTATCGATAACTCCATTAACTCAATAGGCTTAAGTGTGAAATTGTTACAGAATAACAGAGAATTTCTTAAGAAATTCTCAAAAAATTTCATCAGTATTGACAAAAAATTAATGCTGAAGAAGGTACATGAAAAAGAAGCAAAACGCTGCATATAGCACCACGCAGTTATGTACATAAACAGTAGCTTAATGACCTTACCAAACGCCCTAATGCTACGCCTATGAGGAATTAAGGATAAAGAACGATTATCTGTCTGCAACGTAGACTAAGAAAGACAGGAGACGCATAGTCATCGACTGTAAATTGTGATATTTTGGCACTAAACTGTAAGCACGACAAATCACTATTTCTTTGAAATAAATTAACGAAAACTTCGAATTTAAATTTAGGTTTAGCATCAAAGAATGGCGGCAGTACAAAAAATATCACAATTCAGACGAAGCGCCAGCATATGACGTTACGTGTTCCCTCTTTTTCCTAGTCTAAGATCTACAACAAGGGAGTGCTAATTGATATAAGTGTGATTGTATATTAATCCATCTCTAGATGGATGAGACCATGGTAAGGTCATCAGCGTGCCATATATAGTCCAGAAATACCAATCAACCAAAGTCTCCTCTATTCCAGAGGTGTTATGGATTAATGAAGTACTCAAGACAGCAATCTATAAATGAGAGCTACTTGTTTGCTGACTGTGCCTATATATTAATTCACCTCTGGATAGACGAGACTTTGGTTGCTGACCAGCATTCCATAGTCCAACCAAAGTCTCCTCTACCCAGAGTTGGATTAATATATATGCAACCACAGACAGCTATGGAGCGTCATCTATGGTCATTACTGTAAATAGAAGGTACTCCCTTACTGTCTGTGGTTGTATCTACCTCTGCATAGAGGAGACTTGGGTTGACTGGTATTCTATCGGAACTTCCTACGGTACTCTGATGAGAACCAATGAGCTTTCGAGTTCTTTACAATATTTGTCAATTTTGATGAGACATGGTGTAATTTAGCCTCATGGGTGTCCATTTATTGCGGTATATATAATAATTTCCATTTTCGTGTCCTATTTACAAATCGATAACCATAACTTATAATCTCATATCAAGTTCGTTATCGGGTTTTCTGTTCTCGCCATGTATCAGTCACTATCGTCATCAAGAAGGATTATTCCTCTAGATCTGTTTCATCCATGTGGGATAACATTAACGACTTTAAAATGTCACGCTTGCTTGCCACCCAACTTTCTCTGACAGCCGCTACTACCTGCTTTCCGATTTGCTACGTTGCCCACCACAGTATCTTTTTTTCTTCTTTTTGCTCTTCTCGAAATGTCGATTAAAACGATCTGAGCCTTTTCTTTCGAATGACAGTGATATACTATTCGCACCAGGTATATATAACGCAAATTTAAGCATTTTCAACGTGATAAACCTACTAAGTTGGCTGCAGAAACACTCAACAAAATGACGAATGTAGTTATGAGAAAAACATTTGTTCTTTCTTGGCACATATGGTACGGTGGAGTTCCTTTTTTTTTATTTTCTATGTGCTCAATCCTTCTCACATTCATACGTTACTAACCATTGCAACTATATCGAAACTAACGTGTACGCATGCGCCATATTCTCGTGCTATTAGCTGTCCTAATACGTTTGACAATCATCTCCTACTCTCCCACTACCAACTATGGAAACCATATCGCGCATGCGTTATGTTCTCTCGCTATTAGCTGTCCTAATACATTTGACTATCATTTACTCTCCCACTACCAACTGTGGAAACCATATCGCGCATGCGTTATGTTCTCGCGCTATTAGCTGTCCTAATACATTTGACTATCATCTACTCTCCCACTACCAACTGTGGAAACCATATCGCGCATGCGTTATGTTCTCGCGCTATTAACTATCCTAAAGACGTTGACCTCAACCCAGACGTGTGCATAACTCATAATTTCCTCTTGTGATGAGTTTGAGTTTTAATTTTTAAGAGTCTCTGTTGCAGCTTGTAGTACCGTTCATTTGTTAAAGTTTTTATTTTTTTTTACAGGTGGATGAAGTATCGTCCATGTTTATTTGGTCGTTGGGTAGTTATTAGACAAAATGAGCTCGGAAATATCGCTAGATACGCCGAGATTGTTTTAGTGTACTTTAATTTTCTCTTGTTTACGCACTGTTGCGGACATCGTATGCCTCGAAGCTCGGCAAAAATGAAAAACGGATTAATTAATATCTTTCCCGTACAACGTTTACCTCTGCCTGAATATAAACAGAATCCCCCTCACGAATCGCGAATTATATGAATATTTTTGGGCGTACGCCTTGCATTTAAATGAGATGAATTATGAATACACTACCAATTTCAGCGGGAATTTTATTCGCCCAGGATCATTATTAAATTCCTGGAATGAATAAAAATAATAGCACCAACTTTTTTTGCTTGCTTGCCGATGGTTCATTCTGATTTAAAATTTAATGGATATTTCTCCACGCACGTAGTTTTCACTGTTTATCTCTTCAAAGGGTGGTACAGAGAAGGTCCTTCCGTCTTTTCTTGATAAAACGACTAAAGATTAGCCTTTTTACACAAAGGCGCCCTTTGTATTTTATTTCCTCTACTTGGAATTTTCTACTTTTAGTTTAACTTTTAGACAGAGCAACAACAAAGCATCCATGCAATCACTGGGGGTAAGTTTGATAGTCAGGATTATTTTTATGCGGATTTATTTGATATGGAGGGTTTGGATTGTTAAAAAATTCCTCCAACTGCAGACGCCATGGTAATTGAAACCCCTCACACTTTTAGGGTTCTGGTGATTATTTATTTGGTGTGGAATGGTGTAATAAATACCTAAAGAACATTTTTGTATCTAACTCGTTTTTGTTCTTCTGTTGTTTGTTTCCTTGTTCGTATACCAAATTTACATCAGTAACATGAAAATCAATGGAAGTCTCACGGGGCACCTGAATAATTGCCAAACTCATTCATAAGAAATAATCAATCTGTACGAAGCCAACTCACGGTGGTCAACTAATTTTCCATATGGCAAAGTTGGTAGTAACAGGTATCCCTCGAGTAATATGATACAGTTTGGAGTTTCATACAAAATTTACGAGCAGGATCATAAAACCGAAATGATCCATAAAAAATTACTCAAATAAAGTTGATGACAATAATAAAAAATGCATTGTCCAATAAAACATATATCAACAAATTTTGGCAGAAACCATTGTCGAAATTGACTGTTAGTGCTCTAATAATTTTCTAAAAACAAAAAACTAACTCCATTTTATTACATTTTGGCCACCAACAGTGGCGTAACTAAGAATACGTGCACCCTCGTCCTTTTCGCATATTTTTGAAAGCACCCTCCTGATTAGCACTCGCATTAGTGTTGGCATCCATGCAAATTATCATTTTTGAGGACGCTCTCGGTTTTCGTGCCCCAATTCCAATCTACGGGGGCGTTATGCACGGCACTGATGTCCATCTGAAAACATGAACAAAATGTCAGTGGTACGTGCAAATATGTGTGTATCTCGGATCTCGGATCCCCATTGAGAATCTCCAGACCGTGGCGGATCTCTTAATTGCAAACAGAACAAAAAATTGGCAACCGCTGCGGTTGGCGTTTGTTGTTCCATCATTGGAAGAGATATTGTTTTCGAATGAAAGGATGCCGGTCCTTTGGGAGCGAGCGATAAAAGGGAGACACGGGGCATTGTCTATACTTCGTACGACCAAGCAGAAAAACACACACCATCAGTAGAGAGTGATATCGGTTAGCTAAAGTGAAAGTTGATCCCTTACTTTTTTTTTTAAGGATGAGTAGCTACGTACGTTTTGTGGAGAAAAACTTCATGTGGAAATATTTGGGAAGGGTTTTGGTCCGAAACAAAACAATTTTTTTAAGGGGATGAGACTTTTTCTCATAAACGAGGGCACTGTAAGGGCTCCTTTGATATTTGAATTTTAGAAACATTAAACATCCTACAATTTTCGTGGTTTTTATTCTACGAACCTCCCTTTTGTTCATTCGTTTGTCGCAGAAAGTGAGGGTAGTAGTTAGTGGTGTGTTTTCCAATCTATGGAACAAGTTCGAATACTGCAGCGAGGCGAACTTCTTAATTGAGCTTTTACGTAGGAATTACGACGTAAAACACGTAAAAGTTAAGTCCTTAAATCGAAAAGTACACGGAGGAAATAGATATAGATCTTGTGTAGGATCGTGCCATCTGTGAACAAATCCCCTTACTAAGCTAAGGATTAGACGTATTGGAAGGAAATATTTGTGGCAGATGTTAGATTTATGTAAATGTTAGCAGGTTTTAATAAATCTTGAAGAATATTATGTACGTATGGAGATTATTATGATGTCATGATTAACATTTGATGAAATTGGCCCAGTGGTGGTCTTTAATTTAAAATAAATGGAGACCAACGTTTACTTTAAAAAGATTAAGAAGGGCGCAAATAGTTGCAGAAGCCTGGGGAGGTGGATGGGGTAGGACAAATGATTTTATTTATCCAACTGGAAATGGCATATTTCTATATAGAACGAAATTTTCCAATTTTGTGAAAATGACACAATTATCTTTCCACCGTTGGTGGCAATAGCAAGATATTGATTTGCCCTTTGGCTGAACGTCCCTGTCACTTTAAAAAAGTGTCAGTTGTGAAAATCAAATTTACTGACTGTCAGCTTCATAACCGACATGTTTAGTTACTCTATAGAGCACATAAAGCCAAATTAATTCGAAAATCAGTTTGAGTTTAGTTCCGTTAATTACAGGAAGTTAGCGAAAGGGATGTTTGTTCAGTTGGCGCTTTCATGGTTTATATAAATCCCTGTAGTAACGGCCCATCGTCATAGCAGGCAGTTTATTTGGAATATCTCTAAATTGGAAGCCATTATGAAAGCGTTTTCTCATCGCTCGTGGGAATTAAAATAAAATTAATCGCTGCAAAGTTGGCTTTTTAATGATGCAAACAGAGAACGAACAACAGCAACAGCAAGAACGACGGCGAATAACTCAGTTCGTCTTTGTTGGTTCAGATAATCATGTTTGGTGTTTGTAAGGTTAGAATAAGGACCAATTGTTAAGTTGCGTTCCGCGCCACCCCGCGCTACCGTCGCGCCGTCACGCTGTCCGTCGTTCCGTGCTCGAATTTTCGGCTCGTTCCTATGGGAAAATACGAGACTCAAACCTTGTGAAATATTCAGCAGGTAATACTTGACTTCATAACAAATAGAACAGAGGGAAGCTTTTTAAATCTAAATACAGGCGAATAAAAGTCGAAATTTGATGCTATTTTTAAGCGTACTGTTCTAAGCACCAACCCTCGACCCTCCAGGCTACTGTGGAAGATCATGATTACGTCACAATTTAAATTTTTTTGAATATCGTTGCTATCTATCTGACCTACATTTATGACGAAATACAGGGTGTCCAAAAGTACGCTTGCTTTATTGGGACACCCTGGAATATTTTAATGGCGTTTCGTAAAAAAAGTTCCAATTTAAGTGTTAAAAGTGGCACAAAATGGAAACAGGAAAATAAGCGTTGTAACGAGTTTTCCAAGGCTTAATGGAAGAAAGTGGTAGGTAATAAAAATGGTTTTCAAGGAATGATATCCGTACTTAGGTGAATCACGACAGCGGTATTATTGGCACGGGGATTTTGGGATGCGACAACGGTATTTTATTACCCGGATTTTGTCTGTATAAAGGTATCTGCAGTACGTAGGCATTAACAATTTCACAACTGATTGAAGAACGCTCTGCAATGCAGAGAAGTTCGTAATAGTGACAATTACATACATACGTTGAAATAAAATAAATATATTATGTTATTTTTACGAACAGGACCATTTTAATTGGACCGATTTATATTTTCTCTATGTCTATGGTTAAAACAACTGTTTAAATTAAATCCTATTGGGGGGTGGTCGGTGGTTCAGTGGCTAAGTGTGTTGGCTCTCAACCGAAAGGACACGAGTTCGAACCCTAGCTAAGCAGAAAAAAAAAAAAAGAATTACCGACCATTTCTCACAGCGATGATGGTTTAGTCATAAATATACCCATATTTGAAACAACAAAAAGGCGAAGATCCCAAAAAAAATCCTATTGAACAAGAATTGTAAACTAGGATTCAAAAATATTTGCATTAGTTAACTTTTAATCACCACAGACACCTGTCGTTTTAAATTGTAGACATAGATATAGCAACATCGGATTAACAGAGATGCTAGACGTGGCCACAAGTCACAGTTATTAGTGGCTCGTCACTGCCACTAGTCACAGTAACTAGTGACCTGACAATAGTAATAATAGTAAGTAGTGGTTTGACACCTTCACCAGTCACAGTTGCCAGTGGCTTGTTACTGCTACTAGTCACAGTAAGTCGTGGATACGCTAGGACACTAGTCTCAGCCACTAGTAGCTAGACGTGGCCACTATTCACACTCACTAGTGGCTTGGCACCGTCATCAGTCACGGTTACAACTGACTCGTTACAGTAACTAGACACTGCCACCAGTCGCTGTCACTAGTTGCTAGACGAGGACAGCAGTCAGTTACTAGTGGCCAGGTCTCATATACAGTCGCAGCTACTAGTGGCTATATACGTCAATTAGTCGTGGCCACAGGTGGAGACTGAATACACAGTTGCTAACGACTGTAGGCTGTCGTATGCAGGCGACCACATATCGCCACAAGTAGAGAGCACTGAATGTAGTTAGCTCTGACCGCTCTCATAGCTTGTGGCTCAGAAACGACTTCACGTGTACAAAATATTAGTACCATACATGACTGGTGTATTTATTTTACATTTACACCACTTATTGCAGAATCATTACCACATTAGGCTCCCACAACTAATTTCCTCTCTATTTTCTTTTTAATTCCACACACCCTATGAGAAAAATAATTAATTTAGTTTAGTGGATCTCCACTCGACTTGGTTGTTGTTAAAATTCAGTTAGTTTAATAAAAATAAGGTAATTAAAAGCACATTCAAGCGTAATTACCTCATCCTGTACTGTTAATCATAAATTAAGACACTTTGAGACAGTTTAGACATTAAAGTTTCTATCCGTGTGACACAGCTGACGTTAAAAGGGTTCTAACTAAAGTTTCAAGGGTTTATGATCTTCAACCTTCATTTAGAGTTCGTTCTTGCACGATTGTTTTCGAAAAATATGTTTCTCGTTTCATAATTGCTCCACTACCACCACCACCCTACTGCTATAATCGTGAAACATCTGGGCTGCGTTTAGGATTAAAGAGACAAATATTGTTTCGAATTCACTTCGAAAGCTGTTTCTATGCCAGTGTGAGCCGAGGACGTGTAATATCAAATTCTGCTGTAGTTGCTTCAGCACAATCACATCAAATAAATTTGATTATCAATGAAAATCAGCAATATACTAGCAGCGAAATAATTAGTTTTGCTGTATAATCCTTTTGCAACTGAAACCCAATTTCGTTTTGCGAATATTAAACAGGACTCGTAGGAATTAATAAGGAACAGACCCAAACAGCATTCGACACTATTAGTGTATCAATATGTTTGTCTGAATCCGATACAGAGTTGCAGCGTTGGTGCACACCAAGTCAACGCTGGCAGCCACAAGTCGTTAACGACTTCGCCGTCTGAATGGCTGTCGATGGCAACTTGTGGCGAGAGCCTGCGCTCACAAAGGATGAACAGATAGGCTTATGAGACTTGTGGCCACATTTAGGTGCTTGTAACTGTAACCGGTGGCTCCGTTTTAGTTAGTAGTGGTTACTTATAGTCACTAGTGGCTGGGCTAATCACGTTTGAGTGCAACTAGTGGCTGCTTCTAGCTATTCGCGAGCCATAGTAAGAGCGCTAGCGCACACCAGGCCACTGGTTGCAGCCACAAGTCGTTGACGAGATTTCTAAAGCATTTTATATGATTCAAGTCATAAGCCGTGTGAGTGGCTGCCGATGATAACTTATGGCGATATCCTGCGCATACACAGGATGAATAGATAGGTTTATGAGACTTGTGGCCACACCTTGGTACTTGTGACTGTCCCTGGTGGCTTGTTTTAGTTACTAGTGGCTGCATCTTACTATTTGCCAACGGCGGCTGCGTTCAGTAAGCACTCTAGCTGACACAAGTCGTCGCCACTGGTGCTCCACTATAATTTTTGACCTCCCCTAAACTGATGAAAGCTCAAGTAAATATTATGGCTACTCATTTCTCACTTTTTATATTTTGTTTTTGACATGCATAAATTTTACGAATGAATAAAAGCAGACAGAAAATTTCTAGCCAATTTGAACGAACACAATGTTTCATTCGGTGAAACAACTTTTTCATTCTGTAATTCCGTGGTTGTTGGGGGGTTGAAAGCATTTAATAAATCAACGTTACCTTCGTCCGACAAACAAAAACCTTTTTTAAGAAAGACATCGGATTGCGTGAAGAAAAGGACCGATGCTTTCAGCGCCCCATTCATTATATAACAACGTCCTTAGTACAACGATCTAGAGTACGATATAGACAACAAATCTGCCGATCCCATTTACACCCTCAGGAGTCGTAACGTAATAGGGAACGGGGAGGGAAAAAAAAGAATCGCTTCCTCAATTTCCAGGTCACTTTTAATGAACGGGACTGTAGGAGATATTGCGTGATTTGCCCTTATCACCCTCTCACGAACGCGTTCTCGATGGGGAGTCCATCCTTTATGTGGCAACGAGCTACGCAATATCAATTTGAACACGACTGGTGGAGGATTTTTTATTCTCGTTTTTTTTTTCCAATACGTATCACACGAGGGATTCAAACAGCTATTCAACATGCGAAGTAGGCACGTATAATAATCAAGGCGATAGGGTAACGTAGGGTAATCGAAACCAACGTGTAACTTCTTCATTTTTTCAAGCTTGTGAGATTTAGTAATGGGGTAAAGAAGTAATTGGTAACTTACTTACTAAATAGAGTTATTGATTTCAATTCTGTGATAGGTATTTGGAGTAAATTTTGAGTAAGTAACAAAATTTTAGCATGATATTACATAATGATGATTAACTTAAAAATGATGGCTGATTATCCAGTTTGATGAAAAGCAAACTCGATTGCGGATTTCCGAGTGTTATCACGGTGAGTTGCACATAGCGTGTCAAATGTCATTTTTGGACGAATTACACTCCTCTCCTCACGAATTCAATTACGAAAAACCATCAGAACGGATAAAACCGCAGTCAACATAAAAAATTTATAAAAATAAAATTTTCACTATGTACAGCGAAATAAAACACTGATTTTGAATCAAAATAAGTTGGTTTTAATTCTACAATTTCAAACTGTTCTAACCTAACATTTTAAAAACGATTCGACTAAGTTATCCTATTGTTCTTACAACAATTTTTAAGAGCAAGTATCTACGTATTCATAACTTTAATTTTATGAAACTTTTTTATAAAAAATTAACAAAACCAAAAAGCCGATGGCCTGAATTCTGACCATTTCCAAAATGATGTCCCTCTTAGGAAATTCAAATACTCGTTTTGCAAAATATTTCATTTTCTTCACTAAACCGTATTTAGAAATTACTCTACGATCTCTCACTTGGGAATGCACCCCATAGCCGGTAGGCCCCTCTGGGGGCTCGCAGTAACTAGAAGGTGGATATAAAAAAAATTGCGGTTCTACATCCCTGAATTTAATCCCTCCATTTACGTTTCTGTTAATGTTCGGTTTAAAAATGACCTAAAACTTTTTACTTACAAATTTGAATCCAAACATATTCACTTCTAACAATCAAGGGGGTGTTAATATTTTAGTTTTTACTAATATTGTTCAAGGTTTCATCTTGTACTGTTATTAATCTTCTAAAAACACCTTCAGACAACTGCGGACGTCTAATAAACAATCTTGTCTACTCTGTACTCCCTGTGTTCACAAGCAGACTAATAAACCACCGTAGACATCAAGGGGAACGCCACCTATGGTGACCATTACGTACCATAGATTCAGTTGGGTCTGACCTGCATACGGCGCGCTGTTAAGAACTAATAAGATCGACATCTCTAAATATTATTATCGAATGTAGTTTTTAAAATGGCGCCTCACATGCCGAATTGTTTACGTTGCCACATATAACAATTATTACTGAAGAATAAAGGTATTATGCAAAAGGATATACGTTTTTCCCCTTAACACGAATAGCAGCTAGTTTTCCGCAAAATAAAAATATCAATAGTGACCTCATTAACAATTTCATAACGCACTAAACCACTTCAGCACTCTTATTTTCTTTTTGAATGGCCTGAATTCTTCGGGGGATTCCATTTAATTGCATACCACACCGCAGTTTGCTTACATGTTCAGAAACCGGGGATTTTCTTATTTAGCCTGACATGATGAGTTCTCAAATTAAACGCTCCGTAGTCATGGAAGCGTAACAAGGTGTAATCATAGACATAGACAAGTGGTTACAACCTAGGAAACTGGCGAAACTAAACAGAAAGACGTACGTGTAACTACTGGATTTCGTCCGTTCGCTCACATTACTCTACATTGTTTAAATGACGGTATGGTCACTGTACTTAAATGCTGAAGTTAGGAAATTAACTTGTACACAGGGTCACTGGTCACGTCTACATATTAGTGGCTAGACGTGACCACTATTTGGGCCTATTAGTAGCTAGAACGCGGCCACTAGTCAGATATACATATGATTGGCTAGACTCAGACACTATTTGGTCCTATTAGTAGCTAGACGCGGCCACTAGTCATATTTACGTATTAGTGGCTAGACGCGGCCACTATTCGGGCCTAGTAGTGGCTAGATGCGGCCACTAGTTGGTCCTATTAGTAGCTAGACGCGGTCACTAGTCACGTTTACGTATTAGTGGCTAGGCTCAGCCACTAGTTGGGCCTATTAGTGGCTAGACGCGACCACTAGTTGGGCCTATTAGTAGCTAGACGCGGCCACTAGTCACGTTTACGAATTAGTAGCTAGACTTAGCCACTAGTTGGGCCTATTAGTGGCTAGACGCGGCTACTAGTCACATTTACGTATTAGTGGCTAGACGCGGCCACTATTCGGGCCTAGTAGTGGCTAGATGCGGCCACTAGTTGGTCCTATTAGTAGCTAGACGCGGCCACTAGTCACGTTTACCTATTAGTGGCTAGGCTCAGCCACGAGTTGGGTCTATTAGTAGATAGACGCGACCACTAGTCACGTTTACGTATTAGTGGCTGGACGTGGTCACTATTCGGCCCTATTAATAGCTAGACGAGGCCACTAGTCACATCTACGTATGAGTGACTAGACTCAGCCACTGGTTGGCGGAAAATATAGACCCATCTTAACCTACAGGAGAGACGAGTCAGAACGCTGGAGATTTTATTACCAAAAAAGAATTCGCTACAAAAAAAGAACCACTTGAAATTCAAAACTGGTCATGTTTTTTCTAGCATTTAGTATCACTTTTGGCAGTAAATGAACTTACAATAACACCAATCGCTTTTTTATTTAAATACGAATATGAATAAATTGAGCTATATAAAATATGGTTTATTTAAATATAAGTGAAACAAGCGATTATTCATTTTATCCAGTAATTGTTTGCTGACATAATGATGTAGCAAGTAAAGTTTCGTTTGATAGAATGGTTTCGAACAATTGATTAATGTTTCATTTTACAAAACGCGATCAAATTCAATTATTCAATATTCATGAAAGTTAATCGATGACCTGTGTACTACAAAGATGAACTCAAGTTCATTTCTGTCTGTGAATAAAATTAATTTGTTTGACTTTTTAAACGTTATTTAGACACGCCAAAAATGGTCACTCTTTAACGGGGATCTATTGCCTTAGGAAATAAATTTTTGATGAATAAAATCAATATTTTTATTTAGTTGCTCTTCTGGGATAACAAAATTTAACTATGTAAATAAAAATATCAATTAAATGTCACCGATTTCAATTGTGATATGCTAGTGGCCTTTTTCTGACAGATACGTTTTATGGTTGGTTGCGTGAACACGATTTATCAAAGCTTTGACTTTGTACTTTTTGTTGAGTGAAGTAATATGTATAGCTCACTAGTTCTCATCAGAGCGCCATAGAAAGTTTACAGAGTGTAGTGTTTAATAGATAGGATTAATAAATAACCACAGAGAGGCATGTGGACGCCACCTGTGGCAATTTGTAAGGGATCGATATTGTCCAACCAAACCAAATAGAGTGTGCGAGTGGTCGCGTCAAAGATGAGATTGTGGACAAAAATCGCTACTTGTGGCAATATTCAGTTGTCTGGGGCCTATGCACACTAGACAACTATATTCTAGTCTCGAAATAGATGGAAAAGTAGACGCGACTAGTGGCCGCGTCTAGCCACTAATAAGTAGACGTGACTAGAGGCCGCGTCAAGACACTGACAGGTTCAACTAGTGACCGCGTCTAGTCACTAATAGGCTCGACTAGAGAGAGCCTAGAGGCTAATAAGAGGCCGCGTCCAGACACTGATAGACGTGACTAGTGGCCACTTTTAGTAACTAATAGATGTGACTGGATCCTGTGTTTAGCCGCTAATACGTACACGTGACTAGTGGACGTATGAAGCTACTAATAGACTCGACCAGTGGCCTTGTCTGGCATCTAATAGACGTTACTAGTGACCGCGCCTAGCCACTAATAGGCTCGACTAGTGGTCGCTTCTAGCAACTAATAGACGTGATTAGTGACCGCGTCTAGCCACTAATAGCATCGACTGGTGGCCGCTTTTAGTAACTAATAGACCAGACTAGAGGCCGCGTCTAGCCGCTAATACGTTGACGTGACTAGTGGACGTTTGAAGCTACTGATAGGCTCGACCAGTGGCCTTGTCTGGCGTCTAATAGAGGTTACTAGTGACCGCGCCTAGCCACTGATAGGCTCGACTAGTGGCCGCTTCTAGCAACGAATAGACGTTATTAGTGTACGCGTTTAGCCACTAATAGGCTCGACTAGTGACCGCGTCTAGCTAGAAGTAGCTGCAACTGGTAACTGTGTTTAGAGGTGGTCGGTGGTTCAGTGGTTAAGTGTGTTGGCTCTCAACCGAAAGGACACGAGTTCGAACCCTAGCTAAGCAGAAAAAAAATTACCGACCATTTCTCAAATAGAAGATAGATCAGTCATAGCACTATTGTCCTGAAACATCAAAAAAAAAAAAAAGTAAAGGAGAACCTAAAAAAAAAACTGTGTTTATAATGCCCACTTGGTGGTGTGCAAAACATGTGTACAGTGTTCAGTCAATCTTGTATGGTGTATCAGAGATGCCACAGTCTCTGGATTCTGGTTGTATCTCTCTCTCTCTCTCTCTGTTTCATGTGTATCCATAGATTAACCGTTTAATCCATTATTGCCATAGAGGACGCCAGCGCCACCTAGTATTACCATTATTGTGGGTTATATACCCACATATAAATACGTGTTTTGTGACGTTTTCGTAGTTTTTGTTTCGTTGTTTAGCTTTTGGACGCATCACAATCGAGTAAATGCGGCTTTTTAACTTCATTACGCCAGTTTTAAACCGGAATAATCCTCTCAAAACGCGGTAAATGACAACGTTTTGTAATCGAATATTACTTCAAAATCCTCACGTTACGCTGCATATCATTAATACGAGCGTTTCCACATGCACATACGCATACGCGAACGGTTTACAAAAGGTAAACGACGAAATGCTATTGTACAGGGCAGTTTTGGAACTAATGTTGGGCTTGTTTCGGCACTGCCACTAAAACCGTTGCGACGTTTTATTTTCCTTTCCCTTATAATAACCGTGAAGTCTGTACGTTAAATTCGTTAACGTCGAACAATAAACCTTTTAATGGAAAGTAACTCTTCGGAATAAAGTGCGGGGTTTTTAAACCTGTTTTATTACACCATTTGGCTCTAAAAAACAAATTAACGACATTAGTCGTGTCTCTTATTTTTTTTTTATGAACACATGCATTATATAATTGAATTTATTGAACAGACCCAATTTGGGGAACTACCCTATGCAATATAGAATAAATGGAACAAGGTGTTCCTGTTCAGCATTCTGTAAAATTATCTCCTGGTGGGTTTAGCTTTGAAGAAGAAATGAATGAAATCTACATTTTCAATCAACTGGCCGATTAATCTCAATAAATACTGTTTTAAGACAAACGAGATATTTGAAAAGTTTTGAGATTCCGTTTCCTCAAAGTTTGAAATCACAAAGACCAATTTGGATTCCCAAGCGACTCTTTAATCATTAAAGACAAATGGAGGAACGAATTATGGGAACCAAAACTTTCTCGTAATAACAAACGACTGAACAGAAAAATTGGCTGGGTTTCCATCAGTTCAATAATATTGGACTCTTGTCAATAAAAGGGCCCAAAATTTAGTTGGTCGAAATTTAGCCACACGTAGTAGTAAAAGAGAACTTTGTAATCTAATATTCGATTTAGATAAACGGCCGTTAGATTAAGTTTCTTCGAGTTACAGAGTGCCTCTGCAACTCTCATGCAGGCTCAGGTAATAAACGAAGGAATTTCGGTGCGTACATTGGTCCTTAACGGCAGGTGCAACGCGGAGGCGCATTGCCTCCGACCACAATCCAACCCCAGGTCCTAACTTGCACCTGCCGGCTGCTGACACGGTCTTCCAGGTGTCATTGCAACCGAAATGCACTCGCGGTTAAGCACTTCAACTCGGATGAAGGACAATTGCACACACAATGATAAATCCTAACTAAGGGTATCTATATGCATCCCTCTTTTTAATTAATAGTTTGGTAATGATGCTCTATAAAATTTTTGCTCTACATAATTTCGAAAATTCACATGATGGATATGTGGGTTTTAATGTTCAAAACCAGGAATAATTGGATTTCAGCACAGAAATTTTTGTTGTATGACAAATAAATTAGCAATTGTTCTCGTTGAAACCGAACGTGCGGTTGACAATGAATTTGCAATTCATGATGCAGTTCAGTGAAGAGCAAAAGTTGTATAAAATAACAATGTCATTAAAAAGAGTATTATATTGCCTCGAAGATTGCAAAAATCTAAACATTATCAACGCTTCCAAAAAAGATATTTCTTTTTAAATAGTTTTTAATTAAATTGGGTTCTACATTGATTCCATTCAACCAAACTCACACCTCATAAAATTTTCTCTACCTCATAAAGCGATTTTCTAATTTTCGTAGATTAATCCTCATAAAATCATCTTTAGACTTCATGCTACTTTTCATATTTAACAATTATTGATAGTTAGATGCCATCAGATCTAATAAGTTCTGGGGCTTTTCAGAAATTGCATGGAATCTCCCAAATTTCATGAAACCATTTCATAAAGCTTTCTGGAGGCCAAATAAACCTTAAAATTTTTTAGAAACTCTACAGAGTTTTCTAAAAACTGAGGATATGAACAGAAAACTTCATAGAACCTTCTAAAAATCCCACAGAACTTTCTAGATACTACATAGAACTTCATAAGAATTCTTAAAAAATCCTACATAACCTCATAAAACCGCTTACAAACCTCCCAGGATCTTTAAGTAATAGTCAGACTTTAGGTATAAACATAAAACTTTTAGAAAATCTCATAGAACTTTCTAGACGTCAAGAGAGAATTCATACATCACTGAAATCTCAGAGAACATCCTAAATATTATGTAGATCCTCATAAAAACTTTACCAAAAGCTCTAGAAATTCTATGAGAGCATCTTAAAACCTCATAGGGCTACCAAGAAACTTCCATACGATTGAAAACTTATGGAAACCTCGTGGAACCTTTTAGACCTTCTGAAAGATTCAGGGAAATTTCATAAAACTCTCTAAAAATTTCTCTTACACTGTAGACCTTACAAAAACTTCATAAAAGTTTCTTTGAACCTCACGAAAACCTCATTGGGCTACCAAGAAACTTCAATACGATTGAAAACTTATGGAAACCTCGTGGAACCTTTTAGACCTTCTGAAAGTTTCAGGGAAATTTCATAAAACTCTCTAAAAATTTCTCTTACACTGTAGACCTTACAAAAACTTCATAAAAGTTTCTTTGAACCTCACGAAAACCACATAGGGCTACCAAGAAACTTCAATACAATTAATAGACCCTTGGTATAAATGGTAAACTTGTGGTACAACTTTGAAACCTTGCAATCCTTCTATATCCTATGAATCAATCTACAAACTTCAAAGAAATCTGATAGGTCTTTCTAGAACTTCTTAAAATCTCTCTAGACCCTACAAAAACATCATAGAAGCTTCTAAACTTTATGAAACCATTGTAATTATGAAACCAATTTCAAGAAAGAACCTAAGAAACTTCTAGAACTTTTATGGGATCTGACAACTTCTGAGATCTTTTAGAAATCTCAAAGAACCTTCTAGACATCACCTCATAAAACCATCTAGAAACTTCATAGAAATCTCATAGAACTTCTAAGTTTATATTTCTAGAACCTTTATAAAACCATCTGGAAACATTTTAGGTACACCAAGGATCTTCAACGCAATTGACAAACTGTAGGTACGAAGGAGAAATCTTTGGCAACTTTTGGAAACCTCATAGAACTCCAAAAACTCTTTAAAACTGCCTAAAAGCTCTTCAAAAACCCTTTTAAAAGCTTCTTAGTAACTTCTATTAAGTTTCCATTTCTTGAAACTCTCATTCTTAAAATCAATTGAGAAACTGGAAGAGCAGAAGGTAAGCAGGTGCATTTCCGTATTATCTTCTCTTACTTCATCTTCCAAAACACATTCGTATAATTATTACATTTTTCACTCTACTTTCTTTTTACACTTCCATCTGTCCTTTGGCCTACATTACGCCCTGATAAATGTCAAGCATTCAAAATATTAATTGAAGTGAATTTTCTTCTTTCGAATGAGCAATGCCGACTGAATCTCTTTTCGATGCTTCAAACCTGTTTCCAAAACCAACAACAGAGGACGAAATATAACGTTGCAATAAATGTAATCTAAAAAAATGGTTCTTTTACAAATGAATATTTATTCAAACAATTTCTCTGCTTTTTCAATTAATAAAAATGAATGACATTGGGGGTTAAAGAAGTTCGTTGGGTATCCAATCAAATTATGTCAACTTTCTCATTTTGGTGGTTGAATTCCACCAACAGTTGTTAAGTTTGAGTTGTGGAAGTTGACTGTTGTTACAACTAAATATTACAGAATGCTTTTATGATAAAATTAGTTTCCATGACCGTGAGATACATGTCAATAACCCAATCAACCATCAATAACTTGGCAAAAAGTGGTCTCTGGTAAGCGATGAGGTTAAATTTTTTGAGCACGCGGTGGTCCTTTGACTAATTTTTCTCATTTTTCTGCTTAATTTACACGCAGGGAATAATGCTGACAACTTTTTTCCGCGTCACGGATTTGTGCTTCATTTAACGGATTATTAAGAACCTTTGTGAGCTGTCGATGACTTACGAAACGTGTCGATGGGAATTTCTGCAAAAACTTATTCTTGCACATATTTAATCGACTACTACACAAACGTTTATTGGAATCTTTTGACTACATAGTAGAAGTATCAGTTTGAGTTGATCACGAACTGAGAAGATAATTTTTTTTTGTTATAAAAATCACGTGCGCATTAAGGCTCTTCTGTACATTACAGTCTTCAAAATTGACTTTTTAATACATGGCATCTCTAACACTATGCCCAATCAATGTTCAAATGGTTTGGAAGGGTTGATGGTACAGGAAGGTCAGAATCAGGGACAGATTTAATCTCAATGTGAAGACAGAAGTAACACATTAGGATGATGCTGGAGAAGTTTGGATAAATTGAACAAAATTGACTTTGCAACATGTGGGATCTCTTACATTATGTCCAATCAATGCCAAAATAATTAGAGAGGGTTGATGGTACAGGAAGATTAGAATCAGTGCCAGATTTAATCTCAATATGAAGACAGAAGTAATCCATTAGGATGATGCTGGAGAAGTTTGGATAAATTGAACAAAATTGACTTTGCAACATGTGGGATCTCTTACATTATGTCCAATCAATGCCCAAATAATTTAGGAGGGATGATGGTAGAGATTTAATCTCAAAGTGAAGGCAGAAATAATTCATTCAGATGATGCGGGAGAAGTTTGGATAAATTGGACAAAAAAGTGCCATCTCTTACACTATGTCCAATCAATGCCCAAATAATTTGGGAGGGTTTATGGTAAACATTTACTCTCAAACTGAAGGCAGAAATAATTCATTCAGATGATGCGGGAGAAGTTTGGATAAATTGGACAAAAAAGAATTTCAAAAATGTGCCATCTCTTACACTATGTCCAATCAATGCCCAAATAATTTGGGAGGGTTTATGGTAAAGATTTAACCTCAATGTGAAGACATAAGCAATCCTCTTGGATGAAACTGAAGAAATGTGAGGGGTTCCCTTAGGATATGACCCAAAAAGTATCTGGTTCATGAGGTCGTCTTCATGGAATTTGGTTTCCGTTACACCAAAACTTTTCTTTTGCAGTTTTATTAATCTTTTCATATCAAAATTCTTTAAGCATAAAATTTAGAATTACACGGTGTGATTAGTCCGATTTTCAAGAGGCGCCAATAATCTGCTTCATCTGATACAGTGGTAGAAGTTGGTGCAACTCAATTATAACATACAATCGAACTTTACAAAACCAATAATTGCGAAGTTGGAAATTAATATTTTACATGTATGTACCTATATACAATTATTTTCTGTATGTACAAAAAAACCAATAACAATAGACTGGATAAAATCGTTTTTCCAACATTTGATACAATGTTAATAAAAAAAAAAAGGAAGAACTGTGTAACTTCGTTCGTTGAAAGACGGCCCCTTGTTTGTAAGATTCATGTGTGTGTTGCTATCGGAAGAGGTTAAGGTTTGAGAAGGTCTAATGGCCCATTTCCCTTCGCTGCTTTTACCTGCTTGAAGCCACGGCATTAAGGCCATCCTAACCATAATAAATGGAAACGATCAATTACAACTAACTTTCGAAAAGTGGGAAACGGAAACAGCTACACCCCTCACGACCCCAAAATGTTTACCTGCATTTCTAACGCATACATATATTCAGTAATTCCAGTAATTAAGTTCAAACATTAATTATTCCGGACAAGCACCCCGTGTATTACAACGTTGTTTCAAAATAACACTTCAGGTAATGCTAAGACACAATTTGTAGTTTTATTTCAACACGAGATCAACTTCATCAAATTCAACTACTGGATAGTTAACTCTACTTAGGATACAGATTTACTCTAGCATATTGGAACTTCAAGAACTAATAACCTCAAAGCAAACTCGTCAAATTAGCTTCACTGGGATTTCGAGGATCATCAGGTATATGCAGGGGGTAATTTTGAGGCCAAAGCTTTAAAAACTTCGATGGAAAAGACAACTGTGGTCTTTTTCTACACCTCATCTTCCAAATCTCCTGTTCATCGTTTCCGTTTAGAAGTTCTGCAAACTTTTTGGATAAGCCCTGTAAATGGTTTACGATTGCAAATTGGAGATCCCTTTGTGTTGGGTCTATCGACCAGTGCGATTGTTATTGAAACAATAATTGAAGCAGAATTTCCTCCAAATGACTGTATTATCATCGCAATTATAACTAACAAATTCATCTGAAGGATTTGTTAGAGGATACAACATCACATACACGAGCAAAGTTCTGGTAATGATAATATTATAAGAAATTAATTAAAAATGCTTTTCCTTTTATGGACAAAAAAGTTTTTAAAACAATGTTAAATAAGAGGAAAAACTACTTTTGTACGTACAATTTGCGTTTCACAAAGCAATTACTATTTACCATTTAAACTCGTTTACTCAGATCGTAATTTGTTCCACTGAAATCCAAAATTGAATTGATCAAAGAATTGTAGCTATTTGTGAGTGAACTTTTTTCTAGACGCAGAAAATCAGTGGTAATATACGTAAATACCGCACAAGTAGCAAAGAAATTTTGCGGTTAAATTATTTCTTTTGTACTGCTGTTAATTCTTCCACATATTAATTGTTTGTTCTTTAAATTATTCCGATTGATGGACCTCTGAGAGTCGGTTTGTAAATTTATATTAAGCACTACCAGCGGTGACTAGTGTCTGGCACCAGTGGCTCAGCCGATCTACTAGACGCGGACACCAGTCATATACACTAGTTGCTAGATACGACCACCAGTCGCCCATTTGTCGAGACTGAACCTTGCAGTGGCTATATGTCGCCACAAGTAGCGTGCACCGACTACTATCGCCTTGTGACCGTTAGAACTCTAACTAACTTGAATCCAAAAGACGATGAAGTATTTACTACTAGAGGTTCATCAAGCTACCAGACGCAGTCACTAGCCACAGTTACTAGTGGCTAGATACGATCACCAGTTGACCATTTGTAGAGACTGAACCCTTCAGTGGTTACAAGTTGCCAGATGTAGCGAGCACTGACCATTAATCAACTTGTGGCTTAAATGTAACGACTAGAACTCTAAACAATTTAAATCCAAAAGACGATAAGTGTCTTTTCTAGAGGTTAAATCAAGCTACTAGACGCAGTCATCAGCCACAGTCACTAGTGGCTAGATACAGCCACCAGTCGCACCACTTTTCCACCAATTCGCCGAGACTGAACCACATAGTAGCTGGCAACTATGGTCTTGTGTGCACTAACGACAAGTGACTACATGTCGCCACAAGTAGCGAGCACTGATCACTATGAGCTTGTGGCTCAAATGTGACGACTAGAACTCTAAGCAATTTAAATCCAAAAGAAGATAAGTGTGATTCATTCAAGCTACCAGGCACAGTTACTAGTGGCTAGGTAGGGCCACAAGTCGCCTCTAATTTACATCTTATTTGTCGAGACTAAACCACGTAGTGGCTGGCAACTATGGTCTTGTGTGCACTAACGACAAGTGACTATATGTCGCCACAAGTAACGAGCACTGGTCACTATGAACTTGTGGCCCAAATGTGACGACTAGAACTCTATGTAATTTAAATCCAAAAGACGATAAGTGTCTTCTACTAGTGATTCATTCAAGCAACCATACAGAGTTACTAGTGGCTAGATACGGCCACAAATCGCGTCTACAATAACTTAACCTAACCAGACACAGTTACTAGTGGCTAGATACGGCCACAAGTCGCATCTATTATACAGCTTATTTTTCGAGACTGAACCAAGAAGTGGCTGACAACTACGATCTTGTTTAGACTGACGACAAGTGACTATATGTCGCCACAAGTAGCGGGCACTGACTACTATGAACTTGTGGTTCACATGTGATGACTAGAACTCTAAGTAATTTAAATCCAAAAGACGATAAGTGTCTTCTACTAGTGATTCATTCAAGCTACCATACAGAGTTACTAGTGGCTAGATACGGCCACAAGTCGCGTCTAATATAACCTAACCTAACCAGACACAGTTACTAGTGGCTAGATACGGCCACAAGTCGCATCGACTATACAGCTTATTTTTCGAGACTGAACCAAGAAGTGGCTGACAACTACGATCTTGTTTAGACTGACGACAAGTGACTATATGTCGCCACAAGTAGCGGTCACTGACTGCTATGAACTTGTGGCTCACATGTGATGACTAGAACTCTAAGTAATTTAAATCTAAAAGACGAAAAGTGTCTTCTACTAGTGATTCATTCAAGATACCATACAGAGTTACTAGTGGCTAGATACGGCCACAAGTCGCGTCTACTATAACCTAACCTAACCAGACACAGTTACTAGTGGCTAGATACGGCCACAAGTCGCATCTACTATACAGTTTATTTTTCGAGACTGAACCAAGAAGTGGCTGACAACTACGATCTTGTTAGACTGACGACAAGTGACTATATGTCGCCACAAGTAGCGGGCACTGACTACTATGAACTTGTGGCTCACATGTGATGACTAGAACTCTAAGTGATTTAAATCTAAAAGACGAAGAGTACCGAGGGCTATCCACTAACTACTTGTGACTGAAACGCGACCACTTTCGGTCTCCACAACGACTTGTGTCTGTCATTGGTCGTTGTTAGCGACAAGAAACAGAAGACCTATACTTTTGCGCAAGTCAAAGTCAATATATTTACTGAAAACAGCTGCATTTATTGTGCAACATTTCTGAAAGGTTAATTTCCATTCGACTATATCGAAATCTTTCAATTTTTGAATCGGAAGACGCGTATGGAAGTTTATAACGAATTCAGTGTTTTTGTGGATTTAAAGTAAGAAGAAAACGCTTTGCGGCACAAAGGTTATCTGCAAACTTCTCTAGATTTTAAGATACGTAACAACAGAACGTTCGTTACCCGAGGCAACCGACCTTATTCCCTAGAAAGTATATTTCACGGAAAATGCGGAACCGAAACAAAACTTCTGAATAGATTACCTATACGTCTGTAGAAGCAAATCGGAAAAGTTTATAAAACAACAGCATTAATAGGGAAGCGCATTTTGATTGGGTTTATATGTATTTTATGCAAAAGTTGTCGACGGTCATGTTTACCAACTGCTGTATTAATATGGAAAATTTTATAAAGGATCCACTACCCATAATTCATCTGGCTCTTTGAGGCGAGGCTCCTATATGGACTAGGACCCATCGACGAAATTTCGAAGTCGAAATCTAAACTGCTTTGACTTTTTATTATGAATTAATTTCGAGTTTTGTAGGGGGAGCAGTGCCTGTGTAGGACTTACCCCCATCCTCTAACTATGCCCTTGTTCCGGACAGGTACACTTTATGTAGCTTTTAAATAGCTTTTGCTAGTTCGTAATGATAGACAGGAACATTTAAATATCGATTTTAGTCGATTTGATTAAATTCAATCATTCAATGGAGGAATCGCTTGCCAGCTTCTATCTTGCAAATGTGTTCGCGTGAATGGCACCAATTCAAAACGGCAAGTAAACAGCTTATATTACATTTAGAGCAATTAGTTTGACGTTGTTTGGATAGTTAGTGAGGGAATGCATCTTGCTGATTGCTTTATTTATCTTATTAACAGACGAATAGCCAATCACGATTAAAGGTAAGATCTACGGGACCGTAAAGCGTGTACAGATTCCCAAGTCTGTTTATAGGTCATCTGCAACATATTACTTCTTAGAAAGTTAGATCGAGCAAAGCTCTTGTAATAACAGGTGCGAGTTAATGTGGTGAAGATTTAGTTTCGAATTTCCCAAATGAGTCTAAGTTTTTTAGAGCTTAAGTGAGGATAGAAGCTCCACTTCAGTGTGGTGAGGATTTAGCTTTAAATTTCCGAAAAGGAACTGAGTTTTATAGAGCTAAAGGTACTACAGGACTTCCACTTCAAAGTGATGAAGATTTAGTTTTAAAATCTTCAAACTAGGTTTGGGTTTTTAAGATCTAAAGCTCGTTTAGAAGCATCGCGTCAACATGATGAAGATTTCGCTTCAGTGTGTTAAAGGTCTCAAATTTCCAAAATGATCAAGAGTTTTTAGAGTTAAAGCGCCTATAGAGCCCTCGCTTCAATGTGGTGAAGATTTGACTTCATATTTCTGAGATAGGTCATAGTTTTTTAGAGCTAAAGCGCCTTTACAAGCTTAGTTTGAAAATGGTGAAGGTTTAGGTTCAAATTTCCGAAATGGATGTCAGTTCTTTTGAGTAAAAGCGTGTATAGAAACCTTGGCTTCAAATTGGTGAAACTTTGTGTTCAAATTTCCGAAGTTGGGTCAAAGGGTTTTAAAATTTCTCAAATGTATCTGAGCTTTTTAGAACAAAAGCGCGTATAAAAGCTTTACAACTAAAAATAACGACGTTGAGTGGTATGTTGGCATCTATTGATTAATATTTCAGTGAAGGCTTAATTAAGGTGATGTAAGCATCCCTGGAATGTTATGCTACAATCCTGTGGCCATACTCTCTTTCATTCAACAATGCTGGTTTAAAACAAGCGAACAAAATTAAACAGGTAATCGTCCAAAATTGCTAAACACGCTGGAATTTTATACAAAGCTCTTGTTTAAAAGCCATCGTGCTGTCAAAAGTTCCATAAATATACGAGCAAAGCAATATCTGTTGCACTGCGTGCTGTTTTACGTTCACGTGTCTAAACAAACGTGTCCAAAAATACACTCTATAAATTTTTAACCGAATAACACAACTAACAATTGTTTATTTCCAGAGGGTTTTTCTTTTTGGGCCAACTGAATTTTTAATTACACAATCACAACGAAAACTGTTAATTAATGTTTTATTCTCTGTTGCCCGTTAAGTGTCCTCACACTGGACTTGACAGTTGGCCTTTTTTCTGATCTTACCTTTTAAAAGTCCCTAAATCCAAAAATGTTGACATCAATGGGCAGATATCATGAGGTGCTGCACAGAACGTAAACGTTCTTCAGAGTTCAAGCACAAATGGAAGCTTGGCTACAAATTTGTGAAGGTTTGGCTTCAAATTCCAGAAATGGGTGTCAGTTCTTTAGAATTGAAACGTCTTTTGAGGATTGGCGAGTGTTTGGGTTCAAATTTCTGAGATTTAGGTCTAATTTTTTTAGAGTTTATGCTTCAACAGAAGCTTCTATTCAAAATAGTGAAGATTCTGCTTCACATTTACGAAAAGGGTTTGACTTCCTCAGAGCTGAAGCGCAAATAGAAGCTTGGCTTCAAATTTGTGAAGGTTTGGGTTCAAATTCCTGAAATGGGTGTCAGTTCTTTAGAGCTGAAACGTCTTTGGAAGATTGGTGAGGGTTTGGGTTCAAATTTTTGAGAAATAGGTCTAATTTTTTTAAAGTTTGTGCTTCAACAGAAGCTTCTATTCAAAATGGTAAAGATTCTGCTTCACATTTCCAAAATGGGTTTGATTTCTTAGGAGCTAAAGCGCAAATGGAAGTCTGGTTTCAAATTTGTGAAGGTTTGGGTTCAAATTCCTGAAATGGGTGTCAGTTCTTTAGAGCTGAAACGTCTTTGGAAGATTGGTGAGGGTTTGGGTTCAAATTTTTGAGAAATAGGTCTAATTTTTTTAAAGTTTGTGCTTCAACAGAAGCTTCTATTCAAAATGGTAAAGATTCTGCTTCGCATTTCCAAAATGGGTTTGATTTCTAAGGAGCTAAAGCGCATATGGAAGTCTGGCTTCAAACTGGTGAAGAGTTGGGTTCGAATTTCGGAGAAGTAGGTCTAAGATTTTTAGAGTTTAAGCTTGAATAGAAGCTTCAATTCAAAATGGTAAAGATCTAGCTACAACTTTCTGATATGTGTCTGAGTTCGTTAGAGCTAAAGCACTTGTAATATTCAAATGACCCTTGTAGTGTGTTGCAGTATTTATCCTGCTACTTTATTTTGCACCTTTCTTATTTTTATTAAATTCAAGAATTATCGTTAAGAGTGTAATTTCCTCCGGAGGCATTCTAATGTCCATTTTTATGAACGAATAACATGCGGGTAGACGTCTTACGTTTACGGGTTATAAACGTAAGAAGCGAGACAAGATTAGACACGAAATAAAGGCGAGCGAACATCTGCTAAAACTCGAACACCGTGGCAACCATAATCGCTTCATTCGAGTTTCAGGACGCCAGAGTGGAAATTATTTGAAGGTAGATATCGTAAAAATTTAATAACAAAAGTCAGAAACTAATTAAAAGAATGAAGTTTTATGACGCAATTTAATTACACCTTTAATAGGATTCCTAAAGTATTTGTATAATTTGAGAAGGAGGTTCCGTTGAGTTTTTCCAGGTGAATATAGTGGTAGATTCAGGAGGTGGAGAGGAATAGGCTTAAGGGTATCTCTTTTGTTGATCTAGGGGGAATAATGTTAGGGAGTTCCTCCTTTGCCAAAGGCTACCAAACTTTGGGTCATCAAGGCTATCAATAGCTTTTTACTGATATTAACTCTTTGGATTTCTATGGCTGAATGGTAGTACTAGTGACCTAGGTAATTTGAGATAACAGATGCATATTATAAACCACCTGCTGTTGCGTCTACCGCCCGCATGCGAGTCTGTAAGGACGTACTCGTGTAATGAATATTAATTAAGTGGTTTGTAAATGCCTCGCGAACTGAAAGTGTGGCACAGGCACAGGATAGGCGAGTACAGTCAGTGACAAAAGTTTCAAAAATTTCTGTCAAATAAAATTCCAATCGTCTAATAAAAACAATGGTTTGATTGTCGAATTCGGGAAAATTTCCTGTCCACTTTAAGTAGATGAAAAAGACTAGCGTTCCAAAGCGTTACCTCAGAGAAAACAAGGCCCGACAGCTTTGACGTAACAACCCAATGATGGCGGTGTAAGTAGGCCATTGTACGAAACTCTTTTAGTCTAGTAGCTAAGGGATATGGCGTGCAAAACTGATTTTGATAGCTGATTTTCGCGGAAGTCTATGTGAGTAGCATTTGTGCAAATTTTTAGCACTGGCGACTAATTGTTATTAGATATATTTGATATTAAAGTTCTACAAAATGCGTTCTTTGACTTCTCGGCGCTCACGTAGCGAAAACCGTGATAGATACTAAAAAAATTGTAAGGACTTTTTTATAGGGAATTGAATTTTCTACAAAAAAATTAAGGACAGTATCCCTCTATCTTTTAAAGGTAAAGAATTACAGCGCTCCTAATACGCTCTGCGCCACATTTGGACGTTTAAGCGCACCTTTGAGGCACTATATTTTTTTACTTGTAAGAGATAGAGGCATACTGTCTTAACCTTTTTTATATAAAATTCAATTCTCTACAAAAAACGTTTGAACATTTTTTTTGTATCTATCACAGTTTTAGCTACGTAGCCGTGAAAAATCAAAAAACCATTTTGCAAAACAGGTGGTGTCTCACATTTGGTTGTTACTGTAAAGGAACATATGTACCTAAAGATAAATATGTACATATGTAAGTTTATATGTTCTTACAGAAGACGTGCTTAACAACCAATCAAGCAACAGTCAACGTGAAAGATGATGATTTATGAAATATGCGAGTGCAAGAGCGAATATTTGACGAGTTGGCGAATTTCACAGCAAACGAGTTTTTCTTCTCGTTGTGACCGTTTTTGCCATGAATGCATTTTATTACGGGGAAGATGTTGCACAACGATAACAATATGAATGCAGACCGTTAAACAAAGGAACGACGACGGAGTAGTTTATGACGTTTCATCTCGACTAAGTACTTGCTCGTGACGTAATCCTTTTCATATCAGTTCGTAAGGGAACGTGTTCTCAATTTATTTGAATAGGGAACTCAGAAATAATGGGGAAAGGCATCTGCCGTAAATATTTTTTTCAGGAATTAAAACTGAACTTTTATTTGGGTTAAGTGTAAATATGATAAAAGTTTTAGTTGTCTCTCTAATTATAATTAAAATAATCAGGGGGCGAGAAAAGGGTACGATCCCTGAAAACATGGAAGGGGTTGGAGGGCGGAGGTGGTGTTAGAAGCGCGAGTGACGTAATGGGTGGGGTAGTGAGGGTGTAGAGAGAGTACTATGGTGGTGGGAATTGGGGTTGGTACTGGGGGTCCAATAGATGTTGGGGTGGGATAAATGTTAAGAATAAGGATTGACCTCACCCCTAACATCTACCCTATCCATAATTTTTTTGTGGTGTAAAAATAATTATCCTTTCTTTATGTAAATTATATTTAGGGACACCCTGTATATAGAACAGTTGTCCTATATTTACAAATAATCAAAAGCTGTCCAAGCCTCTCCAAGACCAAAAAAATTGTATTTTGGTTATTACCTCAAATATTTTTTACATATTTTCCTAAGTATCTTCAAATATCAATTTATATAACAATGTACATAAAAAAAAACAACAGTTACCTCATTTAATTGCAGCTAAAAAATGAATTTTTTTCCATTTTCCACAATGTCACACATTTCTGTCAGTCGATCACACCGAGTACAATAATTTGCCTTCGTTTACAAGAACGCCATGTCCGAAGATGCAAACGATCTACACGTTATCGCCTTCGAGTTAAACCACAGACGAACCGAACTCATCGATTTGATTAAATATCAGAGTTTCGTCGTTGTCATATGAACAATTAAAGTTCTTGTCCTTCGCACTCCCGAGTTTCCAATCGAACGGCTCATACGACAACGATTTATCGATATCGATCCACGCACTTCCGAATATACCTCACGACTTCTCCGTCTTCAGTTTCGACAAACGCAGAGGCGACTTGGTCTGGATTGATAATAATTACTTCCTTGACCTTTGTCTACATCTGTCGATATTTGGAAGAACTTCTTTAATTTGTTTACCACGTTAACAGACATGTGCTATTATATCAATTAGATAAAAATTTTAATCCTGTTTTTTATTTTTCGTACACGACATCTAACGTTTAGGAATTAATCTAGACAATAATAAAAGAAGAGTTAGCTGAGAAGTTTTTCATGATAAATCTTCTTATGGATCCACACATGGGTTTGAAAAGGATTTGACATTATGAACTCATGAAGAGATAAAAATGCAAGAGTTTTGCTGTTTCAGACGTTTCGCTGTTCCTTGTTGACTACATCTTCTGTGTTGACTTGACTAGTTAATAGCTAGGACCCAGCATGTGCCAAGTCAACACAGAAGATGTGGTCATCAAGGAATGGCAAAAAGACTGGAACAGCACAAAAGATAAAAATACAAGAGTTTTGCTATTCCAGACTTTTCGTCTTTCCCTGTTGATGGCATCTTCTTCAGTGTTAACTTGGCAGGTTCCGGGTGGTAGCTGTTGACTTGGCGAGTTAACACAGAAGATGTGGTCAAAAGGGAATGGAAAAAGGTCTGAAACAACACAAAAGATAAAAATTCAGAAGTTTTACTGTTCCAGACTTTTTGCCATTCCATGTTGACCACATCTTCTGTGTTGACTTGGCAGATCAACAGCTACGACCCAGCACCTGCCAAGTCAACACTAAAGAAGATGCCATGAACAGGTAACGACGAAACGTCTGGAACAGCACTATAGCCCTCGAAAAGACAACATTTCCATAACTACTGCAAAGTTAGATTGTTATTGTACAAAATTTGAACTTGTACGTGATTTAGGTCTTCCATTTTCGTTAACATTTGAACTGCGTGAACAGAAAGAGTTCAATTGAAGATGACGTAAAAATTTCCGTTTTTATTGAAATCCATTTGAGTAAAATATGAGGAAACCTTCGTGACGTGTCACTCAAACCTCAATTTCCATAACTACGCATCACAAATTTCGTAAAAGCGGAAATGTTATTACATATTTATAAAGAAAGTGACTGAGTGTTTCCGTAAGTAGTTCATTACGAATGCTCTGTTTTGTCGGTTGTTGTTCTGCTTTCAAAATTATTGGAAATCGTTACGTGAAGACATTGTAAACCCCTTTAAGTAATTGCTTCAACCAGTGTAGGCCAAATAGTAAATCACAGAAGATAAAAGTATTTTTGCGTTTATCGTTTATTCAAAGCAAATATCTTTATTGGACTTTGATGAGTACATCAAGGATTCCAGAACCTAAACAATATTTTCGAAGCCTTTCCAAAGTGAGAGGATTAAAATAATTTTTTTTGACTTTTAAAGTATCAGTTGGGTCTATCAAAGAATTGTAGAAGTTAGTATAAAGGTTCTCTTGTGTGTTTATGGTGTTGGTTTGTTTTCTGATTCATGAAGCAGTCATTCCTAAAATATTTAGGACTATCCACAAGTTGGAACGAGTTTTGGAAGTATTTTATTGGGAAGTCCAGTTTAGGTAATGAAATTTGTTTTCTGAATGCTATTTTTTTTGCTATCATCATGAAGGCTATCCTAATGGTATCATCTAAGACTCATCGTTCCGACTTGTGGATAGCCCAGAATGTGACTGTTGACCATTTATCAGAAACAGAATCCAAAAACACAAAAAAGAAAATCTTCGAACAAACTGTTCGAATTCATTTACACTTTTTTGGGGAGAACTTCAGAAATATTGTTCAGCTTTAGTGGACTATAGGAAAAATAAATGTTTCTGACTCCTTCCAGTAAGGACGTTAGTGAATGTTCAGTTTTTGAAAAAGGTAATTTTGAGATGCTAATAAAATTGAACTGAAAATTGGTAAAATACTCATCTGAAATGGCTGTTAATCATCTTTTAGGAAGGTTATTGTGGTTGATTATGTCGGACTAGTGAGTTTTCAAATGACATATATGACGTAAATAGCGTAATGTCAGCGTCAGTTCCACAGCGGCTTAAATGGATTATAGCAATTTTCTCTTCGGTCCGAGCAAACCGAGCTTTGTACCAATTTACCAACAATGGCGATCTCTATGTGCATGTGATATATAAATCTACTTTTATAAAAATCGTATGACTTTTTATGGGGTCTAATAACAATAATTTACATGAACAAATTTGCCAAAAAATGTTATTTGTGGTATGATGCCATTTGCTTCTCTGGAAAAGAAAGCAATGCAAATTCCTTCGCCTGACATTTATGTCAAAACGATCATTTTTTGCTTAATTGGCTAATTGATATTCTTCGGAAAACGTTGACTAAATATAATATTGATCAGAGTCGAACAAATTTTGCGGTAATTTAATAGATGCCAACAATTTTACTTTAAATTGCTTTCGACGGAGGCAGTTCGTTATCAAACATGTATTAATTCAGTAGGTAATGATTTATTTCTGTAACCTGTTCTACTTATTTGCTTAGCTCGCACAAAATTAATGGAATACATTGAAACAATAGGCCATAATTTCTATTGGGTTCCATTCAACCGAAAGTTTGCACACCGGAGGCCTTCGGACAAATAATAAATAATTTTCGAAGCAGGTATTACGTGTACAAAGCCGACCGATATGACGGTCCGTTTTAAATTTATTTCAATCTTCGTTTAAAAATGGAAATGAATCGAACCGTGAATTAAAAAAAAACGTCCACAAAATTGCTCCTATTAAACTTTTTCTTCCTCCTCCTACGTTACGACTCGATACGTTTCCGGTAATGGAACTTTTAGATCTAATTTAAAGAAGCTGCAGATTTCTAGATGGTGCGATGCGAAGAGATTAAAAAAGTTTTAGTTGCGCTGACTTTGCAACTTCGCTCTTACTGCCGAGACCTTCCGCTTATTTTCCTCATTTTGCAAAAGTAATATAAAAATTTTGTGCCTGGCAGCTATTTTTTATAAACTATCTGATCATCTGTAATTAAACTATTTGCGGTAAAGATCATCAAGAAAATACATAAGGGGTTTCATGATTCATCTGACAATGGACAGGGTCATGCGGAAAGTGAGACAGGGTGGAAGGGAGCAAGACAGACAGGTTGGGAGGGATTAAAACGGGCAGGATGGGAAAGAGCGAAAAAGACAGGGCGGGAGAGAACGACGCGCAAGGTGGAATGATGAGAAACAAAGAGGGTGGGAGTGATTAAGACAGCCACACAAACAGGACGGGAGTGAGCGAGACAGACAAGGTGGAGTGCAGCTAGACAAGCAGGGTAGGAGGCAGTAAGACAGATAGGTTGTAATGGAGCGAGACAGCCAGGGCGGGATGGAGTTAGCGAGGCTGGTTGGGTGTGAGTGGCTCAGACAATGCGAGGGGTAAAGAGATAGACAAGGTAGAGTGGAGCTAGACATACAGATTAGGAGGGGATGAGACAGACAGGTTGTGATGGAGAGAGATAGCTAGTGCAGGGTGGAGTTAGAGATATTGGTTGAGCAATAGTTGCATAGACAGGATGGGAGGGAGCGAGATAGGCTTGGGGAAGCGGATTTGGACAAAGAGAGTAGGATGGAGTAAGACAGACAGGTTGTGATGGAGAGAGATAGCTAGGGCGGGGTGGAGGTAGAGAGGCTGGTTGGGTGAGAACGGCACAAGCAGTGCGGGAGGGAGTGAGACAGATAAGGTGGAGTGGAACGAGGCAGCCTGAGTGGATGGGATAAGATAGGAATGTTGGGTGAGGGTAGGAGAGGGCGAAATAGACACTGAGAGAGAGAGAGCGAGACACAGCGAACTCGTTGCGTGTCCTGTCTCTGACTCAAGTGTCGATTAAGATATCGATCTACAATTTTGTTCAAGAAATAGTTGATCATCCAATCGTGTGAAATAGGGGTAGATGTTAACGTTTATAGCATCATTGTTTCGTCTTATTTAAACAAGTAGTTAACTATGACCATAACTAATAACCAAGTTTTGCAATTAATACACTGAAAGCCAGCTAACAAGTAATAAATATATAAAACTAGCTACAGACAAGTTTGTTGCACAGCACTTCTCAACTTACGGTCGATTAACGTTATGAACTACAACTTCAAAGAACTCAATACTTCAATTAGCAGCCATAGTAACCTATTACAACTTTGGAGGAAAAAGGTGCACATCGTAATTGCTTAGTTTGTACTTTGTAATTGCAAGTGTTTCTACTTGTTTGTACCATTTCATAGCTTTTATCGTTTTACACAACGACTTTACGATTTTCAATTAACTTTAACACCTGTTCTTAACAGTTCCTTCTTTTAATCTACGTTTTATATTTTTAATTATAATAATGGATAGAAAATACTAATGATACGTTTTCATTTCCCTTTATGGTTTCAAATTCAGGGATGAACAGGGTATCTGTAGATAATTAAAAGTAAAGGACCTTTTTCTTTCGGGTTTATTTTTGAAACAGCATTTAAGTTTAAAATAACGTTTTTTTTTTGTTATTAATGTGGGAGTAGAGATTAATTAAAACGTTGGTCTATCATTAATCTCTAACAGGCACTTATTGCATGACGGTAATCAAAGTAATTAACATGTGCGTGTGTAAAGCAGCTTATGCAAACATTTTTAAACTGAATTATCGTATGTTTTTCAAATGGCATACAAATTATGTTTGGATAAAATCAAAGATGTGTACACATTTATTTATACGAGCAACTGTGGGCATTTTCTGTTTAAATGGGCCACAGTCGAGTGGTCTCTCGACTGCATTTTTGTTCATTCGTGGACTCGAAATTAAATAGCCGAGTTAATTCACAAAGATATAAAGTTGTCCCATCTCACTGAAGACCGAGTGTTAATTAGCCTTCTTTACCTATCTAATTAGGAAGACTTTGAATTAATACTACAATGCCACCCCGACTGAGAAGAATTTATATGCTGCTTATAATTCCAACAGTAATTAATTAAGCTCTGAATGTGAAGCTCAGAATTAGATCTTAGAACAAACAATAGAAGAAGGAGAACATTTATGTCGGACAGAGCAGTCGAGCTTTAAATGTTAGGGTTAAGGAACACGATTAGAACCTGTTAAGGTATCTCAGAGTTGCTCGAGACTTTGTGTTTTATTGTCAAATTATGTTGATCATGTTTCGTCAACGTTACGCCTCTATCGGCATTCGTTAATAAAAAAGTGAGGTTATAAATACTGAAAGTAAACCGACACGACGCGACGTTCTCATCCCTGCCTTAGCAACCCCTTGAATGTTCGCATTCATACCGTAATTAGCCACCTGCTGCATATCAAAACGGAACAAGTTGTATGTTGTCGTTTCCTGTCATTATTTCTCTGTCCGTTGAACGTTCAGCCAACCAAGAGAAAACTTCCAAATCGACCACTAGAAAATTAATCGTTAGGGGTTGCTGTAAATTGCAGTTTACGCTACTAATGCTAACAAAAAGAGACATGCACGATGAAATCCGGTTGTGTTTCTGTTTATTTTCTACAATTACCTATTATTGTCAACCGGATAATATCGGAAGCGGTTTCGGTTTCAAGAAGTAACATAAACACTGAAATATATGTGAAAATATTCAGGAATTAATAGTTCTACATATGGGGAAGTTAACAATTTCTATTTTCGATTAAATTTTGGGGCCCATAACTAGTAATTCAAATGAGACTGAGAATCCATTAACGATTATCCAAAGTGAGGAACACCCTTGCATGACTAAACATAGGAGACCATCAAGGAAGTTGATCATTTAGTATTGAAATTCACAAAATAATTACTGTAGATTAAAGACATTACAAAAAGATGAGCGTTTCCTGATTTTTGCTCACTTTTCTTCATAATCACTTACTGCCACCCACTTGTGGAAGACAGCCTTTAGTCTCCCCTCAATTATAAACGAGTATGAGGACGGTGGGTGAAGAGGGATGGGCATGGGTGACAAAACTGTTATATGAGATAGTCTAACTTTATCTAATACGTTATATTTTAACACATTGAGAAACAGTGACGCATTAAAAGTTTTCATGAACTGGTAGAGCCAGAAAGAACCTTCCAAAATGTTATAGAATGTTCTTAAGGATTCCAAATCGTTCGAGAGCAATCTGAAACATCTCAGAATTTTTCGAGGATGATTAGTAATACTTGAGATTGCTCTAGAATGTTCTAGTATATTAATAGTTGCTAGAGAAAGTTTGACAACATTAGCAGGAGATCTGGAAGGGTCAGGAGTGTTCTAGGATGTTCCAGACTTTTCGAAAATGGTTTGGAATGTTCGAGAATAATCTAGAAAGTTCCAGGTTTTTTAAGGAAGTCTATATTATTCCACCTTTTCGAAAAATGGCCTCAAAAATGACCTGCAACGTTCCAAATTCCTTCAAATTTCTTGAAAATGATTTGGAGTGCTTGAGATCGATCTAGAATGTTCCAAAATATTAAGAATTATTCTATAATGTTTTACAACATTACAGGATGATTTGGAAGTGTCAGGAGTGTTCTAGGATGTTCCAGACATTTCGAATATGGTTTGGAATGTTCGAGAATTATCTAGAAAGTTCTAGATTTTTCAAGCAGATCTGAGATGTTCCAGCTTCTCTTAAAATGGCTTCCTACATGATCTAGAACGTTCTAGAATATTCCCGACTTTCTGAAAATGATTTGGAATGTTCCAGAATAATCTATAAAGTTCCAGGTGTTTTAAGAAAATCTAGATTATTCTACCTTTTCCGAAAATGACCTACAACGTTCCAAATTCTTCCAGATTTCTTCAAAATGATTTGGAATGCTCTGGGAATGATCTAAACTGATCCCAAGTGTTACAGGATGTCCTATAATATTTCAGGATGATCTAAAATTATGAGAACAATTTCTGGATAACTCTAAGTAAGATCTAGTAGGTTTTATCCCCATCAATCGTGTGACTCTACTTCTTGTTACATTTAGCCAACTGAGTGGGTCACAGTTTTTAACAAGAGCGATATCTGAGCTTTGCTTTTTCCATATTGTATAAAATATGTCCGCAATTCGAATATTGCATCTCGTTTTACATTTCCGTTTCAGCAACTATTGAGCTAGGAATTTCGAATGCGGAACAGTGTGGTTGATATATGAAAATTGTTTCAGAACTACATTATTGATAGAATACGCTCCCCAGCAATAAGGACAGCGTCTTCCCATGAAATATGAATTTGCCAAAATTGAATCCTCTCAAAACCGCATCGTTAGAACTGTTGCTTCTCAAGTCTCCCAGTAATTCTTCACGTCGTAAATCACGTGCTTTATCGACATTTTTTGTATGGCCTGTCCCTTAACGATATATCTATGGTGTACTTTATGAATTCTCTGTCTAGAAACAATTCCTTCTTGACACGACAAAAAAATATCCAAAATAATAAATAAAAGTAACATTAAATTGAAGAGGAAATATCTTTCTGTTTTTTAATTGTCAAAAATCTAAAAACTCATAAAAGTGACACCCAGGTTAAGCCAGGTCTCTTCCAGGTTCACCTCTATTCAAAATTCAAATTCTCCTGGTCCTATAACAACTATGTAAGTACCATAAAGAATATGGGGCCTAAGCGTGAGCCTTGAGGAACGCCAGATCAGTCAATAGACAACTTAAGCTTTGTTAAAGAAGTTGTTAGATTTAACTTTGTCGTTGGTCGTACGAAAGGGAGTAAATCCAACTGTAGATCCCAATGTCTCTTCACTACCGGTCGTTGGATAGTAATTAAGAGATCAATTTGATCACATTGTACGTAGTTTAGGAGTAATGTCTTTACTACTTTGAACGTTACGACTTTTTTATGGTTCTCACTTTGTTATTTAGTCAACGATCCGCCACTGGTTGTCGCAAAGCTTTTTAAAGTTTCCAGTTTGTTTATTCTTCACCCTCATTTAACGTGTATTCTGCGCCATTGGAACGATGATGGCTTGTGACACGGCTAGTGGAACGATCGTCGTCGTTCAAAAGACCCATTCTAGTTGGCAGAAAATCGAATAGCTTTTATGCTAAACCTTGCCCGCCATAACGGTGACTCAGGCTTTTTGCAAGATAACCAACCCTCAGATGGGACGCGAACTTTATGCTAAATTTATTTAGGATACCGCACGATAAATCAAAAACTTTACATGGTGCAAAACTTCCTTTCATTTTACAACGACACATTAACGGTTACAAACAACTTCTCATCAGAAAGTACCTATCATACGATTTTGTTTGACCCGTTGCGCTTACGAGCTTTGAACACCAAATAATTCAAAAATGTTCATCTTAACCCCAATGAATGTTTAATTATTAATCCAAAAGACCCAATTCACTTTGTATTAAAATTTTCCAAGTGAAAATATTTATGTGTGAGGTGATTTGATTCCATGCATCAAACAAAAAAGGGGCTTATTGTTAGTGTGGCCACATTCTTGAATCCATTGTGACCAAAAATATCGGGCGTTCGCAAGACTTTTGAAATACGTCTTCCAGTTTATAATGGTCTATTATTATACCCCTCGTATTTCGAAAGCCGCCCCGAAAGCTATTTAATCCTCGTTCCTTTTCTTCTTTTATACTAAAATACGTTTCTATTGTTACAGCTGAAGAGTACACAATTAGAGTGGGCCCATAATTGGAAGAAGTTGAACAACTACATGCCACCATCCCCTTCCGGCTCATCCCTAGAAGAATTCAAAGACCACCCATCCAGACATCAACGCCTATTGAAAAAGCACGTAATCGATCTCGAAAAAATTGCAAAGCAACTTAACAAACGTAACGACGATTTGGAAACGAAAATAATTAAACTCGAAGGACAAGTTAAAAGTTCGCTGACGCTGAAGGCGACACCTGAAGACAGTCCTGACGTAATATACGGAAGCGAAATTGAAGAGTACTTACAAATGAACAAATTAAATCCTGTCGATGGACGAGGAAACGCGAATTGGTTTCAGCTTCACGAGAAAATTCAAGAACTCGAAAGTTTTCAGAAGAGCAACGCTGATTCGATTCAGAACTTAAGTAAACAGCTGTCAAACTTCGACAAGCTGCACATGTCGATGCTCGAATTACTCGAAAACGTGGAAAATATCGAAAACAAAATTGACCGGGGCTTTCCAGAGTTCCGGAAGGAGATTTCGAAGCTGGAATTCCAAATGTCGGACGCGTTCTCGCAAGTGGCACTGCTCAAGGAGGATCAAACAAACACTCGGGAATCCGTCAAGGCTATCAGTGTTACTGCGTCTTATTTAAAGGATAAACGTGAAGGAGATCTCGTTCTATTGCAGGAAATACAGGATCAAATAAAAAATCTCCAGAAATCCAACTCGGTACAGAACTCAAAACTTCATGACCACATTTTCAAGGTAAGCACAATAATAAACCAAACATTCCAAAAAAAAAATAAGTACCAACCATGACGTCCGATTTTGACCATTGTATACATGATGCAAATATTGGAGGACTTGACCCTGTTGAAAATCTCAAGTTCAGATTCAAGGTCATAATGTGATGTCTCCCTTGAAATTCTACGACCTTTGACCACATCTTTTTCGATGTAGGTCTTTGTGTTTGAGTTGTACATCGAACATGATCTTCCTCATTGCTAGAATGTAGTTTTTGGACTTTAGAGACCGGTCAGTATGAATTGGCCGTTCTGCAGTTATTTATCTATGGATGCATAGAGGAAAGAAGTATTTTCTTTACAAAAAAAAATAATTTGAAACGAATAAATGTACGTGTGTGGTGAAAATAAATGGATGCATGAAAAGCCTAACCGTTCACGATTTAGAACGAAGTTTTCGTTTCATCAAACAAGCTGTCACACAGACAATTTTTCAGTTTATCTGGGTTTTACGCAAACATTTGTTCAAGTCCTATTCGAAGCGATAAACGAATATTGCTCTATTTGAGCATCGGATGGCTCGATGAATAACCGATGTTCGGAAACACACAAACAAATACCTACACGTAAAACACATGCATCAAAATCAACAATTGATTTGTAGGATAATTAGCAGCTTTTGAATGACTATTTACGTGTTTAAATTAAAATATATGTGCATGTATGGCACCAGGGGTCGAATGGGAGACATAGTTCTGACATTATAAATCTGACCATTCCATATTTGTTGTAGATTTATTGGGTTCAAAAGAGTAATAAAATTTTACGTTTACCACAATTCCATTACCTAGCTAATACTTCTTTCATCCACCATCCATGAACATGTTCGTTAAATTAATTGTCAAAGGATTCCACGAATGAAAAAGTTCGAAAAGTTGCTCCATGTCCTTAATTCCTACTGTGAAAATTCTGGAATTTCATTTTCTTTTTATTTGACTCATTTCATCCATTACACCACCATCGCTCATCAATTTCCACGACCTCGAGGAAACTTAAAACCCATGACTTTCCACCAAATCAGTAGGTCAATGGAACACTTCATTCCTTGCACTTATGTCTGTCTTCATTCTGTCCATTATACTACCACCACTCATCCAATTCCAAGTCCATGTAAAGGATAATGGAGCAATCCGTTAGCAGGTGTGCTAAGTCTATTTTTTTAAGCTATGGGCTGTTGGCACCAAGAGAAGTACGTCCTCATTTTGCCAAAAAATCTTGGATAGCAACCTGGTTGGAACACCATCCTCACAAAACTGTTTGAACATTTTTTCATAGAGGATAATAGCAAACCTCCTTAATTCTGATGATAGGTAATGATTCAAAATTTACTCAAGACAATCCTTTAGGACCCAACAGTGCTTTTGTGTTTGTTTTTTGGATCTTCTAAGACAAATGCTGTGCATTTTCTTCTGACTTCATTTTGTTCATCTGATCTATTTTACTGTGTCACTCATCAACTTTCACATCCTAAGAGAAACTCAAACCCCAAAGTAGATATTAAGATCTTACAGCCAAAAATTTCTGAATGGAATCCTTGAAGGAATGCCATCCTTGTAGAATCTTTTTGAAATTTGCTCCATGAGAAGATAATATCATACCAACTTAATCTAGATGATAATGTTCCAAATTTTCCTTACTTTGGAATCTTTTAAAACTTATGGGTATTTTTTTTTTCAGTAATCAAAATTTTTGTCTAAATTTCTCTCATCGATAAATAACCAAAAATTTGACGAAATAAACTTTACGGTGACTCCACATTTGTTATTTCTGACCACACGTAAAAGTCTGCAAGAATGAGACTAATCGTATGTTAAAGTTTTAATCGAGATCTTCAGAAGACGTATTCATGCAATTTGTCTTTTGGTAATATTTGCTGTTTTAGTTTAAACGTAACTTATTACTTCATGAAGGATAATTAGACTTTAGACAGTTTCAATGTGGCTTTCAGTTGGATGCAATAGAACTTCTGCACGTTCAATTTCAGTTAATGTGGTTGTTTTAGAAGACGTTACAGTCAACGGAGAACGTTTTGTAACATTGTGAAAATCAGGATCAATTATGGTTAAACATTTCTTTTTGGAGTTCCAAGTTCCTATTTATTTGTGATCCCAATTTAATACCGAGGACGTTATTTAACTTTATATTCCTGTATTTTTTAATTTTGTTTCCATTGTGGCGTCTATTCGACAGTATCTTTCCATTGTCGAGTCTCTAAAAGTAAAAACATAATCCCGGAATGGAATAAAGAGACAGGCCGTCTGTCCTAGTCCAATAATTACATTCGTGGTCAGAATTAAATTCTCTGTTCGATTGTATTGTAAAAGTCCGCACGAATTGTTCGATAATGGACGCCACCGCGTTGATGGCGGAATCACTGTTATTGTTGGCGTTCGATTGAAAATATTTCCTGACCCATTTCCAACCCTCGTGCCGGGTTATAATTGCACGAAGGGCTGAATTAATGAAATTCCAACATGTCTATTACTTTATTTTCCTTTACATATCCAGACATTTAATCAGCTCTTCTCAAATGTTATGCAGAGAGTGATGTTTTCATTCAAAATACAATACAAAAACTAATTACTCTTCTCCTACCACCATGAGTACTAGTTTTTGTAACAAAAATGTCCAAAAGAATAGTTTTATGGAATACTTTATTAATATAATTTCAAATTATCCTTAAGGAACCAGTCTCATGGTACAATGGTCAAAAAGTCAACTAGTGCCCAGTATTTGAAAATAAATTTAGTGTACAAAAAAATCAAATACGATTTCTCCATTGTTTCAGACTGAATCTTCCACTTTGGACATGAACTCCACTAAATCCACCATCCATTTAGTTGAAGAATTAAAATCCTTTGAGAAGGAGTACAAGAGCATAGTGAACAAGCTACCCCATGATTGTTCTGCAGTTTCTGGTCCAAATGGGGTCTACCTAATCTCACCCGGAGATGGAGAGCCCATAATGGCGTATTGCAAAGAAGGTTGGACGACGATTCAAAAACGATACGATGGATCGGTGGATTTCAACAGAAAATGGAACGAATATTCCAATGGATTTGGATCTGCAACTGGAGAACACTGGCTGGGCAACAGAAACATCCATTATCTGACCAAAGACAACTGCAGCACTTTGGAAATAAACATGAAAGATATTTATGAAAAATATTGGCATGCCACATACGACACGTTTTGGGTTGGAGATTATACGGTGGGTTTCAAGATGTTGGTGGGAAATTATAAGGGGAATGCTAGTGACGCGATGAATTACCAAAACAGGATGGAATTTTCTACGATCGATAATGATCGAGACATATCCAATACCCATTGCGCTTCCAACTATGAAGGGGGTTGGTGGTTTTCTCACTGCCAACATGCAAACCTTAACGGGAGGTACAACTTGGGGTTAACTTGGTTTGATAGTTCGAGGAATGAGTGGATAGCTGTTGCTACAAGCGAGATGAGATTGAAAAGGAGACCGAATTGTTCGTAAATCATACAGTTGTTGCAAGATGATGATTGATACAAATAATGGTGTCAGGCGGAGCCATCCTTTGATTAGATTGAAGACTACCAATGCGTCCCATAAGTAACCAAAGAATTGACTAGTTCAAGAAAACTTAGAATAATAGTGCTTGTAATTTATGGATCGTTGTGCCTTTTATGCCAATTATTATTATTAATAATCCTTTTTCACTATTTAATTTTTGTTAACACCATCACAAGTTTCGGTGGAAAATCAAAAACAATAAACATTTTAAAAGTTTGACTATATGTATCTATTAGGAACTAAATAGGTGCAATGTGTCGTAACTATTGACGTACATAAATAAAAATCAAAATTCAAACCAGTGTCATTGGCGCACTTGTCTTTGAATTATTCAGAATGTTTAAAATTATAATAAGATAATTTATTTAATAATAATGTTGGTAATAAAAAGGTTAAGCGCACAGGTATATTTCCTTGTACATATATTTATTTATTGTCCTTTGGTGTTTAAGTTACGACTGCCATGTTTCGATTAGGTCACTATTAAATGTTAAGAATTGTACAGGGTGTTTTAAAAGTACCGAAACCACACGATAATTCGTCAGTAGTGTATTGTTTGTTCTGGCAGTTCTAAAACACCCTGTATACGTATATTATAAGTATCTACACAAGAATGCCATTGTAAATAATTCCTGAACATATCCTTAGAGTCTAGCCATTATACGTACGTTAGGACGTTTATTTTTAATTAGTTAGTAGTTGTTTATTTTCTAAGTTTGTCTCCACGTATCTGTAAATACAAAGTGTACCACAATACCAATGATTTTTCTATAATAAATAATAAATAAATATTCTGCTGGTATCATTCATAATTAATACTCAAAAAGAATTGTATTACTATTATAATTGCTTACTTTCGGACTTTCTGGTCGTCGTGGATTGAGGTTTCTTGCTGTCAACGTCCAGTCAACTCGCGTGGACGACATCTTTAAGATGCTTGTGTTTCTAACATCAGTCGTAGTCTGCGCAGTTCGTGGTATTAGCTCATACTTATATCGGTCCGTCACGCAGCCATCGCGTTGTTATTGGTGGATGTGGTGGGAGGCAGAGCATCGGTTTGGCACGGTTGCACTTTTTTTGTGCATCGCAATTATATGATGTTTCAAGTGCTGAGCACTTATGACTGATCTGACGTCTTTTTTGAGTTTAACGGGAATTCGTCTAAAGCTATTACCCATACCCGGGTTCGAACCGACAACGACCTGCGCGGTAATCCGCTATTCACGTCGCTTGGTTAGTATTCATCGCCTCGCGGCCACTTGGCCGCCCTCACGGTTGCTCTGGGTTGCTCCAGTTTAAGTACGTCTGTCTTTGCAATTACTGGTAACCAGGAACCACATCCGCCAATGACAACGCGACGGCTGCACGACGGACCGATATAAATACGAGTTGAGACCACAAACTGCGCAGACCACGGCTGACTTTAGAAAGAAGAACTCCTGAATATGTCGTCCACGCGAGTTGAGAGCAAAAAACCTCAATCCACGACGGCCAGAAAGCTCGAAAGCAAGCAGTTATATCAGCGATGGCCAGGAAAGCCTAAACAAATTTGTATTACTATTATCCACCACGAGAGAGCGTTTATGGCGTTATATACAATAGTAGACATTAACTTAAATATAAAAAATTCTTATAAGAAGGTAAGTCGTTTTAAAAAATTAATAAAACTACGGTCGTATATAATTACAAAGTTTATTTTTCCAAAATATTATATACATATTTCCAAAAATAGAATAAGGTTATTTTATTTATACCCGCTTTTTATACACGTACAATATAATATACGAATACTCAATAATTTTATTAACAACAAAGTATTGATTTGGTTTTATACCTTTAAATGGGTTCCGTTGGTATATTGTTCTTGTTGTGATACTCATCTGTGCCAACGTTTAATTTGTCTAAAAGCTCGTTCAGCTTTTGAGCTTTCCTCTCCTCATTTTTCTCAATTATAGTACATAAATGCTCGGTAAGTAGCTCTTTGCGTTCCTGCTTTTGATGTAAAGTGAATTTTGCATCCAAGAACTCCTTCTCTACTTTATCGTACCTCTTCCTGAAACACAAACAAATCAGGACTCACTCTTTAATTTACGAAATAAACAGGTTACTCCTTGCTCTATCTGAGGCATCCTGAAAATTATATATGTATAAGGCTCATATTACCTAATGTTCTACTTACATAATTTGCTGTAACTGCCCACAATAAAAAATGAAAAGATTTTTTTTTAAAAAAGGACTTACTGTGCTTCCATAAAATCTACACTAGCAATTTCTATCTGTCTCCTGAGGATGTTCACATCTTCTGACAGCAGTGCATCTAATTTTTTGAATTCCCTCTGTATTTCATTTAATCTTTCCGTTTCTTCTCGGGTTTTTTTCGTTTTGTCAGCTAAGGCTCTAGCAAGTACTTCCTTCCGTTTCCTGTTCTGTTCCTCTATTAACTTTTGCCGGGCCTGGAGCGCCTCCAAAGTATTACTACTGCTTTTATTACTATTACTATTCCTTCTTGTAGCTTCTGATGAGGCGTTTAAGGATCTATTTTTATCATTTGTAGATTCATCCTGAAACGAAATTACCCTCGACGGCGGCGGATCTTCTAAGTCTGCATCGGGTAATTGTTTTCCTTTCGCAGTTTGAAATTCGCCATCTGATTGCGATGGAATTTCAAAAATTTCAGACGCTACCGTGTTTTTGTGATCGCAATTTTTACTTTCTGAAGCAGAAGATTCAATTTGTTCGTTATTTGACTCATTTTCGCTGACTAGTTCTGGAATTTTTTTTGTTTCGGAAAGTCTCGCACTGTCCGGAATTTCCAAATCTCGTTCGTCGTTTTTTCGTGGAGTTTTTAAACATGCAAGGTTTTTTATCACAGCATTTTTTTGACCCTTGGTTACTTTTAGTAAAACTCGTTTACTATTGAGTACCTCGTCTGAAAGATAACGAGCTATTTATCACTATAATGTTATCAGGGGTGGATATAGAATTTTTAAAAGGGGGTTGATACACAAAAATTCTGCCTACGTAAATAATTTAATTATATCAACTGTGAATTTTGGTTTTTTGATCCCCAAGGGGACCAGACACGAAGCTTTTGTAGTTCTTTTTGTTATTAAGTGATTAGTAAGTAAACAAAAGTCAAATGAGGACAGAACATAAAAGCCACATTTACATATCATTATCATTAATAAGTATTTATATTATGGTCACTTACCATCAATTGGCTTAGTCGTTTTGGAGTTAGAACTAAGGGTTGTAGTTGTGGCTAAGCTTTTAATTTCATCTTCACTAAAACCTTTGAAACTTGACATGATTTAGTAAATCACATTTTGAGGAACTTCGCATACGACTCACGTAGGTTATATTTTGTTTGCGCATGTTTTACTTTACTTAAGTCGGTTCTCATCATTATTATTACTTAGAAAGATTCAACATTTGATACTCCTACTCCTACCGAACATAAACAATGTCGTACGATGGGTTGTCAAGCTGGGATCGACATATACAATGGGTTCTTTGAAATTTGAAACCGTCGAAAAAAAAAAGGAGGGTCTTAAATCGACAAGTTTATTTTTTTTTAACCGATAAGACAACAAAAGATGGAGATTCTCAAGTCGACGCCTATTTATAGAGTTCAATACGTCCCAATGGAAGAACGGAATCCTTATCGCGAAGGTGGATCCTAAATAAAGAATTTTTAATGAGGGAGTCACTTTCGGAGGGCAAATTATAAAATTAAAAAAAAAAGCTTTACAATCTATACCATGTGGCATTTCAAATGAAAGAGCTTGTTCTGAGGGTGTCAAATAAAATTTTTGATAATTTTCTTAAATTTGAATCCTAAAGGACCATCAGTAGATGCTATTGATTCCAAAGTGTTTCATCGATCTCCACAGTTGGTGTATTAGCTTTATAATAATGATAGCAAAAATAAAAGTCGAAAAGTTTTTGAAACTATAATTTTACTTGGAAAGGCAATCTCAAAGTTTCGATACATAATTCATCACGCAATTCACTTAGTGGTTGCTCCCAACGTTTCTCGAAGTAGACGCTGTAGAGGAATCTGCAATTTTTTGCGGTTTTAAAGCCCCATGGAGCATAGTATTTGAAGTAATCACTTCTCATCCTGCAGGTAGGTAACAAAAAATTGGTAGAGGTTTAGGTCTCATTGAGAATAAAAAAGAAATTAAATTCTTACTTCGATGGTATGCTTAAAGGACCAAAAATGACGCCCATGATACAGTAAGGCAATTTTGTTTGATAAGCTTCCACCCATTTTACTGTAGTCTCACCTGGAATTTCGATTCCAAAAGATAACATTTAGGTACCAAGGTATGAAAAACAGAATGGAATGAGATACCTAACGTAGTGGGTGGCATACCAAGCACTGTATGAACAAAATCATGTATCTCTCTGTACCTTTGAATCACGTATGCAACATTTATGTCTTTTATAAATCTCACAACGTGTCTTGAATCTGGTGACAACTTCTAAAATGATTAGTTAATGGGTTAACGAAAGACCTGAATCCTCCCACCTCCACAGTACCAAATCTGGAGCCCTTATGGGTGGGCTACCCTACCGTGTGGGTTCTGTGGGGGTGTTCTTTAAGCCACCATCTCACAATTAGATAAAATGCTACCCGGAATGAGTTCTATGGTTCATATTTGGTCAAAGACCCTTCAGCTCCAGAACTGAAGACTGAAGAAGACTCAATGTCCACACTGAAACCTCATCCCGAATCTTCATGAATGACTTACATTGTCAAATAAGAAATTGAAATAGGCTTTTCCAAACGTGTTGTCAGGTAGTTGTTTCAATTTTTCCAAATCTATAGACTTAGAAGTCACCCTGGGCTTATCAATCAATAGTCTTCTCCCTTCTTCTGTGGACTCAATCTTCTTCAAAAGATTACCAGCAGCGTACTGCCCTAATGAGCAATAATTTTAATTTGCAACGATACCTAACCTAACCCAACCTACCAGTAGTCTCACTAAAACAAGTTGACATATGAACTTTGAAGGGGTCTTTAAGTACAACATATCCTGATCCAAGGGCCAACAGCATTTTCTGAAAGGGTGTTGTTTCTATGTAGTTTTTCGCAAAGTCTTCGTCAAAATCCCCGGAAACGTCAGACGAATTCGAAGCTTTCGAAGATACTTCCTGTGTTGCAAGGATTTTGAGGACTTTGTTGTAGCTTAACAGGAATTGGTTTGGGATTTGCCAAACGTTCAAAGGCCTCATATTGCAATTACAGCAATATGATGGGGATGGTAAAAACTAGCTACTTCTCCCTTTATAAATTCAAAAATTTATCTATCTGTTGGTCCCAGCTGACAGCAGCAAGGTTCAAAAAACGCATTAGCTTAATGTCAAAATTTATTGAGACAGTTTCGAAAATGATAATCATTGATTACTTTGATTTAAATGACTGCTTAAAGATTAGTGGTGCAAAAACAACCCCAAGAGGGCGCATCAACATCAGGAGCATCCTCAAGACCCTTACTGAAAACGATAAATTGAGTTCAGGGGAGACTAAAGTTTATTTCGAAAAAAACAAGACGAATTCAAACCATAGAGGGGTTATAAAAATCTGCAGGGAGGGGGTAACGTCACTGGCGGTGACCTTAGTAATATACCTACAAAGAATGTTTTCTATTTTTTCCTGGATTTTAAGATTATCATCGCAATTTTAAAGTTATCTCCTCCAAAAGCCATAAATCCCAATGATGTTATCAATTAATCCGCCTTATCATGTTTTTTATACAAACTCAGACTTCACTCCAATTTACAATTAAGGTACGCAGTACGTGCTGTTTCAAACGTTTTTCGTGGAAGTATAGGTACCTACATGTCGATTAAAATTCTAAATCCTCCAAGAGGAGTTGTCATTGTCTTCCATCAATCTTGTCTGTAGTCTTAAAGTATTAATAGGGTAAAGTTCAAGAGATCCAAGAAATTTTAAATATTCTTGAAAATCTATTACGAGTTTGTAGTGTATCTGGGACATGGTAATACTTTAAGGGTGAGAGTTGGAGTCTTATAGCACTCTCAGTAGGAGATGCCTCCAACGTCTGACGTCATAGTCAGAGATATTACGCTTCCACACATGATAATGTACCTAATATCTACCAGCAGCTGTATATTTTTTTTTTAAATTTCACGGTCTTTTTACGATCATTCCTTTAGCCATTATTCATAATTTAAGGTTATTTCCTCAGTTCATAGCTTCTGTAAAATTTTTATTGTTCACCGGCATTTTTATCGTGTTACATTATACGGCGTGTTTTCTCGGAGAATATAGAAATTTATTTCAGTCTGTCACCAAACTACCATCGGTGACACGTACCTATAGATTTTTTTTTTAATTTAACCCCCCAAACGTTGTAAATTAAAAATTATTGTTGCTTTATTACTTGGCATAAAATCCATAGAAGTGGGACTGATAATAGGAGAGGAGTTCGAACCCAAACCGGCCAGTGAGATCAATATAATAAATGCAACTACTTACCAGTGACGTGCAGCTTTTAATGGACAACATAAGCTTTCAAAAATTATTAAAACCACTTTCCACCTTAACACATATAATATTACCTGAGGGTATTAGGTAAAAATAAAAATTTTTTTTGACAATTTTTTATTTACATCCCGATTTTGTAAAATCATTACAATTTACAATAGGATTATTTTATGACCTTGTACTTTATTGTTCTTTTTTAATTAAAAATTTTATTTGTGACTATGTGGTAACTCTAAGGGTTTAATGTTCATTTCTTGATACAATTCAGCAAGGGGTTGATCCCAACGCTTTTCGAAGTAAATGTTCATTAAAAATTTGCTTTCCAAACCAGTTCGTACTGCCCATGGTAAGTAATATTCTGTGTAGTTTTTTCTTTGTCTATAAAATAATGACCAATTCATTACAAACTTAGTAAGTCATAATTTGAAAAAAAAAATAAATAACTACGTAGATAAATTGTACCTCGGGTCTTTAGGATAACAGTGTCGAGGACAAACGTGAACCATTTTCAAAAAAGAAAAAAAGATAAAAAAATCCAGTTTGAGCAATCGATGGAGGGTGAGTTCAGTATACGTAAATAATTGTTTCGAATTCCCTAAATAAAAGCCTCAAGTCGACAGAAGTCAGGTCTTACAAAGGCTCTAGGTTAGGTTAGGTTAAGGAGTCTATAAGTCAATAAGGAAAAGAAAACAGTTATTAAATACAGAAGCAGGGGTAAAGAGAGGAAGAAGGAGAGCTAAATATGCCCAGGTTAGAAAAAAATCCAACCAGTCTTCGGACTAATGACATTCTGATAACAATGGCACACCAGTAGATTGACGACTCGAAACCAGAAATGGTGAGGTTTTTGAAAAAATAATTTGGGACCCCATGAGTTTGATTCAAAAGACCTAGAGACCTCTCATCATGAAATTAAGACTACTTATAAATTCTGAATGTCTTACTTTGGTCTCAATCTGACTGGTCCTAAAATGGCTCCAGCAATACACATCGGTAGTTTTGTTTGAATTGCTTCAACCCATTTGATGGCAACTTCTCCTAGAAATGAGATTTCGATCCAAAATAATATGTACTAATTAAGTATTTAGTAACATTACTGAAGGTGCTAATTTTAAAATACAATTATGATTTGGATTGCGTTATCTACTTTTCTGATCAATAATCTAATCAAAGTGGTTTCATAGGATTTGTAAGTACAGCAATGTAGAAAACACTGTAGATCTGTTGAGAAAATTTTGCAAAATCAGATGTACTTTTTTTTTAGGAATTTCCAAAAACCATTCCCCTATTAAATTTAAATTTGAGAGGCTTTATGATTAAAAATTAATTGAGCTTCAGTACTTGGTACATGAATAGATAAAAGGATGGACGAACGTAAACGTTCCTAACGGGTAGTTACATACACATCCCTTAAACTGAAGATTTAAAGCACCTGTTGAACATACGTACATGTCTAATGGTTTGTATTTTTAATAGTTATGGCAATGAGTAGATGTCACAGAACTTTCTGACAGTACTGTAGCTTCATGATATTTATTATATATGTATTTGTAAATGGATTTAAATTTATATACTGTGAGTTCGTGAAAGTTATGATTGAATATCTACTGACCTAGCATATGGGTCGGCATACCAAGGACAGCGTGTGTTAAGTCATGCACTTCTCTGTACCTCTGAATGACGTACGCCAAGTTTACGTCATCCATGAAACGTACGGGAAGCCTCGAATCCGGGCTCACCTTCTATAATTAACTTATGTAAAGTAACAACAGTCGAAACATCAGAAAACATCAGTTCGTTAGTCAAAAGATAATATTAAACATCAACAGTAAAACTTCATGTAAATACGAACAATCACAAATAAAAAATATACAGGGTGATCCATTTTAACCCAGGGGAAGACCAGAATAATAAAAAAAGAGTAGAATCCAAAGATGGATAACTTCTAATGAAGGTCTTGAAATGGAAATCGTGGTTTTTGTCCTTGAAAATGATGCAGCTTTTGTTTCAATACTTCTTAGGATTTGGGTCTTCCCATGGGAGTTGCTTAGGTGGTTCATTTAAAGTGGGCCACCCTTTAGTATAAGCCGATTCTTTTTTCGAAATTTCTGGGCTAAATCTGATCAGACCATAGAACAATTGATGGTCTAAACCAGAAAACCCAAAAAGGGCAGAATAATTTTTGTGGATCCCCCATTCCTTCCCAAAATCCTGGATCTGCCCCTGGACGAAGATGAACAGACTGCAGAAAAGGAATTCCAAGACAAAAAGATGAAGGATTCTTTTTATGATAGATACTCAAATTTGCATTGGGACAATTTTATGACATGGCTAATAAATATTTTACTAGTCCAAAGTACAGTTCCATTGCTATTCATTTGGAATTCATGATACCGATTAATTTTAAAACGAGCATTCTAAATTGGCTTCCCTTTCCCTTTACCCGAACTCTTAGAACTTTTCATCTTACTAAATGTTCCCCAAAGTTAAGAAGTGAAATACTTGGTTCTAAAATTTATCTAAAGCGACTTACATTATCCTTTAACCAGTTGCTATAAATTTTACCAACGGTTCCTGCAGGATATTCCTTCAGACTTTTCAAATCTACTGTATTAGAATTAATCCGAGGCTGGTCTTTAAGAATACGAGAACCTTCCTCTGATTCAACCATTTTATGGAATATATATGCCGCAGCATCTTTTCCTATTGATAGGAAAATAAATTATTTCCGAATAATTAAAGAGATTAGCCAGAAATATGTTCCCATATCATACCAGTAGTTTCACCCAGGCATGACAACATGTCAGCTCTGAATGGATCTAGAATGGTGATGGCAGCAGATCCTACTGTCAGTAGGGTTTTTTGAAAAAAAGAAATATTTATGTGATTTTTCACAAAATCCTCTTGAAAATTTCCAGACAAAGGCAGTTCGAGTGTTTGCTCAGCATATTGGGGCTTTTCCTGATGAAATAGCTGAAGTGCTTGTCGACTAAATCTTCGAACGCTTGACGTTCGAATCAGCATAATTGAACCTATAGATAAAGCACTACATTAAGATCATTAAGTTGGGTTAATAATTTAGAACAAATGGTACGAGGATAATGAATGACCCACTTCTCAAAAAAGTTCACTATTTCTGATTTGAGGATTAGCCTCCAAGTGATAGTAAATTTTTTTTAACGCGGTGTGTAGTAGATGCATTTATTTATTTATGTAGGTACATTACACAAGAGGGAAGTAAAAATGATTGCATGTTTTGTTTAGGGAAGTGGTTGAGTTTGTTTGTTTTGATATATCGCAACTGACATCGATGTTTATCAATATTTGCGACAACGATTTTTGTATTTTTGTTGACGAAGGTATTTTTGTACCTAGTTATATTTGCAAACGAGGATTCAATGCCGACAATTTATTGACTTTGGCTCTTTCTATGTTTACTTTTTCGAATCATTGCTCAATGGCTGTCCGCTTTGCGAAATCGCTTGCGGGGTGCGAGATGTCGTCGACTGAGTTCATAGAACATTGATCGTCGCTGCAGTGGAATTAACTATTAATTCCTAGTCGAGTTAAGAATACCTGCAGTAATTCATGGTCACTTTGCAAACCGCATGATTATCTCAGGAGCTTCTACTACCCAAACGAGATTCTCATTGAACAGGCAACCCCTTCAAATCATTATTTAATACGAACGTATTTAAAACTCCCATTACAATTTACTTTTAAAAATATGCAAAAAAAATGGCTACGTAGTCCATAAAATGTCACCATAGAAATGGGGGTAACCTGCCATATAAAAAAAAATGTTAGATTTTTGGGGAACGAGACAATTTTCCGAATTATGTATATATAAATAGGGAAATCCCACGACGAATGGACATCTCAAAATGGATAAATAAATCGCGATTAGCAAAAACGGTAGGAACACAATTGAAAAACACACAAAAAGTATCAACATTTTATTTATTTTTATTTTGTACATCACAGGCATTCTGTAACCGCATTACAAATCAATAAAATTCATTTTCACAGTAAAATTTATATTATATATACAAAAACATCGTTTTTCAACAATAATTTTAATAAATTACAGGACGTATCATTACATACATATGTAAGTAAAATCAATAACTCATTTATTTCGAAATCACATAAATGTTATTAATAATTTTAAAATGTGTGTACTTATAAGATTATCCTGTTCATATTACGATGTCAACGGATGTGACGTAATTGGAATGAGCTCCATTCCCGCCCCCCCACCTCTTTAGCAAATAAAATAACGTTTTAATTTGTTACGTGGTGGTCAAGGGTTTGAACCTAATCCTGTCTTTCTGTTCCTTTTTTTTACGATAGGGTTAGGTTAGGTTATTTGTTAAGGTAAGGTTTGTTAAATATTTTGACAATTACTTAAAATAGCAAATATTTAAACATCATCGTAACAGTCATCATTAAAAGTATCTGGGCCATGACCTACAATGCCATCAAACGCCTCATATCAATGACGTCACATGTACTGCAAATTAAGTAACTAATAAAATTCAGATGACTGGGTAATTAGCGATTGAATTATTTACGTTCTAAAGTACATGTCTAGTCAAGGAAGATACTAAAATACTTCGGCAAACAACTCGGCTACAACTTCATGGTCAGCATTGACCTTGAAATACGTCTGTTTCGTTAAAAGCATTTAATTGAATTACTTCTGGTTTATCATACAATTTGAAGATAAACAACAGCACCATCCGTTCTAATTTTTAATATTTCTAGCGATAAATTAATTTTGCACTAAGATTAAATAATTAAAACCCCTATTCAATGAAATGGAAACAATAATAATAAAATTCAATTAGGCAATTATTTGTATTGCACACGTACCCTATTACCCCAGTAGGTACCAAACACGCTTGAAATACGTAAAATGTACCGTAATTCCTTTAATCAAATTGGTTTATAATTGATGCTTAACTAATTGATCTACGCCTTAGCAAATTTTCCAATAAAGGGATTAATTGAGAAAGCAATAAATTTCGTAACACAAGCCCTTCATTATGCAATAAACCCTTTTACAACAAGAAAACATAATAATTAGAATGGCACAAAATTTCTTAATAGTAAATTAATTAAAAGGAAATAAATTTCTAACTAGGATAATTTGTTTTGTGAAAGAAACATTCGTAATTGCGTTTAATGTTCACCCATCCAATGACCTTGAAATTTTAATGGGTACTTAAGCATGTCGCCCTAATCAAAAGAACGTCAGGGAGGTAGTTTTTTACTCCACTGCAAAAGGAGAGTTGAGAGGGATCATTGAGTGGCATATCACTGGATAAATCATCGAAGAGGTGCGCGTTAAATGGTATAATTACCAAGATAGACATTTGTTTTAATTAATAATTGCTTAGAAGACTAGACAAATGTCACTTTTAAAGCAGCAAAAACTGAAATTTAAAGATTCGACAGAATCCTTACTTTATTTATATGAAGACCTACAGTAAATCCATCGCTATACAACATCAGGATTCCTTAATTTTTCAGTGGGCACAGGAACATACACAGGGGTATCCTTTTTCCTAAATGTTACATAAGTGTAGAGTAAACTACCAACGACACTAAAGTTCAAGCCAAGAAAATTGATCCACGAAAAGATATAATCTCCCCCGATAACCATCCCCAAATACGTCACTAGAATGTTTTTCAAGCATCCAATGATGGTCGTAGTCAGTGCAGAATTATGCAAGGTGCACAGCACTACACTGTACGAAAGCACGAACCCCATAACACACGACATGAGGAACTGCGCAAGAAATACAACGTTGGTCCACGATTCGAAATTGTACGATTTTTCCAAATCGCCGCTGTAGTAAGCGAAGAAAAGTGCCGGGAAGATCATAAACAACGAATTGTAGAACATAAGCCCGTACTTCCCCAACTCTTTCGAGTCCAGCTTCTTTTTCATATACACCCCGTTAGTTGCGGTGAAAAAGTCATTTAGTAACACAAAGATGTAACCCTGCAGATTGAAACCCAGGTCATCACACGCGGCTAAAACTGCCCCTGCGACCATCATATAAACACAAAATTGAACACTGAACGAAGGCCTTATTCCCAAAATGTACAACTCCAAAACCATGGTCATAAGAATGGAGAACCTCCTCAATGCAGTGAACATTGGTAAACTTAATTCTTTGGTTCCTCCCAGCCCGAAAAGCATATTCCCCACGTATATAAGAGGAAGTGGCCATACTTTTCTAAAAGTGCTTCTTTCCAAATCGGGATATTTTACTATTCGTAGCTGTTTCGCGACGAAAAGCACTATTATCGTGGCCGTCATTTGACCTAACCCCAAAACTTGAAACGATGGGAATCCATAAGAAGTCAGGACTGTTTTGTTAACGACAGTTATCATAAACGAAGCTATTCCGTAGAATAAAGCTGACCCAACTCTTTTGAAGAACGAATGTCCATCACTACTGTTATCGTCAAGACATTGGGTCACAGAAACCATTATTACAAATTAACACTGGATACACACAAGTTGACAACTACATTTCCTGAACGTTATTTTAAACGGAATTCACTATCAAAATAACGCGATTAAATGCGTCACGGCTCTTAATCTAATCGCAAAAATAATGACATAACCTGCATTCTTATCATGGTTTATTTACTATTTACCCCCACAAGAACTGCGTGACAATGCCCCTTCTTATAGAGAGACAGCTGTATTAATTGCTTGAGAAGATACATGCAGCGCCATACATCGTTGAAAAACCTAAATTAAGTTAAGTCAATTTTGAACCCAAATTTAATAAAAACCTCACATTAAGGATCATTAATTATAATTTCTTGGATGATACATTTTTCTTAATAACCAAATTGGTTTATTATTTCACACAACAGTTTTTTGTGTAAATACTCATAAATCTTGATTTAACATAAAACTTACCTTCTATGTAGCAGAAAATTGTATTGAACTTAAGAAAATATGTTGGTAACTATTTTTATCGAAATTTTATTCTTTTAAGTTAGTTTTCAAAATTATAGTACTGTAAGACGTTGTAGGAAACAACTTTGCTTGATAAGGTTTAAGTATTTGCTAGATTCCTCTGTTGGTAATGTAGAACGTATGAATCAGAGGGCAGCACGCACCTATAAAAGCTGTAGCACCGACAACGAATTACAGTTACTGACCGTTACAAATCAAATTGTAGACAAGATAGAAATACGAAATAATTAATTAATCTAAGTATTTAGTTTGTGCATTGAGGGTATGTACCTCAGCAATTATTTTACTGTAAATATATGTATAACTTATAAAATTCAAAGAGCATTATTTTTTTAATCCATTGTATCACAATGAATTGTTAGGTTATTTTTAATTTCGTTTTATTTTATTTATTTATCATTTACCATCCTGCTGTACTGCAAACCCCTATTTTACACCTTAAAAATGTCTATCCACCCATTCCCTATTCAACCCTTTTTTACTTCTTCTCTACGTCTTATTTTGACAACGTATTTGATGGTACGGTGCACAACCTCCAGTGGGACGACTTCTACGGTTTTTTTTTTTTTACTGAAGTGTTTAGTGTCTTTTTGTGTGAGTTGTGTTAGTGAGTGGGCGTTTTATTGAGTTACCAACGTGGATACTTTCGTTGGTTTTAAACTGGGCAACAAATTGGACGTCGTTTTGTTTTGTGTAGAGCAAGAAGAAGGGGCTAATGTTGGCCGAGACGGTGTAGTTGTTTTAGGTGGTGGAGGACGATAACTGGGCTATTAATCTCAACTAACGAGGACAGTTAACAAATTGGTCTCCGCGAGCTACCTCTCCGTGGTCTGCGACCACTTACTTACACTTTCCACCGCCAGAACCGATTAGTGCCGGTACACGTCTTATTAACAAGATTGATTCGCGTAATTCCAACCCCTAATTCAATGCTGCTTTCCATGCAGCGGTAACTACAAGAAAATTATCGTTCATTTCATGGAACGATACCTGGCTAAATGCCCTCATGAATTCTGACCGTCAACTGACACACTTTTTGAACCAAATTACATCATCACCATCGAAAAATCGTTAAGGATTATAGTACGGGGTTGAATGAATTCTAAATCCACTTGAAACACTACACAGTACACAGGGTATTCCGTTAAGCGTGCGGACCTATCGAAAGTTTTGGGAACCTTATTGCCTATTTATATTTTTTGCTCCCTGAGTAGGAGTCCAGCTTTTTGGACCTTTAAAATGGTTGAGTCTGTAAAGAAGTGATGCATGGTACACCGCTATTGCCACAAGGCTCTTGAAGTCAGATCAAAAATCTGATACCTCTTTCGGTACCCCCTATTTACCTAAATATAAAATAACTCCTGGGTCATTCATCCACTCATATTCTGGAGTGAAAAGTGACACCCATCAAATCTTTTGTTGTGAAACATTACCTATTTCATGGTGGGCATTGTCAACTTTGGGTTGGATCACGAAGCTGACATGAGATGTGAAATTAAATTTAAAGATAAAAGTAAAAGTTATGTACTTTGTTAGGTAGTCAAAAAGGCTAGAGAGAATTTTCGGTGGAGCATAAAGGGTGTCAAAATTTGCGCCGGCTTACGTAGGACTGGTCTCATTAAGGTCGTTTAAAGTTATTAAAAAGCTGTCAGAAAGACGGTGCATACAATATGCACGATCCGCGCTTACAGAGCGCCTCTGCCTTGTTACTGAATAATGCAGAGCAAGATGCTGCCAGAGATTACTTTTTACTCGGATTCTCCTTTGTTTCCGCTTTTAGAGCAGCTCAATGTAATACACTGGCTCAGGAAGTCTACCCGTTTCCCAGAGTTCCGTCTACGTCAAATGAACCCGACTACACACAGCCTCATCCTTAATTTCATTTCACAGTTATTATCTCCATCTTCATTGTCTTCCATAATTATGAAGAATATGACAAAATAAAATAGAAATTTTGCAACGAGAAGATACAGTGACCAGTTGCGTAAAATAACACACACATAAACTCCCCGTTGAGGAGGGACGCACCATAATAAAGGAAATCCTCAAGTTCTTTAATGATAGTGAAAAGGAGAAATAAAGATGAGGGCACAATTGTTGAGTTGAAATATTCAAAACAACGTCCATTATCAAGCTGAAGTCAAAATTGGTTTGAATGAAAATGCATATGGACAAAAGTGGGACAAAAAAAAGATGCAATTTCGTTTTTACAAAATTGATTCTCTATAATTCGTTCTCTGAAATATAGTGATACATTTTAAGTTTATGGACCTAACATTTCTCGGTTTGATATCGTTGAAAATAAAGCGGTTACATTGGAAAACTAAGGAATTGCGGAGCAGAAGAAATGTTAGTGGTGTGTGTCCAGGAAGCTCCGGTCCCTCGGGTCCATAAACATTGGCACATAAATTTGATGCCTCACCGACCGACCTGCTTGAATATTGATGGAATTACCTCGCTTTATTGCCTTCTCACTCGCCGCTTTGCAACTCGCCACACCGACATTGAAGATATACAAAGTCTCCCAATCCACATCCACTTGTCCGCCAAACCGACATCCTAGAATACACATTTTCCACATACCACTTCACACATCTACATTTACTTCCAATAAAAATGGAATACAAATCGAATATTCGAGAAAAACTATTATTAAATACAATTGGATATGTTGTACTGCAGTAGGGCAATCCTCAGTTTTGTTAGAATGGCTATTTTTCTGAAACTGGCAGACTCTAGAAGAATAGAGCAACATGACTCTCGAAACGTCAAGAAAAATTGGTAACCAGCCCGGAAGCCATACTGCTATTAGGGCAATCCTCATCTTACTACTATCCGTTTGGATACAAATCTTTACATTACACATCATCATAAAAATGGTTGGATGGATACACACCTCCGCTTCTTCCAATCTTCCAAGTATAAGACGATGTCCTTTGACCATATTACAATATTTTTTATGGATTTTAAAACTCCATCAACATTTTTGCGACGTATTTCGTTATTTCATCCCTTGTATGCGGGAGTGGTCATCATGCTGGTGTTTTAATATTTCAAAAAGCTGACCGTAATACTATGCAGTAACAGTAATTCGAGCAGTGTCGTTTAAACGACAGAAGCGAGAGGGCAGTTTATGGTTCACGACATTGAGCACCAGAGGGCTCTACTGACCACTATTTCCGGCTAGTCCCGATGGACGTAATTCACGGAGCACCTATTAATAATTGAGGGACGGACTCCGAGAAAACGAGATGAATTATGGCCATAAAGCAAAAGGTGCCTTTAATGAATTTACACTCATGCAGTAAACCAACTAAAATATATACTAGGTATAGGGTGTTACCAAATTTTTGTTTCGAGTCGAGTCGTATTTAATACCCCTTCCACCTCTGATCGTGAGGACACCACATTTTGACGAAACATATTTTGTGGATCACTTGAGGTACTTAATAAAAGCTGAATAATTTTGAATGAGACGTACGGTTTATGCATTAATAAGGGAATATTTTGAAAAATAAAGTGGATGCCAATCATGGTGATCGAAGGAATTGACGGTGGCATGTCGAAGGTTAACGCGACGGTCATCAAGTTGGCGCGGTTGCGAATAACAACAAACTGCAAATAACATTCGTGCTCGAAATGGTTTGTGGTTGCGAGAAAAGAAAGGGGAAACGAGCGACTGACTCCTGGGAAATCAACTTGCACTGCCAAAAGATGGAAGGAATTTTATGAGCCTTCTCAGGCCTACCAACTACCTACCCCCGTTTCCTTTGTTTACTTCTAAGATCAAGTATGGATCAAGTCAAAGAATACGATTCCTTTTTTTTTTTTTAAATTGTTCAAAAATATAAAATAAACTAAAATTACCATAGAAATTGACAAATATTTTTAATTTTTGAACTTGATTGGGATAAGGCAAGTAAACACCAACACACTATGTATCAATATTTTTCACACTTAATACAATAACACCACAAAATATTTAAGAAGCACAATAATCTTCGTCTTTGGGTACTCTGTTTCCAAATTCCATAATATTTATACCTTCCAAAATGCTACATTGTGATTTGTTACGCTTACGAAATTTTGAATTTTGACACATTTTTAAGGCCTTCTCAATCCTTGGGATGAATACGCACAAAAATTCATTTCCTTTGTAACGACGAAACCTTTCCTCTCTGCATAACTCAATCCAGTATTGTTTACTAAGGAATCTCTCGATCATCTTCTTATAAAAGCAAAAACATAAATTACCTGAAAATAATATTAAAATAATTATTTCAACATTTAAATACCTACAATAAAATACAGATAAATGAGGATGTATAAGCTTCAATCAGAGTCTTTTGTTGTACTTGTAGTTTGAAATTTAGATCGTAAGGATTTGGAGAAACAAGTGTTCGATTTCAAAAGAAGATATTAGAATTTCCTCAAAATAAATTGAAAATAAAGTCAATAGTTCCTCAAGATAATGTGGTAGTCCAATTAAAACCCAGCACTTTGTCCAAATCCATAGCTATTACTGTAACGAAACTACTAAACGTGGATTCCGATTCCGACCTTGTTAGTTCTCGTCTGCGCGCCGTAGGTAGTTCCGGCAGAATATCGACCATTTAAAGACGTTTATGTCTGCGGTGGTTTACTTATCAATAATCGATATTTTTTATACATTACTCTTTATACATAAATAGATAGCGTTAAAGATTAGACGAAATCGAAAAAATAAAAAGTTATTATAATGATTGCTTACCTTCCACAAGAAAAATTAGAAAAAGCAAGTCAAGTAAAGAAACGCACTTCATATTATTTAAATATTTAATTATAACTGATGTTCATTGTGCTGCGGTTTTCCACAGTTTAAGCCCCCCACATGCACAATTGAAATGGTGTGTCATTAAGCGAGAAATATCGTTAACAGCAGGCATTATAAATGTAATCCCATTTATAGAAAATGAATGTTTATTGAAAATGTTGCTCTGATAAATGCAATTTTAACAAAAGGCATTCCACAATAATCGACTGATAAACACACAATGGAATTAGAAAGAAACATTAAACTTTTCGTTTGTAACTTCAACATGCATGCATCGCTTATATATCATGCAGATAGAAACTTATTTGATTGCCTGATAATACTTACTTTTATGGTAGCCTAATTGCAAAGAAAGGAACAAACTGATAAAGAGATAGTGATTGATATGTTGGACAAACGGGACGCAATTTCGAAGAGAGATTTGAAGAACGTAAAAGTCAATAAATGATAATAGAAACACAATGCATGAATCACTGAATACAAAGACATATTGTATCAATAGAAGGTATAGATAGTTCACTTAAAATATTCTTCAACTTCAAACTTTTAAATTTAAACATAGTCTGCTACTTCCGGTTTTGTTTGACCTGACATGTCCACTACAATCGACTTCTTTTGCTGTTTAAATATTAATGGTTGGTTGCAGACCAGAGGCAATTTGATGCACGCTAAGTCTTTTCATTGTTGTAAACCCTAAAAGGACTTCCTAATGATGCATATAATTGAAAAAATATGGTTGTAACGTCATAAACATCTTTTTTTTTTTGAAACTATAGAACGTTCTACATTATTTATAAATCATTGTTGAAAATAACAAACCATTCTCGAAGAGTCTGGAACATTCTTTTATCATTCTCGAACATTCTTAATCATTCTCGAATATTTCAAATTGTTCTGAAAAGGTCTGGAGCAGTCTAGATTAACTTTCAGTATTCCAAATTATTCTAGAGAAATCTAGAACGTTATACATTATTTCTAAATCATTGTTGAAAATTTCAAATCAGTCTAGAAGAGTCTGGAACATTTTTTCGTCATTCTCGAACATTCTAAATCATTTTTGAATATTCCAAGTTGTTCTGATGAGGTCTGGACCATTCTTCATTTGCCTTTAGTATTCAAAAATTAATCTAGAAAATCTAGAACATTCTACATTATTTCTAAATCATTGTTGAAAATAACAAATCATTCTCGAAGAGTCTGGAACATTCTTTTATCATTCTCGAACATTCTTAATCATTCTCGGATATTTCAAATTGTTCTGAAAAGGTCTGGAGCAGTCTAGATTAACTTTCAGTATTCCAAATTATTCTAGAGAAATCTAGAACGTTATACATTACTTCTAAATCATTGTTGAAAATTTCAAATCAGTCTAGAAGAGTCTGGAACATTTTTTCGTCATTCTCGAACATTCTAAATCATTTTTGAATATTCCAAGTTGTTCTGATGAGGTCTGGACCATTCTTCATTTGCCTTTAGTATTCAAAAATTAATCTAGAAAATCTAGAACATTATACATTATTTCTAAATCATTGTTGAAAATAACAAATCATTCTCGAAGAGTCTGCAACATAATTTTATCATTCTCGAACATTCTTAATTATTCTCGAATATTTAAAATTGTTCTGAAAAGGTCTGGAACAGTCTAGATTAACTTTCAGTATTCCAAATTATTCTAGAGAAATCTAGAACGTTATACATTACTTCTAAATCATTGTTGAAAATTTCAAATCAGTCTAGAAGAGTCTGGAACATTTTTTCGTCATTCTCGAACATTCTAAATCATTTTTGAATATTCCAAGTTGTCCTGACAAGGCCTGGACCATTCTAAATTTGCCTTTAGTATTCAAAAATGATTCTAGAAAATCTAGAACATTCTACATTATTTCTAAATCATTGTTGAAAATAACAAATCATTCTCGAAGAGTCTGGAACATTCTTTTATCATTATCGAACATTCTTAATCATTCTCGAATATTTCAAATTGTTCTGAAAGGGTCTGGAGCAGTCTAGATTAACTTTCAGTATTCCAAATTATTCTAGAGAAATCTAGAACGTTATACATTACTTCTAAATCATCGTTGAAAATTTCAAATCACTCTAGAAGAGCCTGGAACATTCTTTCGTTATTCTTGAACATTCTAAATCATTTTTGAATATTCTGTGGATGAGATAAATAAGGCGTTTTCTCTTTAACATCATTTCGTGTTTTTGGAAGCTCATCAAAATTTCAAGCAGCAAAATAAAATAGCAAAACGCTGCATCCTGTTTACAAGACCATGTTAAATTATTCCGAATGCAATCCTGCATTAAAAGAAACGCTTCCGAATAATTATTAATGATGAAGAGGCGTTCTTGAAGCATTAGCAACCCCGTTGGTTAGTGCACCCCTTTGTGCATGTGTTTGCGGCTTGTTGAGATTCAGTTGGGCTGAACTGACCATCGTAAATTTTATCTTACAGTCGTATAACCGGAGCAGTACACTGGAACAGTAATTTACAATGGTAATCAGTCGACCGGACCTTGATTAAGTGCATGAATACGGAATATTCTGGAAAATTGCTCATTTGCAACCCTCGTCAAGCCCATCCGACCGCTTTGCTGATATGCATCTAGATTATCGATCTTTGTTATACATGTGCATTTGTTTTTGTACCTAATTCAAAAATATTTCTACATTAAATCGTAATTAATCAAATCCCTTGGCCATTTTAAGTTTTAGGGTTTGTTGACCTTTTCTAACAAAAAATAGGTTAAGTTGTCCACCTAAGAAGATATAGAATTCGTAATTTACTTTTAACGTGTCCCTTATCCCATATTCTGGTCGGTCTTTCAGGCTATTACTAGTGATACTACACGGGAATCCCATAAAAATAAACAGGCATCTACCTAAGCCTATAAATCTCCGCAAGAGTAAGCATAGGCTGCGTAATTCAATGTAGCAAAGCTAGTTTGCTATGAATAGGAATAACAGTGATCTAAAAACGATTACAGCTGCCAAAAAGAGCATCAATGCAGCCCCTCGAGAATGCGCCCTCCTCCTGTGGGACGGAGGGGATGACTCTCTACAGCAGGGGTCACATGCAATAAAGTACAAAGGCATGACAATAAGTTGTCTATAATATTTTCAGTCAGTCGAAACAGGTGGTGGAATATAACTTACACATTGTCAAAATTTTCACTATTTTGATCATTATGGTGATCTCTTCCAAAGTGGATTAATTTGGGTATATGGGCAATGATGAAAATTAAACTACATACATGAGTTTGATAAATTGATGAAAATGAACTGGTTCATCTGGTGTCTATTAGTATTTGCCAAAATTTGTCTAAAATGAAATGTGATTGGTTTAGCAAGATGCCCAAATTCCACAACGCCAAACGGGCTATAATGGTCATAGATGCAAATAGGGTCAATTTGTACAAGTCCCCATCGTATGTTAGTGTATGGTGTATATCACAGGACTTATGTGTATGAATGCGTCTTCAAGAAATCGATTGTCAATACAACATTATCAAAGCAAGCGGCGAACGAGTCCAGGAAAACGAAGTAGTGAACGAATTACCTCAATGTGCTCACGATACGAAACCAATTTCCGTTTCCTTGCTGCATGTATGTAGAGGACGAGTTTGTGCATTTGTATCTTAGTGACAACAAGTCGATAATGAACCCAAAGAAGTATAAATCATCCCTAAGTGCATCATTTATTATTAACGGGGGTTTCAGGGAATATTTCGAAACGGTTGCAGTCGCCCAAACAAGAAATTGCATTTTTCTTGACGATTGCCAATCTATCTTTGCAAAAAGTATAGATAGATGCTTCTCATATTCTTCCATAGACAGGAGATAGTTCCTGGTATTGGTCTTGCTTAAGGATCCGTCCAAGAGTCCACGGTGGAATTTATGGACAATCCTAGAAATCCTTGATGGTGGGAACGGGATGGAGTGGAGGAAGAGGATAGTGAGGCCAGAGAAAATAGAATGTTCCAGGACGATGTACAGATTTTTTAAAATCTACGACTTTCCAGAAAGAATCCGAAAATTCTTACTGGAATTCGAATCGACTTGGAGCTCCATTTCTTTGGACTTCCACTTTTGACGGCTTTTGCAACATCAATAAAGAGATTTTCAAAATGAATTCCTGCCTTTGGGCATCTTAGTTTATGGCATAGAACTTTAAAAACAACCCTTGAAGGATCGTTACCAAAGAGACCAGAATGAAGAACTTCAGTTCCTATTGGAAGCTCCAACACTGACACTTATTTGAACGTAGAGCAATAAAAGAACTGAGAAAACATTCGTTACTTTAATTTAGATACATTTTTAAAATTTAATATGACTTAATATTTTTTAAATAATTAAATAAAAGTCCAATACCTATTTATTATTATTTATTAATAACATTTTTAGTTTAAACAATTTATTCAGCTAGTTGACACGGAAATTGTTTACAGATCGATGTAACGGACGTTTTTTCCGTCAGATCAGTTTATTCGAATGCAACTATAGAAAGCTGTAGTGACGTAAGCAGTATCTTACTGTAAGACAACTGTAACTGCTCTGCGCTGCGCATTGCAGTCGTTCACTTATCACAGCAGCAAGAAGCACGTTTCCGCATATTAATACCAAGTGTTTTAAAATATTGTATTAAATAACGTTAGATACTATTAAATATTATTCTTTAATCCAAATAAGCCACTGTGTGGCGTGTGTCTAAATGATTATTGTGGATTTCTACAGTAAAATCGTTGTGTATTTGGTGTTGTGTTGTAATGTAGTGTTATAAGAAGAACTGAAGATTCATCGATTCGACTAATAGGTAATACGTTGGTAAGAAATAACACATTTGTAATTGTGAAGGGTGAGTTATTGGTTTTTATCAGAAATCGATTTCTGTATCGATAGAGGAAGTATTTAAAAGAATGAGGTTACGACGTTCGACCAAAATTGGTTCTGGTGAATGCAAAATTATACAGAAATGTGATTTTTATCACAAAGGGTGGGTGGTTTCATTTGAGTAGGTCAAAAAAGTTGCAGGTTAAAGGAGATTACATTTTTCTTAATGGCAGTGAATGTAAATTAGTTTGTCATTTTGTGACTACTTAGTTTTTGCTTTAAAGCAAAGTATTGAAATCAAGATGGTGGTGGTATTAAGACTGACAGTAATAATCGGTAAAGATGATTATCTAGAATCATCCAACCGTTAATAAAATATTGTTAAACTATTATAACAATATTGAAATAACTTCGAAAAACTAATCTTTCGAAGTATTTCATTCTGTCAGTCGTCTACATCTACCCCTTCTGAATCGACCACTCTCTTGCATTCCATCTTCACTTCAGTTGATATTATCAATGGTTGTCTTCCAGAAACTTCTCCTTCTGCCAATATTTTAGAACGTGGGTGGTTTTTGTCAAACTAATTAAAACTTTCAGAAAAACTGTAGCATCAATCTACATATTAGATTCCTGTAGTAGGCATGAGTTGCCATAGTCAGGTTATGAAAGCAGGGGTGGGATTGCATTTGTTTTAATGAATGTGTGGGAATGAGTGAGTGCTGTACATGTACATGTGTGTGTTTGTTCACAACATCAGTCAGAAACAAACGCAAGAGGGCGCGACGCACGGCATCTAGATTTGGTGAGAGAGCGGTGGCAGCGTAACAAGTTCCATTGTGCGCGCGTTAGGGGAATTCCCGTTATTACCAGCCCCGCATAATCTATACGGCCTGTCGGAAGGGTTACTGCCGTCGTTATGATTGCCACCGTTAATATTTAATCGACTAATTAATGCAAGAAATTACCTATTATGTGTATGATTCGAGCCGTGCCCGCTCATTCGTCTCCTCTCTTCCTTCTCCACTCCCTGTATTCCCGTACGAACCCGGCTCTCTAATCGTAAAATATGGTTTGGCTTTGGCACGGGTAAGTGCAGCCGTTTTCGTAAACGACCTTTTAGGTTGGGACAGTGCCATTAAATAGATACCGGTGTGCCGAGGATGTCGTCACTTTGATGGCTACTTTACTTAGTGTCGTTTACACTAACGACGACATGTGGTGTCGTGTGTTGTACGGAATTGGGGTGGGGGGAGAGGGAAAATTAAATTGCCAACGTGTAACTACACAAGACATGTACATATATGTTTATATATAAATCTATGTCTCCATACATACCTAGGTACCTATACATATACGTATGTGTACACCTGGAGCTTCGTCTTAATGCAAAGAGCTATCATTAATTGAAGTTCCTGAAAGACTTGAAGCAGCTTCAATTAACCGCCTTCGCTGTTACTTAAAGAAGAGACTTGGAGGCAAAGAGACACGAGGCACTGTTAAGACTGACCACCGCGAACCCACCACATGGAGCAACACAACAAAATGAAGTCTTCCGATTATGGAGATTCGTCCAATTTAATTAATTTGGAAAATATTGATAAGAAACGTTTTTGGGTTCGTCCACTGCAGCTACCTAATTTTAAAGGAGTCTCCATTCTGAGAAGTTTTCTCAAGATTCCAAAAAGAGACACGGCATGGACGCTGAAGACACTGAACAAGAAAGGTCAAGTCATGCTTCGCTTCTAAATTCTGACGCTAGAAACTGTTTGGAGTTATTTTGTCTTTGCTTATGTCATAAACATAATTGCAACAAGATTTTTACCAAATTTTCTGATGTGCAAACGGTAATTTTGATGTTCGAAACCTGCAAAGTGAAAAAATGAAGCAGTTCCAGAAAAAATTCGTTGTTGTTGATTGTAGAATGATTCGCACGTCCGTCGTGGCGTCGGGAGCCGCGCCATCCGTAGCGTCCGCCTCCGTCGTTCCGGTGGCACGGAGCCATGAATAATAGATGGGGCGGGCTTTCGAACTCGTCCTATGCGCAACAATGCGACCACCACGAACCTGACACACACAGATTGGCGAAGGAAAAGTCGACAAGCTCTCAAATTGTATACGCACGCCCACAACAACCGCAAATCCAACGGTTCCCTTTATTAAAATCATCATAATGGACTCGAAGGCACCTTCAGTTGAAGAACAGTCCAGGATCCAGCAAAATCAATTTCGTCACGTTCAAAATATTCCAGCTTTCAACAGACTTAATCCAATTGGTTATTACGAATCCTTTGCTCACATAATTTGGAAGAATCAGTTCTTTTTAAAGGCATCATTGGTGTAACCCTCTCATTGATGGCACAAGTGAAGTTGTGAAGTACATCTCGCCTCTCTAAGGCCCCTGACCACAGAATCGTCAGTTCGAAGTCTATTTCGTTACGTAACTCCACTTACTCCTGTCTTGAGCTGATCTTTGCATTCCTCCACTCCAAAGCCTAGAACATCCTCATCTTCAATTATTTCCCAACAGTAACTTAATCTTGACCTCCCTCTGCCCCCTTTTATTGCTATTTACCTATGCCTCCAATATGTCTCTAACTGACTCTTCAAGTGTCAGAAAGTAGTTCTTCTTCGACTTCCATAACGGATATTAAATAAATTGGTTAATATTCAATAATTGAGTCGTTCTCCAGAGTCGTGCCAGACTTGAACGCGGAATATTGTGAGCTGAAACACACCAGGAGTTGGTGGAGTTGGAAGCTGCGTTTAATCTTCGTCAGTGAACTACTGCGAGGGAAGTAGGTAAGCCTGCGGGATTATCCGTCCGAAAACCTAATCATAACCAAGCAGTAATTAGCTGGTAGGTACAATGCTGGTTGCGCAAAGTACCTACCTATCTACTGAAAGCTGAAACAGGGAAAAGCTTTGCAGCAAGAGCAAAAAGCTGTTTCAGGTTCATTGTTTGACGAGTTGCTCCAGCTATATGTATGTATATATAAAAGGCTTACCCTTTTGGAAACTGAAAATTGAAAGTTGAAGAAGCTTTAATGTAATAAATAGCAAGCCATAAAATATATTAGAACAAAGTGGAAGTTTAAAAGTGATGAATATTAATCTGAAAGTGTTTCCTTTGAAGTTAAGTTCTACGACAGTGAAAGTTAACTAACAAAACACAAATTTTGTTGTGTAAATCAATAAATATAATAAATTGAAAATAGAATTTTAAAAATATTTTGTTTTAATTTTTGGCTGAAAAGTTCCTTCTCATCCGGTATTCGCGTTCTATGGTAGGTATCTACCCACGAATCCACCAGTAGGTATTAAATTCCTGTGCCTTGGTAAGTGAGTTGGAAGTGTTCATGAATGTTGTAGTGGGAAAACCTAAAGAGTGAATCTGTTAAATGATGCATCGCGACAATCGCTGTTTGTAGAATTATACATGGGCTGGGTTAGCCGAATTTACTCTAGGCACCAAGAAGTAGTTTGCTTTGTGATTTCGGCAACCGAGCAAGAATCAAAAACCAAAAAATACTTTAACGCAAAAAAATTAGAAGAGGATAAAGGATTTTAATGACTCTACCTAGAGGTCGGATTTTTACAAATAAGACTACTTTTGGTTGTATCAAAATCAAGACTATGACCAACCTGAAGATTAAAACGATTAACATTAACACACCACTAAGTGAAGTGTGAAGTGAATAATATACAGAAATATGGAATTTCGTATTTTTTTTGCAATTGTAAACTTTCTTCGTGACTTAAATATGAGCGGTTTTGTTGGGTGCACATGATCTTTTAACTCTATTCTAATGGGAATGGCTGAATGAATTATCAAGTTGGTGGTCATGGATGCAGGAGAATCTCGAGCTTGTTCTTTATGCAATATTTGCATCAACGCTGCAATCTAATAAAGTTTTCAGGCCAAAAGCATTAGTGGACGGAAATCATTAATTATATAAACCGACAATCGGTTTATGCAACGTTAATTCATGAAGTCCGAAATTAAAGGTCGTAATTAATAAACGACGTCAAGTGCAGAAAATTCAAATAAAAGATTTGAGGTTACTCAGGCTGCAACATAACGTCGAACTCTTCGCTTGTCTCCCCCCCACGATCAAACTCTGTAAAACCATAAATTGCAGGTAAATATATGGTTAAAGATAGTAAAATCTTTGGAATTACTTAATAATATTTGGTGCTGCTTCATAAATCCTTTAAGGAATTTTTATGTTTCATCGAGATCAACAATTGTTTGAAGCTGTATCCAATCTGGAACAATGACCACTTACCACCTCCATAAGGAATTTTGTGTAGTTTGGGAGGTTTATGAGGTAGCAATGTTGAAGCCTTCATGATTTGCCTATTGTTTGAATATCATTGAAAACTCGTCTGATGCAACAATTATTTATTAATTGTAATGATTTGTCATGAGAATCTATTGATCAGACAATGAAAGGATTTGAGTCAACACTTTCCTTCAACATAGCTTTCCTTTTAGCGAAAATAAAATTTATTGTGATTTAGAAAGTGCTCGTCTTCAGGACGTTTACAACAGCTGGAGTAACTTTTCGAAGAAGAAACCTCCAAGTTAATTATTAATTCATATACGAAATGATTTAACGGATACTTTGCGATATCTTATCGAGAAAGCGACAGTTGCAGAAATCGGAGTTGGAGGGAAATTTCTGTAAGTAGGCGAGCGTAACGAGGGACTGTGACATTTGCTACGACAGCCCGACTTCCCTCGGGATTTTCCTAATACGGTGCCCGCCAATCACTGCAGTAATTATTTTAAAGTAGTTTACCTTTGTTGGATCTTTTGTCTTTCGCCAGAATCGGCTTCCATTCCAGCCTAATCCAAAAAAGGGGAGACGAAAAAGAGATAAAAACTTTCCTTTCAAAAAGAAGGAAATCTTTTCGCAGAACAAACACTGAAGTTTAAATTAAAGTAAATTGTCCTAAACTCTTTTCCCTCATCACTGCTATAAAACGACAGCAAATATATATGTATAAGCGCACAGTGTTATCAGCTGACGCTTGAGACTCTTTGAAAACGTGAAAATTGTGCAAGGCCAAAAGTGAGGCGTCAAGGCCAAGAGTGACTTATCGATTATGGATCATTAACAATCATATAACAAGCATCTAAAGATTCCTGAAGATTTCAAAGATAACGAAGCGTCTGAATCCAAAATTCCACATTCAATAATTTTTTTTTAACGACTGCCTTTATAATTTTATTTTACTTTTTGTGTGGCGAATTAAAAATCAACTGCCACGATAAAAGGAGATTTGCGTCAAGAGAACAAAAAGAATTGGAACCCCGCTAACAGTAGGTATAAATATCAGTGGGGTGGTATCGAAATAACGCACTCATCTGGAAGATTGTAATGGAATCAAAGCCTCACATGAATAACAACTGGTGTTTGATGCGCCTACTGCGATGCGAATGGGATTAGTGCCCTAGGGGCCCGTACTTACCAGTATTATGCCTCATAACTGTAAGAGGGATCTGTAGCCGCATGTGCTTGTATTATCTTGCATTAAGACTTAGGTAGCTTACTACTTAGACGCATTCGCCATAAAATCCTAATGGACATATTCGAACTAATAACCAAAAGTGGAATTTCAAAGGAAAATTAGTTATGTATCTATAGATTAAATTGAAAAGATTTTCTTGAGGCTGTATGAAGGATTGGGAAAGAAAATGAAGATTTAAGTGAAATAAAACCTTAATATTCTACACCTAATTTGAAGGGTCTCTGGTAGGCGGATTCCGAAAGATCTTTGAGGGTATCCATGGATTTTGACGGCACCTAAGGTCTCATGGTCAAGAAAATTAACCGATAGGAATAGAAAAAGGGCTGATGGGGGCAAGTTAGAATTACAATGGTTTTGGAAAGTCATCGCCAAGCGTTTTGCGTCAGCTAGTCAGGCACCTTGGAGCAGATGTGAGTGGATTCACTGTTGTGAGGCGAATTCCAACTTCTGGCGATATCTGGCTTCAACAGATTGACCTTCTTCTTCAGTGTTTTCTTCTGTATCGGCCCCGTAACTACAACTCGGTAGTAGACTATCCCTCGTGTATCGAAAAATATTATGAGCATGGCCATCCCTCTGGATTCGCCTATATGAGGCTCTTTTGGACGAGGTGATGCAGCCGGTTTAGACATACTTGGTTCTTTTCTGAAGTCTTGGTGAATCGTGCTCAATGTGAATTCCTAAACCAAAACAATACCCAATGGTGTTCAATCAGTGACTGAATTCATTTTGAGCTCATTCTCAACAGGGGCCCATCAAAATTGACAATAGATTAAGAACAAATGTTTGTCAAGTAACTTTTAGATACCTAATAGTTGCATATAGATGAAGTGTAGGTAATAGATGCGTTAGGGTCAAATTATTGTGCTCAAGTACTGATTATCGTATTATAAAATTACATGTCATGTTATTTGTATGGTGAAATTAATGTCATGACACCAAGGCATGAAGGAATAAGAATAATACGTACGTATATTTGTGTATGTGTATGTGTATGTATCAAGTGGAGTAGGTACAAGTAGATAAACAAGAGCCGTCATAGTAGGCCACGCTATGCCATGCCACGCCAGTTTGCGGACTGATCTGACATTTCACGAGCTGGTAGGTAATTCAAATGGCATGAATAAGTAAAACAGTAATAAACCACGCAACTGGGAATACATTTATTTCTTAATTTCGCCATTAAGCTTCTGCGTGTCCATGAATTGTTGATGCAGTTAAAAATGTGGACAAGAAAATATGCTCGTTAGTCGTCCAGTAAAACCATCAGCGGCACTTAAACGCCCTTGGAGCGACCGTAGAGCGCGACTTAAACGAATTAACACGGACAGAAACCTGAATTTATTACCTTTCTCGAGCAGTTGCACTGAAATTTTTGCATTTTTACTGCTCTTCTTTACGACTGTTATTTCAACTATACTTCCACCGGCGTGGCCATCAAAATACTGAGAAGATCTTTTCTCGGTGCAATATCTAACTAAGAAAACAAAAATTCAAAGGAGACAAACCTCACCATACCTATACTCTGACCGGAACGTCTTCTTCAAGATGGTGCCTGAATTGCATCCATCTCAATACACGTTTAGTCCACCATGAGCATCTATGTAAATATATTCCTCGAGGTGTTGGTTATCAAAGAAAGGAAAAAAATAGCATAGCGTATTTTTCAAAAATCCTTGATCCTTAACACAAAAAAAAGTGAGAGAATAGCTGAGCCTTAACAACCCTAACATAAATTGGATCGTCTATATCATTCCTACTGAATCCGTAAATGTATCTCTTCCTCGAAGACGTGTGGGAATTCTGCGTATTCTACGTGTTTGTACGTCCCATTTTGCATGGGTATCGACTTCTACTACGTTGATTTAAGCTACGTTTACTGAACACATCTAAATGGGGACAGAAGAAGAATCAATGGCAACTAAAACCTTCCTCCAAACCCAATTGAATGCAAATTGTTGAAGGCAAATACCAGGACTATCATTCGAACTAAGAAAACCTAACAACACTGACGTTTTGTCCAGGATTATGGAACCTCTGAAACACCAGGATAATCCATGCAGTTGTGGAAAAGTTAATCATCAAAAGCAGAATTTTTATTTATTTTCTCATCCTACGGAAATGGAACGGGGTTACTTAGCCATTGTTGCAGTTACACGTATATTTCGACTTGGTTAAAGTAAGAAACGCGAGAGTTCCATGTAGAGAATAAATTAAAACTTGTCGATCACGCAAACATAACTTAATGATGGTCTTCGGTCGTATTGTTCTAAAAGAAAATTAAAAAGTAATCAAGAGAAACGTCTCAATATAAGTATCCTTGTTTCTATTTAGTTAAGAAATATATGAACTGCACTTGTATTATGGGATAAAAGAAGTATATAATTTTTTTGGCTTTTGTCACAAATGGGGCGCAATTTAATTATTCCTAGTATTTTTTGTGTGGTTAGAACTTTTGATCACAATTCTGGATGTTTTAATTGGACAAACGTTCCATTATAAGGACGATTAAGGGATGTTCGTTAACGAATAATTTATGTGAGAAAATTCATGGTGATGAGCTTTGGTATTCTCCCCAGTTAGTTTTGGAGAAAATATTTATTAATTCAGACCCAGTTGTTTAAAAAAAAAAATTGAAAAGGGCAAAGCTATAACGACCGGAATTTATCTGGGTAGTTTTTAATATCTAGGGTTGATGGCATTCGGTCTACTTTTGGATTTCCTTTGTTGTTTAGCATATAAACAGACACTGAATATGATCATTAGGATTAAAGGTTCATGCATCGTGTGGTGTCGATTTCCGCCGTTACATCTTTAAAACATACCCCGTTTCTTAAGGATAATTAGGCAGTTAATAAATAAGGGGATGAAGATAAGGAGTAATAATTATAAAGATGAATAATTACTAAAGCATTAAGGAATGACGAACAATATTTTTCGAGCAAATTTTGCCGTTGACAGTTGGATAAGATTTAATCGTTTCTAAAACTGGATGAAGAAGAGGAGGGATGATCGTGTAACGAACGACGGGGGCGTTCTACGGATTTCCGTGCATTAGTGTTTATGTTTATAAAATCCTCATCAAGAGGGTATCGGTAAGGGTTGTATACCGTACGCCTGCCGCTTGTCAGAGGGCGCTCCGCGTTTTAAGTGGATGGGGTAAGCCGCCTTTCGAAAGGGATGCAATTTTCTACTCGATTTTACACTGAATAAAAGCTCGTTAATCTGTTGAAAGCAACAATTAGGCATGACTTTGAGTCTTCCAAATCATGTCCAAAAACAAATATCTGCCGTCAAAAATTTTTAATTTAATGCACGATTTAAAGTCAGAGTGGTTTTAGGGGCACCATAGAAGCGTAGAGGTTTTCAAACAAAATATTTTTTTATTTTATTCTTTGAACGTCCATAAATCCATACATTTAGTTCCAGTATCATTTTTAGCAACCCATTCAGTAAACCGTTTTATTTGGATTGACTATTACGTGGAGTGCTCTTGAAGACGGAAGCTTTTTTTCCATTTTGTAAACACGTCACTTGAATTTGCAGCAAGCCATGCGTGCGTTGTTGGGATCCTGTGATACGAGCGAACGTGTAACGGCATTGAAACGCGACGGCAACGCTGGCGTCCCGACGCATTGTGCAACCTCCCGGGGCGAGCGTCGTTCCTTTGTGAACACAAATTATATACAAATACAGTGGGCTCTGATTAGAACAGACGACGAACGAACGTTCATTGTGACAAACCAGTAGCGTCGAAACCGGTCGTAGGAGGCTCCTTTACATTGGAGGCTCCCAACCCCCGGGGCTTGTTTGCACAACGAGATTAACGATATGTAGCTACCTAACTGAACGGGCTTGTTGGCAAAAGCTCTTTCTTTAAAATGTTCACCGGAAACACGAATATTTCAATGTCAGACAAGTTTGAGCTTTGTGTTTAAATAGCAACGATAACAATAAATTCTGCTCACAATGAGCAAGTCTTTGATGTATCTGGTGTAGAACTAATAGTTTTTAATTCTGATCACCTTATGACAACTGCAACCCTAAGACTTCAGAAACTCAAAGATTTGTGAGCGGAGTACACCAGCTGGAGTAGTACCTTCGAATAATCAACCCCTAACGCATCGTCATGCACCAATTTGATGCAGAGTGCAGAATCAACAGTAAATTTGGTGCATATGACCAAAAGTGAAGGAATGAGTTACCTAAGCCAGGGTTCTTTTGTAACATGTATCAATTTGTTATATAACCGATCCTTAATCTGTGGCGTTTTACTATTTTAAATGTACGAGCCCTTTGGAGGTATTTGGGATTGGAACTAATAGATTTAATTCATCATCATCTAATGACTCCTACCAGTCCTAAACCTCAAGATTGGCTTTCTGAGTAAAGTGCATTACAAGTTGAAAAGGACCTTCAGATCTTCAACACCTAGGTGTATCATCATGCACCAACTTGATGCAGAGTGTAGAGTCATTAGTGGCTTTGGTGCATATGGCCAAAATTAGTGGGTTAAAGTCTGTTTAATGACTTTTTCAAAATTGATAAGTGAGCAGTTTTCAATTATTCCAATATCTACTGAAGGCTCTCCTCAATCCAATATCTACCACCAACGATTCTTTTGCAACGTGGAGGCAATTTGTTCCATAATCTATCTTCAACCTGTGATGATATACCAATTTAAGTGTAGGAATCCTTGATGTCTCATTAGGTGCTCTACCTTCTTATATCTTATCCTAAATCTTTCGTGACTGGGTTCCATACTTATTTTCTATTTTAAAAAATCTACTGACTCCGACCAGTCTGAAAACTCAGGATTGGATTTGTGAGTGAAGTGCACTACAAGTTGAAGTAATACCATCAGATCATCAACACTGAGTGTATGATCACTCACCATTTTGATGCAGAGTGAAGAATCAATAGTGGATATGGCCAAAACTAGCGGACTAATGTCCATTTAATGACTTTTTCAAGTAAACAGTTTTTTGTAATGCCAATATCTACTGAAGGCACTCCTCAATCCAGTGGAGGCAATTTGTTCCAAAATCGATTGTGAACCTGTGATGATATCCTATAGTAGATAGACGAGTCCTACGTGTCTCAGACGGTGAAGGGTGTCCTACCCTCTTTTTGCTTTCTTTCGTAATTGGGTTTTAAACTCATTTTGCCAAAATCTACTGAATGAACTACTAGTCAATTCAGTACCTACCACGGAGGATTATTTTGCAATTCTCGATCTGTGATGATTTGTGCAACTTTAAAAATACAAGAAGCCCATTATGAGTCAGAGTGTGTTCTATTATCATCTTCTGTTTTATTTCTCCTCCATCTCCCTTCCCTCCCCGTCCACGTTTTATCCAAGTATAGAGCCGTGCTCTAACCATATACTTTCAATCGTCCCTTCGAGATTCCAGGTTCACTGTTAGTGAACACAAAATTTAATCTCTGACATTTATTTAGTTTTCCAACTTAGGATTTGGTTTCTAGATATTGAAAATGGAAGATTTCTTCTAGTTTTGATAATAGTTCAAATTATTATTTTAGAATAGTTGCAAAAGAAAAAATTGCATCAAAAACTAGAGGCATTGTGAATCCAATTGCTTCGTCGTTTTCGGATTTTTTTATTAGGAACTACTTTGTTAGATGTCAAACTCTGTTAAACGTAACGACGTTGAGAGCGGCGTAGGCGACGTTTGCATCGGCGTCGCGACGCCTATGTAGGTCTGTGAGCGCGTTTGTACATAGAATCTCGCAAGTTGTCGACAGCAAGTAATAATTAACAAGATCCGCGCTGTATAATGCATGGCCGGAGGTGACAAAGTGTCCTCGGGGACAAACTGCAGATATGCTAAACCCTCTCTCGTTTAACACGTTTAAACTTTATATTTCTTCTTCGCTGTTTCTCCGAGACTTTTGCCGAAGAAAAACAACGGCCATGGCTGAATGAAGAAAAAGAGAGAGGAAGACCTAAAGTCGTAGCGCACAGTGGTGTGTCGTCAAAATAAGGACAGATGCTCAGTATCGAGAGTTCTGTCTGTCAAAATCTCACAAAACCAACGATCAGCTTTGCAGAATGCCTTTCTTGACTTGATATCATATTTTTCACCAACATCTCTCTAAAAAATTTAATGGGAAATACTAACAACGTACTGATGTCGATTATAAAAATTGAAGCGTCACTCATTTTTTTTGGTCCACGGTGCGATGAGGAGTCTGCTGTTTTCAAGTTGGTGAACTTTGCGCGTTGATATTTACCCCTTACCTCACTGTCGTCGGCTAACTTTCGTCTTGATGCGACTAATTATAAATAATGGAATTAGTCTAGGGCAAACGAAGCAGAGTATTAGTGCGACCTATGGCAAGTGTGCTAATGAAACTAAAACTTATGCTCAACGAAGAGACGCACACAAAAAGAGGTAAAATACATTTTGAGCCAAAAAAAAAAACAGAAAGTGTTTCGGAATGTGGAAATATTTAGGATATTCCATTCTTCAGGAGGACTGTCTTATTTCTTCTATCCACTGAGAAGAAATTTACCAGATCTCAACTCTTGACATAACCTGATACATCCACCATCCCCAACCTTTTGGATAGATTTTGGTTTACTTTTGCTGTGAAGTTCTTCTTGATTATTTTAGTACCAGTTTTAAGGAAAAAATTCTAAAAGCAATTTCATTAGAGTTGAGCATGGGTTGAATAATAATCCGCCCAGTTGTCGAATTATCCGTGAAAATTGGCAAATGGGCAATTGACCTCAGTCATCTCTTTGCCCTTTTGGCTCGTAGAAGTTCGTGCATAATGGATGTTGCGATGCGATGGCAGCGAACCGATCCGTCCATTCGTCTGTCCATCAAAGTGTCACTTGAAAATTGTGGACTTGGATCGGTCGTTGTAAAGAGCACGAGAGAGGCACGTCGGCGTCGCGGCGGGTCCTATGGACGCCTCGCTGCTGCCACGTTGCCGAATCCCACTAACCTGTTTTTGTTGTCGATGAAAATTTAAACAGCGTCGCGTTCACAGTTATTTCAAGACTACCATTGCTCGTGTCCATCTTCGTTAAGGGGAAATAATGTACACCAAGTTGACCTGTCGACAAGGAAAAGCCACTAACACGGGATCATTCAGCCATTTTCACCAGAATGTCAACGAAGAAGGGTTTACTGTACAAAAAGTTAAAATCTTTAAAAAATTAATAAGTCTATGAGTCTCACAGACAACATGTCACAATTTTTAAATATGGAAGAATATTTTCTTTGTCTATAGTTGTTCTTTGTATCTATTGCTTCCCTTGAGTTTATGACCAAGGCATTTTTGCTTTGTAGAGGGTGACAGCATCATTGGAAAAAGATTAACGGAAAGCGAGAGGGCGGGCGGTGGTAATTTGATAATGCGACGGGAACCTCGTTCCCTGGCGACATTGATACTCCCATGGGAGTGACAAGGGTCCCGTGCCCTTTGATTTATACTAATTTTAAACATACCATCTGAACTAATGTTGTTAAACATTAATCGGCAAATAGAACATACAGATCAGGGGATCTTGGCACCAATAAATCATTCTAGACGAATTGGTGTGAAATAAACTACATATATGCATGTACCAAATTTGGTATCGATCATTATTAAAAAATCTTTAAAAACTTAAACTTCATCATCAAAGTTTATTTGCAGTTCCAAAAGATATTTCTTTATCTACCCCTGTTTTTTGACTTCAAGGGTTTATTGATACATCGAATTAGTAACCCCCTCTATCACCAAAGAATGGCTTAGAAAATTTTGGGAGGGTTTTCTTCAATATTCTAGAAAACAGAGAATGAAAAATATTCAGGAAATGGAAAAAAGTTTATTATTAACTTTGTTAGAAGACAGATTACAGTTACATCAAAATAATGTCACAGGAACGACACACAGTCTCTTTTGAGAAAATTTTCTATAGAAAATCTTTCTTGCTTCATCATTAATTTTTTCAATACATTCGTCGTCTTTTGTAACAACACACGCAGGGTTTCGAAAGTCTATACAATTATAGTTATCATGGACACTGCCGTTGATATTTCCAAGCCATTTCTGGATCGAATCGAAACAGGAACAGGTCCATGGATTTCCCCAAAGATACACTTCTGAAACTGCTACTTTTGTGCGAAAATCCTGGGATAAATAGTTCAGCATGTTTTTCTCAATGTTTAGAATTCTAATAGTTGTCGACTTCGAAAAAGCATTTGGATTTAGTTCTGATAATCTGTTAGAGTTTAGACCCAAATAGTCGAGATTCTTAAAACCTGAAACAAAAATGGAAATACAAATCCAAATTTGAATACATCTTTTAATTTTTGTATTTGAATGATAACGTTGGATTTGCAAACAGATCTTCCTAAAAGCCCAAATCGATAATGAAAAGTAAAAGTGAAATCCAAAAAGTTACCAATTACCCACCTTGAAATATTCCATCTTCTATGGTATGTAACCTGTTATTTCTAAAAGAGATGCATTTTAAATTTGGAAGATCTTGGAAAGCATCAGCTGGCAAAATTTCCAAAATTCCAAATCGAAAATCAATAGTTGTCAACGTCTTCGATTCTCCAAACCAATTCTTATCCCAAATTAACAATCGACTGTAATGTATGGCGATGGTGGTTAAATTCTTCATATCATCAAAAGCACCTTCCTGGATATTTGAAAGAACCGGACTACTTATCAAAACTTTATTAACCGGAAGATCATTAAAGACACCACGTTTCACTTCAAGGAAATCATTAAAAACAAACGAAATGTTTTTAATTTTTGGTAAATTATAAAATGTACCGGGTGCCACATGTTGAATTCCGGATTTAATGATTAAAATCGATTCCAACTCCGGCAGGTCTCCTATCGACCCCCGATCCAATTGAGGGATGTATTGGAGAGAAATTTCAATGTGGCTCACGTCTTTAACTACAAATGAGGAGTTTGTAAGGCACCCGTTGATAACCGATTCATGGCTTCTGCCCTGGGTGTCGTAAAATTCCGAAAAAACACTTTCGAAAATACACGAGTGGTTAACATCCCCTTTGGAATCAATTTCGTTTAAAAAACCGGTTGGACTAACGAGACACAATGAAGAATTTAAAATTACGAGAACAATAAACACTACCAACCTAAACGGGGCCATGTTATTTACGATACTGAAATAAATGCTGACCTAAAGACCTTTACTGACATGATATTATCTCAAAGTTTGTGGCAGGGATAGAATTATACAATATAAAAAATTGTTATTGTTGATAAATTAAATTATCAATATTGTTGACGTAGGTGCAGGGCCGGATAATTAAATTTTGAGCCCTGGACTATAACACTGAGAGGTGGGGAGTGATTTCGAACTTAATAGTTCTCATCAGTGCACCACGGCAGGGGTATATCGATCAAACTGAATCTTTTGGTTAGTACCTACCTAAGTAGGATTAATAAACTACTACAGACTGCAAGTGAACGCCATCTGTGGATTCAGTGCTCTTACTTTTAGTTTAGTAGATTTTATTTGAAACAAATAATATCGTGTAACATCCGGTTAAAGCGGAAACACAGCTGTTCCGTTAGACAGTCTGTAATAACCCTCTAAATATGACACGATGCCGCCCATTACGTGAGTCTTTCAACCCTCGACTAAGGTTCAGTATAACTGCATACCTATATGAGCTATTATTATAATAAATGCCCCTTTGAATATTGGATAATATTGTACTAAATCAAACATATTTTATAAGAAATAGAAAATAATAAATTGGCAGGTTTCACCATTAATCAATATTAAATTATACGCTCCTCGTTTTGGGGTAGAATTTTTGTTAAATAATACTTAGTAATTGTTGTTAATACTGTTTCGTATAATTAACTCAAAGAAAATCTAATTCAACATGAAAGTAAAAAAAAAGCTGGTAACTTTTTGATATTTATTTTTTATTGTTGGTATTAATGTATTACTTGGCAACGACTTCAAAATTATAAACCAATGTTGCTTTAGTGTAACTTTTATTCGGAACGCGTTGTGGTGATGGTCACAACGCGTACAATATCTATATCTACCCAAAACGCGACGTGGGAAATTTACGACATTAACAACGTGTCGCAGATAAAAATTTCTGTTGAAAACTTTTATAAAAAAATTGTATGTATTACCGAGTACTTTTTCCACGTTTCGTGTACCTAATGAAAAGCTCGTCAGTTATTGGAAACGAGCCCACCACATTCGACCCTCCCGTACAAACACACAAGTGTATCGATTGGAGTTCTCTCAACTCTCGTCCTAATACTAATAACAACATAATAATGCTTGCCCCAAAGCACGTAATTTGCGGTTGCCAAATACACACAGAAAGTCAAATAATAGAGAGCTACAAATGGGGAAATATGCTTCAACTTGGGGTTGATGAGTTGCAAAAGCGAAATGCGCAATCATCATGATTTGACAAAGTTTCATTCTACTATAAAATCAACTATAAACTCCAGTTACATTTTGTAGGAAATTTCACTTAATTTCCAACTAGTTTTGTAAAAAAAATTTTTTTATTGCCCAATAGTAAAAAAAATATTTTCCACAGAATCATTTCTTTTGAGTGGGTAATTTTTAAGACAATTAATTTTTGAAGTACTAAAAACAGACTTTAGTTTTCCAAGAGGTATACAAGCTTAACAACGTTTTGTTACTCAGTAGCTTCATCAGCACCCCCCGCCAAGAGCAAATACGACCCAGGGGCACTACCTATACTTACCTTTACTCGGAACTTTTCCTCGTATTTTTAAACCCTCATAACTTTGGTGTAGGCATAACTAGAGATCTCTAACTTCACCCTCCAACCCTAAAAAAAAGAGTAAGGTCAAGCCAGGTTAGGTTACTTAAGGTTTAGTTAGGTAAGTAATCTTCATATTCTCGTAGATGTGGTTTGGATATAATATAAGAGGTTTGTAACTTTCACCCTCTTACTCTAATGGAGGTTGAGGTCAGATTCGGCTAGGTTAGGTTATCTTAGGTATCTTCATACTGTCATAGATGTGGTTTGGATATAATTATAGCTCTGTAACTTTCACTTTCTAACACCAATAAAGGTTCAGGTCAGGTTAGGTTAGGTTAGGTTGCCTTAGTAATCTTCATACTTTCATAGATGTGGTCTGGATATAATATAAGAGGTTTGTAACTTTCACCCTCTTACTCTAATGGAGGTTGAGGTCAGATTCGGCTAGGTTAGGTTATCTTAGGTATCTTCATACTGTCATAAATTTGGTTTGGATATAATTATAGCTCTGTAACTTTCACTTTCTAACACCAAAAAAGGTTCAGGTCAGGTTAGGGTAGGTTAGGTTGCCTTAGTAATCTTCATACTCTCATAGATGTGGTCTGGATATAATTGAAGGTCTGTAACTTCCACTCTAAAACCCCAATAAAGGTTCAGGTCAAGTTAGGCTAGGCTAGGCTGGGTTAAGTTGGTTATCTACATATTCTCATAGATCTGGACTGGATATAATTAGAGATCTGCAATTTTTAGCATGTAACCCTAACAATGGGTTAGGTTGGGTAAGCTAGAAATGCAGGTTTGAATCCCCTATTTCCAAAATTGTTGAGATCAGCATGACGATAAATAAAAACTACTAATGTTAGTAATAACATTAAATTTTATTTCACTGTACTCTTTTACATAAGCGACCTAGAGTTTGTACATCAGATCAGACTAACTGCTTAAATATTTATAAATAGCAAACAACCTCCAAATTGTCACCTAGGAAATTGTTCTATTGTAGAAACTTCGGCATTTTTTCATTTTTCATTAAAAATGTAAAGAAAATTTTCCGGGCTTGTTGTATGGGTAATAGTATTTATAGGCCAAAATAGAAGAGAATTTAGAAATTGGGGTTTATCCCACTACCCCCTGCCATCACTTCTTAAGTTGAAACTGTCAATCAATATGACTTACCTAGGTACCCGATTCTAAGTTTATAGTACGTTGACTTACGAGAGCAAATAGTAATGAAAATGCAGAAGTATCTATCTGTAGGTACAGTTCTTCTATGATTTGAAACAAAACCGCAGATTTACATACGCAGAGTTCGAACTTCAAGGTAAATAGCAGTTATGTACAAAATTTATTTACAATATATAGAAAAATGTTTAATCCTATTTTTAGTACAGAGATGATATGTGTGTGTGTGTGCTTCTTAATTTCTTATATTTTATAATTAGGTGATATGTTTTTTTTACCCTGTATTTACATTTTCAATGTATGTACATTTTCACATTTTATTGCTTTCTACATATTTTATTTATGATGAAAGAAAGTATCCACTTTCTTTATGCGTCAAGTCATAAAACCAGAGATAGCCGAACAATACCGATCAACATCGAAGGTTAACTTTCGTAAAACTCTAGAGTCTCTTACTGATCGTCGGTAGTATCCGGCTAGCTCCGCGATTGTTCGGCAGTTGTAGATCTCTTTAAGATTTCTAAATCGTGTAGAAACTCCATTCACTTTATAACTTAAGGCTGATTTATACGTATCCGTGCCGTATCCGTTTTGCGTCAGTGTTGTGTCCGTTTATTTTTGAGAATATGGTGACTTTAGGATAGAAGAAGTTGCAATCCTACAGCTTGATTATATCGCTTTCGCTTATACAAGTTGATGGTGTCCGTGTCAGTTCCGTGTACCGGGCACTGATGGGCTAAAGACAATTTATAAATATCCTCATAAAGATACCCATACGTTGTATTTTTCTTTACCGGGAACGGTCATAATACGGATCGAACACGACACTGATATGTATAAACCGACCTTTAAACGCACAAAATAAAATATCAATAAATAATTCACCATATTGTACTTCATTTTTACATAAATTATTACGAGCTAAAAATAATACATTGCACATTTTAATTCCCTGACTAATCAAATAAAAAGTTACCATTGTCCCGATCCGAAAAATTATGGGTTGAACCAGTAGCTTTTAATTTTTTTTTAATGAATTGAAATGGCACTTTATTATACACCCGTCGTTGTCATATTTTTGAAAATACCACTGATATGATTTTTGAATACTGTCTACCTTCGCACGTATTATATTTGTTGCAAATATTGTTTAACGCTTCATTTACTGCAATTCTCTATAAAAGGATAGTCAAAACATCGACCACGATCGTCCAATTGGCTGTGTTACTGTTTCTAGTTACCCACCTGTCTGATATGTCCACACTAAGCGCTGCCGCACATAGAGCCACTAGTAACGACCACTAGTGTCTGTCTCTGAGCCACAAGTCGAGAGCGGTTACCGCTTGGTACCGGTGACGACATAGTCGTCTGTCGTCTGTTCAAATCGGTCACAGTCGTCGGCCACTTCGAACTTACTCGGTAAATAGGTAGAAAAGTTAACGCGACTTGTGGCCAAGTACTAGTAATTTCATCTAGCCACTTTTAGCTGATGGTTGTGGGCACGACTGGCCATTTGTGACTACGACTATTGGCTGTGTCTAGTTACTTTCGACTATTACTCTGGGTGCTCCTAGCCACCTGTGACTGAGGCTTGTGACTACGTTCAACCACTTGTGGCTAAGTCTAGCCACTTATGACTTAAACTTGTGGCCAAGTCCAGCAACTTATGGCTTAGACTTGTGGCCAAGTCCAGCCGCTTGTGAAGAGACTTGTGGCCAAGTCTAGACACTTGTAACTGGAACTTGTGGCTGTATCCAGTGTTCGTCGTTTCTAGTGACTTGGTCCAGCCACTGTTGACAGACACTAGTCGTCGCCACAGGTGACCCATGTACGGCATCATATAAATTTCTGACTATTTGGCCAACCCTAATATATAAGTTTCTTTCTTTTTCTATATTCATTCTTTTTCTCTTTATTATTTTCAGCATATCTGTTTCAATACTTTCCGGTCCGAAATTATTATACTTTGAGCAAAGCGTCGGTCACAATACCACGTCCATTTTTCGTCTTTTATAAATTCCATAAACCGACGTCATACTTTCACTAGTTGCCACCGTAAGGTCCGAAGTTCATGTCATATCAGTGTTGCGCCGCAAACTTCATCCTTTTCTGCTTTTGTCGCTGATTGCAAAACCACACGCGTACCACATTTTTCTTCAGGTCGAGTTTCTCAGCTATGGCAGCGATTTTTTCGCCAGAAGGTCGAGGTTGAACGGCGAAGTAAGCTTCGAGACTTCGTTTTTCCGGTGCTGCGATTGAGGTGCGCTTCCTCTTCTTTTCGCCAGCTGGAAGAACGCTGGGGGCGTCGGGATCTCTTCGTTTGTTTTTGGCCTGAGCTTCCGCCTCTTCTAACCACGCTTGGAGGATCGGTTTGAGTGCTATCATGTTGTTGTGAGAGAGGGTGAGCGACTCGAAGCGGCAGATGGTCGACTGGGATAAAGCTCCAACCCCGGGTAGTTTCAAGTTAGCCAGTGCTTTGCCCACGTCTGCTTGAGTCACCCCTGAAACAAAAAATACAATTTAGTCAAATAAAAATCCAAATAAAACCCAACAACAGAAATAATTTTGACATTGAAATTGCTTTGCTTATCGTGAGGATAGTCAACCATTTATTTTGTGTGTTGAAACTTACCTAACTTTATCCTCCGTTGTTTGAATCTTTCTGCGAAAGCTTCAAGTTCTCGGGGGTCAGTATCGGTATCCGGATGCAGGCCAGCAACAGCGGCCGCAGCTGCGGCTGCCATGGCCGGATGGTGAGCTCCAGGATGAGATCCGTGATGGCCTGGATGATGCCCTGGTGCCCCGGTCAACGGCCCACCGTGGTGGTGATGGTGGTTCATCATGTGGTTCATGCCATATGCTGAATGCATGTGCGAGGGAGGGGTTTCCGACATCGGAGTGAGCGTTGTCATCGATGACGTCGATATTGGATCGAGCATGTCCAGACCATCCATGTGACCCATCTGAAATTATAAGAAAAGAAGGAATCCTCTGTATAATTTTTTGCTGAAATTTTGCTGCTGATGTTCATTTTTCAAATGGACTTTAAGAAATCGACTAATCAGCGAAATTTGTGGCTTTTTATCCTTCAGGAGGTTATGACAAACCGTGAACTGCATTTTGGTGGCGCTAAGGAAAAATATTGTAGCGTATCAGCTAACATGAAAATGCTGCGTGTAGTGGTAGTGGTTCTGAGAAGAACCAGTTGGAGAGGCGGATGCTTATTTCGGCATCCGTGATGATCGTCAGTGGTGAACGATGAATACCTCCTCGGTATTAGCGAAGATACCTCTTCGGTATCAGTGGAGAAGGAAAAGCGAGTCAGAGTTAGACTAATTTATTCGATTATTAACAGTTTATTTATACTGATATTAATTACATGGGCCTTATGGCAAGTGTACAGTCAGCAGCTTACCCTGGTGTGTGTAATTGTTCTGACCTACTTTGTGGCTAAAAACTACCGTTGTTCTATTATATTTCGCAGTACAGAGTGTATTAATTTTTGTTGTTTGATGAGTACCGTGTGTTCCTACAATATCAATGATGCATCTGTCTCTCTATGTGTCACAATTTGTCAGGTCATACACCGTAGGTCAGTGACAGCCATCATTCAAAGATTACTGTAAAAATAGCTGAATGAGAAAGGAAAACTCTGTTTTTCTGTAATCCATTCCATTTCATTTTTTTTTAACTTCTACCAATGCATCGCAATTGTAGGGGAACATCCGAAATTCCACGTTCCGATCGGACTACTGAGCGATCGATCAGAAATTGCCTCATGCATATTTGATCGCTTAGTTAATACAGTTTTCCTGGATAGCGTTCCGATGATGAGAAAGGCTCGAAATTAGAAGTATCGAAATTTATTTGGGCTTACACTGATGAACACGTTTCGTTAAATCGCGTGCTTTACGTTGTTTCGTGTGAAAAAAAAAAACGTGAGATAGCCCAAAATTTAAATCAAATGGCATATTTCCAAAAATTCCTGAAGTCCATTGGAGAAAGGAAAAGATGGAACAGTAGGACACCTTCTGAAGCATGAAGAGTTTCTCAAGTGCATATTAGAGGCAGAAGTAATGGGAGACTGAGAAATCCAGGTGGTTTACAAATCATTACGGATGTAGGACGTTCTATTTTTTGGAAACTCGAAGATTGGTTCAGTATAGGAAAAAGTTGAGTCGCAAGTGGAGCCAAGTGGAGTTTTTGGACTATTTCATATTATCAGAACATGGGGTTGGGCTTTTCCAGACCCCAGATCCCTTGGCATCCCCCTGTTAGGAAGTCTGTCCTCTCCATTCTCAATACGAGGCTTCCCAAAAGGAATGTATCTTCCAGGTATGCTGAGCAGTAATGTTTTCCGTCTGTATGAGTTGGCGTCCAAATAGTCGGAGCCTACGTTCATTGGACAGTGGTAAAGTATGTGAATGGGTTTTCCACTTCTTTTCCACAGAAGCGACAAAAAAAAAGATAGTCCAGAATTTAAGTCAATTGGGATATTTTTAAAAATTCCTGAAGCTCATTAGAGAAAGAAGAAACAGAACAGTAGGACACCTTCTGAAGCATGAAGAGTTTGTCAAGTGCATATTAAAGGTAGAAACAGAAGCAAAGGGAAAACTGAGGAATCCAGATGGGTTAAAAATAATTAAGGATGTAGAACTTTATATTTCTTGGAAACTCGAAAATTAGCTCAGGATAGGAGCCAAGTGGCGTTTTTTGACCAACAACTTTGAGACAATGATTTTATGAAAGTGAGTGGGACTTTAATTTTTGAATTTATGGTTGAAACAATGCAAAACCAAGGAATGTTATGAAGGGGTATATTATAAACCACCCTTTAGTAACACGCATCCCCAAAGCCTGTTTCTCCACGTTACGTGTGTACTTGAGTCTATTCTGTACGCACGATAAATTGGTCGAAATGCATACATGTCTTTGTATGCGTCAAAACATAATAAACAGGCCACGCGATTTCTAATCTGCGGTCATTAGGGGGCTTTCGGCCGAAAGCCTCATGCGAAGTACAATGTCGGACCTGACAACTGTGTAAACAACCCAAAAACAAACGACACTCCACAATAGAACAGTTGACATACGACGTGGGTCCTTAATACAATATTTCTGTTCATTAACTGTTGTCAGATATATCTACCTAGTCACAAATGTACATATACCCGTAGGTACATATTTTTTTTTTACTTGATGATTGGTCACCATGTTTGGTTGTTACAACTTCCTGAGCCTTCATTTCGATTATAATCCATAAGTCCAAATTTTGATTCCACCAAGAAAGGGTTTATCAAAAAAGAGACTTACAACCCCCTTTTCTTAACATGTCCATTTTTGGGACCGTCACTTTTTGAATTGTCAACAACTATTACCATTCCTTGAAGTCTAATAATAATTTTTGTTAATTTTACTGCCATTGTAATAAAATTGTGCAATAACCAGTTGGTACTTGTGGCTGTTATTGACACTAACGGCATTTCAAGTTGGGTTGTTGCACAGGTTCGTGTACATTTCCCATGGGGGTCGTGATCAGTCCGAGCCCTTTTTCAAATCGTTTCAGCCGATGGACGGACGGACGAAGAAAGTATAGGGTCTCCGGGACCTCCATCCGGGCCCATGTTCGACACGTCAAATGACCACTTTACGGAAAATGTGCGTGATAATGAGAAAATATGGCACTATTGGGACGGGAACGCTACGCATGCTGAATCATTCCACTCGATCGAAAAACAAACAAAAGGACATTGGCTTCATATTGGACGACATCGTAGTAGTATTTTTCTAAAAGACAGTGACCAATTTGAAAAGTCATGAAAATTTACATACCATCTTCTAAAACTGTTAGGTCTTAAAAATTATTTTTGCTAACCCCCTTCGGTCCAGACAAACTACCCTAATTGGATGGAATTATCTCTTTCAGAGTTTTCATGGCGTTAAAAACAAATCCAAGCAACATTTGAAACATTTATGTATTAAATTATTGAAAATTCAACTGTCATATTTACATATTTGAAACATTTTGGCCTTTTCAAAATTACCACAATGCCTATATTGCGTATGTGCTCTGGTGTTGTACTAAAACACTTATCAGCATCAAAATCCCTGGCTTCAAATTCTCTTTTGGATTTCCTGCTGCAATTTTATGGTGGACAAGTTCAGTCGCAGACCCGATGTAAATCATATGGTCGTACAACATCTAGTGAATTAGAAGAAAGCAAATCGTATCATACATTAAGCAATAAAAATAAACAAAAAGATCGATTTAAACATAAGGCTCCATCATGGTCTTCGGCGGAATGCAGAAGAAGGAAAAGTCACTATCAGGATGCCCTCAAACATTACCTTCACTCGCAAGCACTTTCAAAACACGTTACAAAAAGAAAAACTGTGTCAAAGAAGGGTCTCAAAACACAAGCACATGGTAAAAATTCCAAACCAATTTCTTCACCAGATTCAAGTCTTGACGTTCAGGTCAGCATCTTTAAGGGGTCTCGTGTAGGATCTAACAAAAATAATTTGAACCAGAACCAAGAAGACAGTGTTTTGGAAACTGTACTAAACTTAAGGAATAACAAAAAAATACAACATGATCCGTTCACTTCCAACGAAATAAACTTAACGCCATCAGAGAAATCTACAAATTCTTCGTGGAGTGATTTTTTTAGACTATCCCGCAGCAAAATCAACCAAGAAGATTTTGAAAACACCCAAGAAGACGCAGTTTTGGCAACTGTGCTTAATTTGAGGAAACAAATCACATCCAAAACAAAACCGTCCACTTCAGGTGAAGATCAAAGCCCACATGTTGTAAAGGACTTAAGTTCAAAAGATTCGCCACAAGGGCTATCCTCAAAATCTTTGGATATGAAGTCTCATGCCAAAGTGGACTACAAACATTTGAAAGAAAACCAAGATGATAGAGTTTTAGAAACAGCACTTAACTTAAATAATAAGAAAACCTCAGAAGAAAGGTTACCCCAAAAACCAACAGCCATCAATCCAGTGATGAAATCAAGTGAAGGAAACTTTGACAACTCCACTTCAAACAGTTTCCCACAAAAACCTTTTTGGAATAACGTCTTTAATGGAGGCCTTGGAAGCAATATTTTAAGTACTGATGAAAATAATCAAGAAAAGATGGATGGAAATAAAAAGAAGACAACTGCTGAAGAAAAAGCAACACAGGAAACTATAACTAATTATTTGACAACGAGGCTCAGTTACGAAGAAAACTCTATTCCTTCAGAGGATACCTTACCAAAACAATTTACCTTGTATGAAAATTTAGGAGGATCTCAAATTAAAACTAATGAAAAAGAATTCCAAATCAACCAAGAGGACAGTGTAGCGAACCTTGAATTGAATTTGCAGAATAAGGAAACCTTCGAGCATGATCAACTCACTTCCAATGTAGAACTTGCTACAGAAGAGGCAACACCCATGTTTGAAATCGAACAACGACCTAAAGAAAAGACTTTATTCGACTACATTAAGAAGTATGAGAAGAAGCCCAACTTAATAGAAACCACAACTCCAGATGGACATGACCAAAGTGTTCATGCTGCATCCAACAATAAAGAAAATGATAACCATCGAGGAATTGCTTCAAAATTAAAGTACGGCAAAACAACTGGGAAAAATAACAACATAGGAACAGTCAGGGAGATGTCGGCCAAAGTAATTCCTCTCAAGAATGAAAATAGCTGGATTGATGACCTAATAGTGCTTATTTTTGGAGGAACTAATTCTAGTAGTGTCCAAAAGTCTAAATCAATAACATTGAAAGATGATGTCAGAATAAACAGCTTGGTACAACCCAAAAAGGTGACAACAACAAAAGATCCCAATATACAACCTGCAGGTAATTCTAGGAGATCGTTTTCCACAATTGGTAGCAACAATATCAGAAAATGTGATAATTCACTGATGGTGGAAGAATTGCAAAAATATATCGCTGGTACTAAAAGCAAAAAGAGGGCGATTATTAAACCATCTTTAAAAGTTCACTATCGACCCCTTATTTCAAAGGAGCGTAATGTCCTTAAAGGAATTGGGTCTATGAAGAATCCTTGTGGAGTGGAAAATCAATTTGTGAATCTCAGTTCTGTTCGAAGCTTCCAAACCAGTACTACAATAAAAGGATTCGATGACAGTAAATCTAAGAAAGATCAGAAGAAAACTCAAAAGGGGGTGAATGCAAGGGCCGTTGCCAAAACTGTTGCTGATTACTCAAAGAAGTCGTACCTTAAATACAGGAAGGCAAAGGCAAAAATCGTAGAAATAAATAACTGGATAAGAGAGGTATCTGCTAAAACGAGCAAATCCGAAACAGAAACGCAAGCAAGTTCCAAATATTCAGAGTTAGTCAAAAGAACTGATCAAAAAGAAGAAAAGACTGTTGAAAGCAGAAGTTTCGATCGGGAAGGATTACTGAAAGTACTTCGAGAACTCAAACAGCAAAACTCGAAGGAACACGACCCTAAAAAGAAATATCCTGAAACTGTGGAGATGATTATGAAGTCTAAAGATTCAGGTGACGATAAGTCTGGGTCAAATCGAGAAAAAAACGACCAAAATACAATTGCAGTACATTCAAAAGAACCCTTAGGTAAGGTAGTAGCTCTGTAACTCGTATTAACGTATTCCAATTTTATAGTAGAAAATTGACAGGATGTACACACTAAAATAAATTGTTTTAAATTTTTTTTTATTTATTATTGTGTCGCCAATCAAAAAAAAATAATAATAATAGAAAGTTTTACAAACGACATGAGGGAAAAATAGAAAGGAAACCTGCATATTATTTCAATTGTTTTCCAGGTGATCTTGAAAAAAAGCCTGGATTACCTTCTACTAAAAGGAGTGATGATTCACTCATTCCAGCATTCTTAAAATATGAACCAAAACCAACAGTTGATGAAGATAGTGCAAAAAATACGAAACATGTTGAAAATCTGCTAAAGAATCCAAAAAGTAAAAAGAGTAATCGCATTGATGTCCAAACGAACCCTAAAGCTAACAAAAATATTACAAAAAAAGGAGAAAGTTTGGGATTGTACAAGAAGGTAATTGAAGATGCTCAAGTCAAATCTGATCTACAGACAAAAAACAAAATTGAGCCCAATAATAAAACTCAAAACGTTTTGAGCAATAAGCAAAATCAATCTGAAGTTAAACAAATGGACCAAATTGCAAAATTCCTACATGACATCAAATCATTAGGAATTGAAAAAGAACTGAAAAAACATGACGAGGATTTTCGACTATTGTTAAGTAAAAAAATTGTTGACGATGAAGAGAAGCAGCCGAGGAAAAGTTTTACCACTTACATCAAGAAATATGTTGAATACATCATCCCTCCTGATCAAAAGAAGACAACTAATGAAAAGAAACATATCTGTGCAACTAAGAAAGACGTGAAACAACAACAGCCAAAACCTCTTTTAGATGTTTTCGAACCTCTAAACGAAATAGACGATATTAAAAAATATTTCATGGAAGTCCAAGAGGCCTTCAGACTTTTGCTAAGTAAAAAAATTGTTGATGACGAAACAAAAACCAGCAAGGTCTTTAGTGATAGTGTTGGCTCTATGAAAACCAAAACGAATGCAAATAAATTGGGTGAAGAAGAAAATTTGACTTCTAATATTAGTATTCAGAATGTGGTGGATATAATCGACACAACTTTAGGCGAGGTTAAAAAACCCAATAACGAATCAGATTTGAGAAAAACAATTAGAGCCAAACCCAGCCAAAATGAACTTGAGAAACATGAATTAAAACAACTCAAATCTAATCAACCCCAAGTCAAAGAAGCAAAAATTTCTCTGGATGAAGGATTCAGTGTTTCAATAGACGTTTCTAAGAAAGTGATTCGAAACGATTTTCGGGTACTGCTGGGCAAAAAAATCTTAGACGAAGCTGAAGATGTTTTGGCAGAACATGAAATTAAATCAAATATTTTTGTCCTGGATGACATTATCGAAAGATCGTTTTTGACACCTGGTGCTGATACTGAGGATACAATTAAAAGTGACGTAACATACGACCATAACAACGGAAGCATAAGACTTATTTGCACTAAAGATTTTGAGATGTTGTCTTTCGAAATGCTAACCCAAACTGTAAGAGATATTGTTGACGACCTAATTAAACAAAATAGTTCTCAAGTAACAAAACCAGGAGACGATGGTAACAAAGGGGGACCAAAACCTCGTCCACCAGGTAGACAATCTGGGAACATGGTCCAAGGTTCAGTACAACAGCAACATTCTCCTACCAAGGAAAATAGTAAATCTGATACCAAACCAGATAAAATGAACTTCCAAAAATTGTCTACTAAAGATAAAGCAATTCCTCAAATCCTTTCTAATGAGACGATAAAGAATAATGCCAAAATAGTACACCTCATAAAAGTAAACATTATTAGATTTATGATAATCAAAGCAATGCAAGATGCAACACTTGGCAGATGTATCAAAACTATGAAGGACAGAAGGGCTTTGAAAAATAATGAAAATTGTTTACTTTCTTTCAACAACTATCAACAAGATACTTTGTGGAATAATTCAAGCTTTAAAGTATATTCTATGAACATAGGAGCGAATCTATTAAACCATTTCATGTTGATGAGGTACATTCTAAAACCTAGGATTTTACCAATCACCAAAGATCGTAAAAAGAAGAACACCCGAAGCTATTCAACTGACGATTCCGGAAATCAATTTGATTTAAGTGACAGTAGTATTAAATCCATATCCAAAAAGAGTAAATTGAGAAAATCAAAAAGCTCTAAAATGATAATGCACAATCGCAAAAGCAATAATCTTTCCAAACCATTTCCCAAATATTTGGTAACTTCCTTTTTGAAAACACATGGAATGTACGACGCAGTGGTATCACCCGAAGGTACACGAAATATGTCAGATCATGAATACAACCAGAAGGAAACAGAAGAAAAGAGTAGCAAAACTGGAGACGGAAACACTCTTCAAGTCAGTAGTATTCAATCTGAATATGACCATGAATATTTATCAGAAGAGGAATGGACAAACAGAATTGCACCATCGAGTGGCTTATGTTCGAAAATGAACGAGAGTGATGACCAAAAACAATTTTCAAAAAGATTCAATAATAATGTTGACTCGGCCGAAATAAACTCAGTGTTGGAATTGAAGCTATCAACAAAGGACTTCGTTATTGTAGACGACAATCCTGGAGCACAACATAAATCTAAAGATTGTAGAAACAATGTTATTCTGCTGGGTAGTGGAAAAGAAAATGATGACCAAAAAAGATATCCAAAAAGATTTGAGGATAACATTGATTCAGGAGAAGCAAACTCAGTGTTGGAATTGAAGCCATCAACAAAGGACTTCGTTATTGTAGACGACAATCCTGGAGCACAACATAAATCTAAAGATTGTAGAAACAATGTTATTCTGCTGGGTAGTGGAAAAGAAAATGATGACCAAAAAAGATATCCAAAAAGATTTGAGGATAACATTGATTCAGGAGAAGCAAACTCAGTGTTGGAATTGAAGCTATCAACAAAGGACTTCGTTATTGTAGACGACAATCCTAAAGCACAACATAAATCTAAGGATTGTAGGAACAATGTTATTCTGCTGGGTAGTGGAAAAGAAAATGATGACCAAAAAAGATATCCAAAAAGATTTAAGGATAACATTGACTCAGGAGAAGCAAACTCAGTGTTGGAATTGAAATCATTAACAAAGGACTTCGTTATTGTAGACGACAATCCTAAAGCACAACATAAATCTAAGGATTGTAGAAACAATGTTATTCTGCTGGGTAGTGGAAAAGAAAATGATGACCAAAAAAGGTATCCAAAAAGATTTGAGGATAACATTGATTCAGGAGAAGCAAACTCAGTGTTGGAATTGAAGCCATCAACAAAGGACTTCGTTATTGTGGGAGACAATTCTGAAGCACAACATAAATCCGAGGGTTGCAGTAACAATGTTATTCTGTTTAGTAGTGGAAATCCAGTGGACCATATTATCCAGAATAATATGAGAAAAGGAGACTATGAAGAGCTCAGCAATCCAGATTTATCAAATGTATTTGATGGTGCAACTTCCAAACGCGGAGCTTACTTAAATAAAATATCGGGTGATGAGAATGAGAAGATTTGTTGTATGAGTAATGGTCTAAATAAAGATGTGCAATTAATGTTGGTATCCCAGGGCAACATCAAAGAGGTTAATGGACAAAGCATCAGTCCTTCGAATGTGGATTGCGATTTTCTTCCAGAATACAAAAATAACATACCAAGTGATTGGTACAACCAGTTAATCAGAGGATTTATTCAAACAGAAATAGGTGAGAAGGCGTGCAAGGCTAGAACCTGCCTAAACCAAAATGGTTTAGACAAAAGAAAAAAGAAAATTGCTGTGGAACAAGTGCCCATAAAACATAAAAACAATACTTACTACAGGAAAGATGAAAACAAGCTTTTGCTTATTACTAATAAATTAAACAAAACTGGTGGGGTCGTTGACTTATCAGACAGTGTGGGGAAAATTGTGAAAAATAATGAAACTGATAGTTTTAAGGAACAAGTTCAAACTCCAACCATTTTAACAACAAAATTAAACAAGGAAGGCACAAGTATCAAGGATTCTGTTCCAGAAGTCGTGGGTAATCCAAAAAAGCGACTGGATGTATACCATGACACTGTCAATGAAAAGGAAAGGATTGCTCCTGAAGACATAAAACAACGAGCTAAGTCTGTCCACAAATATCTACAGACTATGAAAAATACAGCTTTTAATAAAGTGCATGAACTTTCTGACTACTTCATAATTGCAAAAAACAACCAAAAGTGGAAAAAATCAGTTAAGAAGATAGGTTACAAAATAAACAGAAGCACCAATACGAAAACCCAAAAATCAAAATCACTTGCTCATTTAAATAAAAACTTGGTCATCAAGGAAAGAACAAAATCCGGCCAAACTGTTCATAGATACTTTTCTTTAAAATTCGCAAAGAAGAATAAGAGTAAGGAAGGTAGTGGATCAGGTTCATCAAGTAAATCCAAAAATGAGAAAGTCAATGATTCCTTTCTGAAAGATAAAATTAAATTGTCACTAAAAGACGTTGAGAAGCAAAACGTAAAGTCTGACAGAACAGCATTAGAACTGAGTGAAGAAAATAGAAAAACTGGGGTGGAAAAATTAGAAAATGATAACGAAATCTTCATCAGTGGCGAGGCCGATAGTGAAAATAGAAGACTATCTGGAGATAAGCAGGTGCAAAGTGCTTCAAAATTACCAGAAATTGAAAAACGAAAAGCTCTAAACTTCGAAACAGGACAAAACGAAGACACAGACATAAAGAAAATTGACGACCAGACATATCTGAAGAACGACTATAGCAGAATTAAAGAACCAAGTTTATTGCATACTGATAAACTAACTCCAAAATTGACAAATGCAACATTTAAATGCAAAAATGTACTTTTAGACAAGGAAGAAAAATTACATGTTCAAGACGTGGCCCACAACAAAAATCATGAACAACAGCAGGAATCCAAAAATAAAACGGAACTTGACGATATGTTTGCAAGCTTTCTTTTTAAAAACAATTCAAGCGTTTCGGAAACGCAAGAAAAAACTGAAGAAGATACAGAAATGTATGAAGACGATAACACTTTAGCCGAAGAACTATCATTAAGTGATGATGTTGAAACTCCACAAAGGTTCGAAGATAATGCTAAAAAGGAGGAGGCTGAAAAATCAAAAAAACTAAATCTACCAATGGTAATAAAACCTGACAGTATTTTGAATTCAGTAAAAAATAAACTGTACACGAAAAACATAATGAGACTACCTGGATTCTCTGATATTCTGCAGTTAAAATCTTGCGATGTTGCCAATCCGTTTAAGAATTCCACCACAGTGAATGACGAATACGAGAGATTATCTAATTTAGTACGTGCTAAAGTAGATTACTCTAACGATTCAGTTTGTAATCATCTATACAGTGGACAAAGTCTTCTACAATTTCTCGACAAGATGCAACGTTGTGGCATGTACAAGCGTTTTCTCGAAGTATCCGCAATGGCATCCGAAGCTTATGCTAGACAGGGAGTCAATGACCTGTATCCGACTAACCTAAACTTAATCTGCAAGTCACTCCAGAGTGCAGTGTTTCAAAAATTTTACGAAAGACTCAACTACTTAAAGGCTAACAACTACTATGATCGATCCAGCTATATTAAAGACATTTCAGTAACAACATCTTCAACAGATATACAGAACTGCAACCACTTCTACAACAACTGCTTCGCTGCTCTAAAAATTTTGCATAACAGCTATAACGGACTGTGGGAGTTTGCCACAATTCCCCAAACGGATCATCAATACTATCGTAACCCTTATACACACCATAGAGTATCCGGTTACATGTCCAAAGATATTAGACATCATAATGAGATTACTCCAAAGACTGATTACGATACCCTCAGCGAACTGAACGATGTTTCTCAAAGACTTAAATGTGCGAATGATTATGACGAAGATGACCAAATAATTACCACTTATTTTGATTGTGTGTCCGAATGTAGTGACCAAATCAACGACACAAGTGATTGTAGTGATTACTACAGTTTGGAAGCAGAAGCAATTTTACCACCACCTAAATTACATAAAATTGGAGAAAAAATACAATCCAAGAAGAAGAAAACCAAAACAAAATTCTCTCACAGTAAAAAAGTTATTTCAAGTAAAGAATTGGCTGAAGAAAAAATTTCAATCAAAAGAAAAGAACGAGATCACGAAACGAAGTCGAAAACTGCCAAAAAATCGAAAACAAAGTCACGCAGGAATTTGAAAGAACAAGTTACAGTTCCTCTTGAAGATTTCCAAATTCAAATGAACCTTAACATCGGTTCTGAAAGGCAAAAGAAAGACATAGTCAGAAAGACATTAACAGCAATGACATTAAGACTAACTGAAATAGCTTCACCAAGTATGAACACTGGTGATCAACTTCAGAAGGAACTTGAAAATCCAAAGCTTTTGCGAGATACCCAAAACGATCAGTTTATTGATCAGATATCACAGGTTAGTGTAATCAAAACGCTTGATGATGGGCAGACAACGAAAACTAAAACATCGAAAGAGAAGCCTTTACGAGTAAAACATGGTATAAACGTTGGTACATTTATAACTTCAGATGGAAATGTTGCATACAAATTGGAATCGTGCAAACCAAAGGACCAACGAGGGAATGTCTACAATGTCTTCGAACTTTGTGCAAAAGAAATTGAACGAAAAGAGAAGCTCATGTCACTTATTTCCCTTCAACCATCTACACTGTTATGTTGTGGAATAAATCCAACTCCAAAATGGGAACCCCACAATAGAAACTAATGATTTATTGTAACATTATACCTATATGAATTTTAACTACCAGAACGAGTCTCCTTGTACATGAATAAAGTCCTTAGTAACCCCTGCATCTAATTTACAATCTACGTTTTCAACTTATTATGAAGTGAAGTGGGAGTAATAGTTGGTGGTGTGAGAATACTTGCTAGTGGTGTGAGAATAATAGCTGCTGGTGTCTGGTGTGAGAATATTTGCTGGTTGTGTGAGAATAACAGCTGCTGGTGTCTGCTGTGACAGTAATAGTTTGTGGTGTGAGAATAATAGCTGGTTGTGTGAGAATACTTGCTGGTGGTGTGAGAATAACAGCTGCTGGTGTCTGGTGTTGGAGTAATAGTTTGTGGTGGGAGAATAATAGCTGGTTGTGTGAGAATACTTGCTAGTGGTGTGAGAATAACAGCTGCTGGTGTCTGGTGTTAGAGTAATAGTTTGTGGTGGGAGAATAATAGCTGGTTGTGTGAGAATACTTGCTAGTGGTGTGAGAATAACAGCTGCTGGTGTCTGGTGTTAGAGTAATAGTTTGTGGTGGGAGAATAATAGCTGGTTGTGTGAGAATACTTGCTAGTGGTGTGAGAATAACAGCTGCTGGTTTCTGGTGTTAGAGTAATAGTTTGTGGTGGGAGAATAATAGCTGGTTGTGTAAGAATACTTGCTGGTGGTGTGAGAATAACAGCTGCTGGTGTCTGGTGTTAGAGTAATAGTTTGTGGTAGGAGAATAATAGCTGGTTGTGAGAGAATACTTGCTAGTGGTGTGAGAATAACAGCTGCTGGTGTCTGGTGTTAGAGTAATAGTTTGTGGTGGGAGAATAATAGCTGATTGTGTGAGAATACTTGCTAGTGGTGTGAGAATAATAGCTGCTGGTGTCTGGTGTGAGAATACTTGCTGGTTGTGTGAGAATAAAAGCTGCTGGTGTCTGGTGTGAGAGTAATAGTTTGTGGTGTGAGAATAATAGCTGCTGGTGTCTGGTCTGAGAGTAATAATTTGTGGTGTGAGAATACTTGCTGGTGGTGTGAGAATAACAGCTGCTGGTGTCTGGTGTAAGAGTAATAGTTTGTAGTGTGAGAATAGTAGTTGGTGGTATGAGGACAGTAACTGCTTAGCTAATTGCGTGGCAATAATTACTGAAGATGTGAGAATTACAGCTGGTGGTGTATTTAAGTCTTACCTGTGACCTTGATACAGGAGGTGGTGCGCCCATTCCGTGGTGATACATCATGTCGTGTTTGAGTTGTGGAAGTCCACCAGGACCACCTGCGCCCTGGTGTTTAATGTCCATTGCAACCAGTGCATCTCTGCCAATGTATCCGTCACTTAAACCGGAAAGTAGGTCACCCTAAAACAAGAAACTGTTCTGTATAAAGTGGAATTTTATAGTATTTTTTAAAACAAACATGGATACGTCGACTCACTGATTGATATTTGTCGAAATACTTTTGAACACCCTGTAGTGATGTGAAGTTCTAAAATCGTGCTGTTTGACAATTTTATTCAGACATAGTTTATATTTATACGTAGGGCAATAAAATATGATAAGTAATAACATTTTGAGTTGGTTGTTGATCAAGTTACACGTCGCAATGTCAGGGGGAGTTAAAACTTTATGGGTACAAACAACTTTCACTATTTTCCACGCGTTCTCGGCTGGCGGCTTTGTTTTTAACCCACGCTTTCCCTTGCATATGTAAACAGTACATTCCTCCTGCTATAAAATTAATGCGCTTGAATTATGATAAAGGGAGTCCATAAATTATTTATGATTCCTTCGCCAACTTTTACGGCGTGCGACACTCTGCTCCACATTTTTACAAAGCGATTAGACGAACAAACTTGACGCTCAAATTTCTTGTATAAAAATAGGAAACACTTCTGCAAGTTCTACACAATTTTATGGTTTTGACATCACAAGAAATTCAAAATGTAACAATCTAAAGAAGCAAATCCCATGATTTATGATTGTCAACGTCAGTGAATATCCCAAATTCTAAAGAAGATAATGATGGAATTTCATTAAAGATAATGATGGAATTTCATTAACTTGAACTGTAGATGAGGACCTGGCTTCAACATCAATCAAAACACAAAGAGCTATCAAACGTTCTGGTTTGGAATCCAGTTTTCTGTGGTTTTCTTGGATGACCTAATCCAGGAGTCCTTTAATTCATCGCTGAAGAGGATCACACCTCTTACCCATGATTACACTGACCTTGTAGGTTACTTATGGGCGAGCTGACCAACCAGCATTTAGCTAACCACCCAACAAGATATTTTGGGTTTCCTGTCTTGATCTCGATCTTTTACAAAATTTTCTTCACTGTGATTCAATTTAACAATTTTAGCTGTTGAGGGATTGAATCCTCCTTCTAAAAGGCATTTGGTAACTTGTCTGTCACAAACCTTCCTAGGGGTTTCGCTTGGTTTTCTTTCAAAAGGGTTTTAAGGAATTCCCTGATGAATAATCACCATTTCCTAATTTGTGATCAAACTAAACAAAAGTCTCTTTTCATTTCGCTCTCTCAATGTTTGACGGTCGTTGAATTCATAATTTATTTAACGATCTTTAAAGCTCTGTCTCCATAAAGCCAAAATAAAGAATAAAAATCCCCGCGCTGAAATATAAAGGTATCAAAGCTCTTAAGAAAGTTCACAATGGAAAGAAAATCGGTCGCTGAAATCTGTAAAACGGACACAAGAAACTTCATCTTTCGAATCGTTCTTACGTAAAGAAACTTACAAAGGAAACTTCTACAAATTTTATGACTAAGTCAACCCCAGGTTTCATGTTTTACCCCCAAACATACATATTTCTCTACAAAGATAGCTACGATTTGATGTTTGTATAAGTGTCCATGTGTACCTTGTGGCGTGTATAAGTATTTGTATTAGAACTCGACAAGAACTACGAATTTCGGTTGAATTAATTATAAATCGTGTCTTTAACTCGGTAAGTAATGGTTTTACAAAGAAAAATATGTTGAAATGATGGACTTGTTTTAGCAGAAAAGTGAAGTTAATATGTATCCAATATTGGTAAAAAGTTGCTCAGTCATTTTGAACTGGGGTAACTGAGATTCTTGCAAAAAAGTTATTCAACTTTGTTGTTGTCTTTAGGGATTTAACACTGAACTCATCATCGTCACAGAATCGTCGATCTTAAGGAGAACACGTTCTTCAATTTGGGCATTTCCCAAAATTCAAAAAAACCCTAACATCCTTGAGTACCTACGAACAATAATCCAATGTTGATCACACTCTGCTCCTCCTTACTCCTGTTTCTTCCTCTACTAAGTCTCTATATAGCTCTACTTGAGTCAGAAGGTATCCCATCTTCCTATCTCCTTTGTTCTTCTACCTTTCCATCATATTTTCCTTACACCACAGCTCAAACGGTTCCAACCCTTTCTTTTGCGCCATGCCCACCGTCCACGTCTCGCATCCTTGCTCCAAGCCGTACTCTAACTACAAATCTTTAGTACATAATCTTTTTGGAGTCTGTATCAATTGGAAGGAGTATTTGTACCTGGCACGCCCCATGTATTAAAGAAAAAATTACCTCGATTAATTTGAGAATAAGGGTGAAAGGAAAATGAAGTAGACAATCCAGTAAAATAGATGAAGAGTTATTGCGGGAGCGACAAGTGATAATCTCACTAATTTCATTGTTGCTTTTCGCTCGTTTTCCGTCAGATGTAGCAGGCAATTGCAGCAGTGGCAGCTGCTGCTAAGGGGAAGTCCCGCAAATTTATCATGACCAGTGAAAGCGGCATGCAACGGCGTCTGCTAATTTAGACGGGAGTACAGCCAATCTTTCTTACGCGTGGGTTACAAATTACCCCATTTCGTTAAGTTACGACCATCGTATTAACAAGCTATTTAGTCATTTCACCCTCCACCTTTTGCTCATCGCTTGTGAAAGTTTTCCCTCTAACGAGTTCCATCTCCAAATAGGGCAATAAAGTTTAACGGAACTGCTTGGGACTGTTATTTGTAAGTGTCTTTTTCTCTTTATTTCTTTGAGTATCTCCTACATCATACCCAGTAACTGGTCATTTAGAAAATCCTCAAAAACTCAAACTCCCTAACAGTAAAATTTGTTTTCAACGTTCCAAATTTGAGCTTAGCCAAAAATTCAACAAATATTGGGGTGAGTACAAAAACGCTGGGCGAAATATTGTCGTGGAAGTCAACACAGAAAACTAGGACACCATATGAGACGTGTTGGGGTAGTTAGAAATATATTTAATGCAGAATGGAACAATCCCAAAAAGGAAAATCACTGCTAAAGTGGCCATTGGTTGTAATTTTGCTGCTCCTCGGATTCCATAAAAGCAAGTCTAAAAGATGTAGTCACTTTGGTTTCAGTGGGTCTGTAAGGAATGCCCAAATTTGCTGGTTTTCCATTTGCCTTTCCATTTCTTAAAGTACCACATTGATCTCCATGGTCTCTTCCAACCAGTACCTGCTGAAAAGAAATGCTCCTATCTTTCAAGAACTTGTGTTAGTTTAGTTTCTGATTAGGGATCCTCATTACGGTGAATAGGAGTTTTCTGCAAACGGATTCATGTCCTCGTTTCCCTTAGTTTGATTCTGTTCTCGATCAACAAATTTCGCAGACAGGGGTCTCCTCCTTAATCTTAACTTTTCAAGTTTTGGTGCTGAATACATTTCTGGACTAAATTGTGAAGTTATATGGAAGACATTTTTGTATTTCCATTTCCTTCTTCACCCCTGTTTGTGTGTATCTCCTTGCAAGGAAAAAAGCAATCGCTGCAAGTGCATCACATGAACCCTTTTAGGGGGTAGCTAACATTTATTCAAATGGATGCAGAAAGAATGTCAGACAAGTTTAGTGGAATTTCAGGTTTATGTATCCGAACGAATTACTTTCACTGGAGTATGATACCTGAATGTAAAGAAATTATTTTGGGAAGTAACCAAATTGATAAAGGGATGACATTCTTGATATATATCAAAGGTTGTGCTCGTTCTGATAATAATAGACTTCTGACAACGCTTAATGCATACAAAACAGTTAATTAATTAATAACTAATAATATTTCCTAAATGTCCAATTAGTAACAAAGATTTGCATCATATTATGGATTTGTGTACAAAATAAAAACACAAAGCAGGTGAAGGGATAAAGAAAAAAACCTGGCGGTGCGGTAGGGCTACGTAAGTCGGTTCTTACGCCTCATCTATAATTCAGACGCGCCCAACTTGGTAGAGCGCCGCCTCTCCCTCCAGGCGTCCGTCGCAACGGGAAAACAGGCACGCGGCGCCTGTTTCCGGTACGACTCAGCCATTTCCGAACCGGTCGCCTTTAAATGGACCTTAATTGTTATCGAGATGGAATTACTATCGAACGCACAGGGGTGCAGGTAAAAGTGGAGGCGTTAGAAATTTTAATAACCTCAAGAAAGGAATACTTATGCGTAACAGGGGAGCAGAAACTTGAAAAATTACTGGCAATTGAACAAAAACTGATCAGGAAAGAAAGAAGATCCATAGAATAAAAAAACATTAAGATCCACGCCGATATCGTGGATTTCAATTTTGGGAAATTATTGATGCTTCAGCAAATCGTTGATGAACCATCCTGATGGCGGAAATCCATATTAATTAGTGTTTATTATAAATATTAGGAAAACTTTTTAATGCAGGAATCAAAGTAAAAAGTTATACTTACACATTTTGGAGACCAAGAATTGCAAACTATTGAAGCATCCTCAAGGATTCGACTCTGAAACAAATGGAAAAATATTAGAACTGATTATTTGGCGGAAAATGAGACCACAATGTCAATCAAATTCCAGGAGATTGTTCAAAAGTATTCCTGGGATTCTCGATTTTAAGGATGTAATAATATCGTACAGTAACTTTACGTGGCAGTCATTCAACCCTTGCCAAAATTTTGATTTCTGGATTGTATCCAAATGAAAAATCACCAGCAATAAACTCAATCCCCACAGAAATCAGTAATGTTTTTTCACTTAGATGAGAGGATAAAAAAATGAATAAAGGAAGGAATAGGTGACCACCTCAATAAATAATTGCAATC